>JASDDO010000031.1:38304075-39555685 GCA_030015575.1 Agapanthus africanus | reverse complement strand
AGGTCCCTGGTCGCAGGACTATCGAGACAGGGCATCGATACTCTGGAGTAGACTAGCGCATGCGCTTCTCATCCCAGTGTGGGAGACGGTCTGTCCCACAGCCGTCGGTACGTCGTACTTGAGATAGTATGCGGGTGCTCGTTGGGTTACGAGTACACTGGACAGGACTCGTCGGGAACTGACTAGTTGGTATTATGCCTATCGTCAGTTGTCAGTTCCCAGGTGACATGAGTACAGCTTAGTCCGCTGACTTGACACTGTCACTTTGCCTCGAGTGTGTTCCCACTGTACTTTGATTACTACCCTACCACGGCTCAAAGGAGTCGTGCAAACAGGTGGTAGTTGGGTGCAGTCCCGAAGCACTTGGAGGCAGTGACGGTTAGACAGGATTCGTCTCTCCCGGTATTGGGGGTTGACATCGCCCTGTGTCTAGGAGAGCCATTACACGAGTAGTCCCTGGCCAGGGCAAACGAGATATACTGGTAGGCTTCCAGTGTTATCTCAGGGTGTTTTGGGCTTCACTCCGACACGACTTGTACCGCTATTGAGGGACTGACGTTTACCGCCCCTAGGCCCGCCATGCGATGTATCAGACGAACAGATCGGACTGTACGGAGAATGTCACATTCAGGCTCAGTAGGAGTTCAGATGGGTTTCACCTCGTCAGTCTTCTTGTCGGCATCTACCTGGGGACCGTTACGCACAGCTAGTGCCGCTTGCGGTCTGTGGTTAAACCCACTGCCAGCGTAGTGTCGAGTCTTTAGAGTCCCACACAGAAAGCTATTCGCCTTTAGGCAAAAGAGTAGAGGTCGCATGGTTTTGCGACAGGTCGCATGGTTTTGCGACAGGGTTCGGTCACATCCGTGCACTTATGCACGTACAGTGTCCGGACAGTTTACACTAGCGGGCTTTGGTTTAAGCCAGATCCTAGTGTACGTATTGGGATTGGATTTATCCAGTTTGTATTCGTGTTCCTCGGAACGCGGATGCTGGTGTGTATGCACAGTTGACGGAGAGACAGAGGCAGAGGATTCTCATTAGGGTTGTTGACTGTTGACTATTGACTTTTTGCTCAACCCTAATGAGAATATGATATGTGATTAACAATTATATTAATTAAGTATTATGGTGACATGGTTGTTGAAGGATTGACTTTGTTGACCGGTTGACTAGGCTTGACTAGTTGACCATCATGATAACTATAGCTATCATTTCATGGCAAAGACTTTTGCTTGCTTGCTCTTTTGTGCAAAATGAGTGCATGAAATGATATGGCTATGGTTGCTTAAACCATCACATAATACTTGATTGATATTAGGTGTTATGATTGTTTTGGATTATGAGAGCCAAATGAGAAAAGTCTTCTCTCATTCTTTCATGCTCATTCTCTCTCTTGTTCTTGAGCTCTCATCTTCCTCCTCTTGCTCTCCCTCTCTTGACTCTATGGTTCACTTGTCTCATGAGTTGAGAACCAAGAACCATAGCTAAAATCCCATACAAACTCTTCTCTACTCACTCTAGTTCACAAGGTTTAGCAAACCGAGTGAACTAGTTTCTTCAAAGATCGAAGAAGGAGCCAAAGGTTGAAGCTTTCAGGTGGATCTATCTTCGGCGTAAGGAGACGACGGGAAGAAGCCGATCCGGACCACCATCGAGGTTTGAAGACGAAGGAGTTCAAGACAAGAAAGGTATAAACCCCCTAACCGAGTAGTTAACGACTCCTAGTTAGGTTGTTAGTTAGATGTTTAACAAAGATCCGGGTTTTGAGTCCATGGTACCACCTCTAAGAAAATTGTTTTTCACCAAATTCCGCATGCCCGAAAGTACCGGGAGAGGTAGCAGAGTCTGCCATGGTGTCCTGTTTGGAACTCTTCCAACAAACCACCCCTCCTTTGAGGGTGAAGACATATCCCGAGACCGACTTAGAGTCGTCCTTATCACTTTAGAAGCTCGAATTGGTAAAGGACTCCCCTTGGAGTTCACCGTTACCATACAACAAGAACATCTCTTTAGTCCTTCTCAAGTACTTGAGAATGTTCTTCACAGCTGTCCAGTGACGCTCTCCTGGATCTGTTTGATACCTACTCACTACACTTAGTGAGTATGCTATATCGGGTCTGGTATATAGCATCGTGTACATGATACAGCCTACTGCCGAAGCATAAGGTATCCTTTGCATGCGAGCTCTCTCCAAATCAGTCTTGGGAGATATCTCTTTAGAGAGAGTGAGTCCTGAGATCGTGGGTAATTCCCACGCTTGGAATCTTCCATACTAAACCTTTTTAGTATGGTGTCAATGTACCTGGATTGGGACAATCCCGGTATCCGTTTAGATCTATCTCTATAGATCTTAATCCCCAAGATGTAGGAGGCATCACCTAGATCTTTCATTGAGAATCTTTGTGATAAGAAGAGCTTGACCGAGTGCAGCATAGGAACATCATTTTTTATCAAGAGTATGTCATCCACGTACAATACGAGGAAGACAACCTTACTCTCTGCCACCTTCTTGTATATACAAGGTTCATCTACATTTTTGATGAAGTCAAACTCTTTGACTACCATATCAAAATAGATGTTCCAACTCCGTGATACCTGCTTTAACCTGTAGATGGATTTAAGCAGCTTGCACACCTTTCTGCTGCTCCCACTATCTACAAAGCCCTCTGGCTGAGTCATGTACACGCTCTCTTCTAAATCATCATTTAGAAAGGCGGTCTTAACATCCATTTGCTAGATTTCGTAGTCATGGTATGCAGCAATGGCAAGTAGGATCCGGATGGACTTAAGCATAGCCACTGGAGAAAAGGTTTCATCATAATCCACACCTGGTCGTTGACGAAAACCTTTTGCAACAAGTCTAGATTTGAAAGTTTCAACTTTTCCATCTACACCAAATTTTTTCTTGAAGATCCACTTGCTCCCGATGGGTTTTACCCCTTCAGGAGCATCTTCCAAAGTCCATACTTTGTTGGTGTACATGGATTCCATCTCAGATCGCATTGCATCCAGCTATTTCACAGAGTCCTCACTCGTGATGGCCTGCTCGATGCTAGTTGGGTCATTATCTTCCATGATGCAATTCTCGCTCCCACCATCAATGAGAAAACCGTAGTATCTCTCAGGTGGGTGAGGAACCCTACTAGATCGGCGGAGAGACTGAGGTTCGTTGGAAGCTGTCGAATCCTCTGGTTCCATTAAATCTTCAGTTGTAGTCTGTGTAGCTGGAACTTCTTCCAGCTCTACCTCTTTGCCACTAATTTCCTTTACAAGAAATTACTTTTCTAAAATGGTGGCATGTCGAGAAACAAACACCTTTTGTTCCTCGCCGTGGTAGAAAAGATATCCATGTGAATATTTGGGATATCCTACAAACTTGCAAAGAACTGACCGTGCCTCGAGTTTGTCCGAATTTTGCCTTTTGATATAGGCCAGACAACCCCATATCTTAACTCGTTTAAGACATGGTCTCTTCCCACTCCATATCTCATATGGTGTGATAGGTACAGATTTAGATGGAACTTGATTCAATAGGTATGCTGCTGTCTCAAGCGCATAACCCCAAAAGGAAATAGGCAACTCAGCGGTGCTCATCATATAGCGCACCATATCTAATAGAGTGCGATTCCTCCATTCCGATACACCGTTGTGCTGTGGTGTATATGGAGGAGTAAGCTGAGAGAGAATCCCATTCTCTTTTAAATAGTCCAGGAACTCATTGCTCAAGTATTCTCCTCCTCGATCAGATCGAAGGATTTTAATACTTTTACCCGTCTGGTTCTCAACTTCATGCTTATATTCTTTGAATTTCTCAAAATTTTTAGACTTGTGTTTCAATAGAAACACATGTCCGTATCTTGAGAGATCGTCAGTGAATGTAATGAAGTATGAGGAACCATTCCTGGCATGTGTAGATATGGGACCGCATACTGTTAGTGAATGTTGCATGCTCCCACAACTCTTGTGAGGCGGCGGAAGCGGTAAACGAAAATTTCTTTGCATACAACACACACTTTTCCGGAGATCTTGTCTAAACCATAACTAGAAAACCCTAACTAGAGATCTTATCTACTATGTTTGGGATTATACCTTGATGATACGGTCCTTCGGGTCTTCTCTTTGGTGCAACTCCTTTGCTCCCTGCCTTCTCTTTTGATGAACTCCTTAGCTCCTTTGGATGTTGCCGATGTCCTCGATCTCCGGCCACCTCAAGACCTAGATGATCCACGCGAGAGCTATCATGCAAGCTACAAACTCTTCACAAGAGTTAAACCTAGAGATCAAATTTGCTAGAAGAGATCACTAGGATGATGTAGAGATTAATGTATTGAATTATCTTTTACCCTAAGCTTTTGATTCACATCACATGTGAAGGGTAAAGCTTAGGATGAAGGAGGAGGAGAGAAGAAGGAGAGAGAAAGTGTTTTTGCATCATGAGAAAAATTCAAGCATGGAAATTAGATATGGCTCAAGTGAAATAATTGAAGCATGCATTATAAAATTAGCACCCTGCTTCAATAGTAACTCCAAAACAATAAAAAATAAAATAACCCATTCTTTCAACCATGCTTGGACTTTCTAATTTCCACCTCTGTTATTCATTTTCATAAAATAAATAATGTATTATGAGGTGGCATCTTCTAGAAGGTATTCTTGTAACAATTACAAGAATACCCCTCCTCCGTATACCGTATCCCGTATACCGTATACCCGTATCCGAATTCCGAAAAATACGAATACCAATAATCCAATAATATAATACCGGTATCCGGCTTAAACCAAAGCCTACCAGTATTATCGCTCCGATTATTATTCCTGTAACAATTACACGAACATAATCGAAACCCTACCGCAACACTTTATGGCTGCCGTAACAACTTACGGCCTTTACATTTTTCGCCTGAACGAGGGAACCCTCTGTGTGGGACTCTAAAGACTCGACGGTACGCTGGCAGTGGGTTTAACCATAAGCACGTCAGCGGCACTAGCTGTGCGTAACGGCTACCCAGGTACATTACGAAAAGGTGGCCGACGGGCGAACTCATCACAACCCCTACGAGCCTGTAAGCAACACTTACCGTACAGTCCGATCTCTTCGTTTGATACGTCGCATATGAAGTTTAGGGGTGGTAAATGTCAGACCCTAGTAACTTTATAAGTCATGCTGATTTACGGCCCATAACGGTTCGAGAAACTATTGATAACACTTATTAGTAAACCTCGAGAACCCTGGCCAGGGATTTAGGTGTTATAGCCGATCAAACATAGCGTGACATCAACTCCCTATACCGGGAGAGACGAAACCCCTCCTATCGCTCACTGTCTCCATGTGATTCGGGACTGTACCCAAAGTCCACCTATTTGCACGACTCAATAGAGCCGTGGTAGGGTGGAAATCAAAGTACAGTGGGAACCACACAAGACTCCATGACGATCTCGGGTCTACAGACTAACCTGTACAAGTGTCACCTGAGAACTGCCATCTGACAATTGGTATATATACCATCTAGGAGTTCTCGGCGAGTCATGTTCGGTGTACCCATTCTCCAATGAGCACCTGTGTACAATCTTTGATGTCAAACACCAATGGTTGTGGAATCAACCATCGCCCCTCCAGGGTCAGGAAACGTACACACTAGTCTAACTAGGTAATACCGATGCCCTGTCTCGATATACCCTCGACTAGGAACCATTAAAGGATATGCTTATAGACTATTCAGGCCCCACTAGTATGATCTCATCATAATCCTGGTAGTCAAGCATAATCCTAAGGGCTTCATCAACATGCATATTCAGACATGAAACACAACACAACACATGTTAAGATGAAGAGCAACCAGATAGCGTACTATCATGTCGAGCAAGAAAGTCCTCCCTATATATATGCCCCAGGATCCACTGTAATATATATCTCATGTACAATAATGGCCTCTAGGGCATACATACAACTGACAATCTCCTACTTGCACTAAGGCCAGTTGTTGTAGTATAGCATACCCAACACCCTATAAAAGTCTCTCGCAGGAAAGGCCTCATTGAGTGGATCCGCCGTGTTAACCTCTGATTCTGCTCTCCTAACCTCGATCTCTTAGAGATCAACCATCTCCATGATCAGGTGACAGTACCTTAGAATATGTCTGGGTTACTGATGTGACCGGTGTTCCAAGGCCAAAAGCCACACCTCCATTGTCACACAATGGTAGGAACCTTTTTCATCTCATGAACAAATATACACCCAGACTTCTTCTTTGGTAGCATCATTGGTAGTGATGTATCCATCCTTTATCGTCTAGTTTGTCATGGTATCCAGCTTGGAACTCTTCTAACATACCGTCCCTCCACTGAGGGTAAAGACAATGCCTGTGACTGACATTCAGTCGTCCTTACCATCCTAGAAGCTATCCAGTGATTCTTCCCAGGACCAATTGATACCTTCTCACTACACCTAGTGAGAATCCCTACATCCACATAGATCTATCTCATAGATCTAGAAACCAGGATTAAGGAGGTATCACCCAGATCCTATATGGAGAATCAATGTGATAAAAGGAGATTGACCGAGTGTAGCACAGGAAACTCCTTTCCTATCAAGAGTATGGCATCCACATACAATACGAGGAAGACCACCTTACTCTCTACTACCTTTTTTTTGTATATACGAGCTTCATCTACCATTTTGATGAAGTCAAACGCTTTGACTATCACATTAAAACAGATGTTCCATCTCCGCAATGCCTGCTTTATCCTGTAAAGCAACTTGCACACGTTTCCGCTGCTCCCACTGTCTACGAAACCCTCTGGCTGTGTACTTATAGACGCTCTCTTCTGAATCATTTATTCAAAAAATCAGTCATGACACCCAACCACCAGATATCGTAGTCATGGTATGTAGCTGGCAGGTAGGATCCGAATGGACTTAAGCATAACCTCTGGAGAAAAAGGTTTCATCATTATCCACGCCTGGCCAATGACGAGAACCTTTTGTAACAATTCTAGCATTGAAAGTCTCAACTTTTCCATCTACACCAAGTAATCTTCTCAAGATATACTTGCTCCTGATAGGGATTTAACCCTTCAGATATAGCAACCAAAGTCCATACTTTGTTGGTGTATATAGATTACATCTCAGATCGCTAAGCATCCAGCCATTCTTACAGAGTCCTTACTCTTGATGGTCTGCTTGATAATAGTTGGGTCATCATCTCCATGATGCAATCCTCGCTCCCACTGTCATCGAGAAACCTAAATATCTCTCAGGCGGATGAGGAACCCTACCAGATTGGCGGAAAGGCTGAGGTTCGTCGGGAACTATTAAATTCTCTGGTTCTACCAAATCATCAGCTGTAGTTTGTATAGCTGAAACTCCTTCCAGTTCTACCTCATAACCACTAATTTCTTCATAAGAAATTCCCTTTTTCAAAGGTGGTATACTGAGAAACAAAACACCTTTTGCTTCTCAGTGTGGTAGAAGATATTCCCTTGCGAATGCTTAGGATATCCAACAAACTTCCACAGAACTGACCTTGCCTCGAGCTTGTCCGGATTTTGCTTTTAGACATAGGCCGGACAACCCCAAATCTTAACTTACTTAAGAGACGGGCTCTTCCCATACCATATATATGGAGTGGTAGGCACTGATTTGGTTGGAACTTAATTCAATAGGTATGCAGCTTCTCAAGTGCATAACTCGCAAAAAGGAAACATGCAACTCAGTAATACTCATTATAGAGCGCACCCTAACGAATAGGGTGCGATTGCTCCGCCCCGATACACCGACGTGCTGTGGTGAATACGGAGGAGTAATGCTGAGAGAGAATCTCATTCTCCTTTAGAATAGTTCAGGAATTCCGTGCTCAAGTATTTTCCTCCTTGATCACATCAAAGGACATAATACTTATACCCGTTTTGGTTCTCCACTTTCGACTTATATTCTTTGAAATTCTTAAAAGCTTCAGACTTGTGTTTCAACAGGAACACATGTGTGAATCTTGAGAGACTATCAATGAATGTAATGAAGTACAAAGAACAAGTCCGGGCATGTGTAGACATGGGACATTCATACATCAGCATGTAACAATCCCAAGAGTTCAGTAACTCTTTCTTTGTTTTCAATAAACGGAGCTATGTTCATCTTATCTTTGTGACATGACTGGCAAGTTTCAAAAGATGTAAATTCAAACTGATTTAAATATGCATCTTTATGTAACTTAGCTATCCGGGTCACATCGATATGACCTAATCTAGAATGCTTCAAGAAGGATTCGTTCATTTCTGAACTCTTCCCTTTGTGTGTGTTCTATACGTTAACAACTGTGATTTGATTTAGAACGTATATGCTTTTAGATAACGTGCCTGAACCGATCAACTTTTGATATAGGAAATGTTCAAAACATTATCCAACAATACAAAATTATATCCTTCTTTATCTCAATAAAGAGACTGATATGATGTTGTATATCAGGTTCGGTATCTAATAACATTCGTTCAGAATCAATGTATTCTGGTAATATAGGGTGATATCTGCCAGCTGCTTGGCTTGCAACAATTGCACCGTTTCCAAATCTTGAAACTTATCACCCGTTCTCAGTTTTCTTCCTTTCTATAGCCCATGTAACAGATTACAATAACGGGATCCTGATCCGGTATCACATACCCAGGATGTAGAGGACACTGAAAACAGTTCTCGGTAATGAACACACCCGAAGAAGATGTATCAACATACACTTTCTTCGTTTGGGCGGCATGGGAATCCTGGCAATCCCCAATTTCCTGCTTGGTCTTATAACAATTATAAGTTGGAGCGGGACCAACGTTCCCTAGCACAGTATAACAAGCGGGTTCGGTCAATACATCCATATTATTATCTTGATTAAGGCGTGACATGGTCGCTACCTGGAGAGAGAGAGAAGAAAACGCTCTGCGTGCGCTCTTGCAAGATTAGATTGTTTATGTATTTTATCTAATCAGGATGGCTCCCACTGTTTTTATCAAATCTTCCTTCAAACCTTAAAAGGAAAGACTAGCCGGGATTAATTACACCCTACAAGTTCGCCAATCTTTCAGCCAGGCCACTGCCGGTACTTTGAGGGAGGTTCCCCGTGCTTTCGCACGGACCTAATTAAAATAAACCTCGATTTCCCAGGGGCGTAACCCCGTTGACACCTTTCTAGACACCTACTTGATCGGCTAATTGTAAAGTGCAAAACTTTACCAGGAGTAACAATTACTCGCAGTGGGTATCAGGATCCAATTATCTCATAGAAAGTATGCAATCTAATTGCAAATTTCAACACTTGAAACTCCCGATAATGGTTTTTACCCCTAGTGACTTATGACCTTAACTATGGTCAACAAATCATAAGCACTAGTCAAGTTCTACCCGTCATTTCGTAATTAATTAGACCCACCCACATGACCCTTAACTATGGTCAACAAAGTCACATGACTGTTCTAACTAATCGCATCATATGCTTTGTAGGAAGACATCACTTAGCTACCGTACACCACGCCTTAACTATAGTCAACAAACGTGGCACGAATACTAAGTACTCTGCTTCCTAAAATGGCGGAGGGCAATGGATGGTTTTTATGAAAACCTTTAACGTTTTGAACTAGAATTGAGTGAAAGGAGTGGTTTAAGCTCCAGTTTTAAAAATCGAATGGTTTTGTAGTATCTTTCTAATTTTGCTAAAGAGGCCACTCCCGGTGAAGGGATCTCGGCTCTTTCCTCATCGAATGAGGTGCAGGATATTCATGAATATCACGATGCAAAACAAAAGTTAGATCAACTATAAAAACAATCGAGTTCTTTGTAACATTTGCTAGTTTCGCTAAAGGGGTCACTCCCGGTGAAGGAATCTCGGCCCTTTCCTCATCGAATGAGGTGCAGGATATTCAAGAATACCACTATGCAAAGCAAAATCTAGAGTTACCCATTTTAAAAAGTTTGATTCTACAACATCTTTAGGTTTCTTTTTCTTGACATTAATCACATTAATGTTGTCCCATCATTTACGTTTCCTAAACATCACAGAAAAGAAACGAAAATAGAATGTACGCTTATGCCATCCGTATTCGCCACGGGGTCCCGTCATGCACCGTTAGGTTGCTTAACTAACGACAGAGCGGGGGCTGGACTAGCGCGGGCGCAAAACATAAGCAACGTTTATTATATATCTCATATATAAATATAGCCATTAAAAATCACAGATGAATACATTGGATATACTAGGAATTCCGCATTTCATTCAAGCCTTAATGAAAGACGGGTTCCACGTTCGTGATGAATAGCCAAAACCCCACCCTAGACCCCTACGGGTGCGGCAAACTACCCGCCCAATTCCCAAAGTGGGCAACCTCCCTCAACAAAGTGAGTAGGCCACTCGGCACTTCGAAAACCCGGTAGTTTTTGCACCCCACCTTGGGTCTATCCTAGGAGCAAAAACAGTAAAAAGAAATTATACAACGGTGGCTACAACCTCATCCCGGATGTGCCCCGTAAAATAATATTACATTGCTTTTTACAAATTACATTGAATGAAAGAAAAGAAAAACGCTCTTCTCACATCCCCCGGCCATTCATCACGATGGTCCAACATATTCATATACACATACCATCTCATGATATCATTACAGATGTGTGCAACCCCGACTAATCGACTTATAACAATTAGTCGACGTTTCAAACACACATAACAAATAACTGAAAACCCGATTAGCCAAGCACTTTAGAATTTCGATCGATAATTTTCAATCATGACAACACTTGTCATCTTCCAGTGCACAAACAACTTTGTGAAAATCCCAGATGTCCCAGAAACACTATTTCCTTAATCTAAGCAAACTGCTGAAAAATGAGTCGACTCGGCCACGACTCGGCCGCGGATCGGCGGCCAAACACTGAGTTTGGCCGCGGATCCGTGGCGTTCCTGGCGAGTCGGTGTCTCGTTTTTCTACAGTGTGCTTAGAAAACCCTGCATGTATTTTTAAGGCCAGATTAATAATTTTTTGAAAACTTTAAAAATCGACAGAAAACGGGGACAGAAAATGTGTTTTTCGGGAAAAAATGCATCGATCGAAGTTCTAACTTTTGGCTAACAATCTAATTATGGTTTAGTTAGGCTCTGATACCATGTTAGTGAATGTTTCATGCTCCCACAACTCTTGTGAGGCGGCGGAAGCGGTAAACGAAAATTTCTTTGCATACAACACGCACTTTTCCGGAGATCTTGTCTAAACCATAACTAGAAAACCCTAACTAGAGATCTTATCTACTATGTTAGGGATTATACCTTGATGATACGGTCCTTCGGGTCTTCTCTTTGGTGCAACTCCTTTGCTCCTTGCCTTCTCTTTTGATGAACTCCTTAGCTCCTTTGGATGTTGCCGATGTCCTCGATTTCCGGCCCCTCAAGACCTAGATGATCCACGCGAGAGCTATCATGCAAGCTACAAACTCTTCCCAAGAGTTAAACCTAGAGATCAAGTTTGTTAGAAGAGATCACTAGGATGATGTAGAGATTAGTGTATTGAATTATCTTTTACCCTAAGCTTTTGATTCACATCACATGTGAAGGGTAAAGCTTAGGATGAAGGAGGAGGAGAGAAGAAGGAGAGAGAAAGTGTTTTTGCATCATGAGAAAAATTCAATCATGGAAATTAGATATGGCTCAAGTGAAATAATTGAAGCATGCATTATAAAATTAGCACCATGTTTCAATAGTAACTCCAAAACAATATAAAATAAAATAATCCATTCTTTCAACCATGCTTGGACTTTCTAATTTCCACCTCATTTATTCATTTTCATAAAATAAATAATGTATTATGAGGTGGCATCTTCTAGAAGGTATTCTTGTAACAATTACAAGAATACCCCTCCTCCGTATACCGTATCCCGTATACCCGTATCCGAATTCCGAAAAATACGAATACCAATAATCCAATAATATAATACCGGTATCCTGCTTAAACCAAAACCTACCAGTATTATCGTTCCTATTATTATTCCTGTAACAATTATACGAACATAATCGAAACCCTGCCGCAACACCTTACGGCTGCCGCAACAACTTACGGCCTCTACATCTTTCGCCTGAACGAGAGAACCCTCTGTGTGGGACTCTAAAGACTTGACAATACGCTGGCAGTGGGTTTAACCATAAGCACATCAGCGGCACTAGCTGTGCGTAACGGCTACCCTGGTACATGACGAAAAGGTGGCCGACGAGCGAACTCATCACAACCCCAACAAGCCTGTAAGCAACACTTACCGTACAGTCCGGTCTCTTCGTCTGATACGTCGCATATGAAGTCTAGGGGTGGTAAATGTCAGACCCCAGTAACTTTATAAGTCATGCTGATTTACGGCCCATAACGGTTCGAGAAACTACTGATAACACTTATCAGTAAACCTCGAGAACCCTGGCCAGGGATTTAGGTGTTATAGCCGATCAAACATAGTGCGATATCAACTCACTATACCGGGAGAGACGAAACCCCTCCTATCACTCACTGTCTCCATGTGATTCGGGACTGTACCCAAAGTCCACCTGTTTGCACGACTCAATAGAGCTGTGGTAGGGTGGAAATCAAAGTACAGTGGGAACCACACAAGACTCCATGACGATCTCGGGTCTACAGAATAACCTGTATAAGTGTCACCTGAGAACTGCTATCTGACAATTGATATATATACCATCTAGGAGTTCTCGGCGAGTCCTGTTCGGTGTACCCATTCTCCAATGAGCACCTGTGTACAATCTTTGATGTCAAACACTAATGGTTGTGGAATCAACCATCGCCACCCAGGGTCAGGAAACGTACACATTAGTCTAACTAGGTAATACCGATGCCCTGTCTCGATATACCCTCGACTAGGAACCATTAAAGGATATGCTTATAGACTATCCAGAACCCACTAGTATGATCTCATCATAATCCTGGTAGTCAAGCATAATCCTAAGGGCATCACCAACATGCATATTCAGACATGAAACACAACACAACACATGTTAAGATGAAGAGCAACCAGATAGCGTACTATCATATCGAGCAAGAAAGTCCTCCCTATATATATGCCCCAGGATCCACTATAATATATATCTCATGTACAATAATGGTCTCTAGGGCATACATACAACTAACACATACATCACTATGTATCATTCCCAAGAGTTTCGTAACTCTTTCTCCGTGTCCAGTAAACGGAGTTTTGGTCATCTTGCCTTTGAGACATGACTGGCAAGTGTCATAAGATGAAAATTCGAACGTATTCAAATATCCATCCTTATGTAACTTAGCTAGTCGTGTCGCATTGATATGACCTAATCTACAATGCCACAAGAAGGATTCATTCATTTCTGAACTCTTCCTCTTGTGTGAGTTTTGTATGTTAAGAACTGTGGTTTGATTTTGAACATATATGCCATTATTTAACGAGCCCTATTCAATCAACTTTTGATTCATAAAAATATTCATAATATTATCCTGTACTACAAAATTATATCCTTCTTTACTTAATAAAGAAACTGATATAAGATTGCATATCAGGGTCGGTATGTAATAGCATTCGTTCAGAATCAATGTATTACCATTTGGTAATACAAGGTGATATTCGTCAACTGCTTTGGCTGCAACATTTGCACCATTCCCTACTTTTACGGAATGATCACCCATTCCCAGTTCTCTACCTTTTCTAAGCCTATGTAACATATTACATATGTGGGATCCCGTTCCGGTAGCTAATACCCAGGACGCAGAGTGCACTGAGAAACAGTTCTCTGTAACTAACACACCCGAAGAAGATGCATCAACATGCTTATTCTTCGTTTATGTGGCATGGGAATCCAGATATTCCCCTATTCCCTGCTCGGACTTATAACAATTATAAGTTGGAGAGGAACCAACGTTCCCCTGCTTAGTATAACAAGCAGGTTCGGTCAATACATCCATATTATTATCTTGATTAAGGCCTCACATGGTCGCTGCCTGGAGAGAGAGAGAGAAGAAAAACACTTAGCGTATACTCTTGCAAGATTAGATTAGTTTTTATCTTATCTAATCAGGATGGCTCCCACTGTTTTTATCAAATCTTCCTTCAAACCCTAAAAGGTAAGACTAGCCGGGATTAATTACACCTTACAAGTTTGCTAATCTTTCAGTAAGGCCAGTGTCGGTAATTTGAGGGAGGTTCCCCGTGCTTTCGCACTGACTTAATTAAAATAAACATCGTTTTCCCAGGGGCGTAACCCCGTTAACACCTTTCTAAACACCTACTTGATCGGCTAATTGTGATGTGTAAAACTCTCCCAGGAGTAACTCTTACTCGCAGTAGGTATCGGGATCCAACTATCTCATAGAAGGTATGCAATCTCATTACAAATTTCAACACTTGAAATTCCCAATAATACTTTTTCCCCTAACCTCCTATGACCTTGACAAAGGCCAACAAACCATAGGATGCTAGTTAAGTTCAACCCGTCATTTCCTGATTGAATTAAACCCACCCGTATGACCCTTGACAAAGGCCAACAAGGTCGTACGACTACCCTAATCCAATCACATCATATGCATAAGCAGATAAGCACTAGTCAGCTACCGCATACTACGCCTTGACAAAGGCCAACAAACGCAACACGAATACTAAATAGTCCTTATCTGAAATGACAGAGGGCTACGGCAAGTTTTTAAGAAAACCTTTTGCGTAATGAACTTGATATCGTTTTAGAAACAAGTGATTTTGAAAAGGAGTGTTTTTGAGGGTTTTACTAGTTTCGCTAAAGAGGTCACTTCCGGTGAAGGGATCTCGGCTCTTTCCTTATCGAATAAGGTACAAGATATTTCACAAATACCATTATGCAAAGCAAGAACAATAGAAGCAATAAAAAACAAAACTGAGTGAGTTGTAGTATCTACTAGCTTTTGCTGAAGAGGTCACTCCCGGTGAAGGGATCTCGGCTCTTTCCTTATCGAATAAGGTGCTGGATATTCTACAAGGAATACCACTATGCAAAGCAAAAACTAGAGCTACATTTTTTGAAAATTTGATTCTACAACATCTTATAGGTTTCTTTTCATTTTCATTAATCTCATTAATGAAGTCTCATCATTTATTCTTTCTAAGCATCACAGAAGAAACGAAAATACAATGTACGCTTATGCCATCCTCATTCGCCTCAGTGTCCCGTTATGCACCGTTAGGTTACTTAACTAACGGCATAGCGGGACGGGACTAGCGCGAGTGCAAAACATAAGCAACGTTTATTATATATCATATATATAATAATAAAGCATTCGTCTCACGCATATAAAGTGATCACATCACAAAATATCAGCAGCAGAAAATAACATATGAAATATTGGATATACTAGGAATTCCGTATTTTAAATTAAGCCAGTATAAAACACGGATTCCACGGCCGCGATGAATAGCCAAATCCACATCCCTAGACCCCTATGAGAGCGGCAAGCAACCCTACCAATTCTAGAGTTAGGAGATCCGGACTCGACTCCTCGAGATGGTCTCCCACTGGACTCTAGATACCGGTTACTTGTGCTCCCTATCTTGGGTCTATCCTAATGTGGAAAAGTAAATAATATATATCGATGGTGACATCATCCTCAACCCGGAAGTGCCCCAATAAAAGAATATTACATATAAGTTTTTACATGAATGAAAATGAAAAAACTCTCATCTCACATAAAAACCCCAGGCTATTCAAAACACGACGATCCAATATAACATATCACAGCAACACATAACATCACATCTCATCAACGTAAGTAAATATACGTATCCCAATTGTTGTTGACATATAGCAAAGAAACCGGCGATACACAACATATTACACTTATGGTCACAGAAAAGAAAAGGTCAAACTCAACATTTGGAATCCACAATCACCTTAGACATCACCCGAAATATTATATATTTCGGATTTCATGCCTAACAATATGAATTCCAAATATTGTATCACATTCCACAAATAGCTTAGTCGATGTTAAACATTCCGATCGAATCAACAAACACCCAAAATTTCCCAAAAAGCTCAATACTTGAGCGCAGTTTAAAAATACTCATAACATGCCACAGTACCAATGGACCAACCATAGAAGGGTCAACCCTTGCCTCACCTATGGCGCCGCGGAACTACCGCAAACCCTAGAATTTGGCGGCGGTTCTTACAGTCATAGAATCGAGTTAGGGTTTCGTTCTTCTAGAGGGTCCATCGCATTACTTGCATGATTTTTGAATGTTCTTTAACTTGGAAAAATACAACTCTTGGAAAATTTCCGTCGAGGGAAAAATTGGGTTATTGATATCCGTTCAAACTTTTTAATGACGTCTAAATAACCCGAAATAATGTTAAAATTACGACTACGAAACACTCCGAATTGCCTTTATAGAAAATTAACATCTCATGCAATTTTAGAAAAAACAAGCAACACCTGAAACACCAAAACCCAAGAACTGGAACAACACAAAAAAATTTAGCCCAAACACCACAAGTGAACCGGCGAGCTCGGAATTTCTTTGAATGTGGCCTGCCAAAATCGGACCGTATTGCTTCAAATTTCTGTGGTGTTCATGTTATATCATATACAATATTCTGCAGTTGCTTAAAAAATTTTTAGAGGCCATTTAAAATCGACAGAAACTAGATTTCAATGTTTCAAGTTACGGAGTAGTTTCGGTTTCGTAATCTAACAAATATTGTCTAATTCTCTAGCTTGACTCTGATACCACTGTAGGGTCACCTAGCACAACAGCAAGGTTTCGGGAGGCATCGTCCATGCCATTTTCAAAAAATTGTCATGCTACTTAACCCTAACCCTAGAATCTTAACTTGAGAATTAGACAATACAATATGTAAATATCTTTACATCTAAGTGAATATGGAATACGACCTTTGCAGACCGGTCCTTCACTTCAATATCTCCGTGTAGAAGTCCCTTCGCTCCAAGTAGTGGTGATCCGGACTCTCCGTAGGCTCCACTAGTCGAAATGAACAAGCTTGCTCAATGATCTTCGAGGCTGAAGATGAGCTACTTTGAGGAGACACCAACTCAAGCTATCTCTTCACTAATTAGGGATTAGTGAAGCTAACACCCTAAACTAAATGGTTAATCTAGTAGAGGATGATGAAGTAGAAATTTTGCTCACTTTAGAATTCTTTTTCTCACAATTTTTCCTCACCTCCCATAAACCTAGAGAGCTAAGCTCTTGATGAAAAAGAAGATGAAGAGATAATATTGTGTGTGACAATAGCAACCATGGATGAGATAATATCTCATATTAACCCTTGTAGAGACATTACCATGGCTAAAGATTATGGTTAGGTTAATAAATATCTTATGTAAAACAAATTAGTGGACTAAGTCAATGGCTACTACAAGCTTCTACAAGCTTCATAGCCATGACTAATTCCATCTAATTATGAATTACTTAGATAAATAAAAAACCTAATATATAATCTAAAACATGGTGTGAGTCTCATACACCCAAGTTGCATGTATAATTAAGCATGACAAAAAAGAAAACACAATTAATATATATCACATATATATTAAGTGTGCTAAAGTGAGAAATAGAAATGTTTAAGTGAGCAATTATTAGTTAATGTAAATTAATATATCAAATATATAATTATAAATTAAATCATTAAATCAACACTTGATTTAATAATCCGGCTATATCACATATAACCGACTAATATCATATATTGCATCTTATCGAATCAACACTTGATTCGATAAACCGGCTATATCATATATAACCGACCGAAATCAGATATCGCGAGAATAGAATACGGTATCACATACTTGTATTATTCTCGGTCCCGTACATATCATATATGTGCTCCTACTACGTTTTGCCTGAGCCAGTAAACCTCTGTGTAGGACTCTAAAGACTCGTCAATACGCCGGCAGTAGGTGATGATCATATTAAGCACCCACAAGCCGTCAGCGGTACTAGTTGGACGTAATGGCTACCCGGGCATTGAGTGATCAGAAGATCAACAAGCAAGCCTGCTCATACTCCGGTAAAGCCTGTCAGTAACACTACCGTACAGTCCGGTCTCTTCGTCTGATATGTCGCATATCCAGTCTAGGGGTGGTAAACGTCAGACCCTAGTAACCGATAAGTCGTGCCAATGTGAGGCTTATAACGGGTCGAGAAACTACTGATAACACTGTAAGCCCGCGGGGGGGCCCCGGCCGTCGATCCGACGCAGGAAACGCGGAAACAAAAACTTTGCGAACTTTGCAAACCGGCACCACCGCGGACTTTTTACCCGGATCGGGCCATTAACTAGCTAACTAGCAAACTAGAAAAGAGTAGAGAAGTTATACCAAGCGATCCGTGTCCTTCGGTCTTCATCTCCACTCCGATCTCTCGCGGAATCTCCTTCCATCATCGTCTCGTCGGAAAGGGCACCACGTAGTCGGAATCTTTTACGGGCTCCCGCCTCTTGGCCGAGGCAACTCGGGCGCGAAGTTGGCTAGCCGACGCGTCCAAGAGATGCTATAGAATAGTGTAGTGAGTTATCTCTTTAGGGTTTATGGAAGTTGCCATGATGGAGGGATGTGAGGAGAAGAATGAATGAATGAGAGAAGCTTGGAATTTTGCAAGCACAAGAGCATGGAAAATGAGATGAAGAAAATCCCACTCAAATGAATTTCTCCCCCTTCCTTCCTTAGTGTGGCCGGCCCCTCTCAAGCATGAAAAGGATTGGAGAGAGAAAAAGAAAACATCTCCAAGTATATCATAATGGAATGGAAAAAACAATATATAAAAAAAAGGTCATTCTCATTTCTCATCTCAACAAGTCACTAAACCATCACAATAAAAGCCAAGGAAATGACCATTAAAGAATCTCATGATTATGCTAGTCTCATCAAATAGCCACAAATGCAAGAAAACCCCTCCACTAAATGTTAATTGCAAACTTGCAATTAACACCCTCCAACAGAAAGTCCGACCGAGAAGGAATAAAAGAAAACCGGCCGGAACGGAATGCAAACTGGCAACTTCAGAAAACTGATCCCGTAATAAATTACAGGAAAACCCCACTACTGCAAATACATGCCCGCATTTGTATTTCCACTGAACACAAATGCAAAGAGACAAAACTACACTATCTAATACTAGGATCCGGCTTAAGCCAAAGCCGGCTAGTAAAATCCGTCCGATCACGATCCGTGCAATACCGCACGTATCTGATCGAACCCTGCCATATCTCCATACGGCCTCTACAGCGTTTCGCCCGAAACCTGAGTAACTGAGTGTGGTGGACTCTAAAGACTCGTCAATACCTTGGCTGTGGATTTAACCACTAGCACGTCAGATGTATAAGCCAATACATGACGGGCTACCAGGTATTGACCAAAAGGGACGTCGATGAGCGAACTCATCCTGACACCCTACTGAGCCTGTCAGTGACAATATCCGTACAGTCCGGTCCGTTCGTCTATGAGCATTGCATGGCGGGCCTAGGGGGTTGGTAAAAGTCAGACCCCCAAAAGCGGTACAAGTCGTGTCGGAGTGAAGCCCAGAACACCCTGAGATACTACTGGAATACCTACCAGCAAATCTCCTGCCTTGGCCAAGGACTTTTCATGTTCTGGCTCTCCTCGACACAGCGCGACCTCACCCCCAATACCGGGAGAGACGAACCCCTGCAGATCCGCTCACTGCCTCCATGTGGCTCGGGACTGTACCCAACTAAAACCTGTTTGCACGACTCCTTTGAGCCGTGGTAGGGTAGTAATCAAAGCACAGTGGGAACTCACACGAGACAAATGACGATCCCAGGTCGATGAACTAACCTGTACACATGTCACCAGGGAACTGCTATCTGACGTCTGGTATATAAACCCAACTAGCAGGTTCCCGGCGAGTCCTGTCCGGTGTACTCATAACCCAATGAGCACCTGTATACATCTTAGGTGAACCAACTGACACCATTGGCTTGTGGGACCGGCCACCGCCCCTCGTCGGGGTCTCGACTGTATACACTAGTCTACTCTGGAGTATCGATGCCCTGTCTCGAAACTCCCACGACTAGGGACCTTTTAAGGATGTGCTTATAGACTCCAGCTCTCACGTACATGATCGCCCTCATACTGCTGGTAGTCAAGCAAGAATCCTAGGGGCTCTATCAACGTGTAATAGCGACTCGTAAGGTCACCTAAAGCAGTACACGATGATAAAGATAAACCAGATAGCATACTATCATCTCGAGTAAGACTGTCCTACCGGGACAGGTCCTCCCCTCAATCATTGCAATCACGTGCCTGTGATCCAATAATTGACTTTGAGGGCACTATCTCCAATAATCTCCCACTTGCACTCAAGGTTAATTATTGCGATGTCGCATACTCACAGCCCGTGTGATACCGAACACCCAACTCCTCTACTAGTCAGTCTCACAAAGCTCGTTTGCGAAACTATTGCGTTCGAGGAATAGCCTCAGTGAGTGGATCCGCTCTGGTGTTTCTTTCTATGTCTCTCTATATCTCAAGTTCGCGGAGAAAGCCATCTCCCGAAATGAGCAATACCTGTCCTAGAATGTCTGGATGTCTGATGGGACCTAGCTCATAAATGAACTCCAAATCCAAACTTCTCAGACTGTATCGTCAACTGAACTTAATCAGTATCCTGCGCCAAGCCTTCCCTCAGTATGTACCTGGACCAACTGTCCAAAATACTGCCCCTCGTCAGAGGGAAAACTATAACTCTGACAGCCACTCTGCCATCGAGGTCACCTTGGAAGCCTGGAATGATAACCGTCTCCAAAGGAGGCTACCGTTATCATATCCCTAGAACATCCACTTATGTTTTAAAACTGCTTCCGACTGTTTCTCCAGGATTGGATCAATATCAACTTATTGCACCTACTGCAAGAACAACATCTGGTGTGGTACTTGACATCTCATGATTGACTTAATTGCCTAAGCAAGTGATCTGTCAATCATGCGTATCCCTCTCCCCTTTAGTCTGTAAGACACCTTTAGAGAGGGTGACTCCATCACCTGCAGGTACACTACCGTGCCAGGAGTCGTCCATTCTAAATACTCATAGAATGCTGTCAAGGTACCCAGATTAGGAAACCACCCAAATCTAGATCTAAAACCATAGATCTAGTTACCAGAATGTCCGATGTAAGATCCAAGTCCTATGAGGAGAAACTACTGTGTGACGACCAAAGTATAACCGATCGTAGTATAGGAATATCACTTCCTACTCTGTGTATGTCATCAAATACCAGGACATCACACCCTACTACCTTCTCAACAGATCCATCCCCTGTTCTGATGAAGTCAAACCTATGACTGTCATATCAGAAATAGATGATCTATCTCCGCTATATCTGCTTTAGTCTATAAATAGACATAAGCCTGATATTCACCAATGCTTTCGCTGCTCCCACTGACTACGACAACCCTCTGGCAGAGTCATATAGGCGTACACTTCTAAAGCTAGTTTAGAACGACGCTATACTCATCTTCCTGCCGGGTCTCACAGTCTGGAACAACAGCAATGGCAAGTCTGGGTAAACAAGAACCTCCCTGCCACCGTCCTTGAGCATACCGAAGTACCTCTCGAGCGCCTGAGGTTACCCACCAAATCTGCGGAGTGGCCAATGGAATGTCAAACCAGATTGAATCTTTAGGTTCTTATCAAATCTTCAATAATCGTTTGCGGTTCTGGAATCACTTCCAGTTCTACCATACTCCCACTTCTGTTTTCTGAAAAAATCCATTTTATTAAAACTGTGGCGAGTCAAGAATACTATCACTATTGATCTTCCAGATGGTAGAATATCAACCCTCTGCATAGCCCGGGTCAACCCACAAACAGCCATTACAGAAACGTGCCTTGAGTTATCCAGAGTCTGGTTTTAAGCATAAGCTGGACAACTCCCCGTATCTTAACAATGTCAAGATATGAACTGTTCTATATCCAATATAGAAACAGAGGCACTGATTTAATTGAACCAGATTCAAACCATGCAGCTGTCACCAGTGCATGTCAACTAGATGGAAGGATGCCGATCAGCGTTACTCAACTTAGGAATGCTTCCAATTATGAGTAACCTGAAAGAGAAGCAAGTTCTCTTAATCACTACTATCAACTGAATACCATGTACAAGTATCCACATCTTCGATCACCTTGAAGAATCCCGATACTTGCAATACCTGGTTCTCTACTTTAATCTAATACTAATAACTTCTCAAAACTTGGACCCTGCGTTTCTACGAAACACTTGTCTAAGAACTAGAGAAGTCACAAGTAAACAGAATATAGTACGAGAACCAACCCCTCTGTCCTAATGGACACTGGACAACATACAATACTCTGTATAAGTCCGCTGAGTCTAACAACTCATTCACTGTGTGTCGTAGGTTGAAAACTGTACTTTTGGTTAAGAAGAATTACACCGTTGTTCAATGCTCCTTACCTAACCATCCACTGGTATAGGTAAATGTCATAGACATAATTTCAAAAAGGTATGTCTCACTCTATAAAAATAGACGTACAGATATATCAATTTGAAATTGGTGCACAACAACGGATATTCAAAACCAAATATTTGCCGACCGGCAAACAACCCAGGTGGCTTCCTCAAATATCATCAATTCCAACGAATCCCGATATAATGAGGATGGTCACCTAATTCCCAATAACTTACTCCCACTCATCATCTGTAAAACCATGCAGATGTGAGACTCATACCTGGTAAATACATACCCTGGAGCAAGTGTCTAATTGGGAAATCAGTTTTCTATTAACAGTACACAGTGAAACTGAAACATTGAAATGTTTCGATAGGGTATCCTGGTATTCCTAGTAATGCCTCTTCCATCATCCAGATTCACGACTGTAACCTTATAATTCTTTGCCACCTCTCCAAATCCCTTTATATGTCTTTAGTCATTACCTTCTGCACACCCCTTTAGGCCAAATGGTTTTCTTCTTTCCCTACCGTTCGGCACCAGCCTATGGTTTGGAAGAAGACTATCCAATAAGCATAAAGGGTGTACTGTCCTAATCCTAGGAGCACTCGCAATGCGAGAGAAGGTGAAGATAAAAGACACCTGAATGTACTTTATTCCTATTTCTCCTGAACCAGGATCCATCCCCGAACTGGAACAAGTTCCTTTCGAGTTCGTATATAACCATATGATGGATTATCCAATAAACTGGGATCTTCGTAGTGATACGGAGTGTCCTGGAGAAATTCAAAGGTGATTTAGGATTGGCGAAGAAATACTTGGTTTGGTCGTGAATAGCAGTCGCAATTTACTTTGCCCTCTTACTAATCCCTTTCTTTGTCTTAACTTAATACCTTCTGTACACCGTTTAGGCTAACTGGTTTTCTTCATTCCCTATCGGTCGGCACCAGCCTATGGTTTGGAAGAAGACTATCCAATTTGCGTAATAGGTGTACTACTCCTAAACCAAGGAGTACACGCAACCTGAGAGAAGGTGGAAAGAAAAGACAACTGAATAGTCCTATCCGTTTTCTCCAGAACCAGAAACCATCCTCGAAGTCCTTCGAGTTCGTATATAACCATACGATGGTTTTGTCCAATGGAAGTGGACGTTCGTAGTAATACGGGGTGTCCTGGAGAAAAGGGTAAAAGTAGGAGTGGCAATGAGGTCTGCAACTCTGACAATCCAAAAGCCAGTGTTAAGAAGGTTCGGTCAACTTGGTCACTGAGTCATAGTCTAGGGTCAGGTCAATGGTCGCTGCCAAAGAGAGATAGAAAAGAAACACTCAGCGTGCACTCTAACCTAGATCAGAATGGTCATCACTTTATCTAATCTGGAAACCTCCCACTGTAACTCAAATTCTTCTCCAAACCTGAAAGAAGAATTAGCCGGGATCACCCGAGGAGTAAACCAACTCATCGGTGGGAATCGGGATCCAACTATCATCGCATGATAACGTGACGGAATCCGCTCACGTTATCATACTCCAGAAGGTATGCGCATATCTGGCAAGTTTCAGTTCTTTTGAAACTCCCGATGTGGATTTTTGCCCCATGCTCTTATGACCTTGGCGTGAGGTCAAAATATCATAAGTCACATGTCAAGTTCTTCCCATCATTATCCAGGTTAATTTGAACCCACCCGTACATACCCTTGACGTAGGCCAAAATAGTAGTACGACTGTCCCAAACCAACACATCTATCTATGCAACAGATAAATATCCGGCAGCTAACAATCACTATGCCTTGGCGTGAGGTCAAAATACATAGCTTGAATACTACCGAATATTTAACCGAAATGATGGAGGGCTACGAATGTTTTCTGGCGAAAACCTTTAACGTAATGAACTTGATATCGTTGAAGGAACTGATAGCTTTTAAAAAATATAGTGACGAAAACCTTTGCTAAAGAGGTCACTCCCGGTGAAGGGATCTCGGCTCTTTCCCCGTGGAATGAGGTGCAGGATATTCCAATTGAATACCACGATGCAAAGCAAAAGTAAATGGCTATAGTGAAGTTATTGCCCTGACGCAAACTTCTGTCCAAGGGGTCACTCCCGGTGAAGGGATCTCGGCCCTTGCCTCGTCGACTGAGGAGCAGGATATTCCAACTGAATACCACGATGCAAAACAAAAGAGAACACCCTTGCAATAACAGCTTTTGAAAAAGTGTTCCAACAACATCAGAATAGGTTTGTTTAACTTGCATTGATCCGAATCAACGCAGTCCCATCAATTGATCACACCAATAAAGAACGAAAATATACTGACGTACGTATATGCCATCCGCATTCGCCACTGGGTCCCGTCATCACCCGTTAGGTTAGCTAACTAACGGCAGAGCGGGGACTGGACTAGCGCGGATGAAAAACATATACAACATCTACTAGTATATATATACAATATATAATTTTCGCTCAAGGCGTGATAAAAAATGCAGCAACACAGAAATGTATAGCAACACAGATCAATACAGATATCTGGGATCCCCGGGTTTCACAGAGCCGCTGCTGAAACCCGACGTTCCCCTGGTCGTGTGGATAGCCTGCGCAATGAAATCCTAGACCCCTACGGGCGCGGCAAGTTACCCGCCAAAACCTGTAGCGAGGCAGCCCCCTTCAGCAACGTGAATGGACCACCCAGCACTTCACGGAATCCGGTAACTTGGGCACCCCTCCTGGGTCAACCTGTACCCCCTACGAGTGCGGCGAATAGCCCGCCAATTCTAGAGTGAAGCCCCCTCCGTCTCAACGCCATGAGATGCGGGCTCGTTGCCTTCTATAACCTGGCTATCCGTGCACCCCTCCGCGGGGTAATCCTAGTACAGAAAGTAAAATATACATACACCGGGTACATCGACCGCAACCTGGTCGTGCCCCAAAATAATAATACAATCAGGCAGTGATGGCAGTCCACATGTCGGACGCTCGCCCCGCAATATCAAATGTACATATAAAACAAAACTGTACTACCACTGCAACCAGGCTATCCCCCACGACCGATCCGCAACAACACAGCATAACACAAAACATCAACGTGAATGTCACGTTCGCAAATCCGTCTAACCGGGCTATAGCAGTTAGACAGGATTTACCGATCGAGTGACATTCACGGTCGCAGATATAATGTAAATACTGTGAACTGACATGTTTAAAATATCCGATCGAACAAATTTATCAAAGTGGGCCCCAAGCAGTACTGTAGCACTTACAGAAAATCTGGGCCCAAAAAGAATATCCCAAAACCCCCATTCTGAACTCAGGAGCACTCTGGAAAAATTTGGTCAAATGAGGAGTCAAAAGCGCGGCGGAACCGCGGCCCAAGCATGGGTTTGGCCGCGGTTCCGCGGTCTTATGGACTTATCAGGTTACCAAATTTTTCCAGTGTTCTTATAATTCACAGTACATGTTTCTGCAATGACCTGAAAAATTTTTGGAGCTTGAAAAAATTTCGACAGAAACATGAAGTTTTGAAAATGCGGTTTTTAGGGTTTTTGTTCGATCGAGTTCTAAACATACTAGAGCAAGCTAGGCAAGGTTAATGGCGTGGCTCTGATACCAATGTAAGCCCACGGGGGCGCCCCGGCCGTCGATCCGACGCCAGAAACGCGGAAACAAAAACTTTGCGAACTTTGCAAACCGGCACCACCGCGGACTTTTTACCCGGATCGGGCCATTAACCTAGCTAACAAGCAAACTAGGAAAGAATAGAGAAGTTATACCAAGCGATCCGTGTCCTTCGGTCTTCATCTCCACTCCGATCTCTCGCGGAATCTCCGTCCATCATCGTCTCATCAGAAAGGGCACCACGTAGCCGGAATCTTTTACGGGCTCCCGCCTCTTGGCCGAGGCAACTCGGGCGCGAAGTTGGCTAGCCGACGCGTCCAAGAGATGCTATAGAATAGTGTAGTGAGTTGTCTCTTTAGGGTTTATGGAAGTTTCCATGATGGAGGGATGTGAGGAGAAGAATGAATGAATGAGAGAAGCTTGGAATTTTGCAAGCAAAGGAGAATGGAAAATGAGATGAAGAAAATCCCACTCAAATGAATTTCTCCCCCTTCCTTCCTTAGTGTGGCCGGCCCCTCTCAAGCATGAAAAGGATTGGAGAGAGAAAAAGAAAACATCTCCAAGTATATCATAATGGAATGGAAAAAACAATATATAAAAAAAAGGTCATTCTCATTTCTCATCTCAACAAGTCACTAAACCATCATAATAAAAGCCAAGGAAATGACCATTAAAGAATCTCATGATTATGCTAGTCTCATCAAATAGCCACAAATGCAAGAAAACCCCTCCACTAAATGTTAATTGCAAACTTGCAATTAACACCCTCCAACAGAAAGTCCGACCGAGAAGGAATAAAAGAAAACCGGCCGGAACGGAATGCAAACTGGCAACTTCAGAAAACTGATCCCGTAATAAATTACAGGAAAACCCCACTACTGCAAATACATGCTCGCATTTGTATTCCCACTGAACACAAATGCAAAGAGACAAAACTACACTATCTAATACTAGGATCCGGTTTAAGCCAAAGCCGGCTAGTAAAATCCGTCCGATCACGATCCGTGCAATACCGCACGTATCTGATCGAACCCTGCCATATCTCCATACGGCCTCTACAGCGTTTCGCCTGAAACCTGAGTAACTGAGTGTGGTGGACTCTAAAGACTCGTCAATACCTTGGCTGTGGATTTAACCACTAGCACGTCAGAGGTATAAGCCAATACGTGACAGGCCACCAGGTATTGACCAAAAGGGACGTCGATGAGCGAACTCATCCTGACACCCTACTGAGCCTGTCAGTGACAATATCCGTACGGTCCGGTCCGTTCGTCTATGAGCATCGCATGGCGGGCCTAGGGGGTTGGTAAAAGTCAGACCCCCAAAAGCGGTACAAGTCGTGTCGGAGTGCAGCCCAGAACACCCTGAGATACTACTGGAATACCTACCAGCAAATCTCCTGCCTTGGCCAAGGACTTTTCATGTTCTGGCTCTCTTCGACACAGCGCGACCTCACCCCCAATACCGGGAGAGACGAACCCCTGCAGATCCGCTCACTGCCTCCATGTGGCTCGGGACTGTACCCAACTAAAACCTGTTTGCACGACTCCTTTGAGCCGTGGTAGGGTAGTAATCAAAGCACAGTGGGAACTCACACGAGACAAATGACGATCCCAGGTCGATGAACTAACCTGTACACATGTCACCAGGGAACTGCTATCTGACGTCTGGTATATAAACCCAACTAGCAGGTTCCCGGCGAGTCCTGTCCGGTGTACTCATAACCCAATGAGCACCTGTATATATCTTAGGTGAACCAACTGACACCAGTGGCTTGTGAGACCGGCCACCGCCCCTCGTCGGGGTCTCGACTGTATACACTAGTCTACTCTGGAGTATCAATGCCCTGTCTCGAAACTCCCACGACTAGGGACCTTTTAAGGATGTGCTTATAGACTCCAGCTCTCACGTATATGATCACCCTCATACTGCTGGTAGTCAAGCAAGAATCCTAGGAGCTCTATCAACGTGTAATAGCGACTCGTAAGGTCACCTAAAGCAGTACACGATGATAAAGATAAACCAGATAGCATACTATCATCTCGAGTAAGACTGTCCTACCGGGACAGGTCCTCCCCTCAATCATTGCAATCACGTGCCTGTGATCCAATAATTGACTCTGAGGGCACTATCTCCAACAAACACTTACCAGTAGATCTCCATATCAGCCCCGGCCAGGGACCTCCTGTTATAGCCAATCGAGCATTGCGCAACATCAACCCCCAATACCGGGAGAGACAAATCCCCTCCTATCGCTCATTGCCTCCATGTGATTCGGGACTGTACCCAAAAGCCACCGTTTTGCACGTTATCTTGAACGTGGTAAGGTGGAAATCAAAGCACAGTGGGAATCACACAAGACTTTATGACGATCTCGGGTCTACAGACTAACCCGTACCAGTGTCACCAAAGAACTGCTATCTGACGATAGGTATAATACCAACTAGGAGTTCTCGGCGAGTCCGTTCAGTGTACCCAGTCTCCACTGAGCACCCGTATACCATATTTGATGTCAAACACCAATGGATGTGAGATCATCCATTGCCCATCATATGGGTCAAGAAGCGTATACGCTAGTCTACTCTGGAATATCGATGCACTGTCTCGATACATCCTCGACTAGGAACAATTAAAGGATGTACTTGTGGACTACCCTGGCCCCACTAGTATGATCTCCATCATAGTCCTAGTAGTCAAGTACTCATCATAAGTACTTTATCAACATGTGAGAGCAAGACAGTATCACAATACAAGTCTACATGTTAAGACAAAGAGCAACCAGATAGCATACTATCATGTCGAGCAAGAAAGTCCTCTCTATATATGTTCAAGTATCCACTATAATATACATCATATGTACAATAATGGCCTCTAGGGCATATACATAACTAACATGAGCGGGCTGTGGAGCTGTAGGAGTGGTCTGCGCAACCGCAGCCGAAGGAGATGCATGTGGAGCCGGAGCCGAAGTAGCTTATCGCATATTTTAAATTTTGTATGTAATAAACGAGTAAGAACGGTGTATTAGATTTTAGTCGAGTTTGTATCATTATCAGGTTATTGCGAAAACCTAATCTATGAATACTTTGGGACTTAGGCCTCGTTTGGGTATCTAGTTTGAAAACCCATAGTTTATTTTAATTAGATAGTTTTGTGTAAGTATGATTAATCAAAGCTAAGTCTACAACCAAATAAGCCCAGGCTACTAATATTGCATATGTTACTATTTATAATGTGATATAATATTTTCCGATTAAGTAGTATACGTACCATCTCCTTCAACTCCTCGACGGTGGTCTTCAAGGCGGCAACATCATGCTCTAGACGTCACTCACGGGGAGTAGGGGAAGTAACCGCCGGAGTGGAGTCCAAACTCATATGGGCCCTGTTAGGACCCAGTCCCCGGCCTCTCTCTCAACCTCCGTGGTGCCCTCCATGTGCAGCATTTAGGACTGGGGTCAGCAGCATCAGATCGGTCTGTCCAGTAAAATTGATCCCCGATGACTCCGCCCGCTCCACCACCTGCTCCTACACCCATATTGACCATTAAAATATAAGTATATCATTTAAATTTGAACTTTTCAAAACAAAAATTTCAATCTTGTTGGAATAAATATTAACACTTACGCAATACTCCTGGGTAGCGGTGTCGGGGAATCGAAGCTCGCCCATGGCGGGATCTGTTGAGGTGCCGTGGCACGCTCGGTGTATCACCCTGTGCCAGGGTCTGAGCTCTCTGCAATTCGCAAAAAAATTAAATATTATATTATTACATTATATCAAAATAGATCTATTGTAATTTATCGATGCCTCATGGCACGAGTAATGTTCCTCGAGCCACCTGTATAGGTGGGGCGACCCCTCTTCGCCGACTCCCTGTTCTCTTTATTTTGATCGACCTGTTTCTGCACAACACATTCAGATTTAGTTTTCTAATTAAGCAACAAAAAAAAATTATATACTAAACAATGAATTACATTTAAATTACAAACATGTTTGCGCTGAGAGTCGAAATATTGGCACAAGAGAGGCCATGTATTTACGTCGACTCTCGCAAAGGCTGGAGTATGTAGGATATTCGCTCTCTCTGCCTCGGGGGTCGCCATATACAGGGAATAGTAGTCGATCTTCAGCTCGTTCCTATTGTATCAGACTTTTGATTGCATGTTCTTCATCAGGCCATTGTACAGAGCGTGAAGATCGAGCACTCTCTCAGGGTGATCAGGGTCGGGTACAGGTTGAAAGTCATAATCCAATTGCAAATACAAAAAAACAATGTATTTAAATTGCAAGTGTTAAATAATAATAAATATATTGGATAAGTCAAATGAAAATATATATTAATACCCGAGCCTGATCCCATAAGAGGGCAAATGAGCGCCGGTGCTGACCGCCGCACTCAACATGAAGTAGATATTTCTTCATGAGGCGGCTCTCATCCCCTTTATACCGGCCGAACCTCTAGGTATAATCGCCGGTATAGCGATAATCGGGAGTAAAGAAGAGGGGGAATGCTACCTCCCCCTAGCTCTGTCGGGCATCAGCCTGTAGGACTGATTCAGCCATCGAGTCCCCCTTTCGGGATGGGGCTGCCCTGCATCTATAAGAAATATCAAGACAATAAATATTAATACAAAGTGGTATTAAGAAATCAAGGTTTAACGAAAATTGAAGTGCGATATATACCTCTGGTGAAAGCAGCACGAGCCTGAGCCCGGGCAACAGCACGAGCGGGACGATAGTTCCTCCGGTGAGGAACAGCCGGTGATCTGGATGTGGACGCATCCCCTCCAAATAGAAAATAAATATTGACACTAAATTTCCATGAATTTCATGTTTACTCTTAGAAGATATGTAAAGTGAATAAATATTTTATATTTATTCATACTAACCTGCAGACTAAGCGGAGGGTATGGAAGTGGCAGGAGTGGCCCCTGCACCAGATGTGGACATACCACCTATAATTAGACAATTAAAAATAGATTATATAAATAATTGCAAAATGAATGTTTAGATCAATAATATAACATTCTAAATCAATACACATGCACTATAGGATATATAAACATACCCGCAGTGCGGTGGTGGCCTCTGCCCGAGATGTGGAGGCACCACCTACAGCTAGACAATAAAAAAATGATTATCTAAGTAAGAGCAAAAAGAATGTGTGTATATTTATGATATAACATTATAAATCAATATGCATGAATTATAAGATATATAAACATACCTGGAGGTGCGGGAGTGGCCTCTGCCTCTGACGTGGACGCACCACCAACAGCCAGACAATAAAAAATTGACTATATAAGAAATTTTGAAATAAATATGCGTGTATATCTATAATATTAAATTCAAAATGAATATACGTGCAATATAGATGGAGGTGTGACAAATTCCACACGGAAGGAGTCATCCGAAGGGGTCTTCGATCGAGGTGCAAGACCGGCCCTCTGAAGCTCCATACGCAGCTCTCCGGGCGGCAGAACCACTCTGCCTCTGCTGCGACTGGTGCTCCTACCGCCCCTTGCTGCTCCGGTCGTGTCATCAAATCTAGACAAGAGTACAATCATTACATATGCATGCTATATATGTATAGATCGTAAAAATGTCAAGTAATAATATAATATTACTGATAACCTTTTTCGTTTCATAGACGCATTAGACATATCTACTTGGATTTCATCATCGATATCATTTCTAACTCACGTAACTTCACGATCAGCCGAAGAAAACCCGTCTTTTGAAACAGATGGTCGGAGCACTCTAAGTCTTCTCTCTTCTTCGTCCTCATCACTGTCCTCCATACGATCCTCGAATTTTGGGACATCATAAACATCTCTGGGTTTCCAACGGCATACGACACTCCATCCCGGATGCTTCAAGCACTGTGAGTAGTATACTTAGAATGCTTGGTTCGGAAAGATATATGGATCATCCTGACCGTAAAATTGAAGTATGTTCACACTAGTCAATCCATATTCATCTTTTCAAGTCCCGAGATTGTTTCTCCACTTATCCGTATCGGTTCGTGTATCGTACCAAGTACATTGAAATATATAAAAAGGTTCTGATCGTCCGGGATATTGAATGCCAAGTATGCAATTTAAGTATCCATAATAAATCACACCATCCGATCCTACCGTCGCAATCCCATTATTCTGAGTGGTTCGAGATGTTTCTATATCCTTAACTTTAAATTTGTATCCAAGGACACCGAATCCTTTATAATATGCAACCTCCATACTAGGAAACTGAGCTAAACATCTTGAATCACTTTCTAACAATGCAGAAAAGTTCGGATCATGGATCTGACAAAACAAATTTTACAACAAATACATAACGATATAAGTTTAGATTAAGACTGGTAGCAATAAAATATTATTCGAACAACTTACATGATCTGCAACCCAATCGCAAAAATTAACCTGATGATATTTTTTCAATCGTTCATCATTCCAATCAGGATGCCCCTCACGTACCTCGTTAAAATGATTTATGTTCTCAACAATAAATTATGACATTAATATTATATTGTTTCATACACACACAAACACAAATATAACAATTAATCCAAAAAAACCTACTCTGGATAAACCGATATATCTTGTTGATAAACATAGTGTCTACTCTTTTATAATCAGCTTTACCATATGGTTCGTCCTGAATTCTCCGAGGCCGGTTAAGCTTCGTCTCAATGTTCTCGTTCAGATAGCGGGAACAAAATGTGGTTGCTTCATCTAGAAGATAACCTTGCATGATAGAACCCTCTGGTCGATTTCTATTGCGTATATACTTTTTTAGAGTGTAGAGGTACCTAAAGAAAAATATGTTAAATAAATAAATACGGGCATATATGACAACAATAATTTTACAAATTGCGTGAAACGAAAAATTCCATGTACCTTTTGATGGGATACATCCATCAATATTGTACCGGTTCGGCTAACTTAGCTTCGGTTGCAAGATGAACCGTCAGGTATATTATGATATAGAAGAATGACGGTAGGAAAATATGCTCAAGCTTACAAAGTATCAACGAAATAGAATTTTCTAGATTCTCCAGCGTCACAACATTCAGGGTTTTAGCACACAATTCTCTAAAAAAGCAACAAAGGTCATTGATTACTAGACCAACCGATTTGGGAAGGAAAGTCCTGAGGGCTAATGGGAGAAGGTGCTCCATAATAACATGGTGATCATGACTTTTCAGCTCATCGATCTTGCCTTTCACAATTTTTATCTTCTTGCTAAATGATCCTGAGAAGCCTGTAGGAACTTTCAAATCATGCAACACCTGTAGGAATCTTTTCTTCTCCGGTTGTGACATATGATACGCGGCATTGGGAAGTACAAAATTGCCCGGTTTACCCGCTATCGGTTTAGGATGCAATTCACTTCTAATTTCCCTGTCCTGAAGATCCATCCGAACACGAAGATTGTCTTTCGATTTTCCGTCTTTACAAAGAAGCAAGTTGAGTACGTGCTCGGATACTCCCTTCTCTATGCGCATAATGTCCAGACAATGACGCACTAAATTTGTTGACCAGTACGGAAGCTCGAAGAAAATGCTTAACTTGTTCCAATAGGGTGGTTTGACATGTTTTTCCAGATCTATCCCGAAGGTCACATTATTGTAACCATCCCACTGAGCAGTCACGTCCTCTCCGGACAATGAGGCCGGACGCCTAAGAAGCTCCTGATGACCATAAAAGTGAACAGTATCTAACCTGTAGGGATGGTCTAGTGGCAGGAAACGTCGATGACCACAATAACAAACCTTCCTGCTAAAATTCAAGAATTTCGATGTTGTATATTGATGGCAATAAGGGCATGCTTTGTGACCATGTATGGACAAACCTGGTAGCATTCCATACACAGGAAAGTCATTAATTGTCCACATTAAAACCGCATGCAGTGTGAAGGTTGTATCTGTGTTTGCATCGTAAGTATCTACACCATCAATGAATAAAGATTTTAACTCATCGATTAGAGGTCAGAGATAGACGTCGATATTGTTTCCCAGTGAGTTTGGTCCATCGATAAGAAGAGGCATTATAAAGTAGGATTGATCTATACCCAACCAAGATGACAGATTATAAACTATCATTACAACGGGCCATGTGCTGTGGCTTCCAGCTATATAGTTGAATGGGCAGAAGCCATCACTAGCGAGTCCGAGTCTGACATTGCAAGAATCACTACTGAATATTTCGTGCCTCCTATCGAAATCCTTCCATGCCGGTGAATCTCTTGGATGACTCATTTTTCCATCTTCACTTGGAGGAGCACGGTGATGCCAAATCATTGCCTCGGCTGTTTTCATGCACTCGAATAGCCTCTGCAGCCTCTATGTTATGGAAAAGTATCATGCTATCTTGACAGGTATATCGGGCTTCTTATCAGAATCTTTCGGTTTATACCTGGCCTCTCCGCATGTTGGACACTCTTTCAAATCTGAATTCTCTTTCCGGTACAACACGTAATTCTTGGGACATGCTTGAATCTTCTCACACTTCAGACCCAAATCAGACATCATCTTTTGGGCTCCGTACCAGCTGTCGGGCATGTTATTTCTCGGGGGCATAGAATTTTTCAAGAACTTCAGAAGTATCATGAATGACTTGTTACTCCATCCATTTAAGCACTTAATCTGGAAAAGTTGGACGAACCATGATAGGGTGGAATACTTTGCATTCTCATAAATTGGTCTTCTAGTATCATTCATGAACTTTTCATATTTATCCGCACGCGGTCCTTGGCCGGAAGGAATGTCATCTTCGGTCGCAATACTATCACCTAGGGCAGCCTCTACCATATCCTCAATTTCTTCTACTGGAAAGAAGTTATCGTGTTCTTCTTCTGCCGCATTACCGTCTTCTCCTTCTTCTTTTGCCGCATTACCGTCTTCTTCTTGTCCTTCCCCATGATATAGCCAAGTTTTATAAAGTCTTGTAAAACCATGTTTAACGATATGAAGCTCTATGAATTCTACCTTCTTCTAGTACTTATTCCCACATCTATCGCATGGGCAGAGAATTTTCACTAACACGATTTTATTATGTGCGCGTGCAAATTCAATGAAAGCAGCAACTCTTGCGACAAACTTAGGTTGCATACGTTGTTGCCAATCCACGTACATCCAGTCCTTAACTCTGATGTACTCATGGGCCATGTTAGACTATATAATAAATAAATTGTAGGTTATGATGACTATATTAAGAAATTTAAGAACGGGATGATTACCGACAAAGAAGAAAATCCGTATATACAAGTTTGTCGTTAAAAAGAATAAATTATCGATAAACAAAGTTAGATTTGAAGATACCCAAGTATGAGTTGTATTATTTGTATCTGTATTTCAATTTATGATTTCGCTTAAGTTTAGGGTTGTTAGTGTGTATGTGCTTTGTGTAGGGTTGAAAAGAATAAATCATCATTTTTTTGAAGAACTAAGTTCTTTATATAAGGTTAAACCCTAATTTTTGGATGAATTAAATTCCCATATGTTCATGTTATTTCTTTTTGTTCGTTTGAAGCAAATAAACGGGGGAAAGACGCGAGGCTTCAAAATAGTGCTAAGCACTAACGAGTTACCAAACTATTCTTGAGTTTTCTTAGAAATATTGATCTCCTGTTAATGACATTTTTAGTCATTGATGATCATTAAGATTTCGGTTTTGAGGATCTTGGATCATCATCATTTTTTTGAAGAATCAAGTTCTTTATATAGGGTTAAACCCTAATTTTTGGAGGAATTAAATTCCCATATGTTCATGTTATTTCTTTTTAAGTTATTTCTTTTCCCCTAAATTTTGAATTTGCAGAAAAAAATCTCCCCGATGAGAATTAAATTCTCAACTTGTTGGGAGATTTGCTTCTGCAAATTTCAACCAGAGAAAGAACTAAGTTCTTATACGAAGGGTTAAGTTTACGGTAAAGTTGTACGTTTAAGTTATCATCGAGTATCCTACTGAAGGAACTAGTGCACCATAAACCCTAACCCTAATTTTTGGAGGAATTAAATTCCCATATGTTCATGTTATTTCTTTTTAAGTTAGTTCTTTTTCCCTAAGTTTTGAATCTGCAGAACAAAAATCTCCTCGATGAGAATTAAATTCTCAACTTGTGGGGATATTTGCTTCTGCAAATCTCAACCAGAGGAAGAACTAATTTTTTATATGAAGGGTTAAGTTTACGGTAAAGTTGTGCGTTTACGTTATCATCGAGTATCCTACTAAAGGAACTAGTGCACCCTAAACCCTAACCCTAAATTTGGAGGAATTAAATTCCCATACGTCCATGTTATTTCTTTTTAATTTAGTTCTTTTCCCCTAAGTTTTGAATATGCAGAACAAAATCTTCCCGATGAGAATTAAATTCTCAACTTGTGGGGAGATTTGCTTATGCAAATTTCAACCAGAGGAAGAACTAAGTTCTTATATGAAGGGTTAAATTTACGGTAAAGTTGTGCATTTACGTTATCATCGAGTATCCTACTGAAGGAACTAGTGCACCCTAAACCCTAACCCTAATTTTTGGAGAAATTAAATTCCCATATGTTCATATTATTTCTTTTCAACTTAGTTCTTTTCCCTAAGTTTTGAATCTGCAGAACAAAATCTTCCCGATGAGAATTAAATTCTCAACTTGTGGGGAGATTTTCTTCTGCAAATCTTAACCAGAGGGAGAACTAAGTTCTTATATGAAGGGTTAAGTTTACGGTAAAGTTGCGCGTTTACGTTATCATCGAGTATCCTGCTGAAGGAAATAGTGCACATTAAATCCTAACTCTAATTTTTGGAGGAATTAAATTTTCTTGTTATTTCTTTTTAAGTTAGTTCTTTTCCCCTAAGTTTTGAATCTGCAGAACAAAATCTTCGCGGTGAGAATTAAATTCTCAACTTGTGGGGAGATTTGCTTCTGCAAATTTCAACCAGAGGAAGAACTAAGTTCTTATATGAAGGGTAAAGTTTACGGTAAACTTGTGCGTTTACGTTATCATTGAGTATCCTACTGAAGGAACTAGTTCACCCTAAACCCTAACCCTAATTATCCCTAATTAACCCAAAATTAAACCCTAATCATCACCCTAACTCAAATTATCCCTAATTAATCCAAAATTAACCAAAATTAACCTAATTAACCAAAATTAATCTAATTAACCCAAATCAACCCTAATCATCACCCTAACCCAAATAAACTCTAATTAACCCAAAATTAACCCAAATAAACCCTAATCAACACCCTAACACAAATACACTCTATTTTGCCTAATTAACCCAAATTAACCCTAGCCCAAACCCTAACCCAAATCAACCTAACCCAAATCATCACCCAAACCCCAACCCAAATTAACTCTAGCCCAAACCAAAATTAACTCTAATTAATCTAATTAACCCCAACCCTAACCCTAATCATCACCAACCTAATTTTACCTAATTAACCCTAACCCTACCTAATTAACCATCACCCTCACCGTAAACCGAAACCTAACCCTAACCCGAAACCTAACCCTAACCCTAACCATAAACCAAACCCTAACCCAAACCCTAAACTTAACCCCAAACCGAAGCCTAACCTACCCAATTAACCCTAACCTTAATTAACCCCCAATTAACCCGGAACTAATCCTAACCCTAAAATCAAAAATAACACAAAAATTAAGAATAATTAATACTTCAAAATGGAAATTAACTCACCTCACTTGTAGTTTTGTCAGTGGATGGAGCTCGACGAGGTGGATGAGGCCGGGGATGGAGCTCGACGAGGTGGTGGCGGTAAGATGGCGATGAGCGGGAAATTTTGGCGAGACTGTGGCGAGAATGAGGTGGAGGAGCTCGACGAAGTGGTGGCGGAGAGGAGGTGACAATGACGGTGGGAAGTAGGTCCAGCGGGTGACGAGATGGCGGGAAGTTTTGACGATGCGTGGGGAAGATGGTGGGAAAAATTGTAGGTGACGAATTTTTTGGCATTAATTTTTTTATAAATTGTAACACCCTAGTTCATTTATACCAGTTCTAATTCAAGTATTTCTTTATTTATGGTATTTTCCTGATTATTTGTATTTTGGGTGCGAATAGTGTATTTGACATCTGTATTTGCATCCGACCCGACCCGCTTGCTGAAAACCTGTCTTGATTTCTGTTTATGATTTATCCCGACTTGTTATAAGGATCCGTGCACTTTCAAGTTGTTTATTTTGTATACTTGCATTATATCAAGCATCTGCATTTTTTTATATAACATTTAAAGTCACATAAATTATTTTAAAAATATATTGCATGGTTTACATGATACCCCTAACCCTGTCGTAGCATCCGCGCATCTTGTTCTCGTCCCGTTCAGTGAAACAGACTTGTTTGGATGGCTACGTTCACGTGCGTGCATCCGTTCTTGGGGGTATGCATTTTCGTTACCCGGATAAACTATTTTAGTTTTGGTCGACACGTATATTTTTCGTATTTTAAAACTAAATTTTAGACTTGACCCGGGCGTGTTTTGGGGTAAGTTTGTATTTACCAGAATATCAAATTTTATTAATACAATATTTTAAATATTATTAATTAACAGTTTAAAATTTTAATAACGAAAAAGATTTCTAAAATTAAAATCCTAACCAATATTAACAATCTCTCTTTCTCCTCTCTCCTCTCTCTCTCTCTCTTTCTTTCTCTCTCCCCTCGCGATCCCTGCACACTTCTCGAGTCACGTCACCCCCTCTCCCTTACACTCACCTCCCTTCACACTTCTTCTTCTTCTTCTTCTTCTTCTTTCTTTCTCTATTTAAACCCGAGCCTCCCTACGAAAACCCAAAAAACCCTAACCCTAACTCCTCTTCCTCCTCTTCCCTCGACTTCGCTCCTCAACCCTTGTCATCATCTCCTTCCTCTCCTTCCCCTCCAAACCCAGAAACCCCTGCTGAAACCCCGTGAACCCTAGAATCCCCTGCACACCCTCGCCTCACCGGAGATTCGATCTCGTCGTCATCTCCATGTCCCCGTCGTCACTATCTTCATCACCATGACCTTCTCTCCACTCCCCTGCACCCAGAATCTTCCCTGCATACCCCAAAAACTAAACCCCGACCACCAAGAAACCCTAGCAGAACCCTAGCACCCTCACTGCCGATCCCAGAGACTCCATTGCCTGCACCTCCCCGTCGACTGATCACCGTCGTCGATGACTCCCTCGCCTCTACCTCCTATGTCCCTTATCCAGTGAGCACATCCCTTATCTTCTTCTTCTTCTTTTTCCTTTTCTTTTTCTTGATTCTTGATTTTTCCAGCCATCGCCGGAGTCATGTCGCCGCTGCTGATCCAGGCGATCCAGTGAACGTCCCTTACTTGCGTGATTACCCTCTTGCCTTGCATGGATCCGTCCCGTGTGCCGTGTGTGTGTTGCGACGATTTACCGACGTCGGACGTGCCGTACGCATCCATCGTTTGATCCAATCGAGGGAAGTTTATCTTGCTACATTCAATGATATATGTTACATCCATATTAATAATAATATTATATGTTTAGTGCATTGTGCATCCCATGTTACCATTTTACTGTTTTACGACGTCCGTTTGCATCCGTACAATTTATTACATATCTAGTTGCATGCAAGTTTACCTTGCTAAATGCTATAATACATATTTTGCATCCATATGAATAAAAATATCACATGTTGACTGCATTGTACATCCATATTAGTGTTTTACTGTTTTCGGATATCCGTACGCATCCATATCATTAATTACATATCTGGTTGCATGCAAGTTAGCTTGATACATGCTATATTTTATACTAGCATCTAAATTAATAAAAATATTGCATGTTTATTGTATTGTGCATCCATATTACAGTTTTACCGTTTTACGATATCCGTTCGCATCCGTATCATTTATTGAATATCTAGCTGCATGCCATATCACATTATATCATGTTACTGTTATATTAACACCCCATGCTTGATAATTTGCATCCTACGTAGTCATGGAGTTGTAGATGTAATCCTTGATAGATATTTGTGCATCCGTGTTTTACTGTGCATCCGTACCTTTATCGTGCACCCGTACTTGCTACATTTTACTGTTCGGCACCCATTTGATACACTGTGCACCACCTGACATGACTTGATATACTACCACATGATATGTTACCTGATCCTATTTCTAATGCCGACAATCCTGACTTGTCGTCCTGACGGACGTATCCTGTTGCCTACATAGACAAACCTGTACCTGCTTGATCCCGTGTTGGCATTAGCTCCAGATTTTTCAATACCTGACTTGAACACATAACCTTGGGGGCATGGGGAAATCAAAAGCGTAACTGAAGTGTAGCTTAAAAGGGTATTACTTGATCCGTGGTCCCGAGGATAACGGGACAGAATCATTCATGATTCTTACTTGATCCGTGGTCCCGGGGGATAACAGGACAGAGTCATTCATGACTCCCACTACCTGATCCGTGGTCCCGGGGGATAACGGGACATATTCTTTGAGTTACATGGAGGATTACTCTAATTGATTTCAAACAAACTTTAGAATAGATAACCCAGTAGCACAGTTTAGACTACTCACTGCACGTCACTTATACTGATACACTTCACTATTATATATTTCTGTTGACTTGTTACTATTTATAATTCATGCCTGCATGCCTTGTTACCTCCTGATTTTATTATTGTTGATATCATGACGCACTGACGTCTGGGTTTGCATGGCCCAGATCCTTTATCTCTGTCACAGGCCGTTCAGGAGTATTTCAGTCAACAGGCCGAGCAGTGAGGACCTGTTAGTATTTTTTTAGTTTAGTTTTCTTTCAGCATTTTCATTCCTGATGTGAGCCAGTATTTTGGGATGTACTTTCCAGAGGTTATTGTTATTTGGATCTTTTTCTTCCGTATATTATTTCTTGACTCATTCATTCTGGCTTATGGACATGTACTAGATAGCTTATTTTATTTCTACTATTCTTGATATCTTATAGACAGCCTTAATGTGACTGTGGAAGGATGTTTCCTAGCCACATATAGCATGGTTGGCTCTGTCACGTGCCGATCTTAGCGCACTCTGGGAAGCGGGGCGTGATAGGGTTTGTTTGGTATCAGATCCATAGGATTTAGGTTGATCGGGTTTGATTCTTTTGTAGTTGGGTATTGGACCCAATACACGAATCAGAATACTCGTAACTGGGAGCATGTCCTGCCTTATTGCTATCTTGCCATCCTTGAATCCATAACTATCTTGCTTATTGTATCCTGTTTATTGAATCTTGTTTATCTTGCCAATCCTCTCCGGTGTTTTTGCTTCAGAATCATGGCGGACAGAAATCTGAGATCGTACCAGAGGCGTGTTGATGACGCCACTTTGCTTGGAGTAATTCGTGGGATGTTGGAGAACCAGAAGTGGCAGACCGACCTAAACCAGCGGCAAGCCGAAGCCTTTCAGGAAGGTTTGCGGACCGTCCAGCAGCCCGTAAACAGTGTTGCGGCCAAACCAGTTGAGCGTGTGGGTACCGTGGCGGATTTCAGGAGATTTGGTCCATCCATTTTCACTGGTTTGGAGGAGCCGTTGCCAGCAGAGCAGTGGCTGGTTGATACGGAGAATCTGCTCGTTGCGGTACAGATTCCGGAGGACAAGAGAGTGGATGTCGTACGCATCCAATTGGTGGATTATGCTCGCGAGTGGTGGCTTGTGGAAGAGACCCGTTTGCCCAAGCCGATCAGTTAGCGAACTTTCTCGCAGAGTTTCTTGGAGAAGTTCTTTCCGCAGACTGCATGGGAAGAAATGGAAGAAAATTTTATCAGTCCGATGTAGAATGGCGGATCCGTGGATGTGCATGCGGCTGAGTGGATACGGCTAAGTCGATTTGCTGGACCTTTGGTGGCCAAAGAGGCTGATAGGGCACGAAGGTTCATGCATAGTTTGGACTTGGAAATCCAGAGGCACATTATATCTCTGGGATTGACCACTTTTTCGCAAGTGCTTAAAGCGGCCAGAAAGCAGCAGAGCTTATCAGTGAAGACTGGGGGTACGCAGCAGCAGGCAGTTGTAGTGCAGAAGCCGGCGTTTTCACCGAACCGAGCGCCTATTCGCAGAGGTATTCCAGTGAACCGACGTGGCATAGTACCGATGAAGAAGCCCGTTGTGCGCGAGCAGAAGGGAAGAATGTTTTGTGAGTTCTGCCATCTACCTGGGCACCTGCAGAAGGATTGTCGAAGGAAGCTTGGACTTTGTTTGGTTTGCGGATCAGCTCATCATACTATCAGTGGTTGCCTGTCGAAGCTTCGTTTGAAGGATGATGTTCAGAAGCCACCGCAGAGGCAGTTTTAGGGGTAGAAGCAGTTAACTCAAGGACCTAATCAAGCTCGAGCCTTTACCCTGACGGCTGAATAGGCCCAGGCTTCAGAGGAAGTTGTTTCAGGTATCCTACTTGTTCATGATTTTCCCGCATTAGCATTATTCGATTCTGGTGCTTCCCATTGTTTTTTGTCGTCCAAGTTTATTACTGCACACTCGATTTCTTGCACGACCCTGTCTAGTTATTGAGACATACACACTGGGAATGGGAAGATCATATCTAGTAGCGAATGCAAGGATTTTTCTGTTGTTATTTGCGGACGGGAGTTATTTGCAAATTTCTTGGTGATCGATACTGGCAGCTATGACGTTGTCTTGGGAATGGACTTTCTTGGCACTTTCCATGCTCATATTGATTGTAGGGCAAAGAAAGTGATTTTCCAGATTCCCGAACATCCATAGTTTGTTTTCACTGGAGGAAGCAGTTCTGTCGGGCCAGTCGAGTTTAGGGCTAGGCCGATAAACAATATTCTTTTGTTGATAAAAGTTGATAAGGAGGAAGCGCCAGCTGTAGTTCGAGAGTTCATGGACGTGTTCGAGGACATCTCGGGTTTACCGCTAAAGCGAGATGTGGAGTTCGCGATTGATCTTGTTTCTGGTGCAGCGCTAATCTCAAAGGCGTACTATCCGATGGTACCAGTGGAGTTGGAAGAAGTCAAGAAGCAGGTTACTGAATTACTAGAGAAGGGTTGGATTCGTAGCAGTAATTCACCTTAGGGAGTTCCAGTTCTTCTAGTAAAGAAGAAAGATGGCACAAGGAGGATGTGCATCGATTATCAAGAGTTAAACTGAGTGACTATTAAGAACAAGTACCCGATCCCTCGCATTGGCGATTTATTCGAGCAACTTAGCGGCGCGAGGGTATTCTCGAAGCTGGATTTGCGATTCGGATATCATCAAGTCCGAGTTAAATCAGAGGATATTTGCAAGACTGCGTTGCGAACTCGGTATGGACATTACGAGTATTTAGTGATGCCATTCGGAGTCACGAATGCACCGGTGATATTTATGGTCTTGATGAACCGAATCTTTTCACCGTTCTTAGACCAGTTTATAGTGGTGTTCATCGATGATATTTTTGTCTACTCGAGGAGCCTAGAAGAGCATACAGAACACTTGAAGATCGCACTGCAGACATTGAGGCAAGAAAGATTATATGCAAAGATGAGCAAGTGCGAGTTTTGGCTCGAAGAAGTGAAGTTTTTGGGGCACGTCGTATCCGGAGATGGAATCGCCGTTGACCCTGAGAAGATTGCAGCAGTTCAAGATTGGCCGATTTCGAAGAACGTAGTAGAGATCAGAAGTTTTCTTTGACTTGCCGGATATTAGAGAAGGTTCGTGGAGAATTTTGCTCATTTGGCTGAGCCATTGACCAAGCTTACGCGAAAGGAAGTGCCGTTCGTATGGACGGATAGATGTGTGTCAGCTTTTGAGGCGTTGAAGCAAAGGTTGATAACCGCTCCTATTTTGACCGTACCAGACAGTTTCGGAAGATTGGTGATTCACAGCGACGCATCTGGAAAAGGTTTGGGATGTGTTTTGATGCAGCATGGAAAGGTTATAGCTTACGCATCGAGACAGTTGAAGACCCATGAGAAGAATTACCCAACTCATGATTTGGAGCTTGCAGCAGTGATTTTCGCCCTAAAGATTTGGAGACACTACTTATTGGGCGAAAGGGTCGAAGTGTTCACCAATCAAAAAAGCCTAAAGTATGTGTTCATGCAGAAAGAGCTTAACATGAGGCAGCGCAGATAGAGCTGATGGCTAACTACGATCTTGATCTTAAGTACCATCCGGGGAAAGTTAATGTAGTGCCGGATGCGCTTAATCGGTTGCCAGCAATTTGGATGTTGACCGCACAGAAGGAGCTTATCGAAAACTTTCGGAGACTCGAGTTGGAGATTGTGCTACCGCATTCTTCGGGACAGTTGATACAGCTGCAAGTACATTCGTCGTTGATCGAGAATATTAAAGCAGCGCAGTCACAGGACCCAAGATTGCAGAAGTTTCGAGAACAGGTTAAAGCTGGACTACAAATGGACTTGTTGATTCATGAAGATGGTTCGTTGCGTTATGGTAGCCGTTTGTGTGTGCCGAAAGGAGACATTCGTTAAGAAGTTATGAAGGAGGCGCACAGTTCCGCGTATTCCATACATCCAAAAGTCACGAAGATGTACCGTGATCTACGACAACATTTCTGGTGGGAAGGCATGAAAAAGGAGATTGCCCGTTTTGTAGCGAAATGCTTGGTGTGTCAGCAAGTTAAGACTGAATATCAAAGAGTAGCAGGTTTATTGCAACCACTTCCGATTCCTCAATGGAAGTGGGAACATATAACCATGGATTTCGTGACGGCTTTACCGCGGAGTCCAAAGGGTAACAATGCAGTTTGGGTAATTGTCGATCGATTGACCAAGGCAGCTCATTTCATACCATTTCGAGTTGGTCAATCAGCGGAAGCGTCAGCGGAACGGTACATGCAGGAGATTGTAAGATTGCATAGAGTACCTGTGAGCATCATGTCTGACCGTGACACCCGATTCTTATCGTACTTCTGGAGGAGTTTACAGGAAAGTTTGGGGACGCGATTGAAGTTTAGCACAACTTATCATCCCCAGACAGATGGCCAGTCGGAGAGAACGATCCAAATTCTTGAAGACATGTTGAGAGCTTGCATGTTAGACTTCAAGGGTTCATGGGAGGATCATCTACACTTGGTGGAGTTTTCTTACAACAACAGTTTTCAGGCTACTATTCAGATGGATCCATTCGAAGTATTGTATAGTCGCAAGTGTCGCTCACCCGTCTGTTGGGACGATATTGGAGAACGAAGATTATTGGGACCGGATTTGATCGTGCAAATAGTAGAGAAAGTTAATACTATCCGGAATCACATGAAGGCAGCACAAGACCGGCAGAAGAGTTGGGCCGACACATCGAAAAGACCTCTAGAGTTCGCTGTTGGTGATTTGGTATTCTTGAAGATATCACCTACTAGAGGAGTGGTTCATTTTGGGAGACGAGGCAAGCTCAGTCCTCGATTCGTAGGGCCTTTCGAGATTATGGAGCGTGTTGGAGAAATGACTTATCGATTGGCTTTACCACCATCTTTGGCGAATGTTCATGACGTTTTCATGTATCTCAACTCCGTAAGTATGTTCGAGATGAAACACACGTGCTGGATCATTCAGAGCTTACTGTAAGAGAGGATTTGACCTTTGAGGAACGACCGATGTCGATTGTTGATCGAAGAGAAAAAGGTCCTTAAGAACAAGGTTATCCCTCTCGTACTTGTTTCTTGGGGAAATCGCTCGCATGGAGAATCAACTTGGGAACGTGAAGACGAGATTCGAAAGAAGTTTCCAGATCTCTTCCTGTAGTTTCCTATTTGTTATCTTTTCTTGTTTTGGGAATTTCGAGGACGGAATTCTTTTTGTAGTTGGGTATAATGTAACACCCTAGTTTATTTATACTAGTTCTAATTCAAGTATTTCTTTATTTATGGTATTTTCTTGATTATTTATGTTTTGGGTGCGAATAGTGTATTTGACATCTGAATTTGCATCCGACCCGACCCGCTTGCTGGAAACCTGTCTTGATTCCTGTTTATGATTTATCCCGACTTGTTATAAGGATCCGTGCACTTTCATGTTGTTTATTTTGCATAATTGCATTATATCAAGCATCTGCATTTTTTTATATAACATTTAAAGTCACATAAAATATTTTAAAAATACATTGCATGGCCTGCATGATACCCCTAACCCTGTCGTAGTATCCGCGCATCTTGTTCTCGTCCCGTCTTGTTTGGATGGCTACGTGCATGTGCGTGCATCCGTTCTTGGGGGTATGCATTTTCGTTACCCGGATATCCTATTTTAGTTTTGGTCGACACGTATATTTTTCGTATTTTAAAACTGAATTTTAGACCTGACCCGAACGTGTTTTGGGGTAAGTTTGTATTTACCAGAATATCAAATTTTATTAATACAATATTTTAAATATTATTAATTAACAGTTTAAAATTTTAATAACGAAAAATATTTTTAAAATTAAAATCCTAACCAATATTAACGATCTCTCTCTCTCCTCTCAATCTCTCTCTCTCTCTCTCTCTCTTCCTTTCTCTCTCCCCTCACGATCCCTGTACACTTCTCGAGTCGCGTCACCCCCCTCTCCCTTACACTCACCTCCCTTCACACTTCTTCTTCTTCCTTCTTTCTCTATTTAAACCCAAGCCTCCCCACGAGAACCCAAAAAACCCTAACCCTGACTCCTCTGCCTCCTCTTCCCTCGACCTCGCTCCTCAACCCTTGTCATCATCTTCTTCCTCTCCTTCCCCTCCAAACCCAAAAACCCCTGCTGAAACCCAGTAAAGCCTAGAATCCCCTGCACACCCTCGCCTCACCGGAGCTTCGACCTCGTCGTCGTCTCCACTTCCTCGTCGTCACCATCTTCATTACCACGACCTTCTCTCCACTCCCCTGCACCCAGAACCTTCCCTGCACACCCCAACAACCAAACCCCGACCACCAAGAAACCCTAGCAGAACCCTAGCACCCTCACTACCAATCCCAGAGACTCCATCACCTGCACCTCGCCGTCGACCGATCACCGTCGTCGACGACTCCCTCGCCTCTACCTCTTCTGTCCCATATCCAGTGAGCACATCCCCTATCTTCTTCTTCGTCTTCTTCTTTTTCTTGATTCTTGATTTTTCCAGCCATCGCCGGAGTCGTGTCGCCACTGCCGATCCAGGAAATCCAGTGAACGTCCCTTGCTTTCGTGATTACCCTCTTGCCTTGCCTGGATCCGTCCCGCGTGCCTTGTGTGCGTTGCGACGATTTACCGATGTCGGACGTACCATACGCATCCGTCGTGTGATCCAATCGAGGCAAGTTTATCTTGCTACATGCTATGATATATGTTAAATCCATATTAATAATAATATTACATGTTTAGTGCATTGTGCATCCCATGTTACCATTTTACTGTTTTACGACGTCCGTTTGCATCCGTACAATTTATTACATATCTAGTTGCATGCAAGTTTACCTTGCTACATGCTATGATACATATTTTGCATCCATATGAATAAAAATATCACATGTTGACTGCATTGAACATCCATATTAGTATTTTACTGTTTTCGGATATCCGTACGCATCCATATCATTAATTACATATCTGGTTGCATGCAAGTTAGCTTGATACATGCTATATTTTATACTAGCATCTATATTAATAAAAATATTGCATGTTTATTTTATTGTGCATCCATGTTACAGTTTTACCGTTTTCCGATATCCGTTCGCATCCGTATCATTTATTGCATATCTAGCTGCATGCCATATCACATTATATCATGTTACTGTTATATTAACACCCCATGCTTGATAATGTGCATCCTACGTAGTCATGGAGTTGTAGATATAATCCTTGATAGATATTTGTGCATCCGTGTTTTACTGTGCATCCGTACCTTTATCGTGCACCTGTACTTTCTACATTTTACTGTTGGGCACCCATTTGATACATTGTACACCACCTGACATGACTTGATATACCACCACTTGACATGTTACCTGATCCTGTTTCTAATGCCGACAATCCTGACTTGTCGTCCTGACGGACGTATCATGTTGCCTACATAGACAAACCTGTACCTGCTTGATCCCATGTTGGCATTAGCTCCAGATTTATCAATACCTGACTTGAACACATAACCTTGGGGGCATGGGGAAATCAAAAGCGTAACTGAAGTGTAGCTTAAAAGGTTATTACTTGATCCGTGGTCCCGGGGGATAACGGGACAGAATCATTACTTGATCCGTGGTCCCGGGGGATAACGGGACAGAATCATTACTTGATCCGTGGTCCCGGGGTATAACGGGATAGAGTTATTCATGACTCCCACTACCTGATCCGTGGTCCCGGGGGATAACGGGACATATTCTTTGAGTTACATGGAGGATTACTCTAATTGATTTCAAACAAACTTTAGAATAGATAACCCAGTAGCACAGTTTAGGCTACTCATTGCACGTTACTTATACTGATACACTTCACTGTTATATATTTCTGTTGACTTGTTACTATTTATAATTCATGCCTGCATGCCTTGTTACCTCCTGATTTTATTATTGTTGATATTATGACGCACTGACGTCTGGGTTTTGCATGGCCCAGATCCTTTATCTATGTCATAGGCCGTTCAGGAGTATTTCAGTCAACAGGCCGAGCAGTGTGGACCTGTTAGTATTATTTTAGTTTAGTTTTCTTTCAGCATTTTCATTCCTGATGTGAGCCCGTATTTTGGGACGAACTTTCCATAGGTTATTGTTATTTGGATCTTTTGCTTCCACATATTATTTCTTGACTCGTTCATTCTGGTTTATGGACATGTACTAGATAGCTTATTTTATTTCTACTGTTCTTGATATCTTATAGACAGCCTTAATATGACTGTGGAAGGATGTTTCCTAGCCACAGGTAGCATGGTTGGCTCTGTCACGTGCCAATCTTAGCGCACTCTGGGAAGCGGGGCGTGACATAAATAACCCTTAGTTGCCCTTACGGATTAATCCGTAGGGTCTTGTTTTGCGGCTCCATAGGGCCAAATAAAAGATTACATTTTAATATTTTTAAATTAATCCGTGGGGCACCGTAGGGGCAACTGGATGGCCCTACGGATTAATCTGTAGGGGCAATAAAAAGTTGCCCCTATGGATTCCTGTAGCCGTAGGGGCAAACCCTTATTGTAGTAGTGATTGGGCAGCGCCCATATCTGAGCGTCTCACATGTTTCACACGTGAGTGCTAAAGAAGATTAGTGCTTAGCACTATAGTAGCGCCTCACGTGAAAAACACGTGAGTGCCAGAAAAGATTAGTGCTCAGCACTATTCCAGCGCTCCACGTGAAATACACGTGAGCACCGCATATATTAGTATTTAACACTACTGGGTAGTATAGTAACCCAATTTTAGCACAAATTGGCTAAGTTTTCTCAGGTTAAACCTTTTTAATTTAAATCAACCGAGCCCATATTGCTCAAGATTTCCCAAACTGATCTTAGTTTCAAAACATGGCTAATGATCTCTCATCGATGATATCCAAAATGATATTCATCCCATATCTCCTAAAGAATCCCAGTCTCAAATACGACTAACGATTCTTAGGTCCACCACAACCCCTTTTTTCCCTCAAATACGTGATTTGGTTCAAGGGTATATCTTTCCACAACTCTGATATATGTCGTTGTAATTCCTCAACGTCTTCAGAGCGGTGGCGGGTTTCGACAACCAACAACTCCTTTCATCATACATTGATGCACTTCTAAATTGACGTGCACACCTCAAATCGGATCACGTCCCGAATTGGGCGCTTTCCATGTCCCCATCGTCTATTCCTCCACGTAACAAATACACGTGCGCGCAAGATGAATGTTGGACCGAGATGTCTCTAAACTAATATTCGCCTCAAATATGTCAATAATGGACCGAAATGTCCCTAAACTAATATTCGTCCCCAAAACGGGAATGTTGGACCGAAATGTCCTTAAACTCTATGGGTAAGGTCCTTAAACTAAAATAATCAGGGCCCAAATGCTCATATGTTTAAGTCGATCTTAATCTCAAACCAGATTAACGGTCCTTAAATAAACCAAACCCAAATCTAAAATATATGGATTTGGATTGATCCGCTCCCTATGGGCGACGGCATAAACTAGTCTCCGTATACAATCCACGGGCATCCAAAACAAACAAAAAACACACACGACACGAAGTGAACTGCTGGAGAAGAAGAAAGTGGTTATCGCAATGCGGTAACGTAATTAACCGCAGGGGCTTGTGCCTGCAGGGAAGAGCATTCCCTCAATAAAAACCTCCCTCATAAAATGAGGGGGAATCTGATGAAGTTTACTACAATGGCCGCATCTATCCAAACCTCCGATATATGGTGCCATAAATCAACTTGGTATCTTAGGAGAGGTGGATGGATAAATCCAAATAGTATCTGCTCCCAAACTCAGACAAAATGATCTATCCCAGTTCGTCTCTGTTTTCAGTGATGAACAGATTCTGGCATACCCGGTGGGACCTTTTCCTCTTTCCACTCCACACTTCGTGTGTCGTGTTTCGCGAACAAAATCGCGGTTCGCTATGGTTGCTCTTGGATTTGAGGTACTAAAATTTGGTGTCTTTCTCCTGTGCAGAAAAAATCGATGGCTTCCAACTGCACAACATGCAACAGCAACACTCGCTCCACCCAAGTTGGAGGAGTAACCTACAGGCCCAACGCGGCCTCTATCTTTTCAATGCCGGTGGGGCAAGTTACGCAAGCCACTACTAGGTTGTTCTTTCGGACTAGCTCCCACCGATGAGTTTCGGTCCCTCAGCGCCGCAAGAGGAAGCTCCTAAGAGGCCAGTCTTCGATCGACTAGAGACCACAACGGCCCTTCTCAATGGGCCGTCCAAATCTGGTGTCTCAGTCTTCAACAGGCCGAGCAAAAACTCGAACAGGCCTACAAAGAGGCTTGTAATACCTGAAGGGGCTACCCCAAAACGGATAGCCCTCCCAACTCCTCCTGTAGGTGAAGACGTCAAAGGTGCTTCCCCCATCAGAATTCGATCTTTGAAAGATTGGCCGACCCTCCTCAAACTCTGCCAAGGACGTCGGTCTTCAATAGGTTGACGCCAACAACAACCCTTCAGCAAAGCCGGAGGCACAAAGAAGCCGCTTCCAAAACTGAGGCGGTCCCGTCTGCAAGACACGCTCGACGTCGTTACTGGCGCCGAGTGAGAAAAACTGGGGGCAATTCTCCTTCTGGACTTACCCCACCAGCTCCATTGGTGTAAGTTGACACTGCTGTTCCAACCGGGAACAACTTTGATCTGCTCAGGAGGGTATGCAAGAGAGGGTATGCAAGAACTCTCCAATGGCGGTGCTAAAGAAATCGCCCCTGCCTGAAGAAACCACAGTGCAGGAAAAGCAGGAGCGCCCCCATCAACGGCTCTCCTCCCAAATTCACAGGGTTTTGCGGAAAGTCCAGGACTCTGTGATCAACAAAGATTACTCTCGTCGACCAAAGAAATCGAAGGCTTGGCAAGAGGAAGACCACTCCTCCGTCATACAGTGAGGGGCTTCTTCTACACAGGTGCCTATTACAACGGCTTCTTCAACCTCGACCTCCCATAAAAGGATGAGGCCGGTTAAAATCCCACCGCCGGCGGCAAATTCCAAAGGCGATAGACCCAAACGCCCCAGGTCTGGGGGTATGATCGTACATACGGTCCACATGGCTTCCAGGAAAGAAGAAAGCCGTGCTTCCTAGGTCATCGACCGCAAACTCGGTCGCTGACTAAAGATCAAGAGCAACAACAAAAGCTCCAGAAAATGCTGACCAAAATGGTAGTACTTATCGGACATAAAGAAAGTCCGGATCTAGCGGCCGAACAGCGCCAGGAGCAAGAGACCGATATGGAGTTCCTGCAGAGGGTGCTTGAAAGAAAAGATAAAGCAGCCGCCGAACAAGCTGCTAACATGAAGCAGATGGCGCTCTTGTTTCAGGACATGGTTGGAATGATGATCCAACCAGAACCCCAGCCGAAAATCCGCCGATAATCATCGAGGATGACAGAGGGGAAACATCAAATCCTCTTCCGGTTTTATCAACAGCCAAGGAGGAAACAATCTCCAAGGATGATCTTGATGATTATATAGCTCAACAAATAAGAGCTCATTAAGTAAATGAAGCGGGTGGCCAAATCGTCAGAACTGGGCGACCGTATCCAGGCTGGTATGATCAAATCAAGTACCCTCCGGGATATACGATCCCTAAGTTCCATGTATAAAAAGGGACATGCAACCCACACCAACACATCGCGCAGTTCAGAGCTATGTATGGAAACACTGGAGGCGATGACAAACTGTTGCTTCGCCAGTTCGTTGGCAGCCTGTCAGAGATGGCTTTTGAATGGTACTCGGAGCTCCCAAATGAATCCGTAAGAACAATCACAAAGATGGAACTTCTGTTTACATAGCGGTTTGCCAGCACAAGAGAGCGCACCCCGATCATGGAATTAATCAATGCCAGGGTAAAGCCAGGAGAAACCTGAGTCCAATATGCGATCCGGTGGCGGAACCTATAGTCAAAGTGCGAACAACGCATCGAAGAATCCCCCACCGTGGGCATGTTCATCGGGACCTTTGATCCTCAAACGACCGTGTCCCAGTTCATGACGTTCTTCAAACCAACAACTGTCCAGGCTCTGATCGATAAACTAGCCCAAATGGACCAGATGAGCCACGAGCCTTCCTTCTCAAGTAAGGACCCTCAAAATGCCAAGGGTAAAGGGAAAACGACCTTTGTTGCCAATGCTCAACAACAACCGAGTGGCCCAAAACCGGCTGATCGCCAAAACAACGCACGTCCACGCCTATCCTTGGAGGAAAGGCTAGGACGTGCTTACTCGTTTCCCCGTGATAAGACGAGGAGACTATTTGAGTTGGCAATGCGTAACAAACTCATCACATTGCCAGACCCACGACGTCCACCGCAACCCGGCGACGTCAACAACCCCAATTACCGTGCCTATCACAGAATGGTGAGCCACCCAATTGAGGATTGCTACGTCTTCAAGAACTGGGTCGAGGACCAGTATCAACAGAGGAAGTTCGCGTTGTGTGAGAACTGGAGGGTGAACCCACCACAGAAGCACACTCCTAAAAAGGTGGATGCGCCAGGGGCATCATACTCGCTCGTGGAAGAAACTCCATGGGAAGTCTTTCTTTCAGCAAAAACCAAAAGAATGCCGAAGGATCTACAGGCATGTCCGGTAGTCAGGTGGAAAAGCCCACTTGAACCTGAAATCATCGAAGGGATGTTGAAACCGTGTCCCGTACCGAAGATTGTTGACAAAGGGAAAAATCCCCAAGTTAAGCCTTCAAAGTCTTCGAAGAAAAATAAGAAGACCAAGAAGCCTGTGCAGCTTGCCGAGTATGACGACAAGCGCATAAACCTACAAAAGTACATTGATGCACTGGAGGAGTATAACTAGAAGGTGTGGAAACCGGTCACGCTTGAAGAGTTCCTCAAACATATTCTTGAGAACGAAGATAGTGACAACGATGAGGAAAGTGACTCATCAGAAGAAACCGAACACCATGTAGCAAGTTGCCACATGGTCTCCCATTCATTGTTAAATGACGAAGAAACTCCCTCAGCGTCAGAAAACAACGCAGAGGAACTAGGGGCAGAATCGGCGCTAAAATCCCCGGAACTGCCGGAAGACCCGATCGATAGGCTATTAAACGAAGCCTTTCGAAAAAGCAAAGCTGACCGATAATGCGAAACAACTATATACGAAAAGGCTAAGCATCAGTGTCAGGATGAAGAAGCTGCGGCAATTTGGAGTGATAAAGTACTCTAACCAAACCAAGGCATACATGCAAAAAATAAGAGCAAGATCAAGACAGAGAAGCGGTTCGCCAAAGACATGTCAATGGGAATGAAGCTGCCACCTCTGGTAGGAAACACTCCCGGGGTCATATGCCTCGACGGAGAGGGTTCATATCCAAACTACTGCCTATATCATCGGAGGGTTACCCACCCCACCGAAGAATGCAGCACCTTCAAGAAGTGGTGGCAAGGATATGTTGCTCATCAAAAACGCTTCAAGAGGATGAAGCGCGAAGCTCGTCGACGGCAAAAGAGTGCGACGGATGCGCGTGAAAAAATGACTGGCAACTGTCATATAGTGGGTACCAGTTCAGAAGAGGGAAAACCCCAAGTTTTTACTTTCGGGAGCGATTCTGAGGACGAAATACCCCTCAGCCCTCTCTTCAAAGACTCCACCTCCGGAAAAAAAGAAGGAATAGAACTGCGAGAATATTCAGCTGCGTAACCGCACGCTGCCTGAAAAGAATCTCGGACCTACAAACAAAGGTTCGACCAAAAAAGACAAAGGAAAAGAGAAAATCTCTGAGGAAATTGCCATCGACGATGGAGTCGTCAAAGAGCTCGCAGCAAGGGACCCGCCAAGGAAAAATAAGGTGGATTACAATGTCTTAGCACATCTGAGGAAAATACCCTCACAGTTGAGCATATTGGAGGCTCTTCTCTTGTCCAAAGAGGCACGAGAGTATCTGATTATGGCATTACAAGAGCCCAATTAGTTCCAAGCTTTCCTTGCATAAGAGAAGATGAAGGACGAGCTGGCAAAGGTTCATACAGCTGACATTACATTCAGTGATGAAGATCTCCTCCTCGGTACGTGCGAACATAACCGCCTGTTAAACATCATCGGGTACTGCCACGCCATCAAAATAGGGAAAATCCTTATCGATAACGGATCCTCCGTCAACCTTCTCAACGTGAAAGTGCTGAAGGAGATTTGCATGAACGTTCAGCACTTGGCCCGAAACAAAATTACAATCTCTAGGTTCAACTCACAGTTGTCACGGACGCTTGGGTCTGTAATACCGATGTTACGCTTCGGGTTGCTCGTCACTGACATCAAATTTCACGTCATTGACGCCAAGACTTGCTATAACGCTTTGCTCGGAAGGCCCTGGTTGCATGAGTACAACGTCATCCCTTCTACACAACATCAATGTATGAAGTATTTCAAGGACGGCTTGGAATGCACCATTACAGGGAAGCTAAATCCGTTCTCCATAAACGAGGTCCGGAAATATGATGATGCAGAGTACTTTCTACCAGACTTCGAAGATACAACAAGGTGTCATAAGCTGGAGGATAAACAGAAGTCTGCCGCCACTACCCCGATTTTTAGGAGCGATTCCGAGGAAGATGAAGAAATAGTCTACTCGGGGCAACCCCAGAAAGAAAACAACAGGACCGGATCATCTACCCCTATTCTGATCTTTGGCAGCGACTCTGAGGACGAGACCAACACAGTGTTCTCTATCCGCCCGTCAGTGCAAACCCTCGACAAAGCAGATCAGAGTCTGCAAATCACAATGGCTCCGCCTCGGCATTACAAGGAACTTGATGCGCTCGATACATACAGCGTATAAGAGCTATAGACTTTCTACGTCCCTCCCAGGCGAAGAGATGAAAAGGAGATCCTCTTCTACCAATTTAAGAAGACAAAAGTAGAAAAAGAAGTTTGGCATGGTGCCGATTTTGTACTCGACAGGCTTCAACCAATCCGTCTGCCAAGATACTACGCGGTGGGATTGAAAAGGTTGTTAAGATTCCAAGGTGTATCCCTCGAACAAACTGTTCGATAAGCCCAATTCTACAAAAAGATTTGGGATATTCCCGGGACTCAGCGAAAGATGTCCAACGGGAAGATGGAGAAAACCGGGCTCGGATACGTTCGGTCCAAGAAACGGGAGCAGTTCCACAGCTGTCGCGTCATAAACAGCTACCGCGAAGGGGAAAACGCTCTTTCGAATGGCCGCGACGTTGAAACAGAGCGTGAGCTCGCTCTAAGAATGTTAAGTCCGTCGCTCGAAGAAAAAATAGACAAGCTAATAATAGAATCTTGTCAAAGGAGCCGAGACGATCTCGGCCGCGAAATGGCCATTTATGAAAAGGCTAGGACGCAGCGCCTCAATCAGCAATCCGCGGAGAAGGAAAACTATAATGCTCTTCATCCCTGGCCCGCTGTATGTCCTCGCGAAGGGGGAAATCCTGAAATAAAGGAAAAAACAGGGCAAAGAACGCAAAAAAATGTTCAAAAACAACGAAGCGGATCCAAGAGGCCGTGCAATCGAGAAAAGGTCGATTGGAACCTGTCCTTTATAAAGAAGATGGGTTGGGAATATTCTTTCCCCCAAGATAAGACGAGGAAAATATTCAACCTTGTCATGAAGTATTAAATGATGATGCTCCCGGAGTCTCGGCATCCCGAACAAATAGATGAGGTCCATCATCCGGATTATTGCTCCTATCACCGAGTAATAGGTCATTCACTTGAAGACTGCTTCACCTTCAAAGACTGGGTAGAAGACCAGTATCAGCAAAGCAGGTTCGCTTTACAGCTGGAGGGTAACACCACCGCAAAAGCATAAGCCAAAGAGGATCTATACCATGAGGATAGGACTGGTTCAACCACAAAAAGGGAAGCAGACTCGTACCTGCCATATAATAACACTCTCAAAAGAGGGAGAGCGAGAGATTATGGATGACCTCCACATATGCTTCACAAATGAAGATGGGGACGAGGTGATCTCAGAGTTTCCACCGGCACCAAAAGAGCTGGAAGATGGGATACACACTATAGCAGACAACTTGAGGAAAATTGACTTAGGGATGGAAAATGATCCGAGGCCAACGTTCGTCAGTGAGCTACTATTTGAAAAACAGGTAGCTACGTTAAAGGACGTGCTCATGCAGTATAAAGACTGCTACGCATGGAACTATTCAGAGATGCCAGGTCTAGATCCAAAAGTGGCGGTACATAAACTGGCCATATCACCGGACATAAAGCCAGTCAAACAGGCGCTAAGAAGAATGCGGCTCGAACTTAAGATGAGTATCAACGCTGAAGTCAAGAAGCTAATCGACTCCGGCTTCATCCAAGAAGTTCAATATCCCAACTGGATCACTAACATTGTTCCAGTGATGAAGATGAATGGGACGGTGCGCATCCGTGTGGACTTTCGGGACCTCAACAAAGCTTGCGCGAAGGATGACTTCGCAGTACCTATTACTGAGCTGATGATCAATAACACGTCTACCCATGAGGTCTTCTCCTTCATGGATAGATCTTTAGGTTGCAATCAAATAAAAATGCATCCTGAAGACCAAAAACATACCACCTTCCGGACCCCGCTAGGCATATTCTGCTATAAGGTGATGCCTTTCGGTTTAAAAAACGCTGGCGCAACCTACTAAAGGGCCATGACAAAGATCTTCGATGACCTCATCCATGAGATTTTCAAATACTACATTAATGACCTTGTGGTAAAGAGCAGATCTCCTAAGGAGTATTGGGAACATCTAAAAATAGTGTTCCGACGTCTTCGGAAGTATAATCTGAAAATGAATCCTGTAAAATGCGCGTTTAGAGTCTCCTCGGGCAAATTCATAGGGTTCATCATACGACACCGGGGTATCGAAATCGAACCTTCAAAGATCAAGGCAATTATGGAAATGCCCACGCCGAGAACCCTCAAACAACTACGGTCTCTTCAAGGAAAGCTCGCTTATATCCGGCGGTTCATAACCAACCTCTCCAGAAAATGTCGTCCCTACAGTCATTTGATGAAGAAGGGGACCCCGTTCGTCTGGGATCAAAAGTGCCAAAATGCACTAGACGAAATCAAGCATTACCTGCAAAATCTATCGGTATTGACTACTCCGGTTAAGGGAAAACCCCTTATCCTATATACAACAGCCTTTGAGGGTTCTCTAGGCGTGCTATGAGCATAAAAGAACGATCAAGGAAAGGAAAGAGCTCTATACTATTTGAGTCGAGTTCTCCTGGGGGCAGAAAACAACTACTCCTCCATCGAAAAGCATTGCCTGGCACTGATCTTCGCGATAACGAAGCTCAGACATTACGCCTTAGCACATGAGGTCCATCTCATATCAAAGGTGGATCCTCTCAAATATCTGATGTCAAGGGCCATACTAACAGGAAGGCTTGCCAAATGGGCCCTCCTCCTGATGGAGTTCTCGATAACGTATCGACCCATCAAAGCAGTGAAAGGCCAGGACATTGCCGACTTTCTCGTAGAGCATCCGATACCAGCCGACTCCCCATTAAATTGCGAGTTGTCGGATGAACATGCGTTCGACACAATCGAAGAAGAGAAGGAAGGAAATGATTCCCAATGGCAACTTTACTTTGATGGAGCATCTTCCGTGAAAAGGCGAAAGCAAAATGACCCCATAATCAAAGCCGGGGTGGGCCTTATCTTCGTGACTCCGCAAGGAGAGATATTGTGTTACACCCTTTCCTTAACGGAGCCAAGGAATAACAACGAAGCTGAATATGAAGCTTTGATAGCAGGTCTAGAGATCTCTATCGATATGGGAATCAAAGACCTCATCATATATGGAGACTCCCAGAAGATCGTTAGGCAAGTAAATGGCGACTATCAGACGTGCAAGCCAAAGTTGATAAAGTATGGCGAAAGAGTGCAACAACTGCTGACACAAATCCCTTCCTACATCCTGGAGAGTATACCGTGTGCAGAAAACAGCAAGGCGGACGCGTTGGCCAAACTGGCTAAGGAACTGGTTAATGACGACCTCGATGACGTAAAGATCATTGTACAAAGCCGCAGAGTTCTCATGCCAACAGATATATTTTTGGAAGATCTGATAGAGTCATCCGAAAGAAAAGAAACGACCGAAGAAGCAGCCATTCAAATAGAGGACGACGAAAAGGTCAAGGACTGGAGGGAAGTCTTCATAGACCACTTTAAGTCCCGACGAACGCCCAAAAATGCGTCGTTTAGACATCAGCTCATGAAACGAGCTTTGTCTTTCGTCTTCGTCAATGATACTCTATATAAGAGATCGTTCGACTGTCTATGGCTAATATTCCTGGGACTGGAGGAAGCAAAGAAAGCCGTTCAAGAAATTCACGACGAACTCTGCGGTTTTCACCAAGCTGGGCAAAAGATGAAGCTGAAGATCAAAAGAATGGGTTACTACTGGCCCACAATGATTCAGAACTGCCTCGAATATGTGAAGTGGTGTCACTTGTTCCAAATCCACGGAGACTTCATCTACTAACATCCAAATCCTCTACACCCAACAGTGGCTAGCTGGTCATTCGAAATGTGGGGAACCGATATAATTGGCCCCATTGAACCGGCGTCGTCCAAAGGATATTGGTTTATATTGGCAACGACTGACTACTTCTCTAAGTGGGCAGAAGCAGTACCACTAAGGGAGGTGAAGACGGAGAATATCCTCCATTTCTTCAGGACGCATGTCATCTATTGATTCGGCACTCCGCGACGAATTATCTCGGATAATGGGCCAGTTTATAAAAGTCGTAAAATCAGCCGCTTCGCTCAACAGTATAAAATAGATTGGAGATACTCTTCAGTCTATAACCCTAGGGTCAATAGTCTAGCTGAAGCTTTTAACAAGACCTTGACAAAGATTATTAAGAAAATAGTGTCTAGAAATAAAAGAGACTGGCACAAAAGGCTGCATGAAGCTCTATTGGCGTACCGAGCAACGTTCAAAATGACCACGAATACAACACTATACGCGTTGGTATTCGGCACAGAAGAAGTGCTTCCCCTAGATTTAGAACTCCCTTCTCTATGAGTAGCAATTCGATACGAGTTGACAGATGGAGAAAATGCTCATCTTCAGCTTGAGGAGCTCGATGCCCTCAACAAAACGCGCCTTATAGCACAGCAAAATCTGAAAGCTTACAAGGCGAGAATGACACTGTCATATAAAAAACTGACCAGGCCGAGAATATTCCGCCAAGGCGAACTCGTGCTAGTCGTCAAAAGACCCATGATCCCCAATCGTGCAAAATGGAGGAAGTTCGAGCCTAACTATGAAGGCTCATACATCATAGACAGTTTACCAAGGTGGAGCCTACCTGCTCATGGATATGCATGGCGAAAGAACCTTCCACTAATAAATGTCCGATTCCTAAAAAAATACTACACTTGACGAGTCACGACTTATGTCAATGATAGATGACAACGCTCATGTCCGCTCGCTATCTTCCTGAGTCAGAACTCTGAGAATAGTATACAAAAAGCTCCGTCGATCCAAAAACGATGACAACGGACAGAGAAGTTCTTAAACTAAGTATCCGCCTCAAAATGGCGACATCGGACCGAGAAGTCCTTAAACTAAGTATCCGCCTCAAATATGGCGACATCGGACCGAAAACTCCTTAAACTAAGTATCCACCTCAAATATGGCGACAATGGACCGAGAAGTCTTTAAACTAAGTATCCGCCTCAAATATGGCGACATCGGACCGAGAAGTCCTTAAACTAAGTATCCGTCTCAAATATGGCGATATCGGACCGAGAAGTCCATAAACTAATTATCCGCCTCAAATATGGCGATATAGGACCGAGAAGTCCTTAAACTAATTATCCGCCTCAAATATGGCAACAATGGACCGAGAAGTCCTTAAACTAAAAACTGCCCGAAATGTCCCTAAACTAGAACCTCGCTTCAAATATGGTGACATTGGACTGAAAAGTTTCTAAACTAAAATTTCGCCTTAAACACTGCGATAATGGACCGAGATGTCTCTAAACTAAAATTTTGCCTCAAACATGATGATAATGGACCAGAATGTCCCTAAACTAGCGCATCGCCCCCAAATACGGTGATATGCTCCATTGAGATCTATATTGCAATCAAAGCCCTAACGGCAAATGTTGCAACTCAAGTCTCACTGGCTACACAGCTACTCCAGCGATGAAGCCACCCCCAAATCCCACCGTCAAATAGATGGGTCACCTGCGACGAAGCTACTTCCGAGAGTTTCGCAAAAAAAAAAAAGGTATGTCTACAAGCAAAATGGGCACGGATGAAAACCCGAAAGGGCACGGTGAGTAAAAATAGCTGGACTACCGGCGAGCTTGTGAAACCCGAATAGGGTGCAAACTCGTAAAATAAAAAATTCACGTGCACTTGCAAGGTCCTCTCGACCTTGTGAGGAGAAAATACCTGCGTGAGATCCTTACGACTCACAAAGGAGCAACACACTTAGGAATTCTTATGATTTCTAAGGAGAAATTACACTTACGGGATCCTCATGACTCGTAAGGAGAATTCCTTTATAAGACCCTCACGGCTCATAAGATTCAAAAGCCTTAAGCTACAGGGATCTGAACCCGTTTTTAAGCCGTCATATCCCCCAAGTTGCCCTACAGGCGGTCCATATCGACCCTTATATACAATCCACGGACACGAATAAATATTCCCTTACCAAGTTCTACCAATGGCGAGAAATGTCCCCATATGGTGAACGACACTTGTAAGTCCTCTCGACTTATAAGGAGAAAACACTTTTGGAAGATCCTTACGAGTTATAAGAGAGAATATCACTTAGGAATCCCCACGATTCCTAAGGAGAAAATACACTTACGAGATCCTCTCGACTCGTTGGGGGAAATACCTTTGTGAGACCCTTACGGCTCATAAAGTCAAAAGCCTTAGTCGACAGGATCCTAACTTTGTCTATTAAGCCATCTTTGTTCAAATCGACAAAGGCAAATGATGATTCGCTCCTGGCAACATTCCAGTTGTAGCGATACTGATGCCTAAACAGGTGTCAAACTCCAAGTTCTCTTACGACAAATGATGATTCGCTCCTGGAAATATTCCAGTTGCAGCAATACTGATGCCAATATTGGTTCAGATCTCAAGTTCCTAACTCGTAATAAAACTCAGTGGGTCGCAAAAAATGCGTATGAGAAAGCCGAAATGTTTGGGTAACTCGCAATAAAAAGCAGCGAGTAATAATAAAATATATAGACAAAATGATTGGGCACCGCGAAAAATAGCTGAAATAATTGGGCAATCATGATTTTCACGATATGAAAAGTTGAAAAGATAGAGTATCGCGGAAAAATAATAAAAAATTTTAAAATGAAATTTCCTCTGCCCTGCAGGTGAGTCCACACCGACCCCTGTATACAATCCATGGGCATAAATGAAAAGGGAACTATATTTTCCCACCAGGCTCCGTCAAAGGGAGAGCCAGATCTTGACGGCAATATCTACAGCCCAGAGATCAGCTCGACGTGCTTCTCATGCCAACAGGATGTAGAGGCAACGTCATCAAAGACCCAAGGGTCAAACAAAAAAGGAGTAATGGAAAAATCCCAGTTCCTACTCGACGCTCCTTTTCGGTGCAGATGCGACGTCAACAAAGGCCCCAAGAAGCCAAATCAAAAAGTGGAGTGATGGAAAAATCCTAACTCTATCTCGACGTGCTTCTCATGCCAGCAGGATGCAGATGCAACATCATCATAAAAAAAATAGGGCCTAAGGGTCAAAGCAAAGTTGAGTAACGGCAAAATCCTAACTCTATCTTGATATTTCTTCTCATACCAGCAGAATGCAGACGCAACGTCAACAAAAGACCCAAGGGTCGAACCAAAATAGAGCCATGGCAAAATCCTTGCTCCAGGTCTTGAAGGTGCATATACAACCTAGAGACTATCCCTGTGTCCCTTCCCACCTCATTCCAGCAGGGGCAGACATGGCAATCAAATAAAAGTGAAGTGACGGCAAAATCCTAACTTCAGGTCTTAATAGCAACATCTAAAGCCTAAAGATCACCCTGACATTCTTCTCATTTCAGCAGGATGCAAATGCAACGTTAAAAAAAGACCCAAGGGTCAAAGCAAAAATGGAGTAACAGAAAAATCCTAACTCCAAGTCTTGACGGTACATGTACAACCTAAAGACTATCCCGGCGTTCCCCCTCATTTCAGCAGGATGCGAACGCAACTATCAAATGAAATTGGAGCAATGGCATATTTCTAGCTCCGGACTTCAATTGCAATACATACAACATAGAAGTCCTACAGATGTCTATCCTATTTCAGCAAAGAAACGACACGACATCATCAAAAAAAAAGTGACGGCATATTCCCAGCTTCGGGTTCGACGAAAACTCATATAAAGCCTAAAAAACTATCGGAGATCATCCCACACCAGAGCGGAGTGGTTATGACTCATCGGGGCTCCAAATTGAGCCTAACATCAAGTAAAAAAGCGTCATGGCAAATTCCTAACGTTTGCTCTTCCGACGGTAATATGACCTAAGGAGATTACTTGAAGACATCTTGTCCAGCCTTTGAAGGGATCAGAGATACGACAGTCGCGGGGCTAATCGAACATCGGCTTAAAGACTGCATATCGAGGAATACATCAGTCAACGCGACGGTACCACGAACTAAAACCCTAGTACCATAAACCTAACGGACCTCTGTCGTAAAGAATAAGGGTTATCTACATACAACGTTAGGACAAGTTTGCCTGTAAACCTAAGGGATGTAAACTAAAAACACTCCGAAATGAGTACATATACTAGAGACTCCGAAACAAGTGAATAAACTACAAACTCCGAAATGAGTACATAAACTAGAAACTCCGAAACGAGTGAATAAACTACAAACTCCGAAATGAGAACATAAACTAGAAACTCCGAAACGAGTGAATAAACTACAAACTCCGAAATGAGAACATAAACTAGAAACTCCGAAACGAGTGAATAAAGTACAAACTCCGAAACGAGTAAATAAACTAATGGGCGATAGATTAAGACATCAAACACAGAGGAGCGCATGCAAAATAAAGTGAATTCTTTATTCATAATTTGAAATGTTTAAATGATACAGTTTACATTTATATAAAGAAAAATGGGAAATACAATTCTAGCCATTAAAAAGGCAAGGCTTTCAGGAAATTGGCAACCCGCTCTTTCTCTTCCCGCAACTCCTCCTCGCATGCCACTATTGCAGCCAGCCTTGCTTCGACTTGAGCCCGTTGTTGCAAGCATGATAAAAGCTTCTCAGCGATTTCCTGCTTAGCAACTTCGCAATCTTGCATGCCCCGCTCGGTAAAGTCGAGGTTCTGCCTCAGCGCCAGTCCATTGGAAACACATTGCTGGAGATTTTCAAAATTAACTTGCAGCCGCGCGATATTCGCTTCGACCTGGACGTGCAATTGGCTAGATTCTCCAGAAGCTGTCTCATGCTCCTTTCGCTTCAAGGCCAACTTTCGCTCAAAGTATTGAATGGAATCAACACTTTGCTCGATCCATGCGATCAGTTGAGCCTTCGAGGTTAATGCTTCAGTGGTGAGATGTTTGTGCTCGATCTTATGCAAACAAGCTTCAATCCGCTTACAATAGTCAACCCAAATGCCGACAAAATCTTCATTGTGGAAATTCACAAGCGTCGCCAGCATAAGGTTGACCTCGTCAACAAAATCCGCAGCAGAGGTGAGGGCTTCAACGTTAAGTTCTTCGATGAATTCACTTAATATCCGCCTGCAATTCGCTGCACCCCTGGAAGATTGACGCTTAGCAAAGGGTCCTGCGGGCATGAAAATGCGAGATTCAAAAGGAGCCAAAGCCGGTGTAGCTGCTGCAGAATAAAGCACGCATAAAAAAGGGTCATATTTAAACTTGAAAAATAAGGAAGAATGATGATGAACGAGATCTACCATACCAGTGGTCAAAAATGGCAAGTTAGGAAGCGTAGGAGGCTCGGCTATTCCTTCGTTCTCTCCTTCGAGCCGTAATACTGCCATCAATACGAGAAAAGCTTAGTAATAGAAAGTTTGCTCATGGAAAGATGAAATAGCAGTTGAAGAATATACTAACCAATGCCTGAAGGGGGAACGAAGTCTGATTGGAAAGCGAAGTGTGAGCTTAACATTTGGTGAAAGCGGTCAAAAAGAACTTCTGCAGGGTTGCAATGATATATGGTAAAGAAACTAATCCAAGAAAATAATATCTATATTGAAACAAAGAGATGAGAAAACTTTACCTTCCTTCATTAAACCTGAGAGAATTCGGGGGGACACAAAAGAGATGGGTGGAACGGTGACATTTATGGCAACGGCTGACAGTGATTCTTCAATCAGCACGGCACTGGGGTCTACCACGCCTGTATTCAGGAAATATCAGCAAAGATGCCTAGCAAGAGTGAGAAATCAAAAGTAATAGCCCGAGAAATACTTGATGGGGCAGAAACCATAATAGGGTCTGAAGCGTCACCAGTTATAACAGCTTCCTCGGTTTCCACCCTCATCAGGAAGGTGGATTCAGCATCTGCACCTTCGTCCCCTGAATCGATAAGGGACGTCGTCATGCTCGCACCACCCGTCGATATCAGGGATACATAAGGGGAAGAAGCGGCAGTCAGAACAGTCTTAGATTCAAGAGGAAGGCCTGACACTCTAGGCACTTCAAGCCCCGGCACTTCACCTGCCACGTCACCACCTAAACTTTGCCCTGTTTAAAAAAAAAGATGGGGGGGGGAAGGGTGTTATAATTCAAGAAAAAGGCTGTTGCCAGGGGACCATGCACTATTTTACCTTGAAGTGACCGCTCGGCCTCTTCGCGAGCCACGCGCACAACCTGCCTATGAGCAATGGACATGGCAGAAGGAATGCACTCTACGGGAACGCCAAAGGGTTGAGCATCACTCGAATCCGTGCCTACGGCCAGGTTAGCCTGACGCTCCCTTGCTGCAAGCTTTTTGCGCTTCCTCTCGGCTTTGGCTGTACGAATGGATCTCCTCAAGACCTATAACTGAGGAGCATCTTTTTCCAAATCAGGCTCGGCCTCCGGATCTACTGCCACATTCATCATCGGCTGCTTCAACGACGCCTCCTGTGGCGGTCCTGAGAGGACCTAAACTATAGCCGGTAGCTCTGAAGGCTCCTCCGCACCATCACCCGAGGTTGGCATTGTACTGGGAACAACACGAGTTGTGGTTGTTCCTGTAAAAGAAAGAAGAATGGGGGTCAGGCGGTGAATAAAATAAACTAAATATGTAAAGCCGTTGCGAAACAAATCATACCGAGGCCTATGGAAGTGCGGAGCTTCTCCTCCTCAAATGTCTTGAGGGACGCTAAGAAAGCCTCTTCAGTGGAAATTCCTGTTAAGAGAAGAATGTTAATAAAGCATAATAAATTAGTACAAAACAATATATACATAGAAGGGTGTAAATAGAATATACCGGATGCCTCCAGAGAAGCTAGCGCTGCTTGCTCACGGGCCAATCTTTAAGAAGCTTCGATGGCAGCTTAAAGATCAGTAACGACGGGAGCTTTGAACAGACCATCGTTGGTGCCGTATTCGGACAAGCCTTCGCTGTAAGGAGCATGAGACTCCTGATCGAATACAACGTCAGCTGAGAATAAGGATTTCTTCTTCTTTTGCGAGCTGGCACCAACACCCGATGATAAGAGTTTCGCTTAACGCGCTTCTTCGGACGGGGGGTCTCGATCTTCGAACCAATACCCGACTCCGGAGACGCCATAGCTGCCACGGTCACAGAAGTATCCAGTCAAGGCTTATCCGGAAAGGCTCGCGGAACCATGACCGCACCGCTCTCTCTCCAGGAAGGACGGACAACTGCCCGTCGCCTCAGCGGGACCGCGGGATTGCTTGCTGGAACAGAATCTTTGTGGTCAAGAAGCATTCGACTTTCCTCCTTGATAACGGCCCCCGTTGCATGCCGATACCAGGAAATATAGGCATTCAAGGCCTTTGGAATATGACTCGGCTCGCTGATCAGGAAATGGGACGCCGTATTCAGACGCATGAAATGGTGCACCGCGTTGCGAATACCCTCCCCAGTAGTAACTGGATCAACAATGAACGCCTCGAGGGGAACGCCTTGGTTGTAGTCCGATTGCTGGGCAAAACGGTGCGGGTTATATTTTATAAACAAAACCAACGCGTTCTGTCTGAATGCTAGGAAACCTGGCCTGATAGAATATAAATGGATGATCTCTCGAGCCCTCAATACAGAAGCTCCGTCCTTAAAATATCGTGTAACGGCTGGATCACTTTGGAAGATTCTTTTCCGATGGTCAGGAATTTATTGACAAAGGTCATGCTGTCCCCAACCATGCGCGGGCGAAGAAGTAATCGCCGAGCCTCCCGCTGTGTTGGGTTTGGAGAAGAAGCATCGACCAAGTGCATGACCCGAGGAAAATTGTATCCTTCAAAAAATCTGGGTTGTTTATGCACACCAAAAGCACCAAGCAATGCATCTCGATCCACGAGGTGAAGTAATGCAGTGGGAGATTAACGGGCTTCACACCTAGCTGAGTGGTGTCGGCCGCCAGACTCAGGCCATGATATAAGTGAGCCAGTCCTGCAATCCCAATGGCCATTCGCGTCCCCGCTACAATACGGTGAGCCGGATAAAAGACAGATGGTCTCATATAACGGCGGTGCATTTGAAGCGCAAACCAGCTCAGCCACAAGCCGATGAATCCCAGGAAGAACGTATCCTCATTAATGTCTGGAGCGGAGACCTCTGCGAAAGGGACGATTGGGGTATTCGGAATAAAAAATTGCTTTAAATCCGCCTCCATGGTCGGTAGTTTGTCCAAGCCAAATCCGAACAGATCATCGAGCTTGGCGAACTTCGCGGCTTTCTTCGATAAAGCCTCCGGACGAAGGAAATGAGCAACGAAGTCCGTGAAGCTAACTCCGTGCCCGCAGACTCCAAGAATAAGCTTTCATATATGTTTAACACTTTGATCAAACTCAGAAATTTGTGTCGAACGACAATCTATGGGGTAAGACCCATAACCACTGATTCGGTAGCGAAGACATACTCGTCAGGAGGAAGTATCTCCTCATAATGCTCTCCTCTGATGGGTAAACCAGATATCTCCACGAATTCCTCCAACGATATTAAGACCATCCGATCCGATAAGAGAAATGTGTGGGTCGGGATATTCCATTGCTCCAGAAAAGATTTGACCTACCACACATGAGGAGTATGGTAGTAAAAGAGGGATACATAGATCGCTGGATATAGCCCGGTCTTTAGTAGCAGTGACTTCTTGGATGACGGAATGTAACGAGCCTACTGCAGATAGCCAGCCGGATGACGGGGAGTCATTCCTATCATATAAACCTGCCCCTAAGGACGCGATTCTCTTTTGCATATGCGACGCCCTAGAATGTCTAGGGCTATCGGTGGCTGCACTGGTATCGATGCTATGGAAGATGCTATGGAAGGTTGGAGACGACCTTCCAAGGTCCAGTTGACCTCTTCTACTGCTTAATCGACCTGCGGAAGGTCGGCATAGTGAATCGATGGGATCGGTTCTGACGGCGATGCGCAAGTAAAACTGCGCCGACCCCGGATAATGTGACTGTACAATGACCCCCACAGATGAAGAGACTTCTGTCCTGGGTCATAATCCCGAATGAGCGCAAAGACTTCCCGATCTGTAGGCGCATCGACGAAAGCACTCTCCGAGCGAATGTAGGGGAAGAAGGAATCGGGATCCATAGTACCTATAAAAAAGGGGGGTTAATTATCGACACAATGTTGAAGACTTTAGCATTTACAGTACACCCAAATTTGTACTACATTCTGGCATATTAAAGTCACCACAGTTCAAAGAGAAAGGGACAATGGGCCCCACAAAATCAAGGTAATGCCCTCCGTCAATGATGATGCAGGCACTCATTGTAAGAATCCAAAAGGATTCTCATTTAATGAAAAATCTCATTGAACTGTGGAGTTAAACTCCCAATATTCTCAAAAAACGAGCTGTACAGCAGATTCAAATATGCAAGAAGAACCCTAAAAAGAAAATAAGAAAAAGGAATAAAATTCCCAAAAGATTTTTCAAAAGAAATTTTCTCAGAAATCCCAACGGGAAATGGAATTAAATTCTAAACAACTCTCAAAGATCAAAGTCACTAACAGGGTAAAAAAAACCTAAGATCTCTAAGACCCATGGTCTACCCAAATAAAAGTTTTTTAAAGATCTCTAAGAGATCGTTCCAAGAGAATAGCAAAGCTCTGTTAATGGGTTAAAAACCCAAAAAACGAGAAGAGATTCTTTTAAGAGTTTCTTTAAGAGTTAAATCGTGGTCATAATTCTTACCAATTTTTGACAGAGTTTAACTCTGAGAAAGTTCTAAGAACAGAGATCTAAGTTTTGAGGAGAGAATTAAATTCTCAATGAAAAAAGAAGACTCAAGAAGATGATGGAACGACAGTCATCTCAAAGGCCAAAGGCCTTATTTATAAGACATGAAGGGACAGTTCAACTCCCCAGGAGATCGAATGGTAGAAAAGATGACACCGTTGCACCCATGTGTGAGCCACATGAGCACAACGGGGGGGGGGGGTATTTGTTTTCCCAATATTTAACCTAATAAAAGAGCAAAGCTATGTTGGAATGAGGCAGTACCTCACGTGCTCTCCACGAGGGCGCCAGCGCCAGAACCAATCTTATAGGATTAAATACTATGGTGGTGCCTCACGTGCTCCTCATGTAAGCGCTAATGGAAAGCAATCCTGAATAAAGGTTAAATTCTTATATTGCAATCTGAGAAGATGGACTTATTTTCCATCTTTCTCCATAACAAAGATTTATATGGAGAGCAATCTCATATCGCAAGATTTGAGACCTCGAACGATTTAAAGGTTAAATTCTTATATTGCAATCTGAGAAGATGGAATAAAGGTTAAATTCTTATCAGCAAGATCCTAAGTGCTTCCTGAATAAAGGTTAAATTCTTATATTGCGCCGCACGTGCTCCTTACACGGGCGCCAATGTGCAAAGCATAGGAATACCTATCTTAAGAATTAAATTTTTAAGTGGCGCCTACGTGCACAACACGTGAGCGCCAGCGCCCAGGTAAAATTAAAATTCTACAATACTCTCTGTTAAACAGAGCCGTTGGATCAAACATCCAACGGGGATGATAAATCATCAAAATATAGAATCAAATTCTATTAGGAGAAAATATCTTCCATATCTTTCTAAATAAGAAAGATACCCTCGGTTTCATTAATGATCCAATTTTTGGAATATATTGTCTCAATTTTTCTAAACAAAAAAGATTGCTCTATGTAAAACAGAGAACTCTTGAATTAAAAATCCAATGGTGATTAAAAAATCACCATTTTATAGAATAAATTATGTATATGGGAGAATATTTCCCCGATCTTGTTAAAAACAAGAACAAAATATTCTGTAAGACAGAAACACTTAGATAAAAAATCCAACGATGGGTAAAATTTCCCAAATCAATTTTGAGTCCAATTAAATCAATTGGAATCTCTTAATGAGAGATTTTCTTAAAATTAATTAATAAACTTGCCTCTACTATATAAAGGACCTAAGACTTCAAGTCTCACACACAGAGGCAGAGGAGGAAAATAGAGAGAAAAAACCCCTATAAGCTCCTGCCAAAAATACAGTTAGCTCTAAAAGAAAAGGACAGAGAATTTAATTCTTAAAGAAAGAAGACTTTCCTCCTAAAAAACCCTAGGTAAATAAAATAGGAGAGATTAAAAGTATCCCTCTTGCCTAGTATAATGGATATAAGGGTTTAACTCTTCATACAAGAACTTAGTTCTTTCTCTGGTTTGAGATTTGAAAAAGCAAATCTTCCCACAAGTTGAGAATTTAATACTCATCAGGGAGATTCTTTTCTTCGACTCAAAACTTAGGGAAAAGAACCGGGTTAAAAATAAAAAGAAAGAAAAAGAAAAAGAACATATGTTCTGGGAATTTAATTCCCCCGAAATTAGGGTTTAACCCTACATAAAGAACTTAGTTCTTATAAAAATAAAAAAGAACTTAGTTCTCTAATAAAAATAATGACGATGATCTAAAATCTTCAAAACAGGAATCTTGATGATCATTAATGACTAAAATGTCATTAACAGAGATTAATATCTCTAAAAATAAGAAGAACTTGGCGCCTCACGTGAAACACATGTGAGTAAAATTAGTGCTTAGCACTATTATAGTTCCTCACGTGTTTCCCACGTGAGTGCCTAAAACAAATAAAAGAAGAGCTAAAACGCCTCACGTTCTTCCCACATGAGCGTCTAAAAACAAAGAAAACTCATTTGTGTAGATTGGGCAGCCACCAAATAAAGCAACCCAGCACCATAAAAATAAAGCAATCACGTGAAATACATGTGAAACAAAAAAGGAAAGGCTGAATGCCTCACGTGATTCACACGTGAGCGCCATAGCTCTTACCAAGTGCTTAGCACTTCTGTATAGAGAAAAAGGGGAACAAACAAAACCCGAAATCAATATTCAGCGCTTCACGTGCTTCCCATGTGAGTGTCATGAAAAGTGCTTAGCACTCTATCTTCAGTCATAATGACTAAAATGCTTAGCACTGATTGGGCAGCGCCCATATCTGAGCGTCCCACATGTTTCACATGTGAGTGCCAAAGAAGATTAGAGCTTAGCACTATAGTAGTGCCTCACGTGAAAAACATGTGAGTGCCAGAAAAAATTAGTGCTCAGCACTATTCCAGCGCCCCATGTGAAATACATGTGAGCACTGCATATATTAGTGTTTAACACTACTGGATAGTATAGAAACCCAATCTTAGTCCAAATTGGCTATGTTTTCTGAGGTTAAATCTCTTTGATTTTAAATCTACCGAGCCCATATTGCTCATGATTTCCCAAACTGATCTTAGTCTCAAACACGACTAATGATCTCTCATCGATGATATCCAAAATGATATTCATCCCATATCTCCTAAAGTAATCTCAGTCTCAAATATGACTAACAATTATTAGGTCCACCACAACCCCTTTTTTCCATGAAATACGGGATTTGGTTCAAGGGTACATCTTTCCACGCTTTTGATATATGTCGTTGTAATTCCTCAACATCTTCAGAGAGGTGGCGGGTCCCGACAACCAACAACTCCTTTCATCATACATTGATGCACTTCCAAATTGACCTGCACACATCAAATTGGATCGCGTCCCAAATTGGGCGCATTCCATGTCTCTATCGTCTACTCTGCCACATAACAAATGCACGTGTGTGCAAGATGAATGTTGGACCGAGATGTCCCTAAACTAATATTCGCCTCAAACATGGCGATAATGGACTGAAATGTCCCTAAACTAATATTCGTCCCCAAAACGGGAATGTTGGACCGAAATGTCCTTAAACTCCATGGGTGAGGTCTTTGAACTAAAATAATCAAGGCCCAAATGCTCATATGTTTAATTCGATCTTAATCTCAAACCAGATTAACGGTCCTTAAATAAACCAAACCCAAATTTAAAATATACGGATTTGGACCGATCCGCGTCCTACAGGCGACGAAATAACTAGTCTCCATATACAATCCACGGGCAACCAAAACAAACAAAAAACACATACGACACGAAGTGAACTGCTGGAGAAGGAGAAACTGGTTATCGCAATACGGTAATGTAATTAACTGCAGGGGCTTACGCCTGTAGAGAAGAGCGTCCCGACAATCAAAAACCCCTTATAAAATGAGTGGAGAATCTGATGAAGTCTGCTACAATGGCCGCATCTTTCCAAACCTCCGATATATGGTACTATAAATCAACTTGGTATTTTCGGAGAGGTGGATGGATAAATCCAAATAGCATTTGCCCCCAAACTCAGGCAAGACGATCTATCCCAGTTCGTCTATGTTTTCGACGGTGAACAAGATATCAAGAACAGTAAAATATAAAATCTATCTAGTATATATCCACTTGCCACAGTAAATAGAGTCAAGAAAATGCATAAACAGAAACAAATCAAATCCAATAAACAATATCTGAAACTTGTCCTAATATGGGCTCACATCAAGGAAATAAAATTGCGGAAAATAAACTAAACTAAACATCTCTAAATAACACATATTTAAATCCCACTGCTCGGTTTGACGACTATAGTACTCTTGTTCAGCCTGCGATAAAGATAGAGGAATTGGGCTATGCAAAACCCATACTTCAGTGCGTCATAATATCAAAACAATAATGATAACCATGATATAACGATATAGGTAAACATGAATATAAATGGTAAACACAAATATGAAACGGTGAGGTATGTGTATGTATGTGATGTGTGATGTGTAACCTAAAAATGTGCTTCTAGGTTATCTATTCAAAAAGTCTTTGAAATTAATTATTGTAATTCTCATCGTAATCCAACAGTCTATGCCCCGTTCATTCCTCACGGGACTACGGTAACAGGATTATTCCGTAACGCCCGGAAAAACGACAAACAGGATTATTCTGTAACGCCTGGAAAAACGGCAAACATGTAATTATTTTGTAACTCCCGGAAAAATGGCAAACAGGATTATTCCGTAACGCCTGAATAAACGGCAAACATGATTATTCCGTATCGCCCGGAAAAATGGCAAACATATAATAATAGCCTTTTGAGTTACGTTTCGGTTACATTCTTGATTTCCCCTTTACCTCAGGCTTGTGTTCAAGTCGGTTATTGCTAATATAAATCTAATGCCAACACAGGATCAAGCATGTACAGGTTTTTGTCTATGCAGACAACAAGTAATGTCCGTCAGGACAACAAATCAGGATTTTCGGCATTAGTAACTAGATCCAACTAATAACTCAAGTAGTGTGTCGTGAATATGTCATGCGATGCATATGTATCAAATAGATACCCAAATGTGAAACTGTAACGAATATCTGACACGGTAAGCACGACGGATATCAGGATGCATATATGTCTATCTGTAATAACATTTTATACGTCCATGACTACGTATGATGCAATCTAGATAACATGTTATAATAATGTAATAGTAAATTGATATCAGGACGTTCCGGCATACGACTAGAGAATCTATGATTAGCACGGATACATACGGATACTGTAAAATGGTAAAACTATAATATCTGTTGCATAATGAAACACATGTATTATTTTTATTAATATATAAATAAATATATTATAACATAGCATGTTACAAGATAAACTTGCCCGATCGGATCTCACGACGGAGTACGTACGTCACGTTCGACGTCGGATAAACGTCGCGATGCAACCACTCGCGTACATGAGTGGACCTAGCTAATCAAAGACGTGACTACGCTGGATGACGAAGATGACTGGGTCGTCCGGATCGTCAGTGACGTGCGCGACTCCGGCGAGATGGCCGGAAAATTCAAGAAAGCAAGAATAGAGAAAAGAAAGAAAGAAAGAAGAAGAGGAAGAAGAGGATTTGGGGTTGGCTCGGCTGTGGGTTCAGAGGACAGATGGGATGACGACGGCGACGATGCGTAGCCATCGGCGAAAAAGTCTACGGTGATGGGCAGTGGGATTCTTAGGCCGAAGGGTTACTGTTTGGGCCGTCAGGGATTATGGTGTTTGGCTGCTGGTGATTAAGCTCTGGTTTTGGGAACAGAGGAAAGGGTGACGGCGACGATGGGTTTCCGTCTATGCAAGGGCAGAGGGATTCTTGAGTTGGCGTTAGGTTGCGGTTGCAGCCGCTGGTGCAGGTGGTGGTGGTTTATGGTGTCGGGGAGAGGAAAGAGGTGAGGAGAAGGAGGAGGTGACGGTGTTTGGCGACGAAGAGGTCTCCGGCAATGAGGTTGAGTTTCTGCAGTGGTCGACAAGGGTTTGCAGGGATTTTTGGTCATGGGTTCTAGCAGTGAAGAAGAGATGGATGAGAGGAGGTGATGGAGGTGGTGTGGTGATGAGGGTGACGGGGTAAGGTCGACGAGGAGGTCGGCGGTGAAGGCGGGCGGTTCTTGGGTTGCAGGGGTTTGTTCTTTGGGGGTTCTTGAGGTGCAAGGATGGTCGGGGAACAAGGAGGTGGTAGCGAAGGTCGAGGTGTTGAGGTTATAGGAAGGTAGGGGTGATGGCGAAGGCAAGTCGCCGACGATGAGGGTTCTTGGGCTGCTCGAGTGTTGGGGTCGGTTGCAGCGTCTGGAGTTGTAGGCTCGGGGATGTAGAGGAGGAGAAGGTGACGAGGGTGGCGAGGTCAGTGGGGAGGTGATGGGGTTAAGAGGTCGGCTACGAGGTGAAGCTCAGGTTAGGGTTAGGGCTTCATTGCGAGAAGGAGGGAATATAGAAGAAGGAGAAAGAGGGCTGTGGGTTTTTAATATATTAGGTTTAATATAAATATATATAATAGATAGAGAGACAGAGTGAACGGAGAGAGAGAGAGAGAGAGAGAGAGAGAGTACGAGAGGGGAGAGAGAGAAGGTCAGAGAGAGAGAGAGTACGAGGATTATTATAGTATTTATTAGTTTAAAGTATATATATGTATATATATAACTGTGTAACATATGAAGAATAAAATAATATATATTATAGGATTATATAGCCAATATCAAATTACTTTCAAAAAATACCCGGGTCTTTTCTAAAAATCTAGTTTTAAAATATGGATAATATACGTCCAAGCAAAAACCATAATGCGATGCCCAGTTTTTAAAAATGCATACCTCCAAGAACGGATACACGTAAATACACGTAGTGATCCAAACGAGTCTGTCTTATCAATCTGGACAGGAACATTATGTATGGATGCAAACATATGATATAGGGTATGATAACAGGCCATGCTAGATATTAAAAATATATTATTTGAATATTATTTGTATTATGTAGATACCAATACATTATCCGCACCCAAAAGCAAAAATGAACTAGAAGTCGTCGCAAAATTAGAAAACTTCAAATGAAATATCGTATACATGCACTAGGGTGTTACAATATACCCAACTACAAAATAATTTGGTCCTCAAAATTCCTGGAACAAGAAAAGACAAGAAAACATGAATATAAGAAAAGATATGTGGAAACTTCTGTCGGATCTCGTTTTTACGTTCCCAAATTGATTCTCCGTGCGAACGATTTCCCCATGAAACAAGTACTAGAGGGATAATCTTGTTCTTGAGGACTTTCTTTCGTCAATTCGCGATCACCATTGGTTGTTCTTCGTATGTTAAGTCCTCCCTTACTGTCAGCTCCAAATGGTCTAGGATGTGCGTCTCATCTCGAACTTACTCACGGAGTTGAGATACGTGAAACACGTCATGAACACTCGACAAGGATGGTGGTAAAGCCAATCGATAAGCTACTTATCAAACGCGCTCGATAATATTGAAAGGCCCCATGATTCGAGGACTAAGCTTGCCTCGACTACCAAATCGAATCACTCCTCTGGTCGGTGATATCTTCAAGAATACCATATCACCAACTGCGAACTCTAGAGGTCTTCATCCTGTATCGGCCTAAATTTTCTGTCGATCTTGTGCCGCCTTCATATGGTTTCGGATCACATTAACTTTCTCCACGGTTTGCATAATAAGATCCGGTCCCAATAATCTTTTTTTTCCAATATCTTCCCAACAGACGGGTGAGCGACACTTACGACCGTATAATTCTTCAAATGGAGCCATCTGTATAGTCGCCTGAAAATTGTTATTATATAAAAACTCCACCAAGTGCAAATGATCCTCCCATGAACCCTTGAAGTATAACATGCATGCTCTCAACATATCTTCAAGAGTTTGGATCGTTCTTTCTGACTGGTCATCTGTCTGAGGATGATAGGCTGTACTGAACTTCAATCGAGTCCCCAAACTTTCCTGTAGGCTCCTCCAAAAGTGTGATAAGAATCGGGTATCACGATCGGAAATGATGCTCACAGGCACTCCATGCAATCTCACAATCTCTTGCACGTACTGCTCTGCTAAAGCCTCCATCGACTGACCAACTCGAAACGGTATAAAATGAGCTGCTTTGGTCAATCGATCAGTAATCATCCAAACTGTATTATTTCCCCTTGGACTCCGCGGTAAAGCTGTCATGAAATCCATGGTTATATGTTCCCACTTCCATTGAGGAATAGGAAGTGGTTGCAATAAAATAGTTAACCTTTGATATTCAGCCTTAACTTGCTGACACACCAAGCACTTCGATACATAACGAGCAATCTCCCTTTTCATGCCTTCCCACCAGAAATGTTGTCGTAGATCTCGGTACATCTTTATGCCTCCCGGATGTACGGAATATGCGAAACTATGAGCTTCCTTCATGACTTCTTCATGAATATCTCTTTAGGCACACATAAACGGCTCCCATATCGTAATGAACCATCTCCATGAATTAACAAATTCGTTCGGAGTCCCACTTCAACCTGTTCTCGAAACTTTTGCAACCTTGGACCGTGCGACTACGCTGCTTTAATGTTATTGATCAAGGATGACCGTACTTGTAATTGCATCAACTGTCCCGAGAAATGCGGTAGTACGATCTCCAACTCGAACTTATGAAACTCAGCTATAATCTCCTTCTGTGCAGTCAACATCCGTATTGTTGGAAACTGACTTAGAGCATCCGGTACTACATTAACTTTTCCCCGGATGGTATTTAAGATCAAGATCATAGTCAGCCATTAGCTCTAACCGTTTACGCTGCCTCATGTTGAGCTCTTTCTATGTGAACACATACTTTAGGATCTTGTGATCGGTAAATATTTCCACCCTTTCGCCCAATAAGTAGTGTCTCCAAATCTTCAGAGCAAAAATCATTGCTGCTAACTCCAGATCATGAGTTGGGTAGTTCTTCTCATAAGTCTTTAATTTTCTCGATGCATTGTAGGGTTCCTATGCACGACAGCAAGGTTTCGGGAGGCATCGTCCATGCCATTTTCAAAATTTTGTCATGCTAAAGAACTCTAACCTAGGATGTTTAACTAGAGAATCATACAAAACATATTGTAAACTACTTTAAAAGTAAGTGAACTAGGAATACAACCTTTCTAGACCTGTCCTTTACTTTAATAGCTCCGTGTAGTAGTCCCTTCGCTCCAAGTAGTGATCTTCCGGACTCTAGCATGGTTTCACAAGGTGAAAGGTACGAGCTTGCGCGAAGTTTTCGAGACCGAAGATGATCTACATCGAGGAGACACTAACCCAAGCTACTACTTCACTAATGAGAGATTAGTGAAGCTAACACCCTGTACTAAAGTGCTAATTTAGTAGAGGATGATGTAGTAGGATTTTTGCTCACTTTAGAATTCTTTTTCTCACTATTATTTCTCACTTGCACAAAAGCTACAGAGCTCTAGAGCTTGAAGAAGAAGATGAAGAGAGATAATGTTGTGAGAGTGAATGGCAACCATGTGTGAGAAAATATCTAATATTACTCATGTAGAGATTTAACCATGAGTTTAGATAATGGTTGGGTTAACAAATATCTAGTGTAAGACAAAACTAGTGGACTAAGTCAATGGATCTCAAAGCTTCATGAAGCTTTATGCCATGTGACAAATTTCTAACTAATAATTGAATTACTATAAATAAATAAACCCTACATTATCATGGTGTAAATCTCATACATCCATGTTGCATGTATCATCAACCATGACACTAAAATTGTACAATAATATATATCATATATATATATTATATTCACACACAAGTGAGAAAATAAATGTTTAAGTGAGATAATATTAGTTAATGTAATCTAGTATATCACATATATAATTATACATTAAATTATCAAATCAACACTTGATTTAATAATCCGGCTATATCACATACAACCGACTAATATTATCTGTATCAACTTATCGAATCAACACTTGATTCGATAACCCGACTATATCACATATAACCGACCGATATGAATAAATCGCGAGAATAAAATACGGTATCACATATTCGTATTAATCTCGGTCCCGCACATATCACATATGTGCTCCTACCTTGTTTTTCCTGGGACAGTGAAACCTCTGTGTAGGACTCCAAAGACTCGTCAATACGCCGACAGCAAGTGATGATCATATCAAGCACCCACAAGCCGTCAGTGGTACTAGCTAGACGTAATGGCTACCCGGGTATTGAGCGATCAGAAGATCAATAAGCAAGCCTGCTCTAGCTCCTGTAAAGCCTGTCAATAACACTATCGTACAGTCTGGTCTCTTCGTTTTAAATGCCGCATATCAAGTCTAGGGGTGGTAAACGTCAGACCCCAATAACTCGATAAGTCATGCCGATATGAGGCTCATAATAGGTCGAGAAACTATTGATAACACTTACCAGTAAATCTCCAAATCAGCCCTGGCCAGGGACTTCCAGTTATAGCCAACCGAGCACAGCATGACATCTACCCCCAATACCGGGAGAGACGAAATCCCCTCCTATCGCTCATTTCCTCCATGTGACTCAGGACTGTACCCAAAAACCACCATTTTGCACGTCCTATTGAACGTGGTAAGGTCGAAATCAAAGCATGGTAGGAATCACACAAGACTCTATGACGATCTCGAGTCTACAAACTAACCTGTACCAGTGTCATGAGAGAACTGCTATCTGACGTCAGGTATAATACCATCTATGAGTTTTTGGCGAGTCCGTCCAGTGTATCCAGTCTCCACTGGGCATCCGTATACCATCTCTGATGTTAAACACCAATCATATGAGTTCATCCATCGCCCATCTCATGGGTCGAGAAGCTTATCTACTCTGGTATATCGATGCCCTGTCTCGATACACCCACGACTAGGAACATTAAAGGATGAGCTTATGGACTACCATGGCCCCACTAGTATGATCTGCATCATAATCCTGGTAGTCAAGTACACATCCTAAGGGCTTTACGGACATGTAACCATGAGACAATATCAAGAGACAAGTATACATGTTAAGATAAAGAGCAACCAGATAGCATACTATCATGTCGAGCAAGAAAGTCCTCTGTATATATGTCCAAGCATCCACTATAATATACATCATATTTACAATAATGGCCTCTAGGGCATACATATAACTAACAATCTCCTACTTGCACTAGGGCCAGCTGTTGTAGTATCTCATACCCAACATCCCGAAGAGTCTCTCAAACTATATCCTGGGAATGGCCTTCGTGAGTGGATCCGCCGTGTTTTCCTTCGTGTCAACTCTCCTGACCTCGATCTCCCGGCAATCAATTATCTCCTAGATCAGGTGATACCGCCTCAGAATATGCCGGATCGCTGATGGGACCTGGGTTCCTTGGCCAAATCCACCGCTCCATTGTTATCATAATACAAAGCTATTGGATCCTCAATGGATGGAACCACTCCAAGTTTTGTTATGAATTTTTTCATCCAGACAGCCTCTTTGGCAGCATCGTTGGCAGCGATGTATTCAGCCTCCATCGTCGAGTCTGCCACGGTTTCCTGTTTGGAACTCTTCCAACAAAATGCTCCTCCATTGAGGGTAAAGACAAATCCCGAGACCAACTTAGAGTCATCCTTATCACTCTGGAAGCTCGAATTGGTAAAGGACTCCACTTGGAGTTCTCCGTTACCATATACCAAGAGCATATCTTTAGTCCTTCTCAAGTACTTGAGAATGCTCTTCACAGCTGTCCAGTGACTCTCTCCTAGATCTGCTTGATACCTAATTACTACACTTAGTGAGTATGCTATATCGGGTCTGGTACATAATATCGCATACATGATATAGCCTACTGCCGAATCATAGGGTATCCCTTGCATGCAAGCTCTCTCCAAATCAGTCTTGGGAGACATCTTTTTAGAGAGAGTGAGTCCTGAGATTGTGGGTAAAAACCCACGCTTGGATTCTTCCATACTAAACCTCTTTAGTATGGTGTCAATGTACCTGGATTGAGACAATCTCAGTATCCGTTTAGATCTATCTCTATAGATCTTAATCCCCAAGATATAGGAGGCATCACCTAGATCTTTCATTGAGAATCTTTGTGATAAGAAGAGCTTGACCGATTGTAGCATAGGAATATCATTTCCTATCAAGAGTATGTCATCTACGTATAATACGAGGAAGACAACCTTACTCTCTGCCACCTTCTTGTATATACAAGGTTCATCTATATTTTTGACGAAGTAAAACTCTTTGATAACGACATCAAAACAGATGTTCCAACTCCGCGATGCTTGCTTTAACCCGTAGATGGATTTAAGCAGCTTGCACACCTTTCTGCTGCTCCCATTGTCTATAATGCCCTCTGGCTGAGTCATGTACACACACTCTTCCAAATAACCATTTAGAAAGGCGGTCTTAACATCCATTTGCCAGATTTCGTAGTCATGGTATGCAGCAATGGCAAGTAGGATTCGGATGGACTTAAGCATAGCTACTGGAGAAAAGGTTTCATCATAATCCACACCTGGTCGTTGACGAAAACCTTTTGCAACAAGTCTAGCTTTGAAAGTCTCAACTTTTCCATCTACACCAAGTTTCTTCTTAAAGATCCATTTGCTCCCAATGGGTTTTACCCCTTCAGGAGCAACTTCCAAAGTCTATACTTTGTTGGTGTACATGGATTCCATCTCAGATCGCATTGCATCCAGCCACTTCACAGAGTCCCCACTCATGATGGCCTGCTCGAAACTAGTTGGGTCATCCTCCTCCATGATGCAATCCTCGCTTCCACCATCAATGAGAAAACCGTAGTATCTCTCAGGTGGATGAGGAATCCTACTAGATCGGTGGAGAGGCTGAGGTTCGTTGGGTACTATCGAATTCTCTGGTTCCACTAAATCTTCAGTTGTAGTTTGTGCAGCTGGAACTTCTTCCAGCTCTATCTCTTTGCTACTAATTTCTTTTACAAGAAATTCCTTTTCTAAAAATGTGGCATGTTGAGCAACAAACACCTTTTTTTCCTCACTGTAGTACAAAAATATCCATATGAATTCTTTGGATATCCCACAAACTTGCAAAGAACTGATCGTGCCTCGAGTTTGTCCGGATTTTGCCTTTTGACATAGGCCGGATAACCCCATATCTTAACTCATTTAAGATATGGTCTCTTCCCACTCCATATCTCATATGGTGTGGTAGGTACAAATTTAGATGGAACTTGATTAAATAGGTATGCTGCTGTCTCAAGCGCATAACCCCAAAAGGAAATAGGCAAATCTCAGCAGCCCTGGCCAGGGACTTGCTGTTATAACCAGTCGGGCACAGCACAGCATCAACTCCCAATACCGGGAGAGACGAAACCCCTCCTATCGCTCATCGTCTTCGTGTGTCTCGGGACTGTACCCAACGGCCACCTGTTTGCACGACTCAGTAGAGCCGTGGTAGGGTGGCAATCAAAGTACAGTGGGAGAACACACAAGACTCCATGACGATCTCGGGTCTACAGACTAACCTGTACCAGTGTCACCTGAGAACTGCTATCCGACGATAGATATAATTCCATATAGGAGTTCTCGGTGAGTCCGTCCAGTGTACCCAGTCACCACTGAGCACCCGTATATGATCTTGATGTCAAACATTGATGAATGTGGGAACATTCATCGCCCATCGTATGGGTCTAGTATCATATATGCTAGTCTACTCTGGTATATCAATGCCCCGTCTCGATATACCTACGACTAGGGACGTTCCAGGATATGCTTATAGACTACAGATGTCCCACTAGTATGATCTCCATCATAATCAGAGTAGTCAAGCCGATATCCTCAGGGCTTTATCAGCATGTATGAATGAATAAAAGCATGATCAAATCAACATGTCAGATAAAGAATAACCAGATAGAATACTATCATGTCGAGCAAGAATGCACACTGAATATATGTATATATACATGTATAGATACATCCACTATCATATAATGGCCTCTAGGGTATACATATATCCAACAATCTCCCACTTGCACTAAGGCCAGTTATTGGCGTATCTCATACCCAACATCTCAAAAAGTCGCTCATGCTGTGGCTGAGGGAGGGCCTTGGTGAGTGGATCCGCGGCGTTGTTCTTTGTGTCTACTCTCTTAATCTCGATCTCGCGGCGATCTACAATATCCCGGATCAAATGAAAACGACTCAGGATATGTTTGGACCGCTGATGGGATCTGGGCTCCTTGGCTAACGCCATAGCCCCATTATTATCACAATACAAGGGTATTAGATCAATAATGGTTGTAACTACTCCTAGCTCCGAGACAAACTTCTTCATCCAGACGGCTTCCTTGGCGGCATCATTTGCAGCAATGTACTCAGCCTCCATCGTAGAGTCTGCAACGGTATCCTGTTTAGAACTCTTCCAACTTACCGCCCCTCCATTGAGGGTAAATACAAACCCTGAGATAGATTTGCTGTCATCCTTATCGCTCTGGAAGCTCGAATCGGTAAAGGCCTCCATTTGGAGATCTGTATTACCATACACCAAGAACAATTCTTTAGTCCTTCGTAAGTACTTAAGAATGTTCTTCACAGTTGTCCAGTGGTTCTCCCCTGGGTTGGATTGATACATGCTTACAACACTAAGTGCATAAGCTACATCTGGGCGTGTACATAACATCGCATACATTATAGATCCTACTGCCGAAGCATAAGGTATAATGCTCATGCGAGCTCTCTCTTCATCGGTCTTTGGACAAGAATCCTTGGAGAGAGTGACTCCGTGGCAAGCGGGTAAGGCACCTCGCTTGGAGTCTTCCATACTAAACCTCTTTAGGATGGTGTTGATGTACCTGGTTTAGGACAATCCCAATAACTTTTTGGATCTATCCCTATAGATCCTTATGCCCAGGATGTATGTGGCATCACCCAGGTCCTTCATGGAGAACCTTAGTGATAAGAATGATTTGACCGACTGTAGCATAGGAATATCATTTCCTATCAGAAGAATGTCATCCACGTACAATACGAGGAATGTGACAGCTCTTCCTACAGCCTTCTTATAAACACAAGGTTCATCTGGATTTTTGATGAAATCAAACTCTTTGATAACATCATCGAAACAGATGTTCCAACTCCGAGATGCCTGCTTTAACCCATATATGGATTTAAGCAATCTACATGCTTTCTCGCTGCTCCCACTGTCAATGAAGCCCTCTGGCTGATCCATATAAACGCATTCTTCTAAATCTCCATTTAGAAATGCTGTTTTAACGTCCATCTGCCAGATTTCATAGTCGTAGTGAGCAGCAATAGCAAGTAGGATCCGAATGGATTTAAGCATGGCTACGGGCGAAAAAGTTTCATCATAGTCCAAACCTGGTCTTTGACGAAAACCTTTCACCACAAGTCTTGCCTTATAGGTCTCTACCTGCCCATCCACACCAATCTTTCTTTTAAAGATCCATTTGCACCCTACAGGTTTTACCCCAAGGGGTACAACGTCCAAAGTCCATACTTTGTTGGTGTACATAGACTCCATTTCGGATCTCATGGCATCCAGCCACTTCACTGAGTCACCACTCGTGATAGCTTGCTGAAAACTGGTAGGATCATCATCATCCATGATGCAATCTTCTCCGTCACCATCAATGAGGAAACCGTAGTACCTCTCCGGTGGGCGAGAAGTCCTACCAGACCTACGGAGTGGCCGAGGTTCTTCAGTTTCTGTTGCAACAGCCGGTTCAACCAAATCGTCATTTGTAGTTTGTGTCTCCAGAACCTCTTCTAGATCTACCACCTTGCCATCATCTTTATCTGTGAAAAACTCTTTTTCCAAGAATGTGGCATACTGAGAAACAAACACTTTTTGTTCCTCTTTGTGGTAGAACAGATATCCATAAGAATTCTTTGGATATCCCACAAAGTACACATGACTGACCGTGGCTCGAGTTTGTCCGGATTCTGCTTTTTAACATAGGCCGGGCAACCCCAAATCTTAATTCTTTTAAGAGATGGTCTCTTCCCATTCCATATCTCATATGGCGTGGTAGACACGGCTTTGGTTGGAACCCTGTTTAGCAGAAACACTGCAGTCTCCAATGCATGCCCCCAAAACGAGACTGGTAACTCAGCGTCACTCATCATGGACCGGACCATATCTAATAGGGTCCTATTCCATCGTTCTGACACACCGTTGTGCTGTGGTGTGTAAGGAAGAGTGAGCTGAGAGAGAATCCCATTATCTTTTAAGAAGTTTGCAAATTCTGTACTGAGATACTCACCACCTCGATCTGATCGAAGCATCTTAATACTCAAGCCGGTTTGTTTTTCTACTTCTTGTTTATATTCAATGAATTTCTCGAAAGCTTCGGACTTGTGCTTTAATAAAAATACATGACCGAATCTTGAGAAATCGTCGGTGAATGTAATGAAGTATGAAAAACCGCCTCTAGCCTGTGTAGACATTGGCCCACATACATCACTATGTATGAGGCCAAGGAGCTGAGTAGCTCTTTCTCCGTGTCCGGTAAACGGAGTTTTGGTCATTTTACCTTTGATACAAGACTGGCAAGTCGCATAAGATTTATATTCAAAAGAGTTTAAATATCCATCTTTGTGTAACCTGTTTAGTCTTATTTCGTTAATATGACCAAGTCTACAATGCCAAAGAAAAGCTTCATTTAATTCTGAAAGTTTTCTTTTATTAGTGTGTTGTATACTGAAAACTGTGTGTTGATTTAGGACATATATTCTGTTATTAAGCGTACCATACCCAACCAACATTTGATTTAGGTGAATGTTCATAACATTATTCTGCAACACAAAATTATATCCTTCATTGTCCAACAAAGAAACGGATATTATATTACATAGCATACTTGGTACAAAATAACATGGATTCAAAATCAAAATACATCCAGATGGCAACCCCAAGTGATACTCTCCCACTGCGACTGTATGTACATTGGAACCATTTCCAACGCGGAGAGTATGGTCACCTGTCCTCAAAACCTTGCTATTTCTCAGCCCCTGCATAGAATTGCAAATGTGAGAACCTGAACCGGTATCCAATACCCAGGAAGCAGAGTTTATAGAAAAGCAGTTTTCAGTCACAAACGCACCTGAAGCAGAAGCATCACCATGCTTCTTCTTGAGACTTAGGTACTCCGTGCAATTGCGCTTCCAATGTCCTGTCTTGTGGCAATGAAAACACTCGCCTTTCCCCGGGTCTCCAGCTTTGGACTTTCCCTTTCCCTTCACCTTTTTAACTCCGCCCTTAGGATTAGTGGGTTTCTTCTTTTTCTTTCCCTTGGCCTTAGCTTTCGGGCGAGAAGAAAAAGACTGTCCAATAGTCATAACGGGAGTCTTTGCTGACTTCATAGTGCTCTCTGCACTCCTTAACATATTAAGGAGTTCAGGGAGTTCCTTTTCTATGCCATGCATGTTAAAGTTTACTATGAACTGAGCAAAGGTGGAGGGGAGGGACTGCAGAATAATATCTATATATTGTTCATTGTCCATTGTCCATCCAAGGTCCTCAAGCTCTTCTATAAGAGCTATCATCTTCAAAACATGGTTTCCTACTGGTGTGCCAGGGGCCATTCGCATCTGAAACAGGTTTTTGCTTCGTATCGTAATACGCGGGATTGCTCCCCATACAACTCCTTTGTATGGAGCAATATACCGTGAATGTCCATGTCCTCGTGCTGCTTTTGATGTGTGTTGTCCATCGATGCAAGCGCGAGGCATTTTGCCGTGGCACAGTCAGCGTCCCATGTCTTGCGGACTACAATGTCCGCAACTGAGGATTTTGGACCTGGGACGGGCGGGGCTGAAGCCGTGAGGACATATGATACTTTATCATAAGTCAAGGAGATTTTCAGATTCCTCAGCCAGTCTTTATAGTTGGTCCCATTCAGTTTGTTTTTATCTAGTAAAAGCTTGAGTCCAGTCATGGGTATCTGCCATTAAGAGAGAAAAAAAGAATACACTCAGCGAAAGCTCTTGCACAGATTAGATTGGTTTATTATCTTGTCTAATCGATGTTTCCCACTGCTTTTTATCAAGTTTTTCTTTCAAACCTTAAAAAGAGAAACTAGCCAGGATTAATTACAGTCTACAACTTCGCTAACCGTTCAGCCAGGCCAGTGTCGGTACTTTGAGGGAGGTTCCCCGTGCTTTCGCACGGACCTAATTAGAGTAAACCTCGTTTTCCCAGAGGCGGAGCCCCGTTAACACCTTTCTAGATACCTAATGAGTTAGCTAATTGTAAACTGTAAAACTCTCCTAGGAGCAACTATTGCCCACAGTGGGATCGGGATCCAACCATCACATGGAAGGTATGCAATCTCATTGCAAATTTCAACACTTGAAATTCCCGATGTAATTTTTACCCCTAGTACTTATGACCTTAACTATGGTCAACAAATCATAAGTACCAGTCAAGTTCTACCCGTCATTTCTTGATCAATTAGACCCACCCATATGACCCTTAACTATGGTCAACAAAGTCGCATGAATGTCCTAATTAATCTGCATCATATGCAGTGTAGGAAGACATCACTTAGCTACCGTACACTACGCCTTAACTAAAGTCAACAAACGTAGCACGAATACTAAGTACTCTACTTCCTAAAATGACGGAGGGCTGCGGATGATTTTTAAAAAAAATCTTTAACGCTTTGAACTTGATATCGTTGTAGAATCAAACAGTTTTCAAAAGGAGTGGCTTAAGCTCCGCAGTTTTGAAATGTACCTTTTTCATAAATAGCCGAGTAGTTTTCAAATCCGATTCTACAACATCTTTGTAGGTTTATTTTCTTTACATTAATCACATTAATGTAATCCCATCATTTAAGTCCTTAAGCCAATCACAGAAAAGAAACGAAAATAATACGTACGCTCATGCCATCCGCATTCGCCTCAATGTTCCGTTATGCACCGTTAGGTTACTTAACTAACGGCATACCGGGACGGGGCTAGCGCGGGTGTAAAACATAAGCAACGTCTACTATATATCATATATATAATATGTCATTCGTCTCAGATATCACAGAACACAGGCATCAGAAACATAGATATAACGTGGGATATCCTAGGACGTCCGTATTTAGTATTTAGCCAGAATAGAAAATACGGATTCCACAGTCACGATGAATAGCCAAGCCCACACCCTGGACCCCTACGAGAGCGGCAAGTGACCCTCCCAATTCTGGAGTTTAGGAGACCCGGTCTCGACTCCTCGAGATGGCCTCCCACTGAACCCCAGAACCCGGTCACCTGTGCTCCCCTCCTTGGGTCCATCCTAATGCGGAAAAGTAAATAATATACAACACTGGTGACACAACCTCAACCCGGAAGTGCCCCAAATAAAAGAATATTACATTACATTTGAATTTACATGAATGAAAATATAAAACTCTCATCTCACAAAAAAAAAACCCCCGGCTATTCGATCGCGACAATCCTACACATCATATCTCAGCAACACATAATATCTCATATCATCAACGTAAGTAAGTATGCATACCCCAATTGTCGTTGACGTATAGCAACGAAACCGGCGATATCGGACATACTATACTTACGGTCACAGAAAAGAAAGTGTAAAACTACAATATTTGGAATCCACATTCTCTTTAGACATCATAAATGCGAAATATCACATATTTCGTATTTCATGCCTAAACTATATGAATTCCACATATTGTATCAAATTCCGGATAAACAGACAGTATTGAAGTTTTCGAACGAACGATCAAATACCCAGGATTCACTAAAGCTCAACACTTGAGCAGAGTTCAAAAAACTTGGAGTGTGACACAGTAGTAGCGGTCCAGCCGTAGAAGGGTCAAGCCAACGCCTCACATGTGGCACACCGTACTGCCCCAAACCCTAAGGTTCAAAGGGCAGTTCAAGACGGTCACATAATCGAGTTAAGGTTTGTTGTCTTCTAGAGGGTCCACCACAAAAAGACTTGCACGTATCTCCAAAGTATTTAAACCCCGTGAATGGTGAGCAAATGACACTCGTTCAAACACTTCAATACTTTCTAATTTACCCGGAAAAACCACGAAAACAAAATTCCGATCGAATCGACGAGTCCAAAATCATCTCCAGAATTTTTCAAAACTAAATACAGATTAAAAATACCCAAAAAATTATAAAAGCAGATTCCAGAATTACTGTAAAACAATTATCCAACAATTAATACATACGGCCGCGGAACCGCGGCCTAAGCAAGCTTAGGCCGCGTTTCCGCGGCAACAATCACTGTTCATTGAATAATTTTTGTACCGTAATCCTTATTTTTTTCCTGCTGTATTTTTCATATATTTTTAATTATGAAAATGTCAAATTTTAGAAAATTTACAGAGAGCACCCTAAAAAGCCATATTTCGGTTCGATCGGAGTTTTAACTTCGTAAAAAGGTCGCCTAATGTTCTAGGTCGGCTCTGATACCAATGAAAGGTTTGTCTAGCACCCTATAATGAGTTTTGAAGCATCACATGTCCCAAAGTTTAATTTTTTATGGTGCTAAACGAACATGCAAAGGAATCGATCTTAGAAAATTAGGGTTTCGAAACTTTAAGCTAATAAAAATTAGGGTTTGAAGGCTACAACCTTTGTAGCTCCCCTTTTGCTTGACTCCTTAGTCTCTAGGGTGTTGGAAGAAGGTCCACTTGTAGTCCTCTTTCGTCCACGACAATCCACCCAAAGTTTCCCGTCCAAGCTTGCAACTTTGGAAAAGCAAAGAGAACACTCTAATCAAGTTGGCTAGACTTGAGTAGAATGATGTTGTGGCTAAGGATCTCACTTCAAAAACCTTTCTATAAAGAAACTGATATAAGATTGCATATCAGGGTCGGAATGTAATAGCATTCGTTCAGAATCAATGTATTACCATTTGGTAATACAAGGTGATATTCGCCAACTGCCTTAGCTGCAATATTTGCACCATTCCCTACTCTTATGGAATGATCACCCATTCTTAGTTCTCTACCTTTTCTTAGCCCATGTAACATATTACATATGTGGGATCCCGATCCGGTATCTAATACCCAGGACGTAGAGTGAACTGAGAAACATTCCTCGATAACTAACATACCCGAAGATGATGCATCAACATGCTTACTCTTCATTTGGGAGGCGTGGGAATCCGGATATTTCCCCATTCCCTGTGCAGTCTTATAACAATTATAAGAAAGAACGGAACCAATGTTCCCCTGCTTAGTATAACAAGCGGGTTCGGTCAATACATCCATATTATTATCTTGATTAAGGCCTGACATGGTCGCTACCTGGAGAGAGAGAGAAGAAAACACTTTATCGTATGCTCTTACAAGATTAGATTGGTTATTATCTTATCTAATCAGGACGGCTCCCATTGCTTTTTATCAAGTTTTCCTTCAAACCCTAAAAGGCAAGACTAGCCGCGATTAATTACAGTCTACAACTTCGCTAACCGTTCAGCCAGGCTAGTGTCGATACTTTGAGTGAGGTTCCCCGTGCTATTGAGTGAGGTTCCCCGTGCTATCGCACGGACCTAATTAAAATAAACCTCGTCTTCCCAAAGGCGTAGTCCCGTTAACACCTTTCTAGACACCTAATGGGTTAGCTAATTGTAAAGTGTAAAACTCTCCCACAAGCAACTCTTGCTCGCAGTGGGATCGGGATCCAACTATCTCATAGAAGGTATGTAATCTCATTGTAAGTTTCAACACTTGAAACTCCTGATATCTTTTGCCCTAAGCGATCTATGACCTTGACAAGGTCAACAAACCATAGACCGCAAGTCAAGTTCAACCCGTCATTTAATGATTGAATTAAACCCACCCGCACGAACTTTGACAAGGTCAACAAGGCCGTATAACTACCCTAATCCAATAACATCTCATGATTAAGCAGATAAGTAGTAATTAGCTACCGCAAACTCACCTTGACAAGGTCAATAAACGTAGCACAAATACTAATTATTACTTATTTGAAATGACGGAGGGTTACGACAGGTTTTTATGAAAACCTTTTGCGTAATGAACTTGATATCGTTGCAGAATCGAGTGATTTTGAAAAGGAGTGTTTTTGAGGCTTTTACTAGTTTTGCTAAAGAGGTCACTCCCGGTGAAGGGATCTCGGCTCTTTCCTTATCAAATAAGGTGCAGGATATTTCACAAATACCACTATGTAAAGCAAAAACTCCAAAAAGCAATCAAAAGACAAACCGAGTGTTGTAGCATCTGCCAGTTATTGCTAAAGAGGTCACTCCCGGTGAAGGGATCTCGGCTCTTTCCTTATCGAATAAGGTGCAGGATATTTCACAAATACCACTATGCAAGGAAAGAACTAGAGCTACCCCTTTTGAAAATTTGATTCCACAACATTTTTTAGGTTTCTTTCTTTTCATTAAGCTCATTAATGAAGTCCCATCAATTAATTCTTCCTAAGCATCACAGAAAATGAAACGAAAATATAACGTACGCTTATGCCATCCGCATTCGCCACATTGTCCCGTTATGCACTGTTAGGTTACTTAACTAACGGCATACCGGGATAGGACTAGCGCGGGTGCAAAACATAAACAACGTCTATTATATATCTCATATATAATATATAGCCATTCGTCTCAGAATCCACAGTGATCACATCACAGAATATCAGCAGCAAAAGATAACACATGAAATATTGGATATACTAAGAGGTCCGTGTTTTATTTTGAGCCTGTATAAAACACGGATTCCACGGTCGTGATGAATAGCCAAACCCACATCCCTAGACCCCTACGAGAGCGGCAAGCAACCCTACCAATTCTAGAGTTAGGAGACCCAGACTCAACTCCTCGAGTTGGTCTCCCACTGGACTCTAGAACCCGGTTACTTATGCTCCCCTCCTTGGGTCTATCCTAATGCGGGAAAATAAATAATATACGATAATGGTGACATCATCCTCAACCCGGAAGTTCCCCAATAAAAGAATATTACATACAATGAATTTTACATGAATGAAAATAAAAACTCTCATCTCACATAAAACCCCCGGCTATTCAAAACACGACGATCCAATATAACATATCATAGCAACACATAACATCACATGTCATCAACGTAAGTAAATATGCGTATCCCAATTGTCGTTGACATATAGCAACGAAACTGGCGATACACTACATATTACACTTACGGTCGTAGAAAAGAAAAATGTCAAAGTACAACATTTGGAATCCATAATCACCTTAGACATCATAAACCCGAAATATCTCATACTTCGGATTTCATGCCTAACTATATGAATTCCACATATTGTATCACATTCCACAAATAGCTAGACGATGTTAAACATTCCGATCGAATCAACAAACACCCAAAATTACCCCAAAAGCTCAACACTTGAGCATAGTTTAAAAATATTCAGCACATGCCACAGTACCAATGGACCAACCGTAGACAGGTCAACCCTTGCCTCACCTATGGCACCGCGGAACTATCGCAAACCCTAGGGTTTGGTGGTGGTTCTTACGGACATAGAATCGAGTTAGGGTTTCGTTCTTCTAGAGGGTCCATCGCATTACTTGCATGATGTTTGAATGTTCTTTAACTCGGAAGAAATCCAACTCTTGGAAAAATTTCCGGCGAAGGTTAAAATGGGTATTTGATATCCGTTCGAACTTTTTAACACCATCTAAAATAACTGAAATAAACATTAGAATTACGAATACGAAATAGTCCGAGTTGTCTATGCAGAAAATTAACATCACATGCAATTTTAGAAAAAACAAACAACACCTGAAACCCTAAATCCCAGAGACTGGAACACCCTGAAAATTAGATGCCCAAAATCCAAAATCCACCCGAGGTGGCCGATTTTAAACCCATTGTGGCCGGTTTTAATAAGGTCAAATGGCCTCAAATTTTCTGGGTGTTCATGTCATATCACATATAACATTCTGCAGTTGTTTAAAAAATTTTTAGAGACTTTTTAAAAATCGACAGAGACCAAGTTTAGGGTTTCAAGTTTGGGATTGATTTCGGTTTCGTAATCTAACAAAATCCGTATAATTCTCTAGCTAGGCTCTGGTACCATTGTAGGGTTCCTATGCACGACCGCAAGATTTCGGGAGGTATCGTCCATGCTATTTTCAAAATTTTGTCATGCTAAAGAACTCTAACCTAGGATGTTTAACTAGAGAATCATACGAAACATATTGTAAACTACTTTACAAGTAAGTGAACTAGGAATACAACCTTTTTAGACCGGTTCTTCACTTCAATAGCTCCGTATAGCAGTTCCTTCGCTCCAAGTAGTGATCTTCCGGACTCTAGCATGGCTTCACAAGGTGAAAGGTACGAGCTTGCGCAAAGTCTTCGAGACCGAAGATGATCTACGTCGAGGAGACACTAACCCAAGCTACTACTTCACTAATGAGAGATTAGAGAAGCTAACACCCTATACTAAAGTGCTAATCTAGTAGAGGATGATGAAGTAGGTTTTTGCTCACTTTAGAATTCTTTTTCTCACTATTATTTCTCACTAGCACAAAAGCTAGAGAGCTCTTGAGCTTGAAAAAGAAGATGAAGAAAGATAATGTTGTGAGAGTGAATGGCAACCATGGGTGAGAAAATATCTAATATTACTCATGTAGAGCCTTAACCATGAGTTTAGATAATGGTTGGGTTAACAAATATCTAGTGTAAGACAAAATTAGTGGACTAAGTCAATGGATCTCAAAACTTCATGAAGCTTCATGCCATGTGACAAATTTCCAACTAATAATTGAATTATTATAAATAAATAAACCCTACATTATCTTTATCATGGTGTAAGTCTTATACACCCATGTTGCATGTATCATCAACCATGACACTAAAAATGTACAATAATATATATCACACATATATTATATGCACACACAAGTGAGAAAAGAAATGTTTAAGTGAGCTAATATTAGTTAATGTAATCTAGTATATCACATATACAATTATACATTAAATTATCAAATCAACACTTGATTTAATAATCCAGCTATATCACATACAACCGACTAATATTATCTGTATCAACTTATCGAATCAACACTTGATTCGATAACCCGGCTATATCACATATAACCGACCGATATGAATAAATCGCGAGAATAAAATACAGTATCACATACTCGTATTAATCTCGGTCCCACACATATCACATATGTGCTCCTACCTCGTTTTGCCTGGGCCAGTGAAACCTCTGTGTAGGACTCGAAAGAATCGTCAATACGCCGGCAGTAGGTGATGATCATATCAAGCACCCACAAGCCGTCAGCGGTACTAGCTGGACGTAACGGCTACCCGGATATTGAGCGATCAGAAGATCAACAAGCAAGCCCGCTCTAGCTTCTATAAAGCCTGTCAGTAACACTATCGTACAGTCCGGTCTCTTCATCTTAGATTTCGCATATCAAGTCTAGGGGTGGTAAACGTCAGACCCCAATAACTCGATAAGTCATGACGATACGAGGCTCATAACGGGTCGAGAAACTACTGATAACACCAATCATATGAGTTCATCCATCGCCCATCTCATAGGTCGAGAAGCTTATACGCTAGTCTACTCTGGTATATCGATGCCCTGTCTCGATACACCCACGACTAGGAACATTAAAGGATGAACTTATGGACTACCATGGCCCCACTAGTATGATCTGCATCATAATCCTAGTAGTCAAGTACACATCCTAAGGGCTTTACCAACATGTAACCATGAGACAGTATCAAGAGACAAGTATACATGTTAAGATAAAGAGCAACCAGATAGCATACTATCATGTCGAGCAAGAAAGTCCTCTGTATATATGTCCAAGCATCCACTATAATATACATTGCATGTACAATAATGGCCTCTAGGGCATACATATAACTAACACGCATAAGCTATGACCTTCCCATGATACATTAGAACACGTCCTAAGCCTTTCCTAGATGAGTCGCTGTGAATAACCAACCCTCCGGAACTGTCTGGCAGTGTCAAGATAGGGGCGATGGTCAATCTTTGCTTCAATGCTTCAAAAGTCGACGCACATTTCTCCGTCCATACGAACGGTACCTCCTTTCGTGTTAGCTTGGTCAATGGTTCAGCTATTCGAGTGAAATTCTCCACGAATCGTCTATAATATCCGGAAAGCCCAAGGAAACTTTGGATCTCTCCTACATTCTTTGGAATTGGCCACTCATGAACAACTGCAATCTTTTCAGTGTCAACGGCAATTCCATCTCCGGATACGACATGACCCAAAAACTTCACTTCTTCGAGCCAAAACTCGCACCTGCCTATCTTAACATATAACCTTTTTTCCTCTATATTTGCAGTGCAATCTTCAAGTGTTTTGCATGCTCTTCCTGGCTCCTCGAGTAGAATAGAATATCATCGATAAACACCACTAACTGGTCCAAGTACGGTGAGAAAATTTGGTTCATCAAGTCTATATATATCGCTGGTGCATTCATGACTCCGAATGGCATCACTCAGTACTCGTAATGCCTATATCGAGTTCAGAACGCCATATTGCAAATATCTTCTGATTTCACTCGAATTTGATGATATTCGGATCGCAAATCCAGCTTCGAGAATACCCTCGCACCACTGAGTTGATCGAATAATTCGTCGATGCGAGGGATTGGATACTTGTTCTTAATAGTCACCCGATTTAGTTCTCGATAATCGATGCACATCCTCCACTTGCCATCTTTATTCTTGACTATAAGAACTGGAGCTCCCCAGGGTGAATTGCTGCTGTGAATCCAACCCTTCTCTAATAATTCGGCGACCTATTTCTTGACTTTTTCTAGTTCCACCGGTGCCATTGGATAATAAGCCTTCGAAATTGGCGCTGCTATAGGAATAAGATTAATCGCAAACTCCACATCTCGTTTAGACGGTAAACTCGAGATGTCCTTGAACACATCCATGAAATCCCAAACTGCTATCAGCGCTTCATCTGCAACTTGTTTACGAACTACACCCTTCAGTAAACGGTTTCCTTCATCATGAATTTGCAAGTTTGTTCTAAGACTTGTGGGTTATTAGCCCACCACTCTTCCGCTGCGCTACTCTGATAATTTGAGTAGGGTCTGTCAAAACTTCTTCAATCAAATATCTTAGATCTGATCGTCCTTGAAGCGGTCTGTACCAGCTCCCGCTGGGGTTAATCTTGAACTACTGCAATCATCAAAAACTTCTCCTGTGTTTCTCCTTATTTTTCAAAACGCAAACGGATTGGTTCTTACGGGACGAGAAGAAAGATATATCGTGGTTGCTGGACTCAAGCTCGCGATAAGACATAAACTCATAAGCAATGACGCCGAGAGGAAACAAGATAATACAACGATCATAAGTCAAGAAAATGAATCAAAATAGGACTCTAGGTTATCTAAATAGAGTACCGCATTGTAACCATGCCGCTGTACATATTTACAACTACATAACTCCATTTAAGTCGCCCGATCATACTATCAGAGTCGAAGGAATAAGAAGGAATAAAAAATAAGGAATCAGGAGGATTCCAAGTTGAGATGCATAGTCATTTTCATATCGTCAAGATAAAATAGTTAAGAGAAAGATAAGATTCAAGAATTTGAATGACAGGACAATAATGCAGCAGGACATGTTCCTAATTCCGGGTTTCCTAGCTGGTGTATTGGGTTCAATACACAACTACAAAAGAACCAAACCCGACTAACCCTAAATCCTATGTCTATGATACCAAATAAACCCTGTCACGTCCCTCTTCCCAGAGCGCGCAAACTACGGCACGTGACAGAGTCAACCATGCTACCTGTGGATAGGAATCATCCTTCCACAGTCACATTACGGCTGTCTATAGGATATCAAGAACAGTAAAATATAAAATCTATCTAGTACATGTCCACATTCCACAGTAAATAGAGTCAAGAAAATGCATAAGCGGAAACGAATCAAATCCAATAAACAACATCTGAAACTTGTCCCAATATGGGCTCACATCAAGGAAATAAAACTGCGGAAAATAAACAAAACTAAACATATCTAAATAATACATGTTTAATTCCTCACTACTCGGCTTGACGGCTAAAGTACTCCTATTCAGCCTGCGATAAAGATAGAGGAACTGGGCCATATAAAACCCAGACGTCAGTGAGTCATAATGTCAAAACAATAGTGATAACCATGATATAACGATATAGGTAAACATGAATATAAATGGTAAACAAAAATATGAAATAGTAAGGTATGTGTATGTATGTGATATGTGATGTGTAACCTAAAACTGTGCTTCTAGGTTATCTATTCTAAAATTCTTTGAAATCAATTAATGTAATTCTCATCGTAACCCAACAGTCTATGCCCTGTTCATTCCTCACGGGACCACGGTCACAGGATTATTCCGTAATGCCCGAAAAACCAGCAAACATGATTATTCCGTAACGCCCGGAAAAACGGAAAACATGTAATTATTCTGTAACGCCCAGAAAAATTGCAAACATGATCATTCCATAACGCTCGGAAAAACGTCAAACATATAATAATAGTTTTTTGAGTTACGTTTCGGTTACATTCTTGATTTCCCCTTTACCTCCAGGTTTGTGTTCAAGTCAGGTATTGCCAATATAAATCTAATGCCAATACAGGATCAAGCAAGTACAGGTTTTTGTCTATGCAGACAACAAGTAACGTCCGTCAGGACACCAAGTCAGGATTGTTGGTATTAGTAACTAGATCCAAGTAATGAGTCAAGTAGTGTGTCGTGAACATGTCATGTGATGCATATGTATCAAATAGATACCCAAATATGAAACTGTAACGAATATCTGACACGATAAGCATGACAGATATCAGGATGCATATGTGTCTATCTGTAATAACTTTTTATATGTCCATGACTATGTATGATGCAATCTAGATAACACGTTATAATAATGTAATAGTAAAATGATATCAGGACATTCCGGCATGCAACTAGAGAATCTATAATTAGCACGAATACTGTAAAACGGTAAAACTATAATATCTGCTGCATAATGAAACACATGTATTATTTTTATTCATATATAAATAGATATATTATAATATAGCATGTTGCAAGATAAACTTGCCTGATCGTATCTCACGACGGAGTACGTACGTCACGTTCGACGTTGGATAAACATCGCGATGCAACTATGCGCGTACAGGACTGGACCTGGCTAATCAAAGAGTGACTACGCTAGATGACGACGATGACTGGGTAGTCTGGTTTGTCGGTGACATGCGCGACTCCGGCGAGACAGCCGGAAAATTCAAGAAAGCAAGAATAGAGAAAAGAAAGAAAGAAAGAAGAAGAGTAAGAAGAGGAATGGCGTTGGCTCGGCTGTGGGTTCAGAGGAAAGATGGGATGACGACGGCGACGATGGGTAGCCGTTGGCGACAAAGTCTACAGCGATGGGCAGTGGGATTCTTGGGCTGAATGGTTACTGTTTGGTCCATCTGGGATTGTGGTGTTTGGATGCTGGTGATCGAGCTCTGGTTCTGGGGATAGAGGAAAGGGTGACGACGATAATGGGTTTCTGTCGACGGAAGGGCAAAAGGATTCTTGAGTTCGGCTGGTGAAGGTGGTGGTGGTTTATGGTGTCGGGGAGAGGAGAGAGGTGAGGAGAAGGAGGAGGTGACGGTGGTTGGCGACGATGAGGTCTCTGGCGATGAGGTTGGGTTTTTGCAGTGGTCGTCGGGGGTTTGCAGGGATTTTGGGTCGTGGGTTCTAGCGGTGAAGAAGAGAGGGATGAGAGGAGGTAATGGAGGTGGTGTGGTGATGAGGGTGACGGGGTAAGGTCGACGAAGATATTGGAGGCAAAGGCTGGTGGTTCTTGGGTTGCTGGAGTTTGGTCGTTGGGGGTTTTTGAGGTGCAAGGATGGCCGGGGAACAACGAGGTGGTAGCGGAGGTCGAGGTGTTGAGGTCGTGGGAAGGTCGGGGTGATGGCGACGGCGAGTCGCCGACGACGAGGTTTCTTGGGCTGCTCGGGAGTTGGGGTCGGTTGCAGGGTCTAGAGTTGTAGGCTCGGGAATGGAAAGGAGGAGAAGGTGATCAGGGCGGCGAGGTCAGTGGGGAGGTGATGAGGTTGGGAGGTCGGCGGCGAGGTGAAGCGCAAGTTAGGGTTAGGTCTTCGTCGCGAGATGGAGGGAATAGAGAAGAAGGAGAGAGAGGGCCGTAGGTTTTTAATATATTAGGTTTAATATATATATATATATATATATATATATATATATATATAGAGAGAGAGAGAGAGAGAGAAAGAGAGAGACAGAGTGAACGAGGAGAGAGAGAGTACGAGAGGAGAGTGAGAGAGATAGAGGGTTAGAGAGAAAGAGAGAGTACGAGGATTATTATAGGATTTATTAGTTTAAAGTGTGTGTATATATATATATATATATATATATATAAATGTGTAATATATGAAGAATAAAATAATATATATTATAGGATTATATAGCTAATGTCAAATTCCTTCCGAAAAATACCTGGGTCTCTTATAAAAATCTAGTTTTAAAATTTTGATAATATACGTACAAGCCAAAACCATAATTCGATGCCCGGTTTGTAAAAATGCATACCACCAAGAACGGATACACATAAATACACGTATCGATCCAAACGAGTCTGTTTTATCAATCTGGACAGGAACATGATGTATGGATGCAAACATATGATATGGGGTATGATAACAGGCTATGCTAGATATTAAAAATATATTATTTGACTATTATTTGTATTATGCAGATACCAATACATTATTCACACCCAAAAGCAAAAATGAACTAGAAGTCATCGCAAAATTAGAAAACCTCAAATAAAATATCGTATACATGCACTAGGGTGTTATATTTTCCTTCCCCTAAAATATTATATTCCCCTTTTATTTTAATTTTCCTCCCCCAAAATTTTCCCCCCTTCTCTCTTCTTCCTCTGATCCCCCTGCCTCCGATAGAGCCCCTACCTCTGATAGAGCCCCCGGCTGTCTCCGAGCCCCCTCCTCTCAGAGCACCTCCGGTCTCCTGCCTCCACCCTCCTCCACTCGCCTCCGAGCCATCTCCGAGCTGCTTTGCCTCCGAGCCCCGGCCTCCAGTCCCCTCCTAGCCCCTCCTCTCTGAGCCCTAACCTCCGATCTACCGCCTCCGAGCTCCCCCTCCTCCGACGCCAAATCAGTGAGTGGTTTTCTTAATTTAGTTAATTTGTTAATTTTTGTTAAATTTAATTAATTTTAGGGTTAGCGTTAGGATTAATTTTAGGGTTGTGGTTAATTTTAGGTTTTGGGTTAGGGTTAATTTTAGGGTTAGGGGTTAACTTTAGGGTTAGGGTTAATATTTTGTTAATTTTAATTAATTTTAGAGTTAGTGTTAGGGTTAATTTTATCTAGGGTTAGGATTAATTTTAGGGTTAGGGTTAATTTAGTTAATTTGTTATTAATTTTAGTTAATTTGTTTAGGGTTAGGTGGTTGTTAATTTCAGTTAATTATTGCCAGGAGAATATATATATTATTGTTGTTTATAGAGAAGGGAAATACTAAGCTGAACATTTGTAATTAAAAATTTGTGTGATTGTAGGTTTGGCATCGACATGATTACTCCTATTTCTGCGCATTCTATATACGTCAGTCTTCTGTACATAACTTTATCCCTTTTAATTCTTAACCACCAAAATTATATGAAGTCATCATACCTACACTAAATCATCAAACCTTTAAGTAATGTTAGTTGTATGGATACATGTTTATTGTAATGAATCCATATGCTTCATTAATAATATCAATTGTTTGAGCAATTTACCATTAAAATTGAAAATTTCAAAACCCTAAACTAAATATTTCAATAACTGACCATATTGAAATGATAACCATCAAAACCAATTTAATTAAGTGCATGATACTCGATGATGACAAAAAGTAAACCAATATATATCATCATCGAGTATTTCACATTGATAAAATATCGCGCCTTAGAACCCGTCTATTAGTTATATACGTTCGGTTATCTCTGGAACATAAAACTACACGTGGGTTGTCAATCTCAAATGTTAATCGTTCTTTGTTGACAACCATCTTATAGGTTATGCAACGGGAACATTAGTCGCACTATAACCGATAGATTTGTCCCATTTTAGACAAGTTAAGAATGTATAACGTATACACTTTCTTGCATACTTATGCTTTTATTCGTTTCGAGATGAGTTTCTTCAGTATCTTTTCGCTGGTTCTCCGTGTACAAATATATCTGAGATGATTATTTCAATACTGATAGTACTGAGATATTTGTCTCTTCTATTGCAGTGTACTCGGAGAACAGCGAGAAGGTGCTACCAAAATTTTCTCGAAGCGAATAAAAGTATAAGTGTGGAGGGTGCATGTGTTATACATTCTTAATGGGATAGAAACCTTACCCTCGATAGACGTTAACCTCGACATCCAAGATAAAACCGTTAATATCGCCGTTCATGATAAATCACTTAAATGTATTTTCGAGACACTGTTGTCATTCTATTCTTTGTCATGAACCATCTCGTTCTTAGTTTTCTCAATGCAGTATAAATCGTTAATATTATGTACTATTTGAAAACATTTATTATGATATCTTAGGTTTTACGTATCGGACAAGAATGGATAAATCTTGGATAAATAAGAACAAGTTTGACCATGAATTCTGTAATTGTAACGACTCTGAAATCACTGTACCGAAATTTTCTTGTTATTGTACAGAAAAGAGTACTACTGCCTGTAAGAGTTATAATTTAAATTTGTTTAATAAAAGTAAGAAACAACTTGTAGCTCACTGGTAAAACCTCTACACTGCTGTGACATAGCCTGTGTGTTCGATTCCCATCAGACACAATTATTTTTTCTGATTTTTCTTTTTTAGTTTTGGAATCCCAAGAGTTGAACGTGCAATACACGGGGAAATGAAAAGTTTCAGAAAAATCAAATAGGCGCAATGAGGTGTACACATCCAAATACCCACGTAGCACGAATCTCGAGACAAAACACCACATCTCGACCGCCTGTTTCTCCCATAGGGCCGGCGCCGACGGTCCAAAGAGCTCCAAATCACCCCGTGCTTTGAATACACACCCCTTCGACTCCTCTTAACTCCCCTGCACCGTTTTATTTCCCTGCAATCAAACAGAGGCCCTTCATTTCACCAATTAACACATTTTTAATGCTTTTTAATCCAAAATTTTAATTCCTAAACACTAATTTTCCACTATAAATACTACCCCATGCCTTAGCTCTTCACCATTATGAAATTCTAGCAAAAATTCTCTCAAGAAGTTCTTAAGTGCAAGTGGAGTCAAGCGGAGTCCCGTGACGCCATGAATCCCCCTCCCTTCTTCCTTACCCTTTTCTTGATATTACCAAATCGTAAGTCCCTCTCATCTCTTTATCTTTTCATCGCAATTTATCTTCTACAAAGATATCGGTAAAGTGGAGTTACTCCCGATACTTTTCTTTTTTAACTTGAAACTTCCTTTTTCTTTATACTTTGGTCAAACTAATGTTACCACCCTACTTGTAACTTTAATTACAAATGTTTAGCTTCAAGTTTAACCAAAATTATCATAAGAAACAAACATAAACGAACTTTTTCATTAAAATACCTTGAACTTTATTTTCACCTCTTTTCGATATTGGTTAAAACAATAGTTTTAGGAAAAATTCACAAGGTAATGACCTACTCTACATGTACACTTTGGTTTCATAGCACGATGTCTATATATACATATAGTTGATTCAAAGAATAACTTTACAATAAAATACCATATCTTTTAAAAAAAACGGGTTTCTTTTAAAAGCAGTATTTTGTAATCCTTGGCAAATACGCATCTCCAACCCTCATTAGGAGACCTGCTAATGGATGATACGGATCATCGCATATTCTTGGGATAGTAGAGCGAGATGCACAACTCCTCACGGAGTATTCAATCTCGAAAGGAATAAAATACGGTTTTTTAAGAAATGCGAGTTTCTAAATAAAACTAATTTTTAAAATTATATAAAAATTATAAATCCGTCTTTTCAATATATTATGAAAATATATTTTTCTAAATGAAAGATTAAACTTTTAATAATATATCATCAAGTTACAAAAAAGGATTAGTTTTCAATAAAATAACATAAACTTTTAAAAACTAAGTATTTATCATTAAAATACCCCAATACTTAAAATAAATGTTCATGAAAACCCTAAATTATACAAATCACCCATGAGGTTTATTTTTTAAACTATATTAAAATATTTTTCATAAAACCCCCTCAAGATATCAACAACAACAACAACTGAGCCTTTTATCCTAAGCATATGGGGTAGGTTACATGAACCAACATAAGAATCACGCCGGGTCCAGCACATGAATCCTCTGTCTCCACTCACTTCTATCGAACAATATACTTTCATTGAGTCCTTTGGCAACCATATCGTTTCGTATCACCTCCATCCATGTTTTCTTCGGTCTCCCTTTTGCCCTTTTGCCATTGTCCATATCGAGAGTATCTATTCGTCGAACCGGTGCTTCCATAGGTCTGCGTCGCACATGACCAAACCATCTTAGCCGGTTTTCCCGCATCTTCTCATCCATGGGTGCTACACCAACTTTTGCATGAATATCCTCATTTCGCACCTTATCTTTTCTAGTGTTACCGCACATCCAACGAAGCATGCGCATCTCCGCTACGTGCATCTTCTGTGTATGATGCTTCTTAGGAGCCCAGCATTCTGTACCATATAATAAGGCAGGCCGAATAGCGTTCCGATAAAACCCCCTCAAGATATACAAAACAATATTTTAAGGACTCTAGTTTAATATAGGTTTAAGCGGGATCAATTCTCTTGAGCCCTAGGGAACCGGAGAAAGTGAGTGCTTGCCTATTCAGGTTAGACAACTTAACGAAGTTGTCAATGGCAATTGTCTAGGAAAAAGACATAAATCCTGCCGTCAATGTGCAGCAGTTGCTGATTACTCCCGAACCTAAGAATTCAAGAGTTAAATCCGTTCAAGAGTGTCTGACTTAATCTGAGTCCAAACTCAAATCTGAATCCAAAATCAAACACGAACTTGAATATTTGATCATGAACACTTGAAATCAATTTAAACCAAAACTTGTATACTTGACTCGACTTGACTGAACCATGGTTATAGCGTGACATGAACTTGACATGACTACTTGAACACATGATTACATCATGAACATGAACCTGAACATTTTATATCCATGGATTCGGCCAAGAACTATAATTTTAATCTATTCATTACAATACGCGGGGATAAAGGGGTAGTTGGTACGGAACGTATATCGTGGCATGAGAGGTCACTTAAAAGACACCTACATGAATTCACGTGCCGTTGTCTCATGGGTTATGACAGGGCCTTATAATTTACCATAGTCCACAGGGTAAGATGGACTCCTCTCGTATACATGAATACCTTCCTTATCAAACTAAAAATAACCACGTTAGAATAAATATCATATACCTGTAGATGATCATATACAATTTTACCCGTCCTTTGTTCTTTTAGTTCCTATTCACATGATATACTATTCTCTCTTGTTTCCTTTAGGACTTACCAAGCGAGTTCGCTGAAGACATTCCTCTCTCTTTTTCTTTCCTTGGAATGTTCTTCAGGAGGACCAGACTCTGAGGAGATAGAGCCGAGCCAGGAGAACTTGGACCAGCTTACAACTCCTCCTGACTACTAGTTTTTATTGCACTTACTTTCTGTACGCCATTGTTTAGGCATTGCTTTAGTTATTGTATCTTTTATTTCAGACAGTTGTATGTAAATAAAGTTGCTGTTTCATTTTATTACTCTTATCATTCTTGTTCATTGTTATATTATTTAATTACACTTAACGTATTTATTTCATAGTAAATACGTTGCAGGCTTACCACGTCACCGTTTACGGCTACTGGGAAGCGGGGCATGACAGGTTTTGTGGGCGGCCTATGCAGGTCAGTTTTGCATGAAGTCTTAAGCACTATACCACAAGAATTATAAGAATCAACAACTATACATTTCTTGCATTTCAAATTTCTTGAATCTGTCTTAACCTTTCCTTTTTCATCAAGGTGATGGATTCTCCCAACAACACCAGCACAAATGTCAATGGCAACACACCACCACCTACTTTACCACATCCCCCTACCTTTGCTGCTCTAATCAATGAACATACGGTGCTTTTAGAAGCCATCAAAAGCCTTCTAGAGGACCAGCAGCGGCAGACTGCTATTCTTATAAACCGCCCGGAAGCCGAAGCACCTGGAGTAAAGAAATTTCGTGAATTTCATGCATTGCATCCCAGGAACTTTTCAGCGAAAGAGAATCCTCTTGAGGCTGAAGAATAGGCTCAGAGTATAGAGGACGACCTTGCCGTAGCACATGTACCAGACATAGCTTGGGTTCGTTTAACCAAGCTCCAGCTCACAGATAATGCAAGAGTCTGGTGGAAAGCTGAGGAAAGCCGACTCACACAACCTATAGAATGGAAGAAGTTTTGCAATCTGTTCGATGCGATGTTTTCCCCGTGAGATGGAGCAATATTTCATCCATCTGCAACAAGGCTCTATGTGGGTAAAATCGGTGGATCAATATGTTGCCGAATTCATCATGCTTAGTAGGTAAAGAATTCGTATCAAATTTTATTCCGTAAAACACATCACTATCCTGACATCAACATCTTATCAGGTTCGCGGCACATTTGATCCCGACCGATGAGATTCGGGCTAGAAGATTTCAACATGGCTTAGACCTGGAGATTCAGGCGGCATTAGCCACAAGCGACTACCCAACTCATGAACTCACCCTGAAAGCAGCACGTTATTATGAAGCTGTGGTCAAGAAGAAGGGTAAGCCCTAAACAGCTGGAATCAAACGCCCTGCTACCCAGATGACAGGAGGAGCCTCTTCTAGGCCGACTTTTGCACTCAGGAGGCCAGGGGGATCATTTAACCGGTCCAGTCTAGATTTCTGTTTCTGCTACAAGAGAACAAGACACTTGGTGAAGGACTGCAGGCGTGCAAATGGACTGTGTTTGATTTATGGCGCATCTACTCACGCTATAGGAGCATGCCCATAACGTATTAACACAACACCAACACCCAGACCTGCAATTACAGCCCCGTAGAGGCCAGCCATTCAGGCACCTGCACCCTGCTTAGCTCTTCCTGCACCAGCTCCACGTGGACCACTTGCACAGCCTCATCGTCAATTCCATCAAGCATAGAGAAACGTGCCTCAAGGGCGGAAGAATGTGCCTCCGGTAAGGAGGAATGTACCTAGACGACAGGCTTTTACAATGACGGTCGAGGAGGCCGAAACCACATGATAAGTCATCACTGGTAAAATCCCCCATCCTTTCAATCTTTCAATCCTTGTGTATCATCATACTTTTCCTATATCTAAATATGATCTCACACAACTTAGCTACTATACTAGTAGCCACCCTTCCTGCACTCGCACTTTTCAACACTGGAGCTTCACACTGCTTCATGTCACAACGATTCGTGAGAACGCATGTGATTCCCGTGACGCCACTCATTTCAAGCTGGAATGTCAGTTCTGGGAATGGAGTCTTGAAAGCAACTTTGGGGTATGATCAGCGCCCAGTTGTAGTTTGCGGTCGAGAATTCTACGCAAATTTCAAAGTACTGGGCATACCAAATTTCGATGTTGTATTGGGAATGGATTGGCTAGGAGTATTCTATGCTACTATTGATTGCCGTCAAAGGAGGGTAGTATTTGAGATGCCAGATCACCCAGTATTATATTTTAAAAGTGGAGATAGAACCTTAGAACCAGGAAGCTACCGTGCTAAACCGAAGAATGTAGAAGTGTTCTCTCTACCGGTGAAAGAAGAAAAGCCCGAAGCAGTTTGAGAGTTTGAGGATCTGTTCCCTGAAAACATATCAGGTTTGCTTCATGATCGAGCTCTTGAGTTTAGTATTGATTTACAACCTGGTGCGCAACCTATAATCAAAGCTCCATATCGGTTAAGTTCGGAGGGATTGAAGGAGATCCGTATTCAGTTGGACGAACTACTGAAGAAAGGTTGGCTCCGACCCAGTACTTCGAGTTGGGGATCTCCGGTGTTACTAGTGAAGAAGAAGGAAGGCTGTGTGTGGATTATCGAGCTCTGAACGAAGTGACGATTAAGAACAAGTATCCACTACCATGTATTGATGACCTTTTCGATCAGTTAAGTGGGTTTTGTGTCTTTTCAAAGCTAGATCTTTGTTCGGGTTATCATCAGGTGAAAGTCAAAGAGTCCGACATTCCGATGACAGTGTTTAGGACTCGTTATGGTCATTATGAATATCTCGTAATGCCATTTGGAGTGACCAATGCACCTGCTATCTTTATAAACCTGATGAACCAAGTTTTCCGAGTGTACTTAGACAGGTTCATTGTCATCTTCATCGACGACATCCTGGTGTATTCAAAGAATCGAAAGGAATACACCGAGCACTTACGATTGTCCTGGAGACATTATGACAACATCAACTCTACGCCAAATACAACAAGTGTGAATTTTGGCTAGATCAAGTCAGATTTCTCGGACATATCGTTTCAGACGAAGGAATATCTATAGATCCAGCTAATGTGTCAGCTGTCAGTGAGTTGCCGACACCAAAGATGGTGAAAGATATACGAAGTTTCTTGGGATTAGCAGGATACTACCGACGATTCATCGAAGTATTTTCAAAGATCGCAGCACCCCTGACCAAGCTCACACGTAAAGACGAAGCATTCGTGTGTTCAGAAGCACGTGAAAAGGCTTTTGTAGAACTCAAGACGAGATTATGCTCTGCTCCTATCCTCATAATACCAGATCAATCTGGCGGATTTGTCGTGCATTGTGATGCGTCCGGTAAAGGATTATGATATGTTCTACACCAGTATGGAAAAGTTGTGGATTTTGCATCGAGACAACTAAAGGTTCATGAGCGCAACTATCCAACACATGATCTAGAATTGGCAGCCGTCATCTTCGCACTTAAGATTTGGCGCCACTATCTCTTGGGAGAACGAGTGGATATATACACTGACCACAAAAGTCTGAAGTATGTATTTACTCAGAAGGAACTAAACATGTGACAGAGAAGATGGCTAGAACTCATGGTAGACTTTGACATCAACCTATAATATCATCCTGGAAAGGTGAACGTAGTTCCCGATGCCCTTAATCGCTAGCTATTAGCAATGAACCTCACCGCTCAGTGGAAGCTATAGCAAGAACTGCATGGATTAGAGATTGAAGTAGTTGTGCCAGGTAACGCTTCATATTTGATGAACTTACAAGTCCGGTCCACTCTTATCAATCAGATGAAGGCAGCTCAAGCAAATGACGCCAAGCTATAAATGATCCAAGAACAAATAGAAAGTGGACTACGAACTGACTTCATCATTCACGAAGATGGATCCTTGCAATATGTGTAAATCCCCATTTCCATCAATAAAATCTTTCTATATTTTTCCTAGTCCTCCGAATGTTTTTTTATTTTCCTCGTAATTTTGTAGGTAATTGGTTGCTTAAGTTTTAATAATAGATTTTCCTAGACAATTAAAATGAAGCCCAAACAAAATTTTAAATTAAAGAAAACCCAGCTCAGCCTACTTCCATTTTCCCTTTACAAAATTAATTAAAAGCCAAGCCCAACAAAAAAACAAAACAATATATATATATATATATATATATATATATATATATATATATATATATATATATATTCCCCAAACACCAGCCCAGCACCTCCTCAGCCCAGCCGAAAATAAAAACAAATCAAGTAAACCACAAACTCCTTAGGCCCAAGCCCGTGCCCAAACCCCTTACCAACACTCCAAACCCGACCCGACCCGACTCAAGCCTTCTTCTCCCCACGTCGTTTTTTTCCCGCTCCTTTTCTTTGCACTCCCCACGTCGCCGCCCACGTCGCCTCGTCAACGCCCCCGCTTGCGACCACGAGCCTACAACCCCGACCACGATCGCGCGCGCGTTTCAAACCTCTCCTCGTTCCCTCTAACCCTTTTCCCCCTCACTCTCGATCTCTCTCGCTCTCTCCCCGTTTTCTCCTGCTCCCTCTCTCGAACCCATGCCCACGCCGTGCTCGCCGCGCCACCACCGCCGTCTGCCTCCTCACCACCACTACACCGCCAGGTCGAGCCCTCTACACCTCCCTCCAAACTCAACTCCCTCCTCGCCTCCACTTAACCACCTACCGACCATTGCCGACCATCTCAACCGACCCTTGTCCTCTTCTTCCTACTAAGCCGACGGCACCCATCTCTTCATCTCGAACCCCAACCAACCGCCGTGGTCACCTTCGAAGCCTCCTCCTCCATCTCCAGCATCCTACCGACCACCTCACCTGCACACCCGACCGCTGCCTTCCTCCTCCGAGCTTCGAGCTCCTTCCCGTTAACCCAACATCGAGCCACCTCCATCGACCCAACAACCCCTCCTCTTCACCCCTCTCCTCCCTGCTGGAGCTACAGTGCCCGTCGCCACCACCTCCAGCCGAGACCAAGCCTCGAGGCTAGCCCAAGATTCAAACCAAGCATTAGCCATTTCATCGAGCACTTGCCTCTATCGTCAATCGCCGCTATTCCAGCCGTCATCGTCGCCGTAAAAGCCATGGATTCAGTCTCTGTGTCCGTCATCATCATCAAGGCTGTAACCGTCGCAACGCCAGTGCACGTCCGTCGCACCCACCGAGCCATCGTGTCCAAGAGCCGAGGCCGCGAACCCTAGCCGCGCCGTTCGTGGTGCGATCTTGCCGTTGCCGCTTCCGTGCGTCGTCAACGCGTCTCCAGGCAAGTGCCCTACTAGCTACATGCTAGATTATTCTGTTACAATTCAAAATCTTATGAATTCCGTGTTTACAATTCGTGAAAATTTATATGACGCAAGTGTTTGATGCAAAACCCGAACGAAAACCTTCCATTAAACCAACGGAAATTGATCATATAAGCTGGCCCGTGTGGCAATGAACATTGTGTTAAAATTTTACTAGAAAATATAATCGTTACTGACGCGAACGATCATCCCCAATTACACCCGTTAAAACTGAAAATTCCCACGTCAGAAACTTGTAAAAATCATAATTAATTGTTTACAAATTGGAATGATGCGTTCGAGGGCTCAAATCGAATCTGACTCGACGACCTGGAACCCCATAAATGTTTTAAATTTTTTCTATACTGAAAAGACGACGGAAACTGGTTTGGAGAGCGGCTCTGGACTGCAGTCCGGTGCAGCTCTGGCTGTCGATTTCTATCTCGTAATGCTTACCCCTTTGCTGCTTAAACTTGTATATTGTGGAACCCTATACTTTAGTGAAGATGAAACAGTTATCTAAATAATGAAAGTGATTTCACCCCTTTTTAACGTCGTTTACTATTTAAACTGTAATTTAAATGAACAAGACGTATAGCAGTCCTAAACAGAAACAGAACTGATACCCTATTGTTGAACAGTGCATAACGTCTGACGTAAAGGCGCGATCGAGAATCCGTATAGTGAGTTGGAAACCTTATTGAAAAACCTAAACTTCGTTCAACTATAGCATCGCTAAATTCTGATCCCAACAGCGTGAAAATTGTGTCGCGAAATGGACGCTCAGTTCAGAAACTGAATTTCCTGGTGAACACTTAAAATGAAACGGCTGTAACTTGCAAACCCAAAATCCGATTGCACTGAAATAATTTTTTCTGAACTGACGACTGAGTTTACTTGCTATCTCCTTTATATCATTTTACTGAATTTTGAAAGTATGATTTACTGCAATTTTTATAAGCTCATAAGGTGCATAATAGTTCATATTACACATGACTTGTTAACTGCATAAATGCACATATCTTACCCGATTGCCATACACGTAGTGATAGTGCGTGTTATTGTTCAGTGTATAATGCATTGTCGTGCGCGAATGGTATTGGTTTAGGAGTGTCAAGTATGCCAATGAAAAAGTGAATGATTCATGACAGTGAATAATACAGTGAACAGTGACAAAATCATGTTATTGGTGCATACTTATACACGACTAGACCATACTCATAATTAGTGTAAACCTGGGGAAAAAGGGGAAATCGAAGTGGAAAGAGCATCGTATTTATCGAGGACAGTGATTTAGAGGATGCTCATTCGAACAGCGACTCTTATATATATTAGGTTGGGCCTAGCAGTCCGGCTGACAGGGCTATATCCCGGGCGATAGCGGGCCGTAGTCTCGGGTATGTACGAGACCCTCGTTAAACATGATCCTCCTTTCCACAACTCGATTTCAAAAGTGACTTAGAGAGCGATAGGGACACAGATCATAAATTGCATCAGTTAGTGACATATTGATTACCTGCATTTTATCCTCATCATCATCATTTTATTTTCTTGCCTTTTGTTACTATTATATTGATGATATTGTGTCGCTCTGACGACCTGAGTATGCATGCTCAGTGATAGAGGTGGATTTGACCGATCTCGAGAAGACCGTGAAGATCCATATCAGTGGACCAGTCACATTCCCCACTGATATTCCTGGTTAGTTGCTCTCTTGTTTACTTCCTTCGAGCTCAAATCGCTTTGTATCTTATAGTTTTAGTGACTGCATTCTCTTTACCCGTATTGTATTCTACTGATTACCATATAATGCTAGAAGCTGAAATGTGACTACGACAGGATTCTTCCTTGTTCATAGGAGCATGGCTGGCCTTATCACCCTTGTATTCCGTATTTTGGGAAGCGGGGCGTGACATGGTTCTGTTGGTATCAGAGAGCCGGGTTTAGAATAAGATTGCATTCCAATTTAGGGATCCCTTGAATCATACTCTATTTCCTTGCTTTCACTTTCATATACTACTTGTGCATCACCACTCAAGTTCATATTTTGAATCTTATTTAGTTTATCTTTTCCTCGTGTTCCGCATCATTAATCGTTATTTTCATCCGTGTTCCACTATCTGATCATAACCTTTGCGTTTCAGACCATGGCCAACCCTGGGGCCGCACCGCTTCTCGATGAGGACACTCAGTCCTGCGTTTCTTTCGACTATGTATTAGTGAGTTCAGATGACGAGATCGATGGCCCACAGGTCATTTTCAACGACAGCGAATCCGAGAACGAGGGAGTTGATGTAGCAATTCCGGGGATCAATATGATTAATGATTCGGACGTTGAAGTGGAAGACCCGGAGGAGGATCCCGAAGAAGACCTAATAGAAGAGGATCCACAGGAACATGTAGTGGAAGGGAACCCAGAAGGATCCTGAAGAAGAGTATCCCGAAGAAGACCCAATAGAAGAGGATCCAAAGGAACATGCAGTGGAAGGGAACCCAGAAGAAGATCCCGAGGAGGAGGATCCAGAAGAAGATCCAATAGAAGAGGACCAACAGGAAAACGCAATAGAGGAGGATCCAGATGAGGGTCTTGAAGAGGGAAATCCTAAGGAAGACCCTATGGCAGAAGATCCAGGAAAGGACCCGGAAGAGGCAGAACATATGGAGGAGGTTTCCGATAAGGAAGCTCCCGCCGAAGAGGAAGAGCCAGGGGAAGAAAACCCTATAGGGGAGGAATCGGAAGACGAAGCTCCAGCCGAGGAGGAATCGAAAGATGAAACCTCGAGTGAAGAGGAACTCGAGGCTGAAGAAGCTCAAGCATACTTTCAGGCGGGACGCTTTGGGAATGGATGCCCCCATCTTAGTGCGAGAGTATATCGCAACTTGTTGAACTTCCACAATCGTGACTGACGCAGCTTATTTTCTTTTCTTAGGGCCAAACAATAATGATGTATAGTTTAGAGCCAAGTTTATCTCTCAGTTGTACTCTGTCAAACTTTGATTAATAAAGTTTCGGTTCGATCAAATTTTCCTAGAGTGTTGTAACTTTAAAATCCATTTGATGCATTAATTGATCCTTCTTACAAATTCCTTTCCTTCTTGCAAAGACAGTACTTTTATCCCATCCTTGAACCTTATAATCACCTAACCCCCCAATTCGGCCGACGTGGAAGGAAGTGCCTCATTTATGGATAGAGGAATGTACTCAGGCTTTTGGGATACTGAAACTGATGTTGACCCCGACGCCTATTCTTCCGGGGCTTGACGATTCAGATGGAGTGGTGATACACGACGATGATTTATGGAAGGGTTTAAGCCGCGTTGTGATGCAACTCGGTCGGGTAGTTACTTATGCCTCACGGCAGCTGATGAATCATGAGGGGAATTACCCTACTCATAACTTGGAGTTAGTCGCTGTGGTTTTTGTATTGAAGATCTGGAGGCACTACCTGTTGGGCGAGAAGGTGGAAGTGTATACGGATCGTAAGAGTCTGAAATACATGTTCACTTATGAAGAATTGAATATGAGACAACGCCAATGGCTTTAGCAAGGGGCGGATTACGACTCAGGATTTCAGTACCATCCGGGAAGAGTAAATGTTATACCAGATGCTCTCAGTCGCAAGCCAGCGGTCATGATGTTGACCAGTCAGAGGAACATCATTGAGGATTTTCAGAGACTCGAGCTTGAAGTCGTTACGCCGAGCGCAATCAGGCAGTTTTGGAAACTACAGGTGCAGTCTTCTCTTGTGGATCGTATCAAGGCTGCACAAGCGGATGATCCTCGATTGCAAAAGTTCAGAGCGCAAGTAGAAGCCGGGCTGAGAATGGACTTACTCATACATGAAGACGGTTCGCTGAGATTCGGTAGCAGGCTCTGCGTACCCAAAGGGAATGTTCGAGAAGAGGTACTGCCTGAGGCGCATAGCTCAGCTTATTCTGTGCATCCGGGAGGTACAAAGATGTATCGGGATCTAAAGCAGCATTTTTGGTGGAACGGGATGAAGCGAGAAATTGCGCGGTTCGTATCCAGGTGCTTGGTATGCCAACAGTTGAAGGCGGAACATCAGAGGACAGCAGGATTGTTACAACCGCTTCCGATACCAGAATGGAAGTGGGAGCATATTACTATGGATTTCGTGACGGCCTTACCATGGAGCCCTTCGGGCAACAGCGCCATTTGGGTTATCCTTGACCGCCTCACGAAAGCTGCACATTTTTGTACCCTTCCAGGAGGGACATTCGACAGAGTCGCCTGCGGAGAAATACATGCAGGAGATAGTGCAACTTCACGAGGTTCCGGTCAGTATTGTGTTAGATCGGGATACCATATTTGTTTCGCACCCTTGGAAGAGCTTACAGGAGAGTTTGGGTACCCGCCTCAAGTTCAGCACAGCTTATCACCCGTAGACGGACGGACAATCCGAGCGTACGATTCAGATGCTCGAGGATATGTTGAGAGCCTACATGCTGGATTTTTAGGGTTCCTGGGAAGATCATCTGCATCTAGTCGAGTTCTCTTATAACGGCAGTTATCAGGCTAGCATACAGATGGCTCCTTTTGAAGCACTTTACGGGCGGAAGTGTCGATCCCCAGTTTGTTGGGATGATGTAGGCGAATGAAGATTATTGGGTCCCGAGCTCATTGTTCAGACAGTCGACAAGGTCCAAATGATCAGGCGGCGCATTAAGACGGCTCATGATCGACAGAAGGGTTGGGCGGATACCAGCAGGAGAGCGCTAGAATTTGAAGTCAGAGAATCATGTATTCCTGAAGATTTCACCTACCCGCGGAGTTATCAGGTTTGGAGGTCGGGGGAAACTCAGTCCCCGTTTCATCGGACCTTTTGAGGTGCTAGAGCGAGTTGGAGAGGTGGCCTATCGACTCGCCTTGCCTCCATCGCTAGCTTGCGTGCACAATACCTTCCACGTGTCTCAGTTGCGGCGTTATGTTCGGGATGAGAGCCATGTTCTGGACTATTCGAAGTTAGCTTTGGGTACCGACCTATCTTACGAGGAGCATCCCACCACCATCCTCGACCGCAGGGAGAAAGTGCTGAAGAATAAAGTCATTCCGTTAGTCGGAGTGTCTTGGGGGGTCGTTCCCCAGGAGAATCTACCTGGGAGCGTGAGGAAAATATACGTTCACGTTTTCCACATCTCCTTGTTTAGTGCTGTTATTTCGTTGTCTCTTTTTTAAATTTCGAGGATGAAATTTTTGTAACGGGGTATGATGTAAATCCCCGTTTCCGTCAATAAAATCTTTCTATATTTTTTCTAGTCCCCCAAATGTTTTCCTATTTTCCTCATAATTTTGTAGGTAATTGGTTGCTTAAGTTTTAATAATTGATTTTCCTAGACAATTAAAATGAAGCCCAAACAAAATTTTAAATTAAAGAAAACCCAGCTCAGCCTACTACCATTTTCCCTTTACAAAATTAATTAAAAGCCAAGCCCAACAGAAAAACAAAACAAAAACTATATATATATATATATATATATATATATATATATATATATATATATATATTTCCCAAACACCAGTCCAACACCTCCTCAGCCCAGCCGAAGAAAATAAAAACAAATCAAGTAAACCACAAACTCCTCAGGCCCAAGCCCGCGCCCAAACCCTTTACCCACACTCCAAACCCGACCCGACCCGCCTCAAGCCTTCTTCTCCCCACGTCGTTTTTTTCCCACTCCTTTTCTTTGCACTCCCCACGTCGCCGCCCATGTCGCTTCGCCAACGCCCCCGCTCGCGACCACGAGCCCACAACCCCGACCACAATCGCGTGCGCGTTTCAAACCTCTCCTCGTTCCCTCTAACCCTTTTCCCCCTCACTCGCGATCTTTCTCGCTCTCTCCCCATTTTCTCCCGCTCCTTCTCTCGAACCCACGCCCACGCCGCGCTCGCCACGCCACCACCGCCGTCTGCCTCCTCACCATCACTACACCCCCAGGTCAAGCCCTCTACACCTCCTTCCAAACTCAACTCCCTCCTCGCCTCCACTTAACCACCCACCGACCATTGCTGACCATCTCAACCGACCCCTGTCCTCTTCTTCCTACTAAGCCGACGGCACCCATCTTTTCATCTCGAACCCCAACCAACCGCCCTGGTCACCTTCGAAGCCTCCTCCTCCATCTCCAGCATCCTACCGACCACCTCACCTGCACACCCGACCACTGCCCTCCTCCTCCGAGCTTCGAGCTCCTTCCCGTTAACCCAACTTCGAGCCACCTCCATCGAACCAACAACCCCCTCCTCTTCACCCCTCTCCTCCCTGCTGGAGCTACAGTGCCCGTTGCCACCACCTCCAGCCTAGCCCAAGCCTCGAGGCTAGTCCAAGCTTCAAACCAAGCATTAGCCATTTCATCGAGCACTTGCCTCTATCGTCAATCGCCGCTATTCCAGCCGTCATCGTCGCCGTAAAAGCCGTGGCTTCAGTCTCTGTGTCCGTCATCATCATCAAGGCTGTAACCGTCGCAACGCCAGTGCACGTCCGTCGCACCCACCGAGCCATCGTGTCCAAGAGCCGAGGCCGCGAACCCTAGCCGCGCCGTTCGTGGTGCGATCTTGCCGTTGCCGCTTCCATGCGTCGTCAACGCGTCTCCAGGCAAGTGCCCTACTAGCTACATGCTAGATTATTCTGTTACAATTCAAAATCTTATGAATTCCGTGTTTACAATTCGTGAAAATTTATATGACGCAAGTGTTTGATGCAAAACCCGAACGAAAACCTTCCATTAAACCAACGAAAATTGATTATATAAGCTGGCCCGTGTGGCAATGAACATTGTGTTAAAATTTGACTGGAAAATATAATCGTTACTGACGCGAACGATCATCCCCAATTACACCCGTTAAAACTAAAAATTTCCCACGTCAGAAACTTGTAAAAATCATAATTAATTGTTTACAAATTGGAATGATGCGTTCAAGGGCTAAAATCGTAGCTGACTCGACGGCCTGGAACCCCATAAAAGTTTTAAATTTTTTCTATACTGAAAAGACGACGGAAACTGGTTTGGAGAGCGGCTCTGGACTGTAGTCTGGAGCAGCTCTGGCTGTCGATTTCTATTTCGTAATGCTTACCCCTTTGCTGCTTGAACTTGTATATTGCGGAACCCTATACTTTAGTGAATATGAAACAGTTATCTAAATAATGAAAGTGATTTCACCCCTTTTTACCATCGTTTACTATTTAAACTGAAATTCAAATGAACATGACGTATAGCAGTCCCAAACAGAAACAGAACTGATACCCTATTGTTGAACATTGCATAAATTCTGACGTAAAGGCGCGATTGAGAATCCGTATAGTGCGTTGGAAACCCTATTGAAAAACCTAAACTTCGTCCACCTATAGCGTCGCTAAATTCTGATCCCAACAGGGTGAAAATTGTGTCGCGAAATGGACGCTCAGTTCAGAAACTGAATTTCCTGCAGCGAACACTTAAAATGAAACTGCTGTAACTTACAAACCCGAAATCCGATTGCACTGAAATAAATTTTTCTGAACTGCCGACTGAGTTTACTTGCTATCTACTTTGTATCATTTTACTTAATTTTGAACGTATGATTTACTGTAATTTTTATAAGCTAATAAGGTGCATAATAGTTCATATTACACATGACTTGTTAACTGCATAAATGCATATATCTTACCCGATTGCCATACACGTAGTGATAGTACGCGTTATTGTTCAGTGTACAATGCATTGTCGTGCGCGAATAGTATTGGTTTAGGAGTGTTAAGTATGCCAATGAAAAAGTGAATGATTCGTGACAGTGAATAATACAGTGAACAGTGACAAAATCGTGTTATTGGTGCATACTTGTACACGACTAGACCATACTCCTAATTAGTGTAAACCTGGGGAAAAAGGGGAAATCGAAGTGGAAAGAGGATCGTATTTAGTGAGGACAGTGATTTAGAGGATGATCATTCGAACAACGACTCTTATATATATTAGGTTGGACCTAGCGGTCCGGCTGACAGGGTTATATCCCGGGCGTAGTGGGCCGTAGTCTCGGGTATGTACGAGACCCTCGTTAAACATGATTCTCCTTTCCACAACTCGATTTCAAAAGTGACTTAGAGACCGATAGGGACACAGATCATAAATTGCATCATTCGGTAACATATTGATTACCTGCATTTTATCCTCATCATCATTATTTTATTTTCTTGCCTTTTGTTACTATTATATTGTTGCTATTGTGTCGCTCTGATGACCTGAGTATGCATGCTCAGTGATAGAGGTGGATTTGACCGATCTCAAGAAGACCGTGAAGATCCAGATCAGTGGACCAGTCATATTTCCCCACTGATATTCCTGGTTAGTTGCTCTCTTGTTTACTTCCTTCGAGCTCAAATCACTTTGTATCTTATAGTTTTAGTGACTGCATTCTCTTTACCCGTATTGTATTCTACTAATTACCATATAATGCTAGAAGCCGAAATGTGACTACGACAGGATTTTTCCTTGTTCGTAGGAGCATGGCTGGCCTTGTCACCCTTGTATTCTGTATTTTGGGAAGCGGGGCATGACAATATGGAAGCTGTTTATCCGTACCAATGAGACCTGTTCGAGAAGAGTTGATGAAAGAAACTCACAGCTCTCCTTATTCGGTACACCCCGGTGGCACGAAGATGTACAAGGATCTATGGAAACACTACTGGTGGCATGGAATGAAGCGCGAAGTAGCAACGAGCGAAGCCAAGTGTCTAGTATGTCAGCAAGTGAAGACTGAACATCACAGAACTGCTGGTCTATTTCAGCCGTTACCAATCCCAGAATGGAAATGGAAGCACATTACCATGGACTTCGTGACTGCTGTCCCTCGTAGCACGAACGGTAACGACGCAATTTGGGTTATTTTGGATCGACTCACCATGTCAGCTCGTTTTATTCCATTTCGAGTTGGCCAGTCAACCGAGATATTAGCAAAGAAGTACATGGAGGTGAGTATAAATATAAAGTAAGATTTAAACCTCCAATATGTACCATATTTGATACCCATAAACTCATGTAGGAGATCGTGAGATTACATGGAGTACCTGTCTGCATCATCTCAGATCGTGATACAAGATTCCGATCACAGTTTTGGCAGAGTCTGCAAGCTATCCTGGGAACGAGTCTGAATTTTAGTACGACATATCATCTTCAAACTGACGGAAAGTCTGAGCGAACGATTCAGATTCTAAAAGACATGCTAAGAGCCTGTATGTTAGACTTCGGGAGGTCCGTAAGAAGATCACATACACCTTGTGGAGTTTTCATACAACAACAGCTATCAAGAAAGCATTGGGATGGCACCATTCACAGCTATCTACGGACGAAAGTGTCTTTCACCGTTGAGTTGGGATGACGTTGGAGATCGTGAACTCCTTGGAGCAGAGATGATCGTGGCAACTTAGGACATGGTTCGCATGATCAGGGAAACGATGCGAATAGCCCAAGACCGACAGAAACATTGGGCAGATACAAAGTGTCGACATCTGGAGTTCCAACCTAGAGAACATGTATTCCTGAAGATCCCTCCAAACAGAGAAGTGATCCATTTTGGCAAGAGGGGTAAACTCAGTCCAAGATACATAGAAACATTTGATATACTTGAACGAGTTGGAGAAGCGGCATACCGTTTAGTACTACCACCCTCATTGGAAGGAGTGCACAATGTGTTCCACATATCCCAGCTACGACGATATGTGAGCGACCCCAGCCACATACTTGATCACTCAGAGCTCACAGTACAAACTGACTTAACCTGTGAACAACAACCAGTTGAGATCCTAGACCGAAAGGTGAAGACATTCCGGAACAAGGAAGTAAACTTGGTCCGAGTGATGTGGAGAAAGGATTCACCAGGAGAATCAACTTGGGAAAGAGAAGAGGATATGTGTACACGATACCCTTACCTATTTGAAAATTAGTCCCTATGTAATTGTAAATTTTGAGGACGAAATTTTTATAAGGAGGGTAGAATGTAACGACTCTGAAATCACTGTACAGAAATTTTCTTGTTATTGCACAGAAAAGAGTACTACAACCTGTGTAAGAGTTATAAGTTAATTTTTTTTTTAATAAAAGCAAGTAACAACTTGTAGCTCACTGGTAAAACCTCTACACTGCTGTGACATAGCCTGTGTGTTCGATTCCCATCAAACACAATTATTTTTTCTGATTTTTCTTTTTTCTTTTTAGAAGCACAAGAGTTGCACGTGCAATACACGGGGAAATGAAAAGTTTTAGAAAAATCAAACAGGCGCAATGAGGTGTACACACTCAAATACCCACGTGGCATGAATCTCGAGACAAAACACCACATCTCGACCGCATGTTTCTCCTATAGGGCCGGCGCCGACAGTCCAAAGAGCTCCAAATCACCCCGTGCTTTGCACACACACCCCTTCGACTCCCATGCACTGTTTGATTTCCCTGCAATCAAACAGAGACCCTTCATTTCACCAATTAAAACCTTTTTAATGCTTTTTAATCAAAAATTTTAATTTCAAAACGCTAATTCTCCACTATAAATACCACCCCATGCCTTAGCTCTTCACTATTATGAAATTCTAGCAAAAATTCTCTCAAGAAGTTCTTAAGTGCAAGTGGAGTCAAGCGGAGTTAACGACCAGCTTGTTCCGTCGAAAATCGAAGCCATTACCGGAGCTCCCGTGACGCCATGAATCCCCCTCCCTTCTTCCTTACCCTTTTCTTGATATTACCAAACCGTAAGTCCCTCTCACCTCTTCATCTTTTCATCGCAATTTATCTTCTAAAAAGATATCGGTAAAGTGGAGTTACTCCCGATACTTTTCTTTTTTTAACTTGAAACTCCCTTTTCCTTTATATTTTGGTCAAACTAATGTTACCACCCTACTTGTAACTTTAATTACAAATGTTTAGCTTCAAGTTTAACCAAAATTATCAAAAGAAACAAACATAAACGAACTTTTTTCATTAAAATATCTTGAACTTTATTATCACCTCTTTTTGATATTGGTTAAAATAATACCTTTAGGAAAACTTCACGGGGTAACGACCTACCCCACACGCACACTTTGGTTTCATAGCACGATGTTTATATATATATATATATATATATATATATATATATATATATATACTTGGTTCAAAGAATAACTTTACAATAAAATACCATATCTTTTAAAAACCGGGTTTCTTTTAAAAGCTGTATTTTGTAATTCTTGGCAAATACGCTTCTACAACCCTCTTTACGAGACTCGCTAATAGATGGTGCAGATTATCGCATATCCTTCGGATAGTAGAGCGAGATGCAGAACTCCTCAAGGAGTATTCGATCTCGAAAGGAAATAAAATACGGTTTTTAAGAAATGCGACTTTTCTAAATAAATCTAATTTTTAAAATTATATAAAAATTATAAATCCGTATTTTCAATATATTATGAAAATATATTTTTCTAAAATGAAATATTAAACTTTTAATAAAATATCATCAAGTTACCAAAAAGGGTTAGTATTCAATAAAATACTATAAACTTTTAAAAACTAAGTATTTATCATTCAAATATCCCAATACTTAAAATACATGTTCATTAAAACCCTAAAAATACAAATCACCCTCGAGGTTTATTTTTTAAACTATATTAAAATATTTTTCATAAAACCCTCTCGAGATATACAAAACAATATTTTAAGGACTCTAGTTTATTATAGGTTTAAGCGGAATCAATTCTCTTGAGCCCAGGGAGCCGGAGAAAGTATGTTCTTGCATATTCAGGTTAGAGAACTTAATGGAGTTATCAATGGCAATTGTCTTGGAAAAAGACACAAATCCTGTCGTCCATGTGCAGCAGTTGCCGATTACTCCCAAACCTAAGAATTCAAGTGTTAAATCCGTTCACAAGTGTCTAACTCAATCTGAGTGAAAGTCTACCCAAGAATCACCATGAGGTCTAAATCGGCATCAAACATGCAATTTTCAAAAATTGGGGTGCTAAGCTAGACTATCCTAGAATCTAACTAGATAATTAGGGTTTAACTATGATGATATCACAAACTACAGTAAGAGAAGGAGGCTACAACCTTTGTAGACCGTTTCCTTCTCTTCAAAAGCTCCGTGTAGTAGTCCACACGTCTCCACTAGGCTCTACTTGAAGTTGGATCGAGCTTCTTTTGCGATCTTCGTGCCGAAGATGATCTACCCGAAACTCCGCTAATCCAAGCTACCTCTTCACTAAACTTTTTAGTGAAGGAAACACATTATACCAAAGTGATAATCTAGTGTAGGATTGTGAAGTAGGGGTGTTGTTTGCTCACTAGGGTTCTCACAAGCTCAAGGTTTCACAACTTATGTGAGGGATTGAGCTTGGAGGAGACGAGGAAGAAGATGGAGAGAGCTAGAGAGGAGAACTCATCACATGAGCTCAAGTGAGAAAAATAACTCAAGTCTAGAATCCAAGTAAAGAATGGCTTCCCTTTTGTGTACACTTATTGAAGCATCTATATCTTTTACAATAAAAAATGCAACCATGCTTCTATAGTAAACACAAATGAATAAACAAATATAAAAGCCACGCTTCACCCCATTCCTCAAAAGTCTACCCATTGTCCACCTCTTTTTCTATTTTCTAAAAATAGAAAAACCATGCCATGCTTCTTTTAATATATATATATATATATACATATATCAAATATATATATTAATATATTATGAAGAAAATAATTAGTGAGCAATAATATTAGTTAATATATAATTATATCAAATATAAATATATATCATATTATTAAATCAACACTTGATTTAATAATCTGGTTATATCACATATAACATACTAATATCATTTATCTGTATACCACATTATCAAATCAACACTTGATTCAATAATCCAGTTATATCACATATAACCTGACCGATAACAGATAACCACCAGATTAGAATACAGTATCTCATACTCGTATTTAATCAGGCCCCCGCACATATCAGTATATGTGCCCTACTTCGTTTCGCTTGAGCTAGGAAACTTCTGTGTGGGACTTTAAAGACTCGTCAATACGCCGGCAGTAGGTAATGATAACATCAATTACCCATAAGTCGTCAGCAGTACTAGCTGGACGTAACGGCTACTCAGGTATTGAGTGAATAGAATATCAACAAGCAAACTTGTCCAAACTCCCATGAAGTCTATAGGTAACACTTACCGTACAGTCCGATCTCTTCGTCTAATATGTCGCATATCGAGTCTGGGGGTGGTATCGTCAGACCCCAATAACTTGATAAGTCATGTCGATATGTGGCCTATAACGGTACGAGAAACTACTGATAACACTTACCAGTAAATCTCATCAACAGCCCTAACCATGGACTTCCTGTTATAGCCAATCGAACATAGCGCAACATCAACTCCCTATACCGGGAGAGACGAAACCCCTCTTATTGCTCATTGCCTCCATGTGAATTGGGACTGTACCCAAAATCCACCTGTTTGCATGAGTCCTTTGAGCAGTGGTAGGGAGGAAATCAAAGCACAGTAGGAGCCACACAAGACTCTATGACGATCTCGGGTCTACAGACTAACCTGTACCAGTGTCACCAGAGAACTGCTATCTGACGATAGGTATAGTACCATCTAGAAGTTCTCGGCGAGTCATATTCAGTGTACCCATTCTCTGTTGAGCACCTGTGTACAATCTTTGATGTCAAACACCAATGGTTATGAGATCAACCATCGCCCTATACAGGGTCAAGAAACTTACACACAAGTCTACTCTGGAATATCGATGACCTGTCTCGATATTCCCTCGAATAGGAACAATTGAAGGATGTGCTTGTGGACTACGCAAATCCCAGTAGTATGATCCGCATCATAGTCCTGGTAGTCAAGCCAGCATCCTAAGGGCTTTATCAACATGTGTATGAGAGAAAGTATAATAATACCAGTGAACATATTAAGATAAAGGCAACCAGATAGTATACTATCATGTCGAGCAAGAAAGTCCTCTATTTATATGTCCAAGCATCCACTATATCATACAATAATAGCCTCTAAGGAATACATATTCCTAACAATTTCCCAATTGCACTAAGGCCAGTTATTGTAGTATCTCATACCCAACATCCCAAAATATCTCTTGAATTGCATCTGGGGGAGGGCCTTCATGAGTGGATCCACTGTGTCCTTCATGTCAACTCTCCTGACCTCGATCTCCCGACGATCTACTGTCTTATTGATCAGGTGATACCGCCTAAGAATATGTCTGGATCTCTGATGGGACCGGGGTTCATTGGCCAAAGCCACAGCTCCATTGTTATCACAATACATAGGTATTGGATGCTTAATGGATGGAACCACACCAAGTTCAGTAATGATCTTTTTCATCCAGACAGCCTCTTTGGCAGCATCGTTGGCAGCGATGTATTCAGCCTCCATCGTCGAGTCTGCTATGGTATCTTGCTTGGAACTCTTCCAACATACCGCCCCTCCGTTGAGGGTAAAGACAAAACCCGAGACCGACTTACTGTCGTCCTTATCACTTTGGAAGCTTGAATCGGTAAAGGACTCCACCTGGAGTTCACCGTTTCCATACACCAAGAATATTTCTTTAGTCCTTCTCAAGTACTTAAGAATGTTCTTCACAGCTTTCCAGTGTTTCTCCCCTGGATCTTCTTGATACCTACTCACTACACCTAGTGAGTAAGCTACATCTGGTATGGTACATAACATTGCGTACATAATAGACCCGACTGCCAAATCATAGGGTATCCCTTGCACGCGAGCCCTCTCTAAATCAGTCTTGGGAGATGTTCACACCATAATATTGCATTATTATATTCCCCATTCTTATTCTTTTTATAAATAAACAGGTGCTTTTGACGCATGTCTGCTACATGTTACAGGTTACAGGCTTTTGGACAGAAAACAGTGAAGACGATGTAAAGACGATGAAAATATGGACTTTTGACCAATAAATGGGAGGATCTTAGTTAAGCCTATATCGAAGGACAGTTCACAAAGTACAAGGCAATCCAAGGTCCAAGAATACAAAGCGAACGGTTACAAGTCCACTACAAATATTCACTGGAAGATCTGAAGAAGAATCAGAAGAAATATGGAAAAAAGAACCAAAGAAACTATAAGTACAGATCATAAAGAGACAACACCAAAAGTTTCAGATGCCAACACCACAGTTTGACCACGGAACCGCGGCCAAACCCTGGCTGCGGCCGCAGTTCCGCGGCAGGGTAGTGCGGTCAGGAGAAAATCTTTGTATCGTATTTTAGAGGCGGCGCGGATCTTTGACTTGGTCTTTTCTTAGAGGGCATTTTTGTAAATGCAGATGTGTGAATCAAATGTAACCTAGGGTTTCCTATTCTCTATAAATAGGAACTCTAATCATTGTAATTTCTTATGCCTCCCTATGCCTCATTTTAATAATAAATTCAGAATTCTTTTGGAGAGCATCGGTGTTTCTTCTCCATTCAGAAATTCAGATCTGACAACCCTGCATGGATGATTGGAGGGATGCATCTGTAAGTAATTTAATTTCTTGCCTTAGATGTTAGCTTTGGGAAAGGCTTTTGAGAGATGAGATCTCTCATCCCTTTCTTACTCATCACATAGAATCTGTAGGACTCCATGCATACATGCACATACCGCTCCCTACGGCACCCTATCCCTCGAGGTAGCGGTGATACCGTAGTATAAAGGCCCGGGTGTGATGTTTTCCATGGAGGTTAGGGTAAGGATCTCTAAAAGAAGGACAAGAACCTAGAGGAAGGAACACCTTCCCGAATGGATCCAATCCCCTTTATTGATAATTACCATAACTCCTCTTAGATCCTAATCTGGGTATAGAAAGCGTTGAGATTTATTTACATTTCCAAACCATTCCTAAACCTAGCCCTAGCAAGAATAGATCTAGATAATTAGTATAGATTCATTAGATTTTTAGATTTAATAACCATTCCGAACACCCTTCGGAATTAACTCGTAAGCGCGAATCGGAAATTCACAACATCCCTGTGGACCGACCCGTACTCACCGGCTAGCTTCATGCGACGCCGTTCTTGATTGCGGTTAAAAATATTTTTGATCTATCTTTTAGAAAGCGCAAGCACGCTAAATCACATCAATCAAATGGCGCCGTTGCCGGGGATGGCGTAGAATTTTCTTTTCGCAATTTCGGGTTAATCATAAAATTTAAAAAATCATAAAAATCTGAAAAAATCAAAAAAATATAAAAATATATATCATTTGTTATTTTTGGAAGGGATACTTTGTGGTTGAATTTTTGCAGGATATACAAATTCGGATCTGGAGATTTCCCGAAAGCAAAACATGAAACAAAATATCGGAACAGAAGAGATTTTGAACAACAGAACAGGGAAAATTTTTTGGAGACCCAAATCCCCAACCTGCCACGATTCCGCGGCCAAAACCCACATTAGGCCGCGGAACCGTGGCTTTCTTGTCGAATCAGAGCGTGCGAAAAATTCTAGGGACTCGTTTCGACTATCTGACCGCGAAACCGCGGTGTAATCCCATATTATACCGCGGAAACGCGGCTACACAGTGTCTTCAGCGCAGGAAATTTGTTCTGTAAGTTTCTCTGTTTCCTTCTCTGTAAATTTCTGAAATATCTTTTCTGGAAATTCCTGCAAGATTCTGTGAGCTATAAAATATATTGCCTTCCATATAACAATTTTGTGCAGGATTTTTGGGCCCCGCTCAAAATTGAAATTGATTGCAAGTAATCTTTTTTGTTGCATATCTTTTCTCGAATATCTTTTTGCAACAATTTTTTCCAAATAAAGATTCTTGTGATATGCTTCAAATAATAACCAATTGCAAGTAATATTTTGTTGTTGCATATCTTTTCTATAAAATATTTTGCTGTTGCATATCTTTTCTCTAAAATCTTTTTGCAACAAAAATTTTTCCAAATAAAGAGAAAAAAATGAAAATAACAAGGACAAATATTTTATAGAGCTTGCAAAATTTTTTAGCCCCAAATAAATCCTTGCACCACCCAACCTTCCTTTTTGTCACCTTTCTTCTTCTAACATGGGTACCCCACAGAATAAATCATTAGCCGAACTTTGGTATCCCGAACCTAATTTTGCGTCATATGTCAATGTGTTCGGTCAATTTAAAGACGATCCTTCCATGCCTAAAAAATCTTTGAAAGATCACATAGAGGAGTCTAGGAGAAATAGTTTGACTTTTCAACCCACTTTGTGTCAACCAAGTCAACCTTTACCACCTCCATTTGTTGATACCACTTTTTCAAGTCCTTCTATCACTCCTAAGCCGATGTCTATTGCTGAGCATATTGCTCAATCTCGCAGCCGATCTTTCACCCCTCTCCACTCATCTAGTTCTAGGGATCCACACGATTATTCACCTTTTTATCCATATGTTGACCCTACCCCTGTCCAATCACCCACTTCCTACCAGTCCTACCCGACCTTCCCACCCTCACTAGACACTGCTTCTACACAGCCTTTTGGGAGTTTCACATATCCAAACAATTTCGAATCTTTTGCCGAAATCCCCTTACCACCAAAGTCTAGTTTGGAAGAGGCGTTGGAGGCGTATATCGCAGCAACAAACAAAATGGTTGGGAATGTGGAAGCGTCCGTGGCCGCCCTTATGCAACCTAGTGAACGGTAGCTAGTGTCCCGCTAGCTCCAAATTTTTCAATGTATGAGGCGGCAGTTGGACAGAGTGAGAATGAGAGAGGATTTTCAAATCAAACCTACCCTTACCCAATTGAAGCCCACAACTCCTGTTTTCCATCGATTGCCCTAAATAGTTCACCTGTTGAAAATAAAAATGAGTTGTGTGATTTTGTAGTGTTTGATTTGCCAAATTGTGAAGAACCCCTTTCGAGTGAAACCGCACCTAATTCTTTCGATCTTTACACCTCCACTCTAGAACCTAAATCGATACATATCCATGCTGATGAGGTGTCTAAAGAAATTGATTTTCACTTGATTGAGGATATAGACGCCGGGAATATTTCGGATGATGAACCTGTCGATTTGCGTGAAATTTTATGTTCAAATCATCATCCTGAGTTATTAAATGTTTCTCCTGAATCTCATATGCTTCTAGATTTTGATGATAATGGTATGGATGAGTTGAATATTGAGGATAGTATTGAGGAGAGACTTGAGGATAATATTGAAGTTGAATCATTTTTATTTGATGTGTCTGATTTTCCAATTCATCCTCCTGAACCTTTGACTGTTATATCACCCTCCCTCCGTTCCATCGTTCGGACCACGCTTGAAGACTGTGAGCTTGAAAATTTTTCCTTTGAATCTGACACAGTTCTCACAGATGATAACACTTACGAGTGTTTCACTTTTTCGGACGATGTTGATGACTCACCGCCCGAGTTTGAGTCCTTTACATTTTCAGATGAGCCATCATACTCGGTTGATTATAGTAGTTTCGAACCATTATGGAATCTTTCAAGTTCGAAACAGTTTACTACGGTGAGAAAGATACTATCCCTAATTCACTCCCTTTCGTCATTCCCATTGTTCCGACCGAACAAATGACCGTTACGTTTTCATCTCCTATACCAAGTTCGGCGTACCCATGTTTTCTTGCGAATCTTGAGGGATTTGACCCCATTTCCCGACGGGTTGATAGGTTAGCGCAGTCGCTTATAACATATCGGTCATCACATATTGCGCTAATTTATTCACTCAATTTACACCCTCAAGATCGTACTCCACTTCCTTTTTCTTTTCGCCATTCTTCTCCCCCACCGAGACCATATTCTACCATTCTTCTTTCCACACAGTCTCGCGTGTTTCTCATTTTCTTACACCAACTATACCATTTCCACGATAAGATTTTTGAATGGTTGGTGCTAACTTTTGGCTTGTGCAAGGCCAAGCTTAAGTTTGGGGGAATCTTTGTATATATGTATATATTTTTTGTTTTCTGTTCTATTAAAAAAAAATTCAAAACATTAAAAATATAAAAAAAAAATTATAAATAAATAAACAGGGGAGTGCCGGTATTTTGACCCTCTTGGTTTAGCATGACAGTGAGGACACTGTCAAGTTCAAGTTTGGGGGTATGCTCGGTACGTCTTCTTCCTTCGCATTCATTTGTACATATTTTTGCATTTGCATACTTATTTTAAAACCCATAAAAATCGAAAAATTTCTAAAATTATAAAAATTATTGTATTCAATTTTGGCTAATTAACTTGAGTTTGACAAATAGGTTAACTGGCTAGGAATAACTAGATCTTAGACTTAGTGAATTAAAAAACCTTAAAAATAACATTCCTTAAAGTTTAACGGTAGAAAGTATATGCCTTGTAGTTTATTTAGAAATAGGCAAATTTTGGGTTCACTTCTTGGGGTAAGTCGAAACAAGGGAAGAGTATTGATGTTCGTATTAGAGTACAAGTTTGAAAAATAGTTCCTAACTTAAGTCTAGATTCTAAAAATGTATACCCTACAATTTGCACAATCACGCACCTTAAAACTTGGAATAGCAGAAGAGACCATGAAATGCTCTTGTCTAAAGTCCTTAGTACGAAGAAAATAAAAGAAAAAAATGTGAATGAAGAATAAAAAAATGGACACTGGTTTTTGTGATTACTTAAGGCTGCAAAAATAGAAAAATATTTAGCGAGGGTGCTTCATCACCTAGTGCATTAGACCAACTGGTTTGGGAGTCACTGCTAAAAGCCTTGGGTGTTGCAAGACTAGGAATTACGCTTTAAAGTGCAAACATATCTTGTAATCGGTTGTTGGTACCTCAAGAAGTATTAACAGTCGCATGAAGGATGTGTAAGCAAAATTCAATTAAAAATTCACCAATTAATAAGTGCTTTGGACAACGGACAAGGGTATGATTGCTTGATTTGAATTCCCAAATGTAGGGATGACTTATACACACACGTAGGGGTATGTGATTGGGATTTAGATAAGAGAAAGGAATGAAGAATAAAACTTATATCTTTAGTAGGGTTGATAGAAATTCCTAAGTGGAGATGGAACCCTAGAAGGAAAACTTAAGAAATGCCGAAAGCTAAGTAGGTCTACAGAACATATATAATCTTAAGTTAGATGATAAGGAAGTGTGAAGAATATGGGTGGATAATTTGCGAGTCGAAGATAATAGAAATCCTTGTTAGAAAACCTAATTGGAGAACAAAAGTTAATGGGCCGAGTTGATAGGATTTTGTGGGTGTAATCCGCTGAAAACCCTCAGGAGACAACACTCCTCCTACTAGGGACACGTAGAGGTTTAACGGCTTGTTGCACGTGCTCAGTGCAATCGCGTTTCCCTGCGAAAGTGTGGTTAGGATTTTAGTGAATAAAAATAAGTTTGCTCGAGGACGAGCAAAAGATAAGTTTGGGGGTATTTGTTCACACCATAATATTGCATTATTATATTCCCCATTCTTATTCTTTTTATAAATAAACAGGTGCTTTTGACGCATGTCTGCTACATGTTACAGGTTACAGGCTTTTGGACAAAAAACAGTGAAGACGATGTAAAGACGATGAAAATATGGACTTTTGACCAATAAATGGGAGGATCTTAGTCAAGCCTACATCGAAGGACAGTTCACAAAGTACAAGGCAATGCAAGGTCCAAGAATACAAAGCGAACGGTTACAAGTCCACTGCAAGTATTCACTGGAAAATCTGAAGAAGAATCAGAAGAAATATGGAAAAAAGAACCAAAGAAACTATAAGTACAGATCATAAAGAGACAACACCAAAAGTTTCAGATGCCAACACCACAGTTTGACCGCGGAACCGCGGCCAAACCCTGGCTGCGGCCGCGGTTCCGCGGCAGGGTAGTGCGGTCAGGAGAAAATCTTTGTATCGTATTTTAGAGGCGGCACGGATCTTTGACTTGGTCTTTTCTTAGAGGGCATTTTTGTAAATGCAGATGTGTGAATCAAATGTAACCTAGGGTTTCCTATTCTCTATAAATAGGAAATCTAATCATTGTAATTTCTTATGCCTCCCTATGCCTCCTTTTAATAATAAATTCAGAATTCTTTTGGAGAGCATCGGTGTTTCTTCTCCATTCAGAAATTCAGATCTGACAACCCTGCATGGATGATTGGAGGGATGCATCTGTAAGTAATTTAATTTCTTGCCTTAGATGTTAGCTTTGGGAAAGGCTTTTGAGAGATGAGATCTCTCATCCCTTTCTTACTCATCACATAGAATCTATAGGACTCCATGCATACATGCACATACCGCTCCCTACGGCACCCTATCCCTCGAGGTAGCGGTGATACCGTAGTATAAAGGCCCGGGTGTGATGTTTTCCATGGAGGTTAGGGTAAGGATCTCTAAAAGAAGGACAAGAACCTAGAAGAAGGAACACCTTCCCGAATGGATCCAATCCCCTTTATTGATAATTACCATAACTCCTCTTAGATCCTAATCTGGGTATAGAAAGCGTTGAGATTTATTTACATTTCCAAACCATTCCTAAACCTAGCCCTAGCAAGAATAGATCTAGATAATTAGTATAGATTCATTAGATTTTTAGATTTAATAACCATTCCGAACACCCTTCGGAATTAACTCGTAAGTGTGAATCGGAAATTCACAACATCCCTGTGGACCGACCCGTACTCACCGGCTAGCTTCATGCGACGCCGTTCTTGATTGCGGTTAAAAATATTTTTGATCTATCTTTTAGAAAGCGCAAGCACGCTAAATCACATCAATCAGGAGATATCTCTTTGGAGAGAGTGATTCCTGAACAAGCGGGTAAATCACCACGCTTAGAATCTTCCATATCAAACCTCTTTAGTATGGTGTCTATATACCTTGATTGGGACAATCCCAACATCCGTCTAGTTCTATCTCTATAGATCTTTATCCCCAAGATGTAGGAGGCATCACCTAGATCTTTCATGGAGAACTTGTGTGATAAGAAGATCTTGACCGAATGTAGCATAGGAACACCGTTTCCTATCAAGAGTATGTCATCCACGTATAATACAAGGAAGAAAACCTTACTCTCTACAACCTTCTTGTATATACATGGTTCATCTACATTTTTGATGAAGTCAAATTCTTTGATAGCTTCATTGAAACAGATGTTCCAACTCCACGATGTCTGTTTTAATCCGTAGATTGATTTAAGCAGCTTGCACACGCTTCTGCTGCTCCCACTGTCTACGAAGCCCTCTGGATGTATTATGTACACACTCTCTTCTAAATCACCATTTATAAAAGCGGTCTTGAGATCCATCTGCCAGATTTCTTAGTCATGGTAGCAGCAATGGCAAGTAGGATCTTGATAGACTTAAGCATAGCGACAGGAGAAAATGTTTCATCGTAGTCGACACCAGGTCGTTGACGAAAACCTTTTGCTACAAGTCTAGCTTTGAAGGTCTCAACCTTTCCATCTACCCCAATTTTCTTCTAAAAGATTCACTTGATCCCGATGGGTTTTACCCCTTCAGGAGCAACTTTCAAAGTCCATACTTTGTTCGTGTACATGGATTCCATCTCAGATTGCATAGCATCCAGCCTTTTCACAGAGTCCCTACTTATGATGGCCTGCTCGAAACTAGTTGGTCATCATCTAACATGATGCAATCCTCGCTCCCACCGTCTATGAGAAAACATTAGTATCTCTCAGGTGGATGAGAAACCCTACTAGATCTGCGGAGTGGCTGAGGTTCGTCGGGGACTATTGAATCCTCTGGTTCTACCAAATTGTCAGTTATAGTTTGTGTAGCTGGAACTTCTTCCAGTTCTACCTCATTACCACTAGATTCTTTCACAAGAAATTTCTTTTCTAAAAAGGTGGCATATTGAGATACAAACACCTTTTGTTCCTCATTGTGGTAGAAGATATATCCATATGAATTTTTTGGATATCCTACAAACTTGCACAAAACAGACCTTATCTCAGACTTTTCTGGATTTTGCTTTTTAACATACGCCGGACAACCCCATTTCTTAACTCGTTTAAGAGATGGTCTCTTCCCATTCCATATCTCATATGGAGTGGTATGCACGGATTTGGTCGGAACTCTATTCAATACGTATGCATCTATCTCAAGTTCATAACCCCAAAAGGAAATAGGCAACTCAGCATTACTCATCATAGAGCGCACCATATCTAATATGGTGTGATTCCTCTGCTCCGAAACTCCATTGTGATGTGGTGTATACGGAGGAGTAAGCTGAGAGAGAATCTGTCACGCCCCGCTTCCCAGAGTGCGCTAAGATAGGCACGTGACAGAGCCAACCATGCTGCCTGTGGATAGGAAATATCCCTCCACAGTCACATTACGGCTGTAGAGATATCAAGAACAGTAATAAACTATCTAACACATGTCCATAAGCCAGAATAAATGAGTCATGAAATAAAATAATGCGGAAGCAAAAGATCCAAGTACAATAAAAAACTGGAATGTACGTCCCATAATGCGGGCTCACATCAGGAATGAAAATACTGAAAGGAAACTAAACTAAACTAATAACAGGTCCTCACTGCTCGGCCTGTTGATCAAGATACTCTTGGACTGCCTGCGATAAGGATAAGGGATCTGGGCCATGCAAAACCCAGACGTCAGTGCGTCATAATATCAATAATTCTAAGCAAGCAGGATGTGATAAAATATGCAGGCATGAAGTATAAACAGTAACAAGTCATAAGTAAACCGTAACATGAATATAAATCAGTGGACATGATATAAACAGGTGAAGTGCAGTGAGTAGTCTAAACTATGCTATAGGGTTATCTACTGTAAAGTTACTCGAAATCAATTAATGTAATCCTCATCGTAACCCATCGGTCTATGCCCCGTTCATTCCCCACAGGACCACGGTAAAATGATGTAATAGACTGTGAGTCTATATCCCGTTCATTCCCCACGGGACCACGGTAAAATGATGTAATAGCCCTTTGAGTTACGTTCAGCTACATTCTTGATTTCCTCATACCCCCAAGTCATGTGTGTAAGTCAGGTATTTATAAATCTGAGACTAATGCCAACACAGGATCAAGCAGGAACATGTTTGTCTGTATAGACAACAGGAAATGTCCGTAGGGACAACAGGTCAAGATTTTCGGCATTAGTAACAAGATCGGGTAACATGTCAAGCTGTGGTACATCAGGTCATGTCAGGTGGTGTACATGTATCAAGTCATGTCAAGTAGTGCACAGGTATCAAGTCATGTCAGTAGTAGTGTATCAGGTCATGTCAGGTAGTGCACAAGGATCGAGTGGGTGCTCATAATCAAACTGTAACAAGTATGGGTGCACAAAATTAAGTATAGAGTACTAATAAAATGAACTAACATGAATGGTATGCACATAGATAGAAAGCCAAAGACATGGATGCACACTATCGATTAGGGTTACTTTTAATAGTTCTAAAACTAATTAGATTGCACTTTATTAAACATGGGGTATTAAAACAACAGTATTAGGTTATTAATAAGATCTGTAAATGCAGCTATATGCATTCTATATGATATGGATTCAAGCGGACATCATATAATCGTAAAATGATAAACTAACAAGTGCGGAACAAATAACTAAGCAATATGAAATGTAACTATTCAATTTGATGCAGTATATGATAGTATAGTATGTAAAAAGATAAGTTTTCATGACCTAGATCTGAAATGATATGAATGGATGCAAACGGAACATCGAAAGGTTATAAAACTAAATATGGGGTGCATGATTTAAAATACAGGTATTCCATTTGTTAGAATAGACGCGTCTAAAGTAATGTAGCATGTATTTAAGATTGGTTTGCAAGCCCTAGATGTAAAATAGTACGTACGGATGTATACGGATGTCGGAAAACTGTAAAACGAGAACTTGGGATGCATGATTTAAAATACCAGTGTTATAATTATTAAAATAGATGTGTATAAAGTAATGTAGCATGTAACAAGATAAACTTGCCTAGACGGATCAAGAAACGAATATGTACGGTACGTCCGACGTCGACAAAATGCCGCGACGCGCGCACGGTACACGGAACGGGTCCAAATAACGCACGAGGGTGATCAAGCAGTCAAGGTATGTCGTCTGGATCGTCGGCGTCGATCCCGGCTCCGGCGAACTACAGAAAACAGAATTCAAGAATCTAAAGACAAGAAAAGAAAAGAAAGAAAGAAAGAAAGAGAAGGAGAAGAAGAAAAGGAGAAAGGGATTGCTCACTGTGGTGGCGTTTTGTGGTTGCAGAGGGAAGGTGTGAAGGTGTCAACGGCGGCGAACGGAGCTCCGGCGATCTAGGGTTTGGTTTTGAGGAGTTAGGGTTTGGGCTCGGTGTTGGTGCAGGGACTGGAGAAAAGGAGAGGAAGAGGAGATGGTTGGGGAGATGGAGGTAAGGTCGCCGAGGGGTTAACGACGAGGGGATGAAGGCGACGGGGAGACGGTTCGAAGTTAGGGTTAGGGTTTGTGTGAGTTTTCGTGGAGGGCAGTGGGTTTTAAATAGAAGAAGAAGAAAAGAGGAGAAGGGAGGTGAGTATAAGGAGGAAGGAGGTGACGAGAATCGGGAATGAATAGGATTCGTTAGAGGTGAGAGAGAGGGAGAGAGAGAGAGAGAGAAAGAAAAGGAAGAGAGAGAGAGAGCGCTGTATGTTATTAAATATATTAATAATATATTTAGTAAAGAAAGAGTGAGAGAGAGATTGCTGTAGTGCTGAGATTAGATTTTTTATTTTTTTAGTTAAAATAAAAATCATATATATATAAACAGTTATACGGTAAAGAATATAATATCGATTATATTTGAGATTTTGGCTAATACAAAAAATAGTCCAAAACACGCCCAGGTCGGGTCTAAAAATTTAGTTTGAAAATACGGATAATATACGTGTCAACCAAAACCAGAAATCGATGTCCGGTTAAAGAAAATGCATACCCCCAAGAACGGATGCACGCACGTGCACGTAGCCATCCAAACGAGTCCGTTTCACTGAACGGGACGAGAACAAGATGCGCGGATGCTACCACAGGGTCAGGGGTATCATGCAGGCCATGTAATGTATTTTTAAAAATATTTTTCTTGACTTAAAATTTTATAATGTAAAATGCGCATACCAGATAAAATGCCAGTATGCAGTGTACATGAATGTGCACAAGTCTACGTAACAAGTCAAGTTAAATTATAAATATGAATCGAACAGGTTCCAAGCAAGCGGGTCGGGTCGAATGCAATGTAAAATGTAAAATACCATTCACACCCAAAACACGATAAATCAAGAAAATACCACAAATAAGAAAATACGGAACTGGAATTGGTATAAATGAACTAGGGTGTTACATTATACCCAACTACAATTCGTTCTCGAAATTCCAAGAACAAAGAAAGATAAACACTCAGGAAACTACAAGAATAAGTGTGGAAACTTCTGTCGGATTTCGTCTTCTCATTCCCAGGTTGATTCTCCATGCGAGCGATTTCCCCAAGAAATAAGTACGAGAGGGATAACCTTATTCTTAAGAACATTTTCTCTTCGATCAACCACCGACATCGGTCGCTCCTCAAAGGTCAAATCCTCCCTTACAGTCAGCTCCGAATGATCTAACACGTGTGTTTCATCTCGAACATACTTACGAAGTTGAGATACGTGAAACACGTCTTGAATATTCGCCAAAGATTGTGATAAAGCCAATCGATACGCCACTTCTCCAATACGTTCCAAAATCTCGAAAGGCCCAACGAATTGAGGACTAAGCTTGCCTCGACTCCCAAAACGAATCACTCCTCTAATCGGTGATATCTTCAAGAATACCGGATCACCAACAGCGAACTCTAGAGGTCTTCTCGATGTATCGGCCCAACTCTTCAGCCGATCTTGCGCTGCCTTCATATGATTCCGGATAGTGTTAACTTTCTCTACTGTCTGCACGATCAAATCCGGTCCCAACAATCTTCATTTTCCAATATCGTCCCAACAAACAGGTGAACGGCACTTGCGACCATAGAATGCTTCGAATGGAGCCATCTGAATAGTCGCCTGAAAGCTGTTATTGTAAGAAAACTCCACCAAGTGTAGATGATCCTCCCATGAACCCTTGAAGTCTAACATGCAAGCTCTCAACATGTCTTCAAAAGTTTAGATCGTTCTCTCCGACTGGCCATCTGTCTGGGGATGATAAGCTGTGCTAAACTTCAATCGCGTCCCCAAAATTTCCTGTAAACTCCTCCTGAAGTGTGATAAGAATCGGGTGTCACGGTCGGACACGATGCTCACAGGTATTCCATGCAATCTCACAATCTTCTGCATGTACTGCTCTGCCAACGCTTCCGTTGACTGACCAATTCGGTATGGTATGAAATGAGCTGCCTTAGTCAATCGATCAACAATCACCCAAACTGCATTGTTGCCTTTTGGACTCCGCGGTAAAACTGTCACGAAATCCATGGTTATATGTTCCCACTTTCATTGAGGAATCGGAAGTGGTTGCAATAAACCAGCAACCCTATGATGTTCAGCCTTAACTTGCTGACACACCAAGCACTTCGCTACAAAGCGGGCAATCTCCCGTTTCATGCCTTCCCACCAGAAATGCTGTCGTAGATCTCGGTACATCTTCGTGCCTCCTGGATGTACGGAATATGCGGAACTGTGCGCCTCCTTCATAACTTCGCGAATATCTCATTTTGGCACACACAAATGGCTACCATATCTCAACGAACCATCTTCATGAATCAACAAGTCCGCTTCAACTTGTTCTCGAAACTTCTGCAGTCTTGGGTCCTGTAACTGCGCCGCTTTAATACTCATGATCAATGACGACTGTACTTGCAACTGCATTAAAACACATCCCAATCCTTCCCCAGATGCTGTTAGTTATATGTATGCCCTAGAGGCCATTACTGTACATACGATGTATATTGTAGTGGATGCTTGGACATATATAGGGAGGACTTTCTTGCTCGACATGATAGTACGCTATCTGGTTGCTCTTTATCTTAACATGTACTCTGACTGTCTCTGTGTTACATGTTGATAAAGCCATTAGGATATGTACTCGACTACTGGGACTATGATGAGATCATACTAGTGGGGCCATGGTAGTCGATGAGTACATCCTATAACTATTCCTAGTCGTGGGTGTATCGAGACAGGGCATCGATGCACCAGAGTAGACCAGCGTATACGCATCTTGACCCATATGATGGGCGATGGATGATCCCATATCCATCGGTGTTTGACATCAAAGATGGTGTATGGGTGCTCAGTGGAGACTGGGTACACTGGACAGACTCGCCGAGAACTCCCAGATGGTATTATACCTCACGTCAGATGGCAGTTCTCTGATGACACTGGTACAGGTTAGTCTGTAGACCCGAGATCGTCATAGAGTCTTGTGTGATTCCCACTGTGCTTTGATTTCTATCATACTACGTCCAAGAGGGCTTGCAAAAAGGTGGCTTTTGGGTACAGTCCCGAATCACATAATGGCAATGAGCGATAGGAGGGGATTCGTCTCTCCCGGTATAGAGAGTTGATGTTGTGCTGTGTTCGATTAGCTATAACTGGAAATCCCTGGTCAGGGTTGCTGAGATTTACTGGTAAGTGTTATTAGTAGTTTCTCGAACTGTTATAGACCTCATATCGACACGACTTATCAAGCTACTGGGGTCTGACGTTTACCACCCCTAGGAGAGATATGCGACATATCAGACGAAGAAACCGGACTGTACGAGAGTGTTACTGATTGGATTCGCAGGAGAATGGACAGGCTTGCTTGTTGATCTTCTGATCGCTCAATACCTGGATGGCTGTTACTTTTAGCTGACCGCTTGCAGCTTGTGGGTGTTTGATATGATCATCACCTACTGCCGGCGTATTGACGATTCTTTAGAGTCCTACACAGAGGTTTCTTGGCTCAGGCAAAACGGAGTAGGAGCACATATATGATATGTGCGGGACCGAGAACAATACGTGTATGTGATACCGTATTAGATTCTCATGATATGAGATATCGGCCGGGTATATGTGATATAGCCGGGTCATCGGATCAAGAGTTGATTCGATGAACCGATACAGATTATATTAGTCGGTTATTTGTGAAATAGCCGGATTATCGGATCAAGTGTTGATTCGATAATTTAATGTATAATTATATATTAAATTACATTAACTAATATAAACTCACTAAAAGATTATTTTTCCCACCCGGGTAATACATTGATATATATGCGATATATGTTAATTGTATTATTTTATTTTGTTACATTAAATATTGTATATGTGATATATAATATTGTAACAAGTTAGGATTACAAATGCAACATGATTTGTTGAGTTAAACCAAGTTAGGGTTTGGATTAGGGTTAGCATTTAGGTTAGTTTTTTCTTGAGCTTTCATGAAGTTTCATGAAGCTTTGACTTTATCTTTTCTTTTTTGATTCTTGTGGAGTCATTGTTAACCCAACCCAAACCCTTTGACTATGGTTTGTTCTCTACAAAGGTTAAACCCTTCATACTTAACCAAAGGTTGCAATTATAATTATGACATGGATTCATTATTCATCACAAAAGAAAATGGTTTATCTTCTTCCTTCTTCTTCTTTTATGAAAAGCTTTCTAGCTTTTTATGAAGTGATGAAAATGAGTGAGTTAAAGAAAACAAATGAGAGCTAAAATCCTACTTCATCATCCTAATCTATCCTAGCCATTTAGATTAGGGTGTTCACTTCATTTATAAGTGAGAGCTTGCGTTAATGAAACTTCAAGGTAGATCATCTTTGTTATCGAAGATCGGAAGCAAGTTTGCATCATTCTCTTCGTGGAGCCTCTTTAGAGTCCGGGTACATGATGATCGCAGCGAAGGGACCTCAACACGGAGCTTATTGTAACGCTTTGAAAATCGTTTCGGTGAAATTTCGAAAAATCGGTAAAATAAGGGGGTTTTCTGTAAAAAGTCAAAATGCAAATATCTTATTATAAAAATTAAATATACATATTCTAGCTATGTAATTGCTATTATTTGGTGTTTATTGAGCCGCTGGTGAAATTTCAAATTTCCTGAAAAAAAATATTATTTTATTATTATTTTAAGCCGTCACTAATATATTTAATTAGGGAAAATTAAAAATTTGAAATGAGTTGAAACAAATTTTGTGCATCATAAAACATTAAATAAAAATTTATCATGTGGTTTTTTGAACGAAATCATTTGCCAAAACGGTTTAGAAATTATTGAAGAAAAAAGGCTTTTTTTTAGCGTAAATGGATGCCTGGGGTATTGTATTTATCATTTTTCATCACCCCACATCCGTACCCACACCCACACACCCCCACTTACTCCTCCCCTTAGCCAAATTCAGCAGCCCTCACTTTTTCCCCACTTGGTTTGCAAAGGAAAGAAAAGGAAAAGAAAAGAAAAGAAAAGAGTAGAAAATGATATAAATTGAGTTGACTTTGACTTGAAACAACTTTCCCCACCTCACTCTCTCTCCTCACTCACCCACTCCCCCCAAAATCTGGCCGAAACTGATCCCTTAGCAGCAGCCCCCCTCCCCAAGTTCTCACTCCATTTTTGCTTCAAAAATCCATAAAAAAGCTTCAAAATCCATACAATTTCAAAGCTTTTTTCCAAATCCAACACTTACCCATTATTCCTTAGCATTTCAAGCATGGATCCTTGTGAAAAGAGAGCATTTTGGAGTGCCATGGATGCTTGTGGATCTTCATATGCTTTTGGGTATATTTCTAAACATTTTTGTTGCTTAAATTGTTACTAATTTCTTAAGCTAATTTATTTAAGTGTTATTTGGATATGTGAGTTTAATTGCACGTTTTGGAATTCAAGAAAAGGGTTTGAATGCAAGTTAGGTTATTGTGAATTGGTGTATGGTTGTGATGGGTAGCTTACCATCTTAGAATTTGTAGAAAGTAATTTAGTAGTTAAATTTCATATTGTTGCATGGAAATGTCTAAATTAAGTTTTGTTTTTGCTAACTAGAGTTTTTGAAAAATTATCAAATGCTTAGATTAAAATATAATTAAGTGTTCTTGTCATTATAACTATTATAATGAGTGGTTTAATGACTTTGGTTCATGCAAAACGAAGCTTAATTGATGAATTGTGAATTTTGCTTTAAAGGGTGTTAAATTTGATATTTTGCAAACTAGGATTTTGGAAATTATGCAAATTTATGAGTTTAAATTATGGAAATGGTTTTTATGACTTATTTAAGATATTTAATAAATATATTGGCCACTACATTCATTTAAACATCGTGTTTTGTACAAAAACGGCGAATTGTGCTTGCTAGATTTTCGGAAAAATGACTTTTTGAGTGAAATTGGCGTTTTTGTGAGTTTTAACCTAGTTTATATTAAAATTAGTGTTCGTGAATGTGCAAATGAGTGTATTTGGGTTTTTCTCGATGGTTTGGCGGTTATATGCCGACGTCGAGGGTTTTTGGGTTGATTTGTGAAAGCAACCATAGGTTTTGACCTATGTGGGATTCGTGCGTCGTTTTGATCATGAGTCGGATTTTAATGAGATATGGTGCGTTATGATATGTAGGTACTCCCATGTGGACTTCGAGACGACAAGCAAGCGCGTGGCAACGTCGGCACCGGCTAGAGAGGACCAGGTGAGTAGATTTATATCTACGGGGAGAAGTCGGGTGGATGGCGTATAGCACCCCCGCAGTCCGTGGTGGTGTATACGGATGCGTATACACACCAACATTTATTATATGTTATTTGGGATTAATAACGTTGCTTAGGATGGATATTGGTGTGTTGGATTACTTTAGTGTTGCGAATCCTAGGGTAGTGTTACACACACATACACGCATACATACTTGCATACATTCCTATTGATATGTGCTCATGGGATTCTTTATAGTTATGTGTTCACATGGGTATGGGACTATGTGTTCACATACGGATTGAGGATGATACTTGGGATTGAGCTGAGTCGATGAGATTCGATTTGAGGCCGTGAGATCGGTGATATAGCAGGGTTTGTATCTTAGATACGACATGACGTTGTAGCGGGTCCTTGACGTAGTGTTTCACACACGTCCATGCATACGTAGGCGGTATCAGTATGGTACTAGACGTAGATCAGTACCCCGATCATATTATTTGATAAAGAGGATACCAGGTGAATAGTATGATAAATGTGATATTGACCCGTACCCAGATTGGGATGCCGTACGACGGATTTACGTACGAGCTATATTGATGATTGATCCTCACTCTTGACTTGGGATGCCTGATTATAGATATGGTATCGGATATGATATTATTGAGGCGGGATCACCGACTATACATATACAGGTATGTATATGTATCGACTCAGATGATAGGCGGTTTCCTTACCTGTAGTTCAGCTTGTTAGTTCAGCCGTATAGTTTAGTGTAGTTGTTAGATTAGATTAGACTTCTTACCTATTTCAAAAACTAACGAATCGTGGGCATTTTTAAAGGCAGCTCAAGGGAATCTACGGATATTTCAAAAACGACGTATCTTTTCATAAAAACACCGTAGCCCCTATTTTCAAAACCCTATGATTCGTGTTATTTCAAAAGGCACCATTCGTAGGACTTATATTAGATTATTGCAGATTAGTTATCGTTGTGTCTAGTATTCAGCTCCCGCACATTATTGCTGTTCGCTCTGCCTCGCATACTTATTGTGCTGCATATTCCATTATTGATATCATGCTGTTAGGACACCAGCACCATTACCGATGATGCGTATGTACCACGTACACTTACTTGCCGGCTCACACACATCTTCATCGGTAATTGCCATGTCACGTACACTTTAGAGAATATATTTGCTTGACTTAGCTTGTTAGCTAGTAGTTTTGACATGATATTAGTGTACTTTCCTTATATGCCATATTAGACATTTCAGTTATTACTTGCCACTTCATGCATATTGTTATTCATTGTTATACCGCACGCATGGATTCTCATGCCTTTATTCACTAGTTTATGTGCTATTGAGGTTTTGGACTCGGATTTCCTTGATATTTCTGGATTTGGGAACCGTGGAGATTTCAAAAGAGAATATGTAATTGTTTTAAAAACCCGGTTACCCTGGATATGATATTTCAGTGCGTCCACCATGTGTTTTCTCGGTGCTGAGAGCGACATGTGAGACCCGAGTTCGAGGAGTGGAGGAACCGTTTCGGGTATATGGTGGACCCGGTAAGGTACCCCAGGGCAAGAAGCTCGTGGTGATGACGATGAGCCTGGCAGGGGGAGACTACCTACCGGTGATATTACCCGACGCGTCGGATATCCGGAGGATACCGTCGTGGTCTTGAGATGGATGGTAGGGGCCGGTCTGGACTGGCGGCGCCCTAGATATTGTGATTTAGATATTGAGATTTTGAGACATTGAGATTTATGTTTTGTGTCGATGCTCGACACCGTTAGTGTTGATTTCAGTTATGATACCTCATTTGAAAAAAATACAAAGGAAATCTCACTAATTTATGAAAACAGTTTCTTCATTTACATGTATGCTGTTTTCATGCATTCATACCTCACTCATATGATATATTGCTACCTGAGGCACTAACTCTGGCACATGAAATTACACTCGGGTTAGATATTACCCTAGACATTGTCATAGGCTGCCTGTTATACATATATTTGAGGATATATTATGATCATTGACCTAGGTTGCGTTATTTATGCGATTTCTGTGCGTAGATGTTTTTCTATTCACGAGTTGGCAACTCACCCCCGTTGTGCCCCAGTTTCTTGCAGGTTTGCCGTACAGGTTTCATTACGGCTTTGCTGGCACTATTTCCATTCCGGGTGGCTTGCTAGTAGGTGGGTTATTTGTATCTCACCCATCCTTATATCTTGTATATTATTATTCAATTGTATCTAGAAGTTCCATCAACCAAACATGTTTTTATTGAGATAGAGACCAGTGTTGTTTATTCTTTCGACCTTAGAGTCGCTCGTTATATTTCTGGTGGTTTTGAGTTCCTTTTGAGTTTTGATCCTCGCCGTTGGCGTTGTATATTATATTGCTTGTGTGGTTATGACCGTCGATTGACGAAGAGCTAGCTCCCGCTTGGGGATGCCTTTTTTCTTGATTTCGTATACTATTCATGTTGTATCCCGTTTGGGAGCCAGTTTTTACAAAGGAGACTTTGCCGAAATTTTCAGTAAATTTTGATGTTCTTAAAAACCGCATAATTCAGCTTATGCTATTAAAACTACTTGTTTTAAATTGGTTTTCCTTCACTCTACTACTTTTCTTGGTTTGGATTTCTGGGTTTTCGGTTTACTTAGATTACGTACGCCTCGAGACGTTCGTAGTTTAAGTGCCGGTCATGTTCCGTACTTTCGGGACGTGACAAAGTTAGTATCAGAGCGTTAGGTTTTAACCTTCGGAGCGTAGGATGACCCTTGGTTAATGGAATAGGTGACTAAAGTAGAGTGACGTACCGTTGGTATGTTCCGCGGCATATTTACGACACGCCACTCCACTTAAGAAGCCTTAGGATGTACATTTCCTTGTTCAGTATTATATTCCTTCCTGATCTAGCCTCATCGTTACCAGTTTGGTTTTGCTGCCACGATTTCGGGCAGGGAGAGATACGGGTAGAGTTGCTGTCAACAGGAGTTCTTCACAAACGAGGACTGACCAGGGCGTGATTCCGGCGACACACGATTGCAGAGATGTGTCTTTTTACTGTGTTTCCGCACCACGAGCGTTTGGCGGATCGCCTTTATGAGGTTACTCGGAGGTGCTGATCGACACTAGAGAATTGAGCCAATGATGGAGGCCAGCCAGATTTTGATGACCGTTGGTGTGTTGCTTACTCCTGATGATTGAGGCACGGTTCAGCATGCAGACGAGTGAGCCAGTTATTGCTGCGAACGACGAGATATCGCCCCAGATGTTGGAGCTATTGCAGTATAAGTTGTACTAAGAGATGATAGGAGGTCGCTAGTCATCTAGGATGAATGACTAGGATATGTGGATCGTTCGCTTACCCCGATGCGAGGTCATCAGATAGATTGATTCCAGCTAGAGACGACTTCACGCAGAGATGTGAGGGTCGACAGAGACGATCGAATGTCGGAAACCTATTATTCCAAGTTTAAAGTAGTCGGAAAGACATGCAGGCAATTCTATGGTCCCTCTAGAAGAATGAAACCCTAACTCGACTTAATGACCGTGTGAAAGCCTTTGAACCTTCAGGTTTGCGGCAGTTCTACGGCGCCATTAGTGAGGCTTGGGTTTTCCCTTCTACGGCTGGACCACCGATGCTGTGGTATGTACTCGATACTATTAAACTGTGCCCAAGATGTTGAGCTCTTGGGGGATTATGAGGTTTTGACGACTCGGTCGGATGGCTCGACTTAATTCGGATGCTAGGTGGTGAGATGCATTTCTTGGGAGACTCCAGATTCGAGGATAGTCGTTGGAGCTCAGTCCATGCAGCCGCGACGAGACGAGTCCAAAGCAGACGACATTAGAGAAAAGTGGAGTAAGAGGTTCGCACCATATCTAGATGAGATGATGTTCCACTCCGCCGACATCAGAGAGGCGATGCGCATGCCGAGGCAGAGTACTGGATATACCTTCCAGAAGGAGTCGCGATGGGCATGCAGCCGTTCCGGAGCAAGATGCAGATATAGGAAAGGACAATGACTTCCGGATAGTTGGCAGAGACGAGACATGGAAGAGACCGTGAGCAGGATTCCTTCCAGGACACTGCTGCAATGATACTTGCACCCAGGATCAGATGTGTCACGTATATTCAGAGAGCCAGAGGCCGACGCCAGTGATATGCTGTCTTATGAGTGGTCGCAATGATTGACCGAGAGATGACCAGAGAAGTGCCAGAATGGGATCATCCCCGTTAGCACACCCGACAGGGCCGATGAGCCGATGGACCGAGAGATTGGTAATTCACAGTGGAGATCTTGACCCAGGAGTGGTCATTGTTACGCACACCAGCAGGCCAGAGTCCATGATCATCGACGAGACGTCCCACTAGTGACCGCGACAGTTGGCCCGAGATTCTTAGAGGATGCACTTGAGCGGTACTATTCCGCCATTATCGATTTCGATGTTTTGGGTGATTTATTCGCATGATTTGATTTTGATGATTGAGAATTTACGATTCTTGCACAGTGTTGCACTTGATATCGTTTTCGTGCTTGGGTTTCACATGTTTGTGATTTTACGGTTTCAGACATTTGAGTTGATTTTGTGCGTATGCACGCACACGATTTCGTTCCTGCACTCTGTATAGTTTATATATGCTTGCAGTGCAGTGATACGCCTTTTGTGCACTTAGATGCACTGGACTTCGATTTCGATTGTGATACTCGATATTTGTTTTGTGCACCTTGTGCACCTGATTGATTTTGCGCACGTTCGGCTCTTGATATTGGATTTCATGATTTCGTGCACGATGGATGCACCTGATTTGAATTTTCGCGCATGTCTTGAGGTGCGATTTTGGTGCACACCAGATGCACTAGATCGAGATTTTTCGTGCATGTCAGATGCACCTGATTTTGCTGTCAGGCACACATGTTGCCTACGACAGATGTTTCGTGCACACCTGATGCACTTAGATGTTGTTTCTGTGCGCATGTATGGCACATTCATGGATTTTGATTTCCGTGCGCACCAGACGTACGTAGCATTCATGTGCATATTTTAGGATTGATTTCTTATTGAGCAGTACGTTTTTATGATATTGCTATGTGTTTTCGTACTGAGCAGGACTAGTCAGAGGACAGTAATATATTTTGCATGCATTGATAGTTATGGAAGGGATTTCCAAAAAGCAAGCTATAGCCTCAGTATTTACCTACGTGTCTGATATGACACGAAATGTTTAAAACAAGGAGACCCTTCTAAATTGTTTCCAAAACGGCGGAACGTACATTTCAAACAAAGGTATATATGTATATAGTTATTTTCTTATGATAGACGTCCGCCACTGTGCAGTGTTATACGCGTTGCACAGCGACTTAAAGAGATTTGGCATGCATTTCCTTCAGATACTTACAGATATAGATTCGACATTTACATGTATAGTTTCGAGTTATGTCATATTGGTTTTGATTTGGATTTGGCATTGATGTCTTCTCCATGACTCCGATGATTGCTGGATGCTTGACGGAGTTTTGATTTGAGTTATATGCTCATTTTTCAAGCGCATGCGCTGCGCTACGGTTTGTTTTATGTATTTACAATTTCGGAGCCCCGACGACTTGATGGGTTTTCTTAGATGTTTTAGTATTTGGGGGAGTTTGAATTTAAATTCGGGGACCGAATTTCTTTAAGGGGGGAAGATTGTAACGCTTTGAAAATCGTTTCGGTGAAATTTCGAAAAATCGGTAAAATAAGGGGATTTTCTGTAAAAAGTCAAAATGCAAATATCTTATTATAAAAATTAAATATACATATTCTATCTATGTAATTGCTATTATTTGGTGTTTATTGAGCCGCAGGTGAAATTTCAAATTTCCTGAAAAAAAATATTATTTTATTATTATTTTAAGCCGTCACTAATACATTTAATTAGGGAAAATTACAAATTTGAAATGAGTTGAAACAAATTTTGTACATCATAAAACATTAAATAAAAATTTATCATGTGGTTTTTGGAACGAAATCATTTGCCAAAACGGTTTAGAAATTATTGAAGAAAAAAGGCTTTTTTTTAGCGTAAATGGATGCCTGGGGTATTGTATTTATCATTTTTCATCACCCCACACCCGTACCCACACCCACACACCCCCACTTACTCCTCCCCTTAGCCAAATTCAGTAGCCCTCACTTTTTCCCCACTTGGTTTGCAAAGGAAAGAAAAGGAAAAAAAAAAGAAAAGAAAAGAGTAGAAAATGATATAAATTGAGTTGACTTTGACTTGAAACAACTTTCCCCACCTCACTCTCTCTCCTCACTCACCCACTCCCCCCAAAATCTGGCCGAAACTGATCCCTTAGCAGCAGCCCCCCCCAAGTTCTCACTCCATTTTTGCTTCAAAAATCCATAAAAAAGCTTCAAAATCCATACAATTTCAAAGCTTTTTTCCAAATCCAACACTTACCCATTATTCCTTAGCATTTCAAGCATGGATCCTTGTGAAAAGAGAGCATTTTGGAGTGCCATGGATGCTTGTAGATCTTCATATGCTTTTGGGTATATTTCTAAACATTTTTGTTGCTTAAATTGTTACTAATTTCTTAAGCTAATTTATTTAAGTGTTATTTGGATATGTGAGTTTAATTGCACGTTTTGGAATTCAAGAAAAGGGTTTGAATGCAAGTTAGGTTATTGTGAATTGGTGTATGGTTGTGATGGGTAGCTTACCATCTTAGAATTTGTAGAAAGTAATTTAGTAGTTAAATTTCATATTGTTGCATGGAAATGTCTAAATTAAGTTTTGTTTTTGCTAACTAGAGTTTTTGAAAAATTATCAAATGCTTAGATTAAAATATAATTAAGTGTTCATGTCATTATAACTATTATAATGAGTGGTTTAATGACTTTGGTTCATGCAAAACGAAGCTTAATTGATGAATTGTGAATTTTGACCCGTACCCAGATTGGGATGCCGTACGACGGATTTACGTACGAGCTATATTGATGATTGATCCGCACTCTTGACTTGGGATGCCTGATTATAGATATGGTATCGGATATGATATTATTGAGGCGGGATTACCGACTATACATATACAGGTATGTATATGTATCGACTCAGATGATAGGCGGTTTCCTTACCTGTAGTTCAGCTTGTTAGTTCAGCCGTATAGTTTAGTGTAGTTGTTAGATTAGATTAGACTTCTTACCTATTTCAAAAACTAACGAATCGTGGGCATTTTTAAAGGTAGCTCAAGGGAATCTACGGATATTTCAAAAACGACGTATCTTTTCATAAAAACACCGTAGCCCCTATTTTCAAAACCCCATGATTCGTGTTATTTCAAAAGGCACCATTCGTAGGACTTATATTAGATTATTGCAGATTAGTTATCGTTGTGTCTAGTATTCAGCTCCCGCACATTATTGCTGTTCGCTCTGCCTCGCATACTTATTGTGCTGCATATTCCATTATTGATATCATGCTGTTAGGACACCAGCACCATTACCGATGATGCGTATGTACCACGTACACTTACTTGCCGGCTCACACACATCTTCATCGATAATTGCCATGTCACGTACACTTTAGAGAATATATTTGCTTGACTTAACTTGTTAGCTAGTAGTTTTGACATGATATTAGTGTACTTTCCTTATATGCCATATTAGACATTTCAGTTATTACTTGCTACTTCATGCATATTGTTATTCATTGTTATACCGCACGCATGGATTCTCATGCCTTTATTCACTAGTTTATGTGCTATTGAGGTTTTGGACTCGGATTTCCTTGATATTTCTGGATTAGGGAACCGTGGAGATTTCAAAAGAGAATATGTAATTGTTTTAAAAACCCGGTTACCCTGGATATGATATTTCAGTGCGTCCACCATGTGTTTTCTCGGTGCTGAGAGCGACATGTGAGACCCGAGTTCGAGGAGTGGAGGAACCGTTTCGGGTATATGGTGGACCCGGTAAGGTATCCCGGGGCAAGAAGCTCGTGGTGATGACGATGAGCCTGGCAGGGGGAGACTACCTACCGGTGATATTACCCGACGCGTCGGATATTCGGAGGATACCGTCGTGGTCTTGAGATGGATGGTAGGGGCCGGTCTGGACTGGCGGCGCCCTAGATATTGTGATTTAGATATTGAGATTTTGAGACATTGAGATTTATGTTTTGTGTCGATGCTAGACACCGTTAGTGTTGATTTCAGTTATGATACCTCATTTGAAAAAAATACAAAGGAAATCTCACTAATTTATGAAAACAGTTTCTTCATTTACATGTATGCTGTTTTCATGTATTCATACCTCACTCATATGATATATTGCTACCTGAGGCACTAACTCTGGCACATGAAATTACACTCGGGTTAGATATTACCCTAGACATTGTCATAGGCTGCCTGTTATACATATATTTGAGGATATATTATGATCATTGACCTAGGTTGCGTTATTTATGCGATTTCTGTGCGTAGATGTTTTTCTATTCACGAGTTGGCAACTCACCCCCGTTGTGCCCCAGTTTCTTGCAGGTTTGCCGTACAGGTTTCATTACGGCTTTGCTGGCTCTATTTCCATTCCGGGTGGCTTGCTAGTAGGTGGGTTATTTGTATCTCACCCATCCTTATATCTTGTATATTATTATTCAGTTGTATCTAGAAGTTCCATCAACCAAACATGTTTTTATTGAGATAGAGACCAGTGTTGTTTATTCTTTCGACCTTAGAGTCGCTCGTTATATTTCTGGTGGTTTTGAGTTCCTTTTGAGTTTTGATCCTCGCCGTTGGCGTTGTATATTATATTGCTTGTGTGGTTGTGACCGTCGATTGACGAAGAGCTAGCTCCCGCTTGGGGATGCCTTTTTTCTTGATTTCGTATACTATTCATGTTGTATCCCGTTTGGGAGCCAGTTTTTACAAAGGAGACTCTGCCGAAATTTTCAGTAAATTTTGATGTTCTTAAAAACCGCATAATTCGGCTTATGCTATTAAAACTACTTGTTTTAAATTGGTTTTCCTTCACTCTACTACTTTTCTTGGTTTGGATTTCTGGGTTTTCGGTTTACTTAGATTACGTACGCCTCGAGACGTTCGTAGTTTAAGTGCCGGTCATGTTCCGTACTTTCGGGACATGACACTTATGAAGTGAAGTACCGGACTACAAAGGTTGTAATCCCAAACTTTTAGATGTTAAAGTGTTTAACATGCTTTGTTTCGCCTAATCTCTAGTTTAAAGATCTTAGTTAGGGTTTTTCGGCACGGCTAAAATTTAAATCGGGCATGTTTGATTCCTTGTAGAACCTTATTAGAGTGCCTAGTAACCCTACAGTGGTATCAGAGCCAAGATAGAGCTTTAGGCAAAGTCTAGACGAAGTTTAAAGTCCGATCGAACTCCGAATACCCGTAAAACCCTAGTTTCTGGAAATTTTTCAAAAAGTTGATTTTTTCTGCATTAAAAATACTCAAAAAAATCAGCAGGGAATTATAGGAATTACTGTGAAAAACGAGACTCTAACACCATTAAAGCGCCGCGGAACCGTGGCCGTACCATGGCTTGCGCTGCGGTTCCGCGGCTGTATGTTGACATTGGGGACTCATTTTTCTACAGTAACGTCCGTAGGTGTTTCCTGATTCTTCTGGGAATTTTTAATTCTTACTCAAGTGTTGAGTTTTCTGGGTTGTATTAGGAACTCGTTGATTCGATCGGAAAGTAGAACTTTGTTTATTTTGTCAGGGTAATTTTTAGAACGTGTTAAAAAGTTCGAACGGATATCAATAACTCACTTTTTCCCCTGCCGGAAAATTTTCAAGTGTTGGATTTTTCCGTAGTTTAAGAACGTTCTAAGTCGTGCAAGTAACGCGGTGGACCCTCTAGAAGACAACAAACCTTAACTCGATTATGTGACCGTCTGAACTGCCCCTACACCTTAGGGTTTGTGGCGGTACGACGTTGCCACATGTGAGGCGTTGGCTTGACCCTTCTACGGCTGGACCATTGGTACTGTGGCATGTGATGGATGTTTTAAAACTAATTTCAAGTGTTGAGAACTATTTGGGAAATCTTGGGTGTTTGTTTATTCGAGCGGAAAGTTTAACATTGTCTATTTATCTAGAATGTGATACAATATTTGGAATCCACAAGTTGTTATAAGATAACTAATTTGAATGTTATAAATCTACCAGTTCAGCCTCAAATGATCGGTTGCCACGGAATTTTGATGCGATCAAAAGTCCGTCGCAATCACATAGCGTACGCGGATACTCGCCGGGTAAACTTAATGGACAGCCACGCCCCATAGCCCCGACCAAGTGACTGTAGGAGAACCCCGTCGCCAAAAGCATCCGTTCGGGTGCTCGCGGCAGCGGTGTTCCGCCTTAGTGCACTTCGTCGATGGCATCCGGGGGTGCGGCCGTCTACTAAAGTTTGCGACGAGCATTCGATCAAGATGTCGGGAATCTTGTTGAATTGCCCGACTTGATATTGAAAAGAGTTTTCGATAATGAGACTAAAATGCGGAGTTTATAATTGTTAGGCATGTGATGTCTAAGGAATTCATTTGGTTAGGCATGCGATGTCTAAGGAGGTTGCGGATTCCAACTGTTGTAGTTTTACACTTTCTTTTCCGCGACCGTAAGTGTAGTATGTAGTTGTATCGCCAGTTTTTGTTGCTATACATCGACGACAATCGGTGTATGCATACTTACTTACGTTGATGACATGTGATGTTATGTGTTGCTGTGATATGTTATATTGGATTGTGAGATGAGAGTTTTTTCATTTTCATTCATGTAAAATTCATTGTATGTAATATTCTTTTATTGGGGCACTTCCGGGCTGAGGATGATGTCACCATTGTATATTATTTACTTTTCCGCATTAGGTAGACCCAAGGCGGGAAGCACAAGTAACCGGGTTCTGGGGTCCAGTGGGAGACCATCTCGAGGAGTCGAGACCTGGTCTCCTAACCCTAGAATTGGCAGTGTTGCTTGCCACTCTCGTAGGGGTCTAGGGATGTGGGTTTGGCTATTCATCGCGACCGTGGAATCCGTGTTTTATACAGGCTCGTATTGAAAACACGGACATCCTAGTATATCCAATGTTTCATATATGTTCTTCTGCTAAAATATTCTGTGATGAGATCATATTACTGCCTGAGACGAATGTTTATATTATATATATGAGATATATGCTATATTGCAGATTTCGTTTCAAATGTGATACTTGTGAAGCATAATAAAATGAGACTTCATTAATGAGATTAATGAAATAAAAGAAACCTAAAGATGTTGTAGAAACTTGTTTAAAAACTGGTCGCTCTAGTTCTTGCTTTGCATAGCGGTGTTCCTTGTAGAACATCCAGCACCTTATTCGATAAGGAAAGAGCCGAGATCTCTTCACCGGGAGTGACCTCTTTAGTGAAACTAGCAGATGCTACAAACTCGGTTTGTCTTTTTGATTGCTTCTATAGTTCTTACTTTGCATAGTGATATTTGTGAAATATCCTGCACCTTATTCGATGAGGAAAGAGCCGATGATCCCTTCACCGGGAGTGACCTCTTTAGCAAAACTAGAAAAGCCTAAAAAACACTCCATTTAAAATCACTCGATTCTACAACGATATCAAGTTAATTACGCAAAGGGTTTTCTTAAAAACCTGTCGTAGCCCTCTGTCATTTCAGATAAGTGATAGTTAGTATTCGTGCTGCGTTTGTTGGCCTCCGTCAAGGCGTAGTGTGCGGTACCTAACTAGTATTTATCTGCTTATGCATATGATGTAGATTGTTTTAGGGTAGTCGTGCGGCCTTGTTGACCTCCGTCAAGGGTCGTGCGGGTGGGTTTAATTCAATCAGGAAATGATGGGTAGAACTTGACTAGCAGCCTATGGTTTGTTGACCTCCGTCAAGGTCATAGGACGCTAGGGGTAAAATATTATTGGGAATTTCAAGTGTTGAAATTTGCAATGAGATTGCATACCTTCTATGAGATAGTTGGATCCCGATACCCGCTGCGAGTAAGAGTTACTCCTGGGAGAGTTTTGCACATTACAATTAGCCGATCAAGTAGGTGTCTAGAAAGGTGTTAACGGGGTTATGCCCCTGGGAAAACGAGGTTTACTTTAATGAGGTCCGTGCGAAAGCACGGGGAACCCCCTCAAAGTACCAGCACTGGCCTGGCTGAAAGATTGGCGAACTTGTAGCGTGTAATTAATCCCGGCTAGTCTTTCCTTTTAGGGTTTGAAGGAAGATTTGACTAAAACAGTGGGAGATATCCTGATTAGATATATTAGATAACCAATCTAATCTTGCAAGAGCATACGCTGAGTGTTTTCTTCTCTCTCTCTCTAGGTAGCGACCATATCACGCCTTAATCAAGATAATAATACGGATATATTGACCGAACCCGCTTGTTATACTGAGCTGGGGAACATTGGTCCCGCTCTAACTTATAATTGTTATAAGACAGAGCAGGAAATAAGGGATTACCAGAATTCTCGTGCCGCCCAAACGAAGAAAGTGCATGCTGATGCATCATCTTCAGGTGTGTTCATTACAAAGAACTGTTTCGCAGTATCCTCTACGTCCTGGGTATGTGTTGCCGGATCAGGATCCCAGATATGTAATATGTTACATTGGTTACAGATAGGTAGAAAACTGAGAACGGGAGATAAGTTTCATGAGATAGAAACGGTGCAAGTGTTGCAACCAAGTCTGTTGGTAGTTATCACCCTGTATTACCAGAATACATTGATTCTGAACGAATGTTATTAGATACCGAACCTGATATACAACATCATTTCAGTCTCTTTATTAGTAAAAAAGGATATAATTTTGTATTGTTGGATAATGTTTTGAACATTTCCTATATCAAGAGTTGATCGGTTCAGGCACGTTATCTAAAAGCATTGACGTTCTAAATCAAATTACAGTTCTTAGTATACAGAACACACACAAGAGGAAGAGTTCAGAAATGAATGAATCCTTCTTGAGACATTGTAGACCAGGTCATATCAATGCGACCCGACTAGCTAAGTTACATTTAGATGCATATTTAAATTAGTTTGAATTTACATCTTGTGAAACTTGCCGGTCATGTCACAAAGATAAGATGACCATAGCTCTGTTTATTGGAAACAGAGAAAGAGTTAGTGAACTCTTGGGATTGATACATGCTGATGTATGAAAGTCCATTGTCTACACATGCCAAGACCGGTTCTTTATACTTCATTACATTCACTGTTTATCTCTCAAGATTCGGACATATGTTCCTATTGAAACACAAGTCTGAACCTTTTGAGAAATTCAATGAATATGAGTTAGAAGTAGAGAACCAAAAACGGGTATAAGTATTATGTCCTTTGATGAGATCAGGGAGGAGAATACTTGAGCACATAATTACTGGACTATTCTAAAGGAGAATAAGATTCTCTCTCAGCATTACTCCTCCGTATACACCACAGCACGTCGGTGTATCGGGGCGGAGCAATCACACCCTATTTGATATGGTGCGTTCTATGATGAGTACTACTGAGTTTCCTATTTCCTTTTGGGAGTTATGCACTTAAGAAGTTGCATATCTATTGAATATGGTTCAAATCAAATCAGTTGACTACCACTTCATATGTGATATGGAATGAGAAGAGCCTATATCTTAAGTAAGTTAAGATTTGGGGTTGTCTGGCCTATGTCTAAAAAGCAAAATCCGGACAAGCTCGAGGCAAAGTCAGTTCTGAGGAAATTTGTTGGATATCCCAAGCATTCGCAAGGGAATATCTTCTACCAAACCGAGGAACAAAAGATGTTTTGTTTCTCAACATGCCACCTTTGTGAAAGGGAATTTCTTGTGGAAAATTAGTGGTCATGAGGTAGAACTGGAAAGAGTTCCAGCTATACAAACTGCAGCTGATGATTTGGTAGAAACAAAAGATTCAATAGTTTCCAACGAACCTCAGCTTCTCCGCCGATCTAGTAGGGTTCCTCACCCACCTGAGAGATACTTCGGTTTTCTCTATGACAGTAGGAGCGAGGATTGCATCATGAGATGATGACCCAACTAGTTTCGACCAGGCCATCAGGAGTGGGACTCTGTAAGAATGGCTGGATGCTTAGTGATCTGAAATGGAATCCTTATACACCAACAAAGTATGGACTTTGGTTGCTTTATCTGAAGGGTTAAATCCCCATCAGGAGCAAGTATATCTTGAGAAGATTACTTGGTTTACATGGAAAAGTTAAGACTTTCAAAGCTATGCTTAAGTCCATCCAGATCCTACTTGCCACTGCTACATACCATGACTACGATATCTGGTGGTTGGGTGTCATGACTGCTTTTCTAAATGATGATTTAGAAGAGAGCATCTATAAGTACACAGCCAGAGGGCTTCGTAGATAGTGGGAGCAGCGGAAACGTGTGCAAGATGCTTTATAGGATAAAGCAGGCATCGCGGAGTTGGAACATTTGTTTTGATGCGGTAGTCAAAGAGTTTGACTTCATCAAAATGGTAGATGAACCTTGTATATACAAAAAGGTAGTAGAGAGTATGGTGGAGATCCTCGTAGAGTACGTGGATGGCATACTCTTGATAGGAAAGTAATTTCCTATGCTACGCTCGGTCAATCTCCGCTTATCATAAGGATTCTCCATATAGGATCAAAGTGATACCTCCTAAATCCTGGGTTTTGGATCTATGAGATAGATCTAATTGGATGTTAGGATTCTCACTAGTTGTAGTGAGATGGTATCAATAGATCCTGGGGAGAATCACTGGAATGGTTCCAGAGTGATAAGGAAGACTGAATGTCAGTCGCAGGAATTGTCTTTACCCTCAGTGGAGGGACGGTATGTTGGAAGAGTTCCAAGCTAGATACCGTGACATACTAGACGATTAAAGGCAAGATACATCGTTACCAAGGATGCTACCAAAGAGGCAGTCTGGATATATATAAGTTCATGAGATGAACTTCGTTCCAACCATTGTGTGACAATGGAGTTATGGCGTATGCCGAGGAACCCCCATCCCATCAGAAATCCAGATATAATTCTTAGGCAGTATCACCTGATCATGGAGATGGTTGATCTCCAGGGAGATCGAGGTTAGGAGAGTAAACACAGAGGACAGCAGCGCGGATCCACTCACAGAGGCCTTTTTCTAGTAGAGACTTTTATGGGATGGTTGAGTATGAGATACTTCAACCATAACTAATTGTTGGGTATGTGATACCACAACAGATGACCCTAGTGCAAGTGGGAGATTGCTAGTTATATGTATGCCCTAGAGGCCATTACTATACATACGATGTATATTGTAATGGATGCTTGGACATATATAGGGAGGACTTTCTTGCTCGACATGATAGTACGCTATCTGGTTGCTCTTTATCTTAACATGTAATCTGACTGTCTCTGTGTTACATGTTGATAAAGCCCTTAGGATATGTGCTCGACTACTGGGACTATGATGAGATCATACTAGTGGGGCCACGGTAGTCGATGAGTACATCCTATAACTGTTCCTAGTCGTGGGTGTATCGAGACAGGGCATCGATGCACGAGAGTAGACCAGCGTATACGCATCTTGACCCATATGATGGGTCATGGAGATCCCATATCCATCGGTGTTTGACATCAAGGATGGTGTACGGGTGCTCAGTGGAGACTGGGTACACTGGACGGACTCGCCGAGAACTCCCAGATGGTATTATACCTCACGTCAGATGGCAGTTCTCTGGTGACAATGGTACAGGTTAATCTGTAGACCCGAGATCGTCATAGAGTCTTGTGTGATTCCCACTGTGCTTTGATTTCCATCATACCATGTCCAAGAGGGCGTGCAAAAAGGTGGCTTTTGGGTACAGTCCCGAATCACATGGAGGCAATGAGCGATAGGAAGGGATTCGTCTCTCCCGGTATAGGGAGTTGATGTTGTGCTGTGTTCGATTGGCTATAACTGGAAATCCCTGGCCAGGGTTGCTGAGATTTAATGGTAAGTGTTATCAGTAGTTTCTCGAACTGTTATAGACCTCATATCGACACGACTTATCAAGCTACTGGGGTCTGACGTTTACCACCCCTAGGCGAGATATGCGACATATCAGACGAAGAGACCGGACTGTACGGGAGTGTTACTGATTGGATTCGCAGGAGAATGTATAGGCTTGCTTGTTAATCTTCTTATCGCTCAATACCTGGGTGGCTGTTACGTTTAGCTGACCGCTTGCAGCTTGTGGGTGTTTGATATGATCATCACCTACTGCCGGCGTATTGACGATTCTTTAGATTCCTACACAGAGGTTTCTTGGCTCAGGCAAAACGGAGTAGGAGCACATATATGATATGTGCGGGACCGAGAACAATACTTGTATGTGATACCGTATTAGATTCTCATGATATGAGATATCGGCTGGGTACATGTGATATAGCCGGGTCATCGGATCAAGTGTTGATTCGATGAAGCGATACAGAGAACAATACTTGTATGTGATACCGTATTAGATTCTCATGATATGAGATATCGGCTGGGTACATGTGATATAGCCGGGTCATCGGATCAAGTGTTGATTCGATGAAGCGATACAGATTATATTAGTCGGTTATTTATGAAATAGCCGGATTATCGGATCAAGTGTTGATTCGATAATTTAATGTATAATTATATATTTGATATATTAAATTACATTAACTAATATAAGCTCACTAAAAGATTCTTTTTCTCACTCGGGTAATACATTGATATATATGCGATATATGTTAATTGTATTATTTTATTTTGTTACATTAAATATTGTATATGTGATATATAATATTGTAAAAAGTTAGGATTACAAATGCAACATGATTTGTTGAGTTAAACCTAGTTAGGGTTTGGATTAGGGTTAGCATTTGGGTTAGCTTTTTCATGAGCTTTCATGAAGTTTTGACTTTATCTTTTCTTTTTTTATTCTTGTGGAGTCATTGTTAACCCAACGCAAACCCTTTGACTATGGTTTGTTCTCTACAAAAGTTAAACCCTTCATACTTAATCAAAGGTTTCAATTGTAATTATGACATGGATTCATTATTCATCACAAAAGAAAATGGTTCATCTTTTTCCTTCTTCTTCTTTTATGAAAAGCTTTCTAGCTTTTTATGAAGTGATGAAAATGAGTGAGTTAAAGAAAACAAATGAGAGCTAAAATCCTACTTCATCATCCTAATCTATCCTAGCCATTTAGATTAGGGTGTTCACTTCATTTATAAGTGAGAGCTTGTGTTAATGAAACTTCAAGGTAGATCATCTTTGTTATCGAAGATCGGAAGCAAGTTTGCATCATTCTCTTCGTGGAGCCTCTCTAGAGTCCGGGTACATGATGATCGTAGCGAAGGGACCTCAACACGGAGCTTATGAAGTGAAGGACCGGACTACAAAGGTTGTGATCCCAAACTCTTAGATGTTAAAGTGTTTAACATGCTTTGTTTCGCCTAATCTCTAGTTTAAAGATCTTGGTTAGGATTGTTCGGCACGGCTAAAATTTAAATCGGGCATGGTTGATGCCTTGTAGAACCTTAATAGAGTGCCTAGTAACCTTATAGATGCATCCCTGTGAATCACCAATCCTTTGGAACCGTCTGGTACGATCAAACTAGGAGCGGTTATCAATCTCTGCTTCAATGTCTCAAAACTGACACACATTTATCCGCGTCCCATCCTTTTACTAGAAGAACTGGAGCTCTCTAAGATGAATTGTTGCTGCGAATCCAGCCCTTCTCAAGTAATTGACTTCTTCCAACTCCATTGGTGCCATTGGATAATACGCCTTTGAGATTGACGTTGTACCAGGAACAAGGTCGATCGCGAACTCTACATCTCGTTTCGGCGGTAAACCCAAGATTTCCTCGAACACATCTATGAAATCTCGAACTACAGCTGGTGCTTCAACTTCCATTGACGAAAGAACATTGTTTGTCGGTCTAGCCCTAAACTCGACTGGTCCGATAGAACAGCTTCTTCCAGCAAAACAAACTCCGAATGTCCGGGAATCTGGAAAATCACTTTCTTTGCCCTACAATCAATGTGAGCGTGGAAAGTGAGACCATCCATTTCCAAGACAACCTCATAACTTCCGGTTATCAAACACCTAGAAATATGCGAATAAATCCTGTCCGCAAGTAACTACAGAACAATCCTTACATTCTCTACTAGCTATGATCTTCTCATTCCCAGCGTGTGTGTCCCAACAACTAGACAGGGTCGTGCAAGAAATCGAATATGCAGCCATAAACTTGGACGACATAAAACAATGGGATGCACTAGAATCGAATAATGCTAATGCGGGAAAATCATGAACAAGTAGGATACCTGAAACAACTTCATCTAAATCCTTGGCCTCTTCAGCCATCAGAGTAAAGGCTCAAGCTTGATTAGGTCCCTGAGTTATCTGCTTCTGCTCCTGAAACTGCTTCTGCGGTGGCCTCTGAACATCATCTTTCATGCAAAGCTTCGACGGACAAGTATCAGTGGTATGATCAGCTGATCTACAAATAAGACAAAGTCCAAGTCTCCTTCGACAATCTCTCCAGAAATGACCCGTTCGTTGGCAGTAATCGCACAACACCTTCCCATTTTGCTTGGGCAAAACTGGCTTCTTCATTGGTATAACGCCACGCCTTTCCACCGGAATACCTCTGCGTATAGGCACTAGATTCGGCGTAAACGCCGGCTTCTGTAACGTAACTGTCGGCTGCTGTGTACTTCCAGTCTTCATTGATAGGCTCTGCTGCTCTCGAGCCGCTTTAAGTACTTGTGAGAAAGTGGTCAAACCCAGAGATATAATTTGCCTCTGGATGTCCACGTCCAAACTGCGCATAAACCTTTGTGCCCTATCAGCTTCTTTGGCCACCAAAGGTCCAGCGAATCGATTGAGCCGTGTCCACTCAGCCGTATGTGCATCCACGGATCCGCCATTCTGCTTTAAACTGATAAATCTTTCTTCCATTTCCTTCCGTGCAGTCCGCGGGAAGAACTTCTCCAAGAAACTCTTCGAAAAATCTACCCAACTGATCGGCTTGGGCAAGCGGGTCTCTTCAACAAGCCACCATTCACGGGCATAGTCTACTAATTGGATGCGTACTACATCCACGCTCTTGTCCTCAGGAATCTGTGCTGCAACGAGAAAATTCTCCGTATCGACTAGCCACTGCTCTGCTGGCAACGGCTCCTCCAGACCAGTGAAAACGGACGGACCAAGTCTCCTGAAATCCGCCACGGTACCTATACGCTCTATTGATTTGGCCACAACATTGTTTACGGATTGCTGGATGGTCCGCAAACCTTCCTGAAAAGCTTCGGCTTGCTGCTGGTTCAGCTCAATCTGCCGTTTCTAGTTCTCTAGCAAGCCACGAATTACTCCAAGTAAGGCGGCGTCATCCACACGTCTCTGGTACGACTTCAAACTTCTGTCTGTCATGATTCTGCAACCAATACACCAAAGAGGATTAGTATGATGAACAAGATTCAAAATTTGCGATGAATGATGACCATGAATCAAGGATATGAATCAAGACTAGAACTCCAAGTTACTTAAATAGAGTACCGCATTGTAACCATGCCGCGGTACATAGTTACAATCACATAACACCAATCAAGTCGCCCAAATCCTAGACATAAACAATAGGGAACCAAAAGTTTCATGTAGAGATGCAAAGATGTTTGCATATCGTCAAAGTAAGGATCAGGAGGAAGTTAAGATTCAAGAACGACAAGATGGTAAAGTGACAGGACATGTTCCTAATCATGAGTATTCTGATTCGTGTATTGGGTCCAATACCCAACTACAAAAGAATTAAACCCGATTCACCTAGATCCTATGGCGCTCTGATACCAAACAAACCCTGTCACGCCCCGCTTCCTAGAGTGCGCTAAGATAGGCACGCGACAGAGCCAACCATGCTACCTGTGGATAGGAAATATCCCTCCAGAGTCACATTACGGCTGTAGAGATATCAAGAACAGTAATAAACTATCTAACACATGTCCATAAGCCAGAATAAACGAGTCATGAAATAAAATAATGCGGAAGCAAAAGATCCAAGTACAATAAAAAACTGGAATGTACGTCCCATAATGAGGGCTCACATCAGGAATGAAAATACTGAAAGGAAACTAAACTAAACTAATAACAGATCCTCACTGTTCAGCCTGTTGATTAAGATACTCCTGGACTGCCTGCGATAAGGATAAGGGATCTGGGCTATGCAAAACCCAGACGTCAGTGCGTCATAATATCAATAATTCTAAGCAAGCAGGATGTGATGAAATATGCAGGCATGAAGTATAAACAGTAACAAGTCATAAGTAAACCGTAACATGAATGCAAATCAGTGGACATGATATAAACAGGTGAAGTGCAGTGAGTAGTCTAAACTATACTATAGGGTTATCTACTCTAAAGTTACTCGAAATCAATTAATGTAATCCTCATCGTAACCCATCGGTCTATGCCTCATTCATTCCCCACGGGACCACTGTAAAATGATGTAATAGACTGTGAGTCTATGTCCCGTTAATTCCCCACGGGACCACGGTAAAATGATGTAATAGCCTTTTGAGTTACGTTCAGCTACATTCTTGATTTCCTTATACCCCCAAGTCATGTGTGTAAGTCAGGTATTTATAAATCTGAGACTAATGCCAACACAGGATCAAGCAGGAACAGGTTTGTCTGTATAGACAACAGGAAATGTCCGTAGGGACAACAGGTCAAGATTTTCGGCATTAGTAACAAGATCAGGTAACATGTCAAGCTGTGGTACATCAGGTCATGTCAGGTGGTGTACATGTATCAAGTCATGTCAAGTAGTGCACAGGTATCAAGTCATGTCAGTAGTAGTGTATCAGGTCATGTCAGGTAGTGCACAAGGATCGAGTGGGTGCTCATAATCGAACTGTAACAAGTATGGGTGCACAAAATTAAGTATAGAGTACTAATAAAATGAACTAACATGAATGATATGCACATAGATAGAAAGTCAAAGACATAGATGCACACTATCGATTAGGGTTACTTTTAATAGTTCTAAAACTAATTAGATTGCACTTTATTAAACATAGGGTATTAAAACAACAGTATTAGGTTATTAATAAGATCTGTAAATGCAGCTATATGCATTCTATATGATATGGATGCAAGCGGACAACATATCACCGTAAAATGATAAACTAACAAGTGTGGAACAAATAACTAAGAAATATGAAATGTTACTATTCAATTTGATACAGTATATGATAGTATAGTATGTAACAAGATAAGTTTTCATGACCTAGATTTGAAATGATATGAATGGATGCAAACGGAACATCGAAAGGTTATAAAACTAAACATGGGGTGAATGATTTAAAATACAGGTATTCCATTTGTTAGAATAGATGCGTCTAAAGTAATGTAGCATGTATTTAAGATTGGTATGCATGCCCTAGATGTAAAATAGTACGCACGGATGTATACGGATGTCGGAAAACTGTAAAACGAGAACTTGGGATGCATGATTTAAAATACCAGTGTTATAATTATTAAAATAGATGTGTATAAAGTAATGTAGCATGTAGCAAGATAAACTTGCCTAGACGGATCAAGAAACGGATATGTACGGTACGTCCGACGTCGGCAAAATGTCACGACGTGCGCACCGTACACGGAACGGGTCCAAATAACGCACGAGGGTGATCACGTGTTAGTTATATGTATGCCCTAGAGGCCATTACTGTACATTGGATGTATATTGTAGTGGATGCTGGGACATATATAGATAGGACTTTCTTGCTCGACATGATAGTACGCTATCTGGTTGCACTTTATCTTAACATGTATACTTTCTGTCTCTCTGATTACATGTTGATAAAGCCCTTAGGATGTGTACTCGACTTCCAGGACTATGATGTAGATCATACTAGTGGGGCCTGGGTAGTCCATGAGTACATCCTTCAAATATTCCTAGTCGAGGGAATATCGAGACGGGGCATCGATATTCCAGAGTAGACTAGCGCATATCTTCTCGACCCATGCGATGGGCGATGGATGATCCCATATCCATTGGTGTTTGACATCGAAGATGGTATGCGGGTGCTCAGTGGAGACTGGGTACACTGAACGGACTCGCCGAGAACTCCCAGATGGTATTATACCTCACGTCAGATGGCAGTTCTCTGGTGACACTGGTACAACTTAGTCTGTTGACCCAAGATCGTCATAGAGTCTTGTGTGTCTCCCACTGTGCTTTGATTTCCACCCTACCACGGCTCTACTGAGTTGTGCAAACAGGTGGTTATTGGGTACAGTCCCGATTCATATGGAGGCAATGAGCGATAGGAGGGGATTCGTCTCTCCCGGTATTGGGGGTTGATGCTGCGCTATGCTCGACTGGCCATAACAGGAAATCCCTGGCCAGGGTTGCAGTGATATACTGGTAAGAGTTATCAGTAGTTTCACACATGTCATGGACTTCACGTCGGCATGACTTATCGAGCTATTGGGGTCTGACGTTTACCACCCCTAGGTGAGATATGCGACATATCAGACGAACAGACCGGACTGTACGGTAAATGTTACTGGTTGGATTCACAGGAGTGTGAGCGGGCTTGCTCGTCGATCTTCTGATCGCTCAATACCCGGGTGGCCGTTACGTTTAGCAGACCGCTTGCGGCTTGTGGATGTTTGATATGATCATCATCCGCTGCCGGCGTATTGACGAGTATTTAGAGTCCTACACAGAGGTTTCCTGGCTCAAGCGAAACGAAATAGGAGTGCATATGAGATATGTGCGGGACCGAGAATAATGCGTGTATGTGATACCGTATTTCATTCTCACGATGAATGTGTCGAATGGTTGTATGCGATATAACCTACTTATCGAATCAAGGATTGATTCGATAAGCCGATACATTGGATACTAGTCGGTTATATACGATATGACCGAATCGTTAAATCAAGTGTTGATTTAATGATTTAATGTATAATTATATATTTGATATATTACTTTGCATTAACTAGTATTGGTTCACTTTAAATGGATTTACTCACTTGGTTTGTGCACATTGTATATGTGATATATTTTGTGCACATGATTGTATCATGTTTGATGATACATGCAAGCTAGGGTTAGTGTAAAGAATTAGACCATGGTTAAGTTTATGATTAGGGTTTTCTTTTTTAATTACTTATTCATTTATTTATTCTTTTTGTTTATTTTGGAAAAGGGAAATGATAATGAAAATGGAATGGTGGCTTGATTTGTTTGTAGTTGAAGTTTCTTGAAACTTTGACTAAGTCACCATTCTTGTCTCATTCTTAACCCTAACCATTCAAGTTAACCATGGTCCATTCTCTACAACTAACCAAGGGTTAGTAAATGATAAGTATTGATTTATTTATCATTTACATAACACTTATCATATTCTTTATCATCTTCTTCTTCATCTTCAACTTGAAGAAAGCTTGCACCATCAATGGCAACTAGGCAAAATGAGTGAGAAATCCAAATCTAAAGTCTACCCACTTCCTATTTCTTCATCCTCTACCTCTTGCCAAGTTGTATAGGGTATTTCCTTCACAAGTTTTCAAGGCTTGGTGAAGTTGGAGCTTGTTCTTGTGATGCCTCGACGTAGATCATCTTCGGCATCGAACCGACGATCAAGCCCGCCCATTCTTCGATGATGCCAATGCTAGAGTCAAGGGTTCGATTTAGACAGCAGAGGGAGATCATCGCGGAGCTTAGGAAGTGGTGGACCGGATCTACAAAGGTTGTAGTCACTTTCTCTTAGCATTTAATTCGATTACATGCTTGCTTCGCCTATACTTCTAGCCAACGATCCGTTCTAGGTTTTCTCGGCACCGTAATTTTTAGAAATTGGCATGTTTGATCACTTGCGAGACTTCATTAGAGTGCCTAGGAACCCTACAGTGGTATCAGAGCCTAGCTAGAGCCTTAGGCGAAGTCTAGACGGAATTAGAAGTCCGATCGACCCAAAACCCCGATTTTAACATGCTCTCTGGACATTTCTGTAAAATGTGGTTTTTTCGAAATTAAAAATACGCAGAAAAATCAGTAGGGAATCCTAAGAATTACTGTGCAACACGTGTCCATGATTCGACAAGAGTGCGGCGGAACCGCGGCAGAAGCAAAGCTTCTGCGGCGGTTTCGCGGCCGTATTATCACAGTGCGCAATACTGTTTGCACAGTAATTCCTAGATTCTGGTGTTGGTTTTCCTGGGAATATTTTAATATTTATTCCAGAGTTTTATTTTCTGGGTTGTATTGGGAACTCTGTATATCGATCGGATTGTCTAATTTTGTCAGTGTGTTTTTCTGGATAAATTTTAGAATATGTTAAAAAGTTCGACCGGATATAAATACCCAATTTTTCCCCTGTCGGGAAATTTCCAAGTGTTGGATTTTTCCGTAGTTTAACGACGTTCTAAGTAGTGCAAGTAACGCGATGGACCCTCTAGAAGACAACAAACCTTAACTCGATTATGTGACCGTCTTGAACTGCCCTTTGAACCTTCGGGTTTGGGGCAGTACGGCGTGCCACATGTGAGGCGTTGGCTTGACCCTTCTACGGCTGGACCGTTGGTACTGAGGCACGAACTGAATGTTGTTAGACTTATTTCATGTGTTGAGTAGTATCGGGAAAACTTGGGTGTTCGATTGTTCGATCGAAAAGTTTAACATTTTCTGTTTATCCGGAATGTGATACAACAATTGGAATTCACAAAAAGTTATATGATAACTCAATGAATGTTATAAACATAGCACTTTAGTCTCACTTGATCGGTTGCCACGGAATTTTGATGTGATCAAAAGTCCGTCGCAATCACGTAGCTTACGCGGATACTCGCCGGGTAAACTTAATAGACAGCCTCACTCCATAACCCCGACCAAGTGACTGTAGGAGAACCCCGTCGCTGAAAGCATCCGTTCGAGTGCTCGCGGCAGCGGTGTTCCGCCTTGGTGCACTTTGTCGACGGCGTCGGGGGTGCGACCGCCTACTAAAGTTTGCGACGAGCATTCGATCAGAATGTCGGGAATCCTGTTGAATTGCCCGACTTGATATTGAAAAGTGTTTTCGATTTTGAGACTAAAATGCGGGGTTTATAATTGTTAGGCATGCGATGTCTAAGTAATTCATTTGGTCAGGCATGCGATGTCTGAGGAGGTTGCGGATTCCAACTGTTGTAGTTTTACACTTTCTTTTCTGTGACCGTAAGTGTAATATGTGATATCGCCGGTTTCGTTGCTATATGTCAACGACAATTGGGATGGACATATTTACTTACGTTGATGACATGTGATGTTATGTGTTGCTGGATATGTTATATTGGATCGTTGTGTTTGAATAGCCGGGGGTTTTTATGTGAGATGAGTGTTTTTTCATTTTCATTCATGTAAAAACTTGTATGTAATATTCTTTTATTGGGGCACTTCCAGGTTGCGGAAGTTGTCACCGTTGATGTATAGTATTTACTTTTCCGCATTAGGATAGACCCAAGGAGGGGAGCACAAGTAACCGAGTTCTGGGGTCCAGTGGGAGACCAACTCGAGGAGTCGAGTCCGGGTCTCCTAACCCTAGAATTGGTAGGGTTGCTTGCCGCTCTCGTAGGGGTTTAGGGGTGTGGGATTGGCTATTCATCACGACCGTGGAATCCGTGTTTTATACTGGCTCGTATTGAAAATACGGACGTCCTAGTATATCCAATATTTCATATGATTCTTTCTGCTGCGTTATCTGTGATGTGATCATGCGATGTTCTGTGCTCTGTTCAGATAGATGTAGTATATAGTATATATGATATATTATATAGACGTTGCTTATGTTTTACACCCGTGCTAGCCCTGCCTCGCTCTGCCGTTAGTTACCTAACCTAACGGTGCAGACGGGACATCGAGGCGAATGCGGATGGTATAAGCGTACGTTATATTTATCTGTGATGATTAGGTGGACTTAAATGATGGGATATTCATTAATGAGATTAATGAAAGAAAATAAACCTAATTGATGTTGTGGAATCGAATTTCAAAATAAAACAGGTAGCTACAGTTCTTGCTTTGCATCGCGGTGTTCCTTGTAGAACATCCTGCACCTTATTCAATAAGGAAAGGACCGAGATCCCTTCACCGGGAGTGACTCCTTTAGCAATAACTGGCAGATGCTACAACCCTCGGTTTGTCTTTTGATCGCTTCTATAGTTTCTGCTTTGCACAGTGATATATATGATATATCCCGCACCTCATTCCACGAGGAAAGGGCCGACGATCCATTCACCGGGAGTGACCCCTTTAGCAAAACTAGAAAAGCCTCAAAAACATTCCATTTAAAAACCATTTGATTCCGCGACGAGATCAAGTTCAAAGCGTTAAAGGTTTTCACAAAAACCATTCGCAACCCTCTGTCATTTTAGGAAGTAGAGTACTTAGTATTGGTGCTGTGTTTGTTGACTTTAGTTAAGGCACAGTGTACGGTAGCTAAGTGATGTCTTCCTACACCGCATATGATGCGATTAGTTAGGACAGTCGCGTGACTTTGTTGACCTTAGTTAAGGGTCATGTGGGTGGGTCTAATTAATCACGAAATGACGGGTAGAACTTGACTAGTACTTATGATTTGTTGACCATAGTTAAGGTCATAGGTGCTAGGGGTAAAAACCTTTATCGGGAGTTTCAAGTGTTGAAACTTGCAATGAGATTGCATACCTTCTATATGATAGTTGGATCCCGATACCCACTGCGAGTAATTGTTACTCCTGGGAGAGTTTTGCACTTTACAATTAGCCGATCAAGTAGGTGTCTAGAAAGGTGTCAACGGGGTTATGCCTCTGGGAAAACGAGGTTTACTGTAATTAGGTCCGTGCGAAAGCACGGGGAACCTCCCTCAAAGTACCGACACTGGCCTGGCTGAAAGATTGGCGAACTTGTAGAGTGTAATTAATCCCGGCTAGTCTTTCCTTTTAGGGTTTGAAGGAAGATTTGATAAAAACAGTTGGAGCCATCCTGATTAGATAAAATAAATAACCAATCTGATCTTGCAAGAGCGCACGCTGAGTGTTTTCTTCTCTCTCTCTCCAGGTAGCGACCATATCACGCCTTAATCAAGATAATAATATGGATGTATTGACCGAACCCGCTTGTTATACTGAGCTGGGGAACGTTGGTCCCGCTCCAACTTATAATTGTTATAAGACAGAGCAGGAAATAGGGGAATTCCAGGATTCCCATGCCGCCCAAACGAAGAAAGTGCATGAGATGCATCTCCTTCGGGTGTGTTCATTACAAAGAACTGTTTCTCAGTATCCTCTGCATCCTGGGTATATGATACCGGATCAGGATCCCAGATATGTAATATGTTGCATAGGGCTACAAAAAGATAGAAAAACTGAGAACGGGTGATAAGTTTCATGAGACAGAAACTGGGGCAAGTGTTGCAGCCAAGTCTGTTGGTCACTGTCACCCTGTATTACCAGTACATTGATTCTGAACAAATGCTATTAAATACCGAACCTGATATACAAAATCATATCAGTCTCTTTATTAGTAAAGAAGGATATAATTTTGTATTGTTGGATAATGTTTTGAACATTTCCTATATCAAAAGTTGATCGGTTCAGGCACGTTATCTAAAAGCATTGACGTTCTAAATCAAACTGCAGTTCCTAGTATACAGAACACACACAAGAGGAAGAGTTCAGAAATGAACGAATCCTTCTTGAGGCATTGTAGACTAGGTCACATCAATGCGACCCGACTGGCTGAAGTTACATTTTAGATGCATATTTAAATCAGTTTGAATTTACATCTTATGAAACTTGCCAGTCGTGTCACAAAGATAAGATGACCATAGCTCTGTTTATTGGAAACAGAGAAAGAGTTGGTAAACTCTTGGGAATGATACATTATGATGTATGTAAGGTCTCCTGTCTACATATGCCAGGACTGGTTCTTTATACTTCATTACGTTCTCTGATAATCTCTCAAGATTCAGTCATATATTCCTGTTGAAACATGAGTCCGAACCTTTTGAGATATTCACAAAATATAAGTTAGAAGTAGAGAACCAAAATACGGGTATAAGTATTATGTCCTATGATAAGATCAGGGAGGAGAATACTTGTGAATAGAATTCCTGGACTATTCTAAAGGAGAATGAGATTTTCTCTCAGTGTTACTCCTCTGAATACACCACAGCACAACGGTGTATCGGGGCGGAGCAATCACACAATATTAGATATCGTGTGCTCTATGATGAGTATTACTGAGTTACCTGTTTCCTTTTGGGTGTTATGCACTTGAGAAGCTGCATACATATTGAATTAGGTTTGAATCAAATCAGTGCCTACCACTCCATATGAGATATGGTATAGGAAGAGCCCATGTCTTAAGCTAGTTAAGATTTGGGGTTGTCCGGCCTATGTTTAAAGCAAAATTCGGACAAGATCGAGGTAGGATCAGTTCTGTAGAACAGGAAAGGTTCCAGCTATACAAAACTGCAGTTGATGATTTGACAGAACCAAAGGATTCTATAGTTCCCGACGAACCTCAGCCTCTCCGCCGATCTAGTAGGGTTCCTCATCCGCCTGAGAGATACCTCAGTTTCTCAATGACAGTGGGAGCGAGGAATGCATCATAAAATGATGACCCAACTAGTTTCGAGCAGGCCCTCGAGAGTAGGGACTCTGTAAGAATGGCTGGATGCTTAGCGATCTGAGATGGAATCCATGTACACCAGCAAAGTATGGACTTTAGCTGCTATATCTGAAGGGTTAAATCCCCATCAGGAGCAAGTATATCTTGAGAAGATTACTTGGTGTAGATGGAAAAGTTGAGACTTTCAAAGCTAGACTTGTTAAAGGTTTTCGTCATCGACCAGGCGTGGATAATGATGAAACCTTTTTCCAGTAGCTATGCTTAAGTCTATCCAGATCCTACTTACCACGGCTACATACCATGACTACGATATCTGGCGGTTGGGTGCCATGACTGCTTTTCTAAATACTGATTTAGAAGAGAACGTCTGTAAGTACATAGCCAGAGGGCCTCGTAGACAGTGGGAGAAGCGGAAACGTGTGCAAGTTGCTTTACAGAATAAAGCAGGCATCGCGGAGTTGGAACGTCTGTTTTGATGTGAAAGTCAAAGTGTTTGACTTCATCAAAATGGTAGACGAACCTTGTATATACAAAAGGGTAGTAGAGAGTAAGGTGGTCATCTTCGTATTGTACGTAGACAACATACTCTTGATAGGAAAAGAGTTTCCTATACTACGATCGGTCAATCTCCTATTATCACAAGGATTCTCCAAATAGGATCAAAGTGATACCTCCTAAATCCTGAGTTTTCATCTATGAGATAGATGTAATTGGATGCTAGGATTCTCACTAGATGTAGTGAGATGGTATCAATCGATCCTGGGGAGAATCACTGGAAGAGTTCCAGGGTGATAAAGACGACTGAATGTCAGTCACGGGCATTGTCTTTACCCTCAGTAGAGGGACGGTATATTAGAAGAGTTCCAAGCTAGATACCGTGGCAAACTAGACGATAAAGGCTGGTAACATCGCTATTGAAGATACTACCAAAGAGGAAGTTTGGGTGTATATTGGTTCATAAGATGAACTAGGTTCCTGCCATTGTATGACAATGGAAGTGTGGCTTCGGCCCTGGAACCCTGGTCCCATCAGTGACCCAGAAAAATTCTGAGGAAGCATCACCTGATCATGGAGATAGTTGATCTCCGGGGTGATCGAGGTTAGGAGAGTAGACTCAGAGGACAACACGGCGGATCCACTCACGAAGGCCTTTTCCCAAAGAGAGACTTTTAGGGGATGGTTGAATATGTGATACTGCAACCACTGCTACAGATGGCCCTAGTGCAAGTGGGAGATTGTTAGTTATATGTATGCCCTAGAGGCCATTACTGTATATTGGATGTATATTGTAGTGGATGCTGGGACATATATAGATAGGACTTTCTTGCTCGACATGATAGTACGCTATTTGGTTGCACTTTATCTTAACATGTATACTTTCTGTCTCTCTGATTACATGTTGATAAAGCCCTTAGGATGTGTACTCGACTTCCAGGACTATGATGTAGATCATACTAGTGGGGCCTGGGTAGTCCATGAGTACATCCTTCAAATATTCCTAGTCGAGGGAATATCGAGACGGGGCATCGATATTCCAGAGTAAACTAGCGCATATTTTCTCGACCCATGCGATGGGCGATGGATGATCCCATATCCATTGGTGTTTGACATCGAAGATGGTATGCGGGTGCTCAGTGGAGACTGGGTACACTGAACGGACTCGCCGAGAACTCCCAGATGGTATTATACCTCAAGTCAGATGGCAGTTCTCTGGTGACACTGGTACAGCTTAGTCTGTTGACCCAAGATCGTCATAGAGTCTTGTGTGTCTCCCACTGTGCTTTGATTTCCACCCTACCACGGCTCTACTGAGTTGTGCAAACAGGTGGTTATTGGGTACAGTCCCGATTCACATGGAGGCAATGAGCGATAGGAGGGGATTCGTCTCTCCCGGTATTGGGGGTTGATGCTGCGCTATGCTCGACTGGCCATAACAGGAAATCCCTGGCCAGGGTTGCAGTGATATACTGGTAAGAGTTATCAGTAGTTTCACACATGTCATGGACTTCACGTCGGCATGACTTATCGAGCTATTGGGGTCTGACGTTTACCACCCCTAGGCGAGATATGCGACATATCAGACGAACAGACCGGACTGTATGGTAAGTGTTACTGGTTGGATTCACAGGAGTGTGAGCGGGTTTGCTCGTCGATCTTATGATCACTCAATACCCGGGTGGCTGTTACGTTTAGCAGACCGCTTGCGGCTTGTGGATGTTTGATATGATCATCATCCGCTGCCGGCGTATTGACGAGTCTTTAGAGTCCTACACAGAGGTTTCCTGGCTCAAGCGAAACGAAATAGGAGCGCATATGAGATATGTGCGGGACCGAGAATAATGCGTGTATGTGATACCGTATTTCATTCTCGCGATGAATGTGTCGAATGGTTGTATGCGATATAACCTAGTTATCGAATCAAGGATTGATTCGATAAGCCGATACATTGGATACTAGTCGATTATATACGATATGACCGGATCGTTAAATCAAGTGTTGATTTAATGATTTAATGTATAATTATATATTTGATATATTACTTTGCATTAACTAGTATTGGTTCACTTTAAATGGATTTACTCACTTGGTTTGTGCACATTGTATATGTGATATATTTTGTGCACATGATTGTATCATGTTTGATGATACATGCAAGCTAGGGTTAGTGTAAAGAATTAGACCATGGTTAAGTTTATGATTATGGTTTTCTTTTTTTAATTACTTATTCATTTATTTATTCTTTTTGTTTATTTTGGAAAAAGGAAATGATAATGAAAATGGAATGGTGGCTTGATTTGTTTGTAGTTGAAGTTTCTTGAAACTTTGACTAAGTCACCATTCTTGTCTCATTCTTAACCCTAACCATTCAAGTTAACCATGGTCCATTCTCTACAACTAACCAAGGGTTAGTAAATGATAAGTATTGATTTATTTATCATTTACATAACACTTATCATATTCTTTATCATCTTCTTCTTCATCTTCAACTTGAAGAAAGCTTGCACCATCAATGGCAACTAGCCAAAATGAGTGAGAAATCCAAATCTAAAGTCTACCCACTTCCTATTTCTTCATCCTCTACCTCTTGCCAAGTTGTATAGGGTGTTTCCTTCACAAGTTTTCAAGGCTTGGTGAAGTTGAAGCTTGTTCTTGTGATGCCTCGACGTAGATCATCTTCGGCATCGATCCGACGATCAAGCCCGCCCATTCTTCGATGATGCCAATGCTAGAGTCAAGGGTTCGATTTAGACAGCGGAGGGAGATCATCGCGGAGCTTAGGAAGTGGTGGACCTGATCTACAAAGGTTGTAGTCACTTTCTCTTAGCATTTAATTCGATTACATGCTTGCTTCGCCTATACTTCTAGCCAACGATCCGTTCTAGGTTTTCTCGGCACCGTAATTTTTAGAAATTGGCATGTTTGATCACTTGCGAGACTTCATTAGAGTGTCTAGGAACCCTACATCACGCAGTTAAGGTACGTCGTCTGGATCGTCGGCCTCGATCCCGGGGCCGGCGAACTACAGAAAACAGAATTCAAGAATCTAAAGACAAGAAAAGAAAAGAAAGAAAAAAAGAGAAGGAGAAGAAGAAGAGGAGAAAGGGATTGCTCGCTGTGGTGGCGTTCTGTGGTTGCAGAGGGAAGGTGTGAAGGTGTCAACGGCGGCGAACGGAGCTCCGGCGATCTAAGGTTTGGTTTTGAGGAGTTAGGGTTTGGGCTCGGTGTTGGTGCAGGGACTGGAGAAAAGGAGAGGAAGAGGAGATGGTTGGGGAGATGGAGGTAAGGTCTCCGAGGGGTTGACGACGAGGGGATGAAGGCGACGAGAAGGCGAGGGTTCGAAGTTAGGTTTAGGGTTTGTGTGAGTTTTCGTGGAGGGCAGTGGGTTTTAAATAGAAGAAAAGAAGAAAAGAGAAGAAGGGAGGTGAGTGTAAGGAGGAGGGAGGTGACGAGAATCGAGAATGAATAGGATTCGCGAGAGGTGAGAGAGAGGGGGAGAGAGAGAGAGAGAGAAAGAAAGGAGAGAGAGAGAGAGTGAGCTATATGTTATTAAATATATTAATAATATATTTAGTAAAGAAAGAGAGAGAGAGAGAGAGAGAGATTGCTATAGTGCTGAGATTAGATTTGTTATTTTTTTTAGTTAAAATAAAAATCATATATATATAAACAGTTATACGGTAAAGAATATAATATTGATTATATTTGAGATTTTGGCTAATACAAAAATAGTCCAAAACACGCCCAGGTCGGGTCTAAAAATTTAGTTTGAAAATACGGATAATATACGTGTCAACCAAAACCAGAAATCGATGTCCGGTTAAAGAAAATGCATACCTCTAAGAATGGATGCACGCACGTGCACGTAGCCATCCAAACGAGTCCGTTTCACTGAACAGGACGAGAACAAGATGCGCGGATACTACCACAGGGTCAGGGGTATCATGCATGCCATGTAATGTATTTTTAAAAATATTTTTCTTGACATAAAATGTTATATTGTAAAATGCACATGCTAGATAAAATGCCAGTATGCAATGTACGTGAATATGCACAAGTATACGTAACAAGTCAAGTTAAACTATAAACATGAATCGAACAGGTTCTAAGCAAGCGGGTCGGGTCGAATGCAATGTAAAATGTAAAATACCATTCGCACCCAAAACACGATAAATCACAAATAAGGAAATACGGAACTGGAATTGGTATAAATGATCTAGGGTGTTACAGAATCCCATTCTCTTTTAAGTAGTCTCTGAATTCTATGCTCAAGTTTCTCCTCCCTGATCAGATCGTAGGACTTTAATACTTTTACTCGTCTGGTTTTCAACTTCGTACTTATATTCCTTGAATTTCTCAAAAGATTCAAACTTGTGTTTCAACAGGAACATATGTCCGAATCTTGAGAGATCATCGGTGAATGTAATAAAGTACTAGGAATCATTCCTGGTATGTGTAGACATAGGACCATATACATCACTATATATCAGTCCTAAGAGTTCAGTAACTCTTTTTTCGTGTCCAGTAAACGAAGTTTTGTTCATCTTGCCTTTGAGACATGATTGGCAAGTTTCATAAGATGTAAATTTGAATGGATTCAAATATACATCCTTATGCAACTTAGCCAGTCTTGTCGCATTGTTATGATCTAGTCTACAATGCCAAAAGAAGACTTCGTTCATTTCTGAACTGTTCCTCTTATGTGTGTTCTGTATACTTAGAACTATTTTGTGATTTAGAACGTATATACCGTTATAAAACGTACCATACCCAATCAACACTTGATTTAGGAAAACATTCACAATATTTTTGGTACGAAATAACAGTCACTCAGAATCATTGTGTTACCACTTGGTAATACAAGGTGATATTCGCCAACTGCTTTGCCTACAACAATTGCACAATTCTCTTCTCTGAGGGACATATCACCTTTTCCCAGTTCTCTACCTCTACTTAACCCATGTAATGAATTACATACGTAGGATCCTGATCCGGTATCCAATACCTAGGACGTAGAGCAAACTGAGAAATAGTTCTCGGTAATGAACACATCCGAAGAAGATGCATCAGCATGCTCCTTCTTTGTTTTGGGTGGCGTGGGTATCCGGGTATTCTACTCTTCCTTGCTCAGACTTATGACAGTCATAAGATAGAGCGGAAGCTAGCCCTGTACAATAAGTGGGTTCGGCCAATACATCCATATTATTATCTTGATTAAGACGTGTCATTGGTCGCTACCAGGAGAGAGAGAAGGATAATCACTTTTGCGTGCGTTCTTTGCAAGATTAGATTGGTTATTATTTTATCTAATCAGGATGGCTCCCACTGTTTTTATCAAATCTTACTTCAAACCCTAAAATGTAAGATTAGCCGGGATTAATTACACCCTATAAGTTCGCCAATCGGTCAGCCAGGCAGGTATTGGTACTCCGAGGGATTCTCTCCATGATTTCACATGTAACTAATTAAATAACCTCGTTTCTGCAGGGGTATCACCCCATTAACACGTTTCTTAGACACCTAATGAATCAGCTAATTGTAAAGTGGAAAACTCTTCCAGGAGTAACACTTACTCGCAGTGGGTATCGGGATCCAACTATCATATAGAAGGTATGCAATCTCATTGCAAATTTCAACACTTGAAATTCCCAATATCTGTTTTTACCCCTAGCAACTTATGAACTTAATAAGGTCAAAAAATCATAAGCACTAACCAAGTTCAACCCGTCATTTCGTGATTGAATTAAATCCACCCGTACGACCCTTCACAAGGTCAACAAAGCCATACGACTACCCTAATCCAATCGCATCACATGCGGAAGATAAGCACTAATCATCTACCGCACACTACGCCTTGACAAGGTCAACAAACGCAGCACGAATACTAAATAATACTTATTTGAAATGACGGAGGGCTCTGACTGGTTTTGAAGAAAACCTTTAACGTAATGAACTTGATATCGTTGTAGAATCTAGTGATTTGAAAAGGTGTGTTTTTTGTAGCTTTTTCTAGTTTTGCTAAACAGGTCACTCCCGATGAAGGGATCTTGGCTCTTTTCTCATCGAATGAAGTGCTGGATATTCATCAAGGAATACCACTATGCAAAGCAAGAACTAGAGAAGCTATAAAAACAAAACCGAGTGGGTTGTAGCATTTGCTAGTTTTGCTAAAGAGGTCACTCCCGGTGAAGAGATCTCGGCTCTTTCTTCATCGAATGAGGTGTTGGATATTCATCAAGGAATACCACTATGCAAAGCAAGAACTAGAGCTACATTTTTTTAAAAAACTTCTGATTCTACATCTTTAGCTTTCTTTTCATTTCATTAATCTCATTAATAAAGTTCCATCATTTATGTTTCCCTAAACATCACAGAAAAAGAAATGAAAATAGAACGTACGCTTATGCCATCCGCATTCGCCATGGGGCCCCGTCATGCGCCGTTAGGTTACTTAACTAACGACAAAGTGGGAGCTGGACTAGCGCGGGTGCAAAACATAAGCAACGTTTATTATATACCATATATATAATATAGCATTCGTCTCATGCAGTTATATGATCATATCATAGAACCAAGCAACAGAAGTCAACATATGAAATATTGGATATATTAGGAGGCCCGTGTTTTAAATTTAGCCAGTAATAAAAAACACGGATTCCACGGTCGTGATGAATAGCCAAACCCACATCCCTAGACCCCTATGAGAGCGGAAAGCAACCCTGCCAATTCTAGAGTTAGGAGACCCGGTCTCGACTCCTCGAGATGGTCTCCTATTGGACTTCAGAACCCGGTTACTTGTGCTTCCCGCCTTGGGTCTATCCTAATGCGGAAAAGTAAATAATATACATCAATGGTGACATCATCATCAACTCGGAAGTGTCCCAATAAAATAATATTACATATAATTTTTATATGAATGAAAATTGAAAAACTCTCATCTCACGCAAAAAACCCCGGCTATTCAGTCACGATGATCCAATATAACATATCACAGCAACACATAACATCACATGCCATCAAGATAAGTAAATATGCGTTTCCCAAATTCCGTTGACATATAGTAACGAGATCGGAGATACACCACATATTACACTTACGGTCGCAGAAAAGAAATGAAAAACTACAATAATTAGAATCTGCAAACACCTTAGACATCATAAACCCGAAATATCTTATATTCTGAATTTCATACCTAACTTATAAATCTTGCATTTTAGTCTCAAATTGAAAACTCTTTTCAATATGCAGTCGGATAATTCAACAAGATTCCTGACTTAGTGATCGCGTACTATACGTGATTGCGACGGAGTTTTGATCTGAATTAAAACTTCGTGGCAATCGATCAAACGAGACTAAACGGCTAGATTTAAAAAATACTAACTAGTTTTCACAAAACTAATTATTGTGGATACCAAATATTGTATAACATATCATCATAATCTATACGACGCTAAACATTTCGATCGATTTCTCAAACACCCACAAATTTCAGAGACCTCAACAACTTGAGAATCACTAAAAACATCTAGAAAGTGCCAAATAAGATAATGGAGCAACACAAGAAGCAGGAGCCCACAATCTCCCAAACTTGCGGTGGAACCGTGGCCAAACTAGGGTTTGGGCCGCGGTTCCACGGCAGTTTAGAGGAGTTGGGGCCTTGAACTTCTTAAGGCTCCATAAAATAGTCTGCACGATTTTCTTAATATTTTTTTAATTTGGAAAATCTCAACTTTTGAAAAAATGGACAAAAACTTTGAAAATCCGGCTTCGAAAATTCGATCGAACACTTTATCGTCGTAAAGACTTTCCCTAATGTTCTAGCTTGGCTCTGATACCATGAAAGTCTACCCGAGCACTACCATGAGGTCTAAACCGGCATCAAGCATGCAATTTTCAAAAATTGGGGTGCTAATCTAGACTATCCTAGAATCTAACTAGATGATTAAGGTTTTACTATGATGATATCACAAACTATAGTAAGAGAAGGAGGCTACAATCTTTGTAGATCGCGTCCTTCTCTTCAAAAGCTCCATGTAGTAGTCTACAAGACTCCACTAGGCTCTATTTGAAGTTGGATCGATCTTTCTTTGCGATCTTCGTGCCAAAGATGATCCACCCGAAGCTCCGCTAATCCAAGCTACCTCTTCACTAAACTCTTTAGCGAAGGAAACACACTACAACAAAGTGCTATCTAGCGTAGGATGGTGAAGTAGGGGTGTTGTTTGCTCACTAGAGTTCTCACAAGCTCAAGGTTTCATAACTCATGTGAGGGATTGAGCTTGGAGGAGGTGAGAAAGAAGTTGGAGAGAGCTAGAGAGGAGAACTCATCACATGAGCTCAAGTGAGGAAAATAACTCAAGTTTAGAATCCAAGTAAAGAATGGCTTCCCTTTTGTGTTCACTTATTGAAGCATCTATATCTTTTACAATAAAAAATGCAACTATGCTTCTATAGTAAACACAAATGAATAAACAAATATAAAATCCATGTTTCACCCCATTCCTCAAAAGTCTCCACATTTTCCACCTCTTTTTCTATTTTCTAAAAATAGAAAAACCATGCCTGTTTCCCCCAATCAGAGCAAAGCTTTGTTGGAAATTCAAAATTCAAATTTTGAAGCAACGCTTCAAATCCCGGGCGCAACGCGCCACGTGTCAGGCGCAGAAACATCAGCGCAGCGCCCAAAGCAGCGTATCCAAGCAGAGCAAAGCTCTATTTAAAGCAAAATTAAAGGAAGCAACGCTTCAGTTGCGCAAGCACTGCGCGACACGTGTCAGCGCAGATGCGCTAGCGCAGTTGTGCCTGCGCTTTGCGCTACGCGATGCGTGTCAGCACAGATGCGCTAGCGCAGTTGCGCTGTGCGACACGTGTCAGCGCAGTTGCGCTAGCGCAGTTGCGCTGCGCTGTGCGCTGCTTGACACGTGTCACGCGCTGGGGCATTTGCGCCAAACAGAATCAAGATTCTAAAGAAATCTTTCTGTTCTTATTAAAACAAGAAGATTTTCTTCTGTAAAACAGAAGCCCTTGGATCAAAGATCCAACGGTGGGAAAAATTCCCCAAATCACTCAGAGAAAGATCTCTTTAACTAATTTATGGGCACTATAAAAAGGACCCTAGACCTCAATTCAAAGGGAGGAACATTTTTGAGGAGAAATCAAAAATTTTAAGCAGAGAGAACTCTGAAGAAATTTCAAGAAGAAGAAAAAAGGTAAAAGACCTTTTAAATAGAAGAAATTTCTTCTAATAGATCATTGATCTAAGAACAAGATCAATGATCTTCACATAATAAACAGTGCTTTGCACTTTTTTATGAACCTCTGGTTCCTGAAATAAGAAAAAACTTGTTTTTCTTTGATCTAAATTAGATCAAATAGTGCTTTGCACTTCTTTTATGAACCATTGGTTCTTGAATCTAAAAGATTCTCAAATTAATAGTGCTTTGCACTTATAAATCTGCACTGTTGCGCTCTTAGGCTGGCGCAAGCTACCAGAGAGCGCCACGTGTCGGCATCTGAACCATTTGCGCTATGCGCTTTTGAAATAGAGCTTTGCTCTCTGAAATTGGCGCAACTCACCAGAGTGCGCCACGTGTCAGCAGCGCAAGCACAGCGCACTAGCGCAGCGCACTGCGCTTGCATGACACGCGTCGTCACCACAAGCGCTTGCGCGCTTTGATTGGCGCAAAGCGCCTGAAAATGCAATGCATTTCTTTTATTAAAGGGCCAGGCCCAAGTCAAAAATGTAAGCCCGCGGGGGCGCCCCGGCCGTAGATCCGACGCCGGAAACGGGGAAACGAAAACTTTGCAAAAACTTGCAACCGGCACCACCGCGGACTTTTCACCCGGATCGGGCCATTAACCTAGCTAACTAGCAAACAAGAAAAGAGTAGAGAAGTATACCAAGCGATCCGTGTCCTTCGATCTTCGTCTCCACTCCGATCTCCTGCGGAATGTTCGTCACCCATCGTCTCGTCGGAAAGGGCACCACGTAGCCGGAATCTTTTACGGGCTCCCGCCTCTGGACCGAGGCAACTCGGGCGCGAAGTTGGCTAGCCGACGCGTCCAAGACTTGCTATAGAATAGTGTAGTAGCCTTGTCTCTTGGGGTTTTGAGGTTGCCATGGTGATGGAGATCAAGAATGAACTTTTGAAAAGGTGAGGGAATTTTGTGGCATACATAGAATAATCTAATGAATCAATTTTCCTCACACCAAAATAAAATCCCCTCACTTCTCCCTCTAGAAGTGGCCGGCCCCTCTCAAGCATGAGAATGGTGGAGAAAAACCCAAGGAATTATCAAGAGAAGGAAAAACGATAAATCAAAAGAAAACCTTTCAAATCCAAATCAACTTCTAATCCTTTCCAACTCTAATCTCATAAATGCAAGTGATGAGACCATAATGGAATCTCATCATGATAAAGGCACATATGCATAAAACCCTCCACAGAAGAGTTATTTGAAAACTGCAAATAACCCCCTCCAACAATCGGAAAGTCCGGCCGTGAAGGAATAAAAGAAAACCGGCCGGAACGGAATGCAAACTGGCAACTTCAGAAAACTGATCCCGTAATAAATTATAGGAAAACCCCACTACTGCAAATACATGCCCGCATTTGTATTCTCACTGAACACAAATGCAAAGAGACAAAACTACACTATCACATATTAGGATCCGGCTTAAGCCAAAGCCGGCTAGTAAAAACCGTCCGATCACGATCCGTGCAATACCGCACGTATCTGATCGAACCCTGCCATATCTCCATACGGCCTCTACAGCGTTTCGCCCGAAACCTGAGTAACTGAGTGTGGTGGACTCTAAAGACTCGTCAATACTATGGCTGTGGATTTAACCACTAGCACGTCAGAGGTATAAGCCAATACGTGACGGGCCACCAGGTATTGACCAAAAGGGACGTCGATGAGCGAACTCATCCTGACACCCTACTGAGCCTGTCAGTAACAATATCAGTACAGTCCGGTCCGTTCGTCTATGAGCATCGCATGGCGGGCCTAGGGGGTTGGTAAAAGTCAAACCCCCAAAAGCGGTACAAGTCGTGTCGGAGTGTAGCCCAGAACACCCTGAGATACTACTGGAATACCTACCAGCAAATCTCCTGCCTTGGCCAAGGACTTTTCATGTTCCGGCTCTCCTCGACACAGCGCGACCTCACCCCCAATACCGGGAGAGACGAACCCCTGCAGATCCGCTCACTGCCTCCATGTGGCTCGGGACTGTACCCAACTAAAACCTGTTTGCACGACTTCTTTGAGCCTTGGTAGGGTAGTAATCAAAGCACAGTGGGAACTCACACGAGACAAATGACGATCCCAGGTCGATGAACTAACCTGTACACATGTCACCAGGGAACTGCTATCTGACGTCTGGTATAAACCCAACTAGCAGGTTCCCGGCGAGTCCTGTCCGGTGTACTCATAACCCAATGAGCACCTGTATACATCTTAGGTGAACCAACTGACACCAGTGGCTTGTGAGACCGGCCACCGCCCTTCGTCGGGGTCTCGACTGTATACACTAGTCTACTCTGGAGTATCGATGTCCTGTCTCGAAACTCCCACGACTAGGGACCATTTAAGGATGTACTTATAGACTACCAGCTCCCACGTATATGATCGCCCTCATACTGCCGGTAGTCAAGCAAGAATCCTAGGGGCTCTATCAACGTGCAATAGTGACATGTAAGGTCACCTAAAGCAGTACACGATGATAAAGGTAAACCAGATAGCATACTATCATCTTGAGTAAGACTGTCCTACTGGGACAGGTCCTCCCCTCAATCATTGCAATCACGTGCCTGTGATCCAATAATTGACTCTGAGGGCACTATCTCCAACAATCTCCCACTTGCACTCAAGGCTAATTATTGCGATGTCGCATACTCACAGCCCGTGTGATACCGAACACCCAACTCCTCTACTAGTCAGTCTCACAAAGCTCGTTTGCGAAACTGTTGCGTTTGAGGAATAGCCTCAGTGAGTGGATCCGCTCTGATATTTCTTTCTATGTCTCTCTCTATCTCAAGTTCGCGGAGAAAACCATCTTCCAAAATGAGCAATACCTGTCTTAGAATGTGTCTGGATATCTGATGGGACCTAGCTCATAAATGAACTCCAAATCCAAACTTCTTAGACTGTATTGTCAACTGAACTTAATCAGTATCCTGCGCCATGCCTTCCCTCAGTATCTACCTGGACCATCTGTCCAAAATACTGCCCCTCGTCAGAAGGAAGATTACAACTCTGACGGCCACTCTGCCATCCAAGTTATCTTGGATGCCTGGAATGATAACCGTCTCCCAAAGGAGGCTGCCGTTATCATATCCCTAGAACATCCACTTATGTCCTAAAACTGCTTCCCAATGTTTCCCCAGGATTGGATCAATATCAACTTATTGCACCTACTGCAAGAACAACATCTGGTGTGGTACTTGACATCTCATGATTGACTCAATTGCCTAAGCAAATGATCTGCCAATCATGCACATCCCTCTCCCCTTTAGTCTGTAAGACACCATTAGAGAGGGTGACTCCATTACCTGCAGGTACACTACCGTGCCAGGAGTCGTTCATTCTAAATACTCATAGAATGCTGTCAAAGTACCCAGATTGGGAAACCATCCAAATCTAGATCTAAAACCATAGATCTAGTAACTAGAATGTCTGATATAATATCCAAGTCCTATATGGAGAAACTACTGTGTGATGACCATAGTATAACCGATCGTAGTATAGGAATATCACTTCCTACTCTGTGTATGTCATCAAATACCAGGACATCACACCCTACTACCTTCTCAACAGATCCATCCCCAATTCTGATGAAGTCAAACCTATGACTGTCATATCAGAAATAGATGATCTATCTCCGCTATATCTGCTTTAGTCTATAAATAGACATAATCCTGATGTCCACCAATGCTTCCGCTGCTCCCACTGACTACGACAACCCTCTGGCAGAGTCATATAGACGTACGCTTCTAAAGTTAGTTTAGAACGACGCTATACTCATCCTCCTGCTGGGTCTCATAGTCTGGAACAACAGCAATGGCAAGTCTGGGTAAACAAGAACCTCTCTGCCACCGTCCTTGAGTATACCGAAGTACCTCTCGGGTGCCTGAGGTTACCCACCTTATCTGCGGAGTGGCCAATGGAATGTCAAACCAGATTGAATCTTTAGGTTCTTATCAAATCTTCAGTAATCGATTGCGGTTCTGGAATCACTTCCAGTTCTACCATACTCCCACACCTGTTTTCTGAAAAAATCCATTTTATTAAAACTGTGGCGAGTCAAGAACAATATCACTATTGATCTTCCAGATGGTAGAATATCAACCCTCTGCATAGCCCGGGTCAACCCACAAACAGCCATTACAGAAACATGCCTTGAGTTATCCAGAGTCTGGTTTTAAGCATAAGCTGGACAACTCCCCGTATCTTAACAATGTCAAGATATGAACTGTTCTATATCCAATATTGAAACAGAGGCACTGATTTAATTGAACCAGATTCAAATCATGCAGCTGTCTCCAGTGCATGTCAACTAAATGGAAGGAGGCCGATCGGCGTTACTCAACTTAGGAATGCTTCCAATTATGAGTAACCTGAAAGAGAAGCAAGTTCTCTTAACCACTACTATCAACTGAATACCATGTACAAGTATCTACATCTTCGATCACTTTGAAGAATCCCGATGCTTGCAACACCTGGTTCTCTACTTTATTCTTATACCTATAACTTCTCAAAACTTCGACCCTGTGTTTCTACGAAACACCTGTCTAAGAACTAGAGAAGTCATAAGTAAACAGTACAGTACGAGGACCAACCCCTCTGTCCTCATGGACACTGGACAATATACAATACTCTGTATAAGTCCCCTGAGTCTAGCGACTCAATCACTGTGTGTCGTAGGTTGAAAATTGTACTTATGGTTAAGAAGAATTACACCGCTGTTCAATGCTCCTTACCTAACCATCCACTGGTATAGGTAAATGTCACAGACATAATTTCAAAAAGGTATGTCTCACTCTATAAAAATAGACGTACAGATATATCAATTTGAAATTGGTGCACAACAATGGATATTCAAAACCAAATATTTGCCGACCGGCAAACAACCCAGGTGGCTTCCTCAAATATCACCAATTCCAACGAATCCCGATATAATGAGGATGGTCACCTAATTCCCAATAACTTACTCCCACTCATCATATGTAAAACCATACAGATGTGAGAATCATACCTGGTAAATACATACCCTGGAGCAAGTGTCTAATTAGGAAATCAGTTTTCTATTAACAGTATACAGTGAAACTGAAACATTGAAATGTTTCGATAGGGTATCCTGATATTCCTAGTAATGCCTCTTCCATTATTCAGATTCACAACTATAACCGTATAATTCTTTACCACCTCTCCAAATCCCTTTATATGTCTTTAGTCATTACCTTCTGTACACCCCTTTAGGCCAAATGGTTTTCTTCCTTCCCTACCGTTCGGCACCAGCCTATGGTTTGGAAGAAGACTATCCAATAAGCATAATGGGTGTACTGTCCTAATCTTAGGAGCACTCGCAACGCGAGAGAAGGTGAAGATAAAAGACACCTGAATGTACTTTATTCCTATTTCTCCTGAACCAGGATCCATCCCCGAACTGGAACAAGTTCCTTTCGAGTTCGTATATAACCATACGATGGATTATCCAATAAACTGGGATCTTCGTAGTGATACGGAGTGTCCTGGAGAAATACAAAGGTGATTTAGGATTGGCGAAGAAATACTTGGTTTGGTCGTGAATAGCAGTCGCAATTTACTTTGCCCTCTTACTAATCCCTTGCTTTGTCTTAACATAATACCTTCTGTACACCGTTTAGGCTAATTGGCTTTCTTCATTCCCTACCGGTCGGCACCAGCCTAAGGTCTGGAAGAAGACTATCCAATTTGCGTAATAGGTGTACTATCTCCTAAACCAAGGAGTACTCGCAATCTGAGAGAGAAGGTAAAAGGAAAAGACAACTGAATAATCCTATTCGTTTTCTTCAGAACCAGAAACCATCCTCGAATTCTTTCGAGTTCGTATATAACCATACGACGGTTTTGTCCAATGGAAGTGGACGTTCGTAGTAATACGGGGTGTCCTGGAGAAAAGGGTAAAAGTAGGAGTGGCAATGAGGTTTGCAACTCTGACAATCCAAAAGCCAGTGTTAAGTAGGTTCGGTCAACTTGGTCACTGAGTCATAGTATAGGGTCGGGTCAATGGTCGCTGCCAAAGAGAGAGAGAAAAGAAACACTCAGCGTGCACTCTAACCTAGATCAGAATGGTTATCACTTTATCTAATCTGGAAACCTCCCACTGTAACGTCAAATTCTTCCCCAAACCTAAAAGAAGAATTAGCCGGGATCACCCGAGGAGTAAACCAACTCATTAGTGGGAATCGGGATCCAACTATCATCGCATGATAACGTGACGGAATCCGCTCACGCTATCATACTCCAGAAGGTATGCGCATATCTGGAAAGTTTCAGTTCTTTTGAAACTCCCGATGTGGATTTCTACCCCATGCTCTTATGACCTTGGCGTGAGGTCAAAATATCATAAGTCACATGTCAAGTTCTACCCATCATTATCCAGGTTAATTTGAACCCACCCGTACATACCCTTGACGTAGGCCAAAATAGTAGTACGACTGTCCCAAATCAACGCATCTATCTATGCAACAGATAAATATCCGGCAGCTACCAATCACTATGCCTTGGCGTGAGGTCAAAATACATAGCTTGAATACTACCGAATATTTAACCGAAATGATGGAGGGCTACGAATGGTTTCTGGCGAAAACCTTTAACGTAATGAACTTGATATCGTTGAAGGAACTGATAGCTTTGTAAAAATATAGTGACGAAAACCTTTGCTAAAGAGGTCACTCCCGATGAAGGGATCTCGGCTCTTTCCCCGTAGAATGAGGTGCAGGATATTCCAACTGAATACCACGATGCAAAGCAAAAGTAATCGTCTATAGTGAAGTTACTGCCCTGACGCAAACTTCTGTCCAAGGGGTCACTCCCGGTGAAGGGATCTCGGCCCTTGCCTCGTCGACTGAGGAGCAGGATATTCCAACTGAATACCACGATGCAAAACAAAAGAGAACGCCTTTGCAATAACAGCTTTTTGAAAAGTGTTCCAACAACATCAGAATAGGTTTGTTTATCTTGCATTGATCCGAATCAACGCAGTCCCATCAATTGATCACACCACAAAGAACGAAAATATACTGACGTACGTATATGCCATCCGCATTCGCCACTGGGTCCCGTCATCACCCGTTAGGTTAGCTAACTAACGACAGAGCGGGGACTGGACTAGCGCGGATGAAAAACATATACAACATCTACTAGTATATATACAATATATAATTTTCGCTCAAGGCGTGATAAAAATGCAGCAACACAGAAATGTATAGCAACACAGATCAATACAGATATCTGGGATCCCCGGGTTTCACAGAGCCGCTGCTGAAACTCGACGTTCCCTTGGTCGTGTGGATAGCCTGTGCAATGAAATCCTAGATCCCTACGGGAGCGGCAAGTTACCCGCCAAAACCTGAAGCGAGGCAGCCCCCTTCAGCGACGTGAATGGACCACCCAGCACTTCACGGAATCCGGTAACTTGGGCACCCCTCTTGGGTCAACCTGTACCCCCTACGAGTGCGGCGAATAGCCCGCCAATCCTAGAGTGAAGCCCCCTCCGTCTCGATGCCATGAGATGCGGGCCCGTTGCCCTCTAGAACCCGGCTGTCCGTGCACCCCTCCTCGGGGTAATCCTAGTACAGAAAGTAAAATATACATACAACGGGTATATCGACCGCAACCTGGTCGTGCCCCAAAAGAATAATACAAACAGGCAGTGACGGCAGTCCACATGTCGGACGCTCGCCCCGCAATATCAAATGTACATAATACAACAAAACTGTACTACCACTGCAACCAGGCTATCCCCCACGACCGATCCGCAACAACACAGCAAAACACAGAACATCAACGTGAATGTCACGTTCGCAAATCCGTCTAACCGGGCTATAGCAGTTAGACATGATTTACCGATCAAGTGACATTCACGGCCGCAGATATAATGTAAATACTGTGAACTGGCATGTTTAAAATATCCGATCGAACAAATTTATCAAAGTGGGCCCCAAAGCAATACTGTAGCACTTACAGAAAATCTGGGCCCAAAAAGAATGTCCCCAAAACCCCATTTCATAGACTAGGACCCACAGGAAAAAAATAGTGCAATGAAGCTATATTACTGCGGCGGAACCGCGGCCAAAGTGGGGTTATGGCCGCGGTTCCGCGGCCGTACAGACGAATTAGGTCACCAAATTTCTGCTGTGTTCTTAGAATTCTCAGTACATGTTTCCGCAACGACCTGAAAAATTTTTGGAGCTTGAAAAAATTTCGACAGAAACATGAAGTATGAAAAATACGGTTTTTGGGAACTTTGTTCGATCGAGTTCTAAACGTGCTAGAGCAAGCTAGGCAAGATTAATGGCGTGGCTCTGATACCAATGTAAGCCCACGGGGGCGCCCCGGCCGTCGATCCGACGCCGGAAACGCGGAAACAAAAACTTTGCAAAAACTTGCAACCAGCACCACCGCAGACTTTTCACCCGGATCGGGCCATTAACCTAGCTAACTAGCAAACAAGAAAAGAGTAGAGAAGTATACCAAGCGATCCGTGTCCTTCGGTCTTCGTCTCCACTCCGATCTCCTGCGGAATGTTCGTCACCCATCGTCTCGTCGGAAAGGGCACCACGTAGCCGGAATCTTTTACGGGCTCCCGCCTATGGACCGAGGCAACTCGGGCGCGAAGTTGGCTAGCCGACGCGTCCAAGACTTGCTATAGAATAGTGTAGTAGCCTTGTCTCTTGGGGTTTTGAGGTTGCCATGGTGATGGAGATCAAGAATGAAATTTTGAAAAAGTGAGGGAATTTTGTGGCATACATAGAATAATCTAATGAATCAATTTTCCTCACACCAAAATAAAATCCCCTCACTTCTCCCTCTAGAAGTGGCCGGCCCCTCTCAAGCATGAGAATGGTGGAGAAAAACCCAAGGAATTATCAAGAGAAGGAAAAAAGATAAATCAAAAGAAAACCTTTCAAATCCAAATCAACTTCTAATCCTTTCCAACTCTAATCTCATAAATGCAAGTGATGAGACCATAATGGAATCTCACCATGATAAAGGCACATATGCAATAAAACCCTCCACAGAAGAGTTATTTGCAAACTGCAAATAACCCCCTCCAACAATCGGAAAGTCCGGCCGTGAAGGAATAAAAGAAAACCGGCCGGAACGGAATGCAAACTGGCAACTTCAGAAAACTGATCCCGTAATAAATTACAGGAAAACCCCACTACTGCAAATACATGTCCGCATTTGTATTCTCACTGAACACAAATGCAAAGAGACAAAACTACACTATCACATACTAGGATCCGGCTTAAGCCAAAGCTGGCTAGTAAAAACCGTCCGATCACGATCCGTGCAATACCGCACGTATCTGATCGAACCCTGCCATATCTCCATACGGCCTCTACAGCGTTTCGCCCGAAACCTGAGTAACTGAGTGTGGTGGACTCTAAAGACTCGTCAATACTATGGCTGTGGATTTAACCACTAGCACGTCAGAGTTATAAGCCAATACGTGACGGGCCACCAAGTATTGACCAAAAGGGACGTCGATGAGCGAACTCATCCTGACACCCTACTGAGCCTGTCAGTGACAATATCAGTACAGTCCGGTCCGTTCGTCTATGAGCATCGCATGGCGGGCCTAGGGGGTTGGTAAAAGTCAGACCCCCAAAAGCGGTACAAGTCATGTCGGAGTGTAGCCCAGAACACCCTGAGATACTACTGGAATACCTACCAGCAAATCTCCTGCCTTGGCCAAGGACTTTTCATGTTCCGGCTCTCCTCGACACAGCGCGACCTCACCCCCAATACCGGGAGAGACGAACCCCTGCAGATCCGCTCACTGCCTCCATGTGGCTCGGGACTGTACCCAACTAAAACCTGTTTGCATGACTCCTTTGAGCCGTGGTAGGGTAGTAATCAAAGCACAGTGGGAACTCACACGAGACAAATGACGATCCCAGGTCGATGAACTAACCTGTACACATGTCACCAGGGAACTTCTATCTGACGTCTGGTATAAACCCAACTAGCAGGTTCCCGGCGAGTCCTGTCCGGTGTACTCATAACCCAATGAGCACCTGTATACATCTTAGGTGAACCAACTGACACCAGTGGCTTGTGAGACCGGCCACCGCCCCTCGTCGGGGTCTCGACTGTATACACTAGTCTACTCTGGAGTATCGATGCCCTGTCTCGAAACTCCCACGACTAGGGACCATTTAAGGATGTGCTTATAGACTACCAGCTCCCACGTATATGATCGCCCTCATACTGCCGGTAGTCAAGCAAGAATCCTAGGGGCTCTATCAACGTGCAATAGTGACATGTAAGGTCACCTAAAGCAGTACACGATGATAAAGGTAAACCAGATAGCATACTATCATCTTGAGTAAGACTGTCCTACTGGGACAGGTCCTCCCCTCAATCATTGCAATCACGTGCCTGTGATCCAATAATTGACTCTGAGGGCACTATCTCCAACAAAAAAGACCTAGCAGGCCAAAATAAATTGCAAAGTAATAAAAAGGGCAGAGCCCAAGTAAAATTGATGCTCTGCGTCATTTATAAATGGGCAGAGCCCAAAACAAACTGATGCTCTGCATCCTTTATGGGCAGAGCCCAAATAAAAATAAAAAGAAATGCAGTACAAAAAAAAATAAAATGATGAGTATTTTCCAACTGGACTTAGCCCGATCATGGCCGTAAGTCCTCAAATTAAATTGACTGAGCAAGATTGCTCTCCTAAATCAAGTTACCTCCGGTTCGAGGGTACATCTCCGAACTCCTCTGACACCTATCGTTGTAACCCTTCAACGACGTCAGAGAGGTGACGAGTCCCGACGACCACACATCAATACGGACCGAAGGGTCCTTAAACTCGTAGACCGAAACGTCCTTAAACTAATATTGGACCGAAACGTCCTTAAACTAATGATGGACCGAAACGTCTTTAAACTAATGGTGGACCACCACGTCCCTAAACTGGAACATGGACCACTACGTCCCTAAACTGGAACAATAGAGCCTCCAAATGCTCTTTTGCCGGATCTTAACGGTCCTGTTTAAGTTTATCTTAGCCCCAAATACGGCTAACGTATCCTTAAACATTTAAATGGACTATAAAACTCCCAATTGACTTTGGTTCAAGGGTATATCTCTGAACTCCTCTGACACCTATCGTTGTAATCCTTCAACGACGTCAGAGAGGTGATGAGTCCTGACGGCCATATATATATTAAACGGATCACCACGTTAAGTTGATCTTAGTCTCAAACAGGACTAACGTATCCTTAACGAACGTTTAAGTTGATCTTAGCCTCAATACGGCCAAAGTATCCTTAAACCAAAACACCAAACCCAAATCTAAGTAAATACGGATTTGGACTAATCCACGTCCTACGGGCGACGGCATTACTCAGTCTCCGTATACAATCCACGGGCAACCACAAACAAAACAAACACATACGACACGAAGTGAAATTCTGGAGAAGGAGAAAGTTGTTACCGCAATGCGGTAGCGTAATTAACTGCAGGGGCTTGCGCCTGTAGGGAAGAGCGTCCCCACAATCAAAAACCCCTCAAGCGAGGGGGAATCTGACGAAGTCTGCTACATCGGCCGCATCCGTCTAAACCTCCGATGCACGGTGCCATAAATCAACTTGGCATCTTCGGAGAGGTGGATGGATAAAACCAAATAGCATCTGCTCCGAATCTCAGCGTCAAGACCTCGCAGTCTTGTGCGCTGCCATTCAGAGGGGAACAGATTCTGGCACGCCCGGTGGGACCTTTTCCTCTTTCCACTCCACACTTCGTGTGTCGTCTTCACGAACGAATCGCGGTTTGTTAATGGTTGCCTTTGGGTTGCAAGTTACTAAGATTTGGTCTTTTCCATGGCGCAGAACTCAAGCATCAATGGCCTCTAACTGCACCAACTGCTCGAAGTGCCACTGCAACGGACCCTCCACCTCACCCGGAGGTGTAGCATATGAGCCCCAAGCGTCCTCCTTCCTCGCTCTGCCGGTAGAACAGGTGACCCAGGCTACCACCGGCCTGTTTTTCGGGAACATGATCCCACCTACAAGCTTCTCTATGCTAATACCTGCACCGGAAGGGAACAAGAAGTCGGTCTTCGACCGGCTCACTGCTACGACGGCCCCTGTCAACGGGTCGCCCACTACCAAACCAACAGCCTCTGTTTTCGCCTGGCTGGATCAGAACTCTAAATTGGCTGTCCAAAAGAAGGCAATAACTCGTACTCCAGAAGTCGTCAAGGCGCCTTCCCCTATCAAAGAGTCAGTCTTTTCAAGACCGACTGTTCCTGCTACTGCCCCTACTCGAGGGTCTGTCTTTGACAGGTTGAATATCATCCCTCAAAAGAAAACCTCAGTCTTTAAGAGGTTAATACCAGCGACGCCTCATTCAGACAGGGGGCAAAAAGAAGCTGTCTCTATCTCCGAGCCAGTCCCAACGGCTCGTCATACTCGACGTCGCCATTGGCGACGAGTGAGGAAGGCAGGGGGCAACTCCCCCTCAGGGCTAACTCCACCGGCTCCAATGGTAGAAGTCAACGCTGCTGTTCCAACTGGGAACAGTTTCGAACTGCTGAGGAGGGTACGTAAGAATTCTCCAACTGCTACATTGAAAAGATCTCCTCCGCCCGCGGAGAGAGTTCCGGAAACAAAGCAAGAACAGCCCCCTCAACGGCTGTCCTAAAAAATATACAAGGTTTGGCGAAGGGTTCAAGACTCCGTGATCGACCCAGATCACTCTCATCAACAAAAGAAGACGAAGGTGCAAAAAGAAAAATACCGTCCTATTAAACAGCAGAGGACAACAATCGCTAGGGTGCCCACTGCAACGGCCCCTTCAACTTCAACGGCCCACAAAAGAAGAAGGCTGGAGAAAACCCCCACGCCGGCGACAAATATCAGAGGTGGTGAACCCAAACGCCCTAAGTCAGGGGGCATTATAGTTCATACAGTCTATGTCGCGTCTGGTAAAGAGGACAGCCGCATATCTACGGGTCATCGACCGCTTACGCGATCAGTGACCAAAGCGCAGGAGCAGCAACAGAAGCTCTAAGAGATGATGAACGCTATGGCCGCACTTACTGGGCCAAAAGAAAACCCTGAAACGTCCTCGGATGAACGCCAAGAGGAAGAAACCGACGCCGAATTCCTTCGTCGAATATTGGAGAAGAAGGACAAAGAGGCTGCTGAACAAGCAGCCAACATACAGCGTATGGGCCTCCTGTTCCAAGACATGGTAGGGATGATGATATAACAAGATCCTCCAGCTGAAGATCCCCCGATCGTCCTTGGTGACGATAGGGGAGAAACGTCGAATCCTCCGCCAGCTTTGTCAACAGCTAAGGAGGGTACAATCTCCAAAGCTGATTTGGACGAGTACATAGCCCAGCAAATACGGGTTCATCATGCGACTGAAGCAGCTGGCCAGGTCGTAAAAAAGGGGCGGCCGTATCCGAGTTGGTACGATCAAATCAAGTACCCGCCCGGCTACACAATTCCCAAGTTCCTTGTCTACAAGGGGACGGGCAATCCTCACCAGCATGTTGCCCAGTTCAGGGCACTCTGTGGCAACACCAGCGGTGATGACAAGCTGTTGCTTCGCCAGTTTGTTGGAAGTTTATCAGATACGGCGTTCGAGTGGTACTCTGAGCTCCCGAACGACTCTATCAAGACCTTCGCGGAGATGGAGCTGTTGTTTACTCAGCGTTTTGCAAGCGCCAGTGAACACACCCCGATGACGGCACTGATTAACGCCAGGGTAAAGCCAAGCGAGACATGGGTTCAATATGCTATACGGTGGCGGAACTTATGGTCGAAGTGCGAGCGGCGCATTGAAGAAGCTCCCGCAGTGGGTATGTTTGGGGGAACCCTTGATCCGCAAGCAACTATCTCACAATTTATGATGTTTTTCAAGCCAACTACCTTCCAGGCCTTGATTGACAAGCTAGCGCAAATGGATTAGATGGGCCATAAACCCCATCTTCCAAAGCCGGACTCCCGAAATGACAAAGGGAAGGGAAGAGCGATCGTTGTCGCTAATGCTCAACAACAACCGAGCAACTCGAAGCCGGTTGTTCGTCAAAATAATACGCGCCCGTACGTAGCCCTTGAGGAGAGGCTAGGACGTTCTTACTCATTTCCCCGAGATAAAACGAGAAGGCTATTCGAGCTGGCGTTGCGCAACCGACTCATAAGTCTGCCGGATCCAAAACGTCCGTTGCAACCAAGTGATGTCAATGAGTCCAACTACTGTCCTTATTATCGAGTACTAGGCCATCCGATCGAAGATTGCTACGTTTTCAAAAATTGGCTTGAAAACCAATACCGACAGGGCAAATTCGCGTTATCTGACAAATGGAAGGTGAATCCCCCGCAGCCCCACACCTCTAAGGGGACGAATACGCCGGAGGAAACATGCTCCGTCATTGAAGAAGCTTCTTGGGAGGTTGTATTATCAGCCAAGACAAAGAGGATGCTAAACGATCTTCAGACATGTCCAGCAATTAGGTGGAAGAACCCGTTGGAACCACAGGTCATTGAAGGGATGTTGAAGCCACGTCCAACTCCAAAGACCGATGGTGGTGGCTCAAGCACTCGCAACCAGCCGTCAAAATCTTCGAAGAAGAAGAAAAAGAAATCAAAGAAGCCCGTGAAGCCTGGCGACAAGCGCACGGACTTGCAAAAACAAATTGACGTGCTGGAGGAATACAACCAGAAGGCACAGACTCCCATTACATTCCAAGAGTTCCTCGATCATGTCTTTCAAGAGGAAGATGAGGGAGAAAGTTCATCTGATGAATCTGAAGAATGCGTGGCGAGCTGTCATGTGATTTCCCATTCGTTCATGGACGATGAGGAGACTCATTTTTTGAAAAGCTGAGGGCAGACCCTGAATCAAAAATTCTAGGGCCATCAGATGAGGTAATTGACGCATTCCTTAATGAAGCTCGGTTGAAAAGTAAAGCTGATCGAGAACGCGAGACGGCTATATTTGAAAGGGCCAAGCGCCAGCGGCTGGATGAAAGAGTTGAAACGCTCCTGCTGGAGCAAAATACATCCACTACCGACAAAAGCAAATTCAAGATGAGGAAAAGGTTTGCTAAGGCCATGTCAATGGGCATGAAGCGACCATCCTCCGAAGGAAACATTACTGGTGAAATGGAAATGCACCCCTCCTAATGCTTATATCATCAGAAGGTTTCGCACCCCACTCAAGAGTGCAAAGCTTTCGATAGATGGTGGAAAGGATATGTTGCTCATCGACAACATTTTAAGTGGGAGAAACGTAAAACTCGTCGGGAGCGGAGAGACATGACCGAAAAATTTAACAGAACTACCGGTGATTGTCGCATGGTTAATGCCGGGGGATCACAGGTGCCTACATTCGGGAGCGATTCTGATGAGGAGCTGGAGCTTGGCCCTCTCTTTAAAGAGTCCACCTCGGGAAAAGAAGAAGAGCCGAAGGTCTGCGAAAATATCCGGCTACATAATCGGACGCTGCCTGAAAAGAATCTCGGACCCTCAAACAGAAAAGATAAAGGGAAAGAAAAGGTCTCTGAAGATATCGTCTTAGATGACCAAATTCAGGGGGAGCTAAGCGCCAAGGACCCGCCAAAGAAGAATAAGGTGGATTACAACGTCTTAGCGCATATGAGGAAGCTACCCTCACAGCTCAGCATTCTTGACGCCCTTTTGCTATCAAAGGAAGCGAGATATTCATTAATCAAGGCACTACAAGATCCGGAACAATTCCAAGCTTTCCTGGCAGAAGAAAGGATGAAGGATGAATTGGAGGAAGTGCACACGGCCGATATCGCTTTTGGTGATGAAGACCTTCTTCTCGGGACGTGCGAACACAATCGCCCCCTTTATGTCTCAGGATACTGCCACGATATAAAGATAGGCAAAATCCTGATCGACAATGGATCCTCCGTTAATCTCCTCAATGTGCGGGTGTTAAAAGAAATCTGCATGAGCGTTCAGCACCTTGCTCGGGACAAGATCACCATTTCTGGGTTCGACTCCCAATCATCAAGAACTCTTGGGTCTGTGATACTAACGCTACGCTTTGGGCTACTCGTCACGGATATTAAGTTCCACGTCATAGACGCCAAGACATGCTACAATGCTCTGCTCGGCCGACCGTGGTTACACGAGTACAACGTCATCCCTTCTACACAACATCAGTGTATGAAATACGCTAAGGATGGTCTCGAGTATACCGTGGCGGGAGAACTGAATCCGTTTTCCGTGAACGAAGTCCGCAAATATGAAGATGCCAAGTACTTCTTACCGGATTTCGAAGACACGGAAAAGGTGTCACAAGGCGGAGAACAAAGCTAACGCCACTATCCCTGTTTTCGGGAGTGATACCGAGGAGGAAGAGGAGATAGTGTATCCGGGTCCGCCCCAACACAACAAACCAGGACCGTCCGCTCCTACGTTGATCTTTGGTAGCGATTCGGAAGATGAAATCCATGCTGTATTCTCTGCTCGACCTTCAATACGAACGTTCGCTGATGAAGAACAAAGTCTAAAAGTCGCCATGGTGCCGCTTAAACACCGTAAAGAATTGGATGCACTTGATATCTATAATATAAAGGAATTGCGATCGTTCTATATCCCTCCCAGACGAGAAAGCGAAAAAGCAATTCTATTCTACCGCTCTGAAGAAACCAAAGTGGAGAAAGAAATTTGGCATGGCGCGGATCCTACGCTCGACAGGCTTCAGCCTATCCGTCTTCCCAGATATTATACGGAAGGTTTGAAAAAGCTGCTGAAACGCCAGGGGATATCCTTCAAGCAGACCGTTCGAAAATTCAAGTTCTATGACAAAGTCTGGAACGTTCCCTGGACTCAACGCAAACTGCCTAATGGGAGAATGGAGACAAAAGGACTTGGATACATCTGGTCGAAGAAACGAGAGCTACTAAACAGCTGCTATGTCATGTATGACTTCGATGAAGAAGCGGATGCTCAATGGGAGGACGCTAATCCTGAGCCATTGAAAGTTCCAGATGCAAAAGTGCCCAGTCCGTCGTTCGAAGAACAAATGGACAAATTTATAAGGGAAACTGGTCAAAAAGTCTGAGACGACCATAACCGCGAAATGGCCATCTATGAGAAAGCCAAAACCCAATGCCTCCTCCAACAAGCTGTGAAGGATGAAGATGCTGCTCCATGTCAACCTGTTATAAAAAAAGGCTCGACGCAGAGGCAGAAACAAGTCGAAACGCGAAAAAGGTGATCAACAGCAACGAAGCGCGGCTAAAAGGCCACGCAAGCGGGAACCAAGCGGTTACGATCTATCCCTCATGAGAAAAATGGGTCGAGCATACTCTTTTCCTCGGGACAAGACGAAGAAAATACTCGACCTCACTTTAAAACATCAGATGCTTACACTGCCGGAGTCTAAACACCCCGAACAAGCAGGTGAAGTCTCTCACCCGGACTATTGCCCTTACCACCGAGTGATAGGGCACCCTCTGGAGGACTGCTTCACCTTCAAGAATTGGGTTGAAGATCAGTATCAGCTTGGCAAGTTCGCTTTGTCCGACAACTGGAGGGTAGCGCCGCCACAGAAGCACGAACCCAAGGCCACGGAAGAAGAACCAGTTCCACATTGGGATTGGAAGCGAATTCGTACTTCTCACGTGATAACGATATCAAAAGAAGAGCCCGAAAACATGGATGACCTTCCCTGGTGCTTCGAAAAAAGCAACGACGAGGTAATCTCAGAATTCCCACCAACGCCAAAAGAGCTGGAAGATGGAATCCATACCACTACAGATAACCTCAAGAAAATTAAGTTGGGGACGGCGAATGACCCGCGACCGACATTCATTAGTGAGCTGCTGTCTGAAGAGAAGGTGGCTTCATTAAAAGACCTGCTTATGCAGCATAAAGATTGCTTCGCATGGAACTATTCCAAAATGCCGGGATTAGATCCAGAAATTGCTGTGCACAAATTGGCGATATCCCTGGACGTCAAGCCAGTCAAGCAGGCACCAAGAAGAATGCGGTTCGAGCTTGAGATGAGCATCAACGCTGAGGTCAAGAAGCTGATCGACTCTGGCTTTATTCAGGAGGATCAATATCCGTAATGGATCGCCAACATCGTCCCAGTGATGAAGAAAAATGGGACAGTGCGCATATGCGTGGATTTCCGGGATCTCAATAAAGCCTGCCCGAAAGAAGATTTCCCAGTGCCAGTCACCGAACTGATGATAGACAACACGTCCACTCATGAGGTTTTCTCTTTTATGGACGGCTCGTCAGGGTATAATCAGATAAAGATGCATCCCGAAGACCAGAAGCACACCGCCTTCAGGACTCCTTTGGGAATATTCTGTTATAAAGTGATGCCCTTCGGTTTAAAGAACGCCGGTGCCACCTACCAGAGGGCCATGATGAAGATCTTCTATGACCTCATACACGAAATCGTCGAATGCTATATCGATGATCTCGTGGTTAAAAGCAAATCGTATGAGGAACATCTCGAGCATCTGAAGAACGTATTTCAACGCCTTCGATAATACAACTTGAAGATGAACCCTCTCAAGTGTGCATTCGGAGTTTCCTCAGGCAAATTCCTGGGATTCATTGTTCGGCACCGGGGGATTGAGATAGATCCGTCAAAGATCAAGGCGATCATGGAAATGCCACCGCCAAGGACTCTCAAACAATTACGGTCTCTCCAAGGGAAGCTCGCATACATACGACGATTTATAGCCAACCTTTCGGCAAGTGTCGTCCTTACAGTCACCTGATGAAGAAGGGAACCCCGTTCGTCTGGGACCAAAAATGCCAAAGCGCGCTAGACGAGATCAAGCAATACCTGCAGAACCCGCCGGTGTTGGCTGCTTCGGTCAAAGGAAAGCCTCTAATTCTCTATACAACCACCCTTGAAGGTTCCTTAGGCGCATTATGGGCGCAAGAGAATGATCAAGGGAAAGAAAGACCACTCTACTACTTAAGTCGAGTTCTACTGGGGGCAGAAAGCAACTACTCCCCCATCGAAAAACACTGCCTGGCATTAATCTTCGCGATAACAAAGCTCAAGCATTATGCATTGGCGCATGAGGTCCGTCTCATTTCAAAGGCGGACCCCCTTAAATACTTGATGTCAAAGGCCATATTGACGGGACGACTCGCTAAATGGGCCCTGCTCTTGATGGAGTTTTTGATAACATATCAACCTCTCAAGGCAGTGAAAGGCCAGGCCATCGCCGACTTCCTCGCTGAGCATCCGATACCCGCCGATTCTCCTCTGAATTGCGATCTACCAGATGAGCATGCGTTCGACGCAATCGACGGTGATGATACCCGATGGGAGCTCTATTTCGATGTAGCATCTTCCGTGAAAAAGCGCAAACAAAGTACCCCTATAATCAAATCGGGGGTAGGACTCATCTTTGTAACTCCGCAAGCTGGGATAATGCGTTTTGCTTTCTCCCTAACAGAGCCGAGGACAAACAATGAAGCCGAATACGAAGCTCTGATAGCAGGCCTTGAGATCGCCATCGACATGGGAATTGAAAACCTCCTCATATATGGAGACTCCCAACTAGTCGTTAGTCAAGTAAACGGCGACTAGCAAACGTGCAAGCCAGAGTTGGTAAAGTACGGCGAAAAGGTGCAACAACTGTTGACCTAAATTCCCTCATATACTTTGGAAAGCATACCGCGCGCGGAAAACAGCAAAGCAGACGCGTTGGCCAAACTTGCTAAAGAACTGGCCGACGAGAACCTCGATGACGTTAGAATCGTGGTACAAAGCCGTCGGGTGCTTGCTCCAGCAGAAATACCTCCGGAATCATCCGAGGAAAAGGGAGCGACTGAGCAGACGACCTTACAAATAAAAGAACGAGAAAAGGCTGAGGACTGGAGGGAAGTCTTCATAGACTACTTTAAGTCCCATCGAATGCCCGAAGATGCGTCCACAAGACATCAGCTCATGAAACGAGCTCTGTCTTTCGCCTTCGTCAATGATACTCTATATAAGAGGTCGTTTGATTCTCTGTGGCTGAGATGCCTCGGACCTGACGAAGTGAAAAGAGTCGTTCAGGAAGTTCACGACGGACTCTGCGGTTCTCACCAAACGGGCCCAAAGATGAAGTTGAAGATCAAACGGATGGGGTACTACTGGCCCACGATGATTCAGGACTGCCTCGAATATGCGAAGCAATGCCACTCATGCCAGATTCATGGGGAATTTATCCACCAACATCCAAATCCACTCCATCCAACAGTGGCTAGCTGTCCATTCGAAATGTGGGGGACTGACATAATCGGCCCCATCGAACCAGCATCGTCCAGAGGACATCGTTTCATCCTGGCGACGACTGACTACTTCTCCAAATGGGCAGAAGCAATACCGTTAAGAGAAGTGAAGACGGAAAATATCCTCCACTTCTTCAAGACGCACGTCATATATCGGTTTGGAACGCCAAGACGGATCATCTCCAATAACGGGCCAGCCTACAGAAGCCACAAGATCAGTCGCTTCACACAGCAGCATAATATAGACTGGAGATATTCTTCAGTTTACAATCCGCGAGCTAATGGTCTAGCTGAAGCCTTCAACAAGACCCTGACGAAAATCATGAAAAAGACGGTGTCCCGAAATAAGAGAGACTGGCACGAGAGACTGCAAGAGGCTCTTTGGGCGTATCGAACTACGTTCAAAACGGCCACGAACACAACGCCGTACGCGTTGGTATTTGGGACGGAAGCAGTACTCCCCCTCGAGATAGAGTTACCCTCTCTATGAGTGGCAGTCCACTACGAGCTGACAGACGAAGAAAATGCTCACCTTCGTCTTGAGGCGCTTGATGCCCTCGATGAAACCCGGCTCATAGCGCAACAAAATCTAGAAGCTTATAAATCAAAGATGACGCGCTCATATGAAAGATTAACCCGACCGAGGACATTCCGCCAAGGCGAACTCGTGCTAGTGGTCAAAAGGCCTATGATCCCCAATTGCGCCAAGCGGGGAAAATTTGAGCCAAACTATGAAGGCTCGTATATCATAGATAAATTTTACCAGGGTGGGGCCTATCTACTCATGGACATGCACGGTGAAAGGCCTTTCAGGCCAATAAACGGTCGCTTCCTAAAGAAATACTACGCTTAATGAGCCACAGCTTAGGTCAATGATAGATGAAGACGACTATGTCCGCTCACTATCTTCCTAAGCTCAAGCTTTATAAGCAGTAGCCAGCCTTCTTCATGACGGACCGAAACGTCCTTAAACTAACAACGGACCAAAACGTCCTTAAACTAATACCGCAGCATCCGTAGACTGACAAAATAAAAAAAATAAAAAATATATAAAAATATATATATATATATATATATATATATAAAAAGCGGTATGTCCATAAGCAAAAAGGGCACGGATGAAAACCCGAAAGGGCGCCGTGAGTAAAAACAGCAGGGCTACCGGCAAGTGTTCGTGAAAACCTGAAAGGGCGCGACCTCGTAAAAAAAAAGAGAGAAGAAGAAAATAAATAAAAAATAAAATAAAAACGGTATGTCCATAAGCAAAATGGACACGGATGAAAACCCGAAAGGGCTCCGTGAGTAAAAACAGCAGGACTACCGGCGAGTGTTTGTGAAAACCCGAAAGGGCGCAACCTCGTTAAAAGACACTTATAAGGTCCCCTCGACCTTGTAAGGAGAAACCACCCGCGTGAGATCCTTACGACTCACAAGGGAGCAGCATACTTAGGGATCCCCACGATTCCTAAGGAGAAAATACACTTGCGAGATCCTCATGACTCGTAAGGAGAACTCTCTTATGGGACCCTCACGGCTCATAAGAGTTGAAAGTCTTAAGTTATAAAGACCTAAACCTGTGCTTAAGCAACCCCCACAACTTCCAATATTGCCCTACAAGTGGCTCAATACTGACCCTTGTATACAATCCATGGGCGCGAATAAGCATTTCCCTAACCAAGATCCATCCGTGACTGGGGATATGTTCGCATGACCCTTGTAAGTCCTCTCGATTTATAAGGAGAAAACCCTCCTGTAGGATCCTTACGACTTACAGAGAAACAAACACTTAGGAATCCTCACGATTCCTAAGGAGAAAATACACCTACAAGATCCTCACGACTTGTAGGGAGAAATACGTTTATGAAACCCTTACGGCTCACGAAGTCGAAAGCCTTAGTCGACAGGACCTTAACCCTGATCGCTAAGCAACCTTTGTTTGACATCGACATAGGCAGATGATGATTCGCTCCTGGCAATATCCCAGTTGTAGCGGTGCTGATGCCGAAATCGGTGTCTAATTTCAGGTTTACGGCGGAAAGCCAGTAGGCCGCACATGCATACAAAATAGTCGAAATGATGGGGCAACTTGCAATAAAAAGCAGCAAGTAAAATGTATGCATGCAAAATAGCCGAAATGATTGGGCAACTCGCAATAAAAAACAGCGAGTGAAAACAAAATAAACAGCCGAAATGATTGGGCACCGCGAGATATAGCCGAAATGATTGGGCAATCGCGACCTTCGCGATATAAAAGCTGAAATGATAGAGCATCGCGGAAATAAAACAAAAAAAATGATGATAAAACTTTGGCCCTACAGTTGAGATTCACATCGATCCCTGTATACAATCCAAGAGCGCAAACAAAGAGGGAACCATACTTTCCCAATAGGATTCACCAGAAAACGAAGTCAAATCTAAACAGTCCATCCCAAATCCGAAGAAACCAGTGTCTTCGGCAAATACCTCAACTCAGGGAAACAAACAATCCTTGATGAGAGCCTCCTGATCTGCATCGACTCGCAGAGCAACCAATGCCTCCGTGGGAAATTCTCGACTCGTTTCAACACCAGGGAAACAAATAATCCTTGGCAAATACCTCAACTCAGGGAAACAAACAATCCTTGATGAGAGCCTCCTGATTCGCGTCGACTCGCAGAGTAACCAGTGCCTCCGTGGGAAATTCTTGATTCGTTTCAACAACAAGGAAACAAATAATCCTTGGCAAATACCTCAACTCAGGGAAATAAACAATCCTTGATGAGAGCCTCCTAATCCGCGTCGACTCGCAGAGCAACCAATGCCTCCGTCGGAAATTCTCGACTCGTTTCAACACCAGGGAAACAAATAATCCTTGGCAAATACCTCAAATCAGGGAAACAAACAATCCTTGACGAGAGCCTCCTGATTCGCGTCGACTCGCAGAGCAACCAGTGCCTCCGTGGGAAATTCTCGATTCGTTTCAACACCAAGGAAACAAATAATCCTTGGCAAATACCTCAATTCAAGGAAACAAACAATCCTTGACGAGAGCCTCCTGATTCGCATCGACTCGCAGATAAACCAGTGTCTCCATGGCAAATTCTCGATTCGTTTCAACACCAAGGAAACAAATAATCCTTGGCAAATACCTCAACTCAGGGAAACAAACAATCCTTGATGAGAGCCTCCTGATTCGTGTCGACTCGCAGAGCAACCAGTGCCTCCGTGGGAAATTCTCGACTCGTTTCAACACCAGGGAAATAAATAATTCTTGGCAAATACCTCAACTCAGGGAAACAAACAATCCTTGACGAGAGCCTCCTGATTCGTGTCGGCTGGCAGAGAAACCAGTGTCTCCGCGGGAAAATTCCCGATTCGTCTCAACTTACAAGATGAAGCCTCAGGCAGCAGGGACTAAAAAACTTGCTTCGTGAACAATGGGACCCTGCAAGTCGATCTAAAACGGTCTCTTGCATACTATTCACGGGTCTCACTCTCCAAAGTCGAGTTTCGACAAGGAGGGAAACAACCGCTTACGGGTCCTCTCGACTCGTAGGAGGGAAAAATTCTCTTATAAGATCCTTACGACTTATAAGAGAAAACGCACTTAGGAGTCCTCACGATTCCTAAGGAGAAAACACACCTACGAAATCCTCTCGATCCGTAGGGAGAAAAATCTCTATGAGACGCTCACGGCTCATAGAGTTGAAGAGTCTTAGGCAGCAGATCTGAACCTGCGGCCTAAGCCATCGCTAATTCTTGAGGAAGTCAAGATGCTTGCTCTAATCATCCATCAACCATGTTTACTACGGTGGCATGCTGATAATAAAAGAAAGAAAAGACGGAGAAATGACACAAGACATTACAAAAAAAAATGTGTATCTTTTATTCATAAACTTGATTGGGTACAGGATACATTGTGTTAAAGAATAAAAAATATATATATACATTTTTTTTATCTACAAGTACAAACGATACAAAGAGGGATAGCTACTGAGGAGGAAGTGTCTTTAACAAATCCGCAAGCCGCTCTCGCACTTCCTTCAGCGCCTCCTCCTGAGTGGCTGCCGCGGCCACCTCCGCTTCCACCTGGGCCCGCTGCTGTAAAAAAAGATGAAAGTTGCTCCTCGATCGCCTTCTGGGCTTCTTCCTGGCTGGGTGGATCCCGCTCGACAACGTCAAGCTGTTGCCTCAATGATAACCCTTCGGAAAGACATTGCAGAAGGCCTTCAAAGACAACCTTCAGCCGTGCAGCATTGGCCTCCACCCGAGCATGCAGTTGGGCAGACTTGCTCGAAGTCTTACCGCGCTCCTTACGCCTTGAAATGACTTCTTGTTCGAGATGGCGGAAGTAAGAAGCGCTCTGCTCAATCCACGCTGCTCTTTGATTACTGGCGGCTAAGGTCTCGGGAGCGGGACGCATCGACTCCAGCTGATGCAGGCGGGCCTCGATCTCCCTGCAATGGTTAACCCAAGATGCGATGATGCCCTCGTCATGAAAGTTCACGAGTATCACCAGCATCGAGTTAACCGCCGTAGCGAAGTCTGCGGTAGATGTAGGAGTTTCAACGTCGAGTTCCTCGACGTAGTCACTCAACATGCGCAGACTATTCGCGGCGCCTTTCGAAGATGGACGTCTCAGATAAGGACCCGCCAGCATTGTAATGCGAGGCTCGAAGGGCGCCGAGACCGGAACGACAGCTGAAAAGAAACAAGATGTGATCATATAACAGTACAGAAAATAAAAAGAGGGGAGTTATCAATATGATAGTCGCCGTACCGGCTGAGACAGGTGGCAAGGCCGGAAGGGCCGGTGGCGCAGCCGATCTTTTATCCCTTCCTTCAATTTGTAGCACTGCAGTCGAGATGAGAAAAAAGGTTAGAAGTAATTCCATCAACGAAAAAGAAAGATATCAATGGGAAAACATACTCACCAGCGCCACCAGAGGAAGAAGCGAGTTCAGATGGGAAGGAGAAGTGTGGGAGCAACACCTGATAAAGATGGTCAAAAAGCACTCCTGAAAGGCACGACAGTATGACTTTAGTACACAAATTATACGTCTGAAAGATAAGATTAATAAGTTGCAAACCCATACCTTCCAACATCTTCGATGGTATGAGAGAGGACTGAGAGGTGACCACCACCAAGGCAGTAGTTGAAGGCGCTCCCTCGAGCAATGGCGCATCGGCACTGGCTGCACCTGCGTTACGAACAAATGTGAACTTGTCAGAAAAGATTGTAAGATAAAGAGGACAGTAACTTGGGATTTACCTGATGAGCTGCCGGCCGAAACGGAAGCGACTCCCTCCTCCATCGACATGAGGCCACCGCCCGTGGCCTCATCACCCGACTCAATGGGAACCGTTGTCGTGCTCGCAAGACCTGGAGACGGCGGGGGACCATAGGCGGGGAGGGCTATGACTGGAGCATTGCCAGATTCCTGAGAAGGAGCGGTTGGCTCGTTCTCAGGAATCATGGCCACCTCACCGGCTATTCCCTCGGGTTCAGCAGTCACGGTTGTCTCGTCCACCATCACCACAAGGTCATCAGCCTCAGGCACTCCGCCCGCTGCTACCTCGGGCTCAGCAACAACCGCTTGCTCAGGCATAGTGGACATGACCAGTTCGTCAGCCACTATCTCGGGCCCAGTAATCCCAGCTGTGTCATCCGCCACCGACTCGGGCTCGACCAATGTCTCACCCCTCAGCCCCTCAGGTTCGACAGTCTCCGCCTCCCCTTCGGTTGGGCTTGGCCCTGCAGGGTAGAACATATAATAACCGACAGCTTTATAAGTCTTATAACAAAATTTTGAAAGAAGTATTACCTGAAGTAGACTTGTTGTTAGCCTCTCTATTGGCGCGGATCTCCTGTCTATGAGCTGTAGACAAGGTGATCGGGGGCTCTTCTGACGGGGTGTCGGCAGCTTAGGCCCGCTCCAATAGCCAAGGCAGCCCTGCGTGCCTTTGCTTCGCGCCTCGACCGCTTCCTCTCCTCCCGGGCTGTCACGATGGACCTCTTTGACGCTTCCTTCATCGAAGCGTCGTCGTCCTCATTTAAAGATGCCTCCAGAGCCTTTAAGGCATCTCTCATCGGCTCTTCAAGACGAACCTCCTGCAGTAGCCCAGAGGAAGCAGGAACATCGGCAGCTGGCAGAACATTTGCGTCACTTGGCAGGAACGGCATTAAGGTTTCTGCAATAAAAAAGGGAGAGATTAGATTGACCATAACACAAGTAGAATAAAAACCTGATGAATCGAAACTTACTGAGGCCTAAAGACGCTCTAAGGCGTTCCTCCTCTTGGAAGGTCTTGAGTGAAGCGGCAATGGCTTCTTCAGTGGTGATGCCTGTTGGAAGAAAAGAAGGAAAAATATTAGTCAAAGGCAATAATAAAGATATGACGCAATAGAAAATGTGACTAGTGATTACCTGAATCCGTAAGCTTAGCTAGCCATGCGTCACGCCTTGCCAACCATGCTGAAGTTTCGAGGGCGTCCTCTAAGTCTGTGTCATCCGGCGGCATGACCAATCCCTCGTTAGTCCCATATTCACTCAGACCCTCGGCATAGGGAGCGTGGGGTTCCTGACCGAACCCGACGTCTGCAGCAAAGAGCGACTTCTTTTTCTTCTGCCCTCCGACCCTAGGTGCACGTGGGATCGACTTACGCTTAGCAGCCACCTTGGGACGGCGGGTCCCGATGTCTGCACCCACGCCAGACTCCGGCGAGGCTACAACCACTGTCTCCACTGGAGCACAGGGCGCTGGGGCTGCATCTGTAATATCGGGGAGCGGCAATCCGTGCGGAGGACTTTGCGTACACGATGGCCCGGTTCTAACCTCTTTTAAAGGGGCAACTACTGGAGTCCTAGGAACCAAAGGAGCGTTGTGGTCACTGCCTGGAGGCGCACCCTTACGGTCGACCAGCAGTCTCCTTTCCTCCTTTATAACGGCTCCTGTTGCATGATTGTACCGGTCTTTGTATATGTTGAGGAGTCGTGGAGCGCAAGCCAGCGCACTGATAAAAAAATGAGAACCCGTATTCAGGCGCATAAAATGATGCAGCGCGTTCTCCATCCCTTCTTCAGTGGCAGCGGGTTCCAGTAGGAAAGCTTCCAAGGGGACCCCTTGATCATAGCCCAGTTGTTGGGCGAAATGATGTGGGTTATATCTCATGAAAATCGCCGCACCATTCTGCCTGAAGACTAGGAATCCCGGTCTAATAGAATATAAGTGAAGGGTCTCCCGGGCCATCAAAACTGAGGCTCTATCCTTAAAGGAGTCTTGTAATGGTCGCACCGCAGTGGTGGACGCCTTTTCAATAGTCAGCACCTTGTCAATAAAGGACATCCCGGCTCCAACGGTGTGAGAGCGAAGGAGTAAACCCCTGGCGTTCCGTGGTGATGGGGTCACAATTGATGCGCCGATCAGCTGTATAATGCGAGGGAAACCGCACTTGTCGAAGAACGAAGGCCTTTTGTGCATGCCGAAGACACCCGCCGTGTGTAGCTCGAGCCACGATACAAAGTAGTGCATCGGGAAGACCACGTGCAGTACCCCGGGCACATTAGCATCCACTGCTCGACTGAGGCCATGATATAGGTGTGCCAAGCCAGCGATCCCAACGGCTACCTTTACCCCGATGGCCATCCGGTGGGCTAGGTAAAAGACAGAAGGCCGCATACGGTGAGAGTGCATTGGGATCGCAAACCAACTCAGCCCCAACCCGAGAAATCCTAAGAAAAAGGCCTCCTAGTCCATCCCGGGGGCCGCAATTTCTGCAAAAGACATAGTCGGGAAGTCCGGAAGGAAAAAACCCTTTTGGTCTATCTCCTTCTCCGGCAGGTTGTCTACACCTAGACTGAAAGGGTCATCCAGGGTAGCGAACTTGGCAGCTTCTGATGAGAGGGCGCTTGGGCGAAGGAACCGAGCGATGAAATCCTCAAAGTTAACTCCCCGACTCCCATGTTCGATAAAAAGGGACTCATAGACGTTCAACACTTTAATCAAGCTTGGGAATTGGTGTTGAACAGCATTCTCCGGCGTGAGCCCCCTTACCACCGGCTTAGCACCGAAGACGTACTCGTCTGTCGGGAACAACTCCTCATAGTGTTCCCCTATGACTGGTAAACCGGATACCTCCGTGAACTCCTCTAAAGAAATTGACACTTCCCGATCCATGGCAAAGAAAGTGTGGGTAGGAATGTTCCACTGTTCCAAGAAAGCCTTGAACCACCAGGTGGGGAGCGTGGGATATTGGAACAGAGAGATGTAGACCGCGGTGTACACTCCTAACCTTATCAACTGCGACTTCTTCGTCGATAGGATATACCGGGCATACGGCAGATAACCGATCGGGTGGCGGGGGATCAGACCAATGTTATATGATTGCCCCCAAGGTCTCGCCTCGCCCTGACAGATACGGCGTCCTAGGATATCCAAAACCATAGGACGCTGGACCGGAATCGCATCCATAGCAGGATGAAGAATGCCCTTTGAGGTCCAATCAACCATCTCCACAGTATACTGCACCGAGGGTGGGGTAGCATAGTGAATCGCCGTGATGGGTTCTGACAGTACGGCACACGTGAAGCTCCGTCGATCCATGATAATCTGGTTATACCACGACCCCCAAAGGTGGAGACTCTTATATTCCGGGTCGTAGTCCCTAATCATATCCAAGGCGTCACGGTCCAACGGCGCTTCGGGAAATCCCTCCTCCGAACGAGCAAACGGGAATGAGGTATCGTGAGACATGGTCACTGCAAAGGAACAAAAAATAGCCGTTAGTGCTGCGATTCCAAAGCTTGGCATTTAAAATTTTCAATTAACTGAATTTAAAAATTAATTAAATTAAAATTAATCACATCACACTGCAGTGCAGTGGGTAGGGGACCAAATGGGGACCCACAAAATCTGGATGAAAGTGACTCATTTAATAAGACAGCCCCATCATTGGGTAAGACTGTCAGTTAAAGAAAAGATCCCCATGAGAATATTCTCATCAGTGGGGAATCCCTAGAGACAATGAGAAAATCTCCTCTTTTAGAGCAAAACTCTGTCACAGAATGACACTTGTCAAATTCTAGTCTCAAAGGAATAAAATTCCTTAAAAAGAGCTTAGCTCTATAATATTCCATCAAAAAGAAAATTTTGAAAAGAAATTTAAAATTAAAATTTTTTGGAATCTTGAAAAATCCATGAAAACTTATGAAAAATTCTTCATTTTTTAGATCTAAATGATCTACAGTTGATTCAAGAGCAAAGCTCTGTTCATGGGTTAGAACCCATGAACAAGATCTCTGTAGATCTATAAGTTTTTGAGAGCAAAGCTCTATTTATGAAACCCCAATGGGGGATCTCTTTAGATCAAAAGATCTGTTAGAGCAAAGCTCTTTGGTTTAAGATTGGTTTGAATTAATTTAATTTCATTTAGATTAATTTTTACCTAGAGTTTCTAACTTTGGAAATGAGCAAAGATCTGAAGTTCTTAAGCAAGAGCAAAGCTCTGTTGAAATCAAAAATCTTGAAAAAGGGTGAAGATTTTTTTTAAGGGCCAGAGGTCCTATTTATAAGGCGCTTGCGCCCCTTCAGCTCACCCCTTGATCCAACGGTCAGGAACTTGCCACCGCTGCACTCACGTGCGCGCCACGTGAGCGCAACGATGGGGGGGCATTTGTTTCCCCCAATCAGAGCAAAGCTCTGTTGGAAATTCAAAATTCAAAATTTGAAGTAACGCTTCAAATCCCGGGCGCAATGCGCCACGTGTCAGGCGCAGACACATCAGCGCAGCGCCCAAAGCAGTGCACCCAACCAGAGCAAAGCTCATTTAAAGCAAAATTAAAGGAAGTAACGCTTCAGTTGCGCAAGCACTGCGCTGCGCGACACGTGTCAGCGCAGATGCGCCGCGCTTTGCGCTGCGCGACGCGTGTCAGCACAGATGCGCTAGCGCAGTTGCGCTGAGCGACACGTGTCTGCGCTGTGCGCTGCTTGACACGTGTCACGCGCTGGGGCATTTGCGCTAAACAGAATCAAGATTCTAAAGAAATCTTTCTGTTCTTGCTAAAACAAGAAGATTTTCTTCTGTAAAACAGAAGCCCTTGGATCAAAGATCCAACGGTGGGAAAAATTCCCCAAATCACTCAGAGAAAGATCTCTTTAACTAATTTATGGGCAATATAAAAAGGACCCTAGACCTCAATTCAAAGGGAGGAACATTTTTGAGGAGAAATAAAAAATTTTAAGCAGAGAGAACTCTGAAGAAATTTCAAGAAGAAGAAAAAAGGTAAAAGACCTTTTAAATAGAAGAAATTTCTTCTAATAGATCATTGATCTAAGAACAAGATCAATGATCTTCACATAATAAACAGTGCTTTGCACTTTTTTATGAACCTCTGGTTCCTGAAATAAGAAAAAACTTGTTTTTCTTTGATCTAAATTAGATCAAGAAATCAAATAGTGCTTTGCACTTCTTTTATGAACCATTGGTTCTTGAATCTAAAAGATTCTCAAATTAATAGTGCTTTGCACTTATAAATCTGCACTGTTGCGCTCTTGGGCTATCGCAAGCTACCAGAGAGCGCCACGTGTCGGCATCTGAACCATTTGTGCTATGCGCTTTTGAATTAGAGCTTTGCTCTCTGAAATTGGCGCAACTCACCAGAGTGCGCCACGTGTCAGCAGCGCAAGCGCAGCGCACTAACGCAGCGCACTGCGCTTGCATGACACGCGTCGTCACCACAAGCGCTTGCGCTCTTTGATTGGCGCAAAGCGCCTGAAAATGCAATGCATTTCTTTTATTAAAGGGCCAGGCCCAAGTCAAAAAGACCTAGGAGGCCAAAATAAATTGCAAAGCAATAAAAAGGGCAGAGCCCAAGTAAAATTGATGCTCTGCATCATTTATAAATGGGCAGAGCCCAAGTAAAATTGATGCTCTGCATCATTTATAAATGGGCAGAGCCCAAAACAAACTGATGCTCTGCATCCTTTATGGGCAGAGCCCAAATAAAAATAAAAAGAAATGCAGGGCAAAAACAAATAAAATGATGAGTATTTTCCAACTGGACTTAGCCCGATCATGACCGTAAGTCCTCAAATTAAATTGACTGAGCAAGATTGCTCTCCTAAATCAAGTTACCTCCGGTTCGAGGGTACATCTCTGAACTCCTCTGATACCTGTCGTTGTAACCCTTCAACGACGTCAGAGAGGTGACGAGTCCCGACGACCACACATCAATACGGACCGAAGGGTCCTTAAACTCATGGACCGAAACGTCCTTAACTAATATTGGACCGAAACGTCCCTAAACTAATGATGGACCGAAACATCTTTAAACTAATGGTGGACCACCACGTCCCTAAACTGGAACATGGACCACTACGTCCCTAAACTGGAACAATAGAGCCTCCAAATGCTCTTTTGCCGGATCTAAACGGTCCTGTTTAAGTTGATCTTAGCCCCAAATACGGCTAACGTATCCTTAAACATTTAAATGGACTATAAAACTCCCAATCGACTTTGGTTCAAGGGTACATCTCTGAACTCCTCTGACACCTATCGTTGTAATCCTTCAACGACGTCAGAGAGGTGATGAGTCCTGACGGCCATATATATATTAAACGGATCACCACGTTAAGTTGATCTTAGTCTCAAACAGGACTAACGTATCCTTAACGAACGTTTAAGTTGATCTTAGCCTCAATACGACCAAAGTATCCTTAAACCAAAACACCAAACCCAAATCTAAGTAAATACGGATTTGGACTAATCCACGTCCTACGGGCGACGACATTACTCAGTCTCCGTATACAATCCACGGGCAACCACAAACAAAACAAACACATACGACACGAAGTGAAATTCTGGAGAAGGAGAAAGTTGTTACCGCGATGCGGTAGCGTAATTAACTGCAGGGCCTTGCGCCTGCAGGGAAGAGCGTCCCCACAATCAAAAACCCCTCAAGCGAGGGGGAATTTGACGAAGTCTGCTACATCGTCCGCATCCGTCTAAACCTCCGATGCACGGTGCCATAAATCAACTTGGCATCTTCGGAGAGGTGGACGGATAAAACCAAATAGCATCTGCCCCGAATCTCAGCGTCAAGACCTCGCAGTCTTGTGTGCCGCCATTCGGAGAGGAACAATGCCATGCTTCTTTTAATATATATATATATATATATATATATATATATATATATATATATATATATATATATATATATATATATATATCAAACATATATATTAATATATATATATATATTATGAAGAAAATAATTAGTGAGCAATAATATTAGTTAATATATAATTATATCAAATATAAATATATATCATATTATTAAATCAACACTTGATTTAATAATCCGGTTGTATCATATATAACCTACTAATATCATTTATCTGTATACCACATTATCAAATCAACAATTGGTTCGATAATCTGCTTATATCATATATGACCTGACCGATAACAGATAACCGCCAGATTAGAATACGGTATCTCATACTCGTATTTAATCAGGCCCCCGCACATATCAGTATATGTGCCCTACTTCGTTTCGCTTGAACTAGAAAACTTCCGTGTGTGACTCTAAAGACTCGTCAACACGCCAACAGTAGGTAATGATCACATCAGTTACCCACAAGTCATCAGTGGTACTAGTTGTACGTAACGGCTACCTAGGTATTGAGCGAATATAAGATCAACAAGCAAGCTTGTCCAAACTCCTATGAAGCCTATAGGTAACACTTACCGTACAATCCGGTCTTTTCGTCTGATATGTCGCATATCGAGTCTGGGGGTAGTATCGTTGGACCCCAATAACTTGATAATTCATACCAATGTGTGGCCTATAACGATACGAGAAACTACTGATAACACTTACCAGTAAATCTCATCAACAGCCCTGGCCAGGAAGTTCCTGTTATAGCCAATCGATCATAGCGAAACATCAACTCCCTACAGCGGGAGAGACGAAACCCCTCCTATCGCTCATTGCATTCATGTGACTCGGGACTGTACCCAAAATCCACCTGTTTGCATGACTCCTTTGAGCCGTGGTGGGGAGGAAATCAAAGCACAGTGGGAACCACACAAGACTCTATGACGATCTCGGGTCTACAGACTAATCGTACCAGTGTTTCCAGAGAACTGCTATCTGACGATAGGTAGTACCATCTAGGAGTTCTCGGCGAGCCCTGTTCAGTGTACCCATTCTCTAATGAGCACCTGTGCACAATCTTTGATGTCAAACACCAATGGTTATGGGATCAACCATCGCCCCATACAGGGTCAAGAAACGTACACACTAGTCTACTCTGGAATATCGATGCCCTGTCTCGATATTACCTTGACTAGGAACAATTGAAGGATGTGCTTGTGGACTACCCAGGTCCCAGTAGTATGATCCGCATTATAGTCCTGGTAGTCAAGCCAGCATCCTAAGGGCTTTATGAACATGTATATGTGAGACGGTATAATAATACCGGTGAACATGTTAAGATAAAGGCAACCAGATAGCATACTATCATGTCGAGCAAGAAAGTCCTCTATATATATGTCCAAGCATCCACTATATCCTACAATAATAGCCTCTAAGGCATACATATTCCTAACACTGAGTCCAAACTCAAACCTGAATCCAAAATCAAATACGAACTTGAATAGTTGATCATGAACATGAACACTCGAAATCAATTCAAACTCAAACTTGTATACTTGATTCGACTTGACCGAACCATGGTTATAACGTGACATGAACTTGACATGACTACTTGAACACATGATTACATCCTGAACATGAACCTGAACATTTTATATCCATGGATTCAGCCAAGACCTATAATTTTAATCTCTATAATACAATATGCGGAGATAAATGTGTAAATTGGTACGGAACGTATATTGTGGCATGAATGTTCTTTTAAAAGACACCTACATGAATTCACGTGATATTGTCCATGGGTTATGACGGGGCCTTGTACTACATGTTACCATAATCCACGGGGCAAGATGGACTCCTCTCGTATACATGAATACCTTTCTTATCAAACTACAAATAACCACGTTAGAATAAATATCATATACCTATAGATGATCATATACAATTTTACCCGTCTTTTTTTCTTTTAGTTCCTATTCACATGATATACTATTCTCTCTTGTTTCTTTTGGGATTTACCGAGCGCTTGTTCGCTGACGATATTCGTCTCTCGTTTTCTTTCCTTAGAATGTTCGTTAGAAGGACCGGATCCTGAGGGGATAGAACCGAGCCAGGAGGACTTGGACCAGCTTACAGCTCAGCCTGACTGCTAGTTGTTACTGCATTTACTTTCTGTATGCCATTATTTAAGCATTGCTTTGGTTATTGTATGTTATTTCAGATAGTTGTATGTAAAGTTGAATGTAAATAACGTTACTGTTTCATTTTATTACTCTTGTCATTCTTGTTCATTGTTATATTGCTTAATTACGCTTAACGTATTTATTTCATAGTAAATACGTTGCGGGCTTACCATGTCACCATTTCCGGCTACTGGAAAGCAGGGCATGACAGTAACGGTGTTGAAAAGTTTATGCAATTCTCGGCGATAGTGGGTGGTAGTCGTATTTCTTGTCCCTGTAGGAAATTCTATAACAACAGAAGGGATAGTCGAGAAGCCGTTCGAATGCATATACTTTCTAATGGATTTTGTCTTGGTTACACTATCTGGCACTTGCATGGAAAGATCGTAGACTATAAAATTGCTACACATCGTTTGTTGCCGCCTTCTATGAGAACCTCAACTGCCATTGGTTTAAATGATATGATAGACGAATTGTATGATGGCATGCACGATGATACCCTTTCGGATGATGCGGTTCCAGATGCTGAAACTTCTAGGTTCTTTAATTATATGGAGGATGCTAAGAAACCTCTTTATGATGATGCAATAATGACGAAGTTGGGTTAGATGGTTTGTATGTTTCATCTTAAATGTAAATGTTTATAGAGCAACAATTCAGTCTATGATCTTCTAAAGATAGAAAAGAAGGCTTACCCGAATTCCGATCTTCTTGCCAATTTTCAAGAGATAAAGAAGATGATTCCCGATATCAGTTTCAGTTATCAAAAAATCGATTCATGTCCAAATGACTGCATGTTATTCATGACAGAAGATGACAAGAACATAATTAAGTGTAGAACTTGTGGGGAATCGAGGTGGATCTTACCTAAAAGGCGCCCGAGGGATGAGAAGTCGATTCCTAAAATTCCGATGAAGGTGTTGCACTTTTTTTCTATTAAGAAAAGACTACAGAGGTTATTTCTGCTGTTTAAAACCACCTAATATATGACATGATATGCAGATGGTCGCAAGAAAGATGGAGTCTTACGGCATCCAGCTGATGGTGAAGAGTGGAAAAGATTTGACACTCAATTTCCAGCGTTTACTGCGGAGGCTCATAATGTGAGATTTGGATTATCGGCTGATAGCTTAGAACCGTTTAAAGGAGGTGCATCTCATAGCTTATAGCCCGTTGCACTAGTGGTTTATAACTTCCCGTCGTGGATGAGTATGAATCAATCTTACATCCAAATGCCTTTATTGATACATGGAAGCAATTCTCCTGGTAATGACATCGATATTTATTTAAAATTGTTGATCGATGAGTTGAATGAGCTGTGGGAGACCGGCATTGTTGCTTATGATGTCCATAGAAAGGAGAGATTCACATTACGCGCGGCGCTGCGTTGGACAATATTCGTAATTTAAGTAATGTGAAACTTACATATTTGTTACTCATGTATGATATGTGCTACATTTCAGCATATTTTTTTCCAGCATTTGTTGCTCCTGTATGATATTCTTTTCAGCATTAATTTTCACTATTATTTTGTTCTCTAACATATTGAACTATATGTCGTGAGTTGTTTTAGACATGTCATGTTCTTTTAGAAGGACCGATCAGGATGTGAGGGACGATGGATAGTCCTCCAAGAAATGGACATGGAGTAGGAGAGGACCCACACGGGCTACTGATCTCTGGAAGAGGATGCCACATGGGCCCGACAAGCTGATTGTATACATTTTGTACACAGGGGATGCTGTTTATAAGAGCTGCAAAGACGCGAAGAAGATGATGTCATCTATCATGAACAGAGAGAAACGCATACCTCATGTGTTCGAAGATGACGATGGCGAGTGGATGGCCCTAGATTGGGATAGCCCAAAGTTGAGGCAAAAGAAAAACGTTGTTGTATGGGAGATAATGGTGAGATTCTTTTATACAATTCAATACTGAATTTTTTTTATTTGTTTAAATACGTCTATCCATACGATGATGAATTATCTTGTTTTGCAGGCACAATTCGACTTTTGGTGGTATGGCATAGAGGGCCCCAAGACGGTTGTCGATGAGCGCACAATTCACGAAATTCTGCTTAAGTATATGGGGAAGAACTGGAGAGACCATAAGAACAATGTATTCTCAAGACTTGAAACCGCCTTTACACTGGAGGAGATAAATGCGATGAAACCGGATCCAAGTTGGTTCGATGCATACTAACGTGTTTTGGTCTAGCACTTCTTGACCGATGAGTTTAGGGTATGTCTTTTGACGATACTTTTTTTAATATTTTGTAGTAACTCAATAAACAATATTTGATATAACTGCAAGAAAGGAGCAAGCGAGGCAAAACATCCCGCGCTCAGTTGGAAGATGTTTATAGGGGAGAGAGCAAGAATTTCCAACAGGTTTGCGTCGAACATGTAAGTATCGATAATCGATATTTAATATTAATACGTTCAAAAAATATCTTAGAAATTCACATGTTAAATTTCTAAATGTAATATGTAGGAAGAAAATCATGACGGAGAGTCTCTTGATCGGATCGAAGTTTTCAGGGATAGATTTATACGGAACGATGGCACACCTACATCGATTGATACTCAGGAGAAATATGTAAGACTCCACTAATCATGTGTTTCTTAATTATTTCGAAGTAAGTATTGTGTAGCTGTTAGAACGACAGTAATATGTTCTTTATCCAAACATGTGGCGATGGCTGCTGGACGAGATCAGTTGATCGAGGAGATGGAAAGGGAGCAGGGACACCCGGTTGATGATGGCCAGAGGTTTTACGCTGCAGATAGGGCTTTCGCGTCATATCGACTGGATCATCACGCAAGTGTCCAGTGTGTGTCCTCCAAGATCATTCCTCGCGAGTATAACGCTCCTTTTCAACCAACTAGGCGCGCATCCACCTCCTAGGTATCGTCGGGCAGATGATATGGCATCGGAGTTGTTGCGTTGGACCAAGACCCCTGTACTTCATGGATCTCAAGAGGAGCAGACGCCGGATACCGGCGGTTCTTCACACTGATCGGCCCCCGCTCCCGATCTCGCTCGTGCTGCCGATCAATTTGCTGGCTGAACAGTCGAGCAGAAGCTTAATCTTATCACCATGTACGTCGAACGAGGGATGCCAATACCTCTGGTAAGTTTGATAAGCCTAACTTAATAATATATAAATAGCTAGATTGCACGCACACGTCTTGTTGCTTTCCGTATCCGTGTCAGACACGGATGCGTGCCCGACACGCGCTCGATACGTATCTGACATAGAATATGTAAATAGCTAGGTTTTTGATAAATATTTTGTTGTTATGTTATGATATTATATTTTTTATAATCATATATATCCTTGTCCCCGTATCCTATATTTTGGGATTTTGTCATATTGCCGTGTCACATCGTATCGTGTCTGTGTCCACGTATCCATGTCCGTACAACCTTGATAAATAACATATTGACTAAATTATGTATTTTAAGCTTTTAATCGCGGAGCATTTATCCGGGAGCTCAAGGTGCGCCTCCCTCGTGATCGGCTGTCCCTCCGGTGATCGTCCTCCATCGTGATTTATATAATAGTACAGACAATATGAGGATTTCTTTTTATTAATTAAGGAGAGTGCCATATCTAATAAACCCATAGCAATGTACATAAAATACAACAATTTAGAGCCATATAGGTAAGAGCTTATGAGCCAAAGGCCAGCAAAGTACGAAACCTGGATCCAACGCTAAATTTGAGGAGCATAATCACGATCATCTCACTTCACATATATAATACAGTGGAATTAATGAAGAAATGTAAACAACTGTGATATTCATGGGCATTTGGGGCCTCCTCTTTTGTTCTTCCAATTGTTGTAGCAAGGGCAAACCTGCTTGTTTCCATAGGTGCCTGGAGGCACACAAAGGCATGCTGCACAACATTTCTGGCAAAAAAACAAGCACGGCTTCTTATATTGTGTTGCCGAGCACCGTGCATTGCACCGCCCGGGGCATTCTGCAATTTACACAGAAGGTTAAGCTGTTAAATGGTGAGTAAATAAAGTTAAAGGTTTGATGCCAGGGGTGGACCCAGGAATTTGGGTCAGAGGGAACACATCGACATCTATACATAATAAAGTTTTGTTAAGATATTCGACTGCATTACATATTTACGCAATCACAATTTGATAATTGAACAAAAGTTTAAATTAATATTAGAATAATAGTTTTTACAATATTAAGTTCATAAATTGGACCACAAAATTTTGTTTTGAATTTCTAATTCTTCATTTAAGTCTTTAATATGGTTTGTTTAAAAAAAACACTAAAAGAATTAAAATTAATAATTGTCTTTAGTGGGGATTCAAACCCATCACCATTTATTATAGAAAAATTCAAACCTACTGAGTACCAATTAAACCAAATGGCAATATTGATTTATTTTGAAGAATAAAATATATATATCATACATCAAAAAATATCCGACGTCAATTATAACCAATACTCAATACTCAGTCTTTTTTTTTCCGAAATTTGGGAGGGACACGGCTGTATGTGAGTCCGCCTCTGTTTGATGCCATGCATATATTTAATAACTTCAAAACATCATATCGTGCAAAATTTTACTAAATGGGTGCAGTGTGGTACAAAAAGATAGGGGTAAGATAAAATAATATATTACTTAGTCAAGAAAATTGGCTAATGATTACTGGCTGATGATGAACAATTCAATAAATTTAACACATGTTACCATTTTATGGAAGCCTTCGGACCACACGAAAACTTCTCTCCGTACATGACATGTTTGGAAGGATAATAAATGCAGGTATAAAAATAGATTAAATTTGTTCTACGCTGCTGAGAGACTCAAATACAGCAAGTGAAGGATCACGGGTTCAAAACATGTAACCTATGATAGTTATTTAGGAGAGAGAGGGGTCTTCTATACTTTTCGAAATTTAAGTTTTTATGCAACTTAATTATCTGAACAAATACCAAGCATTAACCCTCTTTTGTTTTGGAATATTATCTCTGCTATTAATTAAGTGCAAAAGGAGGAGGGTCCCTAATTTGGAAATCAATTTGGTGACTGTGGCATTCTTATTTCAAGAGAAATCAACTAAAAAACTCTGAAAGATCAAATCAAATTTCATAACAGTCACTCTCCCAAAAAAACTATTCACGGTAAGCCCTCTGTCTTTCTAGAAACCGTTTTCACTATCTAAATTAACTAATTTGGTCTTTAAAAAATCTCGTTTATAAAATGACAGAGAAACTACCAAAGAAGGATGGCTTTCAAACCTTGGGGTTGGAGGCTTCCTTGAGTGACTCCATGCTGCATCGAGATGAGAATTAGAAATCCAAGTATCAAACAATTAATCTATAAAGATTTAGAGAAAGTTTGATTATAAATATCCTTGGGGCTCATGGTACCGTAGGGATTTTGGGTTGAGTAGTTGGAGCTGGAGAATTTACTGGTTGGGGAGTTGATCCATGTGCATGCTTAGCCTGCAAAAAACACAAGAAACATGAAGTAATCAGGAAAATTTTCACATCGCAATGCACTTCAATTTTTTTTAAAGGAATAAGCCGCAGCTCTACTGCCTTGATCGAAATGAGTTCAAATCAGTAATTACAACAGATAAAATGCACCAGGGAATGTAGGGCTTTAACCAGTGACCATCATTTCCGAAGCAGCAGCAAATTTAGCAAGACAATGAGCAGCATTGCACAAGCACAGAAAACTAAAATGAATTTGTAAACATTAAAATTAATCAGACAACTCAAGAGACCTGGCTTAGATTGGATATCATGAGAAGCATGAAAATGGAAAGGAGCACAATGCCAACATTGCTTGCCATAGCTGTTCTCTATATTCTTTTTATGTAAGAAGAAGGGGGCTTATATAGGGGTTTGTGGGAATTGCAACATGTGAGCTATGAGACATCTCATATCATCAATTAGAAGGAAAAATCCAAGGGTGCAGCTTGAGGACATGACACACTTGGCACATGTAGATCAATATATTGTAAGTGCAACTGTAGCCCAATGGCTTTGGTGAGCTTTGATGGGATAAACATTAATGATTAAACAACTTCAATTATTGCTGGAAATGTCTGTTGTGACCAGTGACCATCCTTAATTAATTATCTATCTACAAGTTTAGTCCTTGCACAATATATATAATCTAGTAAAGTACTAGTTTAGTAATTTATAAATGTTGAGGATATCTGATTTTATTTCATTTGCAAATTAATTTGGCTCCTATAGGATTCTTTCGATGAAACACAAACTCCATAAGTTTTACTATGATCCTACATTCACTACTGCAGGTTAGGGATTTGTTCATGGTTTAAACCGTGAATAAAAGTCATTTGGTTCACGGTTTAAACCGAAAGAGAACCGTGACCCAAACCCGCGTAAGCAAATATTAGGTCACGGTTCTCACCGTGAACAAAGTAAGAAACGATCACGGTTGTAACCATGAACGTTCCTAGCGTTAAAAGTTAAAAAATCAGTTAGTTGGTGGGTCTCAGGTTTTTGTTCACGGTTCTAACCGTGAACAAAACAAGTTATGGGTCACGTTACAACACTACTATAATAAGGGGTTGCCCCTATGGATAAAGGTATCCGAAGGGGCAATAAAAGGTTGCCCCTACGGATTACTCCGTATGTCCACATGGTTGCCCCTACGGTTCCATACGAATTAATTTAAAAATATTAAAACGTAATTTGTTATTTGGCCCTACGGAGCCGCAAAAGAAGGACCTATGGTTAAATCCGTAGGGGCATATATATGAGTTATTAATAAAAAAAATAAAGCACAAAAAAGTCCTCGTTCACAAAAATTCCCCGCTCTCACTCTCCCGCCCGCGCCTCTCGTCGCCACCGCCCGCGAAGCGAAACGGAGACCAAGTCAAGTGAACGAAGTGCGACTCATCGCCGATTGCGTCGTCGACCATCTCCGGTCTCCTCCATCGCCGGCCTATCTACAGGTTAGTAAATTTCATATTTTTACTTCTAATTATGCTTTTATTTCTTTTTTTGTTGATAATTGGGTTGCTACTTGGGCTAGGGTTAGGGTTCAGGGTTCTGTTAGGGTGAGGGTTAGGGTTCAGTTCAGTTAGGGTTAGGGTTAATTAGTTGGGGTTAGGGTTAGGGTAAGACTTGGGCTAGGGTTAGGGTTAGGGTTCAGTGTATGGTTAGGGTTAGGGTTAGGGTTTGGTTCAAGTTTAGGATTAGAGGCTAGGGTTAATTTGAGTTAATTAGAGGCTATGGTTAATTTGGGTTAATTAGTGATAATTTGAAAGGGTTAGGAAGTTGATTATGGTTAATTAGGTTAATTTGGGTAAATTGGCCTAAGTTTGGGTTAATTAGGAATAATTTGTGTTAGGGTTACGATTATGGTTAATTGTGATTAATTAGGTTATTTAGGGTTAGGGTTTAGTGTGCACTAGTTTATTCAGTAGGATACTCGATGATAACGTAAACGTACAAGTTTACCGTAAACGCAACAAATTTACCTTAAACTAAAAACTTCGAACCCTTAACAACGAAACGTAAACGTAAAACCTCTTCAAGTTAAATGTTCAAGTTAAAACCAATATATGATACTCGATGATAATATAAAACTTTCATATTCTCATCGATACTCAAACATGAAAATCAAAGCGCGACTTAGTCCCCGTCTATCGGTTAACATACGTTCGATATTCGTCGTGACATAGAACTATACGAAAGTTGTTAAATATCGGACGGTATAGTTCGGTACTAACAACCATCGTATAGTCTATGTGACGAGAAGATTCAATCGTATGATAACCGATAGATTTGTCCAGTGTGGACAAGTTAGGAAAGTATAAAGCAAACATCTGCATTCACTTGTGTTTTCATCCGTTTCGAGTTATTTCGTCGGTACTTTTCCGCTGGTTCTCCGTGTACAAAGATAGATTAGATATTCATTTCAACGTTGTTTCACAGCTTTGAAATGATTATCTATTCTATTACAGTGTACTCAGAGAACAGCGGGGAGGTGCTGCCGAAATTTACTCGAAACGGTTGAAAGCACAAGCGAATGGGGGTCTGCTCTATACATTCTTAATGGGATAGAAGTTTTACCCTCGACAGCCGAAACACACACATACAACACGAATACACAACAAACGCACACACAGCACATACACACTAACAACCCTACACTTAAGCGAAATCATAAATTGAAACACACATATATAGAATACAATCATGCATGGGTATCCTCAAATCTAACTTTGATTATCGATAATTTATTCTTTTCAACGACAAACACACACACAAAGCACATACACGGATTTTCTCCTTTGTCAGTAACCATCCCGTTCTTAGATTTCTCAATACAGTCATCATAACCTACAATTTATATGTTATACAGTCTAACATGGCCCATGAGTACATCAGATTTAAGGACTGGATGTATGTGGATTGTAAACAACGTATGCAACCTAAGTTTGTCGCAGGAGTTGCTGTTTTTATTGAATTTGCACGCGCACATAATAAGATCGTGTTAGAGAAGATTCTCTGCCCGTGCGATAGATGTGGGAATAAGTACTGGCAGAAGGTAGAATTTGCAGAGGTTCATACCGTTAAACATGGTTTTACTAGACTTTATACAACTTGGCTATATCACGGGGAAGGAAAAGAAGACAGTAATGCGGCAGAAGAAGAAGGAGAAGACGGTAATGCGGCAGAAGAAGAAGACGGTAATTTCTTTTCAGGAGAAGAAATGGAGGATATGGTAGAAGCTGCCCTAGGTGAATCTATTCGTACCGAAGATGACATTCTCCGGTCAAGGACCGAGTGCGAATAAGTATGAAAATTTCATGAATGATGCTAGAAAACCAATTAATGAGAATGCAAAGTATTCCACCCTCTCATGGTTCGTCCAACTTTTCCAGATTAAGTGCCTAAATGGATGGAGCAACAAGTCATTCACAATAATTCTTTCATTCTTGAAAGATTCTATGCCCCCGGGAAATAACGTGCCCGGCAGCTGGTATGGAGCCCAGAAGATGATGTCTGATTTGGGTCTAAAGTGTGAGAAGATTCAAGCATGTCCTAAAAATTACGTGTTGTACCGGAAAGAGAATTTAGATTTGAAAGAGTGTCCAACATGCGGAGAGGTCGGGTATAAGCCGAAAGATTCTAATAAGAAGCCCGATATACAGTCAAGATAGCACAATACTTTCCCATAACACAGAGGCTGCAGAGGCTATTCAGGTGCAAGAAAATAGCCGAGACAATGATTTGGCATCACCGTGCTCCTCCAAGTGAAGATGGAAAAATGAGTCATTCAAGAGATTCACCGGCATGGAAGGATTTCGATAGGAGGCACGAAATATTCAGTAGCGATCCTCGCAATGTCAGGCTCGGACTCACTAGTGATTGCTTCTTCCCATTCAACTATATGGCTGGAAGCCACAGCACATGGCCCGTTGTAAGGATAGTCTATAATCTGTCGCCTTGGTTGGCTATGGACCAATCATACTTTATGATGCCTCTTCTTATCGACGGACCAAACTTACTGGGAAACAATATCGACGTCTATCTCCGACCTCTGATCGATGAGTTAAAATCTTTATTCATTGATGGTATAGAGACTTACGATGCAAACACAAATACAGCCTTCATACTGCGTGCGGCTTTAATGTGGACAATTAATGACTTTCCTGCGTATGAAATGCTATTAGGTTGGTCCGTACATGATTACAAAGCATGTCCTTATTTCCATCAACATACAACATCGAAATTCTTGAATTTTATTAGGAAGGTTTGTTATTGCGGCAATCGACGTTTCCTGCCTCTAGACCACCCCTATAGGTTAGACGCTGTTCACTTTGAAGGTCATCAGGAGCTTCTTGGACCTCCAGCCCCATTGTCCGGAGAGGACGTGACTGCTCAGTGGGATGGTTACAATAATGTGGCCTTCGGGATGGATCTGACAAAACAGGTCAAACCACCATTCTTGAACAAGTTAAGCATTTTCTTCGAGCTTCCGTACTGGTCAACAAATTTAGTGCGTCATTATCTGGACATCATGCACATAGAGAAGGGAGTATCCGAGCACGTACTCAACTTGCTTCTTTGTAAAGACGGGAAATCGAAAGACAATCTCAATGCTCGGATGGATCTAAAGGACTGGAAAATTAGAAGTGAATTGGATCCTAAACCGATAGCGGGTAAACCAGGCAAGTTTGTACTTTCCAATGTCGCTCATCATATGTCACAACCGGAGAAGAAAAGATTCCTGCAGGTGTTGCATGATTTGAAAGTTCTCACATGTTTCTCAGGATTATTTAGCAAGAAGATAAAAATTGTGAAAGGAAAGATCGATGGGCTGAAAAGTCATGATCACCATGTTATTATGGAGCACCTTCTCCCATTAGCCCTCAGGACTTCCCTTCCCGAATCGGTTGGTCTAGTAATCAATGACCTATGTTATTTTTTTAGAGAATTATGCGCTAAAACACTGGATGTTGTGACGCTGGAGAAACTAGAAAATTTTATTTCGTTGAAACTTTTCAAGTTTGAGCGTATTTTCCTACCGTCATTCTTCGATATCATAATAAACCCGACGGTTCATCTTGCAACTGAGGCTAAGTTAGCCGGACCGGTACAATATCGATGGATGTATCCCGTCGAAAGGTACGTGGAATTTTTCGTTTCGCGCAATTTGTAAAATTATTGTTGTCCTGTATGCCCATATTTATTTATTTAACATATTTTTCTTTAGGTACCTCTACATTCTAAAAAATTATATACGTAATAGAAATCGACCAGAGGGTTCTATCATGCAAGATTATCTTCTAGATGAAGCAACCACATTTTGTTCCTGCTATCTGGATGAGAACATTGAGACGAGACTTAACCGACCTCGAAGAATTCAGGATGGGCCATATGGTAAAGCTGATTATTAGAGGGTAGACACTATGTTTATCAACAAGATATACCGGTTTATCCTCCTCAATAGCGCATGTCTTGAAAAAATTAGAGAGTAAGTTTTTTTGGATTAATTGTTATATTTGTGTTTGTGTATGTATGAAATGATATAATATTAATTTCATAATTTATTGTTGAGAACAGAATTCATTTTAACGAGATACGTGAGGGGCATCCTGATTGGAACGATGAACGATTGGAAAAATATCATCAGGATAATTTTGCGATTGGGTTGCAGATCATGTAAGTTATTCGAATAACATGTTATTGCTACCAGTTTTAATCTAAACTTATATCGTTATGTATTTGTCATAAAATTTATTTTTTTAGATCCACGATCCGACCTTGTCTGCATCGTTAGAGAGTGATTCAAGATGTTTAGCTCAATTTCCTAATATGGAGGTTGCATATTATAAAGGATTCGGTGTCCTTGGATACAAATTCGAAGTTAAGGACATAGAAACATCTAGAACCACTCAGAAAGTGGGATTACGACGGTAGAATCAGATGGTGTGATTTATTATGGATACTTAAATTGTATACTTGGCATCCAATATCCCGGACGATCAGAACCATTTTATATATTTCAGTGTACTTGGTACGATACATGAACCGATACGGATAAGTGGAGAAACAATCTTGGGACTTGGAAAGATGAATATGGATTGACCAGTGTGAACACACTTCGATTTTACGGTCAGGATGATCCGTTTATCTTTCCGACCCAAGCGTTCCAAGTATACTACTCACAGTGTTTGAAGCATCCGGGATGGAGTGTCGTATTCCGTTGGAAACCCAGGGATATTTACGATATCCCAGAATTCGAGGACAACGATGAGGATGAAGAAGAGAGAAGACTTAGAGTGCTCCGACCGTCTGTTTCAAAAGACGGGTTGTCTTCGGCTAATCATGAAGTTACGTGGGTTAAAAATGATATCGATGATGAAATCCAAGTAGATATGTCTAATGCGTCCACGAAACGAAAAAGGTTATCAGTAATGTTATATTATTACTTCACATTTTACGATCTATACATATATAGCATGCATATGTAATGATTGTTTAATGCGTCCACAAACCGTTTTATCTAGATTTGATGACGATGACGGGATCAGCGAGGGGCGGCAGGAGCTCCAGCCTCGGCACCGGCAGAGGCAGAGGCAGAGCGGTTTTGCCGCCCAGAGAGCTGCGTAGGGATCTTCAGAGGGCCGGTCTTGCACCCCGATCGGAGGCCCCTTCGGATGCCTCCTTTTGTGTGGACTTTGCCACACCTTCAGGTATATTGCACGCATATTCATTTTGAATGTAATATTATAGATATACATGCATATTTATGTCAAAATTACTTATATAGTCAATGTTTGATTGTCTAGCTGTTGGTGGTGCGTCCACATCAGTGACAGAGGCCACTCCCGCAACTCTAGATATGTTTATATATCATATAGTGCATGCATATTGATTTAGAATGCTATATCATAAATATACATACATTCTTTTTGCTCTTACGTACTTACATCTCGGGTAGAGGCCACCACCGCACCTGCGGGTATGTTTATATATCCTATAGTGTATACATGTTGATTTAGAATGTTATATTATTGATATACACATTCTTTTTGCAATTACTTATATAGTCAATATTTGATTGTATAATTATAGGTGGTGCGTCCACGTCTGGTGCAGGGGCCACTCCCGTCACTTCCATACCCTCCGCTCAGTCTGCAAGTTTGTATGAATAAATATAAAATATTTATTCATTTTACATATCCTTTAAGAATAAACATGAACTTCATGTAATTTTATCGATATTTATTTTCTAGTTGGAGATGCGTCCACGTCCGGGTCACCGGCTGTTCCTCACCGGAGGAACTATCGTCCCGCTCGTGCTGCTGCCCGGGCCCAGGCTAGTGCTTCTGTCGCCGAAGGTATATATCACACTTCAATTTTCGTTAAACCTTGATTTCTTAATACCACTTTGTCTTAATATTGATTGTATTGATATTTCTTGTAGATGCAGGGCATCCCCATCCCGAGAGGGGGACTCGATGCTCGAATCAGTCCCACAGGCTGCGGCCCGACAGAGCTAAGGGGAGGCAGCATTCCCCCTCTTCTTTACCCATGATTATCGCTATACCGGCGATTATGCTGAGAGGTTCGGCCGGTATATGGGAGATGAGAGCCGCCTCGTGAAGAAGTATCCACTCACGTTGAGTGGGGCGACCGGCACCGATGCTCATTTGCCCTCTTCTGGGATCAGGCTCGGGTATTAATATATATTTTCATTTGACTTAACCAATATATTTATTATTATTTAACACTTGCAATTTAATAACATTGTTTTTTTTTTTATTTGCAGTTGGATTACGACTTTCAACCTGTACCCGGCCCAGATCACCCTGAAAGAGCGCTCGATCTTCACGCTCTATACCATGGCCTGATAAAGAACATGCAATCAAAGGTCCGATACAATAGGAACGGGCTGAAGATCGAATGCTATTCCCTGTGGATGGCGACCCCCGAGGCAGAGAGAGCAGCTCTCCTACATACTTCGGCCTTTGCGAGAGTCGACGTAGATACATGGCCCCTCTTATGCCAATATTTCGACTCTCAGCGCAAACATGTTTGTATTTTAAATATAATTCATTTTTTAGTATATAATTTATTTTTTTGTGTTGCTTAATTAGAAAACTAAATTTGAATGTGTTGTGCAGAAACATGCCGATCAAAATAAAGAGAATAGGAACACGGCGAAGAGGGGTCGCCCCACTTATACAGGTGGCTCGAGGAATATTACTCGTGCCATTGAGGCATCGGTAAATTACAATAGACCTACTATGATATAATGTAATATTAAGAGTTATTTTATAATATATGTAAATTTTTTGCGAATTACAGAGAGCTCAGACCCTGGCACAGGGTGGTACACCGAGCGTGCTGACCGCGTATCTTGCCGTCCACGGCACCTCGACATATCCCGCGACGGGCGAGCTTCGATTCCCCGACACCGCTACCTAGGAGTATTGCGTAAGTGTTCATATTTATTCTAAAAGGTTCGATAATTTTGTTTTGAAAAGTTCAAATTTAAATGACATACTTATATTTTACTGGTTAATGTGGGTGTAGGAGCGGGTGGTGGAGCAAGCGGAGGCATCGGGGATCGATTTTACTGGACAGAACGATCCGATGTTGCTGAACCCAGTCCTAGACGCCGCACACGGAGGGCACCACGGAGGTTGGGAGAGAGGCCGGGGACTGGGTCCTAGCAAGGCCCATATGAGGTTGGACTCTACTCCGGCGGTTACTTCCCCTACCCCCGTGAGCGACGTCTAGAGCAAGATGTTGCCACCTTGAAGACCACCGTCCAGGAGTTGAAGGAGATGATGGTATGTATACTACTTAATAGTAAAATATTATATCATATTATAGATAGTAATGCAGGGTGTTTTTCGTCACCCCATTGAAATGGGAACACGCGCGCTTGTCAGGCGTACTACAGATTCCCGCTGCCTAGGATAGGCCGGGGTTTATTGATTGTGGGGATCCGAATCTTCGGTAGCCACGGACTAAGCTGCCGTTAATTACCCCTTTCTTTTGGAGCGAGGGAACCTCCGATTGACGGGTTAAACTGGTCATGCGAACTCAATGCGCAATGTACGTGTGTTTTGTTTTGGAGGGGGGCTTGGATATATCGGGATCCACGCAGAGTTTTTACGGGGGTCCTGCTACCCGGATAGCGGGCTGGGGGTCAAGAGGGCTAGCAGCCCCCTAGCGGGGTGCGAGGCAGCGCCCCGGCCCAAATTTTTTTTGAGAGGGACAGTGTTCTAGAGTATGTGTGTGTGTGTGTGTATGTATATATACATATATAAAAATAAAAAAAGAAGGAAAAGGGCATCCAAAGGATGCGTGGGAAAAAGCGCCAGCGCTTTGAGCGCTCGCGCCCCACGTGCCAGGCACGTGGGCGCTCGGGCGCTAGCACTTTGAGCGCAAGAGTGCTAGCGCTTTGAGTGCTAGCGCCCCACGTGTCAGCACGTGGGCGATAGCGCTTTAAGCGCAAGGGCGATAGCGCTTTGAACGCTAGCGCTCCACGTGTCAGCACGTGGGCGCTCGGGCGCTAGCACTTTGGGCGCTAGCATTCTGAGTGCAAGGGCGCTAGAGCTTTGAGCGCTAGCGCCCCACGTGTCAGCACGCGTGGCGCTCGGGCGCTAGCGCTTTGAGCGCAAGGGCGCTAGCACTTTGAACGCTAGTGCTCCCCACGTGTCAGCACGTGGGCGTTTGGGCTGCAAAAGGGACTTGGTCCCTGCAATAGGAGTTGTACTCTCAGAAAGGAGCGCTTATTATTTTGTGTGTGTGTGTGTGTGTGTGTGTGTGAGAGGAGTTAAACTCCTAGGATGTTTTGAAGCTGATGAAGGGCTTCTCCCCTTGAGCCCTAGTTCTTCCCTAAAGTGGGGTTTCTGAAAATGGGTCTCCTTCTTCCTCCACTGTTGGTAGGATCTTGAAGATCAAGAGATGTGAGATTTTAAAAATCTCTCCTTTCTGAGATCTGATGGGAAGATCTGGGTTCCCCTATGTGGGTTTTGTGGTGGAAAACTATTTAGTTTTATAAAATGAAGAGTAAAACTCTTGATTTAATTCAAAAGAAAGAAGAAGGTTTTAGAACCTTGAGGAAGGAGAAAGATCTCAGATCTGGATTTGTTTTTGAGAGTGAGAAAGTTGTTGAGATATTTCATTATCTTTGCCTTTATAGGCTATACATTTTACATATAGCCCTTTGGGCTTTTCAAAATGGCATTTTGCCTATCCCATGGTTCATATGCCATTTCTGTTTGCACATAAACCATGGGCTTTAAAAAAATTTGGCCTTATGCCCATTTTTCTTATATTTATTCGTAAAATAAAATAAACACAACAAAACTATTTGTTACAAAAATTTTGGCATGGGGAGGAGGCCGGCCGCTTCATGTTCGGGCTCGACCCGGGTATTGGCTCACTTGACTTGGGCTTGGGCCCACCTGGCTTGGGGTTGACTTTGATTTTGACTTGGTCAACCGGGGTGCAAAGTTTGACCCCAACAAGTAACATATCCAATATTAGTAGCCTGAGCTTATTTGGTTGTAGACTTAACTTTGATTAATCTTAGATTGGGGTTTCACAATAACCTGATAATGAAACTAATTCGACTAATACACAGTTCTTACTCATTTATTACACACAAAATTGAACAGATGCGACGGGGTACTTCGGCTGCGGCTCCGCATGCATCTCCTTCGGCAGTGGCTCCGCAAGCCACTACCTCGGCTGCGGTTGCGCAGACCACTCCTACAGCTCCACAGCCCGCACAGACTCCCGCACAGTCCGCTCCTTCATTGGTCGAGTTTTTGACGACTCAGGGTTGCACCGTGGAGCATATGCACCAGATTACGGCGATTATCAGAGGTGGAGGAGCTAAACTGAGCTAGGGTAGCTTTTTTTATATTTTAAGCATGTATGTACTTATATGATACATATTGTATATATTTTGGACGATATTGGTGGTATTTGCGTGTTCACGATGATTTAGATTGATATTGTATTCTGTTTGTTGATTTATTTTATATATTATGCGTGAGATGTTGATTATGAATACTGCGGTATTTGGTTATATGATGTATTTATTATTGTGCACAGGGCGAGGAAAAAACAGGAAGCCCCTTTTCTATAAAAAAAAAACTCTGATATTTTGTCCCTACGGATTAATCCGTAGGGCTATCTTTTTCCCCTACAGATTAATCCATAGGTCTATAGTTTGCCCCTACATATTTATCCATAGGGACAAAATATCAGGATACCTGACATTTTGCCCCTATGGACTCAGTAACAGGCGTTACACTTGCCCTTACGACTATATCCGTAGGGGCTTATTTCTGGATCTACGGCTAATTCCGTAGGGGCAGGAAGTTGCCCCTACGGATAGCACCAGAGGGACAAGTATTTTATTTTATAAACCACTAAATTAAGTAAATATTTTGTCCCTACGGAATACACCGTAGGGACATATGTCCCTACGCATTAAACCATAGGGGAAATTATTACTCCGTAGGGGCACGTGTCAGCATGTGGGCGTTCGGGCTGCAAAAGGGACTTGGTCCCTGCAATGGGAGTTGTACTCCCAGAAAGGAGCTCTTATTATTTTGTGTGTGTGTGTGTGTATGAGGAGTTAAACTCCTAGGATGTTTTGAAGCTGATGAAGGGCTTCTTCTCTTGATCCCTAGTTCTTCCCCAAAGTGGGGTTTCTGGAGATGGGCCTCCTTCTTCCTCCTCTGTTGGCAGGATCTTGAAGATCAAGAGATGTGAGATTTTAAAAATCTCTCCTTTTTGAGATCTGATGGAAGATCTGGGTTCCCATATGTGGGTTTTGTGGTGGAAAACTATTTAGTTTTATAAAAGGAAGAGTAAAACTCTTGATTTAATTCAAAAAGAAGAAGAAAGTTTTAGAAGCTTGAGGAAGGAGAAAGATCTCAGATCTGGATTTGTTTTTGAGAGAGAGAAAGTTGTTGAAATATTTCATTATCTTTGCCTTTATAGGCTATACATTTTACATATAGCCCTTTGGGCTTTTCAAAATGGCATTTTGCCTATCCCATGGTTCATATGCCATTTCTGTTTGCACATAAGTCATGGGCTTTACAAAAATTTGGATTTATGCCCATTTTTCTTACATTTATTCGTAAAATAAAATAAATACAACAAAATTATTTATTACAAAAAATTTGGCATGGGGGGAGGCCGGCCGCTTGATGTTCGGGCTCGACCCGGGCATTGACTCACTTGACTTGGGCTTGGGCCCACATGGCTTAGGGTTGACTTTGATTTTGACTTGGTTAACCGGGGTGCAAATTTTGACCCCAACAAATTGCCCCCCATCAATACATGCACACCACACATATGGGTCGTGTGCATGAAATTGATAGATCTTCTTTCACGTGAAGGTCGACTCTGTTTTGATGACATGGATGTCGTTTCTGCCATTTTAGCGACGTGGACGGTCGATTCTGTCCTTTTTGCGACTTTTTGCGACTTGGACGGTCGATGCTGCCATTTTAGCGACTTGGACGGTCGATACTGCCCTTTTTGCGACTTGGACCGTCGATGCTGCCCTTTTAGCGACGTGGACGGTCGGTGCTGCCCTTTTTACGACTTGCACGGTCGGTTCTGCCCTTTTTACGACTAGGACGGTCGATGCAGCCCTTTTAGCGACGTGGATGGTCGGTGCTGCCCTTTTTGCAACGTGGACGGTCGGTGCTGCCCTTTTAGCGACTTGGACGGTCGGTGCTGCCCTTTTTACGACTTGGACGGTCGATGCAGCCCTTTTAGCGACGTGGATGGTCGGTGCTGCCCTTTTTGCAACGTGGACGGTCGGTGCTGCCCTTTTAGCGACTTGGACGGTCGGTGCTGCCCTTTTTGCGACTTGGACGGTCGGTTCTGCCCTTTTTGCAACGTGGACGGTCGGTGCTGCCCTTTTAGCGACTTGGACGGTCGGTGCTGCCCTTTTTGCGACTTGGACGGTCGGTTCTGCCCTTTTTGCGACTTGGACGGTCGATGCTGCCCTTTTAGCGACGTAGATGGTCGGTGCTGCCCTTTTTGCGACGTGGACGGTCGATGCTGCCCTTTTTGCGACGTGGACGGTCGGTTCTTGATTTGACTTGCTCCGCTTCTTGCGGTGTCAGGGTTGAAGTTGACTTGCTGATTTGATGTGATTTGGGTTGACATCAGCACCACTGCACTGGAATATGGTACCAGGAGCGAATCATCATTTGTCATGAGGCGATTTCCTTCATTCCTAGTTTAACGACTTAGGGGTTATCTGTTCCCGGTTTAACGACTTAGAGGTTATCTGTTCCCAGTTTAACGACTTAGAGGTCATCTGGATTGGAGTTTGGAATTTTAGGGTTAGGGTAGGCATCAGCGTTGCTAACACTGAAGCATAAGTGCCAGGAGCAATTCATCATTGCCCTTTCCTGTTGGGAAGCGGTGGCTTAGGAGACAGGTTTAGCTCCCTATCACCTAAGGCTTTGCAATTTTATGAGCCGTAAGGGTCCCATAAAAGCATTTTCTCCCTACGAGTCGAAAGGATCTCGCAGGTGCACTTTCTCCTTAGGAGTCGTGGTGACTCCCAAGTATGTTTTCCCTTTGTGAGTCGTAAGGATCCGACGAAGGTGTTTTCTTACGAGTCGTGAGGATCCCGTAAGTTGGTTCTCCTCATGTATCGTGAGGACACATGAGTGGGTCTTCCAAAATGGAGCATAAGTCGAAGGGCGAAGACCGGCCGCTGGACTGGTGATTGCAGTGGGGTATGAGTATGATGAGAATTATTTGAGCCCGTGGATTGTATACGGTAGTCAATTTGGGAACTAACCATAGGGCTGGGAGATTTTTGAGAAATTGGATTTTGGTTGGCGTCTGCATCGCTGCACTGGAATATGATATCAGGAGCGACTCATCATTCGCCGTTTGGGACTTGGAATTTGGATCTTGTTTGGCATCAGCATTGCTGCACTAGAACAATGCCAGGAGCAACTCATCATTTTCCTCGGGAGGACTTGGGATTTGGATCTTGTTTGGCATCAGCATTGCTGCACTGGAGCAATGCCATGAGCGACTCATCATTTGCCATTTCCCGTTGGGGAGCGGTGGCTTAGGAGACAGGTTTAGGTCCCTATCACCTAAGGCTTTTGAATTTTATGAGCCGTAAGGGTCTCATAAAAGCATTTTCTCCCTACAAGCCGAGAAGATCTCGCAGGTGTATGTTCTCCTTAGGAATCGTGAGGATTCCTAAGTGTGTTGCTGCTTTGTGAGTCGTAAGGATCTCACGCAGGGATTTTCACCTCACAAGGTCGAGAGGACTTTGCGAGTGTATTTTATCTCTTTTCACGAGTTTGCGCCCTTTCGGTTTTTCACAAACTCGCTGGTAGTTCTGCTGTTTTTACTCACGGATCCCTTTCGGGATTTCATCCGTGCCCGTTTTTCTTGTGGACATACCGTTTTTTTTGACGCTGGTGGGACTTTAAAAGTAACCTCACCGGCAGGATTTAGGAGAGATAGGGGTCGTTTATGCCCGTGGATTGTATACGGTTTTGCAGGATGTATGATCCAGACCGTAGGGCCGGTGTGCTCAATTCTCCTGCGACTTGGACCATTCACGCGTAGTACTTCTTGAGATATCGTCCATTGATGGGTGGCATTGGCCTTTCTCCCTTGGCACTTATTAGCTGGTAGGATCCTCCGTCGAACACTTTCTCGATGACGTATGGTCCTTCCCAGTTTTGCTCGAATTTTCCCTTGGCATGTCGATTGGGGATGATCGGTCTTTTGAGGACCAACACCAATTCGCCTTTCTTGAAAGCGCGGACACGAGTCATCGTATCATAGGCCCATGACATTTGGGCTCGGTACAGCTCCAGATTTTGCTGTACTGCAAGCCTCTTTTCTTCCAGGGCGTTAAGCTCCTCCAGCCGAAGGAGGACGTTTTCCTCGTCCGTCAATTCGTGCTGAACGGCTATTCTTAAGCTTGGAACTTCGACTTCGAGGGGGAGGACCGCCTCCACTCCGAAGAGCAATGAGTATGGAGTGGACTGAGTTGGAGTACGGTGCGTGGTACGATATGCCCACAACGCCTCGTGAAGCTTGAGATTCCAGTCTTTCTTGTTGGCTGAAGAATTTTTCCTCAGGAGTTTGAATAGAGTCTTATTGAAGGCTTCGGCTAGCCCATTGGCCCTTGGATTATAGATGGAGGAATATCTCCAGTCTATCTTGTGTTGAGTAGCAAATCTTGAGACTTTGAAGCTCTTGAAAGAAGGCCCGTTGTCAGAAATGATTCTTCTTGGTGTACCGAAACGGTATAGAATATTATGCTGGAAGAATGTCAGAATATATTCTGTCTTGACTTCTTTTAGCGGGACAACTTCAGCCCATCTGGAGAAGTAGTCTGTTGCAGCCAGTATGAACCGATGGCCTTTGGATGATGGAGGATCAATTGGACCAACTATGTCGGTTCCCCAGACTTCGAAGGGCCACGACGCCACCGTAGGATGCAATGGATTGGGGTGCTTGTGAATGAAATCACCGTGAATTTGGCATATTTAACATTTCTTTGCCTGCTCTCCCCAATCCCGTATCATGGTGGGACAGTAATACCCAAGCCGTTTAATTTGAAGTCGCATCTTGGGGCCGGATTGGTGAGCCCTGCAGACACCTGAGTGAACTTCTTTCATAACTTTTTGGGCTTCGGCCGATGACAGGCACCTGAGTCAGAGTTGGTCATATAACCTGCTGTATAGCGCGTCATTCACAAACACGTATCGGAGAGCTCTCTTCTTCAGCTGAATCCTTGCAGATTTTCCTTCGGGCAGCTTGTTGTATCGGAGGTACTCTCCAATCGGGCTCGTCTTGGATGATCGAACCTTCTTCGGCAGGACTGCTCTTCTATTCCGCACTTTCCTCTTCTCGTAGAGAGACTGGGGGTAGAATTTGCCGGCTCCTGACTATGATCAGAATTTCGTTCATGTTAGGATCAACCAGCTCCTTGGTTAAGCGAGTGAGTACGTCAGCCTTTCCATTCAACGCTCTAGGGACTCTCATTAGTTCAATGTGAGTGAACCGTTTCATGAGTTCCACCACTCGGCTTCTATATCGAGCTAACTCAGGTTTGTATATCTTATAGTTGCCGCTTTCTTGGTTGACGACAAGCTGAGAGTCACCGTAAACCCGTATCCGAAGGATTTCCATTTCTATGGCGAGCTCCAGACCAGCTATCAGAGCTTCATACTCGGCCTCATTGTTTGTGCGAGGCTCGGTGAGAGCAAAAGAACGCCGTATGGTTCCCATTGATGGCGTGATGAACACCAATCCTATCCCTGCTTTTATCTCCGGGATGCTTGATTTACTGGAGGTCCTTATCGATGAGGCCCCATCGAAGTAGAGCTCCCAACATGGCTCTTCATTCTCGAGATGCAGCACTTGTTCGTCGGGTAACTCGCAATTGAGTGGTGACCCTTCTGGTATGGGATGAGCAGCGAGAAAGTCTGCAAGAGCTTGCCTTTTACTGCTTTCTGAGGAGTATAAACTATGTCAAACTCAAGTAGCATGACAGCCCATCTTGCCATTCTGACGGCTAGGCTTGCTTTGGTCATCAAGTGTTTGAGCGGGTAGACCTTGGAGATCAGCATAACCCGATGAGCGAGCAGATAGTGCCTCAGCTTCTTCACAGCAAATATCAGAGCTAGGCATTGCTTTTCGATCGGGGAATAGTTGTGTTCCACCCCGACTAAAGTTCGACTGAGGTAGTAGAGGGCATTCTTTTTTCCATCCTCGTTGTTCTGGGCAAGGAGCGCATCGAGTGACTCATCTAGCGCGGCAGTGTAGAGAATCAGCTGTTTATTTGGAATGGGAGCGGCCAGCACTGGAGGGTGCAATAAGTATTGTTTGATGCTTTCGAACGCTGCTTGACATTAGGCATCCCAGATAAAAGGAGCTCCTTTCTTCATGAGCTTTGAGAAGGGCCTACATCTTCCCGATAAATTTGAGATAAACCTCCGTATATAAGCAAGTTTGCCTTGAAAAGATCTTAGCTGTGTCAGGATCTTTGGAGGGGGCATCTCCATGATGGCCTTTATCTTTGATGGGTCAACTTCGATCCCTCAATGTCGGACTATGAAGCCTATAAATTTTCCCGATGACACGCCAAAAACGCACTTTAAAGGATTCATCTTCAGATCGTATTCCCTCAGTCTGGTAAGAACGGACCTAAGACCTTGGAGGTGGTCGGCCTTGGTTTTAGTTTCGACGACCAGATCATCAACATAGCATTTGACGACTTTATGGATCAGGTCATCAAAGATACTAGTCATTGCCCTTTGATATGTAGCACCTGCGTTCTTCAGTCCGAACGACATCACCTTGTAACAATATATTCCGATCGGGGTTCGAAATGCTGTGTGTTTCTCATCCTCAGGCGACATCTTGATCTGATTATATCCACACGAGCCATCCATAAAGGTGAACAACTCGTAATTTGAGGTGTCTTCGACCATCATTTCCATGACCGGTTGCGGGAAGTCGTCTTTAAGACATACCTTGTTGAGGTTCTTGAAATCGACACAAACTCGGATCTGCCCATTTTTCTTCTTCACTGGGACTATGCATGCGATCCAGTCCGCATATTTCTCTTCCCTGATGAAGCCGGCATCGATGAGCTTCTTGGTTTCCTCGATGACCTTTTCTTCTAGTTCCCTTCTCATTCTTCGAGGAGCTTGTTTGACTGGCTTAGCATAAGGAGATATAGCCATCTTATGCACGGCCACTTCAGGGGAAAGGCCATGCATTTCTTTGTATGTCCACGCGAAGCAGTCGACGAACTCGTGCAGCAGGGCAATTATTTGCTCTTTCATTTCCTCCGACAAGAGTGAGCTGATGTAGGTCGACCTTGGATTATCGGGCGTTCCTAAGTCAATCTCGGTTAGCTCGTCAAAGGTTGCTTGTTCGCCATCTTCGAGCTCTTGAGGAGCTTCTTCTAGCTCGGGTAGCTCGTCTTCATCATTTGACTCTTCGCTGGCTTCCCCAATATGGGTCATGTAGCATGCCTTAGAATCAGGCTGGATGAAACCTATGCCCCGCCTATCTGGAATTCGTCCATCGATGAATGCTCGGACCTGAGGTGGATGCCATAGCCCTTCGTAAAACTTTGCTTCGGACTCCGTTTGATATAACCGGCATCCGCACTTTTTAAAGTATTCCCGCATCTCGGGTGCATAGTATCTGGGATTGAGGACGGCTCTTATACCTCTCTCATATGGAAGGCATGCGGACAAATCGTCCGGGTGCACAACGGGGTTTGACCCATAAAACAGGATGCCTTTCTGTCCACTTTTCCTTCCGAGGATGTAGAAAGTTTTCAGCTGGTCCACGGTGGAGACTGACAATGTATCGAGCTCTTTGCACATCTTCTCTGGTACCCTTGTGACAGTTAGGGGCCCTTCTGCAATTTCGAAGGTATCTCGTAGTTTTTCTTGTTCCATGGGGGTCCAATCTGCACTGCTGTTGCACGGCAGGTCCTCTTCCTCCGATTCTTCAGTTTCGGTGCCAAGATGTGGGCGGACTTTGCTGATAGATAGGGCTTCAGTAACAGATTCGTCCGTATCGCTACCGAAATGAGGGCGAGTTTTACGGAAGGACGGACTTCCAGCGTCGGACTCATCAGTGTCGCTACCGAAACGCCGGCGCACTTGGGCGTTTTTGCTTTTGAAAGTGACAGACGGCTCAGATTTGCTTTTGAGTCTTGGGGCCGCTCTATCCTCAGTCAGGTGTGGCTTAGCATTTTGGTGGTTCATAAAGTACCGAGAATCTTCATATCGGACTTCATGCACACCGAACGGCTGGATTTCTCCGTCAATGAGTCTTTCTTCTCCATTTTTAGTATACTTCATGCATTGATGGAGAGTTGACGGGACGATGCCGTAATCGTGGAGCCACGGCCGTCCCAAAAGAATCTTATAAGACGTGTCGGCGTCGATCACGTATATCTTAGCTTCAGTTTGCAGATCCCCGAATTTGATTGGCAAAGCTATAGACCCCAGAACTTGCTGGCAGTTTTGATTGAAGCCTTGAATGACAAACCTTTCCCTTGACAGGTGTCGGACGTCCATTGACAAACTCTTCAGTGTCCGTAAGTTCATGATGTTCACTGAGGACCCCGGATCAATCAATATGCGATTAATCCTATCTCCGTCGCTGTACCCGGTCACGTAAAGCGGCCGATTATGCTCAGCCGTTCCCAGTAGCAAGTCTTCATCCTTAAACGTGACTGCGGCGGCTTGCAAAGTGTACTGCGCTTCTTTCATATTAATTTCCGCAAAGCGAGCCTGATACCGCTCAGGGTTTTGTAGAGCATGAATGAGAACATCTCTAAGCTCTTGAGATAGAACCAAAGTATCGTAGATGCTAAGGAGAGACGGAAGCTTTCGGAGGTGAACCAAGACATTATAGTATGCTAGGGGAGGACTCGAATCTTCATGAGCAAGTTCTCTGCCATCTTCTTCATTAGCGACTTGTTTTTCCTTCCCTTTTGGGGCGTTGCCCTGATTTGGCGGTAGAGCCCTGCCGCTTCTGAGCTAGATTTGGTTGGCCTTTGTGGCGATCTCCTCGTTCTCTTCGGGAAAACAGAGCTCCTCCTTCGAGTCGCTACCAAGATGGATGGCGTAGCAGGTCACTACTGGGATCTCTTCATTGGAGTCTTCTTCTAACTCTTCCAGAATTTCAGCTGCTCATATAGGGAGGAACTCCTTCAATTGAATCAGAGTTCTTTCCTTTTGTTCATAGTCTTCGAGGGAATCGATATATTTTTGAATGGTCGATCTCCCTGCAGACTCTTTTTCGCGCCGAGCTGCATTTTTCTTCTTCTTGAGCTTCTTGGATTTTGAGGCTGATGGAGCCGCATTGGCAGCTGGACTGGTAGGCTTCTTTTGTCCTTCCCATTCCGTCCTGGGCTCTTTCTGAAGCAGCTTTAGCATCTTCTTCGTCTTATTAGATATGTGCGTACTCCACGGAGACCGCAGTGAGTCCGCTCCATTTCTCAGGGCAGCGGGTTCGGCTGTCCGCTCCCAGAAGGTTTCAGCTTCTGTCTGTATAAAGTTGGTGGTTGCAACTTGATTGTTCACCAACACGCTTTTGGACAGCTCGATCTCTCCAGCCTTGTACTACTTCTCGACCCAGTCCTTGAAGATATAGCAATCCTCGATCGCATAGCTCACTACTCGGTGGTACGGGCAATACAGGGGATTGTCGGTCATTTTTGCTTCTTGGGGTCTTTTCGACCCGGCAATTGTAGGCCGTTGTTCAAGGCATCTTTAAATATCTTGCGGACCTTGTCCCTTCTGAAAGAGTAAACCTTGTTCTTTTTCTCCTCTAGGGAAGGCCCATCTCCTCCCAGCAATGGCTTTCGAGACCGGTTGGTTTTGGATTCTCCCGCCCTTCGCTTTTCTTCATTGTCGGACGCATTGAAGACATTGGTACTGCTGGAACTCCCGCTTCTACGGCTGTCGTCCCGCTTGCCTTTCCAAGTTTTGTCTCTCTGAGAGTCCGGGGTAGATTCTTGCTTCGAGCGTTCCAGCATTTAGACTTTCTTGGTTAGCTCTTGAAACGTCTTGAGGCCTGCTGTACACAAGAACGGGACCATCCAATTGCTGAGGTTCCCAATGAGAAGGCTGACGGACTGGTCCTGCTCCAGCGGCGGTTCGCACTTGACTGCGAGATTACGCCATCGGGCGATAAAGTCGGTGTTGCTTTCATTCATCCCCGGCTTGGTCCTCACAAGGTCGGCAATGGAGATTTTATCACTGACACTCATGAACCTTTGCCGAAACAGAGACTCTATTTGGGCAAAGGTAATGACGGACCCATCTGGTATACTCGCGTACCAGTCAAAAGCGACACCGGTCAGGCTGTTGAAAAACTGACGAAGAAGGAGCGCATCATTGCCCCCCGTATTTCCGCACGATGCTTTGAAGTGGGCGACGTGCTGATTTGCATTTCCCATTCCGTCAAATCTTCCGAACTTAGGAATGACGTAGCCTCTTGGGAACTCGATCAGATCGTACTGTGCGGGATAGGGCTGCCCACTACTGCCAATCTCTTTCTGGGCTTCAGCTTCAGCCACCAATGTTTTAACTTTGCTGGTGACCAAATCCATTATCCGATCTTGTGTTAGCGGGATAGTGCTATCTGGGGCCAAGGCGTCCCCAGAAGCGGAATGTGGCCGGCTTTCGTGCGGCTCGACCAGCCTTGGACCCAAAGGAACAGGCATTGGCTGGTTTGGATTGTCATCACCCGGCTGATGAGTAGCGACTTATGCTTGATTGGGAGGCGTCGAGCAATTTGAGTCGTAAGCTGCATTACAACGTTCGTTAGGTCGTCGATTTTCGAATAGAGCTTGGCCATCTTTTTATCTTTGCTTTTGAGCTGTTTTCGAAGCTCTTGAAGCAGCTCTTGCTCTGCGGTCCTGGGGTGGAAAGTCGGCTCTTCCTCGCTGTCCGAGCTTGACTCTACCTGGACCGAAGGGTCCTTCTGCCTATCGTCCTCATCGAGAGGGTTTTCATCATCCGGCGGAGGAGGCTGTTCTTGGGAAGCAACAACCACATTCAAGCCAGATTGGGCTTGGGATGTGGTGGCCCCATCCTTGCTTTTGCTGCGAAGGTTGTCGCCGGGGCGCCCACCCGCCATATAGACCGTATGGATAATATATCCAGCCGTCTTTTTATCATCGGCGGCTGATTTCACAGATCGCTGTCTTGACCCCCCTGTTTCGATAGCGGGCAGTCGATTGAAGGCGGCTGGCCTGACTAGGTTCTTGAATGGTGCTGGTGCTTCTTTTCTGGGTTTGCCACGCTGCTTTCGTGCGGCACAGAGCGCCTGATAGACTCTTGAAGAGACAGTGTCATACTTTTTCTGTTGGGGCCGGGACACGTCTCTTTGTAGCGACTTTCGGACCGATGTCTTCTTGATTCTGGCGGTCATGGCATTTTTCTGAACCCACTTCAGAGGTTCGAAGGAATTGCTGATTTTTACGGCCGATTCAGTCGATGTCGCAGGATGACTCTGCTCTTGGAATCTCACACGACTCCACCTGGCCGGAGTCCTGGCCCTCTTGTTGGCTCGATACCTGAGCCGCTTCTGCCTTAACTTTTCTGTTTTAAGCACTTGGCAGACTTCGGCTCTTCAGGAAGACGCTATAGACCGATTGATATAGAGGCCAGAGGAGACGCCCGATCGTACATTTGTTGGAGTCATCGCCTGAGCTCGTCTACAACGTTTGATGTTGCCCTTTGTACCAGAAGTCTTGCCCCCAGCTGGAGCATAAGAGAGTCGTTCAGATACCGTCTTAAGCTTCAGTTGTGGTGCCTTAGCGATCACAACATTCGGCCTCTTTCCCCTTGAGACCGGCTTGGCTACCTGTTTCGCCGGGATTTCTGCCAGATGAGCGCTTCCGGCAGGGTAGATGATGACGGAACCAAACTGGCGGGGCAGTTCCTCCCACTGTCGACTGAGGCTTGAGGGGAGAACTACATGAGTATTGATCTTGACCACGTACGAGATCGGGGTCGCGTTGGAAGCTGAATTCGTCTTGGGAGACATTGTCATTGAAAGTTGATTGATGCACGGAAAAAAAACATCAATTCAGTACAGGCAATCGATATGTATATATTGATTGAGTTCGCATGAACGTTTAACCCAAAATATAGGAGGAGAGAAGGGTCCCACCGGGCGTGCCAGATTATGTAGGGTGTTTTTCGTCACCCTATTGAGATGGGAATACGCGCGCGCTCGTCAGGCGTACTACAGATTCCCTCTGCCTAGGGTAGGCCGGGGTTTATTGATTTTGGGGATCCGAATCTCCGGCAGCTGTGGACTAAGCTGCTGTTAATTACCCCTCGCCTTTGGAGCGAGAGAGCCTCCAATTGACGGTTTAAACTGGTCATGCGAACTCAATGTGCAGTGTACGTGTGTTTTGTTTTGGAGGGGGGCTTGGATATATCGGGATCCACACAGAGTTTTTACGGGGGTCCCGCTACTCGGATAGCGGGATGTGGGTCAAGGAGGCTAGCAGCCCCCTTGCGGGGTGTGGGCCAGCGCCCCGACCCAAATTTTTTTTGAGAGGGACAGTGTTCTAGAATATATGTGTGTGTGTGTGTGTGTGTATGTATATATACATGTATAAAAATAAAAAAAAGAAGGAAAGGGCATCCAAAGGATGCGTGGGAAAAAGCGCCAGCGCTTTGGGTGCTAACGCTTTGAGCGCAAGAGCGCTAGCGCCCCACGTGCCAGGCACGTGGGAGCTCGGGCGCTAGCACTTTGAGCGTAAGAGCGCTAGCGCTTTGAGCACTAGCGCCCCGAGCGCTAGCGCCCCACGTGTCAGCACGTGGGCGCTCGGACGCTAGCGCCCCACGTGTCAGCACGTAGGCGCTAGCGCCCCACGTGTCAGTACGTGGGCGCTCGGGCGCTAGCACTTTGGGCGTAAGGGCGCTAACGTTTTGAGCTCTAGCGCCCCCCACGTGTCAGCATGTGGGCGTTCGGGCTGCAAAAGGGACTTGGTCCCTGCAATGGGAGTTGTACTCCCAGAAAGGAGCACTTATTATTTTGTGTGTGTGTGTGTGTGTGTGTGTGTGTGTGTGTGTGTGTGAAGAGTTAAACTCCTATGATGTTTTGAAACTGATGAAGGGCTTCTTCCCTTGAGCCCTAGTTCTTCCCCAAAGTGGGGTTTCTGGAGATGGGTCTCCTTCTTCCTCCTCTGTTGGCAGGATCTTGAAGATCAAGAGATGTGAGATTTTAAAAATCTCTCCTTTTTGAGATCTGATGGTAGATCTGGGTTCTCCTATGTGGGTTTTGTGGTGGAAAACTATTTAGTTTTATAAAAGGAAGAGTAAAACTCTTGATTTAATTCAAAAGAAAGAAGAAGGTTTTAGAACCTTGAGGAAGGAGAAAGATCTCAGATCTGGATTTGTTTTTAAGAGTGAGAAAGTTGTTGAGATATTTCATTATCTTTGCCTTTATAGGCTATACATTTTACATATAGCCCCTTGGGCTTTTCAAAATGGCATTTTGCCTATCCCATGGCTCCTATGTCATTTCTGTTTGCACATAAGCCATGGGCTTTAAAAAAAATTGGCCTTATGCCCATTTTTCTTACATTTATTCGTAAAATAAAATAAATACAACAAAATTATTTGTTACAAAAATTTTGGCATGGGGGGGGGGGGGGGAGGCCGGCCGCTTCATGTTCGGGCTCGACCCGGGTATTGGCTCACTTGACTTGGGCTTGGGCCCACCAGGCTTGGGGTTGACTTTGATTTTGACTTGCTCAACCGGGGTGCAAATTTGGACCCCAACAAGTAACATATCCAATTTTAGTAGCCTGAGCTTATTTGGTTGTTGTAACGTTTTGAAAATCGTTTCGGTGAAATTTCGAAAAAAACGGTAAAATAAGAGGGTTTTCTGTAAAAAATCAAAATGCAAATATCTTTATTATAAAATTAAATATACATATTCTAGCTATGTAATTACCGGTATTTGGTGTTTATTGAGCCAGTGGTGAAATTTCAAATTTTCTGAAAAAAATATTATTTTAATATTATTTTAAGCCAGTAAGAAAATACATTAAATTAGCGATAAATACAAATTTAAATAGGCTAATTTTAATCTTTAAAATCATGTTAATTAAAATCTAGTTGTAATATAAATTTTTAGTATTTTATTTCAAGTTTTAATGGGTTTTTATTGTGGAGAACAAAAAAATAATTAATTTAAGCTAAAACTTGCAATTTTGAGCTTGTGTGGGGTCTTTTTGCATAGAATTTCTTTTTAAAATCTCTCTCACTCATTCCTCTCCATCATGGCCGGCCCCACCACTGCTAGAACAGCCCACTCTCCCCCCCCTCATTTTTGTTTTCATCTCATTTTAAAAGTTCAATATGATAAGGATTAAAATATAGTAATTGGAGTATGTGTTGTTGTTGTTTGTGTGGTCTTTTGACTTTGTGAAACATTTCCCAACTCCCCACACCCTCTCTCTCCTCTCCCCACCTGCATTTGGCCGAGCCCCCTCCCATTTAGAACATCCCTCACTTCTTCATCTCAGTTTCTCTTCAAAAAAATCCCAAAAAATGCTTAAAAATCCACAAAATTTCAAAATCAAAATCCAACTCCTACCCATTTCTCATTAACCATTCTAGCATGGATCTATGGATCAAAATGGCATTTTAGGAGGCTAGATCTTGAGCTTGATACCATCATGGGAGGTATAATCTCATGCTTTTGTTAAAATTTGTTATCTAGTTGCTTTAATCTAAGTTAACTAAGTGCTTAATTAGGTTTTGATGAGTTTAATTGCATGATTAAAGATTTCAAGTTAGGGTTTTGTTGTGGAAATGGGTTATGATAAATTGTGCATGGTTTTGTGTTGTGGATTAACATCTTAAGTTTTATAGAAAGCTAATGTAGTTGTTAATTCCAAACCATTACTTATAAAATGCCTTAATTAAGTTATTTTGCTAACTAGAGTTTTGGAAAATTATTAAATGCTTTAGATTAAATTATAATTATGGTTTCATGTCTTTATAGATAATATATTGAGTGGTTTAATGCTTTTAGTTCATGAAAATCGTAGCTAAATTGTTGTTTGTGCATTTTTGCTATAAATTGTTAAAAAATTGGGTATTTTGTAAACTAGAATTTTGGGGTTAATGGAATTTAATGAGATTAAATTATGGAAATTATTTTTATGACTTATTTAAGATATTTAATAAGTATTATGGCCACCAGATTTGTTTAAACATCATGTTTTGTACAAAAACGGCGAATTGTGCTTGCTAGATTTTCAGAAAAATGACTTTTTAAGTGAAATTGGTGTTTTTGTGAATTTTAACCTATTTTATATTAAAATTAGTGTTCGTGAATGTGCAAATGAGTGTATTTGGGTTTTTCTCGATGATTTGGCATTTGTACGCCGACATCGAGGGTTTTTGGGTTGATTTGTGAAAGCAACCATAGGTTTTGACCTATATGAGATTCGTGCGTCGTTTTAGTCATGAGTCGGATTTTAATACGATACGGTGCGTTATGATATGTAGGTACCCCATGTGGACTTCGAGACGACAAGCAAGCGCGTGGCGACGTCGGCACCGGCGAACGAGGACCAGATGAGTAGATTTATATCTACGGGGAGAAGTCGGGTGGATGGCGTATAGCACCCCCGCAGTTCGTGGTGATGTATACGAATACGTATACACACAGATATTGATTATATGTTGTTGAGATTATTGATGATAAGATGGATATTTGGTATTTTTGGATTGGTTTAGTGTAGTTGCGAAACCCTAGAGTAGTGGTCGCACTCATACACGCACACACACATACTTGCATACATTCTTTCTTTTATATGTGCGTATATGGGAGTATATATTTATGTGTTCATATGGGTATGGGACTATGTGTTCATATACTGGATTTGAGGATAGTATTTGGAATTTGAGATGAGTCGATGATATTGGGCTTGAGGCCAGAAGATCGGTGATGTGATTTGGTTCGTATTGAGATAAGACATGATGTTTTAGCGGGTCTTTTGACGTAGCAATTCTTACACCTGTATGCATACTTAGGCGGTATCAGTATTGTACTAGACGTAGGACATTGTCCCGGATCATGATATTTGATAAAGAAGATACCAGATGAATAGTGTGATTGAATGTGATATTAACCCGTACCCAGATTTGGGGATGCCGTACGACGGATTTACGTACGAGCTATATTTTGATGATTGATCCGCACTCTTGACTTGGGATGTCTGATTATAGATATGGTATCAAATATGATATTATTGAGGCGGGATCACCGACTAATATATATACAGGTATGTATATGAATCGACTCAGATGTTAGGCAGTTTCCTTACCTGTAGTCCAGCTGGTTAGCTTAGACCTTTAGTTTAGTTTAGTTGTTAGATTAGATTCGATTCTTACCTATTTCAAAAACTAACGAATCGTGGGTATTTTAAAAGACAGCCCAAGGGATCCTACGGATATTTCAAAAGACGTATCTTTTCATAAAAACACCGTAGCCGCTATTTTCAAAACCCCATGATTCGTGTTATTTCAAAAGGCACCATTTGTAGGACTTATATTATATTAATGCAGATTAGTTATAGTTGCGTCTAGTATTCAGCTCCCGCTCATTATTGTGGTTCGCTTCGCATCGCATGCTTATATTATGTTTCATACTCCATTATTGATATCATGCTGTTAGGATACCAACACCATTACCGATGATGCGTATGTACCACGTACACTTACTTACCGGCTCACACACATCTTCATCGGTAATTGCCATGTCACGTACACCTTAGAAATATTATTGCTTGACATAGCATGTTAGCTAATAGTTTAGACATTGTAGTTATTACCTGCTACTTCATGCATACTGTTATTCATTGTTATGCCGCATTCATGGATTCTCATGCATATATTAACTATTTTACGTGTTATTGAGGTTTTGGATTCGGATTCCATGAGATTTTCTGGATTTGGACGAAAACCGCAAAAACATAAATAAACCTTTTCTCTCTTTTAAAATAAAAAGTGCGGTTTTCCCATGATGTATGAGTCATTCACCATGAGTTTGCTGATGGATTTCGAGACCCGATTCGAGGAGTGGAGGAACCGTTTCGGGTACATGGTGGGCCCGGTGCGGTACCTCGTGGCAAGAGGAATGTGTTGTTGACGTTGAGCCCGGCAGGGGAGCACTACCGACCGGTGATATTATCCGACGCGTCGGATATCCGGAGGATACCGTCGTGGTCTTGAGATGGATGGTAGGGGCCGATCTGGATTGACGGCACCCTAGATATTGATTTTGAGATATTGAGGTACAGAGATTGTGATACAGAGATATCGAGATATTTGGACACTTGTTTTGTGTCGATGCTGGGCACTGTTTTATGCTGATTTCATTATGATACCTCATTTTAAAAATACAAAGGAAATCTCATTAAATTATGAAAACAGTTCTTCATTTACATGTATTCTATTTTCATGCATTCATACCTCATTCATATGATATATTGCTACCTGAGGCACTGACACGGGCACATGAGATTACACTCGGATTAGATACTTACCCTAGCCTTGTTATAGGCTGCTGGTTATATATTTTTGAGGATATATTATGATCGTATGACCTAGGATTGCGTCATATATGCGATTTCTGTCCGTAGATGTTTTTCTATTCACGAGTTGGCAACTCACCCCCGTTGTGCCCTAGTTTCTTGCAGGTTTGCCGTACAGGTTTCATTACGTCTTGCGGGCATAGTTTCCTTCTGGTGATTTGCTAGTAGGTGGGTTCATTGGTATCATACCCATCATATTACCTTGTATTATATTATTCAGTTGTATCTAGTAAATTCCATCAACCAAACATGTATTTATTTTTGAGATAGAGACCAGTGATGTTATTCTTTCGACCTTAGAGTCGCGCGTCTATTTCTGCAGATTTCTTGTGGTTTTGAGTTTCCTTTGAGTTTTTGATCCTCGCCGTTGGCGTTGTATATTATATTGCTTGTGTGGTTGTGACCGTCGATTGACAAAGAGCTAGCTCCCGCTTGGGGATGCCTTTTATTGATTTCGTATACTATTTATGTTGTATCCCGTTTGGGAGCCAGTATTTACAAAGGAGACTCTGCCGAAATTTTCAGAAAATACTTGATGTTTTTAAAAACCGCATAATTCGGCTTATGCTATTAAAACTTCTGGATTTAAATTGGTTTTCCTACTCTCTACTACTCTTATTGGTTTGGATTTCTGGGTTTTCGGCTTACTTAGAATACGTACGCCTTGAGACGTTCGTAGTTTAAGTGCCGGTCATGTTCCGTACTTTCGGGTCGTGACAAAGTTGGTATCAGAGCGTTAGGTTTTACCTTCGGAGCGTAGGATGACCCTTGGTTGATGGAATAGGTGACTAAAGTAGAGTGACGTACCGTTGGTATGTTCCGCGGCATATTTACGATACGCTACTCCACTTAAGAATCCTTAGGATGTACATTTCTTTGCTCAGTATTATATTCATTCCGATCTAGCGTCATCAGTACCAGTTATGGTTTTGCTGCCATGATTACGGGCAGGGAGAGCTACAGATAGAGTTGCGGTCAGCACGAGCTCGTCACGAACGAGGACTGACCAGGGCGAAATTCCAGCAACACACGATTGCAGAGATGTGTCTTTTTACTGTGTTTCCGCGCCACGAGCGTTTGGCGGATCGCTTTTATGAGGTTACTCGGATGTGCTGATCGATACTAGAGGATGAGCCAATGATAGAGGCCAGCCAGATTTTGATGACCGTTGGTGTGTTGCTTATTCATGATGATCGAGGTACTGTTCAGCGTGCAGACGAGCGAGCCAGTTAATGCAGCGAACGACGAGATATTGCCCCAGATGCTGGAATTAGTGCAGAACGAGTTGTACTAAGAGATGATAGAAGGTCGCTAGTCATCGAGGATGAATGACTAGGACATGTGGATCGTTCGCCTACCCCGATGCGAGGTCATCAGATAGATTGATTCCAGCTAGAGACGACTTCACGCGGAGACGTTGGGAGTCGACAGAGACGATCGAATGTTAGAAACCTATTATTCCAAGTTTAAAGTAGTCGGAAAGACATGCAGGCAATTCTATGGTCCCTCTAGAAGAATGAAACCCTAACTCGACTTAATGACCGTGTGAAAGCCTTTGAACCTTTGGGTTTGCGGCAGTTCCACGGCGCAGGCTTGAGTTTGCCCTTCTACGGCTGGACCACCGATGCTGTGGTATGTACTCGATACTATTATATTGCACCCAAGATGTTGAGCTATTGGGGGATTATGAGGTTTTGACGACTCGATTGGATGGCTCGACTTAATTCGGATGCTAGGTGGTGAGATGCATTTCTTGGAAGACTCCCGATACGAGGATAGCCGTTGGAGCTCAGTCCATGCAGCCACGACGAGACGAGTCCGAAGCGGTCGACCTTAGAGAAAAGTGGAGTAAGCGGTGCGTACGAGATCTTGATAAGATGACGTTCTACTCCGCCGACATCAGAGATGTGATACGCATGCCAAGGCATTGTACTTGGATATACCTTCCAGAAGGAGTCGCGATGAGTATGCAGCCGTTTCGGAACAAGAAGCAGATATAGTAAAGGACGATGACTTCCGGACAGTTGGCAGAGATGAGACTAGAAGAGACCTTGAGTAGGATTCCTTTCAGGACAATGCTGCAATGATATTTGCACCCAGGATCAGATGTGTCACGTGCATTTAGAGAGCCAGAGGCCGACTCCAGTGACATGTTGCTTTACGAGTGGTCGTGCGGATTGACCGAGAGATGACCAGAAAAGTACCAAAACGGAATCGTCTCCGTTAGCATACCTGATAGGGCCGATGAGCCGGTGGATCGTGAGATTGGTAATTCACAGTGAAGATCTTGACCCAGGAGTGGTCATTGTTACGCACACCAGCAGGCCAGAGTTCATGATCATCGACGAGACGTCCCACTAGTGACCGCGACAGTTGGCCCGAGATTCTTAGAGGATGCACTTGAGCGGTATTATTCCGCCATTATTGATTTCGATGTTTTGGGTGATTTATTCGCATGATTTGATTTTGATGATTGAGGATTTACGATCCTTGCACAGTGTTGCACTTGATATCATTTTCGTGCTTGGGTTTCACATGTTTGTGATGTTACGGTTTTAGACATTTGAGTTGGTTTTGTGCGTATGCACGCACACGATTTGGTTCCTGCACTCTGTATAGTTTATATATGCCTGCAGTGCAGTGATACGCCTTTTGTGCACTTAGATGCATTGGACTTTGATTTCGATGGTGATGTTCGATATTTGTTTTGTGCACCTTGTGCACCTGATTTGATTTTGCGCATGTTCGGCACTTGATATTGGATTTCATGATTTCGTGCACGATGGATGCACCTGATTTGGATTTTCGCGCATGTTGGGCGCATGTTTTGAAGTGCGATTTTGGTGCACCACAGATGCACTAAATCGAGATTTTTCGTGCATGTCAGATGCACCTGATTTTGCAGTCAGGCACACATGTTGCCTACGACAGATGTTTCGTGCACACCCGATGCACTTAGATGTTGTTTCTGTGCATATGTATGGCGCATGTTTGGATTTTGATTTCCGTGCGCACAAGACGCGCGTAGTATTCATACGCGTATTTTGGGATTGATTTTTCTTATAGAGCAGTACGTTTTTATGATATTGCTATGTGTTTTCGTACTGAGCAGGACTAGTCAGAGAACAGTACTTGAATATATTTTACATGTATAGTTTCGAGTTATATCATATTGGTTTTGCTTTGGATTTTGTATTGATGTCTTCCCCATAACTCCGATGATTGCGGGATGCTTGACGGAGTTCTGATTTGAGTTATATGCTCATTTTTCATGCGCATGCGTTGCGCTACGATTTGTTTTATGTATTTATGATTTCGGAGCCCCGGCGATTTGATGGTTTTGGCTGAAATATTTTAGTATTTGGGGGAAGTTTTAATTTAAATTCGGGGACCGAATTTCTTTAAGGGGGAAATATTGTAACGTTTTGAAAATCGTTTCGGTGAAATTTCGAAAAAAACGGTAAAATAAGAGGGTTTTCTGTAAAAAATCAAAATGCAAATATCTTTATTATAAAATTAAATATACATATTCTAGCTATGTAATTACTGGTATTTGGTGTTTATTGAGCCAGTGGTGAAATTTCAAATTTTCTGAAAAAAATATTATTTTAATATTATTTTAAGCCGGTATGAAAATACATTAAATTAGCAATAAATACAAATTTAAATAGGCTAATTTTAATCTTTAAAATCATGTTAATTAAAATCTAGTTGTAATATAAATTTTTAGTATTTTATTTCAAGTTTTAATGGGTTTTTATTATGGAGGACAAAAAAATAATTAATTTAAGCTAAAACTTGCAATTTTGAGCTTGTGGGGGGTCTTTTTGCATAGAATTTTTTTGTAAAATCTCTCTCACTCATTCCTCTCTATCATGGCTGGCCCCACCACTGCTGGAACAGCCCACTCCCCCCCCTCATTTTTGTTTTCATCTCATTTTAAAAGTTCAATATGATAAGGATTAAAATATAGTAATTGGAGTATGTGTTGTTGTTGTTTGTGTGGTCTTTTGACTTTGTAAAACTTTCCCCAACTCCCCACACCCTCTCTCTCCTCTCCCCACCTGCATTTGGCCGAGCCCCCTCCCATTTAGAACAGCCCTCACTTCTTCATCTCACTTTCTCTTCAAAAAAATCCCAAAAAATGCTTAAAAATCCACAAAATTTCAAAATCAAAATCCAACTCCTACCCATTTCTCATTAACCATTCTAGCATGGATCTAGGGATCAAAATGGCATTTTAGGAGGCTAGATCTTGAGCTTGATCCCATCATGGGAGGTATAATCTCATGCTTTTGTTAAAATTTGTTATCTAGTTGCTTTAATCTAAGTTAACTAAGTGCTTAATTAGATTTTGATGAGTTTAATTGCATGATTAAAGATTTCAAGTTAGGGTTTTGTTGTGGAAATGGGTTATGATAAATTGTGCATGGTTTTGTGTTGTGGATTAACATCTTAAGTTTTATAGAAAGCTAATTTAGTTGTTAATTCCAAACCATTACTTATAAAATACCCTAATTAAGTTATTTTGCTAACTAGAGTTTTGGAAAATTATTAAATGCTTTAGATTAAATTATAATTATGGTTTCATGTCATTATAGATAATATATTGAGTGGTTTAATGCTTTTAGTTCATGAAAATCCTAGCTAAATTGTTGTTTGTGCATTTTTGCTATAAATTGTTAAAAAATTGGGTATTTTGTAAACTAGAATTTTGGGGTTAATGGAATTTAATGAGATTAAATTATGGAAATTGTTTTTATGACTTATTTAAGATATTTAATAAGTATTATGGCCACTAGATTTGTTTAAACATCATGTTTTGTACAAAAACGGCGAATTGTGCTTGCTAGATTTTCAGAAAAATGACTTTTTAAGTGAAATTGGTGTTTTTGTGAATTTTAACCTATTTTATATTAAAATTAGTGTTCGTGAATGTGCAAATGAGTGTATTTGGGTTTTTCTCGATGATTTGGCATTTGTACGCCGACGTCGAGGGTTTTTGGGTTGATTTGTGAAAGCAACCATAGGTTTTGACCTATGTGAGATTCGTGCATCGTTTTGGTCATGAGTCGGATTTTAATACGATACGGTGCGTTATGATATGTAGGTACCCCATGTGGACTTCGAGACGACAAGTAAGCGCGTGGCGACGTCGGCACCGGCGAACGAGGACCAGGTGAGTAGATTTATATCTACGGGGAGAAGTCGAGTGGATGGCGTATAGCACCCCCGCAGTTCGTGGTGATGTATACGAATACGTATACACACAGATATTGATTATATGTTGTTGAGATTATTGATGATAAGATGGATATTTGGTATTTTTGGATTGGTTTAGTGTAGTTGCGAAACCCTAGAGTAGTGGTCGCACTCACACACGCACACACACATACTTGCATACATTCTATCTTTTATATGTGCGTATATGGGAGTATATATTTATGTGTTCATATGGGTATGGGACTATGTGTTCATATACTGGATTTGAGGATAGTATTTGGAATTTGAGATGAGTCGATGATATTGGGCTTGAGGCCAGGATATCGGTGATGTGATTTGGTTCGTATTGAGATAAGACATGATGTTTTAGCGGGTCTTTTGACGTAGCAATTCTTACACCTGTATGCATACTTAGGCGGTATCAGTATTGTACTAGACATAGGACATTGTCCCGGATCATGATATTTGATAAAGAAGATACCAGATGAATAGTGTGATTGAATGTGATATTAACCCGTACCCAGATTTGGGGATGCCGTACGACGGATTTACGTACGAGCTATATTTTGATGATTGATCCGCACTCTTGACTTGGGATGTCTGATTATAGATATGGTATCAGATATGATATTATTGAGGCGGGATCACCGACTAATATATATACAGGTATGTATATGAATCGACTCAGATGTTAGGCAGTTTCCTTACCTGTAGTCCAGCTGGTTAGCTTAGACCTTTAGTTTAGTTTAGTTGTTAGATTAGATTTGATTCTTACCTATTTCAAAAACTAACGAATCGTGGGTATTTTAAAAGACAGCCCAAGGGATCCTACGGATATTTCAAAAGACGTATCTTTTCATAAAAACACCGTAGCCTCTATTTTCAAAACCCCATGATTCGTGTTATTTCAAAAGGCACCATTTGTAGGACTTATATTATATTAATGCAGATTAGTTATAGTTGCGTCTAGTATTCAGCTCCCGCTCATTATTATGGTTCGCTTCGCATCGCATGCTTATATTATGTTTCATACTCCATTATTGATATCATGCTGTTAGGACACCAGCACCATTACCGATGATGCGTATGTACCACGTACACTTACTTACCGGCTCACACACATCTTCATCGGTAATTGCCATGTCACGTACACCTTAGAAATATTATTGCTTGACATAGCATGTTTGCTAATAGTTTAGACATTGTAGTTATTACCTGCTACTTCATGCATACTGTTATTCATTGTTATGCCGCATTCATGGATTCTCCTGCATATATTCACTATTTTACGTGTTATTGAGGTTTTGGATTCGGATTCCATGAGATTTTCTGGATTTGGAGGAAAACCGCAAAAACATAAATAAATCTTTTCTCTCTTTTAAAATAAAAAGTGCGGTTTTCCCATGATATATGAGTCGTCCACCATGAGTTTGCTGATGGATTTCGAGACCCGATTCGAGGAGTGGAGGAACCGTTTCGGGTACATGGTGGGCCCGGTGCGGTACCCCGGGGCAAGAGGAATGTGTTGTTGACGTTGAGCCCGGCAGGGGAGCACTACCGACCGGTGATATTATCTGACGCGTCGGATATCCGGAGGATACCGTCATGGTCTTGAGATGGATGGTAGGGGCCGATCTGGATTGACGGCACCCTAGATATTGATTTTGAGATATTGAGGTACAGAGATTGTGATACAGAGATATCGAGATATTTGGACACTTGTTTTGTGTCGATGCTGGGCACTGTTTTATGCTGATTTCATTATGATACCTCATTTTAAAAATACAAAGGAAATCTCATTAAATTATGAAAACAGTTCTTCATTTACATGTATTCTATTTTCATGCATTCATACCTCATTCATATGATATATTGCTACCTGAGGCACTGACACGGGCACATGAGATTACACTCGGGTTAGATATTTACCCTAGCCTTGTTATAGGCTGCTGGTTATATATTTTTGAGGATATATTATGATCGTATGACCTAGGATTGCGTCATATATGCGATTTCTGTCCGTAGATGTTTTTCTATTCACGAGTTGGCAACTCACCCCCGTTGTGCCCCAGTTTCTTACAGGTTTGCCGTACAGGTTTCATTACGGCTTGCGGGCATAGTTTCCTTCGGGTGATTTGCTAGTAGGTGGGTTCATTGGTATCATACCCATCATATTACCTTGTATTATATTATTCAGTTGTATCTAGTAAATTCCATCAACCAAACATGTATTTATTTTTGAGATAGAGACCAGTGATGTTATTCTTTCGACCTTAGAGTCGCGCTTCTATTTCTGCAGATTTCTTATGGTTTTGAGTTTCCTTTGAGTTTTTGATCCTCGCCGTTGGCGTTGTATATTATATTGCTTGTGTGGTTGTGACCGTCGATTGACGAAGAGCTAGCTCCCGCTTGGGGATGCCTTTTATTGATTTCGTATACTATTCATGTTGTATCCCGTTTGGGAGCCAGTATTTACAAAGGAGACTCTGCCGAAATTTTCAGAAAATACTTGACGTTTTTAAAAACCGCATAATTCGGCTTATGCTATTAAAACTTCTGGATTTAAATTGGTTTTCCTACTCTCTACTACTCTTATTGGTTTGGATTTCTGGGTTTTCGGCTTACTTAGAATACGTACGCCTTGAGACGTTCGTAGTTTAAGTGCCGGTCATGTTCCGTACTTTCGGGTCGTGACAGTTGTTGACTTAACTTTGATTAATCTTAGATTGGGGTTTCACAATAACCTGATAATGAAACTAATTCGACTAATACACAGTTCTTACTCGTTTATTACACACAAAATTGAAAAGATGCGACAGGGTACTTCGGCTGCGGCTCCGCATGCATCTCCTTCGGCAGTGGCTCCGCAAGCCACTACCTTGGCTGCGGTTGCGCAGACCACTCCTACAGCTCCACAGCCCGCTCAGACTCCCGCACAGTCCGCTCCTTCATTGGTCGAGTTTTTGACGACCCAGGGCTTCACCGTAGAGCACATGCACCAGATTACGGCGATTATCAGAGGTGGAGGAGCTGGACTGAGCTAGGGTAGCTTTTTTTTATATTTTAAGCATGTATGTACTTATATGATACATATTGTATATATTTTGGACGATATTGGTGGTATTTGCGTGTTCACGATGATTTAGATTGATATCGTATTCTGTTTGTTGATTTCTTTTATATATTATGCGTGAGATGTTGATTATGAATACTGCGGTATTTGGTTATATGATGTATGTATTATTGTGCATAGGGCGAGGAAAAAACAGGAAGCCCCTTTTCTATAAAAAAAACTCTGATATTTTGTCCCTACGGATTAATCCGTAGGGCTATCTTTTGCCCCTACAGATTAATCCATAGGTCTATAGTTTGCCCCTACATATTTATCCGTAGGGACAAAATATCAGGATACCTGACATTTTGCCCCTATGGACTCAGTAACAGGCGTTACACTTGCCCTTACGACTATATCCGTAGGGGCTTATTTCTGGACCTACGGCTAACTCCGTAGGGGCAGGAAGTTGCCCCTACGGATAGCACCGGAGGGGCAAGTATTTTATTTTATAAACCATTAAATTAAGTAAATATTTTGTCCCTATGGAATACACCGTAGGGACATATGTCCCTACGCATTAAACCATAGGGGCAATTATTACTCCGTAGGGGCACGTTCAGGGCGAAGACTTGCACCTACGGAGAATTTTCGAGCCCCTACGAATATATCCGTAGGGGCAGTACTTTGCCCCAATGGATAAAGCCGTAGGGGCAAACCGTTTTTGTAGTATTGCAACCATGAACAAAACCTGTAACTATGACCCATCACACAGAACTGCTCCAGATATCAGTATCTTGAGCAGTCTTTTGTTCAAAACTTGTAACCGTGACACATAACCATGACGCAACTATTTTTTTATAATAAATTAATTTTCCCCGCCACGCGCGTTAATTTCAATCACAACCAGCAATATATAATTTCCATTCACAAGCATCAATATATAATTATCATTCACGCAATATATTTAGATCTCACGCAATATATTCAAATCTCATGCAATATACAATAGTCAAAGTAATAAGCTCCGAATCGCATGCAAATATATAAAAAAAATATAGATACAATCAATATGATCAATACTCCACTAATCAACAAATAAAAAAAAGCATGTGTCAAAAAATCGTGCAATATGATCAATACTCCACTAAAGCTATGTATTAACAAATCAAAAAATAGAACTAACGCCGTTGGGACGACGATCCTCCTCCATCATCCCGTGTCCTAAAGAATGCGCTCAACTCATTCCGTATGGCCTGCTGGACGAAATCGGCGTGTGGCTATCTCATGTTTCGGGTCTCCGCCGTAAGCTTCTGCAGCTCATGCCGTGTCTCCTGAAGCTCCTGCCCCGTCTCTTGCTGCGTCTGATGTTGCTGCTCCACTTGCTCGTGGAGTCGATGGATCTCCTCCTACGACGTAGCTGCCACATCCGCCCGCGTCTGGGTCACGGCGTACTCATGCGCGGTCGAACGTCTATCAAAAAATCAATGGGTCCCGAGACCAACCCCACGCTCATACCCACCGTGATGCTTGCCGGATATTGAATCCAGGACAGGGACAATGACGGTGATCGAGTCGCCGGGGCCAAGTCCCAAGACGTGCGCCTGCTTCTGGAATTGGGTCTGTATAGAATATGTGTGTGTGTATATATCTATATATAAGTATATATATACACGTGCTAACTTCAAATATGTAATCAACTTGATTATATGAAACTTACCATGTACACATCCGTGCCCTTGTGTAACGCGGCCCACCCCTTGGTTTCATTGTAGTTGGCGGGTTCTTTCTTTCTCTGTGATGAAATTAGGATTTAGTTTAATAATTAAGTAACGATATAGAAAACATACGGAATTAAGCGTCGAAATACTCACCAAGTGCCACCGAGTATTGTCCTGCGAGTGTTTCCCTTGGATCGGGATAGCGCATTCTCGCATGCCGTTATTCCGGTTCTGCTTATTTCGAACCGACATCGTCTTGCAAAAATAAAGATTATAATATATTTTAGAATATGATTTCGTATTATATTGTTAAAAGCTTAAAAATTAAATTGATAGTTGCACATCATCGCGCTCAAAATAGACGACAAGAAGCGACCAATCCTCTCTCGGGATCTCCAACGCTGTGACCTCCATCAAGTGCATCTCCTGATACTTGGTCGCCGCGGCCCAGAGAAGGTAAAGTTCACTCTTCACTTCCCATCGGCGATGTTGCTTGATCACTTGACACTGGCCTAGGAAGTGAGCTAGGGCGCCATCCTCGCCCGGCTCGCCAACGAATCTGTAATTCTTCCTGATCTGAAATTTAAATATATTAAACAAATAATTATATGTATATGTATATAACGACGATTGAAATTTAAATATGTGAAAGAGTATGTCATACCTCCTCCGACCCAAAAAACCGCATAGCACACTTGGTCTGGGTCTTGTTCCACCGAATATGGAGCGCGTACTTGTAATAAGTACGGACCTCCTGCACAACATAATCTACCCACTGGGTCGCGTGCTCTCCAACAGGCACACCTGTCACGTCAAAGATCAGATCCTATGGCCCAACATCCGTCCGCGGCCTGCAGCAGTCGGGCCTAGTAGGACCCCTCGTCCTAACACTGCTCGAGCCTGCGAAAAAATAGATATACAGATACAATATTATAATATTTAGAATATGAATATAGAATTTAAAAGCTTTAATAAATAATGATTATACCTGTCGTCCTTGGCGTGGCGCTAGAACTAGCGTCAGACACCATCCCGCGAGTAGAATACGGATCTGCAAACAATAAACTGTTAGATGATTCAATATCCACCTATATTGTAATGATGTATCAAATTTTAAATAAATAAACTACGCAACATGTGCGGTAGTGATGGGGGTATGAGGACCCACTGACGCACTAGTAGGGGTAGGAAGAGGCTACGACGCTGCGGGAATCTGGCGGTAGTATGGAGAGCGCTAGTAAGGATAGGGGACGGTTGGGGATGATGCGGTGTGAGTTAGGGGCCATGGGGGGTGATGTGGCGGTAATAGGCGGAGCGCTCGTAAGGATCGGAGGACGGTCAGGGATGATTTGGTGTGAGTATGGGGGGCCATAGGGGGGTGATGTGGCGGTAATAGGGGGATCGCTGCTTGGGATAAGCGCTGCTGCTGCGGCTCCCGTGCCTGATGAGGGTCCTGAGACAGTCTCGTCGGCGGGTATAGATCAACTCAGAATGTCCTGTAAACGCTGTCTCTTATGGCATTTAGTGCCTTTGCCTGCACCCATGATCAAATCATATATATATATATATATATATAAACGTTATTTCATTGCTTATAATCATTATACAATTTAAAACATTCAATTTAACTTCATTACCCACTGTGCTTTGATTTCCTCCCTACCACGGCTCAAAGGAGTTATACAAACAGGTGGATTTTGGGTACAGTCCTAAGTCATATGGAGGAAATGAGTGATAGGAGGTGTTTCGTCTCTCCCGGTATTGGGAGTTGATGTTGCACTGTGCTCGCTTGGCTATAACAGCAAGTCCCTGGCCAGAGCTGATGAGATTTACTGGTAAGTGTTATCAGTAGTTTCTCGAACCGTTATAGACCACACATCGGCATGACTTATCAAGTTACTGGGGTCTGACATTTACCACTCCCAGACTCGATATGTGACATATCAGACGAAGAGACCAGACTGTACGGTAGTGTTACTTATAGGCTTGGTGGGAGTTTGGATAAGCTTGCTTGTTGATCTTCAATTTGCTCAATACCTGGGTAGTCATTACGTCCAGCTAGTACCGCTGACAGCTTGTGGGTAACTGATGTGATCATTACCTACTGCTAGCGTATTGACGAGTCTTTAGAGTCCCACACAGAGGTTTCCTAGCTCAAGCGAAACGAAGTAGGGCACATATGTGATATGTGCGGGACCTTGATTAAATACATGTATGTGATACCATATTCTAATCTCGCGATATATAATATCGGTCGGCTATATGTGATATAACCGGGTTATTGAATCAAGTGTTGATTCGATAAATTGATATACATATAAATGATATTAGTCAGTTATATATGATATAACTGGATTATTGAATCAAGTGTTGATTTAATAATTTGATATATAATTATATATTTGATATATTAATATATATTAACTAATATTAGCTCACTAAAGAATCTATTCTCTTGATGTATACACACACACACACACACACTATTGTGTCATGCTAGATGATACAATGGACATGGGTGTATAAGACTCACACCAAGCCAAGGATAATGTTGGGTTTTATTATTTAAAGTAAATCCAAAATTAAGTGGAAAATGAGCATGGCTTGGATGCTTGTAGAAGCATGTAAAAGCCATGACTCATTCCGCTAATTTTGTTTTACTTGAGATATTTTATAACCTATCCATTATCCTTATCCCATGATTAAGTCTCCACATATATCTTTGAGATATTTTGCTCACCCTAGTTCTACACAAGCTTCATCTTCTTCCTCCTCTTGAAAATTCTAGAGTGAAAAAGATAAAGAGAAAAAGAATTCTAAAGTGAGCTAAATTCCTACTTCATCAATCTATATTAAACTAGCCCTTTAGTATAGATTGCTTCCTTCACTAATTCTTTAATTAGTGAAGAGGTAGCTTGAGTTAGAGATTCTTCAAGGTGGATCATTTTCGGCCTCGAAGATCCTTAAGCAAGCCCGTTCCTTTCGCCAAGTGGAGCCTACGAAGAGTTCTAGGGACTACTACTTGGAGCTTTAGAAGTGAAGGACCGGTTTACAATGGTTGTATTCCCTTTTCACTTAGTGTAAAGTTTGTTTACTAGCTTATAAACCCTAATTCCCTAGTTCGATTCTAGGATGTCATGCATTAGCACACTAGATTTTTAAAATTGTATACTCGATGCTTTTTAAAACCTAGTAGTGGTGCTAAGGCATACTTTCATGGCATCAGAGCCTAGCCAGAGCATTAGGAGTGGCCTAGACGACGTTAAAGTGTTCGATCGAACTTCGAAAACCGTCAAATTCATAGTTTCTGGAAAAAATTTCAAAAGTTGGAATTTTTAAGATTAAAAATATGCAGAAAATCGTGCAAGGTATATAATGGAGCCCAAAGAAATTCGAGGGCCCAACTCCACCATTTGGCCGTGGAACTGCGGCCTAACCTAGGGTTTAGTCACGGTTGCGCTGCAACATTGGTGAGTTGTGGACTCATTTTTCTTTTGCTGCTCCATAGTGATATTTAGCACTATCTGGGTATTTTTTTTAGGCTCAAGTTGTTGAGCTCTCTGGGATTTGTGGGTGTTTGATAATTCGATCAAAATGTTTAACATCGTTTAGATTATATTGATATGTGATACAATATTTGGAATCCATAATAATTAGTTTTGTGAATACTAGTTAGTGTTTTGTAAATCTAGCAATTTAGTCTCTTTTGATAAATTGCCACGGAGTTTCGATTCGGATCAAAACTCCGTCGCAATCTCGTATAGTACGTGAACACTCGCCGGGTAAAACTGCTATATAGCCATGCCCCATAGCCCCGACCAAGTGACTATAGGAGAACCCCGTTGCCTAAAGCATCCACTCGGGTGCTTGCGGCCACGGTGTTCCGCCTAAATCCACTTCGTCGATGGCATCGGAGGTGCGGCCATCTACTAATGTTTCCGACGAGCATTCGACCAGGTTGTCGGGAATCTTGTTGAATTACCCGATTGGTTATTGAAAAGTATTTTCAATTCGAGACTAAAATGCGAGGTTTATAATATTATATATGAAATTCGAAGTATGAGATATTCCGGGTTTATAATGTCTAAGGTGTTGCGGATTCTAATTGTTGTATTTTTCATTTTCTTTTCTGCAACCGTAAGTGTAATATGTGGTGTATCGCCGATTTCGTTGCTATACATCAACGACAATCGGGATACACATATTTACTTACGTTGATGACATGTGATGTTTATGTGTTGCTGTGATATGTTATATTAGATCGTCGTGTTTGAATAGCCGGGGGTTTTGCGTGAGATGAGAGTTTTTCATTTTTCATTCATGTAAAAATTGTATGCAATATTATTTTATTGGGACACTTCCAAGTTGAGAATGATGTCACCATTGATATATATTATTTACTTTTCCGCATTAGGATAGACCCAAGGAGGGGAGCCCAAGTAACCGGGTTCTAGAGTCCAGTGGGAGGCCATCTCGAGGAGTCGAGACCAGGTCTCCTAACTCTAGAATTGGCACGGCTGCTTGCCACTCTCGTAGGGGTCTAGAGATGTGGGTTTGGCTATTCATCACGACCGTGGAATCCGTGTTTTTTTTCTGGTTTAATTTAAAACACGGACCTCGTAGTATATCCTATATTTTATATGTTGACTTCTGTTGCTATGTTCTGTGATGTGATCATATAACTGCGTGAGACGAATGCTTTATATTATATATATGGTATATAATAAATGTTGCTTATGTTTTGCACTCACGCTAGTCCTGCCCCCGCTCTGCCATTAGTTAAGTAACCTAACGGTGCATGACGGGGCCCCGTGGCGAATGTAGATGGCATAAGCGTACGTTTTATTTTCGTTTCTTCTGTGATATTTAGGAAACATAAATGATGGGACGTCATTAATGAGATTAATGAAAAAGAAAGAAACCTAAAAATATTGTAGAATCAAAAATTTCAAAAAGGTGGCTCTAGTTCTTTCTTTGCATAGTGGTGTTTCTTGATGAATATCCAGCACCTCATTCGATGAGGAAAGAGCCTAGATCCCTTCACCAGGAGTGACCTCTTTAGAAAAAGCTAGAAAATGCTACAACCCACTCGGTTTATTTTGAAAACACTCGATTTTAAAAGCGAAGCTTAAACCACTCCTTTTCAAATCACTCGGTTCTACAACGATATCAAGTTCATTACGCAAAAGGTTTTCTTAAAAACCTATCGTAGGCCTCTGTCATTTCAGATAAGGACTATTTAGTATTCGTGCTACGTTTGTTAGCCTCCGTTAAGGCGTAGTGTGCGGTAGCTAATTAGTGCTTATCTGCAACCATATGATTTGATTGGATTAGGGTAGTCGTACGACTTTGTTGGCCTCCGTCAAGGATCGTACGGGTGGGTTTAATTCAATCAGGAAATGGACGGGTTGAAATTGACTAGCGGACTATGGTTTGTTGGCCTCCGCCAAGGTCATAGGACGCTAGGGGAAAAAACAGATATTGGGAATTTCAAGTGTTGAAAATTTGCAATGAGATTGCATACCTTCTATCAGATAGTTGGATCCCGATACCCACTGCGAGTAAATGTTACTCTTCGGAGAGTTTTCCACTTTACAATTAGCCGATCCAGTAGGTGTCCAAGAAAGGTGTTAACGGGGTTATGCCCCTGCGGAAAAGAGGTTATTTAATTAGTTCCATGTGAAAACATGGGGAGACTCCCTCAGAGTACCAATACCTGCCTGGCTGACCGATTGGCGAACTTATAGGGTGTGATTAATCTCGGCTAATCTTACCTTTTAGGGTTTGATGGAAGATTTGATAAAAACAGTCGGAGCCATCCTGATTAGATAAGATAATAACCAATCTAATCTTGCAAGAGCGCACGCTAAAGTGTTTTCTTGTCTCTCTCTCCAGGTAGCGACCATGACACGCCTTAATTAAGATAATAATATGGATGTATTGACTGAACCCGCTTATTATACTGAGCTGGGGATCGTTGGATCCGCTCTACCTTATGACTGTCATAAGTCCGAGCAGGAAATAGGGGAATGTTAGGATTCCTACGCCACCCGAACGAAGAAAGAGCATGCTGATGCATTTTCTTCAGGTGTGTTTGTAACCGAGAACTGTTTCTCAGTCTGCTCTACGTCCTGGGTATTAGATACATGATCAGGATCCCATATTTGTAATTTGTTACATGGGCTAAAGAGAGGTAGAGAACTGGGAAGGGGTGATAAGTCTATCAGAGTAGGGAACATAGCAACTGTTGCTGCCAAAGCAATTGGCGAATATCACCTAGTATTACTAAGTGGTAATACATTGATTCTGAACAACTGTTATTACATACCGAACTTGATATGCAATATTATATCAGTCTCTTTATTACATAAAGAAGGATATAATTTTGCATTAGAGGATAATGTTATGAACATTTTCAAAAATCAAGTATTGATTGGGTTTGGTACGTTATGTAATGGTATATACGTTCTAAATCAAACCACAGTTCTAAGCATACAGAACACACACAAGAGGAAGAGTTCAGAAACGAACGAAACCTTCTTGTGGCATTGTGGATTAGGTCATATCAATGCGACAAGACTGACTAAGTTGCATAAAGATGGATATTTGAATCCGTTCGAATTTACATCTTATGAAACTTGCCAGTCATGTCTCAAAGGAAAAATGACCGGAACTCCGTTTATTGGACATGGAGAAAGAGCTACTGAACTCTTGGGACTGATACATAGTGATGTATGTGGTCCCATGTCTACACATGCTAGGAATGGTTCTTCATACTTTATCACATTCACCGATGATCTCTCAAGATTCGGACATGTGTTCCTATTGAAATACAAATCTGAAGCTTTTGAGAAATTCAAGGAATACAAGTACGAAGTAGAGAACTAAATGGGCAAAAGTATTAAAATCCTTCGATCTGATCGTGGAGGGGAATACTTAAGCGCGGAATTCCATGACTATTTAAAAGAGAATGGGATTCTCTCTCAGCTTACTCCTCCGTATACAACACAGCACAACGGTGTATCAGAGCGGAGAAATCGCACCCTATTAGATATGGTGCGCTTTATGATGAGTAATGCTGAGTTACCTATTTCCTTTTGGGGTTATGCACTTGAGACAGCTGCATACCTATTGAATAGAGTTCCAAACAAATCAGTTCCTACCACTCCATATGAGATATGGGAGGGGAAGAGACCATGTCTTAATTTCATTAAGATATGGGGTTGTCCGGCTATGTTAAAAAGCAAAATCCAGACAAACTCGAGGTATGGTCTGTTCTGTGTAAGTTTGTTGGATATCCCAAATATTCGCGAGGGTATATCTTCTACCATACCGAGGAACAAAAAGTGTTTTTTGCTCGGAATGCTACCTTTTTAGAAAAGGAATTTCTTATGAGAGAAATTAGTGGTAATGAGGTAGAACTGGAAGATTTTCCAACTACACAAACTACGACTGATAATTTGGTCAAACCGGAGGATTCAATAGTCTAGAACGAACCTCAGCAGATCTAGTAGGGTTCCTCATCCACCTGAGAGATACTACGGTTTTCTCATAGACGGTGGGAGCGAGAATTGCATCATGGAAGATGATGACCCAACTAGTTCGAGCAGGCCTTCACAAGTGAGGACTCTATGAAATGGCTGGATGCTATGCAATCTGATATAGAATCCATGTACACCAACAAAATATGGACATTGGAAGTTGCTCCTGAAGGGGTAAAACCCATCAGGAGCAAGTGGATCTTCAAGAAGAAACTTGGTGTATATGGAAAAGTTGAGACTTTCAAAGCTAGACTTGTAGCAAAAGGTTTTCGTCAATGATCAGGTGTCTATTATGATGAAACCTTTTCACCTTTAGCTATTCTTAAGTCCATCCAGATCCTGCTTGCCATCGCTGCATACAATGACTACAAAATTTGGCAGATGGACGTCAAGACCGCTTTTCTAAATGGTGATTTAAAAGAGAGCGTGTACATGACGCAGCCAGAGGACTTCGTAGACAGTGGGAATAGTGGAAGCATGTACAAGCTGCTTAAATCAATCTACGGATTAAAGAAGGCATCGCGGAGCTGGAACATCTGTTTTGATATAGCGGTCAAAGAGTTTGACTTCATCAAAAACGTAGATGAACCTTGTATATACAAGAAGGTTATAGAGAGTAAGATTGTCTTTCTCGTATTGTACGTGGATGACATACTCTTGATAGGAAATGGTGTTCCTATGCTACACTCGGTCAAACACTTCTTATCACACAAATTCTCCATGAAAGATCTAGGTGATGCTTCCTGCATCCTGGGGATTAAGTTCTATAGAGATAGATCTAAACGGATGTTGGGATTGCCCCAATCCAGATACATTGACACCATACTAAAGTGGTTTAGTATGGAAGATTCTAAGCGTGGTAATTTACCAACTTGCTCAGGAATCACTCTCTCCAAAGAGATGTCTCCCAAGACTGATTTGGAGATGGCTCTCATGTAAGGGATACCCTATGCTTCGGCAGTCAGATCTATCATGTATGCGATATTATGTACCAGACCGAATGTAGCTTACACACTTAGTGTGGTAAGCAGGTATCAATCAGATCCTGGGGAGAATCACTGGACAGCTGTGAAGAACATTCTTAAGTACTTGAGAAGGACTAAAGAAATGTTTTTGGTGTATGGTAATGGAAAACTCCAGGTGGAGTCTTTTACGGATTCGAGCTTCCAGAGTGATAAGGACGACAGTAAGTCGGTCTCGGATTTTGTCTTCGCCCTCAATGGAGAGGCGGTATGTTAGAAGAGTTCCAAACAAGATACCGTGGCAGACTCGACGATGGAGGCTGAATACATCGCTGCCAACGATACTGCCAAAGAGGCTGTCTGGATGAAGAAGTTCATTGCTGAACTTGGTGTGGTTCCATCCATTGAGAATCCAATACCCTTGTATTGTAATAACTATGGAGCTGTGGTTTTGGCCAAGGAACCCCGGTCCCATCAGCGATCCAGACATATTCTTAAGCGGTATCACCTGATCCAGGAGATAGTAGATCGCCGGGAGATCGAGTTCAAGAGAATTGACACGAAGAACAACACGGCGGATCCACTCATGAAGGCCCTCCCCTAGATACAATTTAAGAGACTTTTTGGGATGTTGGGTATGCGATACTACAACAACTGGCATTAGTGCAAGTTGGAGATTGTTAGTCATATGTATGCCCTAGAGGCCATTATTATACATGATTGTATATTATAGTGGATGCTTGGGCACAAACACACACATACACACACACACACACATATATAGGACTTTCTTGCTCGACATGATAGTATGCTATCTGGTTGCTCTTTATCTTAACATGTACACTTGTATTATTATACTGTCTTTCTAATACATGTTGATAAAGCGCTTAGGATATGTACTTGACTACCAGGACTATGATGCAGATCATACTAGTAGGGCCAGGGTAGTCCACAAGTACATCCTTTAATTGTTCCTAGTCGAGGGAATATCGAGACAGGACATCGATATTCTAGAGTAGACTAGTGTGTACGTTTCTTGACCCTGTATGGGGCGATGGTTAATCCCATAGCCATTGGTGTTTGTCATCAGAGATTGTACACAGGTGCTCATTAGAGAATGGGTACACTGAACAGGACTCGCTGAGAACTCCCAGATGGTACTATACCTATCGTCAGATAGCAGTTCTCTGGTGACACCGGTACATGTTATTCTGTAGACCCGAGATCGTCATAGAGTCTTGTGTTGTTCCCACCGTTCTTTGATTTCTTCCCTACTACGGCTCAAAGGAGTAATGCAAACAGGTGGATTTTGGGTACAGTCCCGAGTCACATATAGACAATGGGCGATAGGAGAGGTTTCGTCTCTCCCAGTATTGGGAGTTGATGTTGCGTTATGCTCGATTGGCTATAACAGCAAGTCCCTGTCCAGGGCTGATGAGATTTACTGGTAAGTATTATCAGTAGTTTCTCTAACCGTTATAGACCACATCGGCATGACTTATCAAATTACTGGGGTCTGATGTTTACCACCCCCAGACTCGATATACGAAATATCAGACGAAAAGACCAGACTGTACAGTAGTGTTACTTATAGGCTTTATGGGAGTTTGGACAAGCTTGCTTGTTGATCTTCTATTCACTCAATACCTGGGTAGCCGTTACGTCCATCTAGTACCGCCGACGGCTTGTGGGTAACTAATATGATCATTACCTACTGCGAACGTATTGACGAGTCTTTAGAGTCCCATACAGAGATTTCCTAGCTCAAGCAAAATGAAGTAGAGCACATATGTGATATGTGTGGGATCTTGATTAAATACGTGTATATGATACCGTATTCTAATCTTGCGATATATAATATTGGTTGGCTATATGTGATATAACCGGGTTATTGAATCACGTGTTGATTCGATAAATTGATTTACACATAAATGATATTAGTCGGTTATGTATGATATTGCCGGATTATTGAATCAAGTGTTGATTTAATAATTTGATATATAATTATATATTTGATATATTAATATATATTAACTAATATTAGCTCACTAAAGAATTTTTTCTCTTGATGTATATATATGTGTTGATATATATATGTATATATATATATATATATATATATATATAATTATGTGATACATATATTTGTATATATATATATATATTACATATACTATTGTGTCATGCTAGATGATACAATGGATATGGGTGTATGAGACTCACACTAAGCTAAGGATAATGTTGGGTTTTGTTATTTAAAGTAAATCCAAAATTAAGTGGAAAATGGGCATGGCTTGTATGCTTGTAGAAGCATGTAGAAGCTGCGGCTCATTCCACTAATTTTGTTTTACTTGAGATATTTTATAACCTAACCATTATCCTTCTCTCATGGTTAAGTCTCTACATATATCTTTGAGATATTTTCCTCACCCTGGTTCTACACAAGCTTCATCTTCTTCCTCCTCTTGAAAATTCTAGAGTGAAAAAGATAAAGAGAAAAAGAATTCTAAAATAAGCAAAATTCCTACTTCATCAATCTATACCAAACTAGATCTTTAGTATAGGTTGTTTCCTTCACTAATTCCTTAATTAGTGAAGAGTTAGCTTGAGTTAGAGATTCTTCAAGGTGGATCATCTTCGGTCTTGAAGATCCTTAAGCAAGCCCGTTCTTTCGCCAAGTGGAGCCTACGAAGAGTTCCAGGGACTACTAATTGGAGCTTTAGAAGTGAAGGACTGGTCTACAATGGTTGTATTCCCTTTTCACTTAGTGTAAAGTTTGTTTACTAGCTTATAAACCTTAATTTTCTAATTCAATTCTAGGATGGCATGCATTAGCACACTAGATTTTTAAAATTGTATACTCAATACTGCTTAAAACCTAGTAGTAGTGCTAAGGCATACTTTCAACATGTTTATGTGGTATATTATCTGAAGATTCGCTGGGTGGATTCTCAAAATCTTGATCTGTGACAATCAATTGGCCGATGTCACTTTTTACAAACGTATGGATAGGAGGCACAGAATAGTTTGGATTCCCGGTACGTTCAATAGATGGATTGAGACGTGTTATTGAGAGATCTTCATCGTCGCCCTCGTCTTCAGAGCCATTCCATGTCGGCACGTTATAATAATCTCTCGGTTTCCAACAACAAACAACATCCCAGTCAATTCTGCAAGTCCCGAGAATTTTGTATTTGTGTTGCTATTGTGGGAAAGATAAAGCTGTCGTATTTTGGTAACATCCATTTGGTGTTTACCAAAATCAGACTGTATTGATCGACCTTCATACCCCAGTCAGTCTTGGTATCATACCATCAGTATTAGAATATATGAAATGGGACAGTCATATGCTGGTATGAGACCGCTATAACTTCCTCAAGAACACCGTAGTAGGGATTTCTATCCTCGTTAATGGTTGCGATGCCGCTATTTTGCATATCCCTAATACGTTCCGTACTTTCTACCTCGAATTTATATCCGGATACCCCGTGTAACACCCTAGTACGGTTATACGATATTAATTGGTATTTTAACACTTGTTTTATATTTCTTCTATTTTATTCTGTTGGGTTGCGAGTGATTCGAATAGTAGTAGTAGTTATTCGATCCGACCCGCATGTGTGAAACCCAGTATGATGCTAGATTATATCTGATATTTATCAGCAAACTAAATTTATGTGAATCTAGTATTATATATATATATATATATATATATATATATAGATAGATAGATAGATCATCATATATCTTTTAGTAACCACAAGTTAAGAATAAGTTATATTTTATTAACTGTCATCATATGGTTGCCATCTCATATCTTATTTTTCTTTTATCTTTTACGTTTAAATCTCAAGATATCTAATATCAAATATTTACTAAATCTAGATATATTTTTATAATTCTTTTAAATCTTAAATTAGACGTATGAGTTATTTAAAATATATTCTTATATTATGGTTGAGAAGTTTACGTATGTAAATTACTTTCCAAAATATATTTTTGATGATATTTTGGTAATTTGATATTATCTATATACATAAAAACTAATATATATTTATAACCTAATTTAAACTATACTATATATTTTTATATTAAACACAAAACCACTCTTTCTCTGTCTCTCTCTCTCCACATAACATATCTCTTTCCCCTCTAACTAAAACTCTCCCTTATCAATTTATATATACTCCTTCTTCGTTCTTCAAGCCCACACACATTCTCTCCGACGCAACTCCAGTTGCATCTTAGAATCTTAACCGAGCCATCAAAACTTGGTGTTGATTTGTATAGCGTCGTGATGCTTCCGTTCATCGCGTTTGTTTCGAGGCAAGTTTACAACTTGCTACATGCTATACTTTACGTAATTTACTTATATGTTGTCGTACTATTATTATTATTATCATATAACTATATCTATATAATTTATGCACCATAGTTATTTAACGTTAATCAGTTTTATAATATCAGTGTATGCAAATTTACAACTTGCGACATGCTATAATTATATCTATAAATATATATATATATCGTCATAATATTTCTTATTATTATCAGTATACCGTTTATATCTATATAATCCATATATCATTAATTAGTTTATAATCTGTATTTTATAACGTTATGCAAAATATAGTTTGAAAATATTATAGTTTACACATAAAACGTCATCGCCAAGCGGATACGATAAATCTGGAATTTACTGTACACCTTATCTTATAAAATTCATTATAAATCATGGAAAAATCATTAGCACATGTTATTTACTTCATTATGAAGCTAACCCAGAATACTATAAGCTTGTGAAATATTCACTTTCAAAATAAATTTTTTAAATAACGTAAACTATAAATAAAAATACCTCTGAATTACTGTCCACGGAAATTCCGGTAGTAAACTTTCAATTTTGAACGTTTATAACTTTTTGTGGGAACAACCTGAGACATTTTATATTATAAAAATGAAAACCTTATTTAATTAGCTTTGTTTTGATATATGACACGTCCCTTTTGGAGGACGTTGCTATTTCTAAGCTATTTTACAAATTAGGGTGACGCTGAATTTCTGAACGGAACTTTCTTATGCATGGTTAATCAATACCACTTTTATAGTTATTAATCGGATTGAATATATTATCCATGTTACTGCTATTGTCTTGGTCTTGTACATGATATGATTATGTTATCCTTGACATGTTTGTAACTTGCCAGACTGTACTATTTTTGTTATTATGTTAATACCTGTTGCCTGTAATACTTACTGTTACCAACAATTTTGACTTGTATCCTGATTGACCTGATTTGTTGTCTTGCTAGACAAGACCAGTACATGATTGTTCCTGTGTTGGAATTAGGTAGACATTCTATTAATACCTGACTTGAACACAAAACCTGGGGAAAAGAGAAAATCAAGAATGTAACCGAAAGATAACTCAAGAGGATATTATTATTGTTTGCCATGATTCCGAGCATGAACGGAATAACCATTGTTTATTGTGTCACGGTCCTGTGGGGGTATGAACGGGATATATTGTGTCGTGATCCCATAGAGGAATGAACGAGATATATATTGTTGAGTTACGATGAGAATTACATTAATTGCTTTCAAAGATTTGTAGAATAGATAATCTAGAAGCACAGACTCTAAGATACACGTGACAAACCTATATCCTACTGTGTTTATACCTACGATTATGATTTACACTCATATCATCTTGTATAGCATCATGATGTGATTATACTATTATTATTGATATTATGACGCACTGACGTCTGGGTCTTGCATGGCCCAGCTACTTGACTTAGCAAGTGAATATTCGCCATGATCGCCGATCTTAATGTAACTCTTATGCTGGTTAGTTTTACTTGGATCTTTATTACTTCCTCTATCTTTTCCAGTTATTGATTTTGTGGTTATTGGACATGTGATAGATAGATTTAGTACTTTATTATTCTTGATTACTGATTGACAGTATTAATGTGACTATGGAAGGATATTTTCTTACCGTAGGTAGCATGGCTGGTTTTGTTACGTCTCGAAATTTTCATACTTTAGAAAGCGGGGCATGACACCCCGTACCCTTTGTAAAACCTAGATTCAATCGTTGGACCGTTTAAAAGGCCGTGGACCTCTCTATCAACATACTCTCCACGATTCAATTGTTCGTTCACTTCTTTTATAGACCAAGCGGCGAAAGTGCGCCTTTGTTCTTCTTCGATCCTATCATTCGACCACGTCCTAGGATTCGATCTTATGAGTATATCTTTGTGCTCTCTGTTTGTTAATATAAGGTCATATTAATTAGATTAAATTTAATTTTGAACATTTAAAAAGATGAAATAATAAACACTTACTCTCATATTTAGCAAAACAATCATTGTTTATCAAGATGTACGCATGTACACTGGACGCGAGATCGTAAGACATATTCTTTAGCCTTCCTGCTCCAATTGGACCGTCAGGAACACTCTGCGGTTTATTCAGCTTCGTCCTGACATCGTCGTTCAGGAAACGAGCACAGAAAGACGTGACTTCTTCCAGGAGATAACCTTGAGCAATCGAGCCTTCAGGATGATATTTGTTGCGGATATAGTTTTTTTAAATTAATAGATATCTGTTGAAAATGAAATAAATTAATAATTCATGATAATTCTTTGCAATTTAAATGATTAATAATAAACGTCAATAATACCTCTCGATTGGATACATCCAACGGTAATGGAACAGACCGCCAATCCTGACCTCGGTTACCAGATGGACGGATAAGTGAACAATAATGTCGATAAAGGAAGGTGGAAAAATAGTTTCGAGCTTACAGAGGATCAAACGAATGTCTTTTTCGAGCTCTGCTATCTCATTGACGTCCATGTTTTTGAAATACAATTGGCGGAAATACGTGCAAAAGTCGTTAAGTACGAGGCCAATTTCTGGTTTTACCGATGCTCTAAGGCATAAAGGAAGAAGATTCTGCATCAATATGCGGTTATCGTGGCTCTTAAGTCTTAAGATTTTTCCATTTTCTACCTGCACCTGTTTGGAAATTTTTGATCAGAATCCGTCGGAGACTTTCAATTCTTTCAACACATATAAGAACCATCGCTTCTCCTCTTTGTTCATATTGTAGATTGCTGGTGGGATCTGGTAGAACCCGGTTTACCAGCCACATGCCGAGGTTGCAATTCTTTTCTACTGGACAAACCATCCAAATCTTTCAAATCACGACGGACGTTGAGACCGTCCTTCGTTTTTCTATCCTTACACAGCAGAAGATTGATGATGTGCTCGGAGACATCCTTCTCGATATGCCTGACATCTAAATTGTGATGCAGCGGTAGATCGGACCAGTATGGAAGCTGAAATATACCACTAAGTTTCTTCCAGCCAGATGGGCACGACATTTCATCTTTGTTCTGTTTCTTTCCGAATGTGATATTCTGATAACCTCTCCATTGTTGTAGTATGTCGTTACCGGACAATGATTCAGGCGGCATACTGTTCTCTGTCTTGCCATTGAACATTTCTTTATTCCTTCTGAATCTGTGAATTATAGGCAAGAATCGTCGGTGACCCATAAACGACTCTTTCCCGCTAAACTTCAAGCATACGCTGCTCGTATGAATGTGACAATCAGGGCAAGCAAGTTTATCTTGAGTTTTCCACCCCGATAGCATGTCGTAGGCATGAAAATCATTAATCGTCCACAACAAAGCAGCACGCATCTGAAAAAATTGTTTACCATCTGCGTCATAGGTTCTCACACTAGGTTCCCACAACAACTTTAATTCATCGATCAAGGGTTGAAGGTACACGTCGATGTTTTTCCTAGGAGACGAGGGACCGTCGATTAAAAGCACCAATGTAAAATAAGACTGCTTCATAACCCTCCATGGTGACAGGTTGTATATAGTCACCGCAACGAGCAAGTACTGTGAGTACGCTCGCCGCGAACCATCCTAAATGGACTGAAACCGTCACTCGCAATCCCCAGCCTCACGTTATGAGGGTCTATGTTTAACGAATGATGTTTTTCATCTAAAACTTTCCACGATATCGAATCTCTAGGATGACTCATTTTTCCCTCTTCACGAGGCACTTTATGGTGCCATTGCATTTCGGACGTTGTCTCCTCACGCATAAATAACCGCTGTAGTCTCGGTATTAACGAAAAATGAAGAAAAATCTTCACAAGCACATCACTCGAACAAGAGTTTTTCTTAGGCTTGAATCGGCTTTTCTGCACACTGGGCAACTTTTGAGTGCGGCGTGTTCTTTCCAGAACAAAACGCAGTCATTCTCGCATGCATGTATCTTCTCATACTTTAGGCCAATATTTGTGATTATCTTTTGTGTCTCGTACCAGCTCGGTGGCACTTAATTTCCGTCGGGAAAAGCTTCCTTCAACAATGCTAGGAGATCGGTGAAAGACTGGTTACTCCATCTGTTCTTGCACTTGATTTGGAAGAGACATACAAAAAAGGATAGTATCGAAAACTCTTTGCAATTTAGATATAGAGGGATTATCGAGGAAGCCTTGTACTTCTCCAATAACGCGGGTCCAGTGATTTCTGTATCATAAGGAAGTCCAGCGGCATTTATAAGCCTATCCATGTCATCGATTGGCGCGAACACAACATCATCGTCTTCAATGTCATCGTCTTTTTCAAACTGCCATTCCTCCTCTTCCTTCTCTTCTTCTACTATCCCTTACCACTTTTCGGTTTTCTCTTCAATGAATTCGTTTTCCGTCTCTTGCACTGGCCCTCTATCGTCATTTTCTCCATGAATATCCCACTTAGTGTAATTTCTAACGAAACCGTTTTTCATGATGTATAACTCAACATCCGACTTCTTCTGCAATCGTTTGTTCATGCACTTATAGCAAGGACAATAGATTTTGTGCTCTTTCGGTATCTCAAGACGTGCGTAGGCAAAATCGGTGAAAAAGTAAACACCGTTAAGAAAAAATCAATGGTTCTCGAGAAAACGTTGACATACATCCAACTCTTGTCATAGAGGTATGGGAATGCCATATTGGAAGACAATGGAACGTAGCAAAGTTGCTATAGATAAGAGTCGTGAAATTAAGATTTCGTGACAAATAAGAGATAGATGGATAATAAGAAGCGTTAGTGTTAGGATTAATTGACGACTTCGTTAAATTTTGTTTCAATTGTTATTGGATTGGGCTCTCCTCAAATTCCTATTGAGAACTTTCTCCTTCTAATCTCAAAACTCGAGAATTGGATTCTTCTTCCAAGAAAGATGATGATAATATTAATTGTTCTTTATTGGACGTCGAGTGTAAAACCCGAGCACGGTTATTCTATAAATATTTGGGGTATTTCAAATCTTGCGGCAAAATTCTTGATTATTGTTACTTTTGGGTTGTGGATAGTGCAATTGGTAGTTGTGCTTATTATCCGATCCGACCCGCATGTTTGAAACCCAACATGGTTTGAGATTATATCAAATGTTTGCAAGTACAGAGGATCCATGCAAATCTAGATTTTATATACATATATAATATATTTTAGAATACACATATCTTTTTAAAAATACAATATAAAATCAAATAATATATTTTCTTGTCTAGCCTTACATGTCATAGTACCCCATGTCATATAGTTACACCCATGTTCCCCGCCGAAACACGGAGACGCGACCACATGAGTCCGTCTTGCCTGAATTTCGGGGCAGATGCTAATTGGTTCTATTCGTCCACCTCTCCGAAGATGCCAAGTAGATTTATGGCACCGTATATCGGAGGTTTAAACGAATGCGGCCGATATAGCAGACTTCGTCATATTCCCCCTCGTTGAGGGGTTTTTGATTGTGGGGACGTTCTTCCCTACAGGCGCAAGCCCCTGCAGTTAATTACTCTACCGTATCGCGGTAACCACTTTCTCCTTCTCCAGATGGTCACTTCGTTTCGTGGGTGTTTGTTTTGTTTTTGGTTGCCCGTGGATTGTATACGGAGACTAATTTATGTTGTCGCCCGTAGGGCGTGGATTAGTCCAAATCCGTATTTTCTTAGATTTGGGTTTGGGGGTTGGATTTAAGGATACGTTAGTCTCATTTGAGACTAAGATCAACTTAAACGTTTGTAAGTATACATTAGTCTAATTTTAGACTAAGATCAACTTAACAGGATCATTTAGATCCAACAAAAGAGCATTTGGGCTCTATTGTTTAGTTTAGGGACTTTGCGGTCCATAATTAGTTTAAGGACATTACGGTCCAATGTTAGTTTAAGGACATCTCGGTCTAAGGTTAAGGACATCATAGTCCGTGGGTTTAAAGGAACCCTACAGTCCAAGGTTAAGGACATCATAGTCCATGGGTTTTAGGGGACCCCACAGTCCGAGGTTAAGGACATCATAGTCCATTGGTTTAAGGACCCCACAGTCCAAGGTTAAGGACATCATAGTCCATGGGTTTAAGGACCCCACAATCCAGTTTAAAGACGTTGTAGTCTATGGAATGTATGGTTGTCGGGACCCATCACCTCTCTGAAGACGTTGAAGGATTATAATGACATATATCAGAGGGATCAGAGATGTACCCTTGAACCAATTTTGGTTGAAAGATCTGTAGTCCAATTTGGGGCTAAGATCTATTAAAAGATTTATGAGCATATGGGCTCAATTAATCTGATTTGAGGGCTTATGGCCAATCTTGGGCTAAGTACAGTCAAGTTAAAATGTTTAACATTTATTTTTGGGCTATTGAGAATTTATTTGGGCTTGACGCTTTTAACAATGCTGAGTATTGATTTGTATTCTGAAAATATTTTTTTCTTTTATTGAATGCTGAGCATTCAACATGGCTCTGAGGGCTTATTAAAGAACAATTTATGTTCTATCAGCGTACACGTGAGGAGCACATGGCGCGCTTGGAACTTTGCGCCAGTCAAAGAGCGCAGAGCGCTTCTGTTGGATAGCGCACACGTGAGGGACACGTGGTGCGCTTGGCGCCAGTCAAAAGAGCGCAGAGCGCTAGTCCAAGAGCGCAAAGCGCTAACTGTTAAGTGGCGCACACGTGATGGACACATGGTGTGCTTGGCACTGAGCGCCAGTCTTATGAGCGCAAAGCGCTAGTTTAAAGAGCGCAAAGCGCTTCTGTTTAAGTAGCGCACACGTGGAAGACACGTGGCGTGCTTGGCGCTATGCGCCAGATAATGAGCGCAGTACGCTTCTGTTGATTGGAGCACTAAGGTTATGCAGCGCTTTGCGCTAGATGTGGAGCAATGAAGCGCTTTTCAACTTAGATCAGTTTGCACCCTAAGAGTTAAATTCTCTTTTTATAAGAGACTTTGTCTCAAAGTTCTAACAACAAAGTTCTTATTTTATAGGAGATGTTTCAATCTCTTATTTTAGTGAAAGGCTTTGCCTTTATGGATCTTTGATCCTTAGAGAATTGAATTATTCTCCCCTTTTATGATGAGATGATCTCTGAAAGACAATTTGTCTTATAGATCTATGATCTGTGAGAAGAATTATGTTCTTCTTTTTATGATGAGATCTTTTGATCTCTTTGTGAAAGGCCTTGGTCTTATAGATCTATGATCTTAAAGAAGTAAATTCTTCTTTTGACTCTTCTCTCTCAATTTTCTCAAAGCTTATGGGGGGTTCCTCTATTTTCTTCTGTCTCTCTGAGACTTGAAGTCTTGGGGCCTTTATATAGGGCAAGCTGATTTGTTCAATCAATTAAGGAGATCTTTTCTCCAATTGATTTGTGGATTCCCCACCATTGGATCTTTGATCCAGGGGCTTCTGATTTACAGAAGGCAATCTTCTTGTTTTTAACAAGATTGGGAAATCTTTCCATACAGAATTTATTCTGTAATTTTGGTGATTTTTAATCACCTTTGGATCATTGATCCAACGGTGCTCTGATTAACAGAGCACAATCTTTTTGTTTTGAAATATTTTGAGGAATCTTTCCTTAACAGAATTTAATTCTGATTAATTGATGATTTATCATCTTTATTGGATCTCTGATCTGACGGTGAGGAGCTTTTAGTTCCAGCGCTAGCGCACCCGTGCTTTGCACCTGGTGCGCTCCTTAGAGGGAAGCGCACTTAGCGCTAGCGCACCGGTGCTTTGCACGTGGTGCGCTGCTTAGAGCGCAGCACACTTAGCGCTAGCGCACCGGTGCTTTGCACGTGGTGCGCTGCTTAGAGCGCAGCGCACTTAGCGTTAGCGCACACATGCTTTGCACGTGGTGCGCCACTTAGGGCGCAGCACACTTGGCGCTAGCACACACGTTCTTTGCACGTGGTGCGCTGCTTCTGAAGCGTTGCTTCATTTCCAAATTTGAATTTTGAACAGAGCTTTGCTCTGATTGGGGGAAACAAATCCCCCCCCACCGTTGCGCTCATGTGGCCCACACGTGAGTGCAGCGGTGGCAGCATCTGCGTCCTTGGATCAACTCAGAAGTTGAAACGGTATCTTAGTGCCTATAAATAGGATGGCCCTTAAGATGATTTCTGTTCATCTTCTTTTTTGTCTTCTGAGAATTTTTATTTTCTTTCAGAGCATAGCTCTTCATTTTAAGAACCTTCAAGAGTCAAAACTCTGCCAAATTTTTGGTAATATTTGATCCTTATCAATAGAGCTTTGCTCTTCCTTAGATCACAGATCTCAAAATGTTTTTTTAAGGTTTTACCCATTAACAGAGCTTTGCTCTCTTGAATAATGGAGATTTGTTAATCTCTCATGAAGAACTCTTAAGAGTTTGTTCATGGATCTTGAAGATCTCAGAATTTTAATTCATCAAAGAAATTTTATTTCAATTTTTCTGATGGGTTATTCCATCATTTTTACAGAGCAAGGCTCTTAGAATTCCCGGAGACTTTTCAATTCCCCTCATAATTGACTTTGACAGGTGTCATTCCCGTCTGTAGAGCATTGCTCTCGAGGAGTTTAACTCCTTGGCCCGAGGGACCTTTTCATTAAATGCGAAATCCTTTTTAGGTTTCCTTTCTTAATTGCACAGAATTAAATTCATTGAGTGATTTAATTAGCACTTATTTCCTCCTTGGGGATATCAAGAGTTTTTTAAATCCCGTGTCTATTTTAGTAAGCTTTTTCTTAATCAGTCTGTCCATTAACTCCCACTGATTTTCCTTTTCGGACGTTATGGACGCTCATATGTATGATATCGACGAGATTATTTCTTATGGAGACACTCGCGCACTCGGCCGTTCCCAAAACCGAGAATTCACAAACGCCCAGTGTACTGAAATTATGGGTCGCTTTGATGCATACAATGGTCGACTGCTTCCTCGTCGTTCCTCTCTCTTGAAGCTTATTGTGGGAGTGATCTGGGGAGCACTTCCTCTATTTTATGCTGGCATGCCGCTTAAGGCATTGGACGACGCTGAAGATAAGGTGCACTTGGTTTATCTGATGAGCTTAATCCCAAAGAAAAGGCGAGACAACCTTGTTGATATTCTGCATCAAGCTTTTCAGCAGGCGACGATACTCACTGCCTATCGAAGGGTGGAGGAAATCAGTAGGGATCCTGACGCTTATGACGTGAAAGGATGCACACGAAGATGGTCCGAGAGGCCTGCAAAATTTTGGATGGCCTAGCTTTTGAATTTCTCAATCCATGTCCTGGATTTGATGTCTTGCTATTGTAATCATTTTAATAATGTTTTTGTTCACTGTTTTCATCAATGTAAGAATTTTCTGAAGTATGAATAGCAAATTCCTCGTCTCCGTGTGTTTATTTTATGCACTAAATCTTTTGCATATGCATGAGTGGGTATGCTTTGAACGCTTAAATGGATGAGAATCCATCGTGCTTTTACTGTTTTGCATGGTATGTGGTTGTCGTCGGTAGGTTACACCCTTTTCGTTTTGATTTGGTGCAAACCAGCTTACGCACTCTTGAATAGCATCTCCATTTCTCTTGCGTATAATTTTGGCAAATGTAGTCTATAGATGATAGAGAGCATTACGTATCGAACTTTTTGAGAGGTAGTGATGGCTTAGGAAGCAGGTTCAGATCTGTTGCCTAAGGCTTTTCAACTTTATGAGCCATGAGGGTCTCATAAAGAATTTTCTCCCTACAGGTCAAGAGGATCCCGTAGTTGTATTTTCTCCTTATGAATTGTGAGGATTCCTAAGTGCGTTTTCTCTTGGGAGTCGTATGGATCTCACAAGAGAGTTTTCTTCCTTACGAGTTGTGAGAACCCGTAAGTGATTGATGGGGTTGACATTATCCGCATTTCATAGAGTCAGGGGTTGCTCTGGGCGTTTCCCACGGGGTCAGGGTTGACTTTAGCCGTGTTCCACGGGACCAGGATCCACTCTGGACGCTTCCCACGGGGTCAGGATTGACATTAGCCGTGTTCCATTAGACCAGGATTTGCTCTGTACGCTTCCCACGGGGTCAGGATTGATATTAGTCGTGTTCCACTAGACCAGGATTTGCTCTGGACGCTTCCCACGGGGTCAGGATTGACATTAGCCGTGTTCCACATGGACCAAGATCCGCTCTGGACGCTTCCTATGGGGTCAAGATTGACATTAGCCGTGTTCCACTAGACTAGGATTTGCTCTGGACGCTTCCCACGGGGTCAGGATTGACATTAGCCGTGTTCCGCAAGGACCAGGATCCGCTCTGGATGCTTCCCACGGGGTCAGGATTGACATAAGCCGTGTTCCACGAGACCAGGATTTGCTCTGGATGATTCCCACGGGGTCAGGATTGACATTAGCCGTGTTCCACTAGACTAGGATTTGCTCTGGACGCTTCCCACGGGGTCAGGATTGACATTAGCCGTGTTCCGCAAGGACCAGGATCCGCTCTGGATGCTTCCCACGGGGTCAGGATTGACATAAGCCGTGTTCCACGAGACCAGGATTTGCTCTGGATGCTTCCCACGGGGTCAGGATTGACATTAGCCGTGTTCTGCAAGGACCAGGATCCGCTCTGGACGCTTCCTACGGGGTCAGGATTGACATTAGCCGTGTTTCACTAGACCAGGATTTGCTCTGGATGTTTTCCACGGGGTCAGGATTAACATTAGCCGTGTTCCGCAAGGACGAGGATCCGCCTGGACGCTTCCCACGGGTCAGGATTGACATTAGTCGTGTTCCACTAGACCAGGATTTGCTCTGGACGCTTCCCACGGTGTCAGGATTGACATTAGCCGTGTTCCGCAAGGACCAGGATCTACTCGGGACGCTTCCCACGGGGTCAGGATTGACATTAGCCGTGTTCCGCAAGGACCAGGATCCGCTCTGGACGCTTCCCACGGGGTCAGGATTGACATTAGCTGTGTTCCACTAGACCAGGATTTGCTCTGGATGCTTCCCACGAGGTCAGGATTGACATTAGCCGTGTTCCGTAAGACCAGGATTTGCTCTGGATGCTTCCTACGGGGTTAGGATTGACATTAACCGTGTTCTGCAAGGACCAGGATTTTCTCTGGACGCTTCCTACGGGGTCAGGATTGACATTAGCCGTGTTCAACTAGACCAAGATTTTCTCTGGATGCTTTCCACGGGGTCAGGATTGACATTAGCCGTGTTCTGCAAGGACCAGGATCTGCTCTGGACGCTTCCCACGGGGTCAGGATTGACATTAGCTGTGTTCCACTAGACCAGGATTTGCTTTGGATACTTCCTACGGGGTCAGGATTGACATTAGCCGTGTTCCGTAAGGACCAGGATCTGCTCTGGACGCTTCCCACGGGGTCATGATTGACATTAGCCGTGTTCCACTAGACCAGGATTTGCTCCGGATGCTTCCCACGGGGTCAGGATTGACATTAGCTGTGTTCCACTAGACCAGGATTTGCTCTGGACGCTTCCCACGGGGTCAGGATTGACATTAGCCGTGTTCCACTAGACCAGGATTTGCTCTGGACGCTTCCCACGGGGTCAGGATTGACATTAGTCGTGTTCAGCATGGAACAGGATCCACTCTGGACGCTTCCCACGGGGTCAAGATTGAGATAAGCCGTGTTCTGCAAGGACCAGGATCCGCTCTAGACGCTTCCCACAGGGTCAGGATTGACATTAGTCGTGTTCCGCAAGGACCAGGAGAGGTTGACATTATCCGCATTTCACGGAGTCGGGGGTTGATTCTCGGTTGTCTGCATACCGCCGAGTTATGGAACTGGGAATTGTCGTGGTTCCGCTTTGCTTGATGTTGCGTCTGTTGTAATGAGACGAATGTTGAGATGATCTCCAGGCTGTCTGTAAACCGTTGAGACTTGGCTCTCTTTCGGATGGAGCCTGGGGGGAAGGTGGGTTTCCCTCTTTGTTTGTTCCCTTGGATTGTATACCGGGATCGATATGATCTCACATGTAGGGCAAAAGTTTCATTTTATATATTTTTCTTTCCGCGATGCTCTATCATTTCAGCTTTTATATCGTGAAAGTCGCGATAGCGCAATCATTTCGGCTATTTTTCGCGGTGCCCAATCATTTCGTCTATTTGTTTTATTTACTCGCTGCTTTTTATCGCGAGTTGCCCAATCATTTCGGCTATTTTGTATGCATACATTTTTACTTGCTGATTTTGTTGCAAGTTACCCCATCATTTCGGCTATTTCGTATGCATTTATGGCTCGATGGCTTTTCGCTGCGAGTTTGGGATTTAGGATCTGATACCGATTTAGGCATCGGCATCGCTACAACTGGGATATTGCCAGAAGCGAATCATCACTTGCCTTTGTCGGTTCGAACGAAGGTGGCTTAGTAAACAGGGTTAGGTTCCTGTCGACTAAGGCTTTTAACTTTATGAGCCGTAAGGGTCTCATGAAGGTATTTCTCCCTACGAGTCGTGAGGATCTCGTAAGTGTGTTTTCTCCTTAGGGATCGTGAGGATTCCTAAGTGTGTGTTCTCTTATAAGTCGTAAGGATCTTACAAGAGTGTCTTTTGCCATATGAGCATATCCACAGTCTCTGGTGGGACTTTGTTAGGGAAATGTTTATTCGTGCCCGTGGATTGTATACAAGGGTCAATACTAGACCACTTGTAGGGCAATACTGGAGGTTATGATGGTTTAAGAACATGTTCAGATCCCTGTAACTTAAGGGTTTTGAAGCCTATGAGCCATGAGGGTCTCAAAGGGGAATTCTCCTTACGAGTCGTGAGGATCCTGCAAGTGTAATTTCTCCTTAGGAATCGTGGGGATCCCTAAGTGTGTTGCTCCCTTGTGATTCGTAAGGATCTCACATAGGTATTTTCTCCTCACAAGATTGAGAGGACCTTGCGAGTGTCTTTTAACGAGATTGTGCCCTTTCGGGTTTTCACAAAATTCGCCGGTAGCCCTGCTGTTTTTACTCACGGTGCCCTTTCGGGTTTTCATCCGTGCCCATCTTTCTTATGGACATACCGTTTTCTTTCTTTTTTAATATTTTTTTATATATATATTTTTTTCAGCCTTGGGATGCTGCGGTCCGTAATAGTTTATCGACGTCTCGGTCAATAGCCAGTTTTAGGACATAGTGGTCTATTGTTAGTTTAAGGACGTTTCGGTCCGTTGCCGGCTACTACTTATAGAGTTTGGGCTTAGGAAGATAGCGAGCGGACATAGGCGTCGTCATTTATCGTTGACCTAGGCCGTGACTTTTCAGGCGTAGTATTTTTTCAGGAAGCGACTATTTATTGGCCTGAAAGGTCTTTCGCCATGCATATCCATAAGTAGATAGGCTCCACCCTGGTAAACTTTGTCTATGATATACGGGCCTTCATAGTTCGGATCGAATTTCCCCCGCTTGGCATGATTGGGGATCATAGGTCTTTTGACCACTAGCACGAGTTCGCCTTGGCGGAATGTTCTCGGCCTAGTCAATCTCTCGTATGAGCGCGTCATCTTCGCTTTGTAAGCCTCCAAATTTTGTTGCGCCATGAGACGGGTTTCATCAAGGGCGTCGAGCTCCTCAAGGTGAAGGTGAGTATTTTCTTCGTCTGTTAGCTCGTAGTGAACGGCCACTCGTAGAGAGGGTAACTCTATCTCGAGGGGGAGTACCGCTTCTGTGCCGAATACCAATGCATACGGCGTTGTGTTCGTGGCTGTCTTGAACGTAGTTCGATACGCCCATAGAGCTTCATGCAGTCTTTCATGCCAGTCCTTTTTATTCTTGGACACCGTCTTTTTCACGATCTTCATCAAGGTTTTGTTAAAAGCCTCAGCCAGACCGTTAGCTCGGAGATTGTAGACCGATGAATACCTCCGGTGTATATTATGCTGTTGTGCGAAGCGGCTGATCTTGTGGCTTCTGTAGGATGGCCCTTTATCGGAGACAATCGATCGTGGAGTGCCGAACCGATAAATGACGTGTGTTTTGAAGAAATGGAGGATATTCTCCGTCTTCACTTCCCTCAGCGGTACTTCTTCTGCCCATTTTGAGAAGTAATCAGTTGTCGCCAAAATGAATCGATGTCCTCTGGACGATGCTGGTTCGATGGGTCCGATTATGTCAGTTCCCCACATTTCGAACGGCCAGCTAGCCACTGTCGGATGTAGCAGATTTGGATGTTGATGGATAAAGTCTCTATGAATCTGGCACGAGTGGCACTGCTTCACGTATTCGAGACAGTCTTGGATTATCGTGGGCCAATAATAACCCATCCGTTTGATCTTCAGCTTCATCTGCGGCCCGGCTTGGTGAGAACCGCAGAGTCCGTCGTGAGTTTCTTGGACGACTCCCCTTGCCTCTTCAGGTCTTAGGCATCTTAGCCATAGAGAATCAAATGATCTTTTATACAGCGTATTATTGACGAAGGCAAAAGATAGAGCTCGTTTCATGAGCTGATGTCTTGAAGACGCATCTTCAGGTGTTCGACGGGATTTGAAGTAGTCTATAAAGACTTCTTTCCAATCCATAGCATTTTCGTGGTCTTTTATTTGCAGGGCCGTTTGCTCGGTCACTTCCTTTTCTTCGAACGACTCCGGAGATATTTCTGCCGGTGCAAGAACCCGACAACTTTGCACAACGATCCTCACGTCATCGAGGTTCTCGTCGGCCAGTTCTTTAGTAAGCTTGGCTAATGCATCTGCCTTGCTATTTTCCGCACACGGTATTCTTTCCAGGATGTAGGAAGGGATTCGAGTCAGCAGTTTTTGCACTCTCTCACCATACTTTACCAACTCTGGTTTTCACGTTTGATAGTCACCGTTTACTTGGCTAACGACCAGCTAGGAGTCTCCGTATATGAGGAGGTTTTCAATTCCCATGTCGGCGGCGATCTCAAGACCTGCTATCAAAGCTTCATATTCGGCCTCATTGTTCGTCCTCGTCTCTGTTAAGGAGAAGGCAAAGCGCATTATCCCCCTTTGTGGAGTTATGAAGATGTGGCCTACCTCAGATTTGATTATGGGGGTGCTTTATTTGCGCTTCTTCATGGAAGATGCTCCATCGAAGTAGAGTTCCTATTGGGTATCATTCTCTCTTCTCTCCCCGTCGATCGTGTCAAACGCTTACTCGTCGGGCAGTTCGCAGTTCAAAAGAGAATCGGCAGGTATTGGATGCTCAGTGAGGAAGTCGGCGATGGCCTGGCCTTTCACTGCCTTGAGGGGTCGGCATGTCATCGAGAATTCCATTAAGAGTAGGGCCCATTTAGCGAGCCGTCCCGTTAATATGGCTTTTGACATCAATTATTTGAGAGGATCCACCTTTGATATGAGGTGGACCTCATGTGCCAAAGCATAGTGTCTGAGCTTCGTTATCGTGAAGATCAACGCCAGGAAGTGTTTTTCGATGGGAGAATAATTGTTTTCTGCCCCCAGGAGAACTCGATTCAGATAGTAGAGAGCTCTTTCTTTCCCTTGGTCGTTTTCTTGTGCCCATAATGCGTCTAGAGAACCCTCAAGGGCGGTTGTATATAGAATGAGAGGCTTTCCTTTGACCGGAGCAGTGAGCACCGGCGGATTCTGCAGGTATTGCTTAATTTCGTCCAGTGCACTTTGGCATTTGCGATCCCAAACGAACGGAGTTCCCTTCTTCATTAGGTGACTGTAAGGACGGCACTTGCCGGAAAGATTGACTATGAATCGCCGGATATATGCGAGCTTTCCTTGGAGAGACCGTAGCTGCTTGAGTGTTCTTGGCGGAGGCATTTCCATAATCGCCTTGATCTTCGACGGGTCTATCTCGATGCCTCGGCGTCGGACGATGAATCCCAGGAACTTGCCTAAGGACACTCCGAATGCGCATTTGAGAGAGTTCATCTTCAAGTTATATTTCCGCAGACGCTGGAACACGATCTTCAGATGCTCTAAATGTTCCTCGTATGATTTGCTTTTAACTACGAGGTCGTCGATATAGCATTCGACGATTTCATGTACGAGGTCATCGAAGATCTTCGTCATGGCCTTCTGATAGGTGGCACCGGCGTTCTTTAGACCGATAGGCATCACATTGTAGCAGAATATGCCCAAAGGGGTCCGGAAAGCGGTATGCTTTTGGTCGGGATGCATCTTTATCTGATTGTATCCTGACGAGCCGTCCATGAAGGAGAAAAATTCATGAGTGGACATATTATCTATCATCAGCTCAGTGACCGGTACTGAAAAGTCGTCCTTTGGGCAAGCTTTGTTGAGATCCCGAAAGTCCACACATATGCGCACCGTCCCATTTTTCTTTATCACCGAGACGATGTTCGCGATCCAATCAGGATATTGAACCTCTTGGATGAAGCCGGAGTCGATTAGCTTCTTGACCTCGGCGTTGATGCTCATCTCAAGCTCGAGTTGCATTCTTCCCGGTGCTTGTTTGATCGGCTTGACGTCTGAAGAAATCGCCAATTTGTGGACAAGAATCTCTGGATCAAGTCCCGGCATCTCTGAATAGTTCCATGCAAAGCAATCTTTATATTGCATAAGAACGTCTTTGAGCATAGCCTCCTTTTCTTCAGATAATAGTTCACTGACGAACATCGGCCGTGGGTCGTTTGCTGTTCCCAAGTCGATTTTTCTGAGGTCATCTGTAGTAGTATGTACCCGTCTTCCAGCTCTTTTGGCGCCGGTGGAAATTCTGAGATCAAGTCATCTTCATTGTTTTCGAAGCACCAGGGGAGGTCATCCATATTCTCGGGTTCTTCTTCTGACAGCGTTATCACATGACAGGTACGAGATCGCTTCCAGGACCGATGTTGATCCAGCTCTACTCTCGTGGCTTTGGGTTCATTCTTCTGCGACGGAAATACCCTCCAATTGCTGGATAGAGCGAACTTGCCTTATTGATATTGGTCTTCGACCCAGTTCTTGAAGGTGAAGCAGTCTTTGAGAGGATGTCCTATCACTCGGTGATAAGAGCAAAATCCCGGGTGAGAGACCTCGCCTGCTTGCTCGGGGTGCTTGGACTCCGGGAGGGTAATCATCTGATGTTTTATGACAAGATCAAGTATCTCCCTTGTCTTGTCTTGGGAAAAAGAATACGCTCGACCCATCTTCTTTATAAGAGACGAATCTTGGTTGCTCGATTCTCGATCGTGTGGTTTCTTGGTCCCTCTTTGTCGCTGTCGAACGCCTTTTCCGTTCTTGGGTTTATTTCTACCTCTGCGTCGGGTTTTTTGTATGACGGGTTGGCGACAAAGGGAATCGTCACTTTCTGCAGCCTGCTGAATGAGCCGCTGCGTTCTGGCTTTCTCGTAGATGGCCATTTCGCGATTATGGTCGTCTCGAACCTTTTGACCCGCTTCTCTTATAAGCTTGTCCATTTGTTCTTCGAACGACGGGCTTGGCGTTTTCACGACGGGAGCTCGTTTTGGTTCAGGGTTAGCATCTTCTCACAGAGCATCTCCTTCTTCATCGAAGTCATGTATGACGTAGCAGCCGCGGAATCACTCCCGTTTCTTGGATTGAACATATCCAAGCCCGATCGTTTCCATTCTCCCTTTGGGAAACTTTCGTTGAGTTCCGGGGACATTCCAGATCCTGTTATAAAACTGGGCTTGTCGAGCAGTCTGTTTAAAGGGTACGCCTTGGCGCCTCAACAGTCTTTTTAATCCGTCTGTGTAGTATCTGGGCAAACGGATGGGCTGGAGCCTGTCAAGTGTAGAATCCGCACCAAGCCAAATTTCTTTCTCCACTTTGGTTTCCCCGGATCGATAGAATAGGATCGCCTTTTCACCCTTTCGCCTGGGAGCGACATAGAACGTCTGCAGTTCTTGCACACTGTAGGTGTCAAGTGTGTCAAGCTCTTTGTAATGCTCTTGCGGAACCATGGCGATCTGCAAACTCTGATTATCTCCGACGAAGGCTTGCACTGATGGAAGACCGAGAATACTGCGTCGACCTCGTCTTCAGAGTCACTACCAAAAACCAGAATATGAGTTGACGGTCCCGGTTTGTTGTATTGGGGCGGTCCCGAATAGACTATCTCTTCTTCCTCTTCGGTATCACTCCCGAAGACCGGAATAGTGGTGATAGCTTTGTTCTTATCCTCCGGTTTGCGACATCTTTCCGGGACTTCGAAATCAGGCAGGAAGTATTTGGCATCCTCATATTTGCGGACTTCGTTCACGAAGAATGGGTTTAGTTCCCCTGTCATAGTGTACTAGAGATCATCTTTGAAGTACTTCATACACTGATGTTGTGTAGAAGGGATAATGTAGTACCCGTGTAACCAAGGCCGACCGAGCAAAGCGTTATAACATGTCTTAGCGTCAATGACGTGAAATTTGATTTCCGTGACGAGCAGCCCAAAGCGCAGCTTCAGTATCACAGACCCGAGCTTCTGTGATGACTGGGAGTCAAACCCGGAGATAGTGATCTTATCCCGAGCGAGGTGTTGAACGCTCATGCAGATTTCCTTCAACACTCTTACATTGAGGAGATTGACAGAGGACCCATTGTCAACCAGGATTTTTCCTATCTTGATATCATGACAGTATCCGGAGACATAAAGGGGACGGTTATGCTCACACGTCCCAAGGAGGAGATCTTCATCGCCGAAAGTGATATCGGCTGTGTGTACTTCTTCGAGCTCGTCCTTCGTCTTTTCTTCGGCGAGGAAGGCTTGAAACTGTCCGGGGTCTTGTAACGCTTTGATTAGGGAGTCTCGCGCCTCTTTAGATAGCAAAAGGGCATCGAGAATGCTTAGCTGCGAAGGTAGCTTCCTCAAGTGTGCCAGAACGTTGTAATCCACCTTGTTTTTCTTTGGCGGGTCCTTGGCTGTCATCTCTTTGACGACTTGATCATCTAGGGCGATGTCCTCAGGGATTTTTTCTTTCCCCTTATCTTTTCTATTCGACCCACTGTTCGCGGCCCCGAGATTCTTTTCGGGCAGCATACGATTGCGCAGCTGAATGTTCTCACAGGTCTTCATTTCTTCCGTTTCGGATATGGGTTCTTTGAAGAGAAGGCCAAGGGCTATTTCTTCCTCAGGATCGCTCCCAAAGGTGAGAACTTGCGATCCCCCACCGTCGACCATGTGACAGTTGCCGGTAGTTCTTTTGCGCTCCTCGGTCATATTTCTTTGTTCCCGACGAGTTTTGTGTTTCGTCCGCTTGAAATGTTGTCGGTGAGCAACATATCCCTGCCACCATTTTTTAAAAGCGTTGCACTCTTCGGTGGGGTGCGCAATCTTTCGATGATATAAGTAGTAGTTAGGATGTATATCCGCTTCATCAGGAGTGTTTCCTTCGGAGGGTGGCAGCTTCATTCCTATCGATATGGCTTTGGAGAACCTTTTCCTCGTCTTGAACCTGCTTTTATTTGCGGCGGATGTACTTTGATCTGGTGGGAGTATTTCGACCCTTTCGTCCAGTCGCCGGCATTTGGCCTTTTCAAATATGGCCATTTCGCGCTCTCGATCAGCCTTGCTTTTCCGAAGAGCTTCATTCAAGAATGCATCAATCATCTCGTCTGATGGTCCTAGGAGCTCCGTTTCGGGATCTGCCCCCAGTTTCTCTGCATCAGGAGCTTCTTCCTCGTCTATCGACGAGTAAGAGATTACATGGCAGCTTGCCACATAATCTTCAGGCTCATCCGACGAGTCTTCTCCATTGTCATCATCTCCGTCCTCAAGGACGTGATTGAGAAACTCCTGAAGCATGACCGGGGTTCGCGCTTTCTGGTTATATTCTTCCAGCGCGTCGATATATTTTTGCAGTTCCGTGCGCTTGTCACCAGGCTTCACGGGCTTTTTGGTCTCTTTTTCTTCTTCGAAGACTTTGATGGCTGGATATGGGCACTTTGACTACCATAACCAATTTTTGGAGTTGGTGTCACGACCCGAAATATTAGCTCGTGACCAGCACTTAAATCACGCAACGTCTAAAGGCGTAACGTAATTCAAGTAAGCTGAAACCCAGAAATCTAAACTTTTTTAAGAAAATAAAGGAGGTGAAGTTTTGAAATAAATGTATAATGAAATCAAGTTTTCTTAATGCATAGAAAAGGAACATGAAAACGCAAGTGGATTATGCAAGTTTAAAAACATGTTTCGTCTTTTTGAAAATTTGGGCAGCACCTCCTTTGTATATTTTGATCCAAAACCACATATACAAGATAACAATAAAGGCATCCCCAAGCGGGAGCTAGCTCTTCGCCAAACGGTGGATCAAAACCACGCAAGACAGTATAATAAGTATACCAAAAGATAAAGGAAAGCAAGACATACATCCCCAAAAGCGAACATAAACCCTTCGCTCAAGTCTCGCACTACAAGTCTCACTAAGTCTCATTTCTTATACAAATACTAGTTTCGATTGATGGAGTTGACTAGATACAATATGAAATAGAAAATACAAGAGTGGGTACGATACAAATGTCCCACCTACCAATGCAAAACACTCGAAAGCAACTGTGTGCCAGCGAAGCTGCTACTGATCCAAGCGGTCAACCTGCAAGAACTGTGGCACAACGGGGGTGAGTTTCCAACTCGTGAATAGAAAAAAAAACATCTACAAGTAGAAATCGAATAAACAACGACTCCTAGGTCAACTATATCATGAAGGTAATACTATGATATCTAGGGTGACCGGGTCGTATATGTGCCAACAATAAACTCAAGTCTATAAGTATACTGATATCATCCAATCATATAATCATTGTATGTATGCATGTGGATCTTGTCCACGTGTCAACCAATGTCATCAAAATTCCACTTTGCTTGGTTCAATGTGTAGAGGAAGAGATGTGGATTAATTTTTGTGAAGGGACTATATGGTTTTGTGGATTATTTGGAGATGGATCTAGGGTTTGAAGTGGAGGGAGATGGGCTTGAGGAGATGAAGAAGGAGATGAAAATGATGGGGGGAAATGTCATGGCAGCAGCCCCCCTCTCTCTCACTTATTCTCACACTCTCTCTCTCCCTCCAATCATTCACATTTTTAACACTTTTTAATTTCTTTTTTTTTTTCTCTTTCAAATTTCAAAACCAAATCACATAATACCCATAAATCAACAAAAATGCAACAACATGTAACCAAATGTAACATGACATGGTGCACTAGCCATGGAAAACTGTAGAAACACGGATTTGGCTTAATCGCGATTAGCAGTGCACTAATCGGGTTTTTATCAAAACTGCATATAATAAATTTTAAAAATGCCAAATCTATTAAATATATTTTTAAATGAATAAATCATTTTAATTTCTAATTATTTCACAATTATTGGTATATATTTATACCCTTTTCCCGATAACTGCCCGATTTGAGAAATTGGGGTTTTCGAAAAAGGGTATAAATATATACCAATAATTGTGAAATAATTGGAAATTAAAATGATTTATTCATTTAAAAATATATTTAAGGGATTTGGCATTTTTAAAATTTATTATATGCAGTTTTGATAAAAACCCGATTAGTGCACTGCTAATCGCGATTACGCCAAATCCGTATTTCTACAGTTTTTCATTGCTTGTGCACCATGTCATGTTACATTTGGTTACATGTTGTTGCATTTTTATTGACTTATGGGTATTATGTGATTTGGTTTTGAAATTTGAAAGAGAAAAGAAAAAGAAATGAAAAAGGGTTAAAAGGTGAATGATGGGGGGGGGGGGGAGAGAGTGTGTGAGAATAAGTGAGAGAGGAGGGGGCTGCTGCCATGACCTTTCCCCCCAATCATTTTCATCTCCTTCTTCATCTCCTCAAGCCCATCTCCCTCCACTTCAAACCCTAGATCCATCTCCAAATAATCCTCAAAACCTTATACTCTCTTCACAAAAATTAATCCCCATATCTTCCTCTACACGTTGAACCAAGCAAAGTGGAATTTTGATGACATTGGGGAGCTAGGGCTGTCTAGAGTAGCTTGAATGAGATACAGCTTCTTCCATTTAGCTATTTTTAAGTTTCTTTCTATTCTAATTTAGATTAGAGATGGTTTGGTGGTGATTTGTGGAAATTGGAAAATCCTAGTGAGGGTTTGAGTGAAGTTGTGGATTGGTGATGTTTGAGTGGCTGTTTAAGACCTGAGAATGAGTATAGGAAAACAAAATACGGATTTGGGATTTGAGTTCATGTCGGTTTTGTGGGAATAAAGGGTGTGCAGGGAAATCTGGAGCAACACGGGGGATTTTTGAGAGTAGCAAACAATACCACGGATCTAGATACACCACCAGGAGACCACCCTACGAAGACGAAGCCTATAGGAGCCTGGGGGGTTGAGGTGGCCAGATTTTGGGGGTAAGTGGCCGGCCATTTGGTGTCATGGGGTGTCGGGGTTGGTCCAGTAGCTCATATACATCATATACAGCACCCTAGACTTGTTTGTGCAACTCCTTTTGGCCTGAGTCAAAATCTGGGAGCATTTTAGTGTGATTTTAGCTATGTTTTCTGTATTTTGAAATGCTAAGTTTTGATATGTGGGTTTGTATTTGGTTGTTGGATGTTTGTACATAAACAACAAGGGTGGTATGGTTGATTTTGTACGCGTAAGCTATAGGTTTTAACCTATGAGCAATGCGCGTGCCGTTTTGGATTTCAGAACTTGATTTTCATAGCGTTGCGATATGTGTTGCTATTGTAGGTACCTTCGCATGGATTCTAAGGCGACGGAGCGTGGCGTCATCGACTTCGGCAAGCAAAGACCAATGTGAGTAGATCTATATCTAGGGGGAAGTCGGGTGGATGGCGTATAGCACCCCCGCACACTTGATGGAAACCGATTTATACATAGATTATGGTTAATGAAACCTTTAATAGAAAACTATAGATAGAGTTAGAGAGGTAGTTAGAGAACCATAATTGAAACTAAAGAGTAGCTAGAAGTGATATAATACGGCTAATATGTGATGACGGGATTTGATGATGATATTTGATGATATTGCCGTTTAGGATACTATAGGACTAGATAGCCGACGTAGATGTGTCATCAGAACCATACCTATTTCCAAACTAAAGAATCATATGCATCCTTTAAACATATACCCGGAGGGATGTTACGGATTTTCAAATGATATCTTTTCCTTAAAAACATCGTAACCCCTACTTTCAAAACTACGATTCGCATCTTTCAAAAACCGTTTGTATGGTTTGGGTGTGTTTATTAGATTAGATACTTATGTTTTTAGTAAAGGTAGAATGAATATGTGAAATTGACTTGATGTGGGATATAAATGCGATGAAAGAATATAATACGTAATATGATGATTTGGTGATATGTTGGTATACGGATGCGAGTCGATTGAGATGATTTATACCCTGCCGGTCCCCTGATATGAGATTATTGCTGATGTGACCTGGGACATACGTATATAGAGATATTTATGTATGTTGTGAATCGTGAGTGATAGTCGTACGAGACGTTAGGTTCGTACCCTCCTCGTCTTAAAGGATGATAGGATCCCTGATAGCTTAATGCCGCCGTACGATGATTTTCCATACGTGATGAGTTTGACTTGAGGTTTGATCCATACCCTTTGACTAGAGAATACCGTACGATAGAGTATACCGTACGGGATGTTGTGTGGCTAGATGCCGATGGATTGATTCACCGACTCGGTCCTGTTAAATACGCATACCTGTCAGCATTTGCATATGATATACCTTACACTGCATTCATGTTATTCGCATTGCATTACTTATACCTGTGATAGTACACCTGCACCATTATCGATGATGGTGCAGGTTGTAAGCTCACACACTTCATCATTGATAATTGTCATGTCACTACACAGTAGGATTGCTGCATCAGGATATGACTCCTTGCATGATATACTTGCGCACATACATATTGTACGTCCATACTTGCATACATACACATATGCACCTTTATACGACATTGCATTCGATTTTGGAGATTTGGGAACCGTATGATATATTTTAAAATTGGATTCATTTAAAAGAGTGGTTTTCCCTCGATATGTGCATATTATTGTTCCATGTTGCATGATATACTGATATGCTCACATTTCTGTCATATGTCGCATACATCAAGCTTTACGATCATACGCATTGAGATATGCTGTTTTCCTGAGATTTCTGGATTTGAGAACCGTTGTATTATTTCAAGAAAGCATGCATTGTTTTGAAAACCCGGTTTCTCTTGATATGATATTTTAGTGCGTCCACCTTGTGTTTTCTCGGTTCTGAGAGTGGCATGTGAAACCCAATTCGAGGAGCGGTAGGCACCGTCTGCGGGTACATGGTGGACCCGGTGAGGTACCCCGGGGCAAGAAGACTCGTAAATGTTAGACGGTGAGCCTGGCAGGGGAGCACTACCTACCGGTGATTGTATTTGGACTCGGCGGTTATCCGGAGGATACCGACCTGAGTAGAGAGATGGATATGAGGGCCGACCAGGGTGTGCGGCGCCTGAGATATATAAGGATTTACGTGTCGATGCTGGACACGGGTTTTATGATGTTTTCGAGTGTCGAGGTTGGACACTCCAGTTCCATGATTTTGATGTGTCGCGAGGGACACACGTTGATTTATATTCTCATATTTTCATGCATATGTTTTTATGATATTTGCATGCATGATATTGTTGTGTCATTGGTTGACACGTGGACGAGATCCACATGCATACATACATTGATTATATGATTGGATGATATCAGCATACTTATTGACTTGAGTTTATTGTTGGCACATATACGACCCGGTCACCCTAGATATCATAGTATTACCTTCATGATATAGTTGACCTAGGAGTCGTTGTTTATTCGATTTCTACTTGTAGATGTTTTTTTTTATTCACGAGTTGGCAACTCACCCCCGCTGTGACACAGTTCTTGCAGGTTGACCGCTTGGATCAGTAGCGGCTTCGCTGGCACACAGTTGCTTTCGGGTGTTTTGCATTGGTAGGTGGGACATTTGTATCGTACCCACTCTTGTATTTTCTATTTCATATTGTATCTAGTCAACTCTATCAATCGAAACTAGTATTTGTATAAGAAATGAGACTTAGTGAGACTTGTAGTGCGAGACTTGAGCGATGGGTTTATGTTCGCTTTTGGGGATGTATGTCTTGCTTTTCTTTATCTTTTGTGGTGAACTTCGCCGTTGGGTGTCGTATACTTATTATACTGTCTTGCGTGGTTGTGATCCGCCGTTTGGCGAAGAGCTAGCTCCCGCTTGGGGATGCATTTATCATTATCTTGTATATGTTGTTTTGGATCAAAATATACAAAGGAGGTACTGCCCAAATTTTCAAAAAGACGAAACATGTTTTTAAACTTGCATAATCCACTTGCATTTTCATGTTCCTTTTCTATTCATTAAGCAAGCTTGATTTCATTATACCTTTATTTCAAAACTTCACCTCCTTTATTTTCTTAAAAAGGTTTAGATTTCTGGGTTTCAGCTTATTTGAATTACGTTACGTCTTTAGACGTTGTGTGCTTTAAGTTCTGGTCATGAGCTAATATTTCGGGTCGTGACAAAGTTGGTATCAGAGCGCTAGGTTTAACTTTGGTTCGAGTCTATGTTTGACTATGCGGAGTCTAAGGCGGGTGTGTATTTCGAAACCTAGGCTTGACCTTACAGAACTTAGACTTGAACGGAGGGATATTAGACCCAAACATTTGTTTCATAGGCTGACCCTGATTGATGGAGTAGGTAGCTTGAGTAGAGTGACGTACCGTACATATGTTCCGCGGCATATTTACGATACAATACTCCACTTAAGAAACCTTAGGATGTACATATTTTGAGATTTATGATTCTCTTCATACCCGTGATTATACATCCATTTGAGATCCTTGATTCTATTCGTTTCCATGATCATACTCTCATTGATGTTATTCCTTTTTATGATCATGTATCCATTTTGGATCTGTCGTTTCCTCTCATGCCGTTGATCTGCTTTCTTCGATACTCGATTGAGGTTCCTGTCACCATGTTTGAGCACAGTTTGAGCTGCTGCTAGTGTTGCGGTCAAGGCGAGCTCGTATGGTACGAGAACTGACCATGGTGTTTTCTGGTGACACTGGAACGCCTCGAGTTAGTTTTTATGTTGTGACCTCTCGGATGAGGCGAGTGTTTGGTTTTACACCGGATGATCGGGCAATGGTTAGAGCTGCCAGTTGCGAGAGGACTGTTGATGTACAGCCTACCTCAGAGATTGTGATGTCGTCTACCGTGCAGACAGATGACCCAGCTGTTGCTGAGATTGATAGGATGTCCCTTCCAGAGCTTACGAGCTGAGATTGCCGGAGCTTCCAGGCAGAAATGCGACATATGATAGCTAGTCTACTCCGATTTGAGAGACGAAGGTGATTCGTCATATTGATGCGCCGACGCAGGCCAGTTGAGTTGAAGATTTTCAGTATAGAGAGTCTTACTCAGATCTAGAGTAGACCGATCCAGAGATGACCGTTGATGTATCGCCTTTCCTGGAGGATTGAGGAATTGTTTAGCATGCGGATGGAGGGTATTCGCATGTCGTCTAGGCGAAGCTAAAAAGTTCGAACGAATGTCAGAAACCCATTTTTCCAAGTTTAAGTATTCGGAAGAACATGCAGGTAATTCTGTGGACCCTCTAGAAGAATGAAACCCTAACTCGACATGATGACCATGGAACCGCTTTGAACCTTAGGGTTTGTGGCAGTTTATCGGTGCCATCAGTGAGGCTTGGGTTTGCCCTTCTTCGGCTGGTCCAGAGGTGCATGTACCAGATATTTTTAGACTTTGCTCAGGTGTTGAGCATTCGGGAAATTTTGGGACCTTGATGACTCGATCGAAAAGTTTGACGTCATTCGGATATCATGTGATAAGAGACCAGTAAGCTGACCAGCTTCGGAGAGAAGACCTCACCCAGATGCGTTGTGAGTTGATCGAGGACGGACGAGTATTGAGTATTCCTCCGATGGTTGGGACGAGTTCCCGAGGACGTGTTCGACCAGAGATCTTCTACAGAGTGATGAAGATACCAAGTTCGTGACTTCGAGTCCGTGTGAGAGACTCTGGATTGACCGTAGCCGAGAAAAGTTGCAGTGCGCAGATAGCATGGCGTGCCGTCATAGTGGGCGATGGTACAGACGAGTGGAACCAGAGGTTCGTGCGAGACGCTGACGAGCTGTTGTTACTCCCCATCGAGATTAGAGATTTGATATGCATACAGAGGCATTGCGATGCGGCCAGTTCCCGAGGAAATGTTGTAGTGAGGTCGCAGATGTCCAGAGAATGAGAAAAGATTATGTAAGAGTACCAGCCTCCATACAGTTCGGCATAGGCGAGATCGGAAGAGAACTTGAGCAGGATTCCTTCCAGGACACTGCTGCAATGAGATTTGCACCCAGGATCAGTTGTGTCGTGAGTATTCAGAGGGACAGAGGCTGACGCCAGTGACGTGCTGCCTTACGAGTGGTCGTGATGATTGACTGAGAGATGACCAGAGAAGTGCCAGAACGGAATCGTCCCCGTTAGCACACCTGACTGGGCCGATGAGCCGATGAATTGCGAGATTGGTAAATCCATAGAGAAATGAAGACCCATTGACAGAAGACGCCAGACCGTGAGTAGGAGGCAAGCGAATATACTTGTTCTGCCGGTTTTAGGCGCACCGATTTATTCTTCGACATTGTAGGAGGTGTACCTCGATGTCATTTGTTTCGATTTGCGTTTGTGATATGAGTATCACGCTTATATCGCTTGGATTTGAGTTTTGATGATTGAGTTTTATGATATTGTTGTCATGCACCATGGTTGCACCTACTTGGTATTTACATTTTGCGCATAGTTATCGCACTTGATATATATTATACACTGTTGTGTTGATTTGCGATTTGTGCATATTTATTGCACTTGATATCGGTTTTGTGCCTTGGCTGCACATGTTTATAATTTCGTGGATTTCATACAGTTGATTTGATTTTGTGCGTGTGGTACGCACTTGATTTGATTTTTGCACTCGGTATAGCCTACACGTGCTTGCAGTGCATTGATATGTATTTTGTGCACGCAGTTGCACGCGTTTACGATTTTATACACCCTGGTACACTCGATGTTGCTTTTATACGCATTTGAGTTATGGAGTTGTATTTCGTGCACTGGATGCACCGTATTTGTACTTCATGCACTTGATGCACTAGATTTGTATTTATGCATTTATGCACGGTATTTCGTGCCCTAGATGCACTTGATTTAGATTTCTGTCGTGCATGATGGATGCACTTGATTTGGATTTTTCGCTCATATTGGGCGCATGATATGAGATGTGGTTTTGTGCACACCGGATGCACTCAATTAGTATTTTCTTTCGTGCATGTTAGTTGCACCGGATGCACTCTAGATGCACTTGATATTGTTGTCGTGCACACCCGTTGCATTGGACAGATGCTTTCTTGCACACCAGTTGCATTGAGTTTTTCTTTTGTGCATATTATGGCACGTATATTTGGAATTGATTTCTGTGCGCACCAGACGCACGTGATTTTTGGACACGCCTTTTGAGGCTGATTTTGCTTTTGAGCACCTTGTCTTTATAATGGGCACTGTGTTATGTAGTAGAAAACATGACTGATTTGAGGACAGTACCTGAGTATTTTTGATGCATTAAAAGTTTACCAAGAGGTTTTTGAAAAAGAGCTATAATCTCGCTATTTCCTACGTGTCCGTGAGCGACACGAACGTTTATAAAGGAAAACCTTTTGGGATATTTTGAAAACGACGGAACGTGTATTTAGGAAAAACATATATGGACATATATTATTATTTTAAAATGAGCGTCCGTCACTTATGCCGTGAGTTACTCATGCACGCTGCGATTTAGAAAAAAAATTTGCATGTGTTTTATTTAGTCCTTGAATGTTTTCCAAAGATGCGTACTATACACGTATGATATGCGTGCAAATCCGATGATTTGCGTGACGCTTGAAGGAGTTCGATTTTGAGTATTGTACTCGTTTTCATGCGCACTTGACGCACTGTGTTGTTTCTGCATCTTCCGTGATTTCGGAGCCCCGTCAATTTGAGCTGATTATTGAAAGGTTTTAAATTTTGGGGGGTTAAATTTAAATTCAGGGACCGAATTTATTTAAGGGGGGAAGACTGTAACATTTCAGAAAATATAAAATATTATTTAAGGGGGGAAGACTGTAACATTTCGAATATTTTCATTTTAAAATATATTTAAGAGATTTGGCATTTTTAAAATTTATTTTATGCAGTTTTGATAAAAACCCGATTAGTGCACTGCTAATCGCGATTAAGCCAAATCCGTGTTTCTATAGTTTTCCATGGCTAGTGCACCATATCATGTTACATTTGGTTACATGTTGTTGCATTTTTTTGATTTATGGGTATTATGTGATTTGGTTTTGAAATTTGAAAGAGAAAAGAAAAGGAAATGAAAAAGGGTTAAAAAGGTGAATGATTGGAGAGAGAGTGTGTGAGAATAAGTGAGAGGGGGGGGGGAGCTGCCATGATCTTTTCCCCTCATTATTTTCATCAGGCTTCATCTCCTCAAGCCCATCTCCCTCCACTTCAAACCCTAGATCCATCTCCAAATAATCCCCAAAACGTTATACTCCCTTCACAAAAATTAATCTCCATCTCTTCTTCTACACATTGAACCAAGCAAAGTGGAATTTTGATGACATTGGGGAGCTAAGGCTGTCTAGAGTGACTTGAATGAGCTATAGCTTCTTCCATTTAGCTAGTTTTAAGTTTCTTTCTATTATAATTTAGTTTAGAGATGGTTTGGTGGTGATTTGTGGAAAGTAGAAAATCCTAGTGAGGGTTTGAGTGAAGTTTTGGATTGGTGATGTTTGAGTGGCTGTTGAGGGGCTATTTAGGACCTAAGAATGAGTATGGGAAACCAATATACGGACGGCCTTAGCATTCCCTCGATGATTTCGGGTTCCAGCGGACTTCTCCATTTGATCGCCGGGCATGTTTGGAGATCTTTCAGCATTCTTTTGGTTTTGGGTGAAAGAACGATCTTCCATGGGGCTTCTTCTACAAAAGAGCACGATGCCCCCGGTGTGTCCCCCCTTTTAAAAGCGTGCGGCTGCGGCGGGCTTACTTTCCAATTCTCGGACAGTGCGAATTTGCCCTGTTGGTATTGGTCTTCAATCCAGGCTTTAAAGACGAAGCAATTTTCAATTGGATGGCCTATCGTTTGGTGATAGGGGCAATAATTGGGATTATTATCCTCGTCGGGTTGCAATGGGCGTTTCGGATTCGGCAGATTGATGAGCCTGTTGCGTACCGATAGTTCAAACAATCTCCTCGTTTTGTCCCGGGGAAACGAGTAAGGGCGCTTCATTTTCTCATTATAAAATCGCCGTCTCTCGTCTAGGCGATCAGTTAATTTTGGACCACTAGGCTGCTGTTGAGCATTGGCGACGAAGGTCGCTTTCCCTTTCCCTTTTTCATTCCGCGGCTCCGGCTTCGAAGGGAAAGGCTTGTGGCCCATCTGGTCTATTTGAACCAGTTTTTCAATCAGGGCTTGGAAGGTGGTGGGCTTGAAAAACATCATGAATTGGGAGATGGTCACTTGAGGGTCGAGAGTACCCACAAACATGCCTACCGCAGGCGCTTCTTCGATGCGTTGCTTACATTTCGACCACAGATTCCACCATCGTATTGCGTATTGAACCCATTGTAAGTCTACGCCAGTGCCCCGGCCAATAATCTGAGACCAAACGCGGAACAAAAACTTTTTCATAAACTGGCGCTAACATAGACTGTAACCCGGATCGTGCCATTAACACTAAACTAGCAAACTGTAAAATGATAGAATGGCTATACCGATCGATCTGTGTCCTTCGGTCTTTATCTATCACCCCACGCTCTTCGCTGCATCTGCGATCTCCTGTCTTCTTGTCGAGGTGGCACCACGTCAACGGATCTTTATACGGGCTCCCGTCTCTAAACCGAGGCAACTCGGACATGAAGTTTGCTAACCGACATGTCCAATATTGAAATAGAGAGAGTGTATAATATTTTGTCTCAAGGAACCCAAGCCATTGGGTGAAAGTAAATTGAAGTTGCCTTGTGATTGGAAATGTGAGCATATAATTTTTGCTTTGGAAAAAAAATTTCTCACTCAAAGAAAATTGGCTCTGCCAAAATCAGCCAACATTCAAAATTGCTCTCAACCCTTTTTTTTTACCCCAATTAATGGGCTCGGCCATTAATTGGCAGCACACAAAGTGCTCTGTGAATTTGATGGGGGGTGAACCAAAGGATTAACGTGGTGAGCTTAAGGAAATCAACAACACAAAAGATCTTCATAAAATATCTAAAGTTTGACAAACCATTTTAATGCAAATGCAAAACCATACCCACTCATGCCACCTCACCAATGACTCACCCAAAAACAAAATCCCCACCACCCTCAATTTCGGCGACCATGCAATTGGTAAGGAAAGAAATTTGGCCAAAAAAGAAATATCAACAACCACCTTGATTAAACATCAAAACTAATGTTTAATCGAACGAAGAAAAACTGGCAACTTTAAAAAGCAATCCCGTAACAAATTACAGGATTACCTCATAATGGTATATACATACCCGCATTTGTATTCCGACCGAATACAAAATGCAATGAGACAAAAATACTCCTACACAATATAATACTAGGATCCGGCTTAAACCAAAGCCCACCAGTATTATCTGACCGAACCATGACACATGCACAAGTGCACGTGCATGTTCGAACCCTGCCATAAAACCACACGGCCTCTACAACGTTTTGCCCGAACTTGGGAAACTATCTGTGGGGGACTCTAAAGACTCGTCAATACTCTGGCAGTGGGTTTAACCACAAGCACGTCAATGGTACTAGCTGTACGTAACAGCTGCCCATGTATTGACCGAAAGGGAAGCCGATGAGCGAACTCATCCTGGAACCCTACTGAGCCTATCAGTGACAATATCCGTACAGTCCGGTCCGTTCGTCTATGAGCATCACATATCGGTCCTAGGGGGCTGGTAACGTCAGACCCTTAATAGCGATATAAGTCATGTCAGAGTGTAGCCCATAACACCCTGAGATACTACTGGAGTACCTACCAGTAAATCTCCTAACTCGGCCGAGGTCTTTGTGTAATGACTCTCCAAAACACAGCGCGATCTTACCCCCAATACCGGGAGAGACGAATCCCCTGCCGATCTGCTCGCTGCCTCCATATGGCTCGGGACTGTACCCAACTAAAACCTGTTTGCACGACTCCTTTGAGCCGTGGTAGGGTAATAATCAAAGCACAGTGGGAACTCACACGCGACAAATGACGATCTCAGGTCGATGAACTAACCTGTACACATTTCACCAAGGAACTGCTATCTGACGCTAGGTATAATACCAACTATCAGGTTCCCGGCGAGTCCTGTCCGGTGCACTTATAACCCAATGAGCACCTGTATACATCTAAGGTGAACCAACTGACACCAATGGCTTGTGAGACCGGCCACCGCCCCTTGTCGGGGTCTCGACTGTATACACTAGTCTACTCCGGAGTATCGATGCCCTGTCTCGAAACTCCCATGACTTGGGACCACATTTAAGGATGTGCTTATAGACTACCCAACTCTCACGTATATGATCGCCATCATACTGCTGGTAGTTAAGCAAGAATCCTAAGGGCTCTATCAACGTGTAATAGTGATCATGTCACCTAAAGTTGTACACGACTGACAAAGGTAAACCAGATAGCATACTATCATCTCGAGTAAGACTGTCCTACCGGTATAGGTCCGCCCTCAATCATTGCAATCACGTACCTGTGATCTAATAATTGACTTTGAGGGCACTATATCCAACAATCTCCCACTTGCACTTAAGGCTAATTATTACGATGTCGCATACTCACAGCCCGTGTGGTACCGAACACCCAACTCCTCTACTAATCAGTTTCACAAAGCTCGTTTGTAAAACTCTTGTGTTCGAGAAATAGCCTTAGCGAGTGGATCCGTCCTGATGTTTCTTTCTATGTATCTCTTAATCTCAAGTTCGCGGAGAAATCCATCTCCCGAATTGAGCAATACCTGTTTTAGAATATGTCTGGATATCTGATGAGACCTAGTTCATAAATGAACTCCAAATCCAAACTTCTTAGACTGTATCGTCCACAGAACTAAATCAGTATCCTGCACCATGCCTCACTCAGTATCCGCCTGGACCACCTGTCCAAACTACTGCCCTTCATCAGAGGGAAAACTTTAACTCTGATAATCACTCTGCCATCCATGTCACCTTGGAAGCCTGGAACGATAACCGTCCCCCGAAGGAGGCTGCCGTCATCAAATCCGTAGAACATCCACTTATGTTCTAAAACTTCTTCCCAACGTTTTTCCAGGATTGGATTAATATCAACCTATTGCATCTAGTGCAAAAATAACATCTGGTGTGGTACTTGACATCTCATGATCAACTCAATTGCCTAAGCAAGTGATATGTTAATCATGCACATCCCTCTCCCCTTTAGTCTGTAAGACACCTTTAGAGAGGGTGACTCCATCACCTGCAGGTACACCACCATGCCAGGAGTCATCTATTCTAAATACCTTTAGAATATTGTCTAAGTACCCAGATTGGGAAACTACCCAAATCTAGATCTAAAACCATAGATCTAGTAACCAAAATGTCTGATATTATATCTATATCCTGTGTGGAGAAACTACTGTGTGAGAACCAAAGTATAACCGATCGTAGTATAGGAATTTTACTTCCTACTTTGTGTATGTCATCCAAATACCAGGACATCACACCCTACTACCTTCTTAACAGATCCATCCCCTATTCTGATGAAGTCAAAACCATGACTGTCACATTAAAAAATAGATGATCTCTCTCCGCTATATCCGCTCTAGTCTATAAATAGACATAAGCTACTTGCCCACTATGCTTCCGCTGCTCCCACTGACCACAACAAACCTCTGACAGAGTCATATACACGTGCACTTCTAAAGCTAGTCTAGAGAGACGCTATACTCATCCTCCTGCTGGGTCTCATATCCTGGAACAACAGTAGTGTCAAGTCTGGGTAAACAAGAACCTCTCTGTCACCGTCCTAGAGGCTACCGGAGTACCTCTCGGGTGCCTGAGGTTACCCACCATATCAGCGGAGTGGCTAATGGAATGTCAAACTTGATTGAATCTTTAGGTCCTATTAAATTTTCAGTAATCGTTTGTGGTTCTGGAATCACTTCCGGTTCTACCATACTCCCACTACTGTTTTCTGAAAAATCCATTTTACTAAAACTGTGGCGAGTCAAGAACAATATCACCATTGATCTTCCAGATGGTAGAAAGTCAACCCTCGTCATAGCCTGGGCCAACCCACAAACTGCCATTACAGAAACGTGCCATGAGTTATCCAGAGTCTAGTTTTAAGCATAAGCCGGACAACTCCCCGTACCTTAACATCGTTAAGATATGAACCATTCTATATCCAATATACAAACTTTGACACTGATTTAATTGGAACCAGATTCAAATCATGCAGCTGTCTCCAGTGCATGTCAACTTAATAGAAAGAGGCTAATCAGCATTACTCAACTTAGGAGTTCATCCAATTATGAGTAACCTGAAAGAGAAACAAGTTTCTCAAAATCATTAATATCGACTGAATACCCAACACAAGTATCTACATCTTCGATCACTTTGAAGAATCCCGATACTTGCGACACCTGGTTCTCTACTTTATTCTTATACCTATAACTTCTCAAACTTGGACCTTGTATTTCTACGAAACACGTGTCTAAGACTTGAGAAGTCACAAGTAAACAGAATATAGTACGAGGACCAACCCCTTTGTCCTGATGGACACTGAAAAACATACAATACTTTTTATAAGTCCCTTGAGTTGAATAACTCAAACCCTATGCGTCGTAGTTTGAAAACTGTACCCAGGCGATTTCCTCAAATATCACCAATTACAACGAATTCCAATATAATGAGGATGATCACCTAATTCCCAATAACTTACTCCCACTCATCATCTGTAAAACCATACAGACGTGAGAATCATACCTGGTAAATACATACCCTGGAGCAAGTGTCTAATTTGGAAATCAGTTTTCCTTTAACAATGCACAGTGAAACTGAAACATGAAAATGCTTCGAAGGGGTATCCGGGTACTCCTAGTAATGCTTCTTCCATAATCCAATTCATGACTATAACCGTATATTTCGTTGCCATCTCTCCAAATCCCTTTATTTGTCTTTAGTCATTACCTTCTGTACACCTTCGTTAAGCTTAATGGTTTTCTTCCTTCCCAACCGTTCGACACCAGCCTATGGTTTGGAAGAAGACTATCTAATAAATGTAATAGGTGTACCCTCCTAAACCAAGGAGTACTCGCAACCTGTAAGAAGGTGATGATAAAAGACAACTGAATAAAATTTATTCTATTTCTCCTCAACTGGAGAAAAGCAAAGGTGAAATAGGAGTGGTGATGATCTACGCGGTTTAGTCGTGAATGATATCAGTCACAATTTACTTTTCCCTCTTTCTAATCCCTTCATATGTCTTTACTTATTACCTTCTGTACACCCAACTTAGGCTAATTGGTTTTCTTCATTCCCTACCTTTCGGCACCTGCCTATGGTTTGGAAGAACACTATCCAATAAGCGTAATAGATGTACTCTCCAAAACCAAGGAGCCCTCGCAACCTGAGAGAAGGTGATGATAAAAGACAACTGAATAAACCAATTCAATTTCTCCTGAACCTAAATCCATCCTCGAATAAGTCCCTTTGAGTTCGTATATAACCATACGATAGATTTATCCAATGGAAGTGGATGTTCGTAGTAACACGAGGTGTTCTGGAGAAATGCAAAGGGTAAAAGAAGGAGCGGCAATGACTTATGCAACTCAGACAATCCAAAAGCCAGTATTTTAAGAAGGTTCGGTCAACTTGGTCACTGAGTCATAGTCTAGGGTCGGTCAATGGTCGCTGCCAAAGAGAGAGAGAAAAGAAACACTCTGTGTGCACTCTAACCTAGATCAGAATGGTTATCACTTTGTCTAAACAGGAAACCTCCCACTGTACCGTCAAATTCTCCACCAAACCTGAAAGAAGAATCAGTCGGGATCACCCGAAGAGTAAACCAACTCATCATTGGGAATCGGGATCCAACTATCATCGCATGATAACGTGAAGAAATCCACTCACGTTATCACACTCCAGAAGGTATGCGCATTCCTGGCAAGTTTCAGTTTCTTTAGAAACTCCCGATGTCGATTTTTGCCCCATGCTCTTATGACCTTGACGAAGACCAATGTTCCCCTCCGAATGGCGGCCAAGACATGGACGTCTTGCCTGAGATTCGGGGCAGATGCTATTTGGTTTTATCCGTCCACCTCTCCGAAGATGCCAAGTTGATTTATGGCACCGTGTATCGGAGGTTTAGATGGATGCGGCCGATATAGCAGACTTCATCAGATTCCCCCTTGCTTGAGCGGTTTTTGATTGTGGGGACGCTCTTCCCTGCAGGCGCAAGACCCTGCAGTTAATTACGCTACCGCATTGCGGTAACAACTTTCTCCTTCTCCAGAATTTCACTTCGTGTCGTGTGTGTTTGTTTTGTTTGTGGTTGCCCGTGGATTGTATACGGAGATTAAGTGATGCCGTCTCCCGTAGGACGTGGATTAGTCCAAATCCGTATTTACTTAGATTTGGGTTTGGGGTTTTAGTTTAAGGATACGTTAGCCGTATTTGAGGCTAAGATCAACTTAAACGTTCGTTAAGGATACATTAGTCTGATTTGAGACTAAGATCAACTTAACGGAAAGTTTATTTAGGGGCTCTATTGTTCCAGTTTAGGGACGTAGTGGTCCATTTAATATATGGCCGTCGGGACCCGTCACCTCTCTGACGACATTGAAGGATTACAACGACAAGCGTCAGAGGAGTTCGGAGATGTACCCTTGAACCAAAGTTTATTGGGGGTCTTATAGTCCAATTTGGGACTAAAGTCTGTTTGAATGTTTAAGGATACGTTAGCCATATTTGAGGCTAAGATCTACTTAAACGGGATCGTTTAGATCTGACAAAAGAGCGTTTGGGGGGGGGGGGCTCTATTGTTCCAGTTTAGGGACGTAGTGGCCCATAGGTAGTTTAGGGACATTGTGGTCCATTGCCAGTTTAGGGACATGGTGGTCTATTTCCAGTTTAGGGACATAGGGGGCCATCGTTCCCGTTTTGGGGATGGATATTAGTTTAAGGACGCATTAGTCCATGGGTTTAAGGACCCCATAGTCCATATAGATGTGTTTAAGGACGCATTAGTCCATTAGTTTAAGGACGCATAAGTCCATGGGTTTAAGGACCCCACAGTCCGTATGGGTGTGTTTAAAGACGCATTAGTCCATTAGTTTAAGGACGCATAAGTCCATGGGTTTAAGGACCCCACAGTCCGTATTGTCGGTTTAAGGACGCATAAGTCCATGGGTTTATGGACTCCACAGTCCGTATTTTGGTTTAAGGACGCATAAGTCCATGGGTTTAAGGATCCCACAGTCTGTATCTTGGTTTAAGGACGCATAAGTCCATGGGTTTAAGGACCCTACAGTCCGTATCTTGGTTTAAGGACGCATAAGTCCATGGGTTTAAGGACCCCACAGTCCGTATTAATGTGTGGTTGTCGGGACCCGTGACCTCTCTGACGTCGTTGAAGGATTACAACGATAGGTGTCAGAGGAGTTCGGAGATGTACCCTTGAACCGGATGTAAATTGATTTAAGAGAGCAGCCGTGCTCAGTCAATTTAATTTGAGGACTTACGGCCATGAATGGGCTAAGTCCAGTTGAGAATATTCAACGTTTTTATCTTTGGCCTATTAGGCCTGTGCTAGGGCTTTGCCCCTGTTTAATAATGCACTGCATTTTCTTTTGGCCTGCTAACCTTTTGATTTGGGCTCTATCCCTTTTAAATGATGCACAGCATCTGTTTTTGTTTGGGCTGTGTTGGGGTAAAAATTTACACCCCGGTTGACCGAGTCAAAGTCAAGGTCAACCCCCAAGCTAGGTGGGCCCAAGACCAGGTCAAGCGGGCCCATGCCCAAGTCAAGCCCACGGACAGCCTCCCCATGGCAATGACAAAATCATGTAATAAGTAATTATTATGAATTTTTTTATACATGAATGCATGTAAAATGGGCATAAAGCCAATATTTTGTAAGCCCATGGCTTATGTGCAAAAATGTAATGGCACATGAGCCATGGAATAGGCAAAATGCCATTTTGTAAAGCCCAAGGGGCTATATGTAAATATGTAAGCCTATAAAAGGCAACATGATGAATAAAAAAAAGAATGCTTTTCATTCCCCCAAAAATTAGGGTTTTTGTGTCTCCTGCTCCTTCTCCAAGGTTCTAAACCTTCCCATTTCTTTTGAATTAAATCAAGAGTTTTACTCTTTCTCTTCAAAAACTAAGTAGTTTTCCACCACAAAACCCACAAAGGGAAACTTGGATCTGCCATCAGATCTCAAAAAGGAGAGATTTTGAGATCTCACATCTCTTGACCTTCAAGATCCAGCTTAACAGAGGAGGAAGAAGAAGAACATCTTTCATTAAACCCCCAAAGAAAAGAATACACTCAGGAGTCCAACTCCTCTCTGATTTCTCTTCAGAGAAATCTTTGGGGCTAAAAGCCCTCTTTTCCTCTCCCGCGCACTGCGCCCGAGCGCAAAGTGCCCACGTGCCGACACGTGGCGCGCGCGCTTGCGCTCCAGCGCGCAGCACTCGTGCGCAAAGCGCCCACGTGCCGACAAGTGGCGCGCGCGCTTGCGCTCCAGTGCGCTCGCGCACCAGCGCGCAGCGCTCATGCGCAAAGCGCCCATGTGCCGACACGTGGCGCGCGCGCTTGCGCACCAGCGCGCAGCGCTCATGCGCAAAGCGCCTACGTGCCGTCACGTGGCTCGCGCGCTTGCGCTCCTGCGCGCAGCGCTCATCCGCGAAGCGCCCACGTGCCGACACGTGGCGCGCTTGCGCCTGAGCGCACAGCACCTAAGCGCACAGCGCCCAAGGTGCTGCCCCACGCATCCTTTGGATGCCTTTTCCCCTTTATTTATATATATATGTATATATATATATACATTTATATACAAATGTACACATACACATACTCCGCAATATTCTCCCCCTCCAAAAAATTTTCGGGCCGGGGCGCTGCCCCGAACCCCGCAAGGGGGCTGCTAGCCCCCTTGACCCCCAGCCCGCTATCCGGGTAGCAGGACCCCCGTAAAAACTCTGCGTGGCTCCCGATATATCCAAACCCCCCTTTCAAAACACAACACACGTACACTGCACATTGAGTTCGCATGACCATTTTAACCCGTTAATCGGAAGTTCCCTCGCCCCAAAGGTGAGGGGTAATTAACGGCAGCTTAGTCCGCGGCTGCCGGAGATTCAGATCCCCACAATCATTAAACCCCGACCTACCCTAGGCAGGGGGAATCTGTAGTACGCCTGATAAGCGCGCGCGTATTCCCATCTCACTGGGGTGACGAAAAACACCCTACAGGTTCTGGCACGCCCGGTGGGACCAGTCTCTCCTCCCATATTTAGGGTTAAGCGTTAATGCGAACTCAATCAACATACATACCTGTATTTATACTAAAAATAATGCTTTTTCATGCAGGTTTTCAAGCAATCACCTCCAACAATGTCTCCAAGGACGATCTCAGCTCTCAGCACGACTCCCGTCTCCTACACAATGAAGATAGACTCCAGGACGGTCCTCCTGGCCAGTCTCGGGCGACAATGGGAGGAGGAGCCGCTACCATTTGGCTCTATTATGTTCATGCCAGCTAACGCCATTCCAGCTCCTCAAGCTCCAGCAACAGACAAACCGGTCTCGAAAGGCAGGAGGCCAAACGTGGTGATCTCAAGGGCGCTCCAACCCAAACGCAAGTCGGTATCTGAACGACTTTCCCTAGCCACAGCTGGGGGCAAGGCCATCAACACCAACAAAGCTACAACGCGTGCCGAGCAAGCTCCAGCGGCGCCCCTGACAAATGCTCGATCGGGTGTCTTCTCTAAGCTCCCCGTTGATCAACTCACAATGGCTTCCCGGATAGCGGATGCCCGCCGGGCCTTCAAGATCGAGAAGCTGAGGCAGAAGCGGCTCAGATATAGAGCCAACAAAAGGGCTAGGGCTCTGGCCATGTTAAAACTTATAAATTTCCAAAGCCCAGACCGCTCCGCGAAACCAGCTGCTAGTGATGAAAGAATGGCTGAATGTGTTATCCACACTGTCTACATGGCCGGACATGAAGAAATGAACCCTCTTCTTCTTCACAGCCATAGTGATGATATGGTTGACGCTACCCAGCGTCGGCTCGATCTAAATGATGAAGAGCCCGCTCAGGCCAATAAGCCAGTGGAGCCCGTGGTTCCTACGGAATTGAGCTCAGGCAATAAAGATTACCCGGTTGTCATAGCCGGAACTACAGAACAAGCATTATTCCAATGGCTTCAAAGGCAATTTCAGGACAGGGATGAGAAGATGGCCGAGGTCTATTCCAAAGTCGACGAGCTGGCAAACGTCGTGGCAGATCTCGCGACCCAAGTCGCCCAATTGCAATTACAGCAGAATCAAATTTTGGCTCATGAGCCAGGGATTGATACCCGGGGGCAGCCAACTGATATCCCTTCCAACCTAAAAGCGGAGCGCCTTCGAGAAAAACGGCCGCAATCAGCCTCCAGTCCCTCCGATACATACGCCGGGGGGGAATCGCCTCTGAAAGCGAAGCTGGAAAAGGTCTATTCCTTCAAAAGTGAAAAAGTCCACAAGATATTCAAGGAAGCCCTAAGAAATGGTCTACAACTGCCGGAATCAAAGAGACGGCAAGAAGCGAATATGACCGACGACCCAGAATATTGCCCCTATCACAGGGTGATAGGTCATGCCATTGAGGACTGCTTCGTCTTCAAAGATTGGGTCGAAAGGCAATACATGGCGGGAGAGATAGAACTGTCTAAAGACGCGTTAGCAAGCAGTCAAGCTACGACCGCCGATTTCATGCAAATGGAGACCGAAGCCTTTCGGGAACCTAATCCTCCCAGACATGTGCCATTATCTGAAAAGGGCGAACCAAAGACCGATTGGCCTCGAGGACCAGCATCAGTAAAGGCACCTACCCCAATGGAAAGAAAGAAGAAGGTATACTCCTTCAGGAGGGAGGAAGTCCGCAAAATATTCATGGACGCCTTGAACAATGGTCTGCAACTACCTGTTCCAAAGAGGCCACAGGAAATGAACATGACCGGCAATCCCGTATACTGCCCATATCATAGAGTGGTGGGTCATACCATCGAAGACTGCTATATTTTCAAAGATTGGGCAGAGGACCAATATACGCTTGGAAAAACCTCGCAATCCTCGGACATGTCGGCAAGCCACAGAGCTAGGTCATCAACACAGCTCCGCCAAGATCAAAGTTCAAGGAGCTGGGATAAGCACAGATGACCCCCACGTCATTAAACTGGGAACCGTCGACCTCTAAGTCGTTAAAATGGGAATGTAAAAAAAAATATAAATAAAAAAATGTGTAAATAAAAGGAAAATAAAGAAAAGCCGAAATGATGGGGCAACTCGCATAAAAATCAGGGAGTAAAAATGAAAATGAAAATAAAGCCGAAATGATGGGGCAACCGTGAATAAAAGCCAAAATGATGGGGCAATCACGATTTTCGCGATAAGAAAAGCTGAAATGATAGAGCAATCGCGGTAGAACAAAAAATGCAAAAACAAAAAAAAAAGAAGGGCGAATGATGAGTCGCTCCTGGTACCATATTCCAGTGCAGCGATGCATACGCCAACCAAAATCCAGTTTCCCAAAATTCTTCCAGCCCTACGGTTAGTCCCCAAATTGACTACCGTATACAATCCACGGGCTCAAATAATTTTCATCACCCTCATGCCCCACCGTAGTCACCAGTTACGCGGCTGGTCTCCGCCTTTGGAATTATGCTCCATTGAGAAGACCCACTCATGTGTCCTCACGATACATGAGAAGAACAAACCTTTGTGGGATCCTTACGACTCATAAAGGAAAAACACACTTAGGAGTCCCCACGACTCCTAAGGAGAAAATACACCTGCGAGATCCTTACGACTTGCAGGGAGAAAATGCTTTTATGGGACCCTCACGGCCCATAAAATTGAAAAGTCTTAGGTGGTAGGGATCTAAACCTGTCTCCTAAGCCATCGCTCCCCAATTCCCAAGTGGCGAATGATGAGTCGCTCCTGGTACCATATTCCAGTGTAGCGATGCAGACGCCAACCAAATTCCAAATCCCATACCCCAAAGGCGAATGATGAGTCGTTCCTGGTACCATATTCCAGTGCAGCGATGTAGACGCCAACCAAATTCCAAGTCTCATACCCCAACGGCGAATGATGAGTCGCTCCTGGTACCATATTCCAGTGCAGCGATGCAGACGCCAACAAAGTCCCAAACTTTTTTATTGCCCTACGATCTGGACCATACATCCTGCAAAACCGTATACAATCCACGGGCGTAAAACAATCCCAATCTCTCCAAAATAATAATAATAATAATAAAATTAAAAAAAAAGGTATGTCCACAAGCAAAATGGGCACGGATGAAAACCCGAAAGGGCTCCGTGAGTAAAAACAGCAGGACTGCCGGCGAGTTTGTGAAAACCCGAAAGGGCGCAAACTCGTGAAAAAGAGATGAAATGCACTCACAAAGTCCTCTCGACTTTGTGAGGAGAAAATTCCCGCGTGAGATCCTTACGACTCACAAAGGAGCAACACACTTAGGAGTCCCCACGACTCCTAAGGAGAAAATACGCCTACGGGATCCTTACGACCCGTAGGGAGAAAATACTTTGTGAGACCCTTACGGCTCACAAAATTGAAAAGTCTTAGGTGGTAGGGACATAAAACCTGTCTCCTAAGCCATCGTTTCCTAATAAGCAAGCGCAAATAATGACTCGCTCATGGTACCATATTCCAGTGTAGAGATGCTGATGCCAAAACAAAAAAAAACAAAATAAACAATTCCCAAATCCTCTCATGGCAGACGATGATTCGCTCCTGGTACCATATTCCAGTATAACGACGCTGATGTCAACTCAAGTCAAACAAATCAAACCAACCAATTCCAACATCGACCTTTGCGTCAAACAGCGACACTCCGCGCCGGGGAAAAGTCCATCAGCGACACTCCGTGCCGGGGAAAAGTCAACCCGACACTCCGTGCCGGGGAAAAGTCAACCCGACACTCCGCGCCGGGGAAAAGTCCATCAGCGACACTCCGTGCCGGGAAAAAGTCAATCCGTGACACTCCGCGCCGGGGAAAAGTCCATCAGCGACACTCCGTGCCAGGGAAAAGTCAACCAGCCGATACTCCACCTCGGGGAAACGTCAAGCAGACACTCCGTGACAGGGGCACATCGACAACCCGACACTCCGCGCCGGGGAAACGTCGACCAGCGACACTCCATGCCGGGGAAAAGTCAACCCGACACTCCGCGCCGGGGAAAAGTCCATCAGCGACACTCCGTGCCGGGGAAAAGTCAACCCGACACTCCGCGCCGGGGAAAAGTCCATCAGCGACACTCCATGCGGGGGAAAAGTCAACCCGACACTCCGCGCCGGGGAAAAGTCCATCAGCGACACTCCGTGCCGGGGAAAAGTCAACCCGACACTCCGCGCCGGGGAAAAGTCCATCAGCGACACTCCGTGCCGGGGAAAAGTCAATCCGCGACACTCCGCGCCGGGGAAAAGTCCATCAGCGACACTCCGTGCCGGGAAAAAGTCAACCAGCCGATACTCCACCTCGGGGAAACGTTAAGCAGACACTCCGTGACAGGGGCACATCGACAACCCGACACTCCGAGCCGGGGAAACGTCGACCAGCGACACTCCGTGCCGGGGAAAAGTCAACCCGACACTCCGCGCCGGGGAAAAGTCCATCAGCGACACTCCGTGCCGGGGAAAAGTCAACCCGACACTCCGCGCCGGGGAAAAGTCCATCAGCGACACTCCGTGCCGGGGAAAAGTCAACCCGACACTCCGCGCCGGGGAAAAGTCCATCAGCGACACTCCGTGCCGGGGAAAAGTCAACCAGCCGATACTCCACCTCGGGGAAACGTCAAGCAGACACTCCGTGACAGGGGCACATCGACAACCCGACACTCCGCGCCGGGGGAAAGTCCATCAGCGACACTCCGTGCCGGGGAAAAGTCAACCCGACACTCCGCGCCGGGAAAAAGTCCATCAACGACACTCCGTGCCGGGGAAAAGTCAACCCGACACTCCGCGCCGGGGAAAAGTCCATCAGCGACACTCCGCGCCGGGGAAAAGTCCATCAGCGACACTCCGTGCCGGGGAAAAGTCAACCCGACACTCCGCGCCGGGAAAAGTCCATCAGCGACACTCCGTGCCGGGGAAAAGTCAACTCGACACTCCGCGCCGGGGAAAAGTCCATCAGCGACACTCCGTGCCGGGGAAAAGTCTATCCGACACGCCGCGCCGGGGAAACGTCGACCAGCGACACTCCGTGCCGGGGAAAAGTCAACCCGACACTCCACCTCGGGGAAACGTCGACCAGCGACACTCAGTGCCGGGGACACGTCTACCAAATCGCTCCGGAACAGAGCGTCGACCGTCTATGTCGCAAAAAGGGCAGTGCAAGCTCCCGCAAATTGGGAACCCAAATCGCTTCGTAACAGAGCGTCGACCGTCTATGTCGCAAAAAGGGCAGTGCAGGCTCCCGCAAATTGGGAACCCAAATCGCTTCGTAACAGAGCGTCGACCGTCTATGTCGCAAAAAGGGCAGTGCAGGCTCCCGCAAATTGGGAACCCAAATCTCTTCGTAACAGAGCGTCGACCGTCTATGTCGCAAAAAGGGCAGTGCAGGCTCCCGCAAATTGGAAACCCAAATCGCTTCGTAACAGAGCGTCGACCGTCTATGTCGCAAAAAGGGCAGTGCAGGCTCCCGCAAATTGGGAACCCAAATCGCTTCGTAACAGAGCGTCGACAGTCTATGTCGCAAAAAGGGCAGTGCAGGCTCCCGCAAATTGGGAACCCAAATCGCTTCGTAACAGAGCGTCGACCGTATATGTCGCAAAAAGGGCAGTGCAGGCCCCCGCAAATTGGGAACCCAAATCGCTTCGTAACAGAGCGTCGACCGTCCATGTCGCAAAAAGGGCAGTGCAGGCTTCCTACAAAGCAGGAACCAGATTGCTCCGGGCCAGGGAAACGTCTACCACGGACACTCCGTCTCGGAGACGCGTCAAGCGTCGACCGTCCACGTCGCAAAAATGGCAGTGCAGGCTTCCTACAAAGCAGGAACCAGATCACTCCGTGCTGGGGACACGTTAGCAAGTGACACTCTGCATCGGGGAAACGTCCAATACAGAAACTCCGCATCAGGGAAACGTCCAACACAGACACTCCGTCTCGGGGACACATCAACCAGCCGATACTCCGCCTCGGGGAAATGTCAAGCAGACATTCCGTGCCGGGGGCACATCGAAAACAGACACTCCGCCTCGAGGAAACGTCAACCAGCGACACTCCGTGCCGGGGGCACGTCTACTAAATCGCTTCAGATCAGAGCGTCGACCGTCCATGTCGTAAAAAGGGCAGTGCATCCCAAAAAGTGGGAACCAAATCAAGCCGCCTCCACGTGAAAGAAGATCCATCAATTTCATGCAAACGACCCACATATGTGGTGTGCATTTATTGATGGGGGGCAATTTGTTGGGGTAAAAATTTACACCCCGGTTGACCGAGTCAAAGTCAAGGTCAACCCCCAAGCTAGGTGGGCCCAAGCCCAGGTCAAACGGGCCCATGCCCAAGTCAAGCCCACGGACAGCCTCCCCATGGCAACGACAAAATCATGTAATAAATAATTATTATGAATTTTTTTATACATGAATGCATGTAAAATGGGCATAAAGCCAATATTTTATAAGCCCATGGCTTATGTGAATAAATGTAATGGCACATGAGCCATGGAATAGGCAAAATGCCATTTTGTAAAGCCCAAGGGGCTATATGTAAATATGTAAGCCTATAAAAGGCAACATGATGAATAAAAAAAAGAATGCTTTTCATTCCCCCAAAAATTAGAGTTTTTGTGTCTCCTGCTCCTTCTCCAAGGTTCTAAACCTTCCCATTTCTTTTGAATTAAATCAAGAGTTTTACTCTTTCTCTTCAAAAACTAAGTAGTTTTCCACCACGAAACCCACAAAGGGAAACTTGGATCTGCCATCAGATCTCAAAAAGGAGAGATTTTGAGATCTCACATCTCTTGACCTTCAAGATCCAGCTTAACAGAGGAGGAGGAAGAAGAACATCTTTCATAAAACCCCCAAAGAAAAGAATACACTCAGGAGTCCAACTCCTCTCTGATTTCTCTTCAGAGAAATCTTTGGGGCTAAAAGCCCTCTTTTCCTCTCCCGCGTACTGCGCCCGAGCGCAAAGCGCCCACGTGCCGATACGTGGCGCGCGCGCTTGCGCTCCAGCGCGCAGCACTCGTGCGCAAAGCGCCCACGTGCCGACACGTGGCGCGCGCGCTTGCGGTCCAGTGCGCTCGCGCTCCAGCGCTTGCGTGCAGCGTTCATGCGCAAAGCGCCCACGTTCTGTCACGTGGCGCGCGCGCTTGCGCACCAGCTCGCAGCGCTCATGCGCAAAGCGCCCACGTGCCGACACGTGGCGCGCGCGCTTGCGCACCAGCGCGCAGCGCTCATGCGCAAAGCGCCCACGTGCCGACACGTGGCGCGCGCGCTTGCGCTCCTGCGCGCAGCGCTCATCCGCGAAGCGCCCACGTGCCGACACGTGGCGCGCTTGCGCCTGAGCGCACAGCACCTAAGCGCACAGCGCCCAAGCTGCTGCCCCACGCATCCTTTGGATGCCTTTTCCCCTTTATTTATATATATATGTATATATATATATACATTTGTATACAAATGTACACATACACATACTCCGCAACATTCTCCCCCTCCAAAAAATTTTCGGGCCGGGGCGCTGCCCCGAACCCCGCAAGGGGGCTGCTAGCCCCCTTACCCCCAGCCCGCTATCCGGGTAGCGGGACCCCCGTAAAAACTCTGCGTGGCTCCCGATATATCCAAACCGCCCTTTCAAAACACAACACACGTACACTGCACATTGAGTTCGCATGACCATTTTAACCCATTAATCGGAGGTTCCCTCGCCCCAAAGGTGAGGGGTAATTAACGGCAGCTTAGTCCGCGGCTGCCGGAGATTCGGATCCCCACAATCATTAAACCCCGGCCTACCCTAGGCAGGGGGAATCTGTAGTACGCCTGACAAGCGCGCGCGTATTCCCATCTCACTGGGGTGACGAAAAACACCCTACAGGCTGTGCCCTTTTTAAAGTAATGAATTGCATTTTATTCGGCCTGTTAGGCCTTTTTTAATTGGGCTTGGCCCTTCTGTAAATAATGCAGTGCATTAACCAAACAGACAGTGGCCATGTGGCCTGTCAGGTGCTTTGCGCCAATTATTGAGCACAAGCGCATGTGGAGATGACACGTGTCACGCTCTGGTGAGCGCAAGCGCAGAGCGCTGCGCCAGTGCGCTACGCTGTTGCGCTGCTGATACGTGGCGCGCTCTGGTGAGTTGCGCCAATTTCAGAGAGCAATGCTCTATCTTAAAAGCGCATAGCGCAAGTGGTTTTTGGAGCTGACGCGTGGCACTCTCTAGTGGCTTGCGCCAACCCAAGAGCGCAACAGTGCAGATTTTCAAGTGCAAGGCACTGTTTTAATATCTTGATCCAATTTTGGATTCAAGAAAAGAATCTTTAAGATTCCAGAACCAATGGTTCATAAAAAAAGGCAATGCCTTTGTTATTATTATATTTTTTATATTGAAGATCCTTGATCTTGTTCTTAGATCATTGATCTTTTCAGAAGAAATTCTTCTTTTTCTTATTCAAAGGTTTTACCTTTCTCTCTTTCTGAGTTCTTCTCAGAGTTCTTTAGATGAGTTCTCTCTTTGTTTCTGTGTTTTTTTATCTCTGTCTTGTCTCTATCTGTATTGTGTTTTGGATTTGGGGTCTAGGGGCCTTTATATAGTGCCCATTAATTTGTTAAATTTGTTAAAGAGATCATTCTCTGAGTGATTTGGGAAATTTTCCCCACCGTTGGATTTTTGATCCAAAGGCTTCTGTTTTACAGAAGACAATCATCTTATTTTAACAAGAACAGAAAGATCTTACTGGAATTTTAATTCTGTTTGGCGCAAACGCATCTGCGCTTGACACGTGTCGCGCAACGCAGAGCGCAGCGCAACTGTGCTGACACGTGTCGCGCAGCGCAATTGCGCTGACACGTGTCGCGCAGCGCAGAGCGCAGCATATCTGAAGCGTTACTTCTTTTGCTAAAGTTTGAACTTTAAACAGAGCCTTGCTCAGATTGGGTGTTCTGCCTTGGGCATTGCGCTCCCTGCGCTGGCATGTCTGATTTTGACACGTGGCGCTCTGCACGCAGCGCAGGGGATCTAAAGCGTTGCTTCATTTATTTTAACTTTAATTTTCACTTCAATTTCAAAACAGAGCTTTGCTCTGATTGGGGGAAACAGAAGCGTTGCTTCGTCTCCCACCTTGGAATTTGAATAGAGCTTTGCTCTGATTTTGGAATTTGAACAGAGCTTTTCTCTGATTGGGGTAAACAGCCAACAAATCATAAGTCACAGGACAAGTTCTACCCATCATAATCCAGGTTAATTTGAACCCACCCGTACATACCCTTGACGAAGGCCAACAAGGTAATACGACTGTCCCAAACCAACGCTTCTATCGATGCAACAGAAAGGTAACAAGCAGCTACCATCCACTATGCCTTGACGAAGGCCAACAAATATAGCATGAATACTACGTGCTACCCGTCTGAAACGACGGAGGGCTACGGCTGGTTTTTGGCGAAAAACCTTTAACGTAATGAACTTGATCTCGTTGAAGGAACCTGATAGCTTTTTACAAAAATATACTGGTGAAAACCTTTGCTAAAGAGGTCACTCCCGGTGAAGGGATCTCGGCTCTATCCACGTAGAATGAGGTGCAGGATATTCCAACTGAATACCGCGATGCAAAGCAACAAGTAATCGGCTATAGTGAACTTATTACCCTGACGCAAACTTCTGCCCAAGGGGTCACTCCCGGTGAAGGGATCTCGGCCCTTGCCTCATCGAATGAGGTGCAGGATATTCCAACTGAATACCACTGTGCAAAAAAAAAGAAAACATCCTTGTAATAACACTTTTTGAAAACTGTTCCAACAATGCCAAACAGGTTTGTTTTCCTTTGCATTAATCAAAATCAACGCAGTCCAATCAATTAATCACACCAGAAAAGAACGAAAATAAAATGTACGTATATGCCATCCGCATTCGCCACTGGGTCCCGTCATCACCCGTTGGGTTACTTAACTAACGACAGAGTGGGGACTGGACTAGCGTGGGTGTAAAACATATACAACATCTACTAGTATATATACCAATATACAATAATCGCTCTAGGCATGATAAATGCAACATTACAGAAAAGTAATAAGCATCACACAACAATACAGATAATCTGGGATCCCCGGGTTTCACAGAGCCGCTACTGAAACCCGACGTTCTCCTGGTCGTGTGGATAGCCTGTGCAATAAAATCCTAGCCCCCTACGAGTGTGGCAAGTTACCCGCCAAAACCTGAAGCGAGACAGCCCCCTTCAGCAAAGTGAATGAACCGCCCGGCACTTCACGGAATCCGGTAACTTGAGCACCCCTCCTTGGGTCAAGCTGTACCCCCTACGAGTGCGGTGAATAGCCTGCCAATTCTAGAGTGAGGCCCCCTTCCTCTCAAAGACATGAGATGCGGGCTCGTTGCCCTCCAGAACCCGGCTATCCGTGCACTCCGTCGCGGGGTAAACCTAGTACAGAAATGAAAATATGTACAACGGGTACATCGACCTCAACCCGGTCGTGTCCCAAAAGAATAATATACAAACAGGCAGTGACGGTAGTCCACATGTCGGACGCTCACCCCGCGATATCAAATGTACAAATAAATCCAAACTGCACTAACATTGCACCAAGCTATCCACCACGACAAATCTGCAACATCACAGCACAACACAGAACATCAACGCGAATGTCACGTTCGCAAACCCGTCTAAAAATACTATAGCAATTAGACGAGATTTACCGCTCGAATGACATTCACAGTCGCAGATATAAAGTAAGCACTGTAAACTAACACATTTAAAATTCCGATCAACAAAACTTCCCGAAGTGGGCCCCAAGTACAAATCCAGTACTCAAACAAATTTGGGCCCAAACAAAATATTCCAGAAACCACAATTCAACATGAAAGACACCCAGAAGAAAAATGGTGCACTGAAGCCCTAAAACGGCGGCGGAACCGCGTCAAACCTATGGGTTCTGCGGCGGTTACGCGGCGGTTTTGTGAGATCGGTCTACCAAATTTCTTCTGCAGTCGTAGAAAAGCCTGCTCGATTTTCTGACATACCCAAAATAATTTTTAGACCAGTTTAAAAATTCAGCAGAAACATAAAATACGGAAATACGGTTTTGGAAATTTCGTTCGATCGATATTTTAAACATGTTAGAACAAGCAAGTATATGTTAATGGCGTGGCTCTGATAACATGTAAGTCTATGCCAGCGCCCCGGCCAATAATCTGAGGCCAAACGCGGAACAAAAACTTTTTCATAAACTGGCGCTAACATAGACTGTAACCCGGATCGTGCCATTAGCACTAAACTAGCAAACTGTAAAATGATAGAATGGCTATACCGATCGATCCGTGTCCTTCGGTCTTTATCCATCATCCCACGCTCCTCACGACATCTGCGATCTTCTGTCTTCTCGTCGAGGTGGCACCACGTCAACGGATCTTTATACGGGCTCCCGCCTATAAACCGAGGCAACTCGGACATAAAGTTTGCTAACCAACATGTTCAAGATTGAAGTAGAGAGTGTAGAATATTTTGTCTCAAAGAAGCCAAGCCATTGGGTGAAGGTAAATTGAAGTTGCCTTGTGATTGGAAGTGTGAGCATATGAATTTTTTCTCTGGAAAAAAAATTTCTCACTCAAAGAAAATTGGCTCTGCCAAAATCAACCAACAATCAAAATTGCTCTCAACCCTTTTTTTTTACCCCAATTAATGGGCTCGGCCATTAATTGGGAGCACACAAAGTGCTTTGTGAATTTGATAGGGGTTGAACCAAAGGATTAAAGTGGTGAGCTTAAGGAAATCAACAACACAAAAGATCTTCATAAAATATCTAAAGTTTGACAAACCATTTTAATGCAAATGCAAAACCTTACCCACTCATGCCACCTCACCAATGACTCACCCAAAAACAAAATCCTCACCACCCTCAATTTCGGCCACTATGCAATTGGTAAGGAAAGAAATTTGGCCAAAAAAGAAATATCAACAACCACCTTGATTAAACATCAAAACTAATGTTTAATCGAACGGAGAAGAAATGGCAACTTCAAAAAGCAATCTCGTAACAAATTACATGATTACCCCACAACGGTATATACATACCCGCATTTGTATTCCGATCGAATACAAAATGCAATGAGACAAAAATACTCCTACACAATATAATACTAGGATCCGGCTTAAACCAAAGCCCACCAGTATTATCTGTCCGAACCATGACACATGCACAAGTGCACGTGCATGTTCGAACCCTGCCATAAAACCATACGGCCTCTACAACGTTTCGCCCGAACTTGGGAAATTATCTGTGGGGGACTCTAAAGACTCGTCAATACTCTGGTAGTGGGTTTAACCACAAGCACGTCAGTGGTACTAGCTGTACGTAATGGCTGCCTATGTATTGACCGAAAAGGAAGCCGATGAGCGAACTCATCCTAGAACCCTACTGAGCCTATTAGTGACAATATCCGTACAGTCCGGTCCGTTCGTCTATGAGCATCGCATATCGGGCCTAGGGGGCTGGTAATGTCAGACCCCTAATAGCGGTATAAGTCATGCCAGAGTGTAGTCAATAACACCCTGAGATACTACTAGAGTACTTACCAGTAAATCTCCTGCCTCGGCTGAGGGCTTTGTGTAATAGCTCTTCTAGACACAGCGTGATCTTACCCCCAATACTGATAGAGACGAATCCTCTGCCGATCCGCTCACTACCTCCATGTGGCTCGGGACTATACCCAACTAAAACCTGTTTGCACGACTCCTTTGAGCCGTGGTACGGTAATAATCAAAGCACAGTGGGAACTCACACGCGAAAAATGACAATCTCAGGTCGATGAACTAATCTGTACACATGTCACCAGGGAACTGCTATCTGACGCTAGGTATAATACCAACTTGCAGGTTCCCGGCGAGTCCTGTCCGGTGCACTCATAACCCAATGAGCACCTGTATACATCTTAGATGAACCAGCTGATACCAATGGCTTGTGAGACTGGCCACCTCCCCTCATCGGGGTCTCGACTGTATACACGAGTCTACTCCGGAGTAGCGATGTCCTGTCTCGAAACTCCCACAACTAGGGATCTCATTTAAGGATGTGCTTATAGACTACCCAACTCTCACGTATATGATCGCCATCATACTGCTGGTAGTCAAGAAAGAATGCTAAGGGCTCTATCAATGTGTAATAGTGATCGTGTCACCTAGAGCTGTACACGACTGACAAAGGTAAACCAGATAGCATACTATCATCTCGAGTAAGACTGTCCTACCGGTATAGGTCCTCCCTCAATCATTGCAATCACGTACCTACGATCCAATAATTGACTTTGAGGGCACTATATCCAACACCCATGTCTCGCCTGGCTTCACCCTGGCGTTAATTAGCGCAGTAATCGGAGTACGATCGCTAGTGCTTGCGAATCTTTATGTGAACAACAGCTCCATTTCTGTAAATGTCTTGACAGAGTCGTTCAGGAGTTCAGAGTACCATTCGAACTCTGTCTCTGACAAGCTGCCGACGAACTGGCGAAGTAGCAGTTTATCGTCACCTCCGGTGTTGCCACATAGAGCCCTGAACTGGGAAACATGCTGATGGGGATTGCCCGTCCCTTTATATACATGGAATTTAGGGATCGTATATCCCGGCGGGTACCTTATTTGGTCATACCAGCCCGGGTAGGGTCATCCAGTCTAACGATCTTCCCGGCCGTTTCGCTCGCATGATGAGCTCGTATTTGCTGAGCGATGTAATCATCCAGAGTGACCTTAGAGATGGTCTCCTCCTTGGCTGCTGAAAGAGCCGGGGGAGGGTTCGATGTCTCCTCTCTGTCCTCTTCAATGATAATCGAGGGGTCTTCAGCTGGAGGTTCCGACTGTAACATCATCCCGGCCATGTCATGGAAAAAAGAGCCATTCGTTTTATGTTGGCCTCCTGTTCCGCGGCCTCTTTTTCTTTCCTCTCGAGCATCCTTCGGAGGAATTCATCATCAGTTTCTTGTTCCTGACGCTGCTCTGAGGTCTCTAGATTTTCTTTCGGCCTAGTGAGTGCGGCCATTGCAGTCAGCATCTCCTGAAGTTTTTCCTGCTGTTGCACCTGAGCCTTTGTTATCGATCGGGTAAGCGGTCGATGACCCGTAGAAGCACGGCTTTCTTCTTTTCTGGAAGCCATATAAACGGTATGTGTTACCATGCCCTCATACTTAGGGCATTTAGATTAGCGTCCTTGCGGCTCGCCGCTGTCACAGGGGCTTTCTCCGGTCTCCTTCTCTTGTGAGCGGTTGAAGTTGAGGGAGCCATTGCAGTGGGCACCCAGACGGATGACATCTTCTGTGGTACCACGGGATGGCTCCTTTCTCGCCGAGCTTTAATCTTCTTTGGTCGGCGAAAGTAGTCCTGGTCAATCACCGATTCCTGGACATGTCGCCAGACTTTGTAAATTTTGGAGGACAGCCGCTGAGAGGGCTGCTCCGGCTTCTTTTCTGTAGCATTGTCTACAGGTGGAGGAGACCTTTTCAGCATTGCTGTTGGATAGTTCTTGCGGACCCTCCTAAGCGGTTCGAAGCTGTTCCCAATCAGAACAGCAGCATCGATTTCCACCATGGGAGCTGGCGGAGTCAGTCCAGAAGGGGAGCTGCCCCCAGCCTTCCTTACTCGGCGCCAGTGACGACGGCGAGCATGTCGTGTGGATGGGATTGTCTCAGCTGTAGGGGTGACTTCATCACGCCCCCTGTTTTGGCGAAGGGTTGTTGCCGGCGTCAGCCTCTTAAAGACCGATGTCCGTTGAGAAGCAATGTCCAATCTGTCAAAGATTGACCTCCGGGCAGGGGAAGCAGCTTTGAGGACTTCGCCTGGAGCGGGAGCCGGAATGGCCAGCCTTATGAAGACTGACTTCTTGGAAGAAGAATCCTCTCTGATGATTTCGTCTGCTTGAGCCGGGATGGCTATCCGCTTTGGGATGGCTGCTTCAGGTATCGCAGGCTTGTTGGCATTCTGGCCCAGTCTGTTGAAAACTGAGGCATTGAATTTGGGCGACCCGTTGAGAGGGGCCGCGGTAGTGGTAAGTCGATCAAAGACCGACTTCTTTGGGGATTCTTGCGACAACAGCGGGGCATTGAAGCTCATTAGTGGGATCATAGTCCTAAAAAACAACCCAGTGGTGGCCTGAGTTACTTGCTCCACTGGCATCTTGAACAGGCAGGCTGCTTGGGGCCCGTAGGTTACACCTCCAGATGAGGTGGAATGGGAGTTGCAGTTGCAGCTGGAGCAGTTATAGGCCATTTATTTTTTCTGCACGAGAGCAAAACCAAATCTCAGTACCTCGAACCGAAGGGCAACCATATCAAACCGCGATTTTTTCGCGAAACACGACACACGAAGTGTGGAGTGGAAAGAGGAAAACATCCCACCGGGAGTGCCAGAATCTGTTCCCTGCCGAAACACGGAGACGCGACCACGTGGGTCCGTCTTGCCTGAATTTCGGGGCAGATGCTAATCGGTGCTATCTGTCCACGTCTCCGAAGATTCCAAGTTAATTGGTGCTCTGATTGGGGTAAACAAATGCCCCCCCACCGTTGCGCTTACGTGGCCCCAAACGTGAGAGCAGCGGTGGCAGAATTCCATCCGTCGCGCCATCCCTTGGAAGTTGAAACGGCTCTTCAATGCCTATAAATAGGACCTTTGGTCCCTTAGATGATTTTCATCTCTTCATATGAATTTTGTTCAGAGCCCTGCTCTTTTTTTTAAGCACTTTTAAAAGTTCGAACTCTAAAGAACTTTAGGTAAAAATTAATTTGGATTAAATTAAATCAATTTTAAGAGCCTTGCTCTCAATAGATCTCTGATCTAAAGAAGTCCCATTTAGGGTTTCACTTAGCAGAGCTTTGCTCTAAAGGGGTCTAAAGAGAACTAAGGAGAACCCTATTAGGGTTCCATTAATAGAGCTCTGCTCTCTAAAAGATTTTCCTTGTATTTTCTCATTTCATTAATGGAGATTTGCTCCTTCCAAATCATACAAAAGAACTCTTAGGAGTTTTTCATGGATCTTGGAGTTTAAAGATGGCATTTTATTCCTCGATGCATTATATCGTTTTGCTCAATCAGTCTTTCTGATAATTTTGTTGATTCTCTTTCACAGAAACAATGGACGCCCACATGTACGATCTTGACGAGATCATCTCTTACGGGGACATCCGCCGACTTGGCCGTTCTCAAAATCGAGAGTTCACAAACGCAGAGAGTGCTGAAATCATGAGCCGCTTCGACGCATATAACGTTCAACTGCTTCCCCGACGTTCCTCCCTCCTGAAGCTTATCGTGGGAGCCATCTGGGAAGCGCTTCCCCTATTCTGTTCCAGTGTGCCGCTTAGGGCGTTGGATGCCGCCGAGGATAAGGTGCACTCGGTGTACCTGATGAACTTAATCTCGAAGAGACGGCGAGACAATCTTGTCGATCTCTTGCACCAGGCCTTTCAACAGTCCGCCATTCTTGCTGCCTACCGGAGGGTGGAGGACATCAGTGGGGATCCCGAAGCCCGTGCTCGCGAAAGGAAGCACACCAGGATGGTTCGCCAAGCTTGGAAAGTCTTGGACAAGATCACTTTCATGTTCCTTAATCCCTGTCCAGGATCTGAGGTCTTGCCATTGTAATCTTTTGGACAATGTCTTTGTTTATTTCTTTATGATTGTAAGAACCTTTTACAATATGAATGGAAAATTTCTATTTCAGCTTGTCTTATTTCTTGTTCTGAGTCTTTTGCACATGCATGAATGAATGTGTCTCGAATGCTTGATCAAATGCACATCGGATGTTCTTTCTGTCGCTTTCTTCTTTCTTTTATTCTCAACATGCTGTCTTAATAAACATGGTTGACAATTAATAGAGTAAGCATCTTGGTTTCTTCAAGAGATAGCGATGGCTTAGGCCACAGGTTCAGATCTGCTGTCTAAGACTTTTCAACTCTATGAGCCGTGAGGGTCTCATAGAGACTTTTCTCCCTACGGATCGAGAGGATCTCGTAGGTGGATTTTCTCCTTAGGAATCGTGAGGATTCCTAAGTGCGTTTTCTCTTATAAGTCGTAAGGATCTTATAAGAGAATTTTTCCTTCTTACGAGTTGAGAGAACTCGAAAGCGGTTGTTTCCCTCTTTGTCGAGATCCGACTTTAGAGAGTGAGACCCGTGAATAGTATGCAAGAGACCGTTTTAGACCAACTTGCAGGGTCCCAGTGCTTAGGAAACAAGTTTTTTAATCCCTGCTGCCTAAGGATTTATCTTGCAAGTCGAGACGAATCGGGAAGTCCTCGCGAAGACACTAATTTCCTCACGAGTCGAGACGAATCGAGCAGCTCTCGTCAAGGACACTAATTTCCCTGAGTTGAAGTACTTTGCCGAGGACGCTGGTTTCCTCGACGTTGAAACGAATCGAAGTATTCCTGCAAAGACACTGGTTTCTCTGCGGGCCGACGCGAATCAGGAAGCTCTTATCAAGGACGCTAGTTTCCCTGAATTGAGGTATTTGCTAAGGACACTGGTTTCCCTAGGGTTGAAACGAGTCGAGGTGTTCCTGCAAAGACGCTAGTTTCTCTGTGGGTCGACGCGAATCAAGATGTTCTCGTCAAGGACACTGGTTTCCCCGAGTCGAAGTATTTTGCCGAGGACGCTGGTTTCCTCGAGGTTGAAACGAATCGAAGTATTCCTGCAAAGACACTGGTTTCTCTGCGGGCCGACGCGAATCAGGAAGCTCTTATCAAGGATGCTAGTTTCCTTGAATTGAGGTATTTGCCAAGGACACTGGTTTCCCTGGGGTTGAAACGAGTCGAGGTGTTCCCGCAAAGACGCTAGTTTCTCTGCGGGTCGACGCCAATCAAGATGTTCTCGTCAAGGACACTGGTTTCCCTGAGTCGAAGTATTTTGCCGAGGACACTGGTTTTCTCGAGGTTGAAACGAATCGGAGTATTCCTGTAAAGACACTGGTTTCTCTGTAGGCCGACGCGAATCAAGAAGCTCTCATCAAGGACGCTAGTTTCCCTGAATTGAGGTATTTGCCAAGGACACTGGTTTCCCTGGGGTTGAAACAAGTTGAGGTGTTCCTGCAAAGACGCTAGTTTCTCTGCGGGTCGACATGAATTAAGATGTTCTCGTCAAGGACACTGGTTTCCCTGAGTCGAAGTATTTTGCCGAGGACACTGGTTTCCTCGGGGTTGAAACGAATCGGAGTATTCCTGCAAAGACGCTAGTTTCTCTGCGGGCCGATGCGAATCAGGAAGCTCTCATCAAGGATGCTAGTTTCCCTGAATTGAGGTATTTGCCAAGGACACTGGTTTTCCTGGGGTTGAAACGAGTCGAGGTGTTCCTGCAAAGACGCTAGTTTCTTTGCGGGTCGACGCGACTCAAGATGTTCTCGTCAAGGATACTTGTTTCCCTGAGTCGAAGTATTTTGCCGAGGACACTGGTTTCCTCGAAGTTGAAACAAATCGGAGTATTCCTGCAAAGACACTGGTTTCTCTGCGGGCCGACGCGAATTATGAAGCTCTCATCAAGGACGCTAGTTTCCCTGAATTGAGGTATTTGCCAAGGACACTGGTTTCCCTGGAGGTTGAAATGATCTTTGGTGGTCTTTCAGGTTTTATATGAGTTACCGTCAAAACCGTGAAGCTAGAAATTTGATCTTCGCTTCGTTTGCTGGCACTGCGTCTGCTGTATCGAGACGAATGTCACGGTTGTCTCCAGGTTGTTGGGAAGGTATGGTGCCCTCTTTGTTTGTGCCCTTGGATTGTATACAGGGATCGACGTGATCTCACCTGTAGGGCAAAAAGCTTCATCATATTTTTTTTTATTGTTTTATTTCCGCGATGCTCTATCATTTCAGCTTTTATATCGCGAAGGTCGCAATTGCCCAATCATTTCGGCTGTTTATTTTATTTTTACTCGTTGTTTTTTATTGCGAGTTGCCCAATCATTTCGGCTGTTTTGTATGCATACATTTTTACTTGCTGCTTTTTATTGCAAGTTGCCCCATCATTTCGGCTATTTTGTATGCATGTGCGGCTTGCTGGCTTTTCGCCGTAAGCCTGGAATTAAACACCGATTTCGGCATCAGCACCGCTACAACTGGGATGTTGCAAGGAGCGAATCATCATTTGCCTTTGCCGATGTTGAACAAAGGTGGCTTAGCGAACAGGGTTAGGGTCCTGTCAACTAAGGCTTTTGACTTCATGAGCCGTAAGGGTCTCACAAAGGTATTTCTCCCTACAAGTCGTGAGGATCTCGTAGGTGTGTTTTCTCCTTAGGAATCGTTAGGATTCCTAAGTGCGTGTTCCTCTGTAAGTCATAAGGATCCTACAAGAAGGTTTTCTCCTTGTAAGTCGAGAGGACTTACAAGGGTCATTCACCGTGCGAACATATCTCCGGTCACGGATGGGACTTGGTTAGGGAAATGTTTATTCGCGCCCGTGGATTGTATACAAGGGTCAGTATTGAGCCGCTTGTAGGGCAATATCGAAGGTTGTGGGAGTTGCTTAAGAACATGTTAAGGTTTCTGTAACTTAAGACTTTCAAATCTTATGAGCCGTGAGGGTCCCATAAGAGAGTTCTTTTTACGAGTCGTGAGGATCTCGCAAGTGTATTTTCTCTTTAGGAATCGTGGGGATCCTTAAGTGTGTTTCTCCCTTGTGAGTCGTAAGGATCTCACGCGGGTGGTTTCTCCTTACAAGGTCGAGAAGACCCTGTAAGTGTCTTTTAACGAGGTTGCGCCCTTCTGGGTTTTCACAAACACTCGCCGGTAGCCCTGCTGTTTTTACTCACGGAGCCCTTTCGGGTTTTCATCCGTGCCCTTTTTGCTTATGGACATACCGTTTTTTATTATTATTATTTTTTTATTCTCTTTTTCCTAACGAGGTTGCGCCCTTTCAGGTTTTCACAAAATCTTGCCGGTAGCCCTGCTGTTTTTACTCACGGAGCCCTTTCGGGTTTTAATCCGTGCCCATTTTGCTTATGGACATACCGTTTATTTTTTTATTATTTTTTTATTATATTTTATTATATTTTTTTTATATCGGCTTTGTGATGTTTCAATCCACCGAAGTTTATCGACATCTCGGTCAACAACTAGTTTTAGGACATAGTGGTCCGTCATTAGTTTAAGGACGTTTCGGCCCGTCATTAGTTTAAGGACGTTTCGGTCCGTTGCTGAAGAAGGCCGATTACTACTTATAGAGTTTGGGCTTAGGAAGATAGCGAGAGGACATAGTCGTCGTCATCTATCATTGACCTAGGCCGTGGCTCATTAAGCGTAGTATTTCTTCAGGAAGCGACCGTTTATTGGCCTGAAAGGCCTTTCACCGTGCATATCCATGAGTAGATAGGCTCCACCCTGGTAGACCTTGTCTATGATGTACGTGCCTTCCTAGTTTGGTTTGAATTTTCCCCACTTTGCGCGATTGGGGATCATAGGTCTTTTGACCACTAGCACGAGTTCGCCTTGGCGGAATGTCCTCGGTCGGATCAATCTTTCATATGAGCGCGTCATCTTTGCTTTATAAGCTTCTAGGTTTTGTTGCGCTATGAGCCGGGTTTCATCAAGGGCATCAAGCTCCTCAAGCCGAAGGTGAGCATTTTCTTCGCCAGTCAGCTCGTAGTGGACTGCCACTCGTAAAGAGGGTAACTCTATCTCGAGGGGGGATACTGCTTCTGTACCGAATACCAACGCGTACGGCGTTGTGTTCGTGGCCGTCTTGAACGTAGTTCGATACGCCCAGAGAGCTTCTGGCAGTCTCTCGTGCCAGTCCTTATTTCGGGACACCGTCTTCTTTATGATCTTCGTCAAGGTCTTGTTGAAAGCCTCAGCTAGACCGTTAGCTCGCGGATTATAAACTGAGGAATACCTCCAGTCTATATTATGCTGTTGCGCGAAGCGACTGATCTTGTGGCTCCTATAGGATGGCCCGTTATCGGAGATGATCTGTCACGGAGTTCCAAACCGGTAAATGACGTGCGTTTTGAAGAAATAGAGGATATTCTCCGTCTTCACTTCCCTCAGTGGTACCGCTTTTGCCCATTTGGAGAAGTAATCAGTCGTCGCCAGGATGAAACGATGTCCCCTGGACGAGGCTGGTTCGATAGGGCCGACTATGTCAGTTCACCACATTTCGAACGGCCAGCTAGCCACCGTTGGATGCAGTGGATTTGGATGCTGGTGGATGAAGTCCCCATGGATTTGGCATGAGTGGCATTGCTTTGCATATTCGAGGCAGTCCTGAATCATCGTGGGCCAGTAGTAACCCATCCGTTTAATCTTCAACTTCATCTTTGGGCCTGCTTGGTGAGAACCACAGAGTCCGTCATGAACTTTCTGAACGAATCTTTTCACTTCGTCAGGTCCTAGGCACCTCAACCACAGGGAATCAAATGACCTCTTGTACAGAGTATCATTGACGAAGGCGAAATACAAAGCTCGTTTCATAAGCTGATGTCTTGAGGACGCATCTTCGGGCGTTCGACGGTATTTAAAGTAGTCTATAAAGACTTCTCTCCAATCCTCAGCCTTTTCCTGGTCTTTTATTTGCAGGGTCGTCTGCTCAGTCTCTCCCTTTTCTTCGGATGATTCCGGAGATATTTCTGCTGGAGCAAGCACCCGACGGCTTTGTACCACGATTCTTACGTCATCGAGGTTCTCATCGGCCAGTTCTTTAGCGAGCTTGGCTAATGCGTCCGCTTTGCTGTTTTCCGCACACGGTATGTTTTCCAAAGTGTAGGAGGGAATTTGGGTCAACAGTTGTTGCACCTTTTCGCCGTACTTCACCAGTTCTGGCTTGCACGTCTGGTAGTCGTCGTTTACTTGACTAACGACCAGTTGAGAATCTCCATATATGAGGAGGTTTTCAATTCCCATGTCGATGGCGATCTCGAGGCCTGCTATTAAAGCTTCGTATTCGGCTTCATTGTTTGTCCTCGGCTCTGTTAAGGAGAAAGCAAAGCGCATTATCCCTCCTTGTGGAGTTACGAAGATGAGGCCCACCCCCGATTTGATTATAGGGATACTTTCTTTGCGCTTCTTCATGGAAGATGCTCCGTCGAAATAGAGTTCCCACCGGGTATCACTACCGTCGATCGCATCAAACGCGTGTTCGTCTGGCAGCTCGCAATTCAAAGGAGAATCGGCAGGTATCGGATGTTCAGCGAGGAAGTCGGCAATGGCCTGGCCTTTCACTTCCTTGAGAGGCTGATAGGTTATCGAGAACTCCATCAAGAGTAGGGCCCATTTAGCGAGTCGTCCCGTCAATATGGCCTTTGACATCAAATATTTAAGGGGGTCCACCTTCGAAATGAGACGGACTTCATGCGCCAACGCATAGTGCCTGAGCTTCGTTATCGCAAAGATCAACGCCAGGCAGTGTTTTTCAATGGGGGAATAATTGCTTTTTGCCCCCAGTAGAACCCGACTCAAATATTAGAGTGCTCTTTCTTTCCCTTGGTCGTTCTCTTGTGCCTATAATGCGCCTAAGGAACCTTCGAGGGCTATGGTATAAAGAATAAGAGGCTTTCCCTTGACTGGAGCAGCTAACACCGGCGGGTTCTGCAGGTATTGCTTGATCTCGTCCAGTGCGCCTTGGCATTTGTGATCCCAGACGAACTGGGTTCCCTTCTTCATCAGGTGGCTGTAAGGACGACACTTGCCTGAAAGGTTGGCTATAAATCGTCGTATATACGTGAGCTTTCCCTGGAGAGACCGCAGCTGTTTGAGAGTCCTTGGCGGAGGCATTTCCATGATCGCCTTGATCTTTGACGGATCTATTTCGATACCTCGGTGTCGGACGATGAATTCCAGGAATTTGCCTGAGGAAACTCCGAATGCGCACTTGAGAGGGTTCATCTTCAAGTTGTATTGTCGAAGGCATTGAAATACGGTCTTCAGATGCTCGAGATGTTCCTCGTATGATCTGCTTTTCACCACGAGGTCATCGATATAGCACTCAACGATTTCATGTATGAGGTTATCGAAGATCTTCTTCATGGCCCTCTGATAGGTGGCACCGGCGTTCTTTAAACCGAAGGGCATCACCTTGTAGCAGAATATACCTATGGGAGTCCTGAAGGCGGTGTGTTTCTGGTCTTCAGGATGCATCTTTATCTGATTATACCCTGAAGAGCCGTCCATGAAGGATAAAACCTCGTGAGTGGACGTATTATCTATCATCAGTTCGGTGACTGGCACTAGGAAATCGTCCTTCGGGCAAGCTTTATTGAGATCCCGGAAGTCCACGCATATGCGCACCGTCCCATTTTTCTTCATCACCGGGACGATGTTGGCGATCCACTCGGGATACTGAACCTCCTGGATGAAGCCAGAGTCGATAAGCTTCTTGACCTCAGCGTTAATCCTCATCTCAAGCTCGAGCCGCATTCTTCTTGGCGCCTGTTTGACCTGCTTGACGTTCGGAGATATCGCCAATTTGTGCATAGCAATTTCTGGATCTATTCCCGGCATTTCGGAATAGTTCCATGCGAAGCAATCTCTATGCTGCATAAGCATGTCTTTTAACGCAGCCACCCTTTCTTCAGATAGCAGCTCGCTGACGAATGTCGGTCGCGGGTCATTCGCTGTCCCCAACTCAATTTTCTTAAGCTTATCTGCGGTAGTATGTATTCCATCCTCCAGCTCTTTCGGTGCTGGTGGAAATTCTGAGATCACCTCATCGTTGCTGTTTTCGAAGCGCCAGGGAAGGTCATCCATATTCTCGGGCTCTTCTTTTAATATTTTTATCATGTGACAAGTACGAGCTCGCTTCGAAGACCGATGTGGGTCTGGTTCTGCTTGCGTGGCTTTGGGTTCGTGCTTCTGTGGTGGCGTTACCCTCCAACTTTCAGATAGAGCGAACTTGCCGAGCTGATACTGATCTTCAACCCAGTTCTTGAAGGTGAAGCAGTCTTCGAGAGGGTGCCCTATTACTCGGTGATAAGAGCAATAGTTTGGGTGTGAGACTTCGCCTGCTTGTTCGGGGTGTTTAGACTCCGGCAGTGTAAGCATCTGGTATTTTATAGCTCGGCCAAGTATCTTCTTCTTCTTGAATTTGATTTTGTCCGCAATGGATGTACTTTGATTTGACGGGAGTGTCTCGACCTTTTCGTCTAATCGCCGGCGCTTGGCCTTTTCAAATAGGAGCGTCTCGCGTTCCCGATCAGCCTTACTTTTCAACAGAGCCTCATTGAGGAATGCATCAATGGTTTCATCTGATGGCCCTAGAATTTCTGGTTTAGGATCTGCCCCCAGCTTCTCAGCGCAAGGAATTTCCTTATCGTCTATAAACGAATGGGAAATCATATGACAGCTCGCCACGTATTCCTCGGATTCATCCGACGAACTCTCTCCCTCATCTTCCTCTTGAAAGACGTGGTTGAGGAACTCCTGGAGTGTGATGGGAGTCCGTGCTTTCTGGTTGTACCCCTCCAGTGCGTCAATCTGCCTTTGTAAGTCCGTGTGCTTGTCGCCAGGCTTCACGGGCTTCTTGGATTTTTTCTTCTTCCTCTTTGAAGATTTTGACGGCTGGTTGTGAGTGCTTAGGCCACCACCATCGATCTTTGGAGTTGGGCGCGGCTTTAACATCCCTTCAATGATCTGAGGTTCCAACGGGTTCTTCCACCTGATCGCTAGGCATGTTTGAAGATCGTTCAGCATCCTCTTGGTTTTGGCTGATAGCACAACCTCCCACGGAGCTTTTTCAACGAGAGAGCACGTTGCCCCCGGCGTATTCACCCTTTTAGGGGTGTGAGGCTGTGGCGGATTCACCTTCCATCTGTCGGACAACGCGAACTTGCCCTGTTGGTACTGGTCTTCAATCCAATTTTTGAAGACGTAGCAATCCTCGATCGGATGACCCAATACTCGGTGGAAAGGACAGTAATTGGGATCATTGACATCGTTTGGATGCAACGGACGTCTTGGATCCGGCAGATTTATGAGTCGGTTGCGCAATGCCAGCTCGAACAATCTTCTCGTTTTATCTCGAGGAAACGAGTAAGGACGTCCTAGCCTTTCCTCAAGGGGTACGCGCAGACGCATATTATTTTGACGGACAGCCGGCTTCAAGTTGCTCGGTTGTTGTTGAGCATTGGCGACAACGATCGCTTTTCCCTTCCCCTTCTCGTTTCGAGAGTCCGGCTTTGGAGGGGGCGGTCTATGGCCCATCTGGTCCATTTGAGCTAGCTTGTCGATCAGGGCCTGGAAGGTAGTTGGCTGGAAGAACATCATGAATTGGGATATGGTCGCCTGCGGATTGAGGGTTCCCACAAACATGCCTACTGCCGGAGCCTCTTCTATGCGTTGCTCGCATTTTGACCATAAGTTCCGCCACCGTATCGCATACTGAACCCATGTTTCGCCTGATTTTACCCTGGCAATAATCAATGCCGTTATCGGGGTGCGTTCGTTGGCGCTTGCGAATCGCTGGGTAAACAGCAACTCCATCTCCGCAAATGTCTTGATAGAGTCGTTAGGGAGCTCGGAGTACCACTCGAATGCTGTATCCGATAAGCTACCGACGAACTGGCGAAGCAACAATTTTTCATCACCGCCAGTGTTGCCGCAAAGCGCTCTGAACTGGGCAACATGCTGGTGGGGATTGCCCGTCCCCTTATAGACTTGGAATTTCGGTATTGTATAGCCCGGCGGGTACTTTATCTGATCGTACCGGCTTGGATATGGTCGTCCTGTTTTTACGACCTGGCCGGCTGCCTCAGTTTCCTGGTGAACCCTATCTGCTGAGCTATATATTCATCCAAGTCAGCTTTGGAGATTGTCTCCTCCTTGGCTGTTGACAGAGCCGGTCGAGAATTTGACGTTTCTCCCCTGTCGTCTTCAAGGACGATCGGAGGATCTTCGGCTGGATGATCTTGCTGGATCATCATACCCACCATGTCCTGGAACAGAAGGGCCATTCGTTTTATATTGGCTGCTTGCTCCGCAGCCTCTTTATCCTTCTTTTCCAGTACCCTATGAAGGAATTCAGCGTCAGTTTCTTGCTCCTGGCGTTGATCTGAGGACGCTTCGGGGCTTTCTTTTGGCCCAGTGAGTGCGGCCATCGCGGTCATCATTTCCTGGAGCTTCTGCTGCTGCTCCTGGGCTTTAGTCACCGACCGCGTAAGCGGTCTATGACCTGTAAATATATGGCTGTCCTCTTTCCCGGACACCATGTAGACGGTGTGTACCACAATGCCTCCGGACTTAGGGCGTTTGGGCTCAATACATTTGACATTCACCGCAGGAGTGGGGACTTTCTCCGGCCTTCTTCTCTTGTGGGCCGTCGAAGTTGAGGGGGCCGTGGCTTTGGGCGCCCAGGTGTCGTCCTCTTTCGTTGCTTGACAGGGGGATTTTCTTCCTGCCGAACTTTCGACTTCTTATGCTGGTGAGAGAAATTCGGATCAATCAGCGATTCTCGGACTCGTCTCCAAGTCTTATAGATCCTGGAGGACAGCCGTTGAGGATACTGCTCCAGCTTTTCTGGTTCTGCTTCCACGGCGGTCTCTACCGGTGAAGGATATCTTTTGAGCACGGCGGTAGGAGAGTTCCTGCGCACCTTGTTCAGCAGTTCAAAGCTGTTCCCGGTTGGAACAGCAGCATTGACTTCCACCGTTGGGGAAGGTAGAGTTAATCCAGAGGGGGAGTTGCCCCCGGCCTTCCTTACTCGGCGCCAGTGGCGACGTCGAGCGTGTCGAGCTGTTGGGACTGGCTCGGCGATAGGGATAATTTAGTCTTGTCCCCTGTCCGGATGAGGCGCTGCCGGTGCCAGTCTCTTAAAGACTGATGTTGTCTTTTGAGTGGCGATGTTCAGTCTGTCAAATACAGACCCTAGAGTAGGAGCAGGAGCCGGAATGGTCAGCCTTGAAAAGACCGACTCTTTAACAAGAGAAGCCGCCTTGACGACTTCAGGAGCAGAGGTGGCTTTCTTCCTCGGGGCGGCCATTTCAGGGTTCATGGGCTTCTTGGCGGGCCCATCAGAGTTCTGGTTCAGCCTGGTAAAGACAGAGGCTGCCGGTTTGATATTGGATGACCCGTTGAAAGGGGTCGTTGTAGCAGTGAGCCGATCGAAGACCGACTTCTTTTGCGCTTCCGGTGCGGGCACTGGAATGGTGAAGCTTGCAGGTGGGAGCATGGTCCCGAAAAATAGACTGATGGTGGCCTGGGTCACTTGTTCCACCGGCATGGCAAGGATGGAGGCCGCTTGAGGCCCATAGGCTACACCTCCAGGTGAGGCGGAGCGTTGGTTGCACTTGCATTTTGAGCAGCTCGAGCACTTGGATGCCATTGATGCTTGATTTCTGCACCAGGAAAAAGACCAAATCTTAGTAACTTGAAACCCAAAGGCAACCATTAACAAACCGCGATTCGTTCGCGAAGACGACACACGAAGTGTGGGGTGGAAAGAGGAAAAGGTCCCACCGGGCGTGCCAGAATCTGTTCCCCTCCGAATGGCGGCCAAGACATGGACGTCTTGCCTGAGATTCAGGGCAGATGCTATTTGGTTTTATCCATCCACCTCTCCGAAGATGCCAAGTTGATTTATGGCACCGTGTATCGGAGGTTTAGACGGATGCGGCCGATGTAGCAGACTTCGTCAGATCCGCCCTCGCTTGAGGGGTTTTTGATTGTGGGGACGCTCTTCCCTGCAGGCGCAAGCCCCTGCAGTTAATTACGCTACCGCATCGCGGTAACAACTTTCTCCTTCTCCAGAATTTCACTTCGTGTCGTGTGTGTTTGTTTTGTTTGTGGTTGCCCGTGGATTGTATACGGAGACTAAGTGATGCCGTCACCCGTAGGACGTGGATTAGTCCAAATACGTATTTACTTAGATTTGGGTTTGGGGTTTTAGTTTAAGGATACGTTAGCCGTATTTGAGGCTAAGATCAACTTAAACATTCGTTAAGGATACATTAGTCTGATTTGAGACTAAGATCAACTTAACGGAAAGAGCATTTAGGGGCTCTATTGTTCCAGTTTAGGGACGTAGTGGTCCATTTAATATATGGCCGTCGGGACCTATCACCTCTCTGACGACGTTGAAGGATTACAACGACAGGTGTCAGAGGAGTTCGGAGATGTACCCTTGAACCAAAGTTGATTGGGGGTCTTATAGTCCAATTTGGGACTAAACTCTGATTGAATGTTTAAGGATACGTTGGCCATATTTGAGGCTAAGATCAACTTAAACGGGATCGTTTAGATCAGACAAAAGAGCGTTTGGGGGGGCTCTATTGTTCCAGTTTAGGGACGTAGTGGTCCATAGGTAGTTTAGGGACATTGCGGTCCATTGCCAATTTAGGGACATGGTGGTCCATTTCCAATTTAGGGACATAGGGGTCCATCGTTCCCGTTTTGGGGACGGATATTAGTTTAAGGACGCATTAGTCCATGGGTTTAAGGACCCCATAGTCCATATAGATGTGTTTAAGGACGCATTAGTCCATTAGTTTAAGGACGCATAAGTCCATGGGTTTAAGGACCCCACAGTCCATATGGGTGTGTTTAAGGACGCATTAGTCCATTAGTTTAAGGACACATAAGTCCATGGGTTTAAGGACCCCACAGTCCGTATTGTCGGTTTAAGGACGCATAAGTCGATGGGTTTAGGGACCCCACAGTCCGTATTTCGGTTTAAGGACGCATAAGTCCATGGGTTTAAGGACTCCACAGCCCGTATCTTGGTTTAAGGACGCATAAGTCCATGGGTTTAAGGACCCCACAGTCCGTATCTTGGTTTAAGGACGCATAAGTCCATGGGTTTAAGGACCCCACAGTCCGTATCTTGGTTTAAGGACGCATAAGTCCATGGGTTTAAGGACCCCACAGTCCGTATTAATGTGTGGTTGTCGGGACCCGTGACCTCTCTGACGTCGTTGAAGGATTACAACGATAGGTGTCAGAGGAGTTCGGAGATGTACCCTTGAACCGGATGTAAATTGATTTAAGAGAGCAGCCGTGCTCAGTCAATTTAATTTGAGGACTTACGACCATGATTGGGCTAAGTCCAGTTGAGAATATTCAACGTTTTTATCTTTGGCCTATTAGGCCTGTGCTAGGGCTTTGCCCCTGTTTAATAATGCACTGCATTTTCTTTTGGCCTACCAAGCCTTTTGATTTGGGCTCTATCCCTTTTAAATGATGCACAGCATCTGTTTTTGTTTGGGCTGTGCCCTTTTTAAAGTAATGAATTGCATTTTATTCGGCCTGTTAGGCCTTTTTTAATTGGGCTTGGCCCTTCTGTAAATAATGCATTGCATTAACCAAACTGACAGTGGCCATGTGGCCTGTCAGGCCCTTTGCGCCAATTATTGAGCGCAAGCGTATGTGGAGATGACACGTGTCACGCTCTGGTGAGCGCAAGCGCAGACCGCTGCGCCAGTGCGCTGCGCTGTTGCGCTGCTGACACGTGGCGCGCTCTAGTGAGTTGCGCCAATTTTAGAGAGCAATGCTCTATCTTAAAAGCGCATAGCGCAAGTGGTTTTTGGAGCTGACACGTGGCGCTCTCTGGTGGCTTGCGCCAACCCAAGAGCGCAGCAGTGCAGATTTTCAAGTGCAAGGCACTGTTTTAATATCTTGATCCAATTTTGGATTCAAGAAAAGAATCTTTAAGATTTCAGAACCAATGGTTCATAAAAAAAAGGCAATGCCTTTGTTATTATTATATTTTTTATATTGAAGATCCTTGATCTTGTTCTTAGATCAATGATCTTTTCAGAAGAAATTCTTCTTTTTATTATTCAAAGGTTTTACCTTTCTCTCTTTCTGAGTTCTTCTCAGAGTTCTTTAGAGGAGTTCTCTCTTTGTTTCTATGTTTTCTTTATCTCTGACTTGTCTCTCTCTGTATTGTGTTTTGGAGTTGGGGTCCAAGGGCCTTTATATAGTGCCCATTAATTTGTTAAATTTGTTAAAGAGATCATTCTCTGAGTGATTTGGGGAATTTTTCCCCACCGTTGGATCTTTGATCCAAGGGCTTCTGTTTTACAGAAGACAGTCATCTTGTTTTAACAAGAACAGAAAGATCTTACTGGAATTTTAATTCTGTTTGGCGCAAACGCATCTGCGCTTGACACGTGTCGCGCAGCGCAACTGCGCTGACACGTGTCGCGCAGCGCATCTGAAGCGTTGCTTCTTTTGCTAAAGTTTGAATTTTAAATAGAGCCTTGCTCTGATTGGGTGTGCTGCCTTGGGCATTGCGCTCCCTACGCTGGCGTGTCTGATTTTGACACGTGGCGCTCTGCGTGCAGCGCAGGGGATCTGAAGCGTTGCTTCATTTATTTTAACTTTAATTTTCACTTCAATTTCAAAACAGAGCTTTGCTCTGATTGGGGGAAACAGAAGCGTTGCTTCGTCTCCCGCCTTGGAATTTGAACAGAGCTTTGCTCTGATTGGGTAAACAGCCAACAAATCATAAGTCACGGGTCAAGTTCTACCCTTCATTATCCAGGTTAATTTGAACCCACCCGTACATACCCTTGACGAAGGCCAACAAGGTAATACGACTGTCCCAAACCAACGCATCTATCTATGCAACAGAAAGGTAACAAGCAGCTACCATCCACTATGCCTTGACGTAGGCCAACAAATATAGCATGAATACTACGTGCTGCCCGTATGAAACGACGGAGGGCTACGGCAGGTTTTTGGTGAAAAACCTTTAAGGTAATGAACTTGATCTCGTTGAAGGAACCTGATAGCTTTTTACAAAAATATAGTGGTGAAAACCTTTGCTAAAGAGGTCGCACCCGGTGAAGGGATCTCGGCTCTATCCGCGTAGAATGAGGTGCAGGATATTCCAACTGAATACCGCGATGCAAAGCAACAAGTAATCGGCTATAGTGAACTTATTACCCTGACGCAAACTTCTGCCCAAGGGGTCACTCCCGGTGAAGGGATCTCGGCCCTTGCCTCGTCGAATGAGGTGCAGGATATTCCAACTGAATACCACTGTGCAAAACAAAAGAAAACATCCTTGTAATAACACTTTTTGAAAACTGTTCCAACAACGTCAAACAGGTTTGTTTTCGTTTGCATTGATCAAAATCAACGCAGTCTCATCAATTAATCACACCAGAAAAGAAAGAAAATAAAATGTACGTATATGCCATCCGCATTCGCCACTGGGTCCCGTCATCACACGTTAGGTTACTTAACTAACGATAGAGCGGGGACTGGACTAGCGCGGGTGTAAAACATATACAACATCTACTAGTATATATACCAATATACAATAATCGCTCCAGGCGTGATAAATGCAACATTACAGAAAAGTAATAAGCATCACAAAACAATACAGATAATCTAGGATCCCCGGGTTTCACAGAGCCGCTACTGAAACCCGACGTTCCCCTGGTCGTGTGGATAGCCTGTGCAATAAAATCCTAGACCCCTACGAGTGTGGCAAGTTACCCGCCAAAACCTGAAGCGAGGCAGCCCCCTTCAGCAAAGTGAATGAACCACCCGGCACTTCACGGAATCCGGTAACTTGAGCACCCCTCCTTGGGTCAAGCTGTACCCCCTACGAGTGCGGTGAATAGCCTGCCAATTCTAGAGTGAGGCCCCCTTCCTCTCAAAGACATGAGATGTGGGCTCGTTGCCCTCCAGAACCCGGCTATCCGTGCACTCCGTCGCGGGGTAAACCTAGTACAGAAATGAAAATATGTACAACGGGTACATCGACCTCAACCCGGTCGTGTCCCAAAAGAATAATATACAAACAGGCAGTGACGGTAGTCCACATGACGGACGCTCACCCCGCGATATCAAATGTACAAATAAATCCAAACTGCACTAACATTGCACCAAGCTATCCACCATGACAAATCCGCAACATCACAGCACAACACAGAACATCAACGCGAATGTCACGTTCGCAAACCCGTCTAAAAATACTATAGCAATTAGACGAGATTTACCGCTCGAATGACATTCACAGTCGCAGATATAAAGTAAGCACTGTAAACTAACACATTTAAAATTCCGATCAACAAAACTTCCCGAAGTGGGCCCCAAGTACAAATCCGGTGCTCAAACAAATTTGGGCCCAAACAAAATATTCCAGAAACCACAATTCAACATGAAAGACACCCAGAAGAAAAATGGTGCACTGAAGCCCTAAAACGGCGGCGGAACCGCGTCAAACCTATGGGTTCTGCGGCGGTTACGCGGCGGTTTTGTGAGATCGGTCTACCAAATTTCTTCTGCAGTCTTAGAAAAGCCTGCTCGATTTTCTGACATACCCAAAATAATTTTTAGACCAGTTTAAAAATTCAGCAGAAACATAAAATACGGAAATACGGTTTTGGAAATTTCGTTCGATTGATATTTTAAACATGTTAGAACAAGCAAGTATGTGTTAATGGCGTGGCTCTGATACCATGTAAGTCTATGCCAGCGCCCCGGCCAATAATCTGAGGCCAAACACGGAAAAAAAAACTTTTTCATAAACTGGCGCTAACATAGACTGTAACCCGGATCGTGCCATTAACACTAAACTAGCAAACTGTAAAATGATAGAATGGCTATAACGATCGATCCGTGCCCTTCGGTCTTTAGCCATCATCCCACGCTCCTCACGGCCTCTGCGATCTTCTGTCTTCTCGTCGAGGTGGCACCACATCAACGGATCTTTATACGGGCTCCCGCCTCTAAACCGAGGCAACTCGGACATGAAGTTTGCTAACCGACATGTTCAAGATTGAAGTAGAGAGAGAGTAGAATATTTTTTCTCAAGGAACCCAAGCCATTGGGTGAAGGTAAATTGAAGTTGCCTTGTGATTGGAAGTGTGAGCATATGAATTTTTTCTTTGGAAAAAAAAATCTCACTCAAAGAAAATTGGCTCTGCCAAAATCAACCAACAATCAAAATTGCTCTCAACCCTTTTTTTTACCCCAATTAATGGGCTCAGCCAAGAATTAGGAGCACACAAAGTGCTTTGTGAATTTGATAGGGGTTGAACCAAAGGATTAAAGTGGTGAACTTAAGGAAATCAACAACACAAAAGATCTTCATAAAATATCTAAAGTTTGACAAACCATTTTAATACAAAAGCAAAACCTTACCCACTCATGCCACCTCACCAATGACTCACCCAAAAACAAAATCCTCACCACCCTCAATTTCGGCTACTATGCAATTGGTAAGGAAAGAAATTTGGCCAAAAAAGAAATATCAACAACAACCTTGATTAAACATCAAAACTAATGTTTAATTGAACGGAGAAGAAATTGCAATTTCAAAAAGCAATCTCGTAACAAATTACATGATTACCCCACAACGGTATATACATACCCGCATTTGTATTCCGAACGAATACAAAATGCAATGAGACAAAAATACTCCTACACAATATAATACTAGGATCCGGCTTAAACCAAAGCCCACCAGTATTATCTGTCCGAACCATGACACATGCACAAGTGCACGTGCATGTTCGAACCCTGCCATAAAACCATACGGCCTTTACAACGTTTCGCCCGAACTTGGGAAACTATCTGTGGGGGGCTCGTCAATACTCTGGTAGTGGTTTTAACCACAAGCACGTCAGTGGTACTAACTGTACGTAACGGCTGCCCATGTATTGACCGAAAGGGAAGCCGATGAGTGTACTCATCCTAGAACCCTACTGAGCCTATTAGTGACAATATCCGAACAGTCCGGTCCGTTCGTCTATGAGCATCGCATATCGGGCCTAGGGGACTGGTAATGTCAGACCCCTAATAGCGGTATAAGTCGTGTCAGAGTGTAGCCAAGAGCACCCTGAGATACTACTGGAGTACTTACCAGTAAATCTCCTGCCTCGGCAGAGGGCTTTGTGCAATAGCTCTCCTAGACACAGCGTGATCTCACCCCCAATACTGATAAAGACGAATCCTCTGCCGATCCGCTCACTACCTCCATGTGGCTCGGGACTGTACCCAACTAAAACATGTTTGCACGACTCACACGCGAAAAATGACAATCTCAGTTCAATAAACTAATCTGTACACATGTCACCAGGGAACTGCTATCTGACGCTAGGTATAATACCAACTAGCAGGTTCCCGGCGAGTCCTGTCCGGTGCACTCATAACCCAATGAACACCTGTATACATCTTAGATGAACCAACTGATACCAATGGCTTGTGAGACTGGCCACCGCCCCTCGTCGGGGTCTCGACTGTATACACTAGTCTACTCCGGAGTAGCGATGTCCTGTCTCGAAACTCCCAGAACTAGGGACCTCATTTAAGGATGTGCTTATAGACTACCCAACTCTCACGTATATGATCGTCATCATACTGCTGGTAGACAAGAAAGAATCCTAAGGGCTCTATCAACGTGTAATAGTGACCGTGTCACCTAAAGCTGTACACGACTGACAAAGGTAAACCAGATAGCATACTTTCATCTCGAGTAAGACTGTCCTACCGGTATAGGTCATCCCTCAATCATTGCAATCACGTACCTACGATCCAATAATTGACTTTGATGGCACTATATCCAACACCCATGTCTCACCTGGCTTCACCCTGGCGTTAATTAGCGCAGTAATCGGAGTACGATCGCTAGCGCTTGCGAATCTTTGTGTGAACAACAGCTCCATTTCTGTAAATGTCTTGACAGAGTCGTTCAGGAGTTCAGAGTACCATTCGAACTCTGTCTTTGATAAGCTACCGATGAACTGGCGAAGTAGCAGTTTATCGTCACCTCCAGTGTTGCCACATAGAGCCCTGAACTGGAAAACATGCTGATGGGGATTGCCCGTCCCTTTATATACATGGAATTTAGGGATCGTATATCCCGACGGGTAACTTATTTGGTCATACCAGCCCGGGTAGGGTCATCCAGTCTAACGATCTGCCCGGCCGTTTCGCTCGCATGATGAGCTCGTATTTGTTGAGCGATGTAATCATCCAGAGCGACCTTAGAGTCGGTCTCCTCCTTGGCTGCTGAAAGAGCCGAAAGAGGGTTCGATGTCTCCCCTCTGTCGTCTTCAATGATAATCGAGGGGGTCTTCAGCTGGAGGTTCCGGCTGTAACATCATCCCGGCCATGTCATGGAACAAAAGAGCCATTCATTTTATATTGGCATCATGTTCCGCGGCCTTTTTTTCTTTCTTCTCGAGCATCCTTCGTAGGAATTCAGCATCAGTTTCTTATTCCTGACGCTGCTCTGAGGTCTCTAGATTTTCTTTCGGCCTAGTTAGTGCGGCCATTGCAGTCAGCATCTCCTGAAGTTTTTCCTGTTGTTGCACCTGAGCCTTTATTATCGATCGGGTAAGCGGTCGATGACCCGTAGAAGCACGGCTTTCCTCTTTTCCGGAAGCCATATAAACGGTATGTGTTACCATGCCCCCAGACTTGGGGCATTTAGATTTAGCGTCCTTGCGGCTCGCCGCGGTCACAGGGGTTTTCTCCGGCCTCCTTCTCTTGTGAGCGGTTGAAGTTGAGGGAGCCATTGCAGTGGGCACCCAGACGGATGACATCTTCTGTGGTACCATGGGATGGCTCCTTTCTCGCCGAGATTTAATCTTCTTTGGTCGGCGAAAGTAGTCCTGGTCAATCACCGATTCCTAGACCTATCGCCAGACTTTGTAAATTTTAGAGGACAGCCGTTGAGGGGGCTGCTCCGGCTTCTTTTCTGTAGCATTGTCTACAGGTGGAGGAGACCTTTTCAGCACTGCAGTTGGATAGTTCTTGCGGACCATCCTAAGCGGTTCGAAGCTGTTCCCAATCAGAACAGCAGCATCGATTTCCACCATGGGAGCTGGCGGAGTCAGTCCAGATGGGGAGCTACCCCCAGCCTTCCTTACTCGGCGCCAGTGACGACGGCAAGCATGTCGTGTGGATGGGATTGTCTCAGCTGTAGGGGCGACTTCATCACGCCCCCTGTTTTGGCGAAGGGTTGTTGCCGGCGTCATCCTCTTAAAGACCGATGTCCGTTGAGAAGCAATGTCCAATCTGTCAAAGATAGACCTCCGGGCAGAGGAAGCAGCTTTGAGGACTTCGCCTGGAGCAGGAGCCGGAATGGCCCGCCTTATGAAGACTGACTTCTTGGCAGAAGAAGCATCTCCGATGATTTCGTCTGCTTGAGCCGGGATGGCTATCCGATTTGGGATGGCTGCTTCAGGTATCGCAGGCTTGTTGGCGTTCTGGCCCAGTCTGTTGAAAACTAAGGCATTGAATTTGGACGACCCGTTGAGAGAGGCCGCGGTAGTGGTACGTCGATCAAAGACCGACTTCTTTGGGGCTTCTTGCGACAACAGCGGGGCATTGAAGCTCATTAGTGGGATCATAGTCCTAAAGAACAACCCAGTGGTGGCCTGAGTTACTTGCTCCACTGGCATCTTGAACAGGGAGGCCGCTTGGGGCCCGTAGGTTACACCTCCAGATGAGGTGGAACGGGAGTTGCAGTTGCAGCTGGAGCAGTTATAGGCCATTTCTTTTTTCTGCACGAGAGCAAAACCAAATCTTAGTACCTCGAACCGAAGGGCAACCATATCAAACCGCGATTTTTTCGTGAAACATGACACACGAAGTGTGGAGTGGAAAAAGGAAAACTTCCCACCGGGAGTGCCAGAATCTGTTCCTCGCCGAAATACGGAGACGCGACCACGTGGGTCCGTCTTGCCTGAATTTCGGGACAGATGCTAATTGGTGCTATCCGTCCACCTCTCCGAAGATTCCAAGTTAATTTATGGCACCGTGTATTGGAGGTTTAAACGGATGCGGCCGATGTAGCAGACTTCTTCAGATTCCCCCTCGTTGAGGGCTTTTTGATTGTGGGGACGCTCTTCCCTGCAGGCGCAAGCCCTGCAGTTAATTACGCTACCGTATCGCGGTAACCACTTTCTCCTTCTCCCGATGGTCACTTCGTGTCGTAGGTGTTTGTTTTATTTTTGGTTGCCCGTGGATTGTATACGGAGACCAATTTATGTTGTCGCCCGTAGGGCGTGGATTAGTCCAAATCTGTATTTTCTTAGATTTGGGTTTGGGGGTTGGGTTTAAAGATAGGTTAGTCTCATTTGAGACTAAGATCAACTTAAACGTTTGTTATGGATACATTAGTCTAATTTTAGACTAAGATCAACTTAACAGGATCATTTGGATCCAACAAAAGAGCATTTGGGCTCTATTGTTTAGTTTAGGTACTTTGTGGTCCATAATTAGTTTAAGGACATTACGGTCCAATGTTAGTTTAAGGACATCTCGGTCCAAGGTTAAGGACATCATAGTCCGTGGGTTTAAAGGGACCCCACAGTCCAAGGTTAAGGACATCATAGTCCATGGGTTTAAGGGGACCCCACAGTCCGAGGTTAAGGACATCATAGACTATGGGTTTAAGGACCCCACAGTCCAAGGTTAAGGACATCATAGTCCATGGGTTTAAGAACCCTACAGTCCTATTTAAAAACGTCGTAGTCTATGGAATGTATAGTTGTCGTGACCCGTCACCTCTCTGAAGACGTTGAAGGATTACAACGACATATATCAGAGCGGTTCAGAGATGTACCCTTGAACCAATTTTAGTTGAAAGATCTGTAGTCCAATTTGGGGCTAAAATCTGTTAAAAGGTTTATGAGCATATGGGCTCAATTAATCTGAATTAAGGACTTATGGTCAATCTTGTTCTAAGTCCAGTCAAGTTAAAATGTTTAACATTTATTTTTGGGCTGTTGAGCATTTATTTGGGCTTGATCCTTTTAACAATGCTGAGCATTGATTTGGATTCTGACAATATTTTTGTCTTTTATTAAATGCTGAGCATTCATCATGGCTCTGAGGGCTTATTAAAGAACAATTTATGTTCTATCAGCGCACACGTGAGGAGCATGTGGCGCGCTTGGCACTTTGCTCCAATCAAAGAGCGCAGAGCGCTTCTGTTAGATAGCGCACACGTGATTTATACGATGTTTTGTGATCAAAGAATTAATTACCGCAATCAAGAATGGCATCGCTTAGTAGCTAGCCGGTGAGTATGGGTCGGTCCACAGGGATTTTGTGTATTCTCAATTTGTTCTAACGAGTTAATTTCAAACGGTGTTGGTTTGATTATCACTAAAAACTAAAGTTGATTTAAACTAGGATTAGAATCTTGCTAGGGTTAGATTTAGGTTAAGTTTGGAAATTTAAGATTTCCCACCGCTTTCAATGCCCAAATTTAGATCTATTTAGGTGTTATGGTAATAATTAATAAAGGGGATTAGGACGATCGGAAAGAAACGATGTTTCTTCCTCTAGGTCCTTGTCTGTCCTTTCTTAATTCTTACGCTAACCTCCATGGAAAACATGCACAACCGGTCTTTTAAACTACGGTATCACCATTACCTCATGAGGTAGGGTGCCGTAAAGAGCGGTGTGTGTATGTATGCATGGAGTCCTATGAATTAATATGTGATGAGCAAGAAAGGGGTGAGAGATTTTCATCTCTCAAACCTTTCCTATTCCTAACCCTAACAAGTGAGGAACTACTCACTCATTAGGGGATTGATAAAAGAAATTTTTTATAAGTTTTCAATTTAAAAAGACTAACTATCTAAACTACGACAGATTAATAAAAGTGCTAAACTAACTAACTAGGGCAGATAATAAAATCTATACTAAGGCAGAAAGGAATTTAGGAACTAGTGCAATGAAAAAATCTACTTACTTTATTTGATGCTCTCAAAACATTACAAATGATTTCTAAATTTTTGATCAATGAAAAGAGGCATACCTCAAAAAGAGGTTTAGGGTTTCTATTTATAGATCATAGAAACCCTAGGGTTACATCCGATACACATCTGCATTTATAATTTGACCCTAAGGAGACTAGTCAACGCACCGCCACACCATCAGAATTTGCACCGACACGCGCTTCCCATGGCCGCGGAACCGCGGCCAAAAGCCCTGTTTGGCCGCGTATCCGCTGCCATATAGTGGTCTTGTTGGCTGAGTTTCTCTATGTTGCTTCTGGTTACATTTGTCTTCTTGTTTCTTCACTTGGTTTCTTAGATTGTCTTCTAGTTCTCTTCCAGATTTCCATAGTGCATATTGTTGTAGACTTTACCGTTTGCTTCGTGTCGAATTCTTGAAACTTGTGCTGCCTTTGTACTTTGTGAACTTGTTCATTGATCTTCATTGTCCCTCAAAATGTAGGCATGATCAGGATTCTACCATTTATCGGTCGTAGTCTCACTTTTGTATCATCTTTTCATCAATTTCACTGTTTTTGTTCTGAGAACTTGTAACTTGCAACTATGTAGCAGACATGGATCAAAGGCACGTGTTTATTTGTAAAATGAATAAGAATGGGGAATATAATAATGCAAAATTATGATATGAACAAATACCCCCAAACTTATCTTTTGCTCGTCCTCGAGCAAAACTAGTTTTATTCTCGAAAAAGACCTAACCTCACTTTCGCAGGGAAATGCGATTGCACTGAGCTCATGCAACAAGTCGTTAAATCTCTAGGTGTCCCTAGTAGGAGGAGTGTTGTCTCTTAAGTGTTTTCAGCGGATACTACCCACAAAATCCTATCAATTCGGCCTATTGACTTTTATTCTCCAATTAGGTTTTCTAACAAAAAACTCTATTATCTTCGACTCAGAAATTATCCACCTGTATTTTTCACGCCTTCTTATCATTTAACTTAAGATTATACATGTTCTTGTAAATTTACTTAGCTTTTAGCATCTTTTAAGTTTTCCTTCTAGGGTTCTATCTCAACTTAGGAATTTTTATCATCTCTATTAAAAATATAAGTCCTATTTTTCATTCTTATCTCTTATCTAAACCCTAATCATACCCCACGTGTGTGTATATATCACCCCTATACTTGGAAATTCAAATCAAGCTATTATACTCTTGTCCATCGTCCAAAGTACTTTTCAATTGGTGAATTTTTAGATGAAATTTGCTCACACATTCTTCATGCGACCGTTAATACTTCTTGAGGTATCAACGACCGATTACAAAATGTGCTTGCATATTAAGGCATAATTCCTATCTTGTAATACCTAAGGCTTATAGCAGTGACTCCCAAACCAGTTGGTCTAAGGTACTAGGTGATAAGCACCCTCGGTAAATATCTTTTCTATTTATGCAGCCTTAAGTAATTACAAAAACCAGTGTTCATTTTTTTATCTCTTTATTCACACTTGTATTTTTTTATTATTATTTTCCTTCATACTAAGGAATTTAGACAAGAGCATTTCAAGGTCTCTTTTACTATTCCAAGTTTCAAGGTTCGTGTTTGTGCAATTTGTAGGGTATATATTTTCAGAACTTAGACTTAAGCTTAGAAATTATTTTTCAAACTTATACTTTAATAAAAATATCAATACTTTTATCTTGTTTTAACTTGGCCCAAGAAGTCAACTCGAAATTTGCCTATTTCTAAATAAACTACAAAGACATATACTTTCTACCGTTAAATTTTAAGAAATGTTATTTTTAGGGTTTTTAATTTACTAAGTCTAAGATCTAGTTGTTCCTAGCTAGATAACCTTTTTGTCAAACTCAAGTCAATTATGGCCAAAATTGAATGTTTTAATTTTTATAATTTTTCAAAATTTTCAGTTTTTATTTGATTTTTAAATTTTTCTATTTTTTTATTTTCAATTTTTCAATTTTTATGATTTTTATATAAGGATGCAATGCAGAATTTAAACATGCAAAAGAAAAAGAAAAATATATACAATTTTTTTTTAAAAGTATGCAATGCAAAAGATAACAATATACAACCACCAACTTCCCTAAACTTAACCAAAGCAGTGCCCTCACTGCTCGGCCCCACGCCGTGCTCTCGAGCGTGAACGTGAACGCTCGGCCCTACCCAACAGGGTTCGAATCCCCTGCTCTACCTCCGTCAACCGACGGTCGTGCTCCCTCGATGTCACCCTAAATTGCTCTCCCAACTCATCAATGCCCCTAACAGCTCTCCGCATCAATTGTGCATGTTCTAGAGGGGTCATTTCTCCTTCGCTCGCTGTCGAGCCAGAGCTAGGTGTGCGGGAGAATACATGCTCCACCGGTTCGGTTCTAGACCACACATCTGTTAATCGAGAATAGGACGTAGAAACGCCCTCAATAAGAGGCCTGACCGGTATGCCTCCATGCATATAAAATTCGAACTCCTCCATGGGAAGGAAATATCGACATAGTTGTGTAACCAGCATGGGACAAGGGTAATTTACGGCTCGTTTACCCGCACCTATAGAGTTTAGCAAAACTGTGCACATGTCGAAACGGGGGTTTCGTGTCATGAGGGTACGCACAATATGCAATGAGGGTGTAAAAAATATTGTGTTGTGGGAGCTACCGAAAATATTATTTTGTGCCCAACGGCACATAGTCAAAACATTCGCGAAAAGTGTTCTCGCTTGGATACCCTTCCGCGGCTCCCTCGAGCAATCGTTGCCCATCAAGGGCATGTAATCCTCAAATTGCAAAGGTTGGTCATGTGCGGGTATGCGAGGGATTAGTGTAACATCGTGTATAATGTCCCTATCGATGATGATTTCCCGATCACCCTATTGCAATTTAATAAAGCCAAATAGGGTAAGACACCCATCCTCCATACACTCGTAAAAAAGAGTGACTAATTCCGGCAATGCATAAGCGTTAGTGTAACGTTTTGAAAATCGTTTCGGTGAAATTTCGAAAAAAACGGTAAAATAAGGGGGGTTTATGTAAAAAGTCAAAATGCAAATATCTTTATTATAAAATTAAATATACATATTCTAGCTATGTAATTGCTAGTATTTGGTGTTTATTGAGCCACTGGTGAAATTTCAAATTTTCTGAAAATTTTTCCGAAATTAATTATTTTAATATTATTTTAAGCCGTCACTAATACATTTAATTAGGGGAAATTACAAATTGGAATGAGTTGAAACAAATTTTTTGCATCATAACACATTAAACAAAATTTTATCATGTGGTTTTTGAAATGAAATGTTTTGCCAAAACGGTTTGCCAAAACGGTTTAGAAAATATTGAAGAAAAGAGGCTTATTTGGTGAAATTAGTGTAAATGGTTTTGGGGGTATAATATTTATCTTTTTTTTCCACACCCACGCTCACACCCCACATTTTTCCTCCCCTCCTTGGCTGAATTTTCAGCAGCCCCCTTTCCCCCATGTCCCCACTTCTTTTGGTAAAAGGAAATGAATAGAATAAAGAGAGAAGGAATAGATATATGGGTATTGGTTTGACTTTGACTTTCTCCCCCCCCCCCCCCACTTTCTCCACCTCCCTCTCTCTCCTCACTCCCCCAACCTGGCCGAGAATTCTCTTCCCCCTCTACAACAGCAGCCCTCCCCAAATCCCCTCTATTTCCCTTCAAAAAAATCAACAAAAATCACACAAAAAGCCCACAAAATCAAAATCTAAATCCTACCCATTTTTACTTGACCATTCTAGTATGGATCTAGGGATCAAAATGGCATTTTGGGAGGCTACATCTTGAGCTTGATCTCAAACATGGGAGGTATAATCTCATGCTTTTGTTAAATTTGTTGTCTAGTTGCTTTAATCTAAGTTAACTAAGTGCTTAATTAGGTTTTGATGAGTTTAATTGCATGATTAAAGATTTCAAGTTAGGGTTTTGTTGTGGAAATAGGTTGTGATCGATTGTGCATGGTTTAGTGATATGGATTAATATCTTAAGTTTTGTAGAAAGCTATTCTAGTTGTTAATTACAAACCCTTACTTATAAAATGTCCTAATTAAGTTATTTTGCTAACTAGAGTTTTTGAAAAATTATCAAATGCTTAGATTAAAATATAATTAAGTTTTCATGTCATTATAAATATTATATTGAGTGGTTTAATGCTTTTAGTTCATGAAAATCCAAGCTAAATTGTTGTTTGTGCATTTTTGCTTTAAATTGTTAAAATTTGGGTATATCGTAAACTAGAATTTTGGGGTTAATGAAAATTATTGGGATTAAATTATGGAAATTGTTTTTATGACTTATTTAAGATATTTAATAAGTATTATGGCCACTAGGTTTGTTTAAACGTCGAGTTTTGTACTAAAACGGGTAATTTTTGCTTGCTAGATTTTTGGAAAAAATGACTTTTAAGGTGAATTTGGGGTTTTTATGAATTTTAACCTATTTTATATTATAGTTAGTGTTCGTGGATGCGCAAATGAGTGTGTTTGGGTTTTCTCGATGGTTTGACTATTCTTGCATGCGTAGGCGATAGGTTTTTGACCTATGCGTGATACGCGTGCCGATTTGATTTTCGTATGCCGTTTCGATTTCGAATTTAGTTTTAATGCGATACGGTGCGTTATGATATGTAGGTACCCCATGTGGACTTCGAGACGACAAGCAAGCGCGTGGCGACGTCGGCACCGGCGAGCGAGGACCAGATGAGTAGAGTTATATCTACGGGAAGAAGTAGGGTGGATGGCGTATAGCACCCCCGCAGTTCGTGGTGATGTATACGAATACGTATACACACATATATATATTTTTTATATATTGTTTGAGTATTTTGATGATAATATGGATATTTGGTGTTCTTGGATATTTAGTGTCGCGAAACCCTAGAGTAGTGGTCGCACCACACATGCATACACCAACCCATACTTGCATACTTTCTTCTTTCATTTGTGCTTATACGGGAATATATAGTTATGTGTTCACATGGGTATGGGACTATATGTTCACATACGGATTTGAGGATGATACTTGGGTTTGAGATGAGTCGATGAGATTTGTATTAAGGTTGTGAATTCGGTGATATGGCAGGATTCGTATTTGAGATACGACATGACGCTGTAGCGGGTCCTTGACGTAGTGTTTCACACACGTCCATGCATATTTAGGCGGTATCAGTATTGTACTAGACGTAGATCAGTACCCCGATCATGATATTTGATAAAGAGGATACCAGGTGAATAGTATGATGAATGTGATATTGACCCGTACCCAGATTTGGGATGCCGTACGACGGATTTACGTACGAGCTATATTGATGATTGATCCGCACTCTTGACTTGGGATGCCTGATTATAGATATGGTATCGGATATGATATTATTGAGGCGGGATCACCGACTATACATATACAGGTATGTATATGTATCGACTCAGATGATAGGCGGTTTCCTTACCTGTAGTTCAGCTTGTTAGTTCAGCCGTATAGTTTAGTGTAGTTGTTAGATTAGATTAGACTCCTACCTATTTCAAAACTAGCGAATCGTGGGTATTTTAAAAGACAGGTCAAGGGATCTACGGATATTTCAAAAGACGTATCCTTTCTTAAAACTACCGTAGCCCTATTTTCAAAACCCCACGATTCGTGTTATTTCAAATGGCACCATTGTTTAATATTTAGCTCCCGCTCATTTTGGTTGCTCGCTCCGCATCGCATACTTACATTGTTATTTCATATTGCATTGTTGACATTATGCTGTTAGGACACCAGCACCATTACCGATGATGCGTATGTACCACGTACACTTACTTGCCGGCTCACACACATCTTCATCGGTAATTGCCATGTCACGTACACCTTAGAAAATATTATTGCTTAACTTAGCTTGATAGCTAGTAGTTTGACATAATATTAGTGTACTTACCTTATATGCCAGCTTAGATATTGTAGTTATTACTTGTCACTTCATGCATACTGTTATTCATTGTTATGCCGTATTCATGGATTCTTATGCCTATATTCATCGGTTTATATGATATTGATGATTTGGATTCGGATTTCTATGAGATTTTCTGGATTTGGGGGGAAACTGCAAAACTGGTATAAGCTTCTTCACTCTCTTTTAAATAAAAAGTGCGGTTTTCCCATGATGTATGAGTCGTCCACCATGAGTTTGCTGATGGATTTCGAGACCCGATTCGAGGAGTGGAGGAACCGTTTGGGGTACATGGTGGGCCCGGTGCGGTATCCAGGGGCAAGAGGATCGTGTTGTTGACGTTGAGCCTGGCAGGGGAGCACTACCGACCGGTGATATTACCCGACGCGTCGGATATTCGGAGGATACCGTCGTGGTCTTGAGATGGATGATAAGGGCCGGTCTGGACTGACGGCGCCCTAGATATTGAGATTGAGACATTGAGATGTCGAGATATTGAGGTACAGAGACTGTGATACAGAGATATCGAGATATTGGGATTACGTTTTGTGCCGATGCTAGGCACTGTTTTATGCTGATTTCATTATGATACCTCATTTTAAAAATACAAAGGAAATCTCACTAAATTATGAAAACAGTTTCTTCATTTACATGTATTCTGTTTTCATGCATTCATACCTCATTCATATGATATATTGCTACCTGAGGCACTGACACGGGCACATGAGATTACACTCGGGTTAGATATTTACCCTAGCCTTTGTTATAGGCTGCATGTTATATATATAATTGAGGATATATTATGATCATTGACCTAGGTTGCGTTATTTATGCGATTTCTTTCCGTAGATATTTTTCTATTCACGAGTTGGCAACTCACCCCCGTTGTGCCCCAGTTTCTTGCAGGTTTTGCCGTACAGGTTTCATTACGGCTTTGCTGGCACTGCTTTCCATTTCCGGGTGACTTGCTAGTAGGTGGGTTTACTTGTATCGTACCCCCATTATATATCTTGTATATCATTATTCTGTTGTATCTAGAAGTTCCATCAACCAAACATGTACTTATTTTTTAGATAGAGACCAGTGATGTTATTCTTTCGACCTTAGAGTCGCGCGTTATATTTCTGTGGATTTCTTGTGGTTTTAAGTTTCCTTTTGAGTTTTGATCCTCGCCGTTGGCGTTGTATATTATATTACTTGTGTGGTTGTGACCGTCGATTGACGAAGAGCTAGCTCCCGCTTGGGGATGCCTTTTTATTGATTTCGTATATTATTCATGTTGTATCCCGTTTGGGGGCCAGTATTTTCAAAGGAGACTCTGCCGAAATTTTCAGGAAATTTTTGATGTTTTAAAAACCGCATAATTCGGCTTATGCTATTGAAACTACTTGCTTTAAGTTGGTTTTTCCTGCACTCTACATCTTTTCTTGGTTTGGATTTCTGGGTTTTCGGTTTACTTAGATTACGTACGCCTCGAGACGTTCGTAGTTTAAGTATCGGTCATGTTCCGTACTTTCGGATCGTGACAAAGTTGGTATCAGAGCATTAGGTTTTACCTTCGGAGCGTAGGATGACCCTTGGTTGATGGAATAGGTGACTAAAGTAGAGTGACGTACCGTAGGTATGTTCCGCGGCATATTTACGATACGCTACTCCACTTAAGAAGCCTTAGGATGTACATTTCTTTGCTCAGTATTATATTCATTCCGATCTAGCCTCATCAGTACCAGTTATGGTTTTGCTGCCACGATTACGGGCAGGGAGAGCTACAGCTAGAGTTGCGGTCAGCACGAGCTCGTCACGAATGAGGACTGACCAGGGCGAAATTCCGGCGACACACGATTGCGGAGATATGTTTTTTTACTGTGTTTCCGCGCCACGAGCGTTTGGCGGATCGCCTATATGAGATTACTCGGACGTGCAGAGGATTGAGCCAATGATAGAGGCCAACCAGATTTTGATGACCGTTGATGTATGGCTTATTCATGATGATTGAGACACTGTTCAACGTGCAGACGAGTGAGCCAGTTGTTGCTGCGAACGACGAGATATCGCCCAGATGTTGGAGCTATTGCGGTACGAGTTGTACTAAGAGACGATAGAAGGTCGCTAGTCACCGATGATGAATGACCAGGACAGGTGGTTCGTTCGCCTACCCCGATGCGAGGTCATCAGATAGATTGATTCCAGCTAGAGACGACTTCACGCGGAGACGTTGAGAGTCGACAGAGACGATCGAATGTCAGAAACCTATTATTCCAAGTTTAAAGTATTTGGAAAGACATGCAGGCAATTCTATGGACCCTCTAGAAGAATGAAACCCTAACTCGACTTAATGACCGTGTGAAAGCCTTTGAACCTTCGGGTTTGCGGCAGTTCTACGGCGCCATTAGTGAGGCTTGGGTTTGCCCTTCTACGGCTGGACCACCGATGCTGTGGTATGTACTTGATACTATTAAACTGTGCCCAAGATGTTGAGCTCTTGGGGGATTATGAGGTTTTGACGACTCGATCGGATGGCTCGACTTAATTCGGATGCTAGGTAGTGAGATGCATTTCTTGGGAGACTCCCGATACGAGGATAGCCGTTGGAGCTCAGTCCATGCAGCCGCGACGAGACGAGTCCAAAGCAGACGACATTAGAGAAAAGTGAAGTAAGAGGTTCATACCAGATCTAGATGAGATGGCGTTCCACTCCGCCGATATCAGAGATGCGATGCGCATGCCGAGGCATGGTACTTGGATTTACCTTCCAGAAGGAGTCGCGATGAGTATGCAGTCGTTCTAGAGCAAGATGCAGATATAGGAAAGGACGATGACTTCCAGACAGTTGGCAGAGACGAGACATGGAAGAGACCGTGAGCAGGATTCCTTTCAGGACACTGCTGCAATGATACTTGCACCCAGGATCAGATGTGTCACGTACATTCAGAGAGCCAGAGGCCGACGCCAGTGATATGCTGTCTTACGAGTGGTCGCGATGATTGACCGAGAGATGACCAGAGAAGTGCCAGAACGGAATCATCCCCGTTAGCACACCTGACAGGGCCGATGAGCCGATGGACCGAGAGATTGGTAATTCACAGTGAAGACCTTGACCCAGGAGTGGTCATTGTTACGCACACCAGCAGGCCAGAGTTCATGATCATCGACGAGACGTCCCACTAGTGACCGCGACAGTTGGCCCGAGATTCTTAGAGGATGCACTTGAGCGATACTATTCCGCCATTATTGATTTCGATGTTTTGGGTGATTTATTCGCATGATTTGATTTTGATGATTGAGGATTTACGATCTTTGCACAGTGTTGCACTTGATATCGTTTTCGTGCTTTGGTTTCACATGTTTGTGATTTTACGGTTTTAGACATTTGAGTTGATTTTGTGCGTATGCACGCACACGATTTGGTTCCTGCACTCTATATAGTTTATATATGCTTGCAGTGCAGTGATACGCCTTTTGTGCACTTAGATGCACTGGACTTCGATTTCGATTGTGATACTCGATATTTGTTTTGTGCACCTTGTGCACCTGATTTGATTTTGCGCATGTTCGGCGCTTGATATTGGATTTCATGATTTCGTGCATGATGGATGCCCCTGGTTTTGGGTTTTCGCGCATATTGAGCGCATGTCTTGAGATGCGATTTTGGTGCACACCAGATGCACTAAATCGAGATTTTTTCCGTGCATGTCAGATGCACCTGATTTTGCTGTCAGGCACACACGTTGCCTACGACAGATGCTTTGTGCACACCCGATGCACTTAGATCTTGTTTCTGTGCACTTATATGGCACGCATATGGATTTTGATTGTCGTGCGCACCAGACGCACGTAGTATTCATACGCGTATTTTGGGATTGATTTCTTATAGAGCAGTACGTTTTTTTTTGATAATTGCGATGTGTTTTCGTACTAAGCAGGACTAGTCAGAGGACAGTACCTGAATGTATTTTGCATGCATTGATAGCTATTGAAGGGAATTCCAAAAAGCGAGCTATAGTCTCAGTATTTACCTATGTGTCTGATATGACGCGAAATGTTTAAAACAAGGAAAACCCTTCTAAATTGTTTCCCAAAACGGCGGAACGTACATTTCAAACAAAGGTATATATGTATATAGTTATTTTCTTATGATAGACGTCCGCCACTGTGCAGTGTTATGTGCATTGCACAGCAACTTAAAGGATTTGGCATGCATTTCCTCCTGATATTTGCATGTATAGTTTCGATTTATAGCATATCGGTCTTGCTTGAGATTTGGCATTCGTGTCTTCACCTTGACTCCGATGATTGCGGGATGCTTGACGGAGTTTTGATTTCGAGTTATCTACTCATTACACATGCGCATGCATTACGCTATGATGTGTTTATGTATTTATGATTTCGGAGCCCCGGCGATTTGATGGTTTTGGCTGAAATATTTTAGTATTTGGGGGGGAGTTTTAATTTAAATTCGGGGACCGAATTTCTTTAAGGGGGGAAGATTGTAACGTTTTGAAAATCGTTTCGGTGAAATTTCGAAAAAAGGGTAAAATAAGGGGGTTTTCTGTAAAAAGTCAAAATGCAAATATCTTTATTATAAAATTAAATATACATATTCTAGCTATGTAATTGCTAGTATTTGTTGTTTACTGATCCACTGGTGAAATTTTAAATTTTCTGAAAAATTTTCCGAAATTAATTATTTTAATATTATTTTAAGCCGTCACTAATACATTTAATTAGGGGAAATTACAAATTGGAATGAGTTGAAAAACATTTTGTGCATCATAACACATTAAACAAAATTTTATCATGTGGTTTTTGAAATGAAATGGTTTGCCAAAACGGTTTAGAAAATATTGAAGAAAAGAGGCTTATTTGGTGAAATTAGTGTAAATGGTTTTGGGGGTATAATATTTATCTTTTTTTTTCCACACCCACGCTCACACCCCACATTTTTCCTCCCCTCCTTGGCTGAATTTTCTGCAGCCCCCTTTCCCCTATGTCCCCACTTCTTTTGGTAAAAGGAAATGAATAGAATAAAGAGAGAAGGAATAGATATATGGGTATTGGTTTGACTTTGACTTTCTCCCCCCCCCCCTCCCACTTTCTCCACCTTCCTCTCTCCCCTCACTCCCCCAACCTGGCCGAGAATTCTCTTCCCCCTCTACAACAGCAGCCCTCCCCAAATCCCCTCCATTTCCCTTCAAAAAAAATCAACAAAAATCACACAAAAAGCCCACAAAATCAAAATCTAAATCCTACCCATTTTTACTTGACCATTCTAGTATGAATCTAGGGATCAAGATGGCATTTTGGGAGGCTACATCTTGAGCTTGATCTCAAACATGGGAGGTATAATCTCATGCTTTTGTTAAATTTGTTGTCTAGTTGCTTTAATCTAAGTTAACTAAGTGCTTAATTAGGTTTTGATGAGTTTAATTGCATGATTAAAGATTTCAAGTTAGGGTTTTGTTGTGGAAATGGGTTGTGATCGATTGTGCATGGTTTAGTGATATGGATTAACATCTTAAGTTTTGTAGAAAGCTAATCTAGTTGTTAATTACAAACCCTTACTTATAAAATGTCCTAATTAAATTATTTTGCTAACTAGAGTTTTTGAAAAATTATCAAATGCTTAGATTAAAATATAATTAAGTTTTCATGTCATTATAAATATTATATTGAGTGGTTTAATGCTTTTAGTTCATGAAAATCCAAGCTAAATTGTTGTTTGTGCATTTTTGCTTTAAATTGTTAAAATTTAGGTATATCGTAAACTAGAATTTTGGGGTTAATGAAAATTATTGGGATTAAATTATGGAAATTGTTTTTATGACTTATTTAAGATATTTAATAAGTATTATGGCCACTAGGTTTGTTTAAACATCGAGTTTTGTACTAAAACGGGTAATTTTTGCTTGCTAGATTTTTGGAAAAAATGACTTTTAAGGTGAATTTGGGGTTTTTGTGAATTTTAACCTATTTTATATTATAGTTAGTGTTCGTGGATGCGAAAATGAGTGTGTTTGGGTTTTCTCGATGGTTTGACGTTTGTACATCGACATCGAGGGTTGGTTTGACTATTCTTGCATGCGTAGGCGATAGGTTTTTGACCTATGCGTAATACGCGTGCCGATTTGATTTTCATATGCCGTTTCGATTTCGAATTTAGTTTTAATGCGATACGGTGCGTTATGATCTGTAGGTGCCCCATGTGGACTTCGAGACGACAAGCAAGCGCGTGGCGACGTCGGCACCGGCGAGCGAGGACCAGGTGAGTAGATTTATATCTACGGGGAGAAGTCGGGTGGATGACGTATAGCACCCCCGCAGTTCGTGGTGATGTATACGAATACGTATACACACATATATATATTGTTTATATAATGTTTGAGTATTTTGATGATAATGTGGATATTTGGTGTTCTTGGATATTTAGTGTCGCGAAACCCTAGAGTAGTGGTCGCACCACACATGCACACACCAACCCATACTTGCATACTTTCTTCTTTCATTTGTGCTTATACGGGATTATATAGTTATGTGTTCACATGGGTATGGGACTATGTGTTCACATACGGATTTGAGGATGATACTTGGGTTTGAGATGAGTCGATGGGATTTGTATTAAGGTTGTGAATTCGGTGATATGGTAGGATTCGTATTTGAGATACGACATGACGTTGTAGCGGGTCCTTGACGTAGTGTTTCACACACGTCCATGCATACTTAGGCGGTATCAGTATTGTACTAGACGTAGATCAGTACCCCGATCATGATATTTGATAAAGAGGATACCAGGTGAATAGTATGATGAATGTGATATTGACCCGTACCCAGATTTGGGATGCCGTACGACGGATTTACGTACGAGCTATATTGATGATTGATCCGCACTCTTGACTTGGGATGCCTGATTATAGATATGGTATCGGATATGATATTATTGAGGCGGGATCACCGACTATACATATACAGGTATGTATATGTATCGACTCAGATGATAGGCGGTTTCCTTACCTGTAGTTCAGCTTGTTAGTTCAGCCGTATAGTTTAGTGTAGTTGTTAGATTAGATTAGACTCCTACCTATTTCAAAACTAGCGGATCGTGGGTATTTTAAAAGACAGGTCAAGGGATCTACGGATATTTCAAAAGACGTATCCTTTCTTAAAACTACCGTAGCCCTATTTTCAAAACCCCACGATTCGTGTTATTTCAAATGGCACCATTGTTTAATATTTAGCTCCCTCTCATTTTGGTTGCTCGCTCCGCATCGCATACTTACATTGTTATTTCATATTGCATTGTTGACATTATGCTGTTAGGACACCAGCACCATTACCGATGATGCGTATGTACCATGTACACTTACTTGTCGGCTCACACACATCTGCATCGGTAATTTCCATGTCACGTACACCTTAGAAAATATTATTGCTTAACTTAGCTTGATAGCTAGTAGTTTGACATAATATTAGTGTATTTACCTTATATGCCAGCTTAGATATTGTAGTTATTACTTGTCACTTCATGCATACTGTTATTCATTATTATGCCGTATTCATGGATTCTTATGCCTATATTCATGGGTTTATATGCTATTGATGATTTGGATTCGGATTTCTATGAGATTTTCTGGATTTGGGGGAAAACCGCAAAACTGGTATAAGCTTCTTCCCTCTCTTTGAAATAAAAAGTGCGGTTTTCCCATGATGTATGAGTCGTCCTCCATGAGTTTGCTGATGGATTTCGAGACCCGATTCGAGGAGTGGAGGAACCGTTTCGGGTACATGGTGGGCCCGGTGCGGTACCCCGGGGCAAGAGGATCGTGTTGTTGACGTTGAGCCTGACAGGGGAGCACTACCGACCGGTGATATTATCCGACGTGTCGGATATCCAGAGGATACCGTCGTGGTCTTGAGATGGATGATAGGGGCCGGTCTGGACTGACGGCGCCCTAGATATTGTGATTGAGACATTGAGATGTCGAGATATTGAGGTACAGAGACTGTGATACAGAGATATCGAGATATTGGGATTACGTTTTGTGCCGATGCTAGGCACTGTTTTATGCTGATTTCATTATGATACCTCATTTTAAAAATACAAAGGAAATCTCACTAAATTATGAAAACAGTTTCTTCATTTACATGTATTCTGTTTTCATGCATTCATACCTCATTCATATGATATATTGCTACCTGAGGCACTGACACGGGCACATGAGATTACACTCGGGTTAGATATTTACCCTAGCCTTTGTTATAGGCTGCATGTTATATATATAATTGAGGATATATTATGATCATTGACTTAGGTTGCGTTATTTATGCGATTTCTTTCCGTAGATGTTTTTCTATTCACGAGTTGGCAACTCACCCCCGTTGTGCCCCAGTTTCTTGCAGGTTTTGCCGTACAGGTTTCATTACGGCTTTGCTAGCACTGCTTCCCATTTCCGGGTGACTTGCTAGAAGGTGGGTTTACTTGTATCGTACCCCCATTATATATCTTGTATATCATTATTCTGTTGTATCTAGAAGTTCCATCAACCAAACATGTACTTATTTTTGAGATAGAGACCAGTGATGTTATTCTTTCGACCTTAGAGTCGCGCGTTATATTTCTGTGGATTTCTTGTGGTTTTAAGTTTCCTTTTGAGTTTTGATCCTCGCCGTTGGCGTTGTATATTATATTACTTGTGTGGTTGTGACCGTCCATTGACGAAGAGCTAGCTCCCGCTTGGGGATGCCTTTTTATTGATTTCGTATACTATTCATGTTGTATCCCGTTTGGGGGCCAGTATTTTCAAAGGAGACTCTGCCGAAATTTTCAGGAAATTTTTGATGTTTTATAAACCGCATAATTCGGCTTATGCTATTGAAACTACTTGCTTTAAGTTGGTTTTTCCTGCACTCTACATCTTTTCTTGGTTTGGATTTCTGGGTTTTCAGTTTACTTAGATTACGTACGCCTCGAGACGTTCGTAGTTTAAGTGCCGGTCATGTTCCGTACTTTCGGGTCGTGACAGTTAGGCTGATTGTATATTAAATAGTTCCAACCCCTACGCGCTATTTCGTTTGCAAAATAACTACCGTACACCTCGTGTGAAAAAACTTGCGAAAAATCGCGTTCTAGCTGCATGCTGTGTGCCATTGGTGATCTACAGATCTAGAAATTTTAAAAAAAACAGAAAGGGTAGGAGAGATCGTACCTCCCCTGAAAATTTCAGGGGGCGAAGACACTGTAGCTTAGCGGATCAGCGGCAGGAAGTGGGCTTCGGCGGCGGAATCACGGCGCGATGAAGGGAACTCGCTGCAGAAAAGAGGTAGCGGCGGCTAGGGTTTGAGAGGAAAAAAATTTAGGGTTTAGAAATGCAGAGAGGGGTTGGGGTCTTTATATAGGGGGAGATTTATGGATATTTGCAAATAAACCCCTCTAAAAAGAGGAATTTATTTGCAAATAAAAATTTTTATTTTATTTAATTAATCTGTAAATTTACAAAAATTCCCCAAAAAAAATTATTTTCAAATTTTTTTAATTTTTTATGTTATTTTGTATTTATATATTTACAAATGATACACACCCCCAAACTTATTTGAAAAAAAGGTTTTGGCTAGATGATCGAAAATTTGGGGGTAAAAATGGAGGAAGATCAGTCAGTGTAAATCGGCTCCTGCAAAAACAGGAGCTCCTCCAACGGGTCCGCAGTGAGGAACAGTTTCAGTCGATGTCTGTTTAGTTTAAATAAAGTACCGTCCTCCGGGTTTTCAAGATCTTCCGCACCGTGCGGATATACGGTGCGTACCAAAAACGGCCCTTTCCACCTAGATTTGAGCTTGCCGGGGTGAAAGTGTAACCGAGTGTCATAAAGCAAAACCTGTTGACCAGGTTTAAACATTTTGCGCATAAGATGTTTGTCATGGAACACCTTCGTTCGGTTTTTAACAATTACAGCATTTTCGTAGGCCTCATCCCGCAGCTCATCTAGTTCATTCAATTGCAGCCTTCTATTGCTGCCCGCATCTCCCATCGATAAGTTCAACTCCTTAATCGCCCAAAATGCCTTGTGCTCAATTTCAAATGGGAGGTGGCAAGCCTTCCCATAAACAAGCCAGTATGGAGACATACCAAGATCGGTCTTGTATGCAGTACGGAATGCTCATAGTTCATCAATCAGTTTGTATGACCAATCTTTACGGTTTTTAGAAACCGTCTTCTCCAAGATTTTTTTAATCTGCCAATTCGAAACCTTGGCTTGCCCACAAGTTTGGGGATGGTATGATATTGACAATTTGTGAGTAATGGAGTATTTGCGCATTAAGGACTCAAAAGTCCTATTACAGAAGTGAGATCCATTATCACTTATAATTGCTCGAGGGTGCCCAAACTGAGATATGATATTTTCTTTAAGAAATCGAACAACAACCTTGTTGTCATTCGTTCGGCTAGGCACAGCCTCAACCCATTTTGACACATAGTCAACAGCCAAAAGAATATACATATTCCCAAAGGAATTGGAAAATGGTCCCATGAAGTCTATTGCCCAAACATCAAAAATATCCACAACCAAAATTGGTTAGAGCGGCATTTCATTTCTCCGCGATATCCGTCCCAAGTGTTGGCACCGGGAGCATGTCTTGTAGTATTCATATGCATCTTTAAAGAGTCGTGGCCAGTAGAAACCACACTGCAAGATTTTCTCTGCTGTCTTCTTGGGGCCAAAATACCCGTCACACGCTTGATCGTGGAAAAATGACAGCACACTTTTAAACTCATTTTCAGGTACACACCGACGAATGATTTGGTCGGAACAGTATTTAAAGAGATACGGCTCATCCCAGTAAAAATGTTTTACTTGGGACAAGAATCAGAGTTTATCCTGTTTCGACCAATCTTTAGGTATCAGGCCGGTGGCCAAGTAGTTTACTATATCAGCGAACCAAGGTTCGCATGACACGGTTAAGAGTTGCTCATCGGGAAAAACATCTTTAATTGGAATTTCCAGTGTAGGCGAAGAAGGAAGTCGTGAAAGGTGGTCGGCCACTACATTTTCACATCCTCTTTTGTCCCTTATGACAAGGTCAAACTCTTGTAGCAAAAGGATCCAACGTATTAGCCGTGATTTAGCATCCTTCTTCGCAAAAAGGTGGCGAAAAGCTGAATGGTCCGTGTACACAATCACTGGAGAGCCAATTAAATAAGGCCGGAATTTTTCAAGTGCAAACACAACGGCTAAAAATTCTTTTTCTGTTGTTGTGTAATTTAGTTGGGCCTCATTTAATGTTCGGCTAGCATAATAAATTACGTGCGACATCTTATTAATGTGCTGTCCAAGAACAGCACCAATGGCGAAATCAGATGCATCGCACATAATTTCAAAAGGATGCGTCCAGTCGGGAGATGAAAGAATGGGCGCAGAAATGAGTGAGTGTTTCAATGACTCGAACGCTTTCATGCATGTTGAGTCAAAATCAAAAGTTGTGTCCTTGGCCAATAAAAGAGTCAAGGGTCTAGCTATCTTGCTAAAATCCTTGATGAACCGTCTATAAAAACCGGCATGGCCAAGGAAGACTCGGATGTCTTTGACGCATTTAGGAGGAGGCAGATTGGAAATGACTTCAATCTTGGCTTTGCCAACCTCTATGCCATTTTGCGAGATGACATGTCCTAAGACAATGCCTTCTCGCACCATAAAGTGGCACTTCTCCCAATTTAAGGTGAGGTTCTTATCCCTACAGCGGGTAAAAATAGCGTCTAAGTGCAGCAAACACTCATCGAAGGAGTCACCAAAAATGGAGAAATCATCCATAAAGATCTCCAAAAAAATTTCAACCATGTCTGAAAAGATCCCCATCATACACCGCTGAAATGTAGCGGGTGCATTGCATAACCCAAAGGGCATGCGACGGTACGCAAAAGTACCGAAAGGACAAGTAAATATGGTCTTGTCTTGATCCTTTTCGGCGATGGGGACTTGATTATAGCCGGAATAGCCATCCAAAAAGCAGTAAAATTCGTGCCCAGCCAACCGTTCTAACATTTGGTCAATAAAAGGTAAAGGAAAGTGGTCTTTCCTTGTCACGGCATTGAGTTTACTATAGTCGATGCAAACTCGCCACCCAGTTTGAGTGCGAGTAGGTATTTACTCATTCACCTCATTTGTTATGACCGTTATGCCTGATTTCTTAGGGACAACATGAATGGGGCTAACCCACAGGCTATCCGAGATAGGGTAAATGATACCACTATCAAGACATTTGACAATCTCCTTCTTGACAACCTCTTTCATTATGGGGTTGAGGCGTCTTTGTGGATCCCTTACTGGCTTGGCATCATCCATCATGTGTATATGATGTTCAACTATGAGGAGACTAATCCCCTTGATGTCCGCCATAGTCCAGCCAAAAGCTTGCCGGTTGTTTTGTAAGACCATTAAAAGGGCTTTCTCATGCTCGAGAGCTAGAGAGGCCGATATGATAACGGGAAGGGTCTCATTCTCACCTAGGTAAGCATATTTAAGGTGAGACGGCAAAACCTTTAGTTCGAGTTTAGGAGGTGAAACAATTGAAGGTAACATTGGTGAAACTGTTTCAAATTCGAAGGATTCCATCAATGGTTCAAATCAAGTGTAAGCAACTGAGTCGGATGGTTCAACTAACACATCCGAAAAATCAAAAGACTCAAACTCGGGTGGTGAGTCTTCAAAATCGTCCAAAAAGGTGAAACACTCATAATCGTTTTCCGACGTGAAAGCTGTGTCAGATTCTAAGAGGAATGCACTAGAGGCATCAAAACTGCTGTGATCGAACAGAAATTTTTCGAGCTAACAGTCCTCCTGTGTGATCTCATGGATCGAGCAAACATCAAGTATACTAGCATTAGGCTCGGAGGGCTGATTCCCCAACTTAAATTTTTTGAGTTCAATTGTCATATTTCAAAAAGATAAGTTCATCGAACCATTTCGACAATTGATCACCGCATTAGAAGTCGCAAGGAATGGTCGACCAAGTATCACCGGAATTTGACTCCGGGGGTTAGCTACAGGTTGTGTATCCATAACAATAAAGTCAACGGGAAAAATGAAATCCCCTACTTTGATTAACACATCCTCTAACTCACCCCTAGGATGGGTGATGGATCGGTCGGCCATTTAGAGAGTACAATGAGTTTTTTTAATCTCTCCAACGCCTAATTGTTCGTATACTGAATAGGGTAGCAAATTGACACTAGCACCAAGATCTAATAGTGCTCTATTGATGTTCTTGTCCCCAATTGTTATCGAAATTGTAGGATAGCCGGGGTCCTTATGTTTTTGGGGTAAAAATTGGACAAGAGCATCACTAACAGCACTAGCCACGAAAAATTTCTTTGGTACTTGTGACTTTCTCTTCTTGGTGCATAAGTCCTTTAAAATTTTCGCGTAAGAAGGGACTTGTTGGATTGCATCCAAAAGAGGTATATTTATGCTAACCTGTTTGAACAACTCTACAATCTTCTCCATTTGTGGAGTCGGTTTATTGGATCTCAACCTGTTTGGAAAAGAAACATTTTGAAAATTTGTTGAGTCCAATTTTTGTGGATTAGATTGCGGAGTTGGAATGGATCCCAGTGTTGGTGTGTTCGTGAAGTGAGATGTGGGTCCGTTCAAATTAGAAGAAGTAGAGCCTTGTGAAGAATGAAGAATAGGCTCTAACGAAGAAGATGAAGAAGAAGAAGAAGAAGAAGACGAAGAAGATGAAGAAGAACCACCGGCAGGGGTGTCATTACTAATACCCACATTATTGTGCAACACTTTTCCAGATCTCAACGTGGTCACAACATTTACATTATGATTTTGTTGTTCATATGCAACATGTGCATTGTGTGCGTGACCTGGATTTGGCAATGGTTGAGATGGAAGCTTTCCCTTTTCTCGCTCGCTCAACGCAGCATTTAGTTGTGCAATTTGGGCCTCAATTGATTTGATGCTTTGATCATGTGAAGCACTATTTTGCACCAAAGATTGGATGGAAGTCTCCAACCTTACTGCGGATTGTGTAGATTGTTTTAGAAACACATCTAGACTTCTTTCTAGCGAGGTAACCTTATCATTATTTGATTGAACAAAATTGTTTTGAGGATAAGAGTTATTGGGCACAAAATTGTTCATTTGGTTTGGGTAAGGTTGTGGTTGGAAAGGTTGTTGGTATTGAGTTTGTGGAGGTGCTTGTTGTTGTGGAGGAGGAGGCCTTTGAAAGTTGTTGTTTCCTTGGAATTGTTGATTTTGATTCCAAGAAAAATTTAGGTGGCTCCTCCAACCAGGATTATAAGTCGAAGAGTATAGATCATTTCTTTGTCTTTGCTGAAAGACGACATTGACTTGATCTTGTCCTTGAACAGGTGGATTGTAAGGACACTCTTCGGTAAGATGTGATGGATCCGAACAACAAGCACAAACAGTTCGTGGGGGTAAAGCAGGGGCAGGAGAAGGTGATGAGATTTTAGTCTCAATTGCTTCTAGTTTTTTCGTAAGTGCGGCCATTTCGGCCTTCATTGCAATCGACATATCTAATTGATGTATGTCTGCCCTAGACTGACCTGTTGAAGACGATGAGGTGGTCTTAGTGCTTTCCCACTGAAGTGTTTGTTCAGCAAGATCGTCGAGAAAATGCCAAGCTTCCTCGCTTGATTTTGTTAGAAAGTGACCTTGACAAATGGTTTCCAACAACTGCTTCGTTGCTGGGTTCAATCCTTCGTATAAAGTTTGGCAAAGTTGCCAATTCTCGATACCATGGTGAGGGCATTGAACAAGTAGGTCTTTAAATCTTTCAAAACACTTCCAAAAGGGTTCGGAAGGAAGCTGGGAAAATTGAATGATCTCATTGCGAATTCTCACGGTCTTGTGATGTGGATAAAACTTTTTAAGAAAAGCTTTAACAAACTCTTCCCAATTTTTAATTGAGTGTGATGCTGTGCTATACAACCATTTCTCGGCTAGGTCACATAAGGTGAAAGGAATGACACGTGGCCTAATAGCATCATCAGAAAGTTGTGTTGTCTTCATCATTGCACAAACGTTTTGGAATTTGTTTATGAAGATATAGGCATCTTCAGATTCCAGTCCATGAAATTTTGGCAACATATTGATGAAGTGGGGTTTGATCTCAAAGTTATCCCCATTTGCCGGTGGAAGTGAAAGACAAGTAGGTAAGGCGGTGCGGATAGGGTAGAAAAGATCCTGGAGCGCGATTCGTTGGGGCGCTTCAACAGGCGGGTGTTGTGGGTTATTCGCACCTAGCGGAGGTGGAATAAGTCCCGTGTGTAAGGTGTTGTTAGGATTAAATCCCGATATCTCCTTAAAAGACGAAGAATGTGAAGGTGAAGGTAAGGAAGTGGAAGGAATTTCGACTTCGGGGTCGAAAGCGTCGTCAGTCGGTACCAACGAGACACGGACTAATCGGGCACTAGTGTCTCTAGTCCAACCGGACATACACTAAAGAGGTAATGTAGTCAAAAGGTGAAAAACAAAAGGTGGGGGTAAGAAAATGTCAATGGAAAGAAAGTGGGTGTAAGTGGGGTGCACGGATTTCTTAGCGACAAGTTGCAAGTTTTTGTAAAAAAAATTCCTTTTTGTGTTTTTTTTTATATAAGGAGCTTTTTGCAAAAAGATTTTCGATAAAAGGCTTAGACACACGTTCAATCAATCACAAATGCATAATCAAGCCTAGATCTAAGGTCACCTAGGTCAGCTGGACAGCTCCTAATTGTTCCAAAGGGCAAGAAGTAAGGACCTCAAACCGCCTCTTCACCGCCAATTGTGGCCAGGTAAGCACAAGTAGAGAAATGAAGGATCCGCTCACGAATCACCATGAGACGGGCCTTTTAAAGTTACCTTTCCCTACCTGTCCAGCCTAGGCACCACAAAGTCAGGTTAGGATCAACGGTCGATGCCTAAAACTATTCCTTTGTCCTATTGAGCGCGAAGTCCTTAGGGCTAAGTCTAATCTTTTTTAATTAATTTGATGGTCAATGCAATATGCTTTATGTGATTTTTGGGGTCCTGGGAAGGGTGATGAAATCCCCACCCAATCTGGATTGGTGTTCAAGCCCCTTAAAGTCAATTTAAATATGCAAAGCAGTAAACACAATCACTTGCAACAATTTTTTAGCGGCGCAAAGAATCCTGCACAAGATCAAGTTATTGGAGAAGGGGAGAAGTTTTTGGCGCAAAGAATTCTGCAGGAAATTTTTACAGAGGAGATAATGGGGTTGCAGAGAAGAAGAAAAGGAGATTCCACGCGCTGACGTCACCAAAGAACCGCGGATTTGCGGTCAAACTGATGCTTCTGCGGCGGAAACGCGGTGGGCTCTGTTGTTCGGTTCCCGAGAATTTTTCTGTTCCTCTGTTTTGATTTTCCTCTGTTGTTCAGATCTAGGGTTTTCTGTTTTGCTCTCTGGATTTTTCCAGATCCGAACTTGTTCGTCGATCCTGCACAATTCAAACAAAACACCCTTCAAAAAATAACAAGATGATAAAAATTCTATATTTTTTAATTTTTTCAGTTTTTTATGATTTTATATTAATCCGAAATTGCAAAAAAGAAAATACTACGCCATCCCCGGCAACGGCGCCATTTGATTTGTACGATGTTTTGTGATCAAAGAATTAATTACCGCAATCAAGAACGGCGTCGCTTGGTAGCTAGCCGGTGAGTACGGGTCGGTCCACAGGGATTTTGTGTATTCTCAATTTGTTCTAACCGGTTAATTCCAAACGGTGTTGGGTTGATTATCACTAAAAACTAAAATTGATTTAAACTAAGATTAGAATCTTGCTAGGGTTAGGTTTAGGTTAAGTTTGGAAATTTAAGATTTCCCACCGCTTTCAATGCCCTAATTTAGATCTATTTAGGTGTTATGGTAATAATTAATAAAGGGGATTAGGACGATCGGGAAGAAACGATGTTTCTTCTTCTAGGTCCTTGTCCGTCCTTTCTTAATTCTTACCCTAACCTCCATGGAAAACATGCACAACCGGTCTTTTAAACTACGGTATCACCGTTACCTCGTGGTTATGTTGTATTGCTGTCCTCAAGGGCGCGACTCGCCCTGACATATGCGCCGCCCTAGAGTGTCTAGAGCCACCGGCGGCTGCACGGGTATTACGGCCATAGAAGGCCGAAGGAGACCCTCTGAAGTCCAATTCACCTCCTCCACAGTATAGTTTATCGGGGGTGCATCTGCATAAGGGATTGCTGAAATAGGATCTGAAGGTTTCGCGCAAGAAAAGCTCCGCCGACCCCTGATGATTTGGTTGTACCATGTTCCCCATAGATGAAGATTCTTGTGCTCCGGGTCATGGTCTTTGATCAGCGCAAAAACCTCTCGGTCTACGGGTGCTTCGGGGAATCCGTCTTCCGAACGGATGAACGGGAAGGAAGTGTCGAAAGACATAGTACCTACGCGGAAAAGAACAAATTTTCAGCCGCCAATGCTACAGTTTAAGTTATGTCACTAGGTACTTTAAATCTGTACCACACTGCAATGCAGTGAAAAGGGACCAAAGGGGACCCACATAATCTAGATGACAGTTCATCATTTGATAAGACTATCATTAAATGAGGTAATTCTCAATTGATTCTCATTCAATAAGAACCCCTCGGGCTAAGGAGTAAATCTCCCCTTGAGAGTAGTGCTCTGTGGCAGAGTGACATATGTCAACTCTAATGATGAAGGAATAAAAATTCCTCAAGAGCCTTGCTCTGTAAAATGATAGAATAACCGATCAGAAAAATTGAAATAATTTTTTTTTAATGAATTAAAATTCTAAGATCTTCAAGATCCGCGAACAAACTCTTAAGAGTTCTTCATAAGAGATTAACAAATCTCCATTATTCAAGAGAGCAAAGCTCTGTTAATGGGTTAAGAAACCCTAAAAGGGTTTTCTTTAGATCGAAGATCTATGAATAGCAAAGCTCTGTTAATGGGTAAAACCCTAATAACATTTTTTGGATCTAAGATCTATGAAGAGCAGAGCTCTGTTAATGGGTAAAACCCTAAAAACATTTTGAGATCTATGATCTGAAGAAGAGCAAAGCTCTATTGATAAAGTTCAAATCTTACCAAAAATTTGTCAGAGTTTTGACTCTTGAAGGTTCTTAAAATGAAGAGCTATGGTCTGAAAGAGAATAAAAATTCTCAGAAGACAAAAATGAAGATGAACAGAAATCATCCTAAGAACCGAAAGTCGTATTTATAGGCATTGAGTGCCGTTTCAACTTCTAAGTTGATCTAATGGTGGAGATGCTGCCACCGCCGCACTCACGTGTGAGCCACGTGAGCACAACGGTGGGGGGGCATTTGTTTCCCCCAATCAGAGCAAGGCTCTTTTCAAATTTTCAAAATTTGAAATGAAGCAGCGCTTCATAAAAGCGCCGGCGCTTTGAGGTAGCGCACCACATGCAAAGCACGAGTGCGCTAGCGCTAAGTGCGCCAAGAGCGCCAGCGCTCTGAGGCAGCGCACCACGTGCAAAGCACGAGTGCGCTAGCGCTAAGTGCGCCAAAAGCGCCAGCGCTCTGAAGTAGCACATCACGTGCAAAGCACGAGTGCGCTAGCACTGGAACTAAATGTTCCCCACCGTTAGATCAAAGATCCAATAATAATGATAAACCATTAATTAACCAGAATAAAATTCTATTAAGGAAAGATTCCTCAAAATCTTTCCAAACAAAAAGATTGTGCTCTGTAAATCAGAGCACCGTTGGATCAATGATCCAATGGTGATTAAAAATCACCAAAAACACAGAATAAATTCTGTATGGAAAAGATTTCCCAATCTTGTTAAAAACAAGAAAATTGCTTTCTGTAAATCAGAAGCTCTTGGATCAAAGATCCAACGGTGGGGAATCCCCAAATCAATTGGAGAAAAGATCTCCTTAACTGATTGAACAAATCAGCTCACCCTATATAAAGGCCTCAAGACTTCAAGTCTCGGATATAAATAAACATACAGAGAAACCCCCCATAAACTTTGAGAAATCTCATAAAGAAGAGCCTAGCTCTCAGAAGAAGAAGATTTTCTTTAAGGTAAAAAAGAACAGAAAGAAGAAATCGTCTCATATAAAAAAAAAAGAATTCGCTTCTTTCTTTTCTAAGATCATAGATCTATAAGACCAAGCTCTTTCACAGAAAGATCAAAAGATCCCATCATAAAATAAGAAGAAGAACATAATTCTTCTCACAGATCATAGATCTACAAGACTAAAGTCTTTCACAAAGAGATCATAGTATCTCATTTTTAGAGGGGGGAGAATAATTCAATTCTCTTAGGATCACAGATCCATAAAGGCAAAGCCTTTCACCAAAAATAAGAGATTGAAGCATCTCCTACAAAATAAGAACTTTGTTCTTAGAACCTTAAGACAAAGTCTCTTTTAAACGATAATTTATTTCTCATATCATAAAGTTGATCGGTTAGCGCTTTGCGCTCATAAAATAGCGCTTTGCGCTCTTGGACTGGCGCAAAGCGCCAAGTGCACCACTTGCTCCCCACGTGTGCGCCACTGAACAGATAGCGCTTTGCGCTCATAAAATAGCGCTTTGCGCTCATTGACTGGCGCTCAGCGCCAAGCGCATCATGTGCTCCTCACGTGTGAGCCATTGAACAAATAGCACTTTGCGCTCATAAATTAGCGCAATGCGCTCATAGACTGGCGCTCAGCGCTAAACGCACCACGTGTCCCTCACGTGTGCGCTACTCGGCAGAAGCGCACTGCGCTCTTTGACTGGCGCAAAGCGCCACGTGCTCCTCACGTGTGTGCTAAAAGAACATAAATTTTTCTATGAATAAAGCCCAGAGCTATGATGAATGCTCAGCATTCAATAAAAGACAAAAATATTGTCAGAATTCAAATCAATGCTCAGTATTGTCAAATGTTTAACATTTTAACTGAGTGGGCCGAGCCCAAGTTGGCCATAAACCCCTCATTCAGATTAACTGAGCCCATATGCTCATAAATCTTAGATCTTAGTCCCAATTGGACTACAGATCTTCCAACCAAAATTGGTTCAAGGGTACATCTCTTCACTCCTCTGAAATTTGTCGTTGTAATCCTTCAACGTCTTCAGAGAGGTGACGGGTCCCAACAACCATATATTCCATAGACTATGACGTCTTTAAACAGGACTGTGGAAACCCATGGACTATGATGTCCTTAACCTTGGACTGTGGGGTCCTTAAACCCATGGACTATGATGTCCTTAACCTTGGACTGTGGGGTCCTTAAGCCCATAGACTATGATGTCCTTAACCTTGGACCGTAATATCCCTAAACTAATGGACCGCAATATCCCTAAACTAAACAATAGAGCCCAAATGCTCTTTTGTTGGATCTAAATGATCCTGTTAAGTTGATCTTAGTCTAAAAATTAGACTAACGTATCCTTAACAAATCGTTAAGTTGATTTTAGTCTAAAATTAGACTAACGTATCCTTAACAAACGTTTAAGTTGATCTTAGTCTCAAATGAGACTAACGTATCCTTAAACCCAACCCCAAACCCAAATCTAAGAAGATACGGATTTGGACTAATCCACGCCCTACGGCGACAACATAAATTAGTCTCCGTATACAATCCACGGGCAATCAAAAACAAAACAAACACACACAACACGAATTGACCATCTGGAGAAGGAGAAAGTGGTTACCGCGATGCGGTAGCGTAATTAACTGCAGGGGCTTGCGCTTAAAGGGAAGAGCGTCCCCACAATCAAAACCCCCTGAACGAGGGGGAATTTGACGAAGTCTGCTACATCGGCCGCATCCGTTTAAATCTTCGATACATGGTGTCATAAATAAACTTGGCATCTTCAGAGAGGTAGACAGATAGCACCAAATAGCATCTGCCCTCAAAATTCAGGCAAGACGGACCTACGCGGTCGCGTCTCTGTGTTCGACGGAGAACAGCACTATTAAGGGGTCACGTGATGTCACGTGAGACGCCCTAAAATAGAAACTGCCTTGGGTTTATACCCCATTTTTCTTCTGAAGGGCTTGTTCAGGGGTCACGTGGTAGCACGTGACCTGATCTCATTTGTTTTCTCTCGTTCAACATAGGTGCTCACGTGGGAACACATGATCATGTTTGGGTGCTAATCTTCTTTTTTTTACGTGCATGGAGATCTTGAGTTAAGTCCCCTGTTTGATAAGAATTAAATTCTTATATAGGGTTGAACCCTAATTTTATTTAGAGGAATTAAATTCCTATATGTTGTAAGAATTAAATTCTTTGAACTCAATTCTCCCCCTAGGTTTTGAATCTGCATAACAAATCTCCCCGGTGAGAATTAAATTCTCAACTTGTGGGGAGATCTGCTTCTGCAGATCTTCAACCAGAGGAAGAACTAAGTTCTTTTTAGAAAAGTTAAACTCTTATGAAGGTGAAGAAGAGATAAAATATTCTCTGTGTTTTTCTTCCTTCCCTTACCTAGGGTTTCTCTTAGGGGATCTTTCTCTCTCTGGGGAATTCAATTCTTTTCTTTTGGCTTATGAAGGGGTTTTCTCTCTCTCTCTCTCTCTTTCTGTATCCCTTTTTTCTATCCCTTTGCTCTTATTTATAGAAGAAAGAAAAGAATCAATTTGTTCAGAAAATCTCTCATTGAGAGATGTTGATTGATTTTATAATCAACCAAAATGATCTTTTAGATCAATCGGTAAGTTTTATTCGCCGTTGGATTTTTAATCCAAAAGCTCTATGTTCAACAGAGAAGATTTCTTGTTTGTTTAGCAAGATTATGAATATCTTGTTAGTTTTAACAAAATTAGAATTTTATTCTATCAAATCTTTTTAGTTTAACAAGATCAGAAATATATTTTCTTAATATGGATATCTTGTTAACATTGAATTTTATTCTTTTTATAAGATTAGGAAAATATTTTCCTATGATAGATTTTTATTCTTTCAAATGATCACCGCTAGATCTTTGATCCAAGGGTCCTCTATTTAACAGAGAAGATCTTTCTAGTTTAAAGAAGATCAAGAAAATATTTTCCAAATAGAATTTAATTCTAGAATTTGATAGGAACATTTTAAATTAGGGTGCTCACATGCTTTGCATGTGATTGGCAAAAGCACTCACGTGTTTAACACGTGACCCCTATTGTGGGTTTTAGCCTGTTTATGTTCAGAGCGCTCACGTGCTTAACACGTGAGGCATGTTTGGCCCTTGGTGATTTATGTTCAGCGCTTATATGCTTTGCATATGATTGCTTACGTGTTTTACATGTGAGGCCTGTTTGGCCCTTTAAGTTTATTTTATTCAGCGTCCATACGCTTTGCATATGAGCGCTCACGTGTTTTACACGTAAGGCCTGTTTGGCCATTAATTGTTTTATTCTCAGCACCCATATGCTTTGCATATAAGCGCCCACGTGTTTAACACGTGATGCCAAATTTTGAGGAATCTCCCCCCTTTTTATAAAGGAACAAGTAACTCTTGGCCGAAAATTTTGGCGGGAACAATCTCCTTCAACTCCTCGACGATGGTCTTCAAGACGACAACATCATGCTCTAGACGTCGCCCGCCGAGGGTAGGAGAAGTAACCGCCGGAATGGAGACCAACCTCATATGGGCCCTGCTAGGTCCCAGTCCCCGGCCTCTCTCCCAACCTCCGTGGTACCCTCCGTGTGCGGCGTCTAGGACTGGGGTCAGTAACATCGGATCGGTCTGTCCACTAAAATCGATCCCCGATAACTTCGCCTGCTCCACCACTCTCTCCTATACCAACATTAACCATTAAAATTTAAGTATATCATTTAAATTTGAACTTATCAAAAAAAAATTCATTCGAATTAGAATAAATATTAATACATACACAATACTCTTGGGTAGCGGTGTCGGGGAATCGAAGCTCGCTCGTAGCGGGATCTGTCGAGGTGCCATGAACGACAAGTTTGTCATTGAAATGAATAAATTATCGATAAACAAAGTTAGATTTGAAGATACCCAAGTATGAGTTGTATTCTGTGTATGTGTGTTTCAATTTATGATTTCGCTTAAGTGTAGGGTTGTTAGTATGTATGTGCTTTGTGTGTGCGTTTTTTTGTGTATTCGTGTTGTATGTGTGTGTTTCGGATGTCGGGGGTAAGGCTTCTATCCTATTAAGAATGTATAGAGCAGACACACATTCACTTGTGCTTTCATCCGTTTTGAGTAAATTTCGGCAGCACCTCCCCGCTGTTCTCCGAGTACACTGTAATAGAATAGATAATCATTTCAATGCTGTGAAATAACGTTGAAATGAATATCAATCTATCTTTGTACATGGAGAGCCAGCGGAAAAGTACCGACGAAATAACTCGAAACGAATGAAAACACAAGTGAATGCATGTGTTTGCTTTATACATTCCTAACTTGTCCACACTGGACAAATCTATCAGTTATCATACGATTGAATCTTCTCATCACATAGACTACACGACGGTAGTTAGCACCTAACTATACCGTTCGATATTTAACAACCTTCGACGAACATCGAACGTAAACCGATAGACGGGGACTAAGTCGCGCTTTGATTTTCACATATGAATATCGATGAGAATATGAAAGTTTCATATTATCATCGAGTATCATATATTCGTTCTAACTTGAACATTTAACTTGAATAGGTTTTAAGTTTACGTTTCGTTTTTAAGGATTTGAAGTTTTTAGTTTAGGATAAGATTTTCTTACGTTTACGGTAAAGTTTTACGTTTACGTTATCATCGAGTATTCTACTAAAAGAACTAGTGCACCTTAAACTCTAATCCTAATTAACCCAAATTAACCCTAATCATCACCCTAACTCAAATTATCCCTAATTAACCCAAAATTAAGCTAATTAAACAAAATTAACCCTAATCAGCACCCTAACCCAAATTAACCCTATTTTACCTAATTAACCCAAATTAACCCTAACCCTAGTCATCATCCAAATTAACCCTATTTTACCTAATTAACCCAAATTAACTCTAATCATAACCCAAACCCTAACCCAAATTAACCCTAGCCGAAACCAAAATTAACAGTAATTAATCTAATTAACCCTAACCCTAATCATCACCAACTCTATTTTACCTAATTAACCCAAATTAACCATAATCATCACTCAAACCCTAATCATCGCCCAAATCCTAACCCTATTTTACCTAATTAACCCTAACCCTAACCCTAATCATCACCCAAAACCTAACCCTGACCCAAATTAACCCCCAATTAACTCGGCCCTATAACCCTATCCCTAACCTTATTTTACCTAATTAACCCTAACCCTAATCATCACCCAAAACCTAACCCTAACCCAAATTAACCCCCAATTATCCCGGCCTGGTAACCCTAACCCTAAAATCAACAACAATAACACCAATTTGAAACAACAAAATTATAAATTAAAATCAAAATTAACTCACCTCTGCCGACGAGTAAAGTTCCTTGAGGACGTGGAGTGCAAGGCTTCGACGAGGTGGAGGAGGTCGGGAAGATAGAGCTTGAAGTGGTGGAGGCGACGACGATGACGATTGGCGGCGGCGGGGTCGATTGGCTGCGACGAGGAACTCCACGACGAGCTCGATCGACGGCGATGGAGAAGGAAGTCGGCGACGAGGAAGGCGGCGACGAGAGTGCGGCGGCGACGATGGGCGACGATGCCTATGGCGCGGGTTGGTGGGAAATTTTAGGGAACAGTGGGAAAATTCTTAGCTTTATTTTTTTTTAAATAACACATTTTTGCCCCTACGGATTAATCTGTAGGGCTATCTTTTGCAGCACCGTAGGGTCAAATAAAAACATTGCATTTTAATATTTTTTAATTTATTTATCCCCCTACGGATTTAGCCGTAAGGGCAAACAATGCCCCTATGAATTTTTCTATCCGTAGGGGCAACCCCTTATTGTAGTAGTGTTATTTTATTAACGTGGCACCATATATATATATATATATATATATATATATATATATATATATATATATATGAGAATAATAGAGGAAAGATGCCATAGGAGGAAATTTCCTCCTATGGCGTCAAAAAAGTTTGCCCTCCATCGTATTTTCCAACGATCGGAACTCATTATCTTCATCGTTATCATCTAAGATATGGGTACACCAAATTTCATGTGATTCTGCAACTTTTTCACCGTTGAATTAGTGGGTTGAAAATTAACGGTTTACCGACAATAGAAATTTTTACGTTGCTAAATCAAATTTGAAAAGGTTGTAGAATCACATGAAATTTGGCGTACCCACATCTTAGATGATAACGATGAAGATGATAAATTCCGATCGTCGGAAAATACGTTGGAGGGCGTACTTTTTCGACGCCATAGGGGGAAATTCCCTCCTATGGCATCTTTCCTCCATTACTCTCTCTCTCTCTTTCTATATATATATATATATATATATATATATATATATATATATATATATATATATTGGTAAAGGCCTTGATAGGTTTGAACTAAGGCATAACGAATGAAACATAAAATAGGCCTAGGTAAGGGGAAAAATATCAACAAAACTATATAACATTACAAGTTAGCTAAGTGTAAAAAAAAGTTACAGACGGTTAAACCCAGTTTTTAAACTGATTGAGTGATATGTTTAGCTAGTCAACACAGAAGAAAGTCAAAACGTCCAAGAAATTAAGATATACGATCTAAGTCTTAGATCATTTTGAATTAAACTGCAAATAATTTTGATTTATTTATTTTGGATTTTTGTGATTAATTTATACATTAAATCAGAAAGGGAAAAGATTCAAAATTATAGTTTAAATTATATAGGTTCTAAGAAGATCAAACGGTTGCGAATGAGCGGTTGCGAGCGGTTGTGAATGAGCGGTTGCAAACCATTTGGGAGGCTATATGTAACAACTCTGTTTCAGTATACAGAAAATTTGATTAAAAGTTAATGTACAAATGGAGTATTTGCGATTCTGCGTACACTATAAGTATTTGAATTTGCTTTTGAACAGCAAGAAAGCACATGTAGCTCACTGGTAAATGCCTTGCACTGCTGTAATATAGCCCCTGTGTTCAAATCCCCCCAGCCACATTATTTTTTTGTTGATTTTTCTTTAAACTTTTAGAATCTCAAAAGTTTGCACGTGCACAACACGTAAAATGAAAAGTCACAAAATAATCAAACACGTACACTGAGGTATACCAAGCGATAGGGACACATGGCATGAATCCAAGCCCTAGCCACCGGTTTATGACCAGCGAGATAAGCTAGAGGGACCGGCACCGCCGGGCTAATCCGTAGGTAATGCCGTGGATTTTTTTCTCCTGGCACCCTTTGGCCTACCCCACTACTCCCATGTTGTTTGTTAAGTCTGCAATTATCTAGAGAATTAAAAATCACTATTAAACCAAAATTTTAATGCACATTTTAATTCTCAAATTCATTACCCTAAACCCTAATTTTCCCTATAAATACCACACTACATTTCATCTCTCCTCATTCAGAAATCCCATAGAAAAAACTCTCTAAAAATTCCAAGTCCCAAGCAGTACAAGTGGAGTTAGCAAAGGGCAAGGTTCCGGCGACGTTTCGGGAAGAATCCGGCGACGAAACGACTTCCCGATGATTCACATAGCTTCCTCTATCTCTCCTCTTTAATTTCAATCTGTAAATCCCTTTCACCCTTCTCAACTTCTAGTCTTAAATATCTTCTTTTCAAAACTTGTCGGAGGCGGAGATATTCCGACTTCCGACTCACTTTTCTGTAAAAACACAATTTTTCTTAAACAATAAATTACCATATCTTCTTATAATATTTTAAAAACATAAATAAACACATTAGAACAAGTTTCATCTCAAAATAATTCGTATTGCAATTTCTATTTCACTTTTACAGTAAAATACCATCATGTTTACAGACGCCATTGTTTATTCATTTTACCCATAATACCTTTAGAAAACTCACGAGATAATGACCTACCTCATCACAACACAAATTCTCGACATAGCACGATGATTTGTGGAACATTAGTTTGTGGGAAAATACGAGTTTACATTTAAATACCATAAACATTCAAAAACCGTTTTCTTTAAAAGTGTATTATTTAATTCCTTGCAAATAAGCCTCTACAACCCATTTTGGAGAACCGCGATCGGGATGGTGCGGGTTATCACACATTCTCGGGCCTAGTAGAGCAAGATGCAGACCTCCGCAAGGAGCATTCAATCTCGATGGAATTTTTAATGCAATTTTTAAGAAAAATATAATTTCTATTTAATAAATAAGTTCTATTTTTATAAATATATATAAATACTATCAAAATATCTACTTTAAGTATACAATATATATATATATATATATTCCATGTTTTCTAAATCAAAGGAATCACCAATTTCATGAAACTACCATTACAACTCAATACAATTCCAATATTACACTAAAATACCATATACAATGAAATCTAGGTTATATCCGCTAGAATATTTCACTTTATAAAAATTTCAATTATGAAAACCCTTGTAACGCCTTGAAAATTCGTTTAGGTTATTTTCGCGTTAATTAGCGATAATGCGTGTTTTTCATAAAACTTCGTTAATAGCTATTTCCACGTAGACTGGAATAAATCTATTTTTAATAGTGATTGTATGTAATCATATATATATAATTGTGTTTTATTAATTATCTTTTAATTTTATTGTTCACTAATTACCAAATTTTCTTAACTATATTTTTTCTAAGTGAAAATCTTAGTTAGCATGCACAACCCAATTTTTACCTTAGGTTTAGTGTAACATGTTCTCTTTTTATTTTCCCTCTTAGTTTTAATTCATTTCTTTAAAACCAAAACAATTTAGAAAATAAGAAAAAGAAAAGAAAAGGGAAGCATAGGGGGGGTATTAAATGAGCATGGGGCTTGACTTTTAGGGCTCTCTCTCTCTCCCTCTCACTCCAGTAGCAGCAGCAGCCCCAGCTCCTCCAGCAGCCCCTCCCCTTTCCTCTTCTTCTTCTTCTTCTTTCATTCAAACACCAATCTCCATTAAAAAAAATCCATCTTTCTTCATAAAACCACTTGCTAAACACCCCAAAACCCTTGTTGGTTCTTGTGGCAAGGTCAGCAAGTTTGAACCCACCTAGGACCAACTTGAGGTATAAAACTTACCCTATTAACTTTTTTGCTAAACTTGTAGTTTAATTAGCTTAAAGTAGTGTTTTAGTGAGTTTTTGTGCTAATTATGTGGTTTAAGTGGAGATTAGGTCAAGTTAGGGTTTTGATGGCTTGATTAGCTTAATTAAGTGTTGTTAGTGTCGTTTAATCCATGTCTTTGCACCAGATTACACTAAAATACCATATTGTATTAAATTAGTGTTATTTAGTGTTTTAGTTAAGAATTATGCTAGTTTTGTGATCTGCTTTTAAACCCGTTTCTTCAGGCAAAAGTTGCAAATACTGGAGCATGTTTACTTGACCTAGACCACAAACATGAAGCACGAGACCACCATTCCCATTCTAGGCCGCAAATAAAAGGGTTCTGGCTGCAAATTGCAGCTAGAGTGAGGAGTTGGGTGTCGGGGGTTCTCCTGTAGGTGTCTGCTATGTTTTGTAGGTCTTTGGTACATGCAACTTTTCCTGTTTCCATTTGTATCAAAATCTGGGACCATTTACCTTGTTTTCAATACTTTTGGATTTGCGCGACACGTACGTTCTGAGTTTGGGTTTAGTGTTTGCTGTGTATCTCAACGTGTCAGGGTGGTTTCAGACGATTGCACACACGTTTTGGTGTTTCAAGTGCACACACGTTAGCTTGCGACGCCAGTTTCTCGTATGGTCTTGCTGTCGCGTTTTTGTAGGATACTAGCCTTATGTGTGTTGCTTTGTGTAATTCTAGGATCGGTCGTGGAGACATCGGACGCGGTGCTGAAAGGAAAGGCGGTAATTGGATCAGACTAGCGGAGGCATTCCGGTGAGTAGATGTACACATCTACGAGGGAAATCGTTTGGATGGCGCATGACACCCGATAGTTAGAATGTAGTTTAGTACTTATAATTATATGTGTAGTTCCTAATTAATTATCCCGTTGCATTGCATCATTTATCATATGTATATATACTGTGCTAGTACCTCTTAGGACACTCGCGCTATTACCATTGGTTTATGCTGCACGGGCACTATTCATGGGGACACACACAGCTTGGTAATTGCTATGCCACGAACACCTTATAACTAGTTAAATCCGAACCTCATCACTTGCGCTATTATGTTTAATAAACCTGCAAATTGATATATTTAACTCATCAACATGGATATGTAGGATTGCTAGTCACATGCACATATCTTATTGCATCATTGTTCATGCATAGCTTTTTTGTTTCCGCATTGCATTGCATATTGCTAATATCATAGACATTCATGTATTATGATTCCTTTTGAGGATTTACGTATTTATGATATTTATGGATTTGGAGAAACCGCAAGGATTTGAAAACATATTACCATTTAAAAAATGTAAGTTGCGGTTTTCTCACGATATGATGCATCTATCGTCCACCATGAGATTTCTCGGTGCCTGGGTAGTATCATACACCCGATTCGAGGAGGAGGATGAACCGTTTGTGGGTGCATGGTGGACCCGGTGCGGTACTCGGGACGAGAAGGTCGCAGATGATGGCGTTGAGCCCAGCAGGGGAGCACTACCGACCGGTTATTTGTGACGCGGCGGATATCCGAAGGATACCGACATAGTCTTGAGTTTTTGATGATATGGGCCAGTCCGGATTTGCTGAAGCCCTAGATCAGATATTTGGGCCAATCCGGATTGCCGGAGCCCAGGGATAGTTGAGATATTCATATTTAGTGTCGATGCTTGACACCGATTTATATTGATTTCATTGATAAACTACAGCTAAATCACAGAAGTTTAATAAGATAAGAACACAGATTTCCCATGTTAATTATATTCAAATTTCGTATTGTTTATTGCATTCATGTTGCATACATATCATTACATCGCATCATATTAGTATTTGTAGGTTGTGACATCATTGTGTACATGCTTACGATAGCCTTATTAGATATTACTTATTACTCACGAGTTGGCAACTCACCCCCGTCGTGCAACAGTGGTTTGCAGGTTTGACTCGCCAACATAGTAGCGGCGGGCGCACCTCCTCTTTTTCTCTTTTGCTTGGACTCGCAGCATCGTTCGAAGGTGGGTTGCGGGGTTATTTTGTTTCCACCTTGTATCATTATTGTATCTAGTGTACTCCATCTACCGTATCTACCACATGTTTTATTATATTAGCGACTTAGAGACGAGACAGTGAGATTTGTGTATTTATATGTTGTATCTCTGGGTCGAGCTCACTCGAGCCGACATGATGCTTATTTACTTGTTCCTTTTTGCTTATTTTTCCTTGTTCCCGTCAAAAATTTCTGCGCAAAAGAGTCCAAGATATCAAATTGCAGCGATACGCTTAAGAAAATGCGAATCAGTATCTTCCGGCCTGTATTTTGATAAATTACCCAATGAAGAACTGTTAAATTATGATGGTATTGAAAGCATCTCGAAAAAACCTTCGATTTGATATATTATGGGCCTCATAATTCATCCGGGATCAAAAGTTATGAGCAAATATGTTATGCACATGTGATCTAAGAAAGAAGATGCGAACTAGTATTTTCCGAGCTGTATTTTGACAAACTCCGGAATGAGAAACAGCTAAATTCTGATGGTATTGAAAGCATCTAAAAAAGACCTACGATTTGATATATTATGGGCCTCATAATTCATCCGGGATCAAAAGTTATGAGCAAATGTCTATGCACATGTGATCTAAGGAAGAAGATGTGAATCAGTATTTTCCGAGCTGTATTTTGACAAACTCCGGAACGAGAAATGGCTAAATTCTGATGATATTAAAAGCATCTCGAAAAGACCTTCGATTTGATATATTATGGGCCTCATAATTCATCCGAGATCAAAAGTTATGAGCAAATGTGTTATGCACGTGTAATCTAAAGTAATGCTATACTACATGAGGAATGTATTTTTTAGTCTCACATCGGGAAAAGGAGAGGGAGAGATGGCTTCTCTACCACTCCCATATAAATAAGAGGGGATACCTCTTAGAAATGGTAGAGTTCAATCCTCAAAGGATTCAATACTCAAAGGAGCTTAGTTCTCCAAGATAGGAGCATGCTCCTCCCCATAATGCGCATATGCGCAAGCGCCATATGCGCTACGTGCAACGCACGTATGCCCGCCATGCGGCACCACGTGCAACGCACATGCGCACCACATGAGAACATTTAATAATATTAAAAGGAGCCTGTTCTCCATATATAGAAGCCCTGCTTCTCCTCATAATGCGCATGTGCGCTACGTGCAACGCACGTGTGCGCGCCACGCGCGCACCACGTGCAATGCACGTGCGCACCACATGAGAACATTTAATAATATTAAAAGGAGCCTGTTCTCCATATATAGAAGCCATGCTTCTCCTCATAATGCGCATGTGCGCCACGTGCAACGCACGTGTGCCCGCCACACGTGCACCACATGCAACGCACGTGCGCACCACATGAGAATATTCAATTAAAAGGAGACTCGTTCTCCATAGGAGCTTGCCCCCCCATAATGTGCATATGCGCAAGATCCATGTGCGCTACATGCAAATATGAGCGCCCAACACGTGCAACGTACGAGCGCCCAACACGTGCGACGTGCGACGCACGTGCGCGAACGCAAAGAAGCCTTTTTCAGCAGCGAGAAGCTTAAGCTCCAGCCTGTTCTTCCCCCCTAATGAGTGAGACATGGTTCAAAGGGTACATCCCTCCACACCTTCGATATATGGCACTGTAATCTCCCAGTGTCGTCGGAGAGATGGTGGGTCCCAACGACCAATGATCCTTCTTTCTAAAATTAAAAAAAAGAAGAAGAGATAACATTGACAGAGAAACAGAGAAAGAATTCAGAGAACTCCTAAAAAGAAAGTTTGAGAAGAAATCAGAAAGAAAAGAAGGTAAACCTTTGAAAAGAAGAATTTCTTCTGAAAAAATCAATGATCTAAGAACAAGATCAAGATCTTAAAATAAAAAGAAAAGATCAAATAATAAGAATAAAATAAGAAGTAATATACTTCTTTATTAGATCGTTTGATCTACACAAAGGCATTGCCTTTTGATGAACCACTGGTTCTGGAATCTTAAAAAGATTCTTTTCTTGAATCCAAAATTGGATCAAGATATTAAAACAGTGCCTTGCACTTGTAAATCTGTACTATTGCGCTCTTGGGTTGGCGCAAGCCACCAGAGAGCGCCACGTGTCAGCTCTAGAACAACTTGCGCTATGCGCTTTTAAATAGAGCATTGCTCTCTGAAATTGGTGCAACTCACCAGAGCGCGCCACGTGTCAGCAGCGCAGCAGCGCAGCGCACTGCGCTAACTGCGCTTGCGCTCACCAGAGCGTGACACGTGTCACCTCCACATGCGCTTGCGCTCATTAATTAGCGCAAAGCGCCTGACAGGCCACATGACCACTGTCAGATAATTAATGCACTGCATTATTGAAAAGAAGGGCCGAGCCCAATTAAAAAGGCCTAACTGGCCTAATAAAATGCCATGCATTATTTTAAAGAGGGCAGAGCCCAAACAAAGGTCTGTTAGACCAAAACAGATGCTCTGCATCATAAAAATAAAGGGACAGAACCCAAATCAAATAGGCCTTACAGGCCAAAATAAAATGCAGTGCATTATTAAACAGGGGCAAAGCCCTAGTAAAGGCCTAATAGGCCAAACGCAAATAAAAATATTGAACATTTTCAACTAGACTTAACCCAATCATGGCCATAAGTCCTCAAATTAAATTGACTGAGCACGACTGCTCCCTTAAATCAATTTACATCCGGTTCAAGGGTACATCTCCGAACTCCTCTGACACCTATCGTTGTAATCCTTCAACGACGTCAGAAAGGTGACGGGTCCCGAAAACCATACATCGATACGGACTGTGGGGTCCTTAAACTCACGGACTCAAGCGTCCTTAAACTCCCGGACTCAAGCGTCCTTAAACCAACTCCCGGACTCGAGCGTCCTTAAACAAATGGACCCCCATGTCCTTAAACTGGAACATAGACCACTACGTCCCTAAACTGGAACAATAGAGCCTCCAAATGCTTTTTTGTCGGATCTAAACGATCCCGTTTAAGTTGATCTTAGTCTCAAATATGGCTAACGTATCCTTAAACCTTCAAACATACTTTAGTCCTAAATTGGACTATAGATCCCCCAATCAACTTTGGTTCAAGGGTACATCTCTGAACTCCTCTGACATCTGTCGTTGTAATCCTTCAACGTCGTCAGAGAGGTGATGGGTCCCGACGGCCATACATGCAATGGACCACCATGTCCCTAAACTGGAAATGGATCTAGACGATCCCGTTAAGTTGATCTTAGTCTGGAAATTAGACTAACGTATTCTTAACAAACGTTTAAGTTGATCTTAGCCTCAAATATGGCTAACGTATCCTTAAACCAAAACCCAAAACCCAAATCTAAGAAAATACGGATTTGGACTAATCCACGTCCTACGGGCGACGAAATAAATAGTCTCCGTATACAATCCACGGGCAACCACAAATAAAACAAACACACACGACACGAAGTGAACTTATGGAGCAGGAGAAAGTTGTTACCGCCGAGCGGTAGCGTAATTAACTGCTGGGGCTTGCGCCTGCAGGGAAGAGCGTCCCCACAATCAAAAACCCCTCAAGCGAGGGGGAATCTGACGAAGTCTGCTACATCGGCCGCATCCGCCCAAACCTCCGATATACGGTGCCATAAATCAACTTGGCATCTTCGGAGAGGTGGACGGATAAAACCAAATAGCATCTGCCCCGAATCTCAGGCCTAGACGCCCAGGTCTACGAGCCGCCGTTCGGAGGGGAACAGATTCTGGCACGCCCGGTGGGACCTTTTTCTCTTTCCACTCCACACTTCGTGTGTCGTGTTTTTCCCGCGATCAAATAATCGCGGTGTGTATGTTTTTGGTTGCCCTTAGGGGAGTGGATATTGAAGCCGGCATTTCTTCTCTATGAAGAATGGCATTTTCTCCTACCCTAGCAACTCAGGCTTTGTCATACCTGGCGGAGTCAAGTATGGGTCACTTGCAGCCTCAAATCTCTGCAATCCGGCTTTTCTAGAAATTAACGGGCTTCTTTTTGGGTCGATGCTCCCACCTCCCACCCTCGGTGCCTCAACGCCGTTGGAGGAAGCCCAGAGGATGTCTGTCGCCCACAGGCAGGCTCCCCAAGCAGCAGCCTTGCCGACGGAATCGGTCCTCAAACAGCTGGCACATGCCAAAGACCAAGGTCGACGCAGGGGGAAGAATATTCAAGCTATTCAAGAAATCAATGGCTTCAAATTGCACTAACTGCAACAGCAACTCTCGCTCTGTCTTATCTGGAGGAGTAACCTACGGGCCCCAAGCGGCCTCCCTTTTCACTATGCCAGTGGAGCAGGTAACTCAAGCCACCACTGGGCTCTTCTTCGGGACCATGCTCCCGCCAACGAGCTTCAGCGCTTCTGTACCATCGGAAGAAGCTCCCAAGAAGTCGTTTTTCAGCGCTCCTGTGCTTATTTACGCCTTACTTTGCATTATACTGTATATAAGCACACATAAAAAATTGTGATAATAAAAGAGTAGAAAGTGAAAAATTATATTTAAAAGATAGGAATAGTTTAAGAAAAACAAGAAAGTTAGATGTTTTCTTAAATGAAACTAGTAATAAGTGGTTATAAACTGTTGTCCCAAAGGTTAGTAAGATGAAGGAAATTACTAATCTGAGGATAAAAATAAGCCTGAAAAATAGTTCCTATTCTGGAAGCCAAACATTTGAACGTTGAAACCCTACTATACGCACGTACACACATCTTCAAACTCGGGATAGTAGAGGATACCTTGAAATGCTCTTGTCTAGAAGCCAAAGTATGAAGAAAATAAAAGTGGAGAATAAAAGATAAAATGGTGAAAAGAAAAATGAACACTGGTTTTGTTATTACCGAGACAGCAATAAAAAAATATAGCGAGGGTGCTTTATCACCTAGTGCCTTAAACCAACTGGTTTGGAAGCCACTGCTAAGCCTTAGGTGTTGCAAGACGAGGAAAAATACCTAATTAGCAAGCACATGAGTAATCGATCGGTTAGTACCTCAAGAAGTATTAACGGTCGCATGAAGAATGTGTGAGCAAATTCCATCTAAATATCTATTAAAAAGTACTAAGGTAGATGAACAAGAGTATGATTGCTTGAATTGAATTCTCTGAGTGTAAGGATGTCCAGTTCACACACGTAGGGGTATATGATCAATGTTTGGAAGAAAGGTAGGAATGAAAACTAAAGGCAATGTTTTATTGAGGGATGATGTGATTTATAACATCTTTCCATGACTATTAAGATAGGGCTCATAGCAACTGAAAAGCTGGTAGAGTTGAAAACTCTTATTTTCAAGTTCTTTCTTGTATAGTTCTTATCTTTATATAACTTTCACCATCTCTCTTTTATTATACGATTTTGTGGGTGTAATCCGTTGAAAACCCTCAGGAGACAACACCCCTCCTACTAGAGTTATACCACTGGCGCCGAGGAAAGAAGACCGGGGGCAACTCTCCTTCTGGACTGACTCCGCCGACTCCAACGGCGGAAATTGATGCTGCTGTTCCAACTGGAAACAGCATTGAACCACTTAGGAAGGTCCACAAGAACTCTCCGACCGCTGTGCTGAAAAGATCTCCTCTACCTATGAAGAGCGCTACAAAGGTGAAGCCGGAAAAGCCCCCTCAACGGCTGTCCTCTAAAATCTACAAGGTCTGGCGTCAAGTCCAAGACTCGGTAATTGATCAAGATTATCCCCGCCGACAGAAAAAGGTGAAAGTTCAGCGGGAAGAGGACCATCCTATCAAGCCACAAAAGGCGATAGCTACTTGGGTGCCCGCTGCAACGGCTCCCTCAACCTCGACCGCCCACGAAAGAGGAGAAGGCCGGAGAAAATCCCTGGGTCTGCGACGAACTGCAAGACCACTGAACCCAAACACCCCAAGTCTGGGGGCATGATGGTACATACCGTCTATATGGCATCCGGAAAAGAGGATAGCCATGTCTTCACAGGTCATAGACCGCTTACGCGATCAATGACTAAGGCTCAGGGGCAACAACAACAAAAGCTCCAAGAAATGCTGACAGCCATGGCCGCACTTACGGGACCGAAAGCAAGCCCGGAGACATCTCGGAGCAGCACCGTGAGCAAGAAACTGATGCCGAGTTTTTTTCAGAGAATCCTCGAAAAGAAGGACAAAGAGGTAGCGGAACAAGCTGCCAACATAAAACAAATTCAAGACGAGGAAAAGGTTTGCTAAAGCCATATCAATGGAAATGAAGCTACCACCCTCTAAAGAAAACACTCTCGGTGGAGTAGAGATGCATCCTAATTACTGCCTATATCATCAGAAGATCGCACATCCCACTAAAGACTGCGACTCCTTTAAGTGTTGGTGGCAAGGGTATGTCGCTCACAGACAACACTTCAACAGGACAAAGCGTGAAGCTCGTAGACAGCGAAAAATACGACAGATGAGCATAAAAGAGTTGCCGGCAATTATCATAGGGATGACCCCGGGGGATCACGATTTCTCACTTTCGGGGGCGATTCCGACAAAAAAGCAGCCATCGGCCCTCTCTTCAAGGAGTCCATCTCTGAAGGATTGAGGAGTTGCGAGAACATTCAGCTGTGCAATTGCATGATACTCGGAGAGAATCTCGGGCCCACAAACAACGGAGCGAACAAAAAGGATAAAGGAAAAGGAAAAACGGCCTTCGTCGCCAGCGCTCAACAACAATCAAGTGACCCTAGACCGGTTTTTCGCCAAAGCAACAAGCGGAAACCTCTCTATGAGAAGTTGAAAAGACCTTACTCATTTCCCCGGGATGAAACAAAGAGGCTGTTCGAACTAGCAGTGCACAACAGGCTTATCACTCTACCGGAGCCGAAACACCAGCTACAACTGAATGATGTCAACAATCCTGATTACTGCCCTTACCACAAAGTATTGGGCCATCCGATCGAAAACTGCTAGGTTTTCAAAAACTGGGTTGAAGACCAATACCAACAGGGCGAGTTCGCGTCGTCCGAAAACTGGAATGTGAGCCCGCCACAACCACATGCTCCAAGAAAGATGGATATGCCGGGGGCATCATGCTCATTCATAGGGAAAGCCCCATTGAACCAGCATCGTCCAGGGGACATCGATTCATCTTGGCGACGACTGATTATTTCTCCAAATGGGCAGAAGCAGTACCGCTGAGGGAAGTAAAGACGGAGAATATCCTCCATTTCTTCAAGACGCACGTCATCTATCGGTTTGGAACTCCGAGACGGATTATCTCCGATAACGGGCCAGCCTACAGAAGCCACAAAATCAGTCGCTTCGCGCAACAGCATAATATAGACTGGAGATATTCCTCAGTTTATAATCCGCGAGCTAACGGTCTAGCTGAAGCCTTCAACAAGACCTTGACAAAGATCATGAAGAAAACGGTCACTACTAGAATATGGGGTTGCCCCTACGGACCCAGAAATCCGTAGGGGCAAATATTTCTTGTCCCTACGGATTTATCCGTAGGGCCATATCGTTGTCCCTACGGTGCTTCACGTTCTAATTTTCCCTTTGGCCCTACGGAGCCGCAAGCCGGGTACCTACGGTTATATCCGTAGGGGCATCTACATAGGTTATTAATAAAAAAAAAGCACAGAAAAATTATATTCATCTCGTTCCCAAATTTCTCTTTCGACCTCCCGCGATCTCGTCGCCTGTTCCCGCTTTCCGTCGCCACCGCGCTCGCGAGCCTGCGCCAGCTTCGTCGGTCTTCTCCACACCTTCGTCGACTTCCCGCGCCTCGTCGCCACCTTCGACGATCGTCGGCGACCACCAATTTCTACCGTCTCCTCCACTGCGCGCACGCTTGTAAGTAATTCTTAAATAATTTTTAATTTTGACGTAGTCTGGGGTTCAGGCCAGGTTCGGGTAGGGGTGAGGTCATCGGCGTCGGCGTCGGCATCGGTCGGGTTCGGTTAGGGTTAGGGTTAGGTTTAGGTTGTGGGGTTCGGTTGGGGTTGGGGTTGGGGTTGGGGCTGGGGCTAGGCTGGGCCTAGGGTTTGGTTGGGGTTGGGGTTGGGGCTGGGCTGGGGCTGGGGCTAGGGCTCGGTTGGGCTGGGGCTGGGGCTGGGGCTGGGCTGGGGCTGGGGTAGGGTTCGGTTAGGGTTAGGGATATTGGCCAAAAACTATCTTCAAGAGATTAACCCATATCAATATTGGAGTAGTGAGCTTTAACAATGGTGAACTGAGTGCGCCAATGGAGAGCGGCCGTTTTGCAGCGGAAGGCTTAGCATATGTAAGCAATATACGATTTACAAACAATAGCGGTAATCTATATAAACAACGAGATAATGATTTTCAAATTGGCCAAGTTAGACCCGACTGTTACTCCATTGACAATAGCCATCCTATAGATACCGTATATTTTGGTGGCCCTGGAGGGAGTAAAACATAATGTAAATGATGCACTCTTGCAAATGTGTTATCTTATTGAATAAAAAAGTTGCAATTGGGATGCTATTATTAGTACATGAGAATAATTTTTGTTGGATTCTATCATTACACATGCATCACGAGCTCTCGACAAATTTATTTACTCCGCCTCATAGAAGTACAAGTCTTATACCAGTAAAGAACCATGAAAATTTGCGATTGGTTATGATAGGTTGTGGAACCTCACAGTGCCATAACTTTCTTGAAGGATCTCAAAAGTTTTATCATAAACCATTTTAATGCAAAAGCTAAATTTGATTGCTTTATCACAAGCTCTCTTCATCCTTGATAATTGATTCTTTTGAAGCATCATAACTATGTTTTGCGTTAATGTATTTGCAATGTTGTAAATATGTGATTAGCTTTATGGCTTGACTTTAATAGATCTATATTCCTCTGTTTTTCCCTTGCTTTAGAATTGAACATGATCTTTTAATAGCAAATATACTGCCCTTTAGAATTCAGATATGGACCGATAAGAAGAGATGATTGTTATCATGTTAACGGCCACTTATAAAATTTCTCAAATCTTGATCTCAATGGTTTAAAATCATGTTACACATACAACACGAATGCACAACAAACGCATAATTAAAGAGCGATTCGAGCTGTTCAGGTTAAAACCAATATATGATACTCGATGATAATATGAAACCTTCATATTCCCATCGATACTCATATATGAAACTAAAAGCGCCACTTAGTCCCCGTCTATCGGTTAACATACGTGCGATGCTCGTCGTGACATAGAACTATACGAAGGTTGTTAAATATCGGACGGTATAGCTCGATACTAACAACCATCGTATAGTCTACGCGATGAGAAAATTCAATCGTATGGTAACCCATAGATTTATCCCGTGTGGACAAGTTAAGAATGTATAAAGCAAATGCCTTCATTTACTTGTGTTTTCATCCGTTTCGAGATATTTCGTCGGTACCTTTCCGCTGGTTCTCCGTGTACAAAGATAGATTAGATGTTCATTTCAACGTTGTTTCACAGCTTTGAAATGATTATCTATTCTATTACAGTGTACTCGGAGAACAGCGGGGAGGTGCTGCCGAAATTTACTCGAAACGGTTGAAAGCACAAGTGATAGGCGTTCGCTCTATACATTCTTAATGGGATAGAAGCCTACCCCCGACAGCCGGAACACACACATACAACAAGAATACACAACAAACGCATAATTAGAGAGCGATTCGAGATGTTCAAGTTAAAACCGATACTCGATGATAATATGAAACCTTCATATTCTCATCGATACTTATATATGAAACTAAAAGCGCCACTTAGTCCCCGTCTATCGGTTAACATACGTGCGATACTCGTCGTGACCTAGAACTATACGAAGGTTGTTAAATATCGGACAGTATAGCTCGATACTAACAACCGTCGTATAGTCTACGCGACGAGAAAATTCAATCGTATGGTAACCCATAGATTTGTCCCGTGTGGACAAGTTAAGAATGTATAAAGCAAACGCCTTCATTCACTTGTGTTTTCATCCGTTTCGAGATATTTCGTCGGTACCTTTCCGCTGGTTCTCCATGTACAAAGATAGATTAGATGTTCATTTCAACGTTGTTTCACAGCTTTTGAAATGATTATCTATTCTATTACAGTGTACTCGGAGAACAGCGGGGAGGTGCTGCCGAAATTTACTCGAAACGGTTGAAAGCACAAGTGATGGGCGTTCGCTCTATACATTCTTAATTGGATAGAAGCCTACCCCCGACAGCCGGAACACACACATACAACAAGAATACACAGCAAACGCATAATTAGAGAGCGATTCGAGATGTTCAAGTTAAAACCGATACTCGATGATAATATGAAACCTTCATATTCTCATCGATACTCATATATAAAACTAAAAGCGCCACTTAGTCCCCGTCTATCGGTTAACATACGTGCGATGCTCGTCGTGACCTAGAACTATACGAAGGTTGTTAAATATCAGACAGTATAGCTCGATACTAACAACCGTCGTATAGTCCACGCGACGAGAAAATTCAATCGTATGGTAACCCATAGATTTGTCCCGTGTGGACAAGTTAAGAATGTATAAAGCAAACGCCTTCATTCACTTGTGTTTTCATCCGTTTCGAGATATTTCGTCGGTACCTTTCCGCTGGTTCTCCGTGTACAAAGATAGATTAGATGTTCATTTCAACGTTGTTTCACAGCTTTGAAATGATTATCTATTCTATTACAGTGTACTCGGAGAACAGCGGGGAGGTGCTGCCGAAATTTACTCGAAACGGTTGAAAGCACAAGTGATGGGCGTTCGCTCTATATATTCTTAATGGGATAGAAGCCTACCGCCGACAGCCGGAACACACACATACAACAAGAATACACAACAAACGCATAATTAGAGAGCGATTCGAGATGTTCAAGTTAAAACCGATATATGATAATATGAAACCTTCATATTCCCATCGATACTCATATATGAAACTAAAAGCGCCACTTAGTCCCCGTCTATCGGTTAACATACGTGCGATAATTTATTCTTTTCAACGACAAACGCACACACAAAGCATATACACGGATTTTCTCCATTGTCAGTAACTATCCCGTTCTTATATTTCTCAATATAGTCAGCATAACCTACAATTTATATGTTATACAGTCTAACATGGCACATTAGTACGTCAGAGTTAAGGACTGGATGTATGTGGATTAGAAACAACGTATGCAACCTAAGTTTGTCGCAGGAGTTGCTGCTTTCCTTGAATTTGCACGCGCACATAATAAGATCATAATAGAGAAGATTCTCTGTCCGTGCGATAGATGTGGCAATAAGTACTGGCAGAAGGTATAATTGGCAGAGCTTCATATTGTAAAACATGGGTTTACTAGACTTTATACAACTTGGAAATATCACGGGGAAGGAGAAGAATGCAGTACTGCAGCAGAAGAAGAAGGAGAACACGATAATGCGGCAGGAGAAGGAGAATTCGGTAATGCGGCAGGAGACGGAAATTTATTTCCATCAGAAGAAATGGAGGATATGGTAGAGGCTGCCCTAGGTGAATCTATTCGTACCGAAGATGACATTCCTTCCGGTCAAGGACCGCGTGCGGATAAATATGAAAATTTCATGAATGATGCTAGGAAACCAATTTATGAGAATGCGAAGTATTCCACCCTCTCATGGTTCGTCCAACTTTTCCAGATTAAGTGCCTAAATGGATGGAGCAACAAGTCATTCACAATGCTTCTTTCGTTCTTGAAAGATTCTATGCCTCCGGGAAATAATGTGCCCGACAGCTGGTACGAAGCCCAGAAGATGATGTCTGATTTGGGTCTAAAGTGCGAGAAGATTCAAGCATGTCCTAAAAATTGCGTGTTGTACCGGAAAGAGAATTCAGATTTGAAAGAGTGTCCAACATGCGGAGAGGCCAGGTATAAGCCGAAAGATTCTGATAAGAAGCCTGATATATCTGTGAAGATAGCACGATACTTTCCCATAACACAGAGGCTACAGAGGCTATTCAGATGCAAGAAAACAGCCGAGGCAATGATTTGGCATCACCGTGCTCCTCCAAGCGAAAATGGAAGAATGAGCCATCCAAGAGATTTACCGGCATGGAAGGATTTCGATAGGAGGCACACAATATTCAGTAGCGATCCTCGCAATGTCCGGCTCGGACTTACTACTGATGGCTTCTGCCCATTCAACCATATGGCTGGAAGTCACAGCACATGGCCCGTTGTAATGATAATTTATAATCTGTCGCCTTGGTTGGCTATGGACCAATCATACTTTATGATGCCTCTTCTTATCGACGGACCAAACTCACCGGGGAAAAATATCGACGTCTATCTCCGACCTCTGATCGAGGAGTTGAAATCTTTGTTCATTGATGGTGTAGAGACATATGATTCAAACACAAATACAACCTTCATACTGCGTGCGGCTTTAATGTGGACAATTAATGACTTTCCTGCGTATGGAATGCTATCAGGTTGGTCCGTACATGGTCACAAAGAATGTCATCATTGCCATGAACACACAACATCAAAATTCTTGAATTTTAGCAGGAAGGTTTGTTATTGCGGCCATCGACGTTTCCTGCCTCCAGACCACCCCTATAGGTTAGATACGGTTCACTTTGATGGTCATCAGGAGCTTCTTGGACCTTCATCCCCATTGTCCGGAGAGGACGTGACTGCTAAATGGGATGGTTACAATAACGTGACCTTCGGGATGGATCCGACGAAACAGGTCAAACCACAATATTGGAACAAGTTAAGCATTTTTTTCGAGCTTCCGTACTGGTCTACAAATTCAGTGCGTCATTATCTGGACGTCATGCATATAAAGAAGGGAGTATCAGAGCACATACTTAACTTGCTTCTTTGTAAAGACGGGAAATCGAAAGACAACATGAATGCTCGGATGGATCTACAAGAGTGGGGAATAAGAAGTGAATTGCACCCTAGACCGGTAGCGGGTAAACCGGGCAAGTTTGTACTTCCCAATGCCGCTTATCATATGTCACAACCGGAGAAGAAAAGATTCCTGCAGGTGTTGCATGATTTGAAAGTCCCCACAGGTTTCTCAGGATCATTCAGCAAGAAAATAAAAATTGTGAAGGGCAAGATCAATGGGCTGAAAAGTCATGATCACCATGTTATCGTGGAGCACCTTCTTCCATTAGCCCTCAGGACTTCTCTCCCCGACTCGGTTGGTCTAGTAATCAACGACCTATGTTGTTTTTTCAGGGAGTTGTGTGCTAAAACACTGGAGGTTGCGACGCTGGATAAACTAGAAAATTCTATTGCGTTGATACTTTGCAAGTTTGAGCGTATTTTCCCTCCGTCATTCTTCGATATTATAATACACTTGACGGTTCATCTTGCAACTAAGGCGAAGTTAGCCGGACCGGTACAATATCGATTGATGTATCCCGTCGAGAGGTACGTGTAATTTTTCGTTTCGCGCAATTTATAAATTTATTGTTTTCCTGTATGCCCGTATTTATTTATTCAACATATTCTCATTAGGTACCTCTACACTCTTAAGAAGTATATACGCAATAAAAATCGACCAGAGGGTTCTATCATGCAAGCTTATCTTCTTGATGAAGCAACCACATTTTGTTCCCGCTATCTGGACGAGAACATTGAGACAAGGCTTAACCGACCACGAAGAATTCAAGACGGGCCATATGGTAAAGCCGGGTATAAGAGGGTAGACACTATGTTTATCAACAAGATATACCGGTTTATCTTGCTTAATTGCGCATGTCTTGAACAAATTAGAGAGTAAGTTCTTTTGGATTAATTGTTATATCTGTGTTTGTGCGTGTATGAAATGATATAATATTAATGTCATAATTATTTGTCGAAAACAGAATTCATTTTAACGAGGTACGTGAGGGGCATCCTGATTGGAACGAAGAACGTTTGGAAAAATACCATCAGAATAATTTTTGTGATTGGGTCACAGATCATGTAAGTTATTCGAATAACATTTTATTGCTATCAGTTTTAATCTAAACTTGTATCGTTATGTATTTGTCGTAAAATTTGTTTTGTTAGATCCACGATCCGAACTTGTCTGCATCATTTGAGAGTGATTCAAGATGTTTAGCTCAATTTCCTAGTATGGAGGTTGCATATTACAAAGGATTTGGTGTCCTTGGATACAAATTCGAAGTTAAGGACATAGAAACATCTAGAACCACTCAGAATAGTGGGATTGCGACGGTAGGATCGGACGGTGTGATTTACTATGGGTACTTAAATTGTATACTCGGCATCCACTATCCCGGACGATCAGAACCCTTTTATATATTCCAGTGTACTTGGTACGATCCGCGAACCGATACGGAAAGGTGGAGAAGCAGTCTTGGGACTTGGAAAGATGAATATGGATTGACCAGTGTGAACACACTTCGATTTTACGGTTAGGACGATCTGTTTATCTTTCCGAACCAAGCATTCCAAGTATACTACTCACAGTGTTTGAAGCATCCGGGGTGGAGTGTTGTATGCCGATGGAAACCCAGAGATGTCTACGATGTCCCAGAATACGAGGACAGCGATGAGGACGAAGAAGAGAGAAGGCTTAAAGTGCTCCGACCGTCTGTTGCGAAGGACGGGTTGTCTTCGACCAATCATGAAGTTACGTGGGTTAGAAATGACATCGACGATGAAATCCAAGTAGATATGTATAATGCGCCCACGAAACGAAAAAGGTTATCAGTAATGTTATATTATTACTTCACATTTTACGCTCTATACATATATAGTCAATACTTTTAATGATTGTCTAATGCGTCCACGAACCGTTTATCTAGATTTGATGACAATGTCGGGAGCAGCGAGGGGCGGCAGGAGCTCCAGCAGCGGCAGAGGCAGAGCGGTTCTGCCGCCCGGAGAGCTCCGTAGGGAGCTTCAGAGGGCCGGTCTTGCACCTAGATCGGAGACCCCTTCGGATGCCTCCTTCCGTGTGGATTTTGCCACATCTCCAGGTATACTGCACGCATATCCATTTTGAATGTAATATTACAGATATTCATGCCTATTTATGTCAAAATTACTTATATTGTCAATGTTTGATTGTCTAGTTGTTGGTGATGCGTCCACATCTGGGACAGAGGCCACTCCCGCTCCTCCAGGTATGTTTATATATCATATAGTGCATGTATATTGATTTAGAATGCTATATCATAAATACACACATTCCTTTTGCTCTTACTTAGCAATTTTTATTATTGTCTAGCTGTAGGTGGTGACACCACCGCACCTGCGGGTATGTTTATATATCCTATAGTGCATGCATATTGATTTAGAACGTTATATTATTGATCTACACATTCTTTTTGCAATTACTTATATAATCTATTTTTAATTGTCTAATTATAGGTGGTGCGTCCACATCTTCCGCAGGGGACACTCCTGCCGCTTCCATACCCTCCGCATCGTCTGCAGGTTAGTATGAATAAATTTAAAATATTTATTCATTTTACATATGCTCTATAGAATAAATATGAACTTCATGGAAATTTAGCGTCGATGTTTATTTTCTAGTTGGAGGGGATGCGTTCGCATCCGGGACCCCGGTTGTTCCTCACCGGAGGAACTATCGTCCCGCTCGTGCTGCTGCCCGGGCCTAGGCTCGTGCGATAGTCACCGGAGGTATATATCACACTTGAATTTTCGTTTAACCTTGATTTCTTAATACAACTTTGTCTTATTATTGATTGTCTTGATATTTCGTGCAGACGCAGGGCCTCCCCATCCCCAGAGGGGGACTCAAGGCCCGAATCAGTCCCATAGGCTGAGGCCTGACGGAGCTAGGGGGAGGCAGCATTCCCCCTTTTTTTTACCCTTGACTATCGCTATACCGGTCCTCATGCCGAGAGGTTCGGCCGGTATATGGGGGACGAGAGCCGGCTCGTGAAGAACTATCCACTTCACGTTGAGTGGGGCGAGCAGCACCAACGTTCATTCGCCCTCTTCTTTGATCAGGCTCGGGTATGTATTAATATATTTTTTCATTTGATCTATCCAATATATTTATTATTAACACTTGCAATCTAATAACAATGTTTTTTTTGTATTTTCAGTTGGATTATGATTTTCAGCCTGTAGCCGACCCTGATACCCGGGGAGGGTGCTCGACCTTCATGCTCTGTACAATGGCCTGATGAAGAACATGCAGGCCAAGGTCCGATACAACAGGAATGAGCTGAAGGCCGACTGCTACTCCCTGTGGATGGCGACCCCCGAGGCAGAGAGAGCGGCCCTCCTATCTACTCCTGCGTTTGCGAGAGTCGACGTAGAGACATGGCCTCTATTGTGCGCTTATTTCGACTCCCAACGCAAACAGGTATGTATTTTAAATGTAATTCATTATTTATGATATAATTTATTTCTTTGTGTTCCTTAATTAGAAAACTAAATGTTAATGCGTTGTGCAGAAACAGGCCGCTCAGAATACAGAGAACAGGAAGTCGGCGAAGAGGGGTCGCCCCACTTACACAGGTGGCTCGAGGAACATTACTCGAGCCATGGAGTTATCGGTAAATTACAATAGACCGACCTTTGTGATATTCTGCAATATTAAGAGTTATTTTCTAATATTTCTAATATTAAGAGTTACTTTCTAATATTGCATACATCTCGGACCGTGGCGTCAGGTGGTACACCGAGCGTGTTGTCCGCATATCTTGCCGTCCACGGCACCTCGACAGATCCCGCTACGGGCGAGCTTCGATATCCCGACGTCGCTACCCAGGAGTACTGCTTAAGTGTTAATATTTTTTCTACCCAAATTTGAAATTTTAGTTTTGGAAGGTTCAAGTTTAAATTTTATACATATACTTTACTGCTTAATGTGGGTGTAGGAGCGGGTGGTTGAGCAGGCCCAGGCCTCGGGGATCGATTTTACCGGACAGAGCGATCCGAGGCTGCTGACCCCAGTTCTGGACGCTGCACACGGAGGGCACCACGGAGGTTGGGAGAGAGGCCGGGGACTAGGCCCTAGCAGGGCCCTGTAAGTGCACGGCGTCGCCCCGGCCGTCAATCCGACGCCGGAATGCGGAAGCGGTGATTTACTTTAACTTTTCAAACCGGCACCACCGCGCACTATAAACCCGGATTGTGCCATTAAACTAGTCCTAGCTATCTAGAGAGGGGGTAGAGAGATATACCGAGCGATCCGTGTCCTTCGGTCTTCTCGTCGTCGTCCCGATCTCCCGCGGAATGTCCGGTCTCCACCTCCTTGCCGGAAGGGCACCACGTCGCCTGCTTCTTTTACGGGCTCCCACCTCTATACCGAGGCAACTCGGGCACGAAGTTAGCAAGCCGACGTGCCCAAGGTTTGCTGTAGAATGTGTGTAAAACTCATGTCTCACTTTGGGGTTATGGAGGTTGCCATTTGGTGGAGGAATGATATGTAACCTTTTGAGATGAAACTTGGGATTTTGTGAACACAAGAGAACCAAAATCCCACACCACAAAAAAATGGGCAGCCCCTAATGAGCTTGGCCGGCCACCCCAAATAAAGAGGAGAGGAAAGAGAGTGTGGTAAGTGTGTCAATCAAAAGAATGAGTGAGCCAACCAATAATCCAAGGGAGAGAGAGAAAAGGCTATCATGCAAAGACATGATCACTAGGAATGTCCAACACTCAAACAACAATCATCACTTCCAAAAGTCATGCCATCATGAAGATAGAAGTCAAGCAATGATGGATTAATCAAGTCAATGGATGGTGCACCCATCATGAAAACCATCATGATGCAACAAAATGCAAAGAACACCATCCACAAATGCTTATTTGCACAAATGAAAATAAGCCCTCCTCCACCAATCTTCAGCCATTGAATGATACAAAGAAATATGGCTGAAACGGAAAACAAACTGGCAACTCCAGAAAACTGGTCCCGTAATAAATTACAGGAAAACCCCGCTACTGTGTATACACACTCGCATTTGTATTCCGACCGAAATACAAATGCAATGAGATAAAATCTACACTGTACTATACTAGGATCCGGCTTAGACCAAAGCCGGCTAGTATTATCTGTCCGATCCTGATCCGTGCAATACCGCACGTATCTGATCGAACCCTGCCATATCTCCATACGGCCTCTACAGCATTTCGCCCGAAACTTGAGTAACTGAATGTGGGGGACTCTAAATACTCGTCAATACTATGGCTGTGGATTTAACCACCAGCACGTCAGAGGTATTAGCCATACATGACGGGCCACCAGCTATTGACCGAAAGGGACGTCGATGAGCGAACTCTTCCTGACACCCTACTGAGCCTGTCAGTGACAATATCCATACAGTCCGGTCCGTTCGTCTATGAGCATCGCATGGAGGGCCTAAGGGGTTGGTAAAAGTCAGACCCCCAAAAGCGGTACAAGTCGTGTCGGAGTGTAGCCCAGAACACCCTGAGATACTACTGGAATACCTACCAGTAAATCTCCTGCCTTGGCCAAGGACTTCGTGTAATGGCTCTCCTAGACACAGCGCGACCTCACCCCCAATACCGGGAGAGACGAACCCCTGAAGATCCGCTCACTGCCTCCATGTGGCTCGGGACTGTACCCAACTAAAACCTGTTTGCACGTCTCCTTTGAGCGTGGTAGGGTAGTAATCAAAGTACAGTGGGAACTCACACGAGACAAATGACGATCCCCAGGTCGATGAACTAACCTGTACACATGTCACCAGGGAACTGCTATCTGACGTCAGGTATAAGACCAACTAGCATGTTCCCGACGAGTCCTTTCCAGTGTACTCATAACCCAATGAGCACCTGTATACATCTTAGGTGATCCAACTGACACCAGTGGCTTGTGAGACCGGCCACCGCCCCTCGTCGGGGTCTCGAATGTATACACTAGTCTACTCTGGAGTATCGATACCCTGTCTCGAAACTCCCACGACTAGGGACCTTTTAAGGATGTGCTTATAGACTACCAGCTCCCACGTATATGATCGCCCTCATACTGCTGGCAGTCAAGCAAGAATCCTAGGGGCTCTATCAACGTGCAATAGTGACCTCTCAGGTCACCTAAAGCAGTACACGATGATAAAGATAAACCAGATAGCATACTATCATCTTGAGTAAGACTGTCCTACCGGGATAGGTCCTCCCTCAATCATTGCAATCACATGCCTGTGATCCAATAATTGACTCTGAGGGCACTATCTCCAACAATCTCCCACTTGCACTCAAGGCTAATTATTGCGATGTCGCATACTCACAGCCCGTGTGATACCGAATACCCAACTCCTCTACTAGTCAGTCTCACAAAGCTCGTTTGCGAAACTATTGCGTTCGAGGAATAGCCTCAGTGAGTGGATCCGCCTTGATGTTTCTTTCTATGTCTCTCTGTATCTCAAGTTCGCGGAGAAACCCATCTCCCGAAATGAGCAATACCTGTCTTAGAGTATGTCTGGATGTCTGATGGGACCTAGCTCATAAATGAACTCCAAATCCAAACTTCTTAGACTGTATCGTCAACTGAACTTAATCAGTATCCTGCGCCATGCCTCCCTCAGAATTGCCTTGGACCACCTGTCCAAAATACTGCCCCTCGTCAGAAGGAAAACTATAACTCTGACAACCTCCTTGTCGTCCAGGTCACCTTGGAAGCCTGTAATGATAACTGTCTCCCGAATGAGGCTGTCGTTATCATATCCCTAGAACATCCACTTATGTTCTAAAACTGTTTCCGACTGTTTCTCCAGGATTGGATCAATGTCAACTTATTGCATCTAGTGCAAGAACAACATCTGGTGTGGTACTTGACATCTCATGATTGACTCAATTGCCTAAGCAAGTGATCTGCCAATCATGCACATCCCTCTCCCCTTTAGTCTGTAAGACACCTTTAGAGAGGGTGACTCCATCACCTGCAGGTACACTACCATGCCAGGAGTCGTCCATTCTAAATACTCTTAGAATGCTGTCTAAGTACCCTTAATTGGGAAACCACCCAAATCTAGATCTAAAATCATAGATCTAGTAACCAGTATGTCTGATATAATGTCCAAGTCCCATGTGGAGAAACCACTGTGTGACGACCAAAGTATAACCGATCGTAGTATAGGAATATCACTTCATACTCTGTGTATGTCATCCAAATACCAGGACATCACACCCTACTACCTTCTCAACAGATCCATCCCCTATTTTGATGAAGTCAAACCTATGACTGTCACATCAGAAATAGATGATCTATCTCCGCTATATCTGCTTTAGTCTATAAATAGACATAAGCCACCTGTCCACCAATGCTTCCGCTGCTCCCACTGACTAAGACAACCCTCTGGCAGAGTCATATACACGTACACTTCTAAAGATGGTTTAGAACGACGCTATACTCATCCTCCTGCCGGGTCTCACAGTCTGGAACAACAGCAATGGCAAGTTTGGGAAAACAAGAACCTCCCTGTCACCGTCCTTGAGGCTACCGGAGTACCTCCCGGGTGCATGAGGTTACCCACCTTATCTGCGGAGTGGCCAATGGAATGTCAAACTAGATTGAATGTTTAGGTTCGTATCAAATCTTCAGTAATCGTTTGTGGTTCTGGAATCACTTCCAGTTCTACCATACTCCCACTACTGTTTTCTGAAAAAATCCATTTTTAATAAAACTGTGGCAAGTCTAGAACAATATTACTATTGATCTTCCAGATGGTAGAAAATCAACCCTCGTCATAGCCTGGGTCAACCCACAAACAGCCATTACAGAAATGTGCCTTGAGTTATCCAGAGTCTGGTTTTAAGCATAGGCCGGACAACTCCCCGTACCTTAACATCGTTAAGATATGAACTGTTCTATATCCAATATAGAACTAGAGGCACTGATTTAATTGAACCAGATTCAAATCATGCAGTTGTCTCCAGTGCATGTCAACTAAATGGAAGGAGGCCGATCAGCGTTACTCAACTTAGGAATGCTTCCAATTATGAGTAACCTGAAAGAGAAGCAAGTTCTCTTAATCACTACTATCAACTGAATACCATACTCAAGTATCTACATCTCCGATAACTTTGAAGAATCCCGATACTTGCAATATCCGGTTCTCTACTTTATTCAAATACCTATAACTTCTCAAAATTCAGACCATGTGTTTCCACGAAACACATGTCTAAAAACTAGAGAAGCCATAAGTAAACCGAATATAGTACGAGGACCAACCTCTCTGTCCTGATGGACCCTGGACAACATACAATACTCTGTATAAGTCCCTTGAGCCTGATAACTCATTCACTGTGTGTCGTAGGTTGAAAACTGTACTTATGGTTAAGAAGAATTACACCGCTGTTTAATGCTCCTTACCTAACCATCCACTGATATAGGTAAATGTCACTGACATAATTTCAAAAAAATATATCTCATTCTATAAAAATAGACGTATAGATATATCAATTTGAAATTGGTGCATAACAGCGGATATTCAAAACCAAATATTTGCCGACCGGCAAACTACCCAGGTGACTTCTTCAAATATCACCGATTACAACGAATCCCGATATAATGAGGATGATCACCTAATTCCCAAAAAATTACTCCCACTCATCATCTGTAAAACCATTCAGATGTGAGAATCCTACCTGGTAACTACATACCCTGGAGCAAGTGTCTAACTGGGAAATCAGTTTTCCTTTAACAGTATACAGTGAAACTGAAACATTGAAATGTTTCGATGGGGTATCCCGGTATTCCTAGTAATGCCTCTTCCATTATACATATCCACAACTATAACCGTATATTTCTTTTCCACCTCTCCAAATCCCTTTATGTGTCTTTAGTCATTACCTTCTGCACACCCCTTTAGGCCAAATGGTTTTCTTCCTTCCCTACCGTTCGGCACCAGCCTATGGTTTGGAAGAAGACTATCCAATAAGCATAATGGGTGTACTGTCCTAATCCTAGGAACACTCGCAAAGCAAGAGAAGGTGAAGATAAAAGACAACCGAATAAACCTTATTCCTATTTCTCCTGAACCAGAATCCATCCCCGAACTGGAACAAGTTCCTTTCGAGTTCGTATATAACCATACGATGGAGTATCCAATAAACTGTAGATCTTCGTAGTGATACGGAGTGTTCTGGAGAAATACAAAGGTGATTTTAGGATTGGTGAAGAAATACCTGGTTTGGTCGTGAATAGCAGTCGCGGTTTACTTTGCCCTCTTACTAATCCATTGCTTTGTCTTAACTTATTACCTTCTGTACACCATCGTTATGCTAATTGGTTTTCTTCATTCCCTATCGTTCGGCACCAGCCTAAGGTTTGGAAGAAGACTATCCAATTTGCGTAATAGGTGTACTATCTCCTAAACCAAGGAGTACTCGCAACCTGAGAGAAGGTAAAAGGAAAAGACAACTGAATAGTCCTATTCGTTTTCTCCAGAACTGGAAACCATCCTCGAATTTCTTCGAGTTCGTATCTAACCATACGATGGTTTTGTCCAATGGAAGTGGACGTTAGTAGTAATACGAGGTGTCCTGGAGAAAAGGGTAAAAGTAGGAGTGGCAATGAGGTTTGCAACTCTGACAATCCAAAAGCCAGTGTTTAAGAAGGTTCGGTCAACTTGGTCACTGAGTCATAATCTTAGGGTCGGTTCAATGGTCGCTGCCAAAGAGAGAGAGAAAAGAAACACTCAGCGTGCACTCTAACCTAGATCAGAATGGTTACCAATTTGTCTAATCTGGTAACCACCCACTGTAACCTCAAATTCTTCTCCAAACCTGAAAGAAGAATTAGTCGGGATCACCCGAGGAGTAAACCAACTCATCAGTGGGAATCGGGATCCAACTATCATCGCATGATATTGTGACGGAATCCGCTCACGCTATCACACTCCAGAAGGTATGCGCATATCTGGCAAGTTTCAGTTTCTTTAGAAACTCCCGATGCGATTTCTGCCCCATGCTCTTATGACCTTGGCGTGAGGTCAAAATATCATAAGTCACATGTCAAGTTCTACCCGTCATTGTCCAGGTTAATTTGAACCCACCCGTACATACCCTTGACGTAGGCCAAAATAGTAGTACGACTGTCCCAAACCAATGCATCTATCTATGCAACAGATAAATACCCGGCAGCTACCAATCACTATGCCTTGGCGTGAGGTCAAAATATATAGCTTGAATACTACCGAATATTTAACTGAAATGACGGAGGGCTACGAATGGTTTCTGGCGAAAACCTTTAACGTAATGAACTTGATATCGTTGAAGGAACGGATAGCTTTTATGAAAATATAGTAACGAAAACCTTCACTAAAGAGGTCACTCCCGGTGAAGGGATCTCGGCTCTTTCCCCGTAGAATGAGGTGCAGGATATTCCAACTGAATACCACGATGCAAAGTAAAAGTAATCGGCTATAGTGAAGTTATTGCCCTGACGCAAACTTCTGTCCAAGGGGTCACTCCCGGTGAAGGGATCTCGGCCCTTGCCTCGTCGACTGAGGAGCAGGATATTCCAACTGAATACCACGATGCAAAACAAAAGTGAACGTCCTTGCAATAACAGCTTTTTGAAAAAGGTTCCAACAACATCAGAATAGGTTTGTTTTTAACTTGCATTGATCCGAATCAACGCAGTCCCATCAATTGATCACACCACAAAGAACGAAATACAATGATGTACGTATATGCCATCCGCATTCGCCACTGGGTCCCGTCATTACCCGTTAGGTTAGCTAACTAACGACAGAGCGGGGACTGGACTAGCGTGGATGCAAAACATATACAACATCTACTAATATATATACCAATATATAATATTTCGCTCAAGGCGTGATAAAATGTAACATCACAGAAATGTACAGCATCACAGAACAATACAGATATCTGGGATCCCCGGGTTTCACAGAGCCGCTACTGAAACCCGACGTTCCCCTGGTCGTGTGGATAGCCTGTGCAATGAAATCCTAGACCCCTACGGGCGCGGCAAGTTACCCGCCAAAACCTGAAGTGAGGCAGCCCCCTTCAGCACCGTGAATGGACCACCCAGCACTTCACGGAATCCGGTAACTTGGGTACCCCTCCTGGGTCAACCTATACCCCCTACGAGTGCGGCGAATAGCCCGCCAATTCTAGAGTAAAGCCCCCTCCGTCTCAATGTCATGAGATGCGGGCTTGTTGCCCTCTAGAACCCGGCTATCCGTGCACCCCTCCGCGGGGTAATCCTAGTACAGAAAATAAAATATACATACAACGGGTACATCGACCGCAACCTGGTCGTGCCCCAAAATAATAATATACAGACAGGCAGTGACGGCAGTCCACATGTCGGACGCTCGCCCCGCAATATCAAATGTACATAATACAACAAAACTGTACTAACATTGCATCCAGGCTATCCCCCACGACCGATCCGCAACATCACAGTACAATCACAGAACATCAACGTGAATGTCACGTTCGCAAATCCGTCTAACCGGGCTATAGCAGTTAGACAGGATTTACCGATCAAGTGACATTCACGGTCGCAGATATAATGTAAATACTGTGAACTAATGTGTTTAAAATATCCGATCAATCAAATTTTACCAAGTGGGCCTCCAAGCAATACTGTAGCACTCACAGAAATTTTGGGCCCAAACAAAGTATACCAAAACCCCTATTTTCAGTCCAAAAGCCCACTGCAAAAAATTTGTGAAGTGAATCCAAATTCCTGCGGCGGAACCGCGGCCAAAGAGAGGTTATGGCCGCGGTTCCGTGGTCGTACGGAAGGATAAGGTGACCAAAATTTTACAGTGTTCTTAGGATTCCCTGCACATTATTCTGCAACACCCTGAAAAATTTTTCGAGACAAAAAAAATTTCGACAGAAACTGATATGCATGAAAACACGGGTTTTAGGACTTTTGTTCGATCGGAAATGTAAACACGTTAGACCAAGCAAGACTATGTTAATGGCGAGGCTCTGATACCACTGTAAGTGCACGGCGTCGCCTCGGCCGTCAATCCGACGCCGGAATGCGGAAGGGGTGATTTACTTTAACTTTTCAAACCGGCACCACCGCGCACTATAAACCCGGATCGTGCCATTAAACTAGTCCTAGCTATCTAGAGAGGGGGTAGATGTAAGTCTACGCTAGCGCCCCGGCAGTCTACAGACGCCAAATGCGGAACAAAAACTTTTTAACTGGCGCTATCGTATACTTTAACTCGGATCTTCCATTATTGCTAAACTAACAAACTGTAAAGAGTGTAGAAAGGTTATACCGAACGATCCGAGTCCTTCGTTCTTCAACCATCATCCCACGCTCCGTTGCGGCTGCTCCGATCTCGTCGATCTCCGATATCCTCGTCGAGGTGGCACCACGTCGACGATTCTTTAAACGGGCTCCCGCCTCTGACTTGAGGCAACTCGATCGTCAAGTTTGCTAAAAGAGACGACCAAGAATGATGTAGAGATTGAGTAGATGACTTTGTCTCACTTCGTCCAAAACCGTGGACGATCGGTTAATGAAGTTGCCGAGGGAATTGGGTGATGGAATTAAATGAACTGTAAAATTCCATGCACCCCAAATACTATCATATCTTTTTACAACCATGAAAAATTCAAGTGAGAGAGAGAGGGGGGGCGGCCTCGTATAGCAAGAGGGGGGGTGACCGTATGAGAAAGAGGATAACCTTAAGCAAAAGATATTATGAACAAATATCCTAAGGAAAACAAAACCATTAATATCAAAGCATGAGTCATTAAACACATCATCAAAAAACCATTAATGCACTAATGAGTCATGAAGTCTAGTCATCATATAGAACCTTCTAGAAGCTTCTAGAAGCATGACTCTCTCTCATCCAAGAAAAGATAAATCCGTCTTTAACCGAATGTTAAAAGACGGCTGATAGAAAACTGGAAACTGGCAACTTCCAAAAGTGATCCTGAAACGACTTTCAGGATAACCCCGAAACTGTATAAATATACCCGCATTTGTATTACGACCGAATACAAATGCAACTGAGACAAAGATATTATACCTACTCAATATAATACTCGGATCCGGCTTAAACCAAAACCGACCAGTATCATCTGCCCGAAAAATAACACGTGCGTAAACGCACGTGCATTTTCCGAACCCTGCCATAAAACCTTACGGCCTCTACAACGTTTCGTCCGAACTTGGGAAACTGTCTGTGGGGGACTCTAATGACTCGTCAGTACCCTGGCAGTGGGTTTAACCACAAACCGTCAGCGGCACTAGCAATGCGTAACGGCTGCCCATGGACTGACCTCAAGGGATGCCGATGAGCGCACTCATCCGGAAAACCCTACTGAGCCTAACAGTGACAATGTATATACAGTCCGGTCCATTCGTCTATGAGTATCGCATATCTTCCTAGGGGGCTAGTAACGTCAGACCCCCAATAGCAGTATAAGTCGTGTCGGAGTGAAGCCCAATAACACCCTGAGATACTACTGGAGTACCTACCAGTAAATCTCCTGTCATGGCCATGGACTTTGTGCAATGGCTCTCCTAGACACAGCACGACCTCGCCCCCAATACCGGGAGAGACGAATCCCCTGCCGATCCGCTCACGTGCCTCCATATGGCTCGGGACTGTACCCAAAAACTACCTGTATGCACGACTCCTTTGAGCCGTGGTAGGGTAGAAATCAAAGCACAGTGGGAACTCACACGAGACAAATGACGACCTCAGGTCGATGAACTAACCTGTACACATGTCACCAGGGAACTGCTATCTGACGATATGTATAATACCAACTAGCAGGTTCCCGGCGAGTCCTGTCCGGTGTACTCATAACCCAATGAGCACCTGTATACATCTTAGGTGATCCAACTGACACCAGTGGCTTGTGAGACCGGCCACCGCCCCTCGTCGGGGTCTCGACTGTACACACTAGTCTACTCCGGAGTATCGATGCCCTGTCTCGAAACTCCCACGACTAGGGACCACAAATAAGGATATGCGTATAAACCACCCAACTCTCACGTATATGATCGCCATCATACTGTTGGTGGTAAAGCAAGATCCTAAGGGCTCTATCAAAGTGTAGCAGTGATCAGTCACCTGAACCTGTACACTACTGATAAAGGCAAACCAGATAGCATACTATCATCTTGAGTAAGACTGTCATACCGGTATAGGTCCTCCGCAATCATTGCAATCACGTACCTGCGATCCAATAATTGACTATGAGGGCACTATCTCCAACAATCTCCCACTTGCACTCAAGGCTAATTATTGCGATGTCGACTACTCACAGCCCGTGTGAAACCGAACATCCAACTCCTCTACTAATCAGTTTCACAAAGCCCGTTTGTAAAACTATTGTGTTCGAGAAATAGCCTTAGTGAGTGGATCCGCCTAGAAGTTTCTTTCTATATCTCTCTTAATCTCAAGTTCGCGGAGAAAGCCATCTCCCGAATTGAGTAATACCTGTCTTAGAATATGTCTGGATATCTGATGGGACCTGGTTCATAAATGAACTCCAAATCCAAACTTCTTAGACTGTATCGATCACTGAACCTAATCAGTATCCGGCACCATGCCACCCACAGTATCCTCTTGAACCACCTGTCCATAATATTGTCCCTCTTCGTCAGAGGGAAAAACTATAACTCTGACAATCACTCTGTCATCCATGTCACCTTTGAAGCCTGGAATGATAACCGTCTCCCGAAGGAGGCTGCCGTCATCAAATCCGTAGAACATGTACTTATGTTCTAAAATTGGTTCCTTATGTTTCTCCAGGATTGGATTAATACAAAATTATTGCGTCTAGTGCAAAACCAACATTTGGTGTGGTACTTGACATCTCATGATTGACTCAATTGCCTAAGAAAGTGATCTGCCAATCATGCACATCCCTCTCCCCTTTAGTCTATACGACACCTTTAAAGAGGGTGACTCCATCACCTGCAGGTACACCACCATGCTAGGAGTCATCTATTCTAAAAACCATTAGAATACTGTCAAAGTACCCACATTGGGAAACTACCCAAATCCAGATCTAAAACCATAGATCTAGAAACCAGAATGTCAAATATTATATCCATATCCTGTCTGGAGAAACAACTGTGTGACGACCACAGTACAACCGATCGTAGTATAGGAATTTTACTTCCTACTCTGTGTATGTCATCCAGATACCATGACATCACACCCTACTACCTTCTTAACAGATCCATCCCCTTATTCTGATTAAAGTCAAAACCATGACTGTCATATCAAAATTAGATGATCTATCTCCGCTATAACTGCTCAAATCTATAAATAGATATAAGCTACTTGCCCACTATGCTTCCGATGCTCCCACTGACTATGACAACCCTCCTACCGGGTCTCACAGCCTGGAACAACAGTAGTGTCAAGTCTGGGTAGGTAAGAACCTCCCTGTCACCGTCTCTGAGGCTACCGAAGTACCTCTCGGGCGTCTGAGGTTACCTACCATACCTGCGGAGTGGCTATTGGAATGTCAAACCTGATTGAATGTATAGGTCCTATTAAATTTTCCGTAATCGTTCGCGGTTCTGGAATCACTTCCAGTTCTACCATACTCCCACTTCTGTTTTCTGAAAAAGATCCATTTTACTAAAACTGTGGCGAGTCAAGAACAATATCACTATTGATCTTCCAAATGGTAGAATATCAACCCTCGTCATAGCCAGGGTCAACCCACAAACTGCCACTACAGAAACGTGCCCTGAGTTATCCAGAGTCTGGTTTTAAGCACAAGCTGGACAACTCCCCGTACCTTAATATCTTTTAAGGTACGATCCATTCTATATCCAATATAGAAACTTTGGCACTAATTTAATTGGAACCAGATTCAAATCATGCAGCTGTCTCCAGTGCATATCAACTTAATGGAAAGAGGCTAATCAGCATTACTCAACTTAGGAATCCATCCAATTATGAGTAACCTGAAAGAGAAACACGTTTCTCAAAACCATCACTATCATCTGAATACTAATCACAAGAATCTACATCTTCGATCTCTTTGAAGAATCCCGATACTTGTGATACCTGGTTCTCTACTTTATTCTTATACCCACAACTTCTCAAAACTTAGACCTTGTATTTCTACGAAACACTTGTCTAAATACTAGAGAAGTTATAAGTAAACAGAACATAGTACGAGGACCTACCCCTTTGTCCTGATGGACACTTGGACAACATACAATACTCTGTATAAGTCCGCTGAGTTAAACAACTCAAAACCTGTGCGTCGTAGGTTGAAAAATGTATCCTGGCGATTTCCTCAAATATCACCAATTACAACGAATTCCGATATAATGAGGATGATCACCTAATTCCCAATAACTTACTCCCACTCATCATCTGTAAAACCATACAGATATGAGAATGAAACCTGGTAAATACATACCCTTGGAGTAAGTGTCTAATCGGGAAAACAGTTTTTCCTTTAACAATGCACTGAAACATGAAAATGTTTCGTAGGGGTATCCTGGTATTCATAGCAATGCCTCTTCCATAATCCAATTCATGACTTCAACCATATATTTTATTGCCATCTCTCCAAATCCCTTTATTTGTCTTTAGTCGTTACCTTCTGTACACCATCGTTAGGCTAACTGGTTTTCTTCCTTCCCTACCGTTCGGCACCAGCCTATGGTTTGGAAGAAGACTATCCAGTAAGCATAATAGGTGTACCCTCCTAAACCAAGGAGTACTCGCATCTCGAGAGAAGGTGACGATAAAAGACAACTGAATAATACCTTATTCTTTTAAAGGTGAAATAGGAGCGGCGATGAAATACGCGGTTTTGGTCGTGAATGATATCAGTCGCAATTTACTTTGCCCTCTTTCTAATCCCTTTATTTTGTCTTTACATATTACCTTCTGCACACCCTACTTAGGCTAATTGGTTTTCTTCATTCCCTACCTTTCGGCATCAGCCTATGGTTTGGAATAAGACTATCCAATAAGCGTAATAGGTGTACTCTCCTAAACCAAGGAGCTCTCGCAACCTGAGAGAAGGTGATAATAAAAGACAACTGAATAAACCAATTCTTTTTCTCCTGAACCTGGATCCATCCTCGAAGAAGTCCCTTCGAGTTCGTATATAACCATACGATGGATCTATCCAATGGAAGTGGATATCCGTAGTAATACGGGTGTTCTGAGAAATGCAAAGGGTAAAAGAAGGAGTGGCAATGACTTATGCAACACAGACAATCCAAAAGCCAGTATTTTAAGAAGGTTCGGTCAACCTGGTCACTGAGTCATAGTCTAGGGTCGGTCAAAGGTCGCTGCCAAAGAGAGAGAGAAAAGAAACACTCTGCGTGCACTCTAACCTAGATCAGAATGGTCATCATTTTATCTAATCCGGAAACCTCCCACTGTCCTGTCAAATTCTCCTCCAAACCTAAAGAAGAATCAATCGGGATCACCCGAAGAGTAAACCAACTCATCAGTGGGAATCGGGATCCAACTCTCATCGCATGATAACGTGATGGAATGCATCCACGTTACTCATACTCCAGATGGTATGCACATACTTGGCAAGTTTCAGTTTCTTTAGAAACTCCAGATATTGTTTTATGCCCCATGCTCTTATGACCTTGACGTATGCCAACAAATCATAAGTCACATGTCAAGTTCTGCCCGTCATTATCTTGTTAATTTGAACCCACCCGTACATACCCTTGACGTATGCCAACAAGGTAATACGACTGTCCCAAACCAACTCATCTATCTATGCAACAAATGAATACCCAGCAGCTACCAAACACTATGCCTTGACGTATGCCAACAAACATAGCTTGAATACTACTGACCATCCATAAGAAACGACGGAGGGCTACGGCTGGTTTTTGGCGAAAAACCTTTAACGTAGTGAACTTGATATCGCTGAAGGAACCTGATAGCTTTTTAAAATATAGTGGCGAAAACCTTTTGCTAAAGAGGTCACTCCCGATGAAGGGATCTCGGCTCTTTCCTCGTGGAATGAGGTGCAGGATATTCCACTGAATACCGCTATGCAAAGCAACTTGTAATCGACTATAGTGAAGTTATTACTCTGACGCAAACTTCTGCCCAAGGGGTCAGTCCCGGTGAAGGGATATCGGCCCTTGCCCCGTCGAATGAGGTGCAGGATATTCCACTGAATACCGCTATGCATAACAAAAGGAAACGTCTTTGCAATAACACTTTTTAAATTTTTCCAACAACTGTAAACAGGTTTGTTTAACTTTGCATTGATCAGAATCAATGCAGTCCCATCAATTAATCACACCAGAAAAGAACGAAAATAAAATGTACGTATATGCCATCCGCATTCGTCACTGGGCCCCGTCATCACCCGTTAGGTTACTTAACTAACGACAGAGCGGGGACTGGACTAGCGCGGGTGTAAAACATATACAACATCTAATAGTATATAAACCAATATACAATAATCGCTCCAGGCGTGATAGTATGCAACATTACAGAAAAGTAATAAGCATCACAGAACAATACAGATAATCTGGGATCCCCGAGTTTCACAGAGCCGCTGCTGAAACCCGACGTTCCCCTGTCGTATGGATAGCCTGTGCAATGAAACCTAGACCCCTACGGGTGCGGCAAGTTACCCGCCAAAACCTGAAGAGAGGCAGCCCCCTACAGCATAGTGAATGGACCACCCAGCACTTCACGGAATCCGGTAGTCTTGGGCACCCCTCCTTGGGTCAACCTGTACCCCCTACGAGTGCGGCGAATAGTCTGCCAATTCTAGAGTGGGACCCCTCTGCCTCTCAAAGCCATGAGATGCGGACCCGTTGCCCCCCAGAACCCGGCTATCCGTGCACTCCGTCGCGGGGCAAAACCTAGTACAGTAATGAAAAATAGTACAATAGGTACATCGACCGCAACCTGGTCGTGCCCCAAAAAGAATATTATACAACAGGCAGTGACGGCAGTCCACAAGTTGGACGCTCGCCCCGCAATATCAAATGTACAAATAAACACAAACTGTACTACCATTGCACACCGCTATCCACCACGACAAATCCGCAACATCACAGCACAAAACAGAACATCAACGCGAATGTCACGTTCGCAAACCCGTCTAAAAGAACTATAGCAATCAAACGCGGTTTACCGATCAAATGACATTCCCGGTCGGAGATATAATGTAAGCACTGTAACTAACGTGTTTAAATTTTGATCGACCAAATATCAAAAAGTGGGCCCCACGACTTACTGGTGAACAGTAACAAAATCTGGGCCAAAACGATATTTACCAAAAACCACAAAATCCAACAGAGGAGACACATACAAAATTTGGTGCACTGATCCCATCATATGGCCGCGGATGCGCGGCCAAACCATGGGTTTGGCCGCTAATTCGCGGCGCTTTGGTGAGATCACGTGCTCAAATTTTGCACGTGTGCTTAAAAAACCCTGCACAGTTTTCTGAGATGTGTGAAATATTTTTAGGACACCGTTTAAAATCAACAGAAACTGTCATATTGTAAAAATGTGATTTTTGATTTCCGGTCGGATCGATATTTTAAACGCGTTAGCACAAGTTAGTATAGCAAAATGGTGAGGCTCTGATACCACTGTAAGTCTACGCTAGCGCCCCGGCAGTCTACAGACGCCAAATGCGGAACAAAAACTTTTTAACTGGCGCTATCGTATACTTTAACTCGGATCTTCCATTATTGCTAAACTAACAAACTGTAAAGAGTGTAGAAAGGTTATACCGAACGATCCGAGTCCTTCGTTCTTCAACCATCATCCCACGCTCCGTTGCGGCTGCTCCGATCTCGTCGATCTCCGATATCCTCGTCGAGGTGGCACCACGTCGACGATTCTTTAAACGGGCTCCCGCCTCTGACTTGAGGCAACTCGATCGTCAAGTTTGCTAAAAGAGACGACCAAGAATGATGTAGAGATTGAGTAGATGACTTTGTCTCACTTCGTCCAAAACCGTGGACGATCGGTTAATGAAGTTGTCGAGGGAATTGGGTGATGGAATGAAATGAACTGTAAAATTCCATGCACCCCAAATACTATCATATCTTTTTACAACCATGAAAAATTCAAGTGAGAGAGAGAGAGAGGGGGCCGGCCTCTTATAGCAAGAGGGGGGGTGACCGTAGGAGAAAGAGGGTAACCTTAAGTAAAAGATATTATGAACAAATATCCTAAGGAAAACAAAACCATTAATATCAAAGCATGAGTCATTAAACACATCATCAAAAAACCATTAATGCACTAATGAGTCATGAAGCCTAGTCATCATCTAGAACCTTCTAGAAGCTTCTAGAAGCATGACTCTCTCTCATCCAAGAAAAGATAAATCCGTCTTTAACCGAATGTTAAAAGACGGCTGATAGAAAACTGGAAACTGGCAACTTCCAAAAGTGATCCTGAAACGACTTTCAGGATAACCCCGAAACTGTATAAATATACCCGCATTTGTATTACGACCGAATACAAATGCAACTGAGACAAAGATATTATACCTACTCAATATAATACTCGGATCCGGCTTAAACCAAAACCGACCAGTATCATCTGCCCGAAAAATAACACGTGCGTAAACGCACGTGCATTTTCCGAACCCTGCCATAAAACCATACGGCCTCTACAACGTTTCGCCCGAACTTGGGAAACTGTCTGTGGGGGACTCTAATGACTCGTCAGTACCCTGGCAGTGGGTTTAACCAGAAACCGTCAGCGGCACTAGCAATGCGTAACGGCTGCCCATGGACTGACCTCAAGGGATGCCGATGAGCGCACTCATCCGGAAAACCCTACTGAGCCTAACAGTGACAATGTATATACAGTCCGGTCCGTTCGTCTATGAGTATCGCATATCTTCCTAGGGGGCTAGTAACGTCAGACCCCCAATAGCAGTATAAGTCGTGTCGGAGTGAAGCCCAATAACACCCTGAGATACTACTAGAGTACCTACCAGTAAATCTCCTTCCATGGCCATGGACTTTGTGTAATGGCTCTCCTAGACACAGCACGACCTCGCCCCCAATACCGGGAGAGACGAATCCCCTGCCGATCCGCTCACGTGCCTCCATATGGCTCGGGACTGTACCCAAAAACTACCTGTTTGTACGACTCCTTTGAGCCGTGGTAGGGTAGAAATCAAAGCACAGTGGGAACTCACACGAGACAAATGACGACCTCAGGTCGATGAACTAACATGTACACATGTCACCAGGGAACTGCTATCTGACGATATGTATAATACCAACTAGCAGGTTCCCGGCGAGTCCTGTCCGGTGTACTCATAACCCAATGAGCACCTGTATACATTTTAGGTGATCCAACTGACACCAGTGGCTTGTGAGACCGGCCACCGCCCCTCGTCGGGGTCTCGACTGTACACACTAGTCTACTCCGGAGTATCGATGCCCTGTCTCGAAACTCCCACGACTAGGGACCACAAATAAGGATATGCGTATAAACCACCCAACTCTCACGTATATGATCGCTATCATACTGTTGGTGGTAAAGCAAGATCCTAAGGGCTCTATCAAAGTGTAGCAGTGATCAGTCACCTGAACCTGTACACTACTGATAAAGGCAAACCAGATAGCATACTATCATCTTGAGTAAGACTGTCATACCGGTATAGGTCCTCCGCAATCATTGCAATCACGTACCTGCGATCCAATAATTGACTATGAGATCACTATCTCCAACAGTAGAGAGATATACCGAGCGATCCGTGTCCTTCGGTCTTCTCGTCGTCGTCCCGATCTCCCGCGGAATGTCCGGTCTCCACCTCCTTGCCGGAAGGGCACCACGTCGCCTGCTTCTTTTACGGGCTCCCACCTCTATACCGAGGCAACTCGGGCACGAAGTTAGCGAGCCGACGTGCCCAAGGTTTGCTGTAGAATGTGTGTAAAACTCATGTCTCACTTTGGGGTTATGGAGGTTGCCATTTGGTGGAGGAATGATATGTAACCTTTTGAGATGAAACTTGGGATTTTGTGAACACAAGAGAACCAAAATCCCACACCACAAAAAAATGGGCAGCCCCTAATGAGCTTGGCCGGCCACCCCAAATAGAGAGGAGAGGAAAGAGAGTGTGGTGAGTGTGTCAATCAAAAGAATGAGTGAGCCAACCAATAATCCAAGGGAGAGAGAGAAAAGGCTATCATGCAAAGACATGATCACTAGGAAAGTCCAACACTCAAACAACAATCATCACTTCCAAAAGTCATGCCATCATGAAGATAGAAGTCAAGCAATGATGGATTAATCAAGTCAATGGATGGTGCACCCATCATGAAAACCATCATGATGCAACAAAATGCAAAGAACACCCTCCACAAATGCTTATTTGCACAAATGAAAATAAGCCCTCCTCCACCAATCTTCAGCCATTGAATGATACAAAGAAATATGGCTGAAACGGAAAACAAACTGGCAACTCCAGAAAACTGGTCCCGTAATAAATTACAGGAAAACCCCGCTACTGTGTATACACACCCACATTTGTATTCCGACCGAAATACAAATGCAATGAGACAAAATCTACACTGTACTATACTAGGATCCGGCTTAGACCAAAGCCGGCTAGTATTATCCGTCCGATCCTGATCCGTGCAATACCGCACGTATCTGATCGAACCCTGCCATATCTTCATACGGCCTCTACAGCGTTTCGCCCGAAACTTGAGTAACTGAATGTGGGGGACTCTAAAGACTCGTCAATACTATTGCTGTGGATTTAACCACCAGCACGTCAGAGGTATTAGCCATACATGACGGGCCACCAGCTATTGACCGAAAGGGACGTCGATGAGCGAACTCTTCCTGACACCCTACTGAGCCTGTCAGTGACAATATCCGTACAGTCCGGTCCGTTCGTCTATGAGCATCGCATGGCGGGCCTAGGGGGTTGGTAAAAGTCAGACCCCCAAAAGCGGTACAAGTCGTGTCGGAGTGTAGCCCAGAACACCCTGAGATACTACTGGAATACCTACCAGTAAATCTCCTGCCTTGGCCAAGGACTTCGTGTAATGGCTCTCCTAGACACAGCGCGACCTCACCCCCAATACCGGGAAAGACGAACCCCTAAAGATCCGCTCACTGCCTCCATATGGCTCGGGACTGTACCCAACTAAAACCTGTTTGCACGTCTCCTTTGAGCGTGGTAGGGTAGTAATCAAAGTACAGTGGGAACTCACACGAGACAAATGAGGATCCCCAGGTCGATGAACTAACACGTACACATGTCACCAGGGAACTGCTATCTGACGTCAGGTATAAGACCAACTAGTATGTTCCCGACGAGTCCTGTCCAGTGTACTCATAACCCAATGAGCACCTGTATACATTTTAGGTGATCCAACTGTGACACCAGTGGCTTGTGAGACCGGCCACCGCCCCTCGTCGGGGTCTCGAATGTATACACTAGTCTACTCTGGAGTATCGATGCCCTGTCTCGAAACTCCTACGACTAGGGACCTTTTAAGGATGTGCTTATAGACTACCAGCTCCCACGTATATGATCGCCCTCATATTGCTGGCAGTCAAGCAAGAATCCTAGGGGCTCTATCAACGTGCAATAGTGACCTCTCAGGTCACCTAAAGCAGTACACGATGATAAAAATAAACCAGATAGCATACTATCATCTTGAGTAAGACTGTCCTACCGGGATAGGTCCTCCCTCAATCATTGCAATCACATGCCTGTGATCCAATAATTGACTCTGAGGGCACTATCTCCAACAGGCCCATATGAGGTTGGACTCCACCCCGGCGGTTACTTCCTCCGTCTCCAGTGACCGACGTGTCCATCAGGAACTGGAGAGCTTGAGGGCCACCGTTCAGGAGTTGAAGGAGATGCTGGCATGTATACTACTTTATAGTAAAATATCATGTCATATTATATAGATATCAACATATCCATAATTAGTACGTAGCTTGAGCTTATTTGGTTTTAGACTTAAGTTTGATTAATCATACATACAGATGTAATTAAAATAAACAACAAACTAGATATCCAAACGGGGTTTCGAAATAACTTAATAATGATACGAATTCGAATAATACACAGTTCTTACACGCTTATTACACACGTTAGGTCCAGACGCGACAGGGTATATCGGCCGAGCCTCCACATGCATCTCCTTCGGCTGCGGCTCCGCAAGCCACTACATCGGCTGCGGTTTCGCAGACAGCTCCTATAGCTCCACCGCCCGCTCAGACTCCCGCAGCCGCGGCTCCGCAAGAGACTACCTCGACGGCGGCTGCGCAGACCACATCGCCAGCTCCACAGGCCGCTCAGACTCCCGCTCGCGCCGAATTGCAGAGTTTATTGACTGAGGAGCAGGCGCGCGTTATTCTATCGTTATTCAGAGGTGGAGCTGGACCGAACTAGGGTAGCTTTTTGGTTCTTATTTTTTGAAACATGTATTTATTTATATCATACACATTGTACTACATTTTGAAACGATATTGATATTGGTTTATATTTATATCATATTCAGTTTTTGGGTTTCTTTTGTATATTATATATATGCGTGAGATGTGATTATGAATACTGCGATATATGTTGTGTGATGATTAATTTTATATTTGATTGATGTATATATTATTGTGCACAGGGCGGGAAAAAATCAGGCAGCCCTTTTTTTTAAAAAAAATACAGATAATATGTACCTACGGATTAATCCGTAGGTACACATGTTGCCCCTACGGCTATATCCGTAGGGGAAAAATATCAGCAGTAACTGATATTTCCCCCCTGATTTCAGTACCAGGGGGTTGGGAGTGCCCCTACGGACATATCCGTAGGGGCCACGGCCTGTCCCTACGGCGTTATCCGTAGGGGCAAAATATCAGAAATCCTGATATGTTGCCCCTACGGATAGGTACCTACGTAGATATCCGTAGGGGGTAGTACATGGCCCTACGGTTATGTCCGTAGGTACATTTAATATATTAATAAAACTGTAAATAATATAACTTTTTTTACCCTGCGGCCTACTCCGTAGGGGCAACAGGACCTACACAGAAATCCGTAGGGGCAAGAATTTGCCCGTAGGGGCAAGTTCAAGGCTTCAACTTGCACCTGCGGCCTTTGCACCTACGGGGTATTTTTTCTCCCCTACGCATATCTCCGTAGGGGCAGTGGGTTGCCCCTACGGATAAATCCGTAGGGGCAACCCTTATTTGTAGTAGTGGGTGTCCCGAAATAAGAAGGACTGGTACGAGAGACTGCAAGAGGCTCTCTGGGCGTATCGAACTACGTTCAAGACGGCCACGAACACAACGCCGTACGCGTTGGTATTCGGTACAGAAGCAGTACTCCCCCTCGAGATAGAGTTACCCTCTCTACGAGTGGCAGTCCACTACGAGCTGACGGACGAAGAAAATGCTCACCTTCGGCTTGAGGAGCTTGATGCCCTTGATAAAACCCGGCTCATAGCGCAACAAAATCTAGAAGCTTATAAAGCAAAGATGACGCGCTCATATGAAAGATTGACCCGACCGAGGGCATTCCGCCAAGGCGAACTCGTGCTAGTGATCAAAAGACCTGTGATCCCCAATCGCGCCAAGCGGGGAAAATTCGAGCCGAATTATGAAGGCCCGTACATCATAGACAAGGTCTACCAGGGTGGAGCCTATCTACTCATGGATATGTACGGTGAAAGGCCTTACAGGACAATAAATGGTCGATTCCTAAAGAAATACTACGCTTAGCGAGTTACTGCCTAGGTCAATGATAGATGACGACGACTATGTCCGCTCGCTATCTTCCTAAGCTCAAACTTTATAAGCAGTATCCAGCCTTCTCCTGGATGGACCGAAACGTCCTTAAACTAATGATGGACCGCAATGTCCTAAAACTTGCAAACGACTGAAACGTCTTTAAACTACTACCGCAGCATCCTCAGGCGGACGAAATAAAAAAAAGAATAAAGAATAAAATTAAAAAAATTTAAAAAAAAATAGAAAAACGGTATGTCCATAAGCAAAACGGGCACGGATGAAAATCCGAAAGGGCTCCGTGAGTAAAAACAGCAGGGCTACCGGCGAGTGTTCGTGAAAACCCGAAAGGGCGCGACCTCGTAAAAAAAAAAGAAAATAAAAAGAATAGAAAGAAAAACGGTATGCCCATAAGCAAAATGGACATGGATGAAAACCCGAAAGGGCTCCGTGAGTAAAAACAGCAGGGCTACCGGCGAGTGTTCGTGAAAACCCGAAAGGGCGCGACCTCGTAAAAAAAAGAGAGAATAAAAAGAATAAAAAGAAAAACGGTATGTCCATAAGCAAAATGGGCACGGATGAAAACCCGAAAGGGCTCCGTGAGTAAAAACAGCAGGACTACCGGCGAGTGTTTATGAAAACCCGAAAGGCGCAACCTCGTTAAAGGACACTTACAAGGTCCTCTCGACCTTGTAAGGAGAAACCACCCGCGTGAGATCCTTACGACTCACAAGGGAAAAACACACTTAGGGATCCCCACGATTCCTAAGGAGAAAATACACTTGCGAGATCCTCACGACTCGTAAGGAGAACTCTCTTATGGGACCCTCACGGCTCATAAGATTTGAAAGTCTTAAGTTACAGAGACCTAAACCTGTACTTAAGCAACCTCCACAACCTTCGATATTGCCCTACAAGTGGCTCAGCACTGACCCTTGTATACAATCCACGGGCGCGAATAAACATTTCCCTAACCAAGTTTCATCTGTGATTGGGGATATGTGCGCATGATGAACAACCTTTATAAGTCCTCTCGACTTACAAGGAAAAGACCCTCTTGTAGGATCCTTACGACTTACAGAGGAACGTACATTTAGGAATCCTCACGATTCCTAAGGAGAAAATACACCTACAAGATCCTCACGACTTGTAGGGAGAAATACCTTTGTGAGACCCTTACGGCTTATGAAGTTAAAAGCCTTAGTCGACAGGACCTTAACCATGTTCGCTAAGCCACCTTTGTTCGACATCGACAGAGGCAAATGATGATTCGCTCCTGGCAATATCCCAGTTGTAGCGGTGCTGATACCGAAATCGGTGTTTAATTTCAGGTGAAAAGCCGGTAGGCCGCACATGAATACGAAACAGCCAAAATGATTGGGCAACTTGCAATAAAAAGCAGCAAGTAAAAACGTATGCATATAAAACAGCCGAAATGATTAGGCAACTCGCAATAAGAAGCAGCGAGTAAAAATAAAATAAATAGCCGAAATGATTGGGCAACGCGAAAAATAGCCGAAATGATTGGGCAATCGCGACTTCCGCGATGTAAAAAGCTGAAATGATAGAGCATCGCAGAAAGAAATAAAAAAAATGAAAGAATGAAACTTTTGCCCTGCAGGTAAGTCCATAGTGACCCCTGTATACAATCCATGGGCATAAACAAAAAAAGGAAAGGGGACAACATTTCCCTACCAGGCTGCGTCAAAGGGAAGTCTTTATGAGACCCTCACGGCTCATAAAGTTGAAAAGTTTTAGGTGGCAGATCCTACCCCTGTCTTCTAAGCCATTACTGCCCTACAAAGAGGTTAAGATGGACCATCTATGAGCCACACTTGCTAAAGCACATTCCACTGAAATGGAGAAGTTACTCATGAGCATATAAACTACTTCACACTAGAGTAAAACATAAAGAAATAGAAGGGTGCGGCTCATGGAATTGAGAGTTTGGAACTATATCTTTTAAGAGTCGAGATTTGAGTCAATGATAAATGACGACGCTTGTGTCCGCTCGTTATCTTCTCAGATCAAGATTCTGAAAGTTATATACCAACCCGAAACTGGTCATACGGTATGCATTACTCTGCACTACTTCAACCATATATATACTTACGTGGGCAAAGTAGTGCGGGGCATTTGTTCCCGCCAAAAATTTCTGCGCAAAAGAGTCCAAGGTATCAAATGGCAGCGATACGCTTAAGAAAATGCGAACCAGTATCTTCCGGCCTGTATTTGATAAATTTCCCAGTGAGAAACTGTTAAATTATGATGGTATTGAAAGCATCTCGAAAACACCTTCGATTTGATATATTATGGGCCTCATAATTCATCCGTGATCAAAAGTTATGAGTAAATGTGTTATGCACATATGATCTAAGAAAGAAGATGCGAACCAGTATTTTCCGAGCTGTATTTTGACAAACTCCGGAATGAGAAACAGCTAAATTCTGATGGTATTGAAATCATCTTGAAAATACCTTCGATTTGATATATTATGGGCCTCATAATTCATCCGGGATCAAAAGTTATGAGCAAATGTCTATGCACATGTGATTTAAGGAAGAAGATGCGAACCAGTATTTTCCGAGCTGTATTTTGATAAACTTCGGAACGAGAAATAGCTAAATTCTGATGATATTGAAAGCATCTCGAAAAGACCTTCGATTTAATATATTATGGGCCTCATAATTCATCCGAGATCAAAATTTATGAGCAAATGTGTTATGCACGTGTAATCTAAAATAATGCTCTACTACATGGGGAATGCATTTTTTAGTCTCACATCGGAAAAAGGAGAGGGAGAGATGGCTTCTCTACCACTCCCATATAAATAATAGGGGATACCTCTTAGAAAGGGTAGAGTTCAATCCTCAAAAGATTCAATACTCAAAGTAGCTTAGTTCTCCGAAGGAGCTTAGTTCTCCAAGATAGGAGCATGCTCCTCTCCATAATGCGCATATGCGCAAACGCCATGTGCGCTACGTGCAACGCACGTGTGCCCGCCATGCGGCACCACGTGCAACGTACGTGCGCACCACATGAGAACATTTAATAATATTAAAAGGAGCATGTTCTCCATATATAAAAGCCCTGCTTCTCCTCATAATGCGCATGTGCGCTACGTGCATGGCACGTGTGCTCGCCACGCGCGCACCACGTGCAACACACGTGCGCACCACATGAGAACATTTAATAATATTAAAAGGCGCATGTTCTCCATATATAAAAGCCCTGCTTCTCCTCATAATGCGCATATGCGCCACGTACAACGCACGTGTGCCCGCCACGAGCGCACCACGTGCAACGCACGTGCGCACCATATGAGAATATTCAATTAAAAGGAGACTCGTTCTCCATAGGAGCTTGCTCCCTCCCCCCATAATGCGCATATGGGCAAGATCCATGTGCGCTACGTGCAAATATGAGCGCCCAACATGTGCGACGCACGTGCGCCCAACACGTGCGACGCACGTGCGCGAACGCAAAGAAGCCTTTTTCAGCAGCGAGAAGCTTAAGCTCCAGCCTGTTCTTCCCTCTAATGAGTGAGACATGGTTCAAAGGGTACATCCCTCCACACCTTCGATATATGGCACTGTAATCTCCCAGTGTCGTCGGAGAGATGGTGGGTCCCAACGACCAATGATCCTTCTTTCTAAAATATAAAAAAGTGAAGAAGAGAGAACATTCACAGAGAAACAGAGAAAGAATTCAGAGAACTCCTAAAAAGAAAGTTTGAGAAGAAATCAGAAAGAAAAGAAGCTAAACCTTTGAAAAGAAGAATTTCTTCTGAAAAGATCAATGATCTAAGAACAAGATCAAGATCTTAAAATAAAAAGAAAAGATCAAATAATAAGAATAAAATAAGAAGTAATATACTTCTTTATTAGATCATTTGATCTACACAAAGGCATTGCCTTTTGATGAACCACTGGTTCTGGAATCTTAAAAAGATTCTTTTCTTGAATCCAAAATTGGATCAAGATATTAAAACAGTGCCTTGTACTTGTAAATCTGTACTGTTGCACTCTTGGGTTGGCGCAAGCCACCAGAGAGCGCCACGTGTCAGCTCCAGAACAACTTGCGCTATGCGCTTTTAAAATAGAGCATTGCACTCTGAAATTGGTGCAACTCACCAGAGCGCGCCACGTGTCAGCAGCGCAGCGCACTGCGCTACCTGCGCTTGCGCTCACCAGAGCGTGACACGTGTCACCTCCACATGCGCTTGCGCTCATTAATTAGCGCAAAGCGCCTGACAGGCCACATGACCACTGTCAGATAATTAATGCACTGCATTATTGAAAAGAATGGCCGAGCCCAATTAAAAAGGCCTAACAGGCCTAATAAAATGCCATGCATTATTTTAAAAAGGGCAGAGCCCAAACAAAGGTCTGTCGGACCAAAACAGATGCTCTGCATCATAAAAATAAAGGGACAGAACCCAAATCAAATAGGCCTTACAGGCCAAAATAAAATGCAGTGCATTATTAAACAGGGGCAAAGCCCTAGTAAAGGCCTAATAGGCCAAACGCAAATAAAAATATTGAATATTTTCAACTGGACTTAACCCAATCATGGCCATAAGTCCTCAAATTAAATTGACTGAGCACGACTGCTCCCTTAAATCAATTTACATCCGGTTCAAGGGTACATCTCCGAACTCCTCTGACACCTATCGTTGTAATCCTTCAACGACGTCGGAGAGGTGACGGGTCCCGACAACCATACATCGATACGGACTGTGGGGTCCTTAAACTCACGGACTCAAGCGTCCTTAAACTCCTGGACTCAAGCGTCCTTAAACCAACTCCCGGACTCAAGCGTCCTTAAACAAATGGACCCCCATGTCCCTAAACTGGAACATGGACCAGTACGTCCCTAAACTGGAACAATAGAGCCTCCAAATGCTCTTTTGTCGGATCTAAACGATCCCGTTTAAGTTGATCTTGGCCTCAAATATGGATAACGTATCCTTAAACCTTCAAACAGACTTTAGTCCTAAATTGGACTATAGATCCCCCAATCAACTTTGGTTCAAGGGTACATCTCTGAACTCCTCTGACATCTGTCTTTGTAATCCTTCAACGTCGTCAGAGAGGTGATGGGTCCTGACGGCCATACATGCAATGGACCACCATGTCCCTAAACTGGAAATGGATCTAGACGATCTCGTTAAGTTGATCTTAGTCTGGAAATTAGACTAGCGTATCCTTAACAAACGTTTAAGTTGATCTTAGCCTCAAATATGGCTAACGTATCCTTAAACCAAAACCCAAATCTAAGAAAATACGGATTTTGACTAATCCACGTCCTACGGGCGACGAAATAAATAGTCTCCGTATACAATCCACGGGCAACCACAAATAAAACAAACACTCACGACACGAAGTGAACTTCTGGAGCAGGAGAAAGTTGTTACCGCCGAGCGGTAGCGTAATTAACTGCAGGGACTTGCGCCTGCAGGGAAGGCGTCCCCACAATCAAAAACCCCTCAAGCGAGGGGGAATCTGATGAAGTCTGCTACATCGGCCGCATCCGCCCAAACCTCCGATATACGGTGCCATAAATCAACTTGACATCTTCGGAGTGGTGGACGCATAAAACCAAATAGCATCTGCCCCGAATCTCAGGCCTAGACGCCCCGGTCTACGAGCCGCCGTCCGGAGGGGAACATTCCTAGTGATGATATTTATATTGCGTGTGATTTTGAGTCCGCCTTGGGCGAAGAGATAGCTCCCGCTTGGGGATTCCTTATTTCATGTTATGCATATATTGCTGTTTTGTATCCGTTTGGGGCCAGTATTTACAAAGGAGACTCTGCCGAAATTTTAGGAAAATGATGTTGCTTTTAAAAAGCTTAATGTGACGTATTTGATTTAAATCGCTTTCAATAAATATTGGTTTTCCTTCACTCTACTGCTCTATTTGGTTTTGATTTCTGGGTTTTGGCTTACTTAGATTATGTACGCCTCGAGACGTTTCGTAATTTAAGTGTCAGTCACGTTCTGTACTTTTCGGGTCATGACAAAGTTGGTATCAGAGCGTTAGGTTTTACCTCTCTGAGTGTAGGATTACCCTTGGTAGATGGAGTAGGTAACTTAAGCAGAGTAACGTGGCGTGTGTATGTTCCGCGGCATACTTACGATACGGTACTCCGCCTAAGTGACCTTAGGATATAAATTGCTTGAAATTCCTTCTTCGATTCTTTATATCCTATAATACTATTGCACTATTATTATCCCGTTTCCTGTACCAGCCACTATGCCACCGAAGGCTACGAGGGCTCAGAGGGCTGCTGCCAGAGATAAGATTCGAGCGGGCTCGTCGGAGACGAGGACCGATCAGGACGACGTTCCTACCCCTCAGGGACAGATTGATCCGCCTTCCCCAGGCCGCATTGACAGGATAGAGTCAGGTATGCAGGAGTTACGTCAGATGATGGGATCCTTAGTCGAGGCCAGTCGTGCACAGAGATCTGAGGATGTACCTACCCCTGCACAGACTATGATTGTACCTGCTACCCAGACAGTTGTTCCTGCTACTACAGAGACCATTCCAGTATCATTGCAGGAGTTTATGAGGCTGAGACCTCTAGTCTTTACCGGCACAGATGCAGCGGAGGATCCGCAGACATTCCTCGACAGGTTGGCTAGGATTTTTCGTTCGCTGAGATGTTCTGACGATAGATGGGTGGAGCTCACGAGTTTTCGTCTGGATGGCCTTGCTCAGACGTGGTGCGAGTCAGTCGAGAGAGGTCGAGCTGCAGGGTTACCTCCTATGACGTGGGACGAGTTCACAGCGGTGTTTCTGGCCCGTTTCCTTCCAGAGAGCGTCCGTGATGCTCGAGCTCATAGTTTTGAGGTTTTGCGCAAGACTCCAGGGATGACAGTGTCTGCGTATGATATCCAGTTTACTCAGTTGTCCCGATATGCTCCTTACCTGTTGGACACCGAGGAGAAACGCATGAAGAGGTTCGTACGTGGGTTAGACACGCAGCTATTTCTTGCTATTTGCGCCCGGCACTTCGACACCTATGCAGCCGCGGTAGATGCAGCCTTACTTTTGGAGGAGCGCATTTCAGAGACTTTGGTCATTTCAGGGCTGAAGAGGATTCATACAAATATAGCAGCTCCAGTACATTTTGGCAGAGGCATGGCAGGCAGAGGTCGTGGCGGATTCTTCCCAGGACGTGGTGATGGTCGAGGCATGGCGCGAGGCCAGTTGTTCAGTTCCTATTCACCAAATCAGCGGCCACCTCCAGTATGTTATTGGTGTGGGAGTCCAGGTCACCTTATCAAGAATTGTACAGCAAGGCGCCAGAGTGAGCCGACAGTTCCTTATGTGACACTTCCACCCTTACCCCCTACTCAGAGAGCTCTACTTCCAACCCCTGGTGGTGCTCCACGCCAGGCATACGTTCCCAGAGGCCGTGGACGTGGCGTTACTGTTCAGAGAGGACGAGAAGGCAAAGGCCGAGGCCGAGGCAGAGGACAGCCAGCTATTGGTTGGGGACAGGCCCGAGTGTTCGCTTTGACTCCGCAGGATGCGCAGGCATCCAATGCCGTTGTGACAGGTACCTTTCCAGTATGTTCTTTCGACGCACGAGTATTATTCGACCCAAGTTCCACACATTCGTATATGTATACACACTTCGCTCTGAGGTTGGGCAGAGAGTCGTCATCGTTAGATCAGCCGCTTATTGTTGTTACTCCAGTAGGCGAGTCATTTGTCGCTCGATTTGTTTTCGATTGTGTTCTGTTCGTATCGGGGAGAGGGATTCTTCGGTTGATTTGATTCTCCTCGATATGTTGGATTTTGATGTTCTACTGGGCATGGACTGGTTAGCCACCTGTTATGCATTCGTGGACTGTAAGTCCACGTTGCCTACCCCGGTTCTTACGGGGAGGCGGAAACGGTAAAAACGATTTTTTGACACAAGGCAACATGGACTAGAAATGAGGATCTTTGCTAAACAAAAACCTAGCAAACTAACTAGAAGTTTAACTACTATGTTAGAGGGTTATACCTAGGTCTTGATCACCTTCTCTTCTAGCTCCTTAGAGTGGTTAGAACGGCTCCACCTCGTAGTCTTCTTGTTGTCGAAGAAGGATCCACCCGAAAGCCTCTACCTTGAGCTCCTACCTCAACCGAGAGGCAACTAAAGTGCTTGGCTTGCTAAACCTAGAACTTTAGAGTGAGTAGAGAAGAGTTTTGAGGGTTCTATCTCAATAGCTCATGCTTCTCAACACATGAGACATGAGAGCTTTGAGAGAGAGGAAGAGAGTGAGCTTTGGATGAGAGAGAATGAGCAAGTGAGAATGAGCTTGACTTTTTACAACCATGCTCACAAAAGAAAGAATAATGATGATAATGATAATAATTAAGAATTGTGATGGTTAGTTTCAATGACCATTATCATTTCATGCATTTAATGCATTTTGTAAAGAACAACAAGTAAACAAAAGTCATAGAAATGAAATGATGATGGTCAACAAGTCCACAATGGTCAACCGGTCAACAAAGTCAACAAGTCAACAAAAGTCAAATGTTTAACTCAACCATGGCACAATAATCCTTAATTAATATTATTAATCATATTTCTTATTCTCATTAGGGTTTAGAAAAAGTCAACGGTCAACAACCCCAATAAGAATCCTCCGAACTCCTACTGAGCCTGAATGTGACAATCTCCGTACAGTCCGGTCTGTTCGTCTGAGAGTATCGCATGTAGGGCCTAGGGGGTGGTAAACGTCAGTCCCCTAATAGCGGTACAAGTCGTGTCGGAGTGTAGCCCAGAACACCCTGAGATAACACTGGAAACGCTACCAGTATATCTCGCTTTCCCTGGCCAGGGACTTTGTGTAATGGCTCTCCTAGACACAGCGCGATATCAACCCCCAATACCGGGAGAGACGAATCATGTCTAACCGTCACTGCTTCCAAGTGCTTCGGGACTGCACCCAACTACTACCTATTTGCACGACTCATTTGAGCCGTGGTAGGGTAGTAATCTAAGAACAGTGGGAATACACTCGAGGCGAAGTGACAGTGTCAAGTCAACGGACTATGCTGTACTCATGTCACCTGGGAACTGATAACTGACGATAGGTATAATACCAAACCAATAGTTCCCAGTGAGTCATGTCTAGTGTACTCGTAACCTAACGAGCACCTGCATACTATCTCCAGTACGACGTACTGATAGCTGTGGGATAGACCATCTCCCCTCCTAGGATGAGAAGCGTATACACTAGTCTACTCTGGAGTATCGATGCCCCGTCTCGATAATCCTACGACTAGGGACCTGTATAAGGATGTGCTTGTAGATTACCCAGCCCCCACTAGTGTGACTGCCATCACAACGCTGGTAATCAAGCAAAGATCCTAAGGGCTCCACTAATGTGTATAGGCGATATGCTAAAAGAAACACATGCACACATTAAAGTAGAAACAAACCAAGTAGCATATACTGCCATTTTGAGCAAGATTGTCTATACAACTATGAATATCCCAAGCTTCCATTAAGTAATATACAAACTAGTATGATACAGTAATGGCCTCTAGGGCATATACACTAACAATCTCCCACTTGCACCAAGGCCATGTACTGGCGTATCGAAGACCTATCATCTCGATCAGCCGCTCAAACTGAGTCTGGGGTATGGCCTTCGTGAATGGATCTGTAGTGTTATTCTCTGAATTTACTCTCTTCACCTCGATCTCCCGGCGATCTACGATCTCCCTGATCAGGTGGTACCGCCTCAAAATGTGCCTGGACTTCTGATGGGACTTGGGTTCCTTCGCTAAAGCTATAGCGTCGTTGTTGTCACAATACAGCGGTATTGGATCAACAATGGTAGGAACCACCTGAAGCTCCGTGAGGAACTTCTTCATCCAGACAGCTTCCTTTGCGGCATCGCAAGCAGCTATGTACTCCGCTTCCATAGTTGAGTCAGCAACGGTCTCCTACTTGGAACTCTTCCAGCAAACCACCCATCCATTGAGGGTAAAGACATAACCCGACATGGACTTGGAGTCATCCTTGTCACTCTGGAAGCTGGAGTCAGCAAAGGCCTCGATCTGGAGGTATTTTCCGCCATACACCAAGAACATCTCCTTAGTCCTTCTCAGGTACTTGAGAATGTTCTTTACTGCTATCCAGTGTTTCTCCCCTGGGTCCGACCGATACTGGCTTACAACGCTCAATGCGTATGCTACATCTGGTCTGGTACACAACATCGCATACATTATAGAGCCTACCGCTGATGCGTAGGTTATAGATGACAAGCGAGCCCTTTCCAAATCCGTCTTGGGAGACATATCTTTGGAGAGGGTGATTCCGTGATAAGCCGGTAGATTACCGCGCTTTGAATCTTCCATACTGAATCGTTTCAGTATGGTATCGATGTACCTGGACTGCGAAAGTCCCAACATACTCTTAGATCTATCATGATAGATCTGGATCCCCAGAATGTAGTTGGCATCGCTCAGGTACTTCATAGAGAACCTCTGTGACAAGAATCCTATGACTGACTGTAGCATAGGAATATCATTTCCTATTAGGAGAATGTCATCCACATACAAGACGAGGATTACCACAGTTCTCCCTACAATCTTACTGTAAATGCATGGTTCATCTGGGTTTTTGATAAAGTCGAATTCTTTGACAGTATCATCAAAGCGGATGTTCCAACTCCGCGATGCCTGCTTCAGTCCATAGATGGACTTAAGCAACTTGCATACTTTACCGCTGCTCCCACTCTGAATGAATCCCTCCGGCTAATCCATATAGACGCACTCTTCCAAATTTCCATTTAGAAAAGCCGTCTTTACGTCCATCTGCCAGATCTCATAATCGTGAAAGGCAGCAATGGCAAGAAGGATCCGAATGGATTTGAGCATAGCCACTGGAAAAAAGGTCTCGTCATAATCCAAACCATGTCTTTGACGAAAACCCTTTGCAACAAGTCTAGCTTTATAGGTTTCAACCTGCCCATCTACACCAATCTTCTTTCTGAAGATCCATTTGCAGCCCACGGGTTTTACCCCTTCTGGAGCAAAGTCCAAAGTCCAAACTTTGTTGGTGTACATGGACTCCATCTCGGTCCGCATTGCATCCAGCCATTTTACTGAGTCACCGCTCTGAATAGCTTGCTGGAAGCTAGTAGGATCATCATTTTCAATGACGCAATCCTCTCGATCCCCGTCTACGAGAAAACCGTAGTATCTCTCGGGCGGATGAGACTGTCTACTACTCCTGCGGAGTGGCGCTGGGATGTCCGGTTCTCCTGAAACTTCTAGTTCTTCCAAGCTTTCAGTAATAGCTTGTGGTTCTGGAATTTCTTCTAGTTCTATTGCGCTCCTACTTATCTGACTTTCTAAAAATTCAGTTTCCAAGAAGTGGGCATGCTGAGAAACAAAAACCTTTTGTTCCTCTGCGGAATAGAAAAGATACCCCCTGGAGTTCTTAGGGTATCCCACAAACTTACACAGTACTAAGCGTGCCTCGAGCTTGTCCGCATGCCGCTTCTTTACAAAAGCTGGACATCCCCATGTCTTAAGATACTTAAGACAAGGTTTCTTCCCACTCCACATCTGATATGGGGCAGTAGGCACAGTCTTGGTTGGAGCCTTGTTCAAAATATATGCAGCTGTTTCTAGTGCATAACCCCAGAAAGATCGCGGTAACTCAGCCTTACTCATCATGGAACGAACCATATCCAATAGGGTTCGATTCCGCCTTTCAGATACACCGTTGTGTTGTGGTGTGTATGGAGGAGTAAGCTGAGAGAGAATCCCATTCTCTTTTAAGTAGTCCAGAAACTCGGCACTCAAGTATTCACCACCTCGATCAGCTCTCAGTGTCTTTATACTCTTGCCTGTTTTTTTTTCAACTTCATTCTTGTATTCCTGAAATTTCTCAAAGGCCTCGGATTTATGCTTCATCAGGAAGATATGTCCATACCTAGAGAAATCATCCGTAAAAGTAATGAAGTATGAATAATCACTTCGTGCATGTGTAGACATTGGACCACACACGTCACTGTGTATGAGTCCCAAGAGCTCGCTCGCTCTTACTCCGTGTCCAGTGAACGGAGTCTTTGTCATCTTTCCCATGAGACAAGATTCACAAGTAGCATAAGACTGATACTCGAACGGATTCAAGTATCCCTCTTTATGTAACTTTGTTAACCGTGTCTCATTAATGTGACCCAGTCTACAATGCCATAGGAAAACCTGATTTGTTTCCAGAGACTTTCTTTTAAGTGTGTTCTGGACACTGAAAATCTGAGCTTGATTCAATACGTATATCCCGTTTCTAATGTACCTGACCCAATCAGAACTTGATTTAGGTGGATGTGGACCACATCGCTTACAAAAGTAAAATCATATCCTTCCTTAGAAAGTAAGGATACAGATATGATATTACAAGTCGCACTAGGTACATACAAACAGTTACGCAGAATCAATATCTGCCCAGTTGTCAGTCCAAGATGATATTCCCCTACAGATTCAGCGTCCATACTCATTCCGTTAGCAACCCTGAGAGTCATATCACCTATCCTGATAACTCTACGGTTTCTCAGAGCCTGTAATGAATTGCAGATGTGAGATCCTGATCCGGTATCCAATACCCATGAAGTAGGGTTAACTGACATACAGTTTTCTACTACAAACACACCCGAAGCCGAAGCCACAATATGCTTCGAATCCTGGCTACTTGCTTTGCTAGCCCTGCAATCCTTCTGCCAATGTTCATTCCCGTAACAATAGGAACGTCCATCCTTTTTCAGTCCCGAAACCTTTTCCCTTCCCTTTCCTTCTACTACCATGGTTTCCTTCAGGGTATAAGTCGAGGGCGGAGACTGTAGAATCAAGTCAGTATTTGACCCGTTCTTCAACGTGGTCTTCAGGTTCGTGAGCTTATCAAAATAACTGGTCTCTGTAAGGACGTTGCCCCTTATAGATGACCTGATAGCCAACTTCGCTTGAAGCAATTCGTTCGAGCTCTCATATCTTGCGATACGAGATTACTCTCCATATAAATCTTTGTTATGGAGGAAGATAGAAACTAAGTCTATCTTCTCGTGCTGCCTCTGGTATGCACCATCAACTAGGGCCAACACGAGGCACTTGGCATTCGCACAGTCTTTTTCCGATGTCTTACGGATATCAATATCCGTGACAGGGGAAACTGGTCCTGAGACGGCAAGGGTTTGATTAGTTAAGAGGTGTCCCAGCTTGTCATGGGTAATGGACATCTGGACAGACCTTTGCCGGTCATAACAGTCAGATTCAGTCATTTTATTATCTAGATGTAACCTATGTGTGGTCACTGGGTCGCTGCAATTAAGAGAGAGAGAAGAAAACACTCAGCATGATGCTCTTGCAAGTTTAGATTGGTTTTTAGTTTATCTAAACAGGATGGCTCCCACTGTTTCTCGAATCCTTCCTCAAACCAAAAAGGGAGAATTAGTCGGGATCAATCTCACCGTACAATACTTGCTTAACCGTTCAGCCAGGCCAGTGTTGGTACTTCGAGGGAGGTTTTCCAACGCTTTCGCGAAGTTCCTTAATTAAATAACCTCTTTTCCCTGTGGGCGTAGCCCCGCTAACACCTTTCTAGACACCTACTTGGTTTATAGCATTGATCGTTAAGTGAGAAAGTTCCCGAGGAGTAGCATATACTCACAGTAGGATCGGGATCCAAATATCATCGTGTGATAAAACTGAAGGAATCCTACCAGAATCATCACACTCCAAATGATATGCAGCGCTAGCAAGTTTCAGTTTCTTTAGAAACTCCCGATGTGGATTTTTGCCCCATGCTCTTATGACCTTGACGAAGGTCAACAAATCATAAGTCACATTCAAGTTCTACCCGTCATTGTCCAGGTTAATTTGAACCCACCCGTATATACCCTTGACGAAGGTCAACAAGGTAATACGACTGTCCCAAACCAACGCATCTATCTATGCTACATATGAACACCCAACAGCTACCAATCACTATGCCTTGACGAAGGTCAACAAACATAGCTTGATTACTATTGAATATTCATATGAAATGACGGAGGGCTACGAACGAAGGTCAACAAACATAGCTTGAATACTATTGAATATTCATATGAAATGACGGAGGGCTACGAATGGTTTTGGCGAAACCGTGAACGTAGTGAACTTGATATAATCAAAGGAACCTTGATAGCTTTTAAAAGGAGTGGTTTAAGCTCCGCATTTTTAAAAGTTTTCTGTTTTAAAAAGAAACCGAGTGGTTTTGAAATTGTTCCAACGACTTTACTTTGGTTTATTTTCTTGCATTAATTTAATGCGTCCCATCAATTTATCCTACCATTGCAGAAAACAACGAAAATATGACGTACGCTTATGCCATCCGCATTCTCCACGGGGCCCTGTAATTACCCGTTAGGTTACTTAACTAACGACAGAGCGGGGGCTGGACTAGCGTGGATGCAAAACATAAGCAACGTCTACTAGATATCATATATAGATATATACATTCGTCAGATGCAATGATAGCCATTCCAGATCACAGATGAACACATTGGATATACTAGGAATCCGCGTTTCGTTCGAGCCTGCAACGAAAAACGGATTACACGGTCGCGATGAATAGCCAAAACCCCACCCTAGACCCCTACGGGTGCGGCAAACTACCCGCCAAGTACCCGAAGTGAAGCAACCTCCCTCAACAACGTGAGTAGGCTACTCGGCACTTTGAGGTACCCGGTAGTTTGTGCACCCTACCTTGGGTCTATCCTAGGAGCAAAAACAGTAAAAGAAATAATATACAATGGCGGCTACAACCTCATCCCGGATGTGCGGCCATAAAAAATAATATTACATCAATTTACATATTACATCAAATGAAAGATAAAGAAAACTCTCATCTCACAACCCCCGGCTATTCATCCGTGACAATCCAACGAGTTCATATACATAATCCAACAACATTACAGATCACAGATATGCACAACCCCTACTAATCGACGTATAGCGATTAGTTGACATTCAATGCATATATCACATCACAGATATAACCCATTAGCTAGAGTCTACAGAACTTCGATCAAAAATACGGATTTGTAACTACCCCAAACACAACTTTGTTCTATGGAAAATCTGGGCAGAAACAAAATATCTTTAAAATCCCAAAATAGAACACTGAGCAAACTGCAGCAAAGACGAGTCGTGGCCGAGTCAACTCGGCCACGGATCCGCGGCGAAACGCATGGTTTCGCCGTGGTTCCGCGGTGAGTTGACCGAGTCAGAGGATCGTTTTTGCTGTGCGTTCCTACAAAACCCTGAGCCGATTTTTAAGATATATGGAATTATTTTTGGAGCAGTTTTAAAATCGGCAGAAAGTTCAGTTTTCGGACGTGTTTTGCGATTTTTTCTCGGATCGAAATTCTAAATACTTTGCTAACATGCTAGTTGTTGTTTAGCTAGGCTCTGATACCACTGTAAGTCCACGTTTCCCACCCCGGTTCTTACGGGGAGGCGGAAACGGTAAAAACTATTTTTTGACACAAGGCAACATGGACGAGAAATAAGGATCTTTGCTAAACAAAAACCTAGCAAACTAACTAGAAGTTTAACTACTATGTTAGAGGGTTATACCTAGGTCTTGATCTCCTTCTCTTCTTGCTCCTTGGAGTGGTTGGAACGGCTCCACCTCGTAGTCTCCTTGTTGTCGAAGAAGGATCCACCTGAAAGCCTCTACCTTGAGCTCCTACCTCAACCGAGAGGCAACTAAAGTGCTTGGCTTGCTAAACCTAGAACTCTAGAGTGAGTAGAGAAGAGTTTTGAGGGTTTTATCTCAATAGCTCATGCTTCTCAACACATGAGACATGAGAGCTTTGAGAGAGAGAAAGAGGGTGAGCTTTGGATGAGAGAGAATGAGCAAGTGAGAATGAGCTTGACTTTTTACAACCATGCTCACAAAAGAAAGAATAATGATGATAATAATAATAATTAAGAATTGTGATGGTTAGTTTCAATGACCATTATCATTTCATGCATTTAATGCATTTTGTAAAGAACAACAAGTAAACAAAAGTCATAGAAATGAAATGATGATGGTCAACAAGTCCACAATGGTCAACAAAGTCAACAAGTCAACAAAAGTCAAATGTTCAACTCAACCTTGGCACAATAATCCTTAATTAATATTATTAATCATATTTCTTATTCTCATTAGGGTTTAGAAAAGTCAACGGTCAACAACCCCAATGAGAATCCTCTGCCACTGCCTCTGTCAACTGTGCATACACACCCGCATCCGTGTTCCGAGGAACACGAATACAATGAGATAAAACCAATCCCCAAAACATATACTAGGATCTGGCTTACACCAAAGCCCGCTAGTAATAACTGCCCGGACACCAAACGTGCACAAGTGCACGGATGTGAACGAACCCTGTCGCAAAACCATGCGACCTCTACTCTGTTTTGCCCAAAGGCGAATAGCCCTCTGTGTGGGACTCTAAAGACTCGACACTACGCTGGCAGTGGGTTTAACCACAGGCCGCAAGCGGTACTAGCTGTATGTAACGGTCCCCAGGTAGATGCAGATAAAAAGACTGATGAGGTGAACCCATCCGAACTCCTACTGAGCCTGAATGTGACAATCTCCGTACAGTCCGGTCTGTTCGTCTGAGAGTATCGCATGTAGGGCCTAGGGGGTGGTAAACGTCAGTCCCCTAATAGCGGTACAAGTCGTGTCGGAGTGTAGCCCAGAACACCCTGAGATAACACTGGAAACGCTACCAGTATATCTCGCTTGCCCTGGCCAGGGACTTTGTGTGATGGCTCTCCTAGACACAGAGCGATATCAACCCCCAATACCGGGAGAGACGAATCATATCTAACCATCACTGCCTCCAAGTGCTTCGGGACTGCACCCAACTACTACCTGTTTGCACGACTCATTTAAGCCGTGGTAGGGTAGTAATCTAAGAACAGTGGGAACACACTCGAGGCGAAGTGACAGTGTCAAGTCAACGGACTATGCTGTACTCATGTCACCTGGGAACTGATAACTGACGATAGGTATAATACCAAACCAATATTTCCTAGTAAGTCCTGTCCAGTATACCCGTAACCTAACGAGCACCTGCATACTATCTCCAGTACGATGTACTGATGGCTGTGGGACAGACCATCTCCCCTCCTGGGATGAGAAGCATATACACTAGTCTACTCTGGAGTATCGATGCCCCGTCTCGATAATCCTACGACTAGGGACCTGTATAAGGATGTGCTTGTAGATTACCCAGCCCCCACTAGTGTGACTGCCATCACAATGCTGGTAATCAAGCAAAGATCCTAAGGGCTCCACTAATGTGTGTAGGAGATATGCTAAAAGAAACACATGCATACATTAAAGTAGAAACAAACCAAGTAGCATACTACCATTTTGAGCAAGATTGTCTATACAACTGTGAATATCCCAAGCTTCCATTAAGTAATATACAAACTAGTATGATACAGTAATGGCCTCTAGGGCATATACACTAACATGGACTGCCGTGAGAAGACGATCAGTTTCAGTTTTCCGGGCTAGCCAGTGCTTGTTATTCAGGGAGACCGTAGCGTCACCCTTCCCAGCTTGATTTCGTCTCATCGAGCTGGTCAGGTCTTGAGGAAGGGATGTCAGGGATTCTTAGCGTATGTTTGTGATACTAGAGCTGCAGAGGTCCCGTTGGACCAGGTCCCAATTGTGTGTGGCTTTCCTGATGTTTTCCTTTACGAGCTGCCTGGTTTACCGCCTGAGCGCGATATTGTGTTCTGCATTGACTTGATCCCCGGCACGGGGCCTATTTCCATACCGCCTTATCGGATGACCCCGGCGGAGCTTAGAGAGCTGAAGGGTAAGTTGCAGGATTTGTTAGATAAAGGGCTTATTCGACCGAGCGTATCTCCTTGGAGTGCTTCTGTTCTGTTTGTCAAAAAAAAAGGACGGCAGTTTGCATTTGTGCATTGATTACCGTCAGCTGAACCGGGTGACAGTGCTGAAACGATACCTCTTACCGCGTATCGATGATTTGTTCGACCGGCTCCAGGGTGCAGGGCACTTCTCGAAGATTGACTTGCGATCAGGCTACCATCAGTTGCGGGCTCGGCAGGATGATATTCCGAGGATGGCTTTTCGCACACGTTACGGACACTACGAGTTTTTGGTGATGTCGTTCGGACTCACCAACGCCCCGATAGCATTTATGGACTTGATGAACTGCATTTTCAGGCCTTATCTTGATCAGTTCATCATCGTATTCATTGACGACATCTTAGTGTATTCCTGGAGCCGAGAGAAGCACGAGCAGCAGCTGCGGATCAAATGGCAGACCTTGAAAGAGCACCAGTTGTTCGCGAAATTCTCCAAGTGTGCATTTTGGCTTGACAGCGTTGATTTCTTGGGTCACGTGATTACGAGAGATGGCATACTAGTGGACCCGAAGAAGATCGAGGCCGTTCAGCATTGGCCCAGACCGGCATCAGTTATAGAGATCCGTAGCTTTCTAGGCTTGGCCGGCTACTATCGACGTTTTGTTCAGGACTTCTCCCGCATCGCTGCACCGTTGACCGGGTTGACCCGGAAGGGAGTTCCTTTCGTTTGGACCGAGGCGTACGAGCATAGCTTCCAGCAGTTGCAGACTCGTTTGACTACGGCACCGGTATTATCATTGCTTTCGGGATCGGGCGGATTTGAGGTTTATTGTGATGCTTCTCGAGTAGGGCTAGGCTGTGTGTTGATGCAGCACGGTAGGGTCGTCGCTTATGCTTCTCGGCAGCTGAAGAAATACGAACAGAACTATCCTACTCACGATTTAGAGATGGCGGCGGTGGTTTTCGCACTCAAGATCTGGAGACATTACCTATACGGCGAGTCATGCCAGATATTCACGGACCACAAGAGCTTGAAGTACATATTTCAGCAGCGAGACCTGAATCTGAGACAGCGCCGTTGGATGGAACTAGTGAAGGACTACGATTGCGAGATTCTGTATCATCCAGGCAAGGCGAATGTAGCAGCAGATGCCTTGAGTCGGAGACCCGGAGGTAGATTATCTTGTTTGAGCACGGTTCAGAGGCAGTCGTCGACAGATTGGCAGATTCTATGTGACAGTCGCGTGCAGTTCGAGTTTACTCTCACCGGGGGACAGCTTGCGCATATCCGTGCACGTCCACAGTTGCTTGACCGTATCTATGAGGCACGGTACAGTGATGACCGTTGTTCAGAGATCATGGAACAGGATAGACAGGGCAGAGATTCCGAGTTCGTGATCGACGATCATAGGATACTACGATTTGGGACTAGACTGTGCGTACCAGCTTCTGAGGGACCGAGGTGTGAGATTCTTGAGGAGGCACATCGATCGGTATACAGTGTTCATCCAGGTTCCACCAAGATGTACCATGATTTTAGAGATGATTTCTGGTGGGAAGGTATAAAGATCGACGTCGCCGACTTTGTATCGAGATGCTTGACTTGTCAGCAAGTCAAGGCCGGGCACCAGAGGCCAGCGGGAGAGTTGCAGCCTTTGCCCATTCCGGAGTGGAAATGTGAGCAGATTTCTATGGACTTCATTGTGGGTCTACCCAGGACCAGTCGAGGGTATGACTCTATTTGGGTGATCGTGGATCAATTGACGAAAGCGGCTCACTTTCTGCCGGTGAAGACCACTTTTGGATTTTCTCAGTATGCCCAGATTTACATCGACGAGATTGTACGACTACATGGTGTCCCAGCTAGTATTGTGTTCGACCAAGGCACGCAGTTCACCAGCCGACTATGTCAGAGACTTCAGGAGGCTTTGGGCACCCGATTGAGTTTCAGCACAGCATTTCATCCGCAGATCGACGGCCAGTCAGAGCGGACTATTCAGACTCTTGAGGACATGCTCCGAGCGTGCGTTTTAGATTTTGGTGGCAGCTGGGATCATCATTTGCCCTTGATAGAGTTCTCCTACAACAACAGCTTTCAGGAGACCATTCAGATGGCACCTTTCGAGGCTCTATATGGGAGGAGATGTCGATCGCCCGAATGTTGGACAAAGCTCAGCGAGAGCAGTATTTTGGGGCCGCAGATCGTGGAGGAGACGACCGGGAAGATCCAGTTGATTCGTGATAGGATGAGAGCGACCCAGAGCAGGCAGAGATCTTATGCGGACCGACGTCGGCGTAGGCTTGAGTTTGCTGTAGGCGACCATGTTTTCTTGAGGGTCTCCCCAATGAAGGGCGTGATGAGATTTGGGAGAAAAGGGAAACTCAGTCCCAGATTTGTGGGCCCCTTCGAGATCCTCGAGCGTGTTGGTACAGTTGCGTATTGGTTGGCCCTTCTGCCCAGTTTCCTAGATGTTCACCCCGTATTCCACATTTCGATGCTCCGCAAGTACCTTCACGACCCTTCTCATACGATTTAGCACCCGACGGTCCAGCTGGAGCTCGAACTTTCTTTTGCAGAGCAACCGGTGGTCATCCTAGATCGGCAGGTGAAGAAATTGAGATCAACGGTTATACCGTCCGTAAAGGTCCTTTGGCGTGGCCCGAGCAGCGAGGAGGTCACCTGGGAGACCGAGGACGAGATGAGGAAGAAATTCCCCATCTCTTCAAAGGTACGCGTAGCTAATTTTTTTAAATTCGGGGACCGAATTTCTTTAAGGGGAAGATTGCAACGCCTTGAAAATTCGTTTAGGTTATTTTCGCGTTAATTAGCGATAATGCGTGTTTTTCATAAAACTTCGTTAATAGCTATTTCCACACAGACTGGAATAAATCTATTTTTAATAGTGATTGTATGTAATCATATATATATAATTGTCTTTTATTAATTATCTTTTAATTTTATTGTTCACTAATTACCAAATTTTCTTAACTATATTTTTTCTAAGTGAAAATCTTAGTTAGCATGCACAACCCAATTTTTACCCTAGGTTTAGTGTAACATGTTCTCTTTTTATTTTCCCTCTTAGTTTTAATTCCTTTCTTTAAAACCAAAACAATTTAGAAAATAAGAAAAAGAAAAGAAAAGGGAAGCATGGGGGGTATTAAATGAGCATGGAGCTTGACTTTTGGGGCTCTCTCTCTCTCCCCCTCACACTCCAGTAGCAGCAGCAGCCCCAGCTCCTCCAGCAGCCCCTCCCCTTTCCTCTTCTTCTTCTTCCACTTCTTCTTCTTATTCTTCTTCCACTACTTCTTTCATTCAAACACCAATCTCCATCAAAAAAATCCATCTTTCTTCACAAAACCACATGCTAAACACCCCAAAACCCTTCCTTATTGGTTCTTGTGGCAAGGTCAGCAAGTTTGAACCCACCTAGGACCAACTTGAGGTATAAAGCTTACCCTATTACCCTTTTTGCTAAACTTGTAGTTTAATTAGCTTAAAGTAGCGTTTTAGTGAGTTTTTGTGCTAATTATGTGGTTTAAGTGAAAATTAGGTCAAGTTATGGTTTTGATGGCTTGATTAGCTTAATTAAGTGTTGTTAGTGTCGTTTAATCCAAGTCTTTGCACCAGATTACACTAAAATACCATATTGTATTAAATTAGTGTTAATTAGTGTTTTAGTTAAGAATTATGCTAGTTTTGTGATCTGCTTTTAAACCTGTTGCTTCAGGCAAAAGTTGCAAATACTGGAGCATGTTTACTTGACCTAGACCACACACACGAAGCACGAGACCACCATTCCCATTCTAGGTCGCAAATAAAAGGGTTCCGGCCACAAATTGCGACCTGAGTGAGGAGTTGGGTGTCGGGGGTGTTAGATATGTATGCCCTAGAGGCCATTATTGTATAGTACTGGTTTGTATAATACATTTTGGAGGCTTGGGATATATATATGGTTTTACGACAGTCTTACTCGATATAGTAGTATGCTACTTGGTTTGTTTCTATCTTAATATGTGTATATATTTCTTTTAACATATCGCTAAAAACATATTGGTAGAGCCCTTAGGATCTTTGCTTGACTACCGGCGTTGTGATGGCGATCACACTAGTGGGGGCTGGGTAGTCTATAAGCACATCCTTATTTTGGTCCCTAGTCGTAGGATTATCGAGACAGGGCATCGATACTCCAGAGTAGACTAGTGCATACGCTTCTCTTCCCAGCTGGGGAGTTGGTCTGTCCCACAGCCATCAGTACGTCGTACTGGAGATAGTATGCTGGTGCTCGTTAGGTTACGAGTACACTGGACAGGACTCGTTGGGAACTGTTGGTTGGTATTATACCTATCGTCAGTTAACAGTTCCCAGGTGACATGAGTACAGCTTAGTCCGCTGACTTGACACTGTCATTTCGCCTCGAGTGTGTTCCCACTGTTCTTAGATTACTACCCTACCACGGCTCTACTGAGTCGTACAAACAGGTAGTAGTTGGGTGCAGTCCCGAAGCACTTGGAGGCAGTGACGTTTAGACAGGATTCGTCTCTCCCGGTATTGGGGGTTGATATCGCGCTGTGTCTAGGAGAGCCATTACACAAAGTCCATGGCCAGGGCAAGCGAGATAGACTGGTAGGTTTCCAGTGTTATCTCAGGTGTTCTGGGCTACACTCCGGCATGACTTGTACCTCTAGTAGGGGACTGACGTTTACCGCCCCCTAGACCCGCCATGCGATGTTCTTAGACGAATGGACCGGACTGTACAGAGATTGTCACATACAGGCTCAGTAGGAGTTCGGATGGGTTCACCTCATTAGTCTTCTTATCGGCATCTACCTGGAGACCGTTACGTACAGCTAGTGCCTCTTGCGGTCTGTGGTTAACCCCACTGCCAGCGTAGTGTCGAGTCTTTAGAGTCCCACACAGAGGGTTACTCGCCTTTGGGAAAAACTGAGTAGAGGTCGCATGTTTTTGCGATAGGGTTCGTTCACACTCGCGCACTTGTGCACGTTTGGTGACCGAGCAGTTATTACTAGTGGGCTTTGGTTTAAGCCAGATACTGGTATTGGTTTTGGGATTGGTTTTGTCTCATTGCATTCCTCGGAACGCGAATGCGGGTGTGTATGCACAGTTGATAGAGGCAGAGGATTCTCATTAGGGTTGTTGACCGTTTGACTTTGGTTGACTTGTTGACCGTTGACTTTTTCCAAACCCTAATGAGAATGATAAATATGATTAATAATGATAATCAAGGATTGTTGTGTGATGGTTAGGTTGACCATTTGACCATGGTGGACATTTTGACCATTGTTGACATTTTGACCATAATCATTTCATATCAAAGATGCTTCTTGATCTTTGCAAATTGCATTTATTATGAAATGATAATGGTCATTCCATACTCACCATCACATTTTCCTTTTTGATTATTATTGTTAATCTATTATTCTCATATGAGCATGGTTGCAAAAGAGAGCTCTCATTCTATCATATCTTTTCTCTCTCTTTGCAAAAGCTCTTCTTCTTCCTCTCTCAAAGCTTAAGTGTTCCATGTGTTGGAAATCATAAGTTTTTGAGACAAATCCACTATAACACATCTCTACTCATTCTAGGGTACTAGGTTTAGCAAACCAAATACCTTAGTTACCTCTAGGTTGAGGTAGGAGCTCAAGTTCGAGGCCCTCGGATGGATCTATCTTCGGCAAAGAGGAGACGAGAAGGAGCCGTTCAAACTACTGCAAGGAGCAAGCAAGGAGGAGAACAACAAGAAGAGAAGGAGTTCAAGACTAGGTATAACCATTCTACATAGTAGTTATAACTTGTAGATTTTTGTTAGTTTTGTTTAGCAACGATCCTTCATGAAATGGTCCATGTTACCTAGCTAGGGAAAATTTTTCGTTTTACCTATTCCGCCTCCCTGAAAGAACCGGGGTAGGTAACGTGGACCTAAGTGGTATCAGAACCTAGCTAAACACAAACTAGCATGTTAGCAAAGTATCTAGAATTTCGATCGGACAAAAATCGCAAAACACGTCCGGAAAAACCATGTTTCTGCCGATTTTTTATACTGCTCTAAAAATGATTTAACATACATGAAAAATCGGCTCAGGGTTTTGTAAAAACATAGAACAAAAACAATCCAGTGACTCGGTCAAAGCGCCGCGGATCCGCGGCAAGAACATGCTTCCTGCCGCGGAACCGCGGCCGAGTTGACTCGGCCGTGGACCGGGTTTTGTGCAGTGTTCTTATTTGGATGTTTTGGGATTTTTAGTATATGTTGTTTCTGCCCAGATTTTCCAGAGAACAAATTTGTGTTTGGGGTGGTTACAAATCCGTATTTTGATCGAAGCTCTGTAGACTTTGGCTGATGGGTTATATCTGTAATGTGATATATGTATTGAATGTCTGCTAATCGCTATACGTCGATTAGTGGGGGTTATACATATATGTGATCTGTAATGTTGATGGTTTGTGTATATGAATTCGTTGGATTGTCAGGGATGAATAGCCGGGGGTTGTGAGATGAGAGTTTTCTTTATCTTTCAATTCATGTAATATGTAAATTGATGTAATATTATTTGTTTGGCCGCACATCCGGGATGGGGTTGTAGCCGTCATTGTATAATTTCTTTTACTGTTTTTGCTCCTAGGATAGACCCAAGGTGGGGTGCACAAACTACCGGGTACCTCGAAGTGCCGAGTGGCCTACTCACTTTGTTGAGGGAGATTGCTTCACTTCGGGTATTTGGCGGGTAGTTTTCCGCACCCGTAGGGGTCTAGGATGGGGTATTTGGCTATTCATCGCGCCCGTGTAATCTGTTTTTCGTTGCAGGCTCGAACGGAATGCAGATTCCTAGTATATCCAAAGTATTCATCTGTGATCTGGAATGGCTATCATTGCATTTGACGAATGTGAATATATATCTATATATGATATCTATTTAGGCGTTGCTTATGTTTTGCATCCGCGCTAGTCCAGCCCCCGCTCTGTCGTTAGTTAAGTAACCTAACGGGTGATGACGGGACCCCGTGGCGAATGCGGATGGCATAAGCGTACGTCATATTTTCGTTGTTTTCTGCATTGGTAGGATTAACTGATGGGACGCATTAAATTAATGCAAAGAAAAATAAACCAAAAAGACGTTGTTGGAACAATTTTCAAAAAGCTGTTATTGCAAGGACGTTCTCTTTTGTTTTGCATAGAGGTATTCGGTTATGAATGCCCAGCACCTCAGTCGACGAGGCAAGGGCCGAGATCCCTTCATCGGGAGTGACCCCTTGGACAAAAAGTTTGCGTCAGGGTAATAACTTCACTATAGTCGATTATTCTTGCTTTGCATCGAGGTATTCAGTTTGGAATATCCTGCACCTCATTCGACGAGGAAAGAGCCGAGATCCCTTCACAGGGAGTGACCTCTTTAGCAAAAATCTTCGCCACTATATTTTCAAAAAAGGTTATCAGGTTCCTTCAACGATATCAAGTTCATTACGTTAACGGGTTTTTCGCCAAAAACCCAGCCGTAGCCCTCCGTCATTTTAGAAAATTAATACTTAGTATTCGTGCTGCGTTTGTTGATTATTCGTCAAGGCACAGTGAACGGTAGCTAAGTAATAATTATCTGTTGCACTGATAGATGCGATTGGTTAGGACGGTCACATGATTTTGTTGATTATTCGTCAAGGATCATGCGGGCGGGTCTAATGCAATCCTGGATAACGACGGGTTGAACTTGACTAGGACCTTTTGATTTGTTGATTATTCGTCAAGGTCACTTGGGTCCTAGGGGCAAAAATCCACATCGGGAGTTTCTAAAGAAATTGAAACTTGCAGATTTAGCATACCTTCTGGAATGTGGTGACTAGAGTGGATTCCATCTAGGTCATCGCACAATGATAATTGGATCCCGATCCCACTGATGAGTTGGATTACTCTCGGAAGATTTTTTCACTTAACAATCAATGCTATAAACCAAGTAGGTGTCTAGAACGGTGTTAGCGGGGCTACGCCTCCAGGGAAAAGAGGTTATTTAATTAAGGAACTTCGCGAAAGCATTGGAAAACCTCCCTCGAAGTACCAACACTAGCCTGGCTGAAAGGTTAAGTAAGTATTGTGACGTGCGATTAATCCTGACTAGTTCTTCTTTTAGGGTTTGAAGAAGAATTTGAGGAAACAGTGGGAGCTATTCTAATTAGATAAATCAATAAACCAATCTAATCTTGCAAGAGCGCACGCTGAGTGTTTCTTTTCTCTCTCTCCAGGTAGCAGCCATTTCACGCCCTAATCAAGATAATAAAATGTATCGCTTGACCGATCCGAATTCTTATTCGGGGCTGGGGAACGTTGGTTCAGCTCTAACTTACGACAACAGTCATAAGTATGAGCAAGGGAAAGAGGATTGTATGGATTCCAAGGATACCCAGTTGAAGAAGAAGCATGGTTTTGTATCTACTTCAGGTGTTCTTGTAATTGAGAAATGCTTTACGGTCAGCCCTACCTCCTGGGTACTTGATACCGGATCAGGATCTCATATCCGTAATTTATTGCAGGGACTGAGAAAAAGTAGGAAAGTTGTACCTGGTGATATGTCGCTCAGAGTAGCGAACGGAGCACAAGTTAATGCTGCAGCCGTCGGTGAATATCACCTAGTGTTTCCAAATGCCAATACTATGATTTTGAACGATTGCTACTATGTACCTTCCATGGTTTGCAACATCGTATCAGTTTCTTTACTTGATAAAGATGATATAACTTTGTTCTTGATAGAAATATCATGAACATCTACCTTCACAAGGTACTGGTTGCAGAAGGTACACTGTGTAATGGAATCTACGTTCTAAATCAGAATACCGTTCTCAATGTACAAAACACACGCAAGAGGAAGAGTTCAGATACGAACGAATCCTACTTGTGGCATTGTAAACTTGGTCATATCGGAGAGAAAAGACTAAGTAAGTTGCATAAAGATGGACTCTTGGATACGTTCGAGTTTTCATCTTATGAAACTTGTCAGTCTTTTCTCAAAAGAAAGATGACCAAATCTCCGTTCACCGGACATGGAGAAAGGGCAGCAGAGCTCTTGGGACTCATACACAGTGATGTATGTGGTCCAATGTCTATACATGCAAGGGGTGGGTTCTCGTACTTCATCACATTCACTGACGATCTCTCTAGGTTCGGATATGTGTATCTAATGAAACACAAATCTGAAGCTTTTGAGAAATTCAAGGAATTCAGAAACGAAGTAGAGAACCAGATTGGTAAGAGTATCAAGATCCTCCGGTCTGATAGAGGAGGGGAGTACTTAAGCACGGAATTCCTAGATTACTTAAAAGTGAATGGTATTCTCTCTCAGCTTACTCCTCCTTATACACCACAGCACAACGGTGTATCGGAGCGGAGGAATCGTACCCTACTGGATATGGTTCGCTCCATGATGAGTAATGCCGAGTTGCCTCTTTCATTTTGAGGACATGCGCTTCAGACAGCGGCATACCTTTTGAATCAAGTTCCGTCCAAATCTGTGCCTAGAACTCCGTATGAAATATGGAGCAGTAAGAAACCGTGTCTTAAATTTATTAAGATATGGGGTTGTCCGGCCTAGGTGAAAACACAGAAACCGGACAAGTTAGAGGCACGGTCAGTTCTATGTAAATTTGTGGGATATCCTAAAGACTCACTAGGATATCTGTTCTACCACACTGAGGAACAGAAGGTGTTTGTATCTCGCCACGCTACCTTTTTAGAAAGGGAGTTTCTTGCAAAAGAAACTAGTGGGAGTTCGGTAGAACTGGAAGAAATTCAGCGACCACAAAATGTAACTGAAAATTTGGAGGAACCACTGGATTCAATAACCCCAGACGAACCTCAGCCACTCCGCAGATCTGGTAGGATTTCTCATCCGCCCGAGAGATACTACTGGTTTTCTCATAGACGGGGATCGAGAGGATTGCATCTTGGAAGAAGATGACCCTACCAGTTTCAGGCAGGCCATTATCAGTAGGGACTCTGATAAGTGGCTGGATGCAATGCAATCCGAGATGGAGTCCATGTACACCAATAAAGTGTGGACCTTGGATATTGCTCCACCTGGGGTAAAACCCGTTGGATGCAAATGGATCTACAAAAGGAAACTTGGTGTGGATGGGCAGGTGGAAACCTATAAGGCTAGACTCGTTGCAAAAGGTTTTCTTCAAAGACCTGGTTTGGACTATGATGAAACTTTTTCTCCAGTGGCTATGCTCAAATCCATTCGGAACCTACTTGCCATTGCTGCCTTCCATGACTATGAAATCTGGCAAATGGACGTTAAAACGGCTTTTCAAAACGGCTGTTTAGAAGAGTGCGTTTACATGGATCAGCCAGAAGGTTTCGTAGACAGTGGGAGCAGCGGGAAGGTGTGCAAGTTACTTAAATCCATTTATGGATTGAAACAGGCATCGCGGAGCTGGAACATCTGTTTTGATGAGGCAATCAAGGAATTTGATTTCATCAAGAACGAAGATGAACCTTATGTCTATAAGAAGATTGTAGGACGAACTGTCGTGTTCCTAGTATTATACATGGACGACATTCTTTTGATAGGAAATGACATTCCTATGCTATAATCGGTCAAGCTATTCTTGTCACAACGGTTCTCCATGAAGGACATGGGTGATGCCTCGTACATTCTGGGGATCAAGGTCTACAGAGATAGATCCAAGAGACTACTAGGACTTTCGCAGTCCAGGTACATAGAGACCGTACTAAAGAGATTTAGTATGGAGGATTCCAAGCGCGGTAACATACCCGCATTGCAGGGAATTACCCTCTCCAAGAAGATGTCTCCTAAGACTGACAAGGAGAGGGTCCGCATGAACACTATACCCTACGCTTCGGCGGTAGGATCTATAATGCATGCGATACTATGTACAAGACCAGATGTAGCTTACGCGCTGAGCGTGGTGAGCCGGTATCAGTCAGACCCAGGTGAGGACCACTGGACAGCAGTGAAGAACATTCTCAAGTACGTGAGAAGGACTAAGGAGATGTTCCTGGTTTACAGTAATGGAGACCTCAGGGTCGAGTCCTTTACGGATTCAAACTTCTAGAGTGACAAAGATGACAGCAAGTCTGTCTCGGGTTTTGTGTTTACCCTCAACGGAGGGGTGGTATGTTGGAGGAGTTCCAAATAGGATACCGTCGCAGACTCGACGATGGAGGCTGAATACATTGCTGCAAGCGATGCCGCAAAAGAGGCAGTCTGGATAAAGAAGTTCATTAGTGAACTTCAGGTGGTTCCGTCCATTATTGACCCAATACCTTTGTATTGCGATAACAATGGGGCTATAGCTTTAGCGAAGGAACCAAGGTCCCATCAGAAATCCAGACACATCTTAAGGCGGTATCACCTGATCAGGGAGATCATTGATCGCCAGGAGATCGAGGTACGGAGAGTGGACACAAAAGACAACACGGCGGATCCATTCACGAAGGCCCTCCCTCAAACACAGTCCGAGCGACTTTTTGAGCTATTGGGTATGCGGTACGCCGGAAGCAGGCCTTAGTGCAGACGTTGGGTATGCGGTACACCAATTACTGGCCTTTAGTGCAAGTGGGAGATTGTTAGATATGTATGCCCTAGAGGCCATTATTGTATAGTACTGGTTTGTATAATACATTTTGGAGGCTTGAGATATATATATGATTTTACGACAGTCTTGCTCGATATAGTAGTATGCTACTTGGTTTGTTACTATATTAATATGTGTATATGTTTCTTTTAACATATCGCTAAAAACATATTGCTAGAGCCCTTAGGATCTTTGCTTGACTACCGGCGTTGTGATGGCGATCACACTAGTGGGGGCTGGGTAGTCTATAAGCACATCCTTATTTTGGTCCCTAGTCGTAGGATTATCGAGACAGGGCATCGATACTCCAGAGTAGACTAGTGCATACGCTTCTCTTCCCAGCGGGGGAGATGGTCTGTCCCACAGCCATCAGAACGTCGTACTGGAGATAGTATGCAGGTGCTCGTTAGGTTACGAGTACACTGGACAGGACTCGTTGGGAACTGTTGGTTGGTATTATACCTATCGTCAGTTAACAGTTCCCAGGTGACATGAGTACAGCTTAGTCCGCTGACTTGACACTGTCATTTCGCCTCGAGTGTGTTCCCACTGTTCTTAGATTACTACCCTACCATGGCTCTACTGAGTCGTGCAAACAGGTAGTAGTTGGGTGCAGTCCCGAAGCACTTGGAGGCAGTGACGTTTATACAGGATTCGTCTCTCCCGGTATTGGGGGTTGATATCGCGCTGTGTCTAGGAGAGCCATTACACAAAGTCCCTGGCCAGGGCAAGCGAGATAGACTGGTAGGTTTCCAGTGTTATCTCAGGTGTTCTGGGCTACACTCCAGCACGACTTGTACCGCTAGTAGGGGACTGACGTTTACCGCCCCCTAGGCCCGCCATGCGATGTTCTTAGACGAACGGACCGGACTGTACGGAGATTGTCACATACAGGCTCAGTAGGAGTTCGGATGGGTTCACCTCATCAGTCTTCTTATCGGCATTTACCTGGGGACCGTTACGTACAGCTAGTGCCGCTTGCGGTCTGTGGTTAACCCCACTGCCAGCGTAGTGTCGAGTCTTTAGAGTCCCACACAGAGGGTTACTCGCCTTTTGGCAAAACTGAGTAAAGGTCGCATGTTTTTGCGACAGGGTTCGTTCACACTCGCGCACTTGTGCACGTTTGGTGACCGGGCAGTTATTACTAGTGGGCTTTGGTATAAGCCAGATACTGGTATTGGTTTTGGGATTGGTTTTGTCTCATTGTATTCGTGTTCCTCGGAACGCGGATGCGGGTGTGTATGCACAGTTGATAGAGGCAGAGGCAGAGGATTCTCATTAGGGTTGTTGACCGTTTGACTTTGGTTGACTTGTTGACCGTTGACTTTTTCCAAACCCTAATGAGAATGATAAATATGATTAATAATGATAATCAAGGATTGTTGTGTGATGGTTAGGTTGACCATTTGACCATGGTGGACATTTTGACCATTGTTGACATTTTGACCATAATCATTTCATATCAAAGATGCTTCTTGATCTTTGCAAATTGCATTTATTATGAAATGATAATGGTCATTCCATACTCACCATCACATTTTCCTTTTTGATTATTATTGTTAATCTATTATTCTCATATGAGCATGGTTGCAAAAGAGAGCTCTCATTCTATCATATCTTTTCTCTCTCTTTGCAAAAGCTCTTCTTCTTTCTCTCTCAAAACTTAAGTGTTCCATGTATTGGAAATCATAAGTTTTTGAGACAAATCCACCATAACACATCTCTACTCATTCTAGGGTACTAGGTTTAGCAAACCAAATACCTTAGTTACCTCTAGGTTGAGGTAGGAGCTCAAGTTCGAGGCCCTCGGGTGGATCTATCTTCGGCAAAGAGGAGACGAGTAGGAGGAGCCGTTCAAACTACTACAAGGAGCAAGCAAGGAGGAGAACAACAAGAAGAGAAGGAGTTCAAGACTAGGTATAACCATTCTACATAGTAGTTATAACTTGTAGATTTTTGTTAGTTTTGTTTAGCAACGATCCTTCATGAAACGGTCCATATTACCTAGCTAGGGAAAAAAATTCGTTTTACCTATTCCGCCTCCCCGAAAGAACCGGGGTGGGTAACGTGGACCTAACAGGGGGTTCTCCTGTATGTGTCTGCTATGTTTTGTAGGTCTTTGTTACATGCAACTTTTCCTGTTTCCACTTGTATCAAAATCTCGGACCATTTACTTTGTTTTCAATACTTTTAGATTTGCGCGACAAGTACGTTCTATGTTTGGGTTTAGTGTTTGCTGTGTATCGCAGCGTGTCAGGGTGATTTCAGATGATTGCACACACATTTTGGTGTTTCGATTGCACACGCGTTAGCTTGCGACGCTAGTTTCTCGTATGGTCTTGTTATCGCGTTTTTGCAGGATACTAGCCTTATGTGTGTTGCTTTGTGTAATTCTAGGATCAGTCGCGGAGATATCGGACGTGGTGCGGAAAGGAAAGGCGGTGATTGGATCAGACTAGCGGAGGCGTTCCGGTAAGGAGATATACACATCTACGGAGGAAATCGTTTGGATGGCGCATGACGCCCAATAGTTAGAATGTAGTTTGGTGCTTATAATTATATGCGTATTTCCTAATTAATTATCCCGTTGCATTGCATCATTTATCATATGTATATATACTGTGCTAGTACCTCTTAGGACACTCGCACTATTACCATTGGTTTATACTGCACGGGCACTATTCAAGGGAGCACACACGCCTTGGTAATTGCTATACCACGAACACCTTATAACTAGTTAAATCCGAACCTCATCACTTGCGCTATTATGTTTAATAAACTTGCAAATTGATATATTTAATTCATCAACATGGATATGTAGGATTGCTAGTCACATGCACATATCTTATTGCATCATTGTTCATGCATAGCTTTCTAGTTTCCGCATTGCATTGCATATTACTAATATCATAGACATTCATGTATCATGATTCCTTTTGAGGATTTACATATTTATGATATTTATGGATTTGGAGAAACCGCAAAGATTTGAAAACATATTACCATTTAAAAAATGTAAGTTGCGGTTTTCTCACGATATGATGCATCTATCATCCACCATGAGATTTCTCGGTGCCTGAGTAGTACCATACACCCGATTCGAGGAGGAGGAGGAACCGTTTGTGGGTGCATGGTGGACCCGGTGCGGTACCCCGGGGCAAGAAGGTCGCAGACGATGGCGTTGAGCCCGGCAGGGGAGCACTACCGACCGGTTATTTGTGACGCGATGGATATCTAGAGGATACTGACGTAGTCTTGAGTTTTTGATGATATGGGCCACTCCAGATTTGTCGGAGCCCTAGATCAGATATTTGGGCCAGTCCGGATTGCCGGAGCCCAGGGATAGTTGAGATATTCATATTTCGTATCGATGCTTGACACCGATTTATATTGATTTCATTGATAAACTACAGCTAAATCATAGAAGTTTAATAAGATAAGAACACAGATTTCCCATGTTAATTATATTCAAATTTCGTATTGTTTATTGCATTCATGTTGCATACATATCATTACATCGCATCATATTAGTATTTGTAGGTTGTGACATCATTGTGTACATGCTTACGATAGCCTTATTAGATATTACTTATTACTCACGAGTTGGTAACTCACCCTGTCGTGCCACAGTGTTTTGCAGGTCTGACTCGCCAGCATAGTAGCGGCGGGCGCACCTCCTCTTTTGCTCTTTTGCTTGGACTCGCAGCATCGTTCGTAGGTGGGTTGTGGGGTTATTTTGTTGCCACCTTGGATCATTATTGTATCTAGTGTACTCCATCTACCGGATCTACCACATGTTTTTTGTTGTATTAGCGACTTAGAGACGAGATAGTGAGATTTGTGTATTTATATGTTGTATCTCTGGGTCGAGCTCACTCAAGCCGACATGATGCTTATTTACTTGTGCCTTTTTGCTTATTTTGCCCAGTGATGATATTTATATTGCGTGTGATTTTGAGTCCACCTTGGGCGAAGAGATAGCTCCCGCTTGGGGATGCCTTATTTCATGTTATGCATATATTGCTGTTTTATACCCATTTGGGGCCAGTATTTATAAAGGAAACTCTGCCGAAATTTTCGGAAAATGATGTTGCTTTTAAAAATCTTGATGTGACGTATTTGATTTAAATCTCTTTCAATAAATCTTGGTTTTCCTTCACTCTACTGCTCTATTTGGTTTTGATTTCTGGGTTTTGGCTTACTTAGATTACGTACGCCTCGAGACGTTTCGTAATTTAAAGTGCCAGTCACGTTCCGTACTTTTCGGGTCGTGACAACCCTAAAGAAGATAATTAAATACTTAAGGTGTATTTTGAAAATATATCAAAACTATTTTTCATAAAACCCCATCAAGTTATATTAATTTACAATAAGGACCCTAGTAAACATAGGTTTAAGCGGGACCAGTTCTCTTGAACCTCAGGGAGCCGGAGAATATGGGTGCTTGCCTATCTAAGGTAGACAACCTAAAAACGGTATTATCAACACGCTAATTGTCCTGGAAAAAGACACAAATCCTGCCGTCCATGTGCAGCAGTTACCGATAACTCCAAAACAATCAGGACTTCAATTCTGTTTAAAAGTCTGACTCGGTTCGAGTCATGGTAAAATCTGAATGCAATATGACTTGAATCCATTTCAAGTATAACTGCAATACAACATGAATCCATGAATACCAGAATACAATCCATATCAACATGAACATGACTTGAACCGAACCATGGATATACTCTGACTACATGACTATCCATTTATATCCATTCTGTTTACATGATGTCATGGTTTCGGCAATTCTTCCATTTACAAAACAAACCATACAATCAATACAAAACACATTACGGGGTTTTTAAAAGGGGTAGACTGGTACGGAATGTGTTAGAAGTGGAATGAGACAGTCACTTTAATACACCTAACATGAATATCTATTGCTGTTGTACCGTGGCTTAACGGTTCCTTGTGCTCCATATACCTTAGTCTCCGGAATAGTGGGACTCCTCTTGTATACACTGGAATATTTTGTACCAAACTACAAATAACTGCGATAACAGAACAAAAGATAACATTATACAGTTATATTCTCTTTTCTGTCTATTCTACTTCTCTCTTTCTTTGGGACTTGCCGAGCCATTGTTCGCTGACGACATTCATTTTCTTCTTTCTTAGGAATGTTGTCAGGTGGATCCTACTCACTAGAGATCGAGCCCAGTACTGAGGACTTGGAGAAGCTTGCCATCGACCCAGAGCTGTAGGCACTTGTATATACTTTTCATTTTAGTTATGCCATTGTCTAGGCATTGCTTTCTATTCCTGTATTTACATTTCCAGTTGTACTTGTAAAGAATTGTTAAATAAATAAAAGTTGTTGTCCATTTATATTCATGTCTCTTATGTACATTTTACTTTATATTTCTTAGTTACGCTTAGCGTATTTACTTATGGGTAAATACGTAGCGGGCCCAGTCATGTCTCCTTACCGTACACCGGGAAGCGGGGCGTGACAGGTTTTGTTGACGGCTCATGCAGGCCAGTTCTGCATGAACATGCAGGTCAATTCTGCATGAAGTCTTAAGCAATATAACACAAGAATCAGCAACTAAAAACATTCTTTACATTTCATATTCCTTGAATCTTATAATTTCATATACTTTGAATCTATTATAACCCTATTTTTCTTTCAAGGTTATGGATTCTCCAAACAATACCAGCACCAATTTCAACAACATACCACCACCTCTACTGTTTACGCCTACCATTGCTTCTCCGATCAATGAGCAGACGGTACTTCTTGAGGCAATCCGAAGCCTCCTGGAAGGACAGCAGCAGCAGACTGCTATATTACTGAACCGTCCAGAAGCGGAAGCGCCCGGTGTAAAGTAATTCCGGGTATTGCACCCAAAGCAATTTTCGGGGAAAGAGAGCCCTCTGGAAGCTGAAGAATGGGCTCAGAGCATTGAGAATGATCTGGCAGCAACATAAGTGCCAGAGATCGCTTGGGTATGAGTTGTGAAGCTGCAACTCACTGACAACGCCCGAGTTTGGTGGAAGGCGGAAGAAAGCCGTCTTGACCAACCGATCGAATGGAAAACCTTTTGTGACATGTTCGACGCGAAGTACTTTCTAGAAACTTCCCGATTTGACATGGAGCATCAATTCATCCATCTACAACAAGGTTCGATGTAGACCAAATCTGTGGATGAGTATGATGCTGAGTTTACCATGCTCAGTAGGTAAGATATGTCTCAATATTCTATTTTCTTATATCACATACTACACAGCTAACACAAGACCTTAACTGGTTCGTGGAACACTTGATACCGACTGTTGAGATCAGGTCCAGACGATTTCAGCAAGGGTTAGATACGGAGATCCAAGCTTCCTTAGCTACAGGGGATTTCCCAACCCACGAACTGGCCCTGAAAGCTGCCCGTCGATATGAGGCAGTGGTGAAGATGAAGGGCATACCCCAATCTGCCGGAGTGAAGCGCCCTGCCACTCAGATGGCAGGAGGAGCCTCTTCAAGGCCACCTTTTGTGCCCAGGAGACCGGGAGTACCAATCAACCGGCTCGACCCAGCTTTTTGCACCTACAGCAGGAGGGATGGACACCTCGCGAAGGGCTGTCGGCGTGCAAATCGCCTTGGTTTGGTCTGCGGCTCAGCCACACATGATATTTGGTCTTGTCCTCGAAGACTCAATCCCAATGCTGCACCCAGACCAGCAATCACTTATCAGCAGCGACCAGCCATCCAAGCACCTGCTCCACGACTAGCTCTCCCAGCTCCGCCACCTCGTGGACTGGCTGCACCTCCTCCACGTCAGTTCCATCAAGATCAAAGGAACTTACCTCAAGTACAGAGGAACGGACAGAGGAATGCTCCTCCAGCAAGAGGAATGTACCGAGGCGACAGACTTTCACAATGACTGTGGAAAAAGATGAAGTCACTGGCCAAGTCATTACTGGTAACCTTTCAATTTTCAAAGTTGTTCAATACTTATTATATCCATATATTTTTCCTATACCTAAACATATCCCACATAACTTAGGTACAATCTTAGTAGCCTCACTTCCTGTACTAGCACTCTTCGATATTGGAGCATCTCATTGCTTTATGTCGCAACGGTTTATCCGAACTCATGCAATTCCAGTCAAATCTCTCGTATCCGGCTGGAATGTCAGTTCATAGAATGGCGTTCTAAAGGCAATAATGGGATACGACCTGTGTCCAGTGGTCGTCTGCAGCAGAGAATTCTATGCTGACTTCAAGGTGCTGGACATACCGAATTTCGATGTCGTTTTGGCTATGGATTGGCTTGGAGCATTCTATGCTACCATTGACTGTCGTCAAAGGAGGGTAGTGTTCGAGATTCCAGACCATCCGGTCTTTTATTTCAAAAGTGGAGACCGTATCCTGAAACCAAGCACATACAAATAAAAACTGAAGAAGGATGTGATTGAAACACTTCAAGCGGAGGAAGGATCGAAGCCAGAGGTAGTTTGAGATTTCGACGATGTATTTCTTGAAGACATATCAGGTTTGCCTCCCGATCGAGCTCTTGAATTCAGCATTGATTTAGTACCTGGAGCACAACCGGTGATCAAAGCACCGTATCGATTAAGCCCTGAAGGTTTGAAGGAGGTCCATACTCAGTTGGAGGAATTATTGACGAAAGGATGGATTCGTCCCAGCACTTCAAGTTGGGGATCGCTAGTTCTACTTGTGAAGAAGAATGAAGGTTTATATCGAATGTGCATTGGTTATAGAGCTCTGAACGAAGTAACTATAAAGAACAAGTATTCACTTCCGCGCATCTACGACCTGTTCGATCAGCTAAGTGGGTTTTGCTTTTTCTCCAAGTTAGATCTTCGTTCGGGTTATCATCGGGTGAAGGTCAAACAATATGATATCCATAAACCGGCATTCAGAACTCGCTATGGACATTATAAATTTCTTTTGATGCCATTTGGAGTGACTAACACAGCAGCTATATTCATGAACCTAATGAATCAAGTTTTCCGAGAGTACCTAGACAGGTTTGTTTTCATCTTCATCGACAACATCCTGGTGTATTCTAAGAGTCGGAAAGAACATGCCGAACACTTACGAATTGTCCTGGAGACTTTACGACAGTATCAACTCTATGCCAAGTACAGCAAGTGCATGTTTTGGCTAGATCAAGTCGGTTTCCTCGGACATATTGTATCGGTCGATGGAATCTCTGTAGATCCAGCTAAAGTATCAGCAATAAGAGAATGGCCGACACCGAAATCAGTGAAGGACATTCAAAGCTTCTTGAGTTTAGCAGGATATTACAGAAGGTTAATTGAAGGATTTTCGAAGATTGCAACACCCCTGACCAAGCTCACATGTAAAGATGAAGAATTCATGTGGTCAGAAGCATGCAAACGAGCTTTCGTAGAAATCAAGTCAAGATTGACATCAGCACATATTCTCGTTATACCGGACCAATCTGGAGGTTTTTAAGTGCATTGCGATGCATCCGTAAGGGATTAGGATGTGTTCTACATCAGCACGGTAAAGTCATAGCTTATGTATCAAGACAGCTGAAGATTCATGAGCGCAATTATCCGACGCATGATTTGGAGTTGGCGGCCGCAATCTTTGCACTCAAGATTTGGCGCCATTATCTTCTTGGTGAATGGGTGGACATATACACAGATCACAAGAGTCTGAATATGTGTTTACTCAGAAAGAGTTGAATATGAAGCAGAGAAGATGGTTAGAACTTATGGCAAACTTCGACATCAACCTACAATATCATCCAGGGAAGGTGAATGTAGTACGTGATGCACTTAGTCGCCAACCATTAGCATTGAATCTCACCACATAGTGGAAGCTTCAACTAGATTTATATCAGATGGAGATTGAAGTGGTCATGCCAGGTAACACTTCAAGTTTGATGAACTTACAAGTTCAATCTGCCATTGTCAATCAGATCAAAGCAACTCAAGCAAATGATGCTAAATTGCAAAAGATTAGAGAACAAGTAGAAAGTGGACTTAGAACAGACTTCATCATCCATGAAGACGGATTTTTGAGATACGGCAGTAGGTTGTGTGTACCCAAAGGTTCTGTGCTGAAAGAGTTGATGAAAGAAGCTCACAACTCTCCTTATTCAGTACACCCTGGAGGCACAAAGATGTACAAAGATCTGCGTAAAAATTACTGGTGTCATGGAATGAAGTGTGAAGTAGCCAGAAGCGTCGCAAAATGCTTGGTATGTCAACAAGTAAAGGCTGAACATCACAGGACAACTGGTTTACTTCAACAGTTACCTATACCAGAATGGAAGTGGCAACACATCACTATGGATTTCGTGACTGCACTTCCTCGCAGCACGAAAGGTAACGATGCGGTATGGGTTATTGTGGATCGACTCACAAAGTCGGCTCACTTCATCCCATTTCGAGTTGGCCAATCTACTGAGACACTAGCAAAGAAGTACATGGAGGTAAGAATCTAAGTAAGATTTAAAATCTTCAATGTATACTATTTCTGATACCCATGAACACATGCAGGAAATCGTGAGATTATATGGAGTACCGGTTTGAATTGTCTCCGATCGTGACACCAGACTCCGATCGCAATTTTGACAGAGTCTGCAAGCTAGCTTAGGAACAAGTCTAAACTTCAGCATGGCTTACCATCCACAAACAGATGGACAGTCTGAGCGAACTATTCAGATACTTGAAGATATGCTAAGAGCGTGTATGCTAGACTTCGGAGGATCGTGGAAAGATCATCTACATCTTGTGGAGTTTTCATACAACAATAGCTACCAAGCAAGTATAGGAATGGAACCATTTGCAGCTCTATATGGAAGGAAGTTTCAATCACCATTAAGTTGGGATGACATCGGAGATAGAGAACTCTTTGGACCTGAGATGATAGTAGCAACAGTCGATATAATTCGCACTATCAGGGAAAGAATACGCAAAGCCCAAGATCGACAGAAACACTGGGCTGATGCAAAGCGCCGTCACTTTGAGTTCCAACCAGGAGATCATGTATTTTTGAAGATATCTCCAAACCGTGGAGTGATTCGATTTGGAAGACGGGGTAAGCTCGGTCCAAGATATATTGGACCGTTCGACATACTCGAACGAGTCGGAGAAGTGGCTTATCGCTTGGCACTTCCACCTTCATTGGAAGGAGTGCATAATGTGTTCCACATATTCCAACTCAGAAGGTATGTGAGTGACCCCAGTCATATTCTTGATCACTCCAAGCTCACCGTACAACCAGACTTATCCTGTGAGCAACAACCCGTTGAAATCCTGGATAAAAAGGTGAAGTCACTTCGGAACAAGGAAGTAAACTTGGTTCGAGTGATGTGAAGAAAAGACTCACCAGGAGAATCAACATGGGAATGTGAGGACGGCATGCATGCAAGATATCTTCAATTGTTTGTAAACTAGTCCTTAAAATAATGTAAATTTCGAGGACGAAATTTTTGTAAGGAGAGTAGAATGTAACAACTCTGTTTCAGTGTACAAAAAATTTGATTAAAAGTTAATGTACAAATGGAGTATTTGCAATCTTGTGTACACTATAAATATTTGAATTTGCTTTTGAACAGCAAGAAAGCACTTGTAACTCACTGGTAAATGCCTTGTACTACTGTGACATAACCCATGTGTTCAAACCCCCCCAGCCACATTATTTTTTTATTGATTTTTCTTTAAACTTTTAGAATCTCAAAAGTTTGCACATGCACAACACGTAAGATGAAAAGTCACAAAGTAATCAAACACGTGCACTGAGGTATACCAAGCGACCGGGACACATGGAATGAATCCAAGCCCTAGCCACCAGTTTATGACCGGCGAGATAAGCTAGAGGGGCCGGCACCGCCGGGCTAATCCGTAGGTAATGCCTTGGATTTTTTCCCCTGGCACCCTTTGGCCTACCCCACTACCCCCATGCTGTTTGTTAACTCTGCAATTATCCAGAGAATTAAAAATCACTATTAAACCAAAATTTTAATGCACATTTTAATTCTCAAATTCATTACCCTAAACCATAATTTCCTCTATAAATACTACATTACATTTCACCCCTCCTCATTCAGAAATCCCATACAAAAACTCTCTAAAAATTCCAAGTCCCAAGTTGTACAAGTGGAGTTACTAAAGGGTAAGGTTCCGGCGACGTATCGGGAAGAACCCGGCGGCGAAACGACTTCCTGACGATTCCTATAGCTTCCTCCATCTCTCCTCTTTAATTTCAATCTGTAAGTCCCTTTCATCCTTCTCAACTACTAGTTTTAAACATCTTCTTTTTAAAACTCGTCGGAAGCGGAGTTATTCCGACTTCCAACTCTCTTTTCTTTAAAACAAAATTTCTCTTAAACAATAAATTATCATATCTTCTTATAATGTTTAACAAACATAAATAAACACATTAGAATAAGTTTCATCTCAAAATAATTCGTATTGCAATTTCTATTTCACTTTTACAGTAAAATACCATCATGTTTACATACGCCATTGTTTATTCATTTTACCCATAATACCTTTAGAAAACTCACGAGATAATGACCTACCTCATCACAACACACATTCTTGAAATAGAATGATGATTTTTGGAACATTAGTTTATGAGAAAATACGATTTTACATTTAAATACCATAAACATTCAAAAACCGTTTTCTTTAAAAGTGTATTATTTAATTCCTTACAAATACGTCTCTACAATCCATTTTGGGAAACCCCGATTGGGATGGTGCGGGTTATCGCATATTCTCGGGCCTAGTAGAGCGAGATGCAGACCTCCGCAAGGTGCATTTGTTCTTGATGAAATTTTTAATGCAATTTTTAAGAAAAATATGATTTCTATTTATTAAATAAGTTCTATTTTTATAAATATATATAAATACTATCAAAATATCTACTTTAAGTATACAATATATATATTTCATGTTTTCTAAATCAAAGAAATCACCAATTTCATGGAACTACCATTACAACTCAATACAATTCCAATATTACACTAAAATACCATATACAATGAAATCTAGGTTATATCCACTAGAATATTTCACTTTATAAAAATTGCAATTATGAAAACCCTAAAGACTATAATTAAATACTTGAGGTGTATTTTGAAAATATATCAAAACTATTTTTCATAAAACCCCCTCAAGTTATATTAATTTACAATAAGGACCCTAGTAAACATAGGTTTAAACGGGATCGGTTCTCTTGAGTCTCAGGGAGCCGGAGAATATAGGTGCTTGCCTATCTAAGGTAGAAAACCTAAAAACGGTGTTATCAACATGGTAATTGTCTTGGAAAAAGACACATCCTGCCGTCCATGTACAGCAGTTACCGATAACTCCAAAACAATCAGGACTTCAATTCTATTTAAAAGTCTGACTCAGTTCGAGTCATGGTAAAATCTGAATACAATATAACTTGAATTCATTTCAAGTATAACTGCAATACAACATGAATCCATGAATACCAGAATACAATCCATATCAACATGACTTGAACCGATCCATAGATATACTCTGATTACATGACTATTCATTTATATCCATTCCGTTTACATGATATCATGGTTTTGGCAAGTCTTCCATTTACAAAACAAACCATTCAATACAAAACACATTACGGGGTTTTTAAAAGGGGTATACTGGTACGGAATGTGTTAGAAGTGGCATGAGACGGTCACTTTAATACACCTAATCTGAATATCCATTGTTGTTGTACCGTGGCTTAACGGTTCCTTGTGCTTCATACTTTAGTCTCCGGAATAGTGGGACTCCTCTCGTATACACTGGCATATTCTGTACCAAGCTACAAACAACTGTGATAACAGAACAAAAGATAACATTATACAATTATATTCTTTTTTCTGTCTATTCCACTTCTCTCTTTCTTTGGGACTTACCAAGCGATTGTTCGCTGACGACATTCATTTTCTTTTTTCTTTGGAATGTTGTCAGGTGGATCCAACTCACTAAAGATCGAGCCCAGTACTGAGGACTTGGAGCAGTTTGCCATCGACCCAAAGCTGTAGGCACTTGTATATACCTTTCATTTCAGTTATGTCATTGTTTAGGCATTGCTTTCTATTCCTGTATTTATATTTCCAGTTGTACTTGTAAAGAATTGTTAAATAAATAAAAGTTGCTATTCATTTATATTCATGTCTCTTATGTACATTTTACTTTATATTGCTTAGTTACGCTTAGCGCATTTATTTCTGAGTAAATACGTAGCGGGTCCAGTCGCGTCTCTTTACCGTACACCGGGAAGCGAGGCGTGACACTATATAAAGTCATCCCCTGAAGGCAAATAAGTAGACACCAAAATGATCAAGAGAACAATTTCTCTTTTCTGTTAAAAGTTTCCAAAGAAGCATGATTACCATTTCAATTATATCTATCTTATTTCAATACTGATTTCGATAATTCTTTTTGCATTGCTTTCGTTTTCACGGACTCAACAAGACTACGAAATCAAAATCAAAGAATCTCGTACTCAACGGGGGATTCAGAAGGTCCAAGGAGTGTTGTACCTTGAGAACGTCTTTGTCGGTGCAATCCGTACGAGGAGTGGCAATACGATCTTAGGGCAGCGCGGTTATCTGCATTCCTTCCTTCGTCAGGCTCGATTTTCTAACTTTTATTTTATTTCCTATATTGTTTATGTTATCATATTTTTCAAACAAATATTTTATAAAAGCATATTTTATTTTAAATTATTATTTAGCAATTATTTCCCTATTTTATCCAACCGTCTAAGAACCTAATAGGAATAATTGCTTATTGATTATACTTGATAATCTTTGTTGCCATATAGCTGTTCATTATATTGAATTGTTATCATATTATAATATTGCTATTCTATTTTATTTATGGTTTCAAGAATAGAATTATTAGTTGTTTCTAATCCCAAAGTTAACATTACTACTTCTTCTCTTGATTGGTAGCTTGATTCTGGTGCCAATATTTACGTGTGTTTTGACTTATCTTATTTCACAACTTTTAACGATCAATATGAGGAAGGATTAATGTTAGGAAATGAAACGAGAACATCTATTAAGGGGATTGAAAATATTTCATTAAAACTATCTTCGGGAAAAACCATTACTTTAAAAGATGTATTTTTTGTTCCGGAAATTAGGAAAAACTTAATTAGTGTTTCTTTACTTGTTAGAATAGGCAATAAACTATTTTTTGATAGTAACCAATTTGTCATTACTAAAAATAAGAATTTCATTGGCAAAGGTTATTTATATGATGGTTTGTTTAAATTGCATGTTATTCCTTATAATATTTCAAATCATGCTAGTCATAATTCTATTGTTCTAAATGTTGAAACTTCATGTTTATGGCTGATAGATTAGGGCATGTTAATTTTCGTAGCTTGATACATATGATGAAACTTAATCTAATTCCTATGTGCAAGATTGATTTTAATAATTAATGCCAAATTTGTGTTAATGGCAAGCAAACCAAAAATCGTTTTAAGGAAGTCTGTAGGAATACACAAGTATTAGAACTTATATATTCCGATATTTGTGATTCCACTAATACTCCGACTAGAGGTGATAATAAATACTTTGTTACTTTCATTGATGATGCTTCCAAATTTTGGTATGTGTATCTTATAAAAACTCAGGATGAGATTGTTGACAAATTTAAAGTTTACAAAAATGAGGTTGAAAATCAACTTGAAAAAAAGATAAAAATTCTTAGATTTGATCGTAGTGGTGAATACACCTCTAATGACTTTACCATATTTTGCGAAGAGCACGGCATTAGACATGAGGTGATTGCATTATATTTGTCTCATTCTAATGGCGTAGCGGAAAGAAAAAATAGATATCACGCCCCACCCCCAATACAGAGAGTATTGTCCGCTCTGGCCAAAACCGCACGGTTTTGTCCTTCGGGACGAACCGGACCCGACCACGGGCCACTTTCCAAGAGGTCACCCATCACAGGACTTCCTTGGCCCGAGCACGCTTAACTACGGAGTTCTCAATCTTCTGTAGTGCCGGTTCACTTAAAAGGCGCCTCTGTATTGAAGAGTGGTATTATTCCATTTATAGTACAGATCTGCCCACTTTCAGAATGTATTTCGAAAATTCCCCATTGTTCTACAGTGGGTCCCACAGACTCAAGAGGTGGCCCTCGCTCGCTAGGTATGATACTTGGCGTGGCACTTTGTTCTTGAACAAGAACCGGGTCCCGACATCCTCCCCATCTTTGAACAATTGTACGTCCTCGAACCACAGAGCTACTATTGAGGGACCAGCTCTGATACCAATCTGTCACACCACCACCAACAATATAGAGAGTACTGTCCGCTCTGGCCAAAACCGTACGGTTTTGGCCTTTGGAGCTAACCGGACCCGACCAGGGGCCATTTCTCAGGAGGTCACCCATCCCAAGACTTCGCTGGCCCGAGCACGCTTAACTACGCAGTTCTCAAGCTCCTGTAGTGCCGATTCACTTAAAAGGTGTCTCTGTATTAAAGAGTGGTATCATTTCATTTATAGTACAGATCTGCCATATTTCGGAATGTATTCTGAAGATTTCCCGTTGTTCTACAGTGGGTCCCATGGACTCAAAAGGTGGCCCCCGCTCACTTGGCATGACACTTGGCGTAGACATCATTAAATGTAACGCCCTAACTTCCCAGTACAGATTGTATTGTTCGCTCTGGTCGATACCGCACGGTTTTACCCTTTAGAGCAGTGTTGGCCCGAGCACGCTTAACTACGCAGTTCTCAAGCTCCTGTAATGCCGGTTCACTTAAAATGTGTCTCTGTATTGAAGAGTGGTATCATTTCATTTATAATACAGATCGGACCTATTTCGGAATGTAGTGCCGATTCACTTAAAAGGTGTCTCTATATTGAAGAGTGGTATCATTTCATTTATAGTACAGATCTTCCCTATTTCGGAATGTATTCTGAAGATTCTCCATTGTTCTACAGTGGTCCCACGGACTCAAGAGGTGACCCCCGCTCACTTGGCATGACACTTGGCGTAGACATCATTAAATGTAACACCCCAACTTCCCAGTACATATGGTATTGTCCGCTCTGGTCGAAACCGTACGGTTTTACCCTTTAGAGCAGTGCTGGCCCGAGCACGCTTAACTACGCAGTTCTCAAGCTCCTGTAATGCCGATTCACTTAAAAGGTGTCTCTGTATTGAAGAGTGGTATCATTTCATTTATAGTACAGATCAGACCTATTTCGGAATGTAGTGCCGATTCACTTAAAAGGTGTCTATGTATTGAAGAGTGGCATCATTTCATTTATAGTACAGATCTGCCCTATTTCGGAATGTATTCTGAAGATTCCCCATTGTTTAACAGTGGGTCCCACGGACTCAAGAGGTGGCCCCTGCTCACTTAGCATGACACTTGGCAAAGACATCATTAAATGTAACGCCCCAACTTCTAAGTACAGATGGTATTGTCCGCTCTGGTCGAAACCGCACAGTTTAACCCTTTAGAGCAGTGCTGGCCCGAGCACGCTTAACTACGCAGTTCTCAAGCTCCTGTAATGCCGATTCTCTTAAAAGGTGTCTCTGTATTGAAGAGTTGTATCATTTCATTTATGGTACAGATCTGCCCTCTTTCGGAATGTATTCTGAAGCTTCCCCATTGTTCTACAGTGGGGCCCATGGACTCAAGAGGTGGCCCCGCTCACTTGGCATGACACTTGGCATAGACATCATTAAATGTAACGCCCCAACTTCCCAGTACAGATGGTATTGTCCGCTCTGGTCGAAACCACACGGTTTTACCCTTTAGACCGGACCGGACCCGACCAAGGGTTACTTCCCAGGAGGTCACCATCCCAAGACTTCCCTGGCCCGAGCACGCTTAACTACAGAGTTTTCAAGCTCCTGTAGTGCCGATTCACTTAAAAGGTGCCTCTGTAATTGAGGGTGGCATCATTACATTTATAATGCAGTTCAGTTCTCTTTCGGAATGTGTTCCGAAGATTCCCCATTGTTCTACAATGGGTCCCACGGACTCAAGAGGTGGCCCCCATGGACTCAAGAGGTGGCCCCGTCCTTTGGCATGACATTTGACGTGGCATTTTGTTCCATGTGGCATTTTGTTCCGTGAGCAAGAACCGGGTCCCGACATCCTCCCCACCTTTGAACAATGGTTCGTCCTCGAACCACATGCCTACTACTGAGAGACCTGCATGGGCCACCATAAATGTAATGCCCCACGCCCCAATACAGATGGTATTGTCCGCTGTGGCCGAAACCGTACGGTTTTGCCCTTTGTAATTGAGGATGGCATCATTACATTTATAATGCAGCTCGGTCCTCTTTCGAAATGTGTTCCGAAGATTCCCCATTGTTCTACAGTACGTCCTACGGACTCAAGAGGTGGCCCATTCCTTTAGCATGACATTTGGCGTGGTACTTTGCTGTGGCATTTTGTTCCGTGAGTAAGAACCGGGTCCTGGCATCCTCCCCACCTTTAAACAATGGTTCGTTCTCGAACCACAGACCTACTACCGAGAGACCTGTATGGGCCACCATAAATGTAACGCCCCACGACCCAGTACAGATGATATTGTCCGTTGTGTCCGAAACCGCACGGTTTTGCCCTTTAGAGAAAACCGGATCTGACCAGGGGCCACTTCCCAGGATGTCACCCATACTAAGACTTCCCTGGCCCGGGCACGCTTAACTATGGAGTTCTCAAGCTCATGTAGTGCCGATTCACTTAAAAGGCGCCTATGTAATTGAGGATGATATCATTACATTTATAATGCAATCCGGTTCTCTTTCAGAATGTGTTCCGAAAATTCCTCATTGTTGTACAGTGAGTCCCACGCACTCAAGAGGTGTCCCCCGCCCTTTGGCATAACATTTGGCGTGGCACTTTGTTCCGTGTGGCAATTTGTTCCGTGAACAAGAACCGAGTCCCGACAATAGAACTTTAATAAATATGTTGTCGAGTTCCGGAGTTTCTAAGAATTTATGGGAGGGAGGCCCTCTTATCTTCATATTATGTTTTAAATAGAATATCTCAAAAGTTTTGTAACCAAACTCCTTATAAAATTTGAAAGATCGACCACCTAACATTAGTTATTTAAAGATTTGGGGTTGTTTAGCGAAAGTTGCAATTCCGGAACCTAAAATGTGGAAAATAGGTCCCACAAACTATTGATTCGGTTTTCATTGATATTCTCCTAATAGTAATAATTATAGATTTTTAGTGGTGAAATCCGATATCTTCGATGTATCAAATAACACCATTATTGAATCTAGCGATGTAACCTGTTTTGAAAACATTTTTCCATTTCAAAGAAAGGTTAGCGGCTCTATACCTATAATAAATAACGAATTGGGAGAATCCTCACATTCTATTGAATCGAATGACAATAGTATATCATTAGAACCTACACCAGAACCCGAACTTCGAAGGTCTAAGAGAGGTAGGATAGAGAAGAATTTTGGCGATGGCATGTACACTTACTTGATTGAAGAAGAACCAACGACTTATACCAATGCTATGTCTTCCGATGAAGCGTCGTTTTGGAGAGAAGCAATTCAAAGTGAGATTGATTCGATTATACAAAATAAGACTTGGATTGTTACCGATTTAGCGCAAGAAAGTAAGGCTATAGTATTTAAATGGATTTTCAAAAGAAAATTTAGAGCGGATGGGTCTATAGAAAAATACAAGGCTAGATTAGTTGCTAAAGACTTTACATAAAGAAAAGGCATTAATTTCTTCGATACTTATGTTCATGTTGCTCATATTGCTACTGTGCGTTTTTTAATTGCATTTGCATCTATTCATAGTTTATTAATCCATCAAATGGATGTTAAAAACGCAGTTTTAAACGGAAATTTGGAAAAAGAAATTTATATGGAGCAGCCGAAAGGTTTTATAGTTAAAGACTAAGAACATAAAGTTTGTAAATTAATTATATCTCTATATGGCCTTAAGCAAGCTCCTAAATAATGGCACATGAAATTTGATAAAGTCATTTTAAACTATGGTTTCATTATCAATCCATATGATAAATGTGTTTATTGTAAACAGTTTGATAACGATTATGTCATTTATGCCTTTATGTAGATGATATATTATTATTTAGCACTTCACTTTATATTATCGAGTATGTGAATCAATATTTATCATCTATGTTTGCTATGAAAGATTTAGATCATGCAGATCTTATTCTTGGTATGAAATTAATGAGAGGCAATAATGGTATCACATTAATTTTGTCGCATGCGATAGAGAAAATACTTAAAAAGTTTAACTATTTTGATATTAAACATGTATCTACACCTTTTGAATCCAATATGCATCTTACTAAGAATAGCAGTGAACCAGTATCGTAACAAAAATATGCACAAATTATTGGAACGTTACTTTATATCACTAAAAGAACTAGACCTGATATTTTATATGCAGTTTCTAGGTTCAGTAGACACACTAGCAATCCAAATAAAGATCATTGGTGTGCACTTAAAAGAATTTTTAAATATTTAAAATGAACTTTGGATTACAGTTTATTTTATACTAGTTTTTCTAATATAATTGAAGGATATAGTGACGTCAACTAGATAACTGACTCACATGATATGAAATCTACTAGTGGTTATGTATTCTTACTTGGCGGTGCAGCTGTCACCTAAGAATCAACCAAACAAACAGTAATTGCTAGTGCACTAGATTCTGAAATGATTGCATTAGATAATGCATGTAAAGAAGCGGAATGGATTAAAAATCTATTCTCGCATTTACCTTGTGTTCCTAAGCCGATTGTTGCCATGTGTGTAAATTGTGGTAATAGATCTTCATTGGATTTACTAAATCAAGAAAATTGCAACAGAAAAATGAATAGATATCTGCAGATGAGATATGCAATTATAAAGGAATATAAGAATAATAATGTTGTATCATTATTATTTGTTTACTCACAACAAAATTTGGCAGATAATTTAACCAAATGTCTTAATAAGAACCAGGTCATTAATTCATCTAGGCGGATGGGGCTTAAGCCTATATCTTTATCAACAAGAGCAGGAACCCAATTTTTTTGACTGGAGATCCCACAATAGAAGTTTCCAATGGGAAAAACAAAACTCTTTGTGTGACCTGAAGAGCGCATAACTTTCTAAAGGAAAATTTCCCGGCATATCCCAATGATGAAATGTGCCCTATTTGTGACGTAAGGATGAATATATATTCTTAATGATGTCGAAGTCATAATTATGTTAAGATACCTCTCGTATCTTGGTACCTTTTAAGACATCATTTAAGTGGAGCACCGTGAGGCCGCGACTAGAAGATTTAGGCAAATCTCTAGTTGCTCTATGAGAATCAAGGTTTTGCGCATGGTTATTAATAGCGCACACCCGAAAAATGAAAATCTCGTTAGTCTCATATTGTGTATGTGACATACATAAGATTGACGAAAAGGAGTAGTTTCCAAGGTCTAACTAATGACTACTATCATCCTTCGGTCAAGTATAGTCAACACTAAAATACTTGTTTAAGTCTAGTCACACCTGCATTTATACACAATGTATTTAGTGTCCGTTTTATTTTATTTTATTTTATTTTATTGTTTTGATTTGTTGATTATTTTTTTATTTTAATGAAAGTTTTGAAATAATCTTATATTATAATTTTGAACCTGGGGATGTTAGATTATTTTGATTTAATCTACAAATAATTTTGATTTATTTATTTTGGATTTTGGTGATTAATTTATACATTAAAAGAAAGGACGCCGGGTCGGGCTAATTCCATACGAATTATGGTTTGAATTAGGTTGGTTCTAAGAAGATCGAACGGTTGCGAACGGTCGGTTACCAACGAGCGGTTGCAAACCATTTAGGAGGCTATATAAAGCCATCCCCTGAAGGCAAATAAGTAGACACCAAAAAGATCAAGAGAACAATTTCTCTTTTCTGTTAAAAGTTTTCAAAGAAGCGTGATCACCATTTCAATTATATTTGTCTTATTTCAACATCGATTTCGGTGATTCTTTTTTGCATTGCTTTTGTTTTCACGGACTCTACAAGACCACGAGATCAAAATCAAAGCATCTCTTGTGATTTGTACTCAACGGAGGATTCGGACGGACCGAGAAGTGTTGTATCTTAGGAACGTCTTTGTCAGTGCAATACATACGAGTAATGGCAATACATTCTTAAGGCAAGGCAACTATCTGCGTGCCTCTCTTTTTCAGGCTCAATTTTCTAACTTTTATTTTATTTTCTATATTGTTTATGTGATCATATTTTTCAAACAAATATTTTATAAAATCTTATTCTATTTTAAATTATTATTTAGCAATTCTTACCCTATTTTATTCAACACTAAAATGCCACAAAGTAATCTGATGTGTGCATGCAACATAAAGGCCTAAGTTCCATGCAACCCACCACTCACATGCAGGCCCATGTGCTCCATGCAATGCCAGACTCCAACCTGTTGATTGAGTCAATGATAATGTTAAGCATTATCTATTTGATGCTATTTTATAGGTAGTAGTTGCTAGGATTTTGCTCGTGGTTGCCTGTGAACCACTCATGTGGTTGCTCCTTTAATTTTGCTTAGTATCTTTCATGTTAGTGATTTTTTCTCTTTGCTTTGCTTGTAATCTGTTTAAATACCGATGAGAATAATGGAGAAGGAAATAACTTTGAATCCAAAAACAATATTGTTATATCAAATTGGTATCAGTGCAGCTCCAATCCTCAGCTATGGCCGATAATATTCTGCTTAATCCGAGAGTCCGGGATGTTGCTGAAATGGTGCAGCAACAACGAGAGCGTTACGACATGATGGGACAACGATCTCATTCACTCGAGCAGCTCGTTCAGGAGGTGCGACAGGAGATGGCCGCTATGAGCACTCAAATTCGGAACCTTTCACTCTCTCAACAACTAACACGCTCGCGGCACTTCCCTAAATCCTCATCTCGGGTGTCAATGGAGGAACTTTGCTTAACAAATCTCCCAAGGTCGATCTTCTCAAATACGACGGCGAAGAGGATCTAACTGGTTGGATCCTACAAGCAGATCAATATTTTCAACTCTACAACACTATGCCGCATCAACGGGTGTTATATGCATCTTTCTCTCTTAAAGGAAAGGAAAGACATTACAATATTATAAATATCTTCAGCATGCCAGGGAGCTTGGCGATTAGCACACATTTGTCAAGTCCTTAGAACGCCGATTTAGACCAACTGAATACGAAGATCCAGAGGGAGAACTCAGCAAACTGCGTCAAATCAATACAGTAATCGCTTATCAAGAAAAATTTGAGGCTCTTTCTGATCGTGTGAAGGGGTTACTAGACCAATTCCGAATGCGTATGTTCATTAGCGGGCTCAAGGAGGAGATTCAAAACGCCGCCAAGTTGTGTCGGCCAACTTCTCTCTCTGAGGCTATCGGACTTGCACGAATGCAGGAGAAGAGTCGCAAACCTCAACCTGCTCGACAAATTCCAAGAGCACATCAACACCAATAAAGAAACTTTCTTTTGCAGAAATGAAAGATCGCAGGGAGCGCGGCCTTTGTTATAATTGTGACGAAATATTCATCACAGGATGTCGTTGCAAAAACCAAACTCTCTTTCAATTGGAGATCACGGAAAGTTTCGAACATGAGGTTGACATGGATATTACAAATGATGTTAAGGATGACCACCCTGCCATCTCATAGCATGCCATTGATAGAGCTCAGAAGTCAAAAACCATGCGTGTCTCAGCTACCATTGGGAGATGCTCACTGTGCATTTTGATCGACAGCGGAAGCGCACACAATTTTCTTGATCCTAGCATCGGTAAGAAAGCAGCGCTCCACAAGCTCACTAACAGCTCAATTAGTGTCATGGTGGCCAATGGTGAGATGCTTCACAGTGAAGGAATGTGCAAGGAGGTCCCATTGCAACTCCAAGGTGTTTCTATCATTGCCAATTTTTTCTTGTTACTGTGATGCGGTGCTCGGGGCTCATTGGTTGCGAATGCTGGGGCCCATCATTTGGGACTTTCAGGACTTGCAAATGGAGTTCGAACTCAATGGGCACAAGCAATCTCTTCAAGGAGAACAACAAGGTAAACTCTCTATGGTCCAAGAGTCAACTTCCAATACACTAAGAGGGTTCTTATTTCAAATCAATCATGTGCAACCTGATTCACCATACTCCATCTCCCCACCTCAAGTTCAATCCCTTCTAAACAAATTTTCTGATGTATTTGATCCACCAAAAGGCCTTCCTCCATCTAGATCGCACGATAGCAAAATATCCCTTGTCGATAATACAGCCGTAAATGTTCGCCCTTGTCGCTATGCGTACTTCTAAAAATCTGAAATAGAGAAGCAAGCGCAACAAATGATAGCAGATGGAATCATTCGACATAGCCGAAGCCCTTATTCATCACCGGTGCTTCTTGTAAAAAAAGTGATGGGCCGTGGAGGCTATGCGTCGACTATTGTGCTCTCATTTCCCTCGCTATCAAGGATCGATTTCCGATTCCTGTGGTTGATGATCTATTTGATGAGTTGCAGGGTGCCTCAATATTTTCGAAAATGGATTTTCGATCCGGTTACCACCAAATCCGAGTTGCAAGGGAGGATGTCCTTAAAACGGCATTTCGAACTCACCAGGGACACTATGAATTTTTGGTAATGCCTTTTGGCCTCACTAATGCTCCGTTGACATTTCAAGCTTTGATGAATGATGTTTTTCAGCTATATTTGAGAAAGTTTATACTGTTTGTGTGTACGGAGATGGACTACTTGAGCCATGTCAACTCATCCAAAAGGGTTTTAGTGTGTAACGATTCTGAAAATTTTATACAGAAAATTTTACTGTTAATATACAAGAAAAGAGTATTACAGTCTTAATTTGAGTTATAAGTCATTTTTATTAAATAAAAACAAGAAGTCACTTGTAGCTCATTGATAAAACCCTTACACAGCTGCATGTATTCGATTCTCATCAGACACAATTATTTTTCTGCATTTTTCATTTTAACTTTTTGGAAGCCCAAAAAATTTCACGTGCAATACACGGAAATGAAAAGTTCAGAAAAATCAAATATGTGGAAAATGGTGTAAATATTGAATTTATCAGATGGCATGAATCTCGAGGCCAGAGCCTCAAGATCGACTGGCCAAATTGACCTAGGGGCCGACGGCGACGGCTTAGATGCACCCAATGAACTCCGTGTTTTGCACATTCGTCTCTTCAGCCACCCTTAACTCTTTTGTACTGTTTGATTTCCCTGCAATCAAACAGAGACCCTTCATTTCATAATTTAACACCATTTTAATATTTTTTAATTCATAATTTTAATTCCCAAATCCTAATTCTCCACTATAAATACCACCTCACACTTTGGCTCAGCACCATTCTGAAAATTCTAACCAAAACTCTCTAAAAAGTTCCTAAATGCAAGTAGAGTAAAGTGGAGTTAGCGAGCAAGCCTCTTCCATAGAAGATCGAAGCCTATTCCGGAGCTCCCACGACACCACGAAGCTCATCCCCTCTTTTTCAACATCTCCTTGAAATTTCTAAACCGTAAGTCCCTCCCAAACTCTCTTTTTCTTCATTGAAATTCAACTTTAAAACTTATATCAGTAAGTGGAGTCATTACCGATATTCTTTTTCTAAATCCTAGAAACTCTTTCTCTTTTATACTTTGTTCTACCTAATTTTTTACACGATACTTGTAATTCTAAATACCAATGTTTAGAATCAATTTGAACCAAAAATCTCATGAAACATCCATAATTGAACTATTTTATTAAAATACCATGAACTTTGATATCACTTCTTTTAGGTTTGTTAAATCTATACTTTCAGAAAAAACTTCATGGGGTAACGACTTACCCCTCATGTACGCTTTGGTTTCATAACACGATTCTAATTTGTAAGAATATTTATTTCGAAATATAATTTTTACAATAAAATACCACTTACTTTAAAACTGGGTTTCTTTTAAACAGTATTTCGTATTCTTTTGCAATTAATCATCTACATCCCTTTTTAGGGGACCCACTAATAGATGGTACGGATTATCGCACATTCTGAGGATAGTAGAACGAGATGCAGATCTCCTCACGGAGCATTCGATCTCGAAAGGATATAAATACGGTTTTTAAGAAAAACAAATTTTCTAAATAAAACTAAATTTTTTTAAATTAAAATTATATAAAATTATAAATACATATTTTCATTATATTATGAAACTATTTTTTTATAAAAATGAAAGATTAAAAGATGTTAATAAAATACCATCAAGTTAATAAAAAGACTAGTTTTCAATAAAATACCATAAACTTTCAAAAGTTAGAAATTCATTATTAAAATATCTCACTATTTAAAACACATGCTCATGAAAACCCTAAGTAATATAAAACCCCGTCGAGGTTTTACTTTTAACTATATTAAAATATTTTTCATAAAACCCCATCGAGATATATAAAACGCTATTTTAAGAATTTTAGTAAATATGGGTTTAAGCGGGATCAATTCTCTTGAGCCCAGAGAGCCGGAGAAAGTGAATGCTTGCCTATTCAGATTAGAAAACTTAACAGGAGTTATCAATGGCAATTGTCTTAGAAAAAAATACAAATCCTGTTGTCCATGTGTAGCAGTTGCCGATAACTCCCGAACCTAAGAATTCCATAGTTAAATCAATACAAGTATCTGATTCAGTATGAGTCTGATTCAAACCTGAATCCAAAATCAAACATGAATACTTTATAATGAATATTAATACTCGAACTCAAATATCAAAAATCAACATGTATATTTGACTTGATTTGACCGAACCATGATTATAACTTGACTTGAATTTGATATGACTAGTTGAATACATGACTATATTTTGAACATGAATATTTAAACATTTTGTATCTATGGTTTCGGCAAGACTCGTAAAAATAATTTATACAATACATTACGCGGGGATAAAGAGTTAGATTTGTACGGAACGTATATCGTGGCACGAGAGGTCACTTAAAAGACACCTACATAAATTCTCGTGCCGTTGTCCCGTGGATTATGAAGGGCCTTGTACTACATATTACCATAATCCACGGGGTAAGATGGGCTCCTCTCGTATACATGAGTACATTTTTTACCAAACTACAAACAACCATATTAGAATAACTATCATATACCTATAATCAATCATACACAATTTACCTGTTCATTTCACTTTATATAATATCTTCTCTTTCTTCTTTTAAGATTTACTGAGCGCTAGTTCACTGACGACATTCCTTTCTATTTTTTTCTTTGGAATGTTCGTCAGGAGGAGGAGATCGAGCCGAGAGGACTTAGACCAGCTTACCGCTCAACCTGACTTCTAGTTCCGTTACACTTACTTTCCTGTATGTCATTATTTAGGCACTGCTTTATTCATTGTATCTTTTATTTTCAAACAGTTGTATGTATATGTGAATGTAAATAAAATTGCTGTTCATTTTATTTCTCTTGTCATTCTTGTTTATTTTTATATATTGCTTAATTACGCTTAACGTATTTATTTCATAGTAAATACATTGAGACATGTCATGCCACCGTTTCCGTCTATTGGGAAGTGGGGCGTGACATAGTGGAGCAAAATAAGATTGTATCCATGCCCGTTGCCGCAAACAGTCGAAGCCCTTCGAGGCTTCCTCGGCTTAACCGGTTATTATCGTAAATTCGTTCGTGACTATGGTAAGATTGCAGCTCCCCTCACCAACATGCTGAAGAAGAATAACTTTGCATGGATGGCTGAATCCCAACAAGCCTTTGCCCGACTTAAGCATCATCTCTCCTCTCCGCCGGTACTTGCATTGCCGGATTTCTCCAAAGTCTTCATCATCGAGTGTGATGTCAGTGGAAATGGTGTTGGTGCGGTACTCATGCAAGAGCAGCAACCATTGGCTTTCATTAATCATGCCATACATGGGAGGCATCTCTTCTTATCAACATATGAAAAAGGAGCTCTTTGCACTGGTTATCGCCATTCAAAAGTGGAGACCCTACTTACTTGGTAGAAGATTTATTGTCCGCACCGATCACAAATCCTTAAAGTTCCGCCTTGGAGCAACAAGTGGGCACTCCATCTCAACATCGTTGGGTATCAAAGCTCCTTGGTTATGATTTCACCGTGGAATTCAAAAAAGGATCTCTGAATCGTGTTGCCGATGCTCTCTCTCTTCGAGAATGCTATGGGTTATCTACTGTTGTTCCAACCTGGTTCCAATCTATAAAATAAGCATATAACACAGACCTCGACTTGAAGGATCTACTGCAGCCCTATCATGATGGACTATCTACCGTATTTCCACCAAGAAAAGGGGGAAAAATGATCTACTATTTCATTTCAGAGGAACAATTATAAAGGAAAAATTCCTTAATTTTTAGACAGTACATATCACCAGTACATACCACCGGTACTTTTCATTGTCTTGGGAAAATTCCAAAAGAAAAGTAGTCATCCAAATAGGAAAAATTCTACAAAGTGTTAGCAACACCTCTCTCATGAGAGAGAGAAAGCAATAAAAGCATGAACCCACCAAGCTCTAAGGATGCCTGAGATTTTCCATTTCTTTCTCTCTCCTCATCGAATGTATTACACCCATCACACTAAATAATCTCTCTCCAAATATGATAGTTAACTCTAAATATAATCATCTATATATAAGGGTTTTCTTCCCGATATATAACCCCAAAAACTTAGCTAATTCTAAATATCACCCCCAATTCTTTGATATTCCACATATCACCCCCAAACTTTCCCGTTATCCAAAAAATTGAATTAACAATTGAAAAGGAAGAAAAGCCCTAATTTTACAGAATATAGAATCCCCAATTTCTTTTAAAAAGAGAAGCCTGATTTTCTGAATCAATTTGAGCCCCCTAATAAAAGAGGAATGAGATGACCGTTGGGGGTTACTTTGGTCTTTTCGTAACCCTTTAATGGCTAATTATACAATTGAGTATATTCCTTAAAGATGTCTGGTCAAAGTAAAGTAAACTATATAATATAGCAATACATATATTCAAATAACAAAAATAACAAATCGATCCCTTTATCTTTTGATGTATTCTTAATTTAATTAAGTGCATCTCAATTGCCAAAATGCTAGTATATTACAAAAATGAGAAGGATAAGTATTAGACGACTGATTTTTATCATCCAACTAGAATGCCTTAACAAATTATATATCTCAATCCTCACACTAAACTTCTAGTTTAATAAATATTTTTTAAAAGAAAGAGAAAGCCCCATATTTTCTTTAAAACTTATTATGTATACAAACTTTATCTCCAAGTGCATCTTAAGATTTCTGAACGAAAAAGAACAACCAGCTTATGCAATTATACAGGAAAAAAAGATACGTTTCGTCCATTTTAAATCTGGATTCATATTCCTTATTTGTTCGATTCATTTTCTTCCATTGAAAAGGGCAATAGAACTTAGCTTATGTTTTGTGCTTCATCAATCATCAGTTAATTTACAACCGATAATATTTAGATAGTGCAAAAAATAGTATTCAAGAAAAAAAATATAAGAACATAATAAATATCGAAAACCCCACTACTCAACGATGGAATTGATTTTGATCTCATTACTTTCAAGTGAGTTTACAACCGACAATATTTGAAATTTATAATCATGTAAGTGTCAAAAGCTAATATTAATTAATAAGTTGAGTCTAGGCCGCATATATGAAATATGTTCCATTTCATTCTAGCCCAAAATATCAACTTTCCCGTTTTTTTTTTACTTCTTCACAACTTGGTCATCTTGGACTATGACAAGCCCCTTTATTTTCATAGTTTTCTTAACTAGGAATTTGACACTTCGGAGGGTTGATGTCAAGTCGATTGCCAATCCTAAAACATTATTAGATCTTTAATTACAAGTTTTGCTTTATAGTTGAGAAGGCTTAATTAGATGATAATGATGATGTTGTTATCATGTAAATGACGAGAAGTGCCAAGTATTTTTGGAAGTTTGAGGCTTTGAAGATCTTTTTTTTATATTAATTTTCGATCACTAATTTTGTTGTAACTTACTAATTAATTAGTTTTTAGTAAGCCTAAGCTATAGATATCAAGTTTTAAATTTTGCTTATTATAATAGAGCAATATTAATACCAAATATATGGAGATTCCTATACAATCTTCATATGATATTTTAAGGTTGGGTGGTTAGCCATCATCTATACTATACTGGTATGATATATACACTAACGGTTCATCCTATTTTTAGAGTCATTCTTTCTCTCCTATCAAATCTCTCCGTTCGTTTATCAATGCTATAGAAAGTTAGAATGAAAGAGACTACATAAATATTGGTTCCTATATTTGGTGGGTGGGTTTGATATTTGAAAATGTAAAAAATATTTAAATAAGTTGATAGTGAGGATAACTTAATATGAGGAATAAATTAGAGAACTTTTCTAATTTATTCAGTTATTTAATTAAAAAGGAGAGACCGATAATTGATGATGTTAGCTACACTCTTTGAGTGTGCATAATATAACAGTAGAGATTTATGCTAATCATAAAAATAATAATTTTGACCTATATACGAGATTTATGAAATAATAAAATTATATTACCGAGAACTACCATAAAATCACATGTATTAATAAAATTGCTTAATGCTAGATAATTAAATTACAAATCTATAATGAAGTAGTTTCCAACAAATGCAAGAAACACTACATTTCAAAGATGCATGTATGTAGCATGTAATGTTATAAGTATCGGCCTTCTTTGCATCTACCATGACAATGAACAACAATGAAGTTACTAACTATAAAACTACGGCACAAAAACTCCGTTTTGCCACCGACTCATTACGTAGATCTCCCTAGCATTAAAAGTTGGTGCTTACGATCGATAGAGGATGTTTGTACATGCAATGCAGACCAGATACTAACAGGGTAGATGTCACATGATAATATCGTGATCGAGTTTAATATTTATTTTCAGTTCTATGAATTGTCATATCGCGACTCTTAATTTTCTTATCCTATTCTATATTTGACAGAATGGATCATAACTTGTCAAAAATGCTTCCAGAGACGGTTGACTGGTTGAAAATGCTTCCAGAGATGTTGGAGTTGATCTCCGACCCCAAGACTTGAGAAGACGATTTGATTCCCTACAGTGTTAGACTTCATCGCATTTCGCAGTGTCTGCCGCCGCTGGCACTCAGCTCCATCAAGTCGCTCAGAAATAACCAAATTCTCCAAGGATAAACAATGGCTAATGCTCTATGGATTAGAGGAAGGAAAATGCGTCTTTTATAGCACTTCTGATCACTCAAACCGTTGTACATTCTACTTACCCGTTCTACAAGGAGCTACAGTCATGGAGTCAAAATTCGGTTGCCTATTTGCTCGTCGTGGTGAGCACTTCTTCATCTATAATTGCTTCACTCTTGCTAAAATCGACCTCCCGAATCACATGCTAGCCACGGATCAGGTTTGCACGTTTACTACCATCCCTAACCGTTCAGATTGCACCGTATTTATAGCTATGAACAAAGTAAACAGAAAAGAAAAAAGAGAGCGGGGAATATTTTCAATTTCATTCCCTGCCTTCATTTGGCATACAAAGCTCTATTTATAATATTTTACAGTTAAGGATAGTTTTACAATTATATACAATGCATTGAATCCCTCATCATACGTTACTATACTTAGCCATTGACCACCATATAAATCCCTTATTATCAGCCATATGAATCCCTTAATTTTAGCCATTATAATCAATCATTATAACCTACTATAGTTAGCTATTGACCGATATACTATCTCTGGTCACACCCTTAATTTTAGCCATTATAACCAATCATTATTAGCTACTATAGTTAGCCATTGATCAATATACTATCTTTGGTCACATCCCCTCTCAAACTAATGATGGGTCATCATCAGTTTGCCATTGTAAAATTCATGGCGCTTCTTAGTTTGAGACTTTGTAAAGAAATCTGCGAGTTACTACTTAGAAGGAATATGAGGAAGTGAAATGAGACCTTGTTCAAATTTCTCACGGACAAAATGACAATCTATCTCAATATGTTTAGTGTGCTCGTGAAATACTGGATTGCTTGCAATTTTGATGGCACTTTCATTGTCACAAACTAGTGAGGTAGGAGCTTTTAAGTGAATACCAAAATTCTTCAAAAGTCGTTGGAGCCAAATGATTTCACCACAGACAGATGACATCGTCCGATATTCCGCTTCAGTGGAAGATTTAGAGACAGTAGGTTGCTTCTTCGATTTCCATGACAATAGAGTACTCTCTAATAAAATACAATATCCCGTGGTAGATCTACGTGTGTCTTTGCATCCAGCATAATCAGCATAAAAAAAACCCGCAACTCAGTACTGGAAGTGGTAAGATAGGATAATCCTATTATTGGAGTGGAACGAAGATATCGAATGATACGATGAACTGCTGTTAAATGTAATGTGCGAGAATCAGAAACAAATTGACTTACACTTTGCACTGCATGGGCAATGTCTGGACGACTGACAGTGAGATAGACTAAGCTTCCAACTAGTCGACGATATAGTGTTGGATCTGGGATTGGATGCCCATTTGTACGACCGTACTTCACATTCAACTCAAGAGGGGTGTCGACGATTTTATCATCTGTGAGCCCAGCCAAATTAATAAGATCTTGAGCATATTTCCGCTGACTAAGAAAATATCCGTTAGTGTGCTTAGATATCTCTAACCCAAGAAAATAAGCCGTAATACTAAGATCTTTCATGAGAAATGATTGTTGGAGAGTCTGTTTGAATTCTTGTATACCTTGACGATTATCACCAGTAATCAAAATATCGTCAACATAAACCAAAACCAAAATGTGCCTTTTTATCGGTTGAGGAGATAAACAATGAATAATTGTTATAACTTTGTTGGTAACCAGCTTGTTGAAGCACAACTTTTAGTTTAGTGAACCAAGCCCGTGGTGCCTGTTTCAAGCCATACAGTGCTTTCCGTAATTTACAAACCATCTGAGAAGGAGCATTGTAGCCTGGAGGAGGTTTCATGTAAACAGTTTCGGATAAATCTCCATTAAGGAACGCATTTTTCACGTCCATTTGATAAATATCCCAATTCTTAAGAGCGGCAACAATAATTTAAGTGTGGACTATAGTCATTTTGGCAACCGGAGCAAAAGTTTCTTCATAATCCACACCATACTCCTGTTTGAAACCTTATGCTACAAGACGAGCTTTATAATGATCCAAAGAACCATCAGACTTCAATTTGATTGTATACACCCATTTACATTCCATCACTGAATAATCTAGATGTGCTGGTACCAAGTCCCATTTGTGGTTAAGCTCCAAAGCCTCGAGTTATTCTTTCATCGTATGGCTCCATTTTGCACTATCTGCAGCTTGCTTATAGGAATGAGGAATATATATAGGTTTACGTGAGGAAAATAACGAAAGACAGTCAGGTGGCCTAATTGTACAAGTGGACCGACGAAGTGGAGGAGAAAGTGAAGAGATAGTGTTACCTGAGGCCGAAGTTGGTGAAGGGTGAAGCATAGGATGGGGAACTTCATTGCTTTCAACCTGTGAAGCGTTAGGAAACAAAAATAAAGGAATAGTAGAGCTAACAGACTGTGAGGAACTAGAAGGATTAGAAAAATATGGGGTATCTTTAAAGAATATAACATTTTGAGAAATCCTCATTCGTCTTACTTCCCAATCATAGCAGCGATATCCTTTTTGTGTTTCAGAATATCCAAGAAAAATGCATCTCACCGACTTAATTTCAAGTTTGGAGCGTTGAGAACTAGGAAGAAAGAAAAAACATGTGCACCCAAAAATCCGCAATAAATTGTAATTTGGAGAGTACCCATGCAGTTTCTTCAATGGAGAAACATTTTCTATCAATGGAGTTGGTAACCTATTGATCAAGAAGTTTGCTGTTAGGATACTTTCAGCCCAAAAAATCTTTTGCAATTTTGCATGAAAGCACAAAGCACGAGCTATCTCCAATAGATGTCTATGCTTTATTTTTGCAACTCCATTTTGTTGTAGTTAGTGAGGGCAACTTCGTTGATGAATGACTCCTTCTTCAGTAAGAAATGTTGTAAATTGTTGAGACATATATTCACCTCACGAATCGCTGCGTAAAATTTGTATTTTCTTGCCAAATTGAGTTTGTACCATTGCATGGAAGTATTTGAAAACCTTTAGAACCTTAGATTTATGTCTTAGAAAATAAACCCAAGAGAATCATGACCAATCATCGACAAAAAGAACATAGTAGAGTTTTCTAGTTAATGAACCAATAGGGGATGGTCCCCAAACAACAGCATGGATAAGATCAAAGGAAAAATAACATGATTCTCATTTCTTCTAAATGGTAAATGTCACGCCCCGCTTCCTAAAAGAAGGTGAAGGGTGACGTGGCATGGATCACAACCTAACTGTATTGAAGGTGGTCTATTCAATACAGTTACGTTAAGCATATGAATATCTATAACTGGTAGGATGTGTACTAAACAAAATAATAAAAGCGAAAGGAATTTATTTCCATTAACCAAACTTTATTATATCCCAAGGGGGAGAGTAAAATAAACTAAATAGTTTAATTATATCGAAGAAGAAGTAAAGCCCTAAACAAGTGGGCAATAAATAAAACTAGCTAATCTTCCATCGTCAAGTCTGCATAATCTTCGTTAGTTGGCTCTACACCTTGATTCTCGTCATAATACTCATTCTCGTCTAACGGACATTCCAAAGATAGAGAAAGAAAAGGAAAGTCCGTCAGCGAGTTATACTCGGGTAGGATTGCCTCATAAAGAAGTAAAGGTATAGAAACGAGCAAGTATATATAAGTATGATGTGTATGTGCAGATATAATGTACATGGGTATGAGGGTATGAGGTGTTTACAAATAAGACATGTTGACAGAGGTACATGTGAATATGAATATATTTGTATGAGGTATATGTTAATAAGGGTATGTTGCATGAGGTATATAGGAATATGAGTATGTTTGTATGAGGTATAAGTGAAGGTAAAAGTTCGCATTAGTTTATTAAACAAGGGTCCGGATACTTGCGATTATTCCGTTGTGGCCACGGAACAACAACTGGGAAAGTGAAATGTACCGTTTCACTTCCCGGGATCATGATCGGGTAGTAGGGAAATCCGAGTTTCGTATCTCCGTGCCTAATCAAACTGCCCATCCCCATTATTCAGTTTCAAGATTTTGACGAATTAGAGTTAGTGCGTATACATCTAGGTATGGAATTTCCACATTATATGTCATCCACATATTGGATTATTCGCCCTCAAAGTAGGGTTAGTAATCGTCCGAATATCGGGTTAGTATTTGTCCACATATTGGACCATTCAACTCCAAAGTAGGGTTAGTATTCGCTCGAATATCGGGTTAGTAGTCGTCCACACATTGGATTGTTCATCCTACCTGCAGGGATCCTCATTTATAAGTATTCCATATTTAGGTCCGTGCATTCTAACCATAACCGTATCATGTGTCATGTATGTTATAAACTTGTGTTCAAAAAGTTGATCTCATTTAACATGGCCTTCCACAACCACTCATTTTATCTTGTTATCTTTTAAAGTTTGTAAGGTGTTTCATATCATTTTATAGAATGCTTAGTTAATAAAGATAATAGCGTTTAAATGATATTCATTGTTTATAAGAAAAACCATGATGTTTAGAGCATTTATCATTTTGGAAACCCAGGGTATTTTAATGAGAAAATATTCTTTTTATAAAAGATTATAGTGTTTATTGAAATTAATTTTCAATAAAGTTTTAAGTATTCTTCTTGGAAAATATCATTAAAAAATGATTATATATGGTTTTTGTTGAAGATAGCCTTTTAGTAAAGGTCAAGGTATTTAAATGAAATTATATCCTTTTAGGATGAATTGAGGTATTTTATTGTGAATAATAATTTATAAAGTTATGGATTTATTTGGAGATAACATTTTAGAAATACATCCGTATTGGCAACCGCTGCACATGGGTGGCAGGATTTGTGTCCTTTTCACGGACGATTGCCTATCAACCACGAGGTATTTACGTAAAACATTACCCATTAGAAATTAGAGTATCTTATTAGAGGTGATATTCTACAAGAACAACTTCACGTTAACAACCGCTGCACATGGACGGCGGGATTTATGTCCTTTTCATGGACGATTGTCTAGTAACCACGGGGTGTTTCATGTGAAATATTACCCTATTAGGGTATCTTACTAAACCTTAGTAAATAAACTAAGAAAAACTTTATATAAAAATATTCCCTCTAAGTGGAAGGGGGTTAAGTTGAAAACCATAGCATAATTATTTAGATTAGTATTACTCCATTTTCAAAAGGTAAAGGGATTTTAACAAAACTAGGTTAATTGGTGGATAAAAGTGCAAGTAAAAACATATCGTTTTAAGGTGTCTAAAGTATTTTGTTCAAAACATCTCATATTATAGGAGTATTTTAAATAAGTACAACATTTTAATAAAATGAGGGTATTTTGTGGAAGTAACCTATTTCGAGATCTTATTGGTAACATGGGTAAGTGGGTGTACATAAAGGGTGGATTGATGCCCTATGGGTTATAACATCAAGCATATCATATTCTATGTAGGATGAGAGTGCAATATTCACGCATATAGAGATAATTAATTAAACCATTTTAAATATGGGTCAAATTGTATTATTAGGAGTGTTAGTTATATGTATGCCCTAGAGGCCATTACTATATATGAGATGTATATTCTAGTGGATGCTTGGACATATATAGGGAGGGCTTTCTTGCTTGACATGATATTATGCTATCTGGTTACTCTTTACCTTAACGTGTACACTGATTGTCTCTCTGTTCATGTTGGTAAAGCCCTTAGGATGTGTACTTGACTACCTGGACTATGATGCAGATCATACTAGTGGGGACAGAGTAGTCTATAAGTACATCCTTTAATATCCCTAGTCATGGGTGTATCGAGACAGGGCATCGATATACCAGAGTAGACTAGCGTATACCTTCTCGATCCATATAGATGGGCGATGGATGATCCCATATCCATTGGTGTTTGACATCAGAGATGATATACGGGTGCTCAGTGGAGACTGAGAACACTGGATGGACTCGCCGAGAACTCCCAGATGGTATTATACCTCACGTCAGATGGCAGTTCTCTGGTGACACTGGTACAGATTAGTCTGTAGATCCGAGATCGTCATAGAGTCTTGTGTGGTTCCCACTGTGCTTTGATTTCCACCTTACCACGTCCAAGAGGGCATGCAAAACGGTGGTTTTTGGGTACAGTCCCGAGTCACATGGAGGCAATGAGCGATAGAAGGGGTTTCGTCTCTCCCGGTATTGGGGGTTGATGTTGCGCTATGCTCGATTGGCCATAACAAGGAAGTCCCTGGCCAGGGCTGGTTTAGAGATTTACTGGTAAGTGTTACCAGTAGTTTCTCGACCCGTTATGAGCCTCGCATCGGCATGACTTATCGGTTATTGGGGTCTGACGTTTACCACCCCTAGACTTGATATGCGACATATCAGACGAGAAGACCGGACTGTACGGTAGTGTCACTGTCAGGCTTTTTGCAGGAGTTGGAGCGGGCTTGCTTGCTGATCTTCTGATCGCTCAATACCCGGTTAGCCGTTACGTCCAGCTAGTACCGCTGACGGCTTGTGGGTGCTTGATATGATCATCACCTACTGCCGGCGTATTGACGAGTCTTTAGAGTCCTACATAGAGGTTTTACTGGCTGAGGCAAAACGAAATAGGAGCGCATATGTGATATGTGCGGGATCGAGAATAATACGTGTATGTGATACCGTATTCTATTCTCGCGACTTTTTGTATCGGTCGGTTATATGTGATATAGCCGGGTTATCGAATCAAGTGTTGATTCGATAAATCGATACATTGGATATTAGTCGGTTATATGTGATATAACCGGATTATTAAGTCAAGTGTTGATTTAATAATTTAGTGTATAATTGTATATGTGATATACTAATTTACATTAACTAACATTGGTTCATTTAAGTATTTGTTTTTCTCACTTGTGCACAACTTAATATATATGTGATATATATTTATTTGTGTTCATTTTGTATCATGGTTGTTGATACAACTTATATGGGTGTATAAGACTTATATCATACTAATTATAGTGTTAGGTTTTTATATTTAAAGTAATTCTAAAATTAGTGGATGATGAGCTCACATGCATGAAGCTTCATGAAGCTTAGGTTTGCATTGACTTAGTCTACTAGTTTTGTTTTACTTGAGATATTAATTAACCTAACCATTATAATATAGCTATGGTTATGTCTCTACATGAGTTAATATATGATATAAACTCACCCATGGCTCACCCTCTCTCTTGATTAGTTTATCATTCTCATTTTTTTGAGCCCATCTTCTTCCTCCTTCAAAAGCTTGCTAGGGTTTGATAAAAAAAGAGAAATATAGTGAGAAAAGAAATTCTAAAGTGTACCCATTTCCTATTTCTCCATCCTCTACTAGATTAGCACTTTAGTATAGGGTGTTTTCTTCACTTTGGTGAAGTGGTAGCTTGAGTTCGTATTCCCTCAACGTAGATCATCTTCGGCCTCAAAAAATTCAAGCAAAACCGTTGCCATCTTCTCATGGAGCCGTTCGAGAGTCCGGAAGCACCATGATCACAGTGAAGGGACTACTACAAGGAGCTTATGAAGTGAAGGACCGATCTACAAAGGTTGTATTTCGTATTCACTTAGTCATAAATGGTATTTACTTGCATGTGAAACCCTAATAATCTAGCAAAGATCTTGTTTAGGGTTGTTCGGCACAGCTAAAAATTTAATCAGGCATGGTTGATGCCTTGTAGAACCTTGTTAGAGTGCCTAGGAACCCTACAAGGAGGCACCACAATAGGCATGCAGAAATATTTTTAATATCATTTTAAAATAAGGTTGGGGATTAGAACTTGAAACTAAGATCATTAAAGGAAAAAAGGTGACAGACAAGTGAATAGAGGCGGATCCTGCCTTTAGTTTGAGTTGGATGTCGATGGGTCGAAAACGTAGACTTACACTACGATCTAAATAACTCTGCCCTCGGATTTTTCCTCGATATTTGGGTGGAACCACAGCGTCGGTATCGTTGAAACGAAGGCCTGGGTATTTTTTCAGAATTTTCGGAGTTCTGTGGTGTGAGAAATCAGTCTCTATTTATAAGGTGTTTTCTCCAACAATAAAATCCAAAAAATCTGTCAAATCCTCTAAAAAATACGCGCCCCAATCATTGCTTATGATTCAGCCGCCGCCTCATCGTGGCCATTGGATTTGGATCCAATGGCTTACGAGCCACTGCACACGCGCCATGTGGCCGCGTGAGAGATCACGCGGTTTCGTGTGGTCCCCCACGTGGATGCCGCCTATGATTCTGGAACGTTGGATCTCCCATCCAACGGTCCCGATTAAGGGTAGTTTTTTAATATTTATTTTTAAAAAAAAATTCTAACTGTTATTTTTTAAAAATCGAATTTGTTGTAAAAGATTTGTTTAAAATATTTAAAATAAGGGGAAAATATGAGAAAAATCCCAGAAAATGTATTTTATTATTATCTTCAGTTTAAAAATGATTTTTTGCTAAAACTAAATAATATTTCCTTATCTATGTTTTTTGTTAGTTATCATAACTAATTAAAATCTATTTTATTCTCAAAAATATTTTAATTATGAAATAATTATTTTAAGTTATAAAAATATGTAAATTATTTTAAGGCATTATAAAATTTTATTAGAACATTTTTAGCCTAGAAAAATATAAATAGATTATTTTTTGAAACTTTCTTTAATTGTATTTCATTACCTTTACAATTACCCGCATCACAAAAAAAATAAAATCATTGAGATAAAATATTTTTCCATCAAGCAAATTTTCGTAGTTAAATACTCAGTACTAAATAAAAGAGTTTGTCATGCCCCGCTTCCCAGTATATGGGCAGAGGACGCGACAAGGCCGCTACGTATTTACTCTGAAGTAAACACACTAAACGTATCTAAGCAATATAAGTAAAATGCACAAGAGACAGCGACAATAAATATAATTGAACATCAACGTTATTTATTAACATTGTTTTTACAATACATCTGAAAAGTAAATACATGGAATGGAAAGCAATGACTAAACGGTGGCATAATAGAAATGGAAAATACAGAATGTAAATGTGTACAAGGAATTTAAAGCTCCGGGTCGAAAGCTAGCTGGTCCAAATCCTCGCTGGTGGGCTCGATCTCCAGTGAGTCCGAATCACCTGACGACATTCCAAAGAAGAAGAAAGAGAATGTCGTCAGCGAACAAATCGCTCGGTAAGTCCCAAAGAATGAGAGAAGTAGAATAGACAGAAAAGAGTGTATATCTAGTATCATGTTTGATTATTAGGTTAACGTAGTGTTTGTAGCTTGGTACAGAACATGCCAGTGTATACGAGAGGAGTCTCACTAGACCAGAGACTACGGTATCTGGAGTACAAGGCTCCGTCGATAATACCACGGAATAACGGCATGGATATAATTATTTCTTAAGTGGCCACCTCGTGCCACCTTTAACATATTCCGTACCAGTCTACCCTTTTATAACCCCGTAGTGTTTATTGTATTGAATGTATTGATTGTATGGAATATATTGTGTTGTCTGAATTGTATATTGTATATAAATGGATGACTTTCCGAAACCATGATATCAGTAAATGGATGTAAATAGAGAATTATGTAGATGGATGTATATCAATGATTCGGTTCAGTCAATATAGATTGAATAGATTGAATTTATGGATTCATGGATTCATGTTGAATTGTAGTTTATACTTGAATCATATTCAAGTTAGATTTATTATATCGAGACTCGTTCTGAGTCAGACAATTATAAAAGAAATTAAATCCTGAATTATGTTATGGTGCTATCGGTAACTGCTGCACATGGACGGCAGGATTTGTGTCTTTTTCAAAGACAATTACCGTGTTGATAACACCGTTTGTTAAGTTGTCTACCTTAAATGGGCAAGCACCCATATCTTCGGCTCCCTGAGGCTCAAGAGTCTGGTCCCGCTTAAACCTATGTTTACTAGGGTCTTTATTGTAATTTAGTATAACTTGAGGGGGTTTTATAACAAAATAATTTTGTATAATATTCAAAATACACCTCAAGTATTTTATTATCGTCTTTAGAGTTTTTATTGATGTATATTTTATCAATGTGACATTTCTAGTGAAATAAACCTAATTTCATAATATATGGTATTTTTTTGTAATATTGGAGTTGTGTGGTATTTTCTTATAAATGAAATGTTTTTCTTGAATTTTGGAAATGTGGAATATTATAAATATTAAAAATAGATATTTTGATATTAATTACATATATATTTATTTATTAAAAATATAAGTTTTATTTATAATAGAAATCACATTTTCTAAAGAAAATTGTATTTTAAATCTTTCGAGCCCGTATGCTCCTTGCGGAGGTCTGCATCTCACTCTACTAAGCCCGAGGATGTGCGATAATCCGCACCATCACGAACGGGTTTCCCGAAATAGGTTGTAGAGGCGCATTTGCAAAGATTTGTTAAAATACACATTTTGTAGAAAAAGGTTTTTATAAGTCGGAGGTAGTTATGTATAAAGTCGTATTTTCCCCATATCTATGTTCCCAAATTCCATCATGCTATCTTAGATATGTGTGTTGTGAGGAGGTAGGTCATTACTTCGTGAGTTTTCTAAGGTAATACGGTTTAAAAAATTCAAGTATGACGAAATGAAATATGAAGGTATTTTAATGTAAAAGTGGAATAAAACTTGCTACGGTTATTATTTTGATGCCAAACTTATTCTATTATCTTCGTTAATGTTTAATGGTCATGACATAAGAGTTTGGTATTATTATGTTTAAGAAAAATAGAACCTTTTTAGGAAACCGAATCGGAAGTCGGATTAACTCCGTTTCCATCGGGTTTTAGTTTTGAATAATTTTAGAATAGAGAAAAGAAGAAGAATTAGGTACTTACAGGTTGATTAGCTATAGAAGAGAAAGAGGAAGAGATGGGAGATGCCGGTGCGTCGTTTCGTCGTCGGAAGTTCGTCGGAGCTTCGCCCATTGCTAACTCCACTTGCACACAAAAAGTCTTGCGAATTTTCTTGAGAGTTTGGGCAGGAATTTGTGAGTGAGGGGGGTGATTTGAGGTGTGGTATTTATAGGAAAAATTAGGGTTTAGGGTAATGAAAGGGTGTATTAAAATTTTGTATTAAAATGGATTAAATGTGTGTTTTAATTTGCTCCGTAAATGTGCAGAGAAATTAAATAATACAGGAGTTCAAGGGTTGCGAGAGTTAAAGGATTTTAGGGTTTGGACTGACTCGGACCGGCGGCGCCGGCCGAGTCGGCCGAGTTGCCGGCCCGAGTCGGCCGAGTCGGGCCGCGTCTCCTTGCCACGTGTCCCCGTCGCTTCGTCTTGACTTTTAGACCCGTTTGTTTATTCTCTAACTTACCCTATTACGTATAGTGTACGTGCAGACTCTTGGGCTTCTAACAGATTAAAAGAATTTTAAATAAAAATAATGTATGGCTGATGGGATTTGAACTCTGGTGCTTTGGTTCAGCAGTGTAAGGTCTTACCAATGAGCTACAAGCTCTTTCTTGCTGTTCAAAAACAAAACAAATTTATAACTTGTGCTCAGGCTCAAATACCATTTTCTGTATTTTTGAAAAATTCGTACAGAAAGTTAGGGTTGTTACATTCTACCCTCCTTATAAAAATTTCGTCCTCGAAATTTGTAAAAGGAAAGTGTAACGGATTCAAGGAAAGTTTAGTGATAGAAGTACTTGATAGTGTGTGAAAAATGTGTGAAGGAATGAAAGAATGCGAAAGGTTTGAAAAGAGTTAAGGAAATTACTAGGGTTACCTTGGCCTACGGCCTCTGCTTCTTCGGCCACTAAAAGGAAAGCCTGACGCCGTGGTCCATTCCTCCTAATTGGAGGCACATTCCTCTGTCAATGGGGCATGTTTCTCTGCCCTCGAGGCATGTTCCTTAGTGTCTGATGGAATTGGTGAGGAGGAGGTACAGGAGCCTGGATAGCCGGCCGCTGCGGGTAGTTGGTAGGTGTGTGAGCTGGGTTGCGTGTATAAGGACAATTTCCAATTCCGTGATTGGAATGCACTACAAACTAGACGCAGGCCTTTGGCGCGCCTACAGTCCTTCACTAAATGTCCATTCCTCTTGCAATAGAAGCAAAAATCTGGACTTGGCTGGTTAATTGTTTCTTTCTGTCACTTGGATTTTGAACGTTGTATAGGGTAGACTCCTTCTGCCATCTGGGTGGCAGAATGCTTTATACCGGTTGCTTCTGCTTCTGATCGGTTCAATAATATAGCGGTCTGCTGCTGCAGTCCTTCCAGGAGGCTGCAGATTGCCTCAAGCAGAACCGTCTGCTTGTTGATCGGAATAGCGACGGCAGGTGTGAGTGGTAGTGGTGGGGTAGTGTTGTTAACATTCGTGCTGGTGTTGTTTGGGGAATCCATGACCTTGAAAGAAAATTTTTGTTTAGGATAGATTCAAAATATATGAAATGATAAGATTCAAGGAATATGAATTGTAAAGAATGTTTTCAGTTGCTGGTTCTTGTGTTATATTGCTTAGGTTGTCCACGCAGAACTGAACTGCATGGTAGGGTTCCATACAGCTCTGACCTGCATGGGCCACCAACAAAACCTGTCACGCCCCGCTTCCTAGTATACGGGAAGAGGATGCGACGAGGTCGCTGCGTATTTACTCTGAAGTAAACACGCTAAGCGTATCTAAGCAATATAAGTAAAATGCACAAGAGACAGTGACACTAGATATAATTGAACAGCGACTTTATTTATTAACATTCTTTTTACAATACATCTGAAAAGTAAATACATGGAATGGAAAGCAATGCCTAAACGGTGGCATAACAGAAATGGAAAATACAGAATGTAAACGTGTACAAGGAATCTAAAGTTCCGGGTCGAAAGCTGGCTGGTCCAAATCCTCGTTGGTGGGCTCGATCTCCAGTGAGTCCGAATCACCTGACAACATTCCAAAGAAGAAGAAAGAGAATGTCGTCAGCGAACAAATCGCTCGGTAAGTCCCAAAGAATGAGAGAAGTAGAATAGACAGAAAAGAGAGTATATCTAGTATGATGTTTGATTGTTAGGTTAACGTAGTGTTTGTAGCTTGGTACAGAAGATGCCAGTTATACAAGAGGAGCCTCACTAGACCAGAGACTACGGTATATAAAGTACAAGGCTTCGTCGATAATACTACGGAGCAACGGTATGGATGTAATTACGTCTTAAGTGGCCACCTCGTGCCACCTTTAACATATTCCGTACCAATCTACCCCTTTATAACCTCGTAGTGTTTATTGTATTGAATGTATTGATTGTACGGAATGTATTGTGTTGTCTGAATTTTATATTGTATATAGATGGATGACTTGCCGAAACCATGATATCAGTAAATAGATGTAACTGGAGATCATGTAGATGGATGTATACCCATGGTTCGGTTCAATCAATATAGCTTGAATAGCTTGAATATATGGATTCATGGATTCATGTTGAATTGTAGTTTGTACTTGAAGCATATTCAAGTCAGATTTATTATATCGAGACTCAGTCTGAGTCAGACAATTAGAAAAGAAATTGAATCCTGAATTATGTTATGGTGCTATCGGTAACTGCTGCACATGGACGGCAGGATTTGTGTCTTTTTCAAAGACAATTACCGTGTTGATAACACCGTTTGTTAAGTTGTCTATCTTAAATAGACAAGCACCCATATCTCCGGCTCCCTGAGGCTCAAGAGACTGGTCCCGCTTAAACCTATATTTACTATGGTCCTTATTGTAATTTACTATAACTTGAGGGGGTTTTATGTAAACATAATTTTGTATAATATTCAAAATACATCTCAAGTATTTTATTATCGTCTTTAGAGTTTTCATTGATGTATATTTTATCAATGTGACATTTCTAGTGAAATAAACTTAATTTCATAATATATGATATTTATTTATAATATTGGAGTTGTATGGTATTTTCTTATAAATGGAATGTTTTTCTTGAATTTTGGAAATGTGGAATATTATAAATATTAAAATAGATATTTTGATATTAATTACATATATATTTATTTATTAAAAATATAAGTTTTATTTATAATAGAAATCACATTTTCTAAAGAAAATTGTATTTTAAATCTTTCGAGACCGTATGCTCCTTACGGAGGTCTGCATCTCACTCTACTGAGCCCGAGAATGTGCGATAATCCGCACCATCCCGAACGGGTTCGCCGAAATGAGTTGTAGAGGCGCATTTACAAAGATTTGTTAAAATAGACATCTTGTAGAAAAATGTTTTTATAAGTCGGAGGTAGTTATGTGTAAAGTCGTATTTTTCCCAAATCTATATTCCTAAATTCCATCGTGCTTTGTTAGATATGTGTGTTGTGAGGAGCTAGGTCATTATCTCGTGAGTTTTCTAAGGTGATACGGTTTAAAAAGTTCAAGTATGTCGAAATGAAATATGAAAGTATTTTAATGTAAAAGTGGAATAAAACTTGCTACGGTTATTATTTTGATGCCAAACTTGTTCTATTATCTTCATTAATGTTTAATGGTCATGACTTAAGAGTTTGGTATTATTGCGTTTAAGAAAAATAGAACTTTTTAAGGAAAACCGAATCGGAAGTCAGATTAACTCCGCTTCCGTCGGGTTTTAGTTTTGAATATTTTTAGAATAGAGAAAAGAAGAAGAATTAGGGTCTTAAAGGTTGATTAGCTAGAGAAGAGAAAGAGGAAGAGATGAGAGGTGTCGGTGCGTCGTTTCGTCGTCGGAAGTTCGTCGGAGTTTCGCCCTTTGCTAACTTCACTTGCACACAAAAAGTCTTGGAAATTTTCTTGAGAGTTTGGGCAGGGATTTATGAGTGAGGGGGGTGGTTTGAGGTTTGGTATTTATAAGAAAAATTAGGGTTTAGGGTAATGAAAGGGTGTATTAAAATTTTGTATTAAAATGGATTAAATGTGTGTTTTAATTTGCTCTGTAAATGTGCAGAGAAATTAAATAATACAGGGTTTATGGAGGGAGTTCAAGGGTTGCGGGAGTTAAAGAAATTTAGGGTTTGGACTAAGTCGGACTGGCGGCGCCGGCCAAGTCGGGCGAGTCGCCGGCCCGAGTCTGGCCGCGTCTCCTTGCCACGTGTCCCCGTCGCTTCGTCTTGACTTATGGACCCATTTGTTTATTCTGTAACTTATGCTATTACGTATAGTGCACGTGTAGACTCTTGGGCTTCTAAAAGATTGAAATAATTTTAAATAAAAATAATGTGTGGCTGATGGGATTTGAACTCTGGTGCTTTGGTTCAGCAGTGCAAGGTCTTACCAATGAGCTACAAGCTATTTCTTACTGTTCAAAAGCAAAACAAATTTATAACTTGTGCTCAAGCTCAAATACCCCTTTCTGTATTTTTGAAAAATTCGTACAGAAAGTTAGGGTTGTTACAGACTTTTTATTCAAAAAACACGGTTGTTACAATCTACCTCCTTAAAACAATTTCGTTCTCGAAATTATAAAGGTAGACGAAAGAGAAAAAAAATTTAAATAAGGGAAAACCCAAATAGGTAAGGATATCGTTCTCTCATCTCATCTTCTCTTTCCCAACTGGACTCGCTCGGAGAGTCCTTCCTCCACATGACCCTAACTAACTTGATCATCTTGTCCATCAAGATCTTCTCCTTTCGGTCCAGAATCTCAACCGGTTGTTGTTCATAGGTTAGATCAGCCCCTACGGTGATTTCGGAATGTTCCAAAACGTGATCAGGGTCGCCGACATATCTCCTCAACTGCGAATATGGAAAACGTTGTGTACGCCATCCAGAGAAGATGGTAAGGCTAGGCGATACGCAATCTCCCCAACTCATTCAAGGATATCGAAAGGACCTATGAACTGTGGACTGAGTTTTCCATGTTTTCCAAAACGTATCACTCCTCGGTTAGAAGAAATCTTCAAAAACACGTGTTCTCCCGGTTGAAATTCTAGTGGTCTTCTCTTCGTGTCAGCCCAATATTTCTGCCGATCTTGTGCTATGCGTAATTGTTCCCTGATTGTTCTTATCACCTCCACTGTCTCGACAATCATCTCGGGGCCCAAAAGTTCTCGATCCCCAATATCGTCCCAACTTAACAGTGATCTACACTTCCATCCATATAAAGCGGCGAAAGGCGCCATGTCGATACCAAACTAGTAGCTATTGTTGTAAGCAAACTCTACCAAGTGTAGATAATCTTTCCAAGATCCTTTAAAATCCAACATACAGGCCCGGAGCATGTCTTCGAGAATCTGAATAACCCTTTCTGATTCACCATCGGTCTGAGGATGGTAGGCGGTACTGAAACTCAGATTCGTGCCCAGACTCACTTGTAGACTTTGCCAAAACTGAGATCTGAAACGCGTATCTCAGTCGGACACAATGCAAATTGGCACTCCATGCAATCTGACAATCTCCTCCATGTACCTCTTTGCAAGGCTTTCAGTTGATTGACCGACTCGAAAAGTAATGAAATGTGCCGACTTGGTGAGTCGATCTATTATCACCCATACTGCATCGTTTCCCTTAGAGTTGCGAGGGAGTGCAGTCACAAAATCCATTGTAATGTTTTGCCATTTCATTTCGGGTATCGGTAAGGGTTGTAATAGACCTGCCGTGATATAATCTTCAGCATTTACTTGTTGGCAAACTAAACATTTAGACACACTCTTGGCTATCTCTCGCTTCATCCCATACCACCAATAGTTTTGTCTGAGGTCCTTGTACATCTTTGTCCCTCCCGGATGAACAGAGTATGGAGAACTATGTGCTTCTCTTAATAATTCTTTTCTTATCTCGCCCTTAGGCATACAGATTCTTCTTCTATACCTCAAAGAACCATCTTCGTGGATGATGAAGTCCCTCTGCAGATTCGTTTCCATTTGTTCTCTAATCCTTTGCAATCTATTGTCCTCAATTTGAGCTGTCTTGATTCGTTCGACCAACATGGAGATTTGCAGATTCAAGAAGGATGTGAGCATTCCCGGCATAATCATCTCAGTCTCTAGTTCATTGAGGTCATGACGATTCCTCCAATGAGCAGTCAGACTCAAAACATTGGTTGGCGACTCAAAGCGTCCGGGACTACATTCACCTTCCCCGGATGGTGCTGCAAATTTACGTCGAAATCTGCCATTAATTCTAGCCATCTCCTTTGTCTCATGTTGAGCTCCTTTTGGGTGAAGATATATTTCAAGCTCTTATGATCGGTGTAAATATCTACCCCCTCTCCTAATAAGTAGTGCCTCCAGATTTTGAGTGCGAAGACAACCGCGGAAAGCTCTAAATCGTGCGTTGAGTAATTTCGTTCATGCACCTTTAACTGTCTTGATGCATAAGCCACTACCTTACCATGTTGGTGCAAAACACATCCTAAACCTTCTCCCGAGGCGTCACAATGTATGTCGAAACCTCCAGTTTTCAAGGCATTACCAGCGGAGACTTCTGAAGTCCGTTGTAATAGCTTTCTGAAGTCCGTTGAGTAATTGCAATGTATGCCGAGACTTCAGAAGGCATTACCAGCGGAGCAGTAGCTAGTTGATACAGAGAACCTGCTCGTTGCCGCGCAGATTCCAGATGAGAAAAGGGTGGATATAGTACGCATCCAATTACTAGATTACGCTCGCGAGTGGTGGCTCATTGAGGAGACCCGTCTGACCAAGTCGATCAGTTGGGCAGCTTTTTCACGAATTTTCTCAGAGAAATTCTTTCCACAGTCTGCTCAGGAGGAAATAGAAGAAAAGTTTATTAGCTTGAAGCAAAATGGCGGATCCATTGATGCACACGAGTGGACCCGGTTCAGTCAATTTGCGGGGCCCTTGGTCGCCAATGAGGCAAATAGGGCACGGAGGTTTATGCGTAGCTTGGATGTGGAGATTTAGAGACATATCATATCTCTGGGATTGACCACATTCTCCCAAGTTTTCAAGGCAGCCAGGGAGAAGCAGAGTTTATCGGTGAAAGTGAAAGGTAATCAACAGCAAGCTGTTGTAGTGCGGAAGCCGGTGTTTAAGTCCAATCGAGCTCCTGTACGCAGAAGCATTCCGGTAAACAAGTGATGCATTGTACCCATGAAGAAGCCCGTTGTATCCAATCAGAAAAGAAGTGTGATTTGTGACTTTTGCCATCTACCCAGACACCTACAGAATGATTGTCGAAGGAGGCTTAGACTCTGTCTAGTTTGTGGACCAGTTGACCATACCATTAGTACTTTCCCTTCAAAGCTAAGATTGAGAGACGATATTCAGAAACCACCGCAGAAGCAGATTCATGGGCAGAAGTTGATCACCCAGAGGCCTAATCAAGCACGGGCATTCACCTTGACGGCCGAGGAGACCAAGGCGTCAGATGCCGTTGTTTCAAGTATCCTACTCGTTTATAATTTTCCCGCATTGGTATTATTCGATTCAGGTGCATCCCATTGCTTCATGTCGTCCAAGTTTATTAGTACACACTCTATTCCACACACGGCACTGTCTAGTTGCTAGGACAAACACACTGGGAATGGGAGAATTGTATCCAGCGGTGAGTACAAGGGTTGCTCGATAGTTATTTGCGGACGAGAGTTATTTGCAGATTTCTTGGTGATTGATACCGGCAGCTATGAGTTGTCTTGGGAATGGATTTTCCTGGTATTTTCCATGCTCACATTGATTGTAGGGAAAAGAAAGTGATTTTCCAGATTCTCGAACATCCGGAGTTCATATTTTTTAGGAGGTAACAGATCTTGTTGGGGTCAAAATTTACACCCCGGTTGACCAAGTCAAAATCAGAGTCAACCCCAAGCCAAGTGGGCCCAAGCCCAGGTCAAGTGGGCCAATGCCCGGGTCGAGCCCGAACATGAAGCCACCGACCTCACCCATGCCAAAATAAAAATTTTGTAATAAATAATTTTGGTGTATTTTTTTTATGAATAAATATAAGAAAAATAGGCATAAAGCCAAATTTTTGTAAAGCCCATGGCTCATATGCAAAAGAATTAAGCACATAAGGCATGGGGTGGCACAAGTGCCATTTGGCAAAGCCCAAGGGGCTATATGTAAAGTGTGTAGCCTATAAAGACAAAAATGATGAAAACATCTAGGACAACTTTTTCCATTCTCAAAAAATTCTAGGGTTTGTGCCTCCTTCTCCTTTCTCAAGATTCTAAAACCTTCCCCCTTTTAAAATTAAATCAAGAGTTTAACTCTTCCCTTTTTCAAAAAGAAATAGTTTTCACCACAAAAACCTTGAAGGGGAGCTCGGATCTTCAATCAAATCTCGAAAAGGGGAGACTTTTAAATCTCACCCTCCTTTTCTCTAAGATCCAGCCGATCAAGAGGAGGAAGAAGGAGACCTATCTCCAAAAATCCAACTTTGGACAGATCTAAGGCTCAAAAGAAGCTCCAGGGCTAAAGAGAGGGGTCCCCTTTGATCACCTCTGAAGATTTTTAAGGAGTTCAACTTTAATACCCAAATCCTCAAAGGAGTTTAACTCCTATTCCAGATCATTTAGGAGTATAACTCCAAACCTAAATCTTTTGGAGTTTAACTCCACTCAAAATCCCTTGGGAGTTCAACTCCTAGTCCATGGGCTAAGCCCCTTTTGCGCTGGGGTTTCCAGCGGTCGCGTGGTGCGCACGTGACCCGCTGGCGTCCAGCGGTCGCGTGTCGCGCACGTGACCCGCGGGCGCCCAGCGCCCACGCGTGCCGCGCACGTGACCCGCGGGAGCCAAGCGCCCATGCGCCGCGCACGTGACCCGCGGGCGCCAAGTGCCCACGCGCCGGGCACGTGACCCGTGGGCGCTACGCGCCCACGCACCGGGCATGTGACCCGCGGGCGCCCACGCCTCCACGAGCCGAGCACGTGACCCGCGGGCGCCTACGTGCCGGGCAGGTGATCCGCGGGCGCCCACGCGCCAGGCACGTGACCCGTGGGCGCCCAGTGCCCACGTGCCACACACGTCTTTAAAACGCTCCTCACCCCTCATTTTTCATACACTCTACACTTAAAACACGTTCCCTGCTAGGAAAATTTTTCTAACAGGGCACTGCCTCGCACCCCGTAAGGGGGCTGCTAGCCCCCTTGACCCCCAGCCCGCTATCTGGGTAGCGGGACCCCTGTAAACTCTGCGAGGCTCCCAATATATCCAAAATCCTTTCAAAACATAACAGACACACGGCACATTGAGTTCGCATGATCAGTTTGACCCGTCAATCGGAGGTTCTCTCTCTCCAAAGGTGAGGGGTAATTAACGGCAGCTTAGTCCGCGGCCACTGGAGATTCGGATACCCACAATCAATAAACTCCCGCCTACCCTAGGCAGGAGGAATCTGTAGTACGCCTGATAAGCGCATGCATATTCCCATCTCAATGGGGTGACGAAAAACACCCTACAGATTCTGGTACGCCCGGTGGGACCTTTCTCTCCCCCATATCTCGGGTTAAGCGTTCATGCGAACTCATTTAACATATATACCGATGTTTGTACTAAAGTAGTTTTCTTTTCATGCAGCAATCAACTTTCAACGATGATGTCTTCTAAGATGAATTCAGCTTCCGACGTGACCCCGATCTCGTACATGGTCAAGATCAATGCCTGCGTGGTTCTCCCTGCCAGTCTCAGCTGGCAATAGGAGGAGCCATCCCGCCAATTTGGTTCCGTTATCATCTACCCTGCTGGAAACGCTCATCTGGCGGAGGTCCCGACAAACCAAGCGGCCAAACCGACCTCAAGGGCCAGGAGGCCGAACGTCGTGGTCGCCAGAGCTTCCCACCCTAAAGGCAAATCCGTATTTGAACAGCTCTCCACTGTTCCAACTGGGGGTAGGGCCGTCAACACTAATGGGGACACAAAGCAGCTCCAACAAGCTTAGATGTTGCCCTGGACAATCGAGCAAGCAGGCATATTCTCTGGATTCTCTGGCAGTCGGTCTACGGTGGCTTCTCGAAAAACCGTAACCAGCCAAGTGCTCAAAACAGAAAGGCTGAGACAAAAACGGCTCAGGTATCGAGCCAACAAGAGGGCCAGAACTCCGGCCAAGTGGAATCTTGTGAGATTCCAAGAGCCGAGTCATCCTGCGACGACGACTGAGTCGACCGTAAAAGTCAGCAATTCTTTCGAACCTCTGAAGTGGGTTCAGAAAAATGCCATGACCGTCAGAATCAAGAAGACAGCGGTCCGAACAATGCCACAAAGGGACGTGTCCCAGCCCCAAAAGATAAAGCATGACACCATCTCCTCAAGGGTCTATCAGGCGCTCTGCGCTGCGCGAAAATAGCGGGGCAAATCCAGAAAAGAAGCGCCAACACTATTCAAAATCCCGGTCGGGCCAGCCGCTTTCAGTCGATTGATCGTTACCGAAACAGGAGGGCCACGACAGTGATCCGTGAAATCAGCTGCCGGTAATAAAAAGACGGTGGGATATGTTATCCATACGGTCTATATGGCGGGCGCGCGTCCCAGTGACAACTTGCGCAGCAAATGCAAGGATCGGGCCGCCACATCCCAAGCCCAATCTGGCTTGAATGTGGTTGCCGCTCCCTAAGAACAACCGCCTCCGCTGGATGATGAAAACCCTCTCGATGAGGATGATAGGCAGAAAGACCCCTCAATCCATGTAGAGTCAAGCTTGGACAGTGAGGAAGAGCCGACTTTCCGCCCCAGAACCGCAGAGCAAGAGCTTCGAAAATAGCTCAGGAGCAAAGATAAAGAAATGGCCAAGCTTTACTAAAAAATCGACGACCTGACGAATGTTGTGATGCAGCCCACGGCTCAAATTGCTCGAGCACCTTCCAATCAGGCACATGTCTCTACTCATGAGCCGGGCGATGGCAACCCGAGGCAACCGATGCCTGTCCCGTTTGGTCCAAGATTGGGTGAGCCGCACGAAAGCCGGCCACATTCCGCTTTTGGGGACGCCTTGGCCCCAGATAGCCCCATCCCTCTAACACAAGATCAGATAATGGATTTGGTCACCAACAAGGTTAAAACATTGGCGGCCGAAGTCGAAGCTCAGAAAGAAATTGGCAGTAGTGGGCAGCCATATCATGCACAGTACGGTCTGATCGAGTTACCCAACGGTTATGTCATTCCTAAGTTTGGAAGATTCGACGGGACAAGAAACGCAAATCAGCACGTTGCCCACTTTAAAGCGTCGTGGGGAAATACAGGGGGCAATGATGCGCTCTTCTTCGTCAGTTTGTCAACAGCCTGACCGGTGTTGCTTTTGACTGGTACGCCAGCATACCAAACGGGTCCGTCATTACTTTGCCTAAATGGAGTCTCTGTTTCAGCAAAGGTTCATGAGTGTCAGTGATAAATTGCTGACCTTGTGGGGACCAAGCCAGGGAAGAATGAAAGCAACGCCGACTTTATCGCCCGATGGCATAATCTCACGGTCAAGTGCGAACCGCCGCTGGAGCAGGACCAGTCCGTCATCCTTCTTATTGGGAACCTCAGCAATTGGATAGTCCCATTCTTGTGTACAGCAGACCTTAAGACGTTTCAGGAGCTAACCAAGAAAGTCCAAATGCTGGAACGCTCGAAGCAAGAGTCTACCCCGGACTCTCAGAGAGACAGGAATTGGAAAAGCAAGAGGGATGACAACCGTAGAAGCAGAAATTCCAGCAGTACCAATGTCTTCAATACGTTCGACAATGAAGACAAGCAAAAGGCAGGCGATTCCAAAACCAACCGATCTCGAAAGCCAATGCTAGGAGGAGAAGGGCCTTCCCTAGAGGAGAAAAAGAACAAGGTTTAATCTTTCAGAAAGGACAAGGTTTGCAAGATATTCAAAGATGCCTTGAACAATGGCCTACAATTGCCGGAGTCGAAGAGACTGCATGAAGCAAAAATGACTGATAATCCCCTGTATTGCCTGTACCATAGAGTAGTGAGCCACACGATCGAGGATTGCTATATTTTCAAAGACTGGGTCGAGAAGCAGTACAAGACTGAAGAGATCGAGTTGTCTAAGAGTGTGTTGGTGATTGTTGTCGAAACGCGATACGTTTTTATGATATGTGTTCTACTCAGTTCTTTACTTACCGCAATCAAGACGGTGTTACTTTGCAGCTTGCCGGTTGAGTACGGGTCGATCCATAGGAGATGGTAGTATGTCCGTTCGTATTTTAGACGAGTCAATGAAAGAATGCACATATGTGTTCAAATCTATCCTAAGTGTTTGTATGTATATTCAAGTAAGCTTGTTAGGGTTAAGGTTGATTAGTAGAGTTAGGATTAGTCTTGTACTTGTCTTTTGCCATTCTTAAAACGATGTTGGGATAATCGAAAGTAGCGGGGATTAGGAGGACATAGGAATGTGATTTGCGAGTTTAAGCAAGATTTCCAACGCTAAATCCATTCCTAGTGCCCCTTGTCCGTCCGCTAAATGCGCTTATTTCAATCCCTAGGCCAAACACCCGCAACCATGTATCCAATTAAGTCACAACTATATGTCATGTTGTAGTGCGCTTAAAGGAATTCTTGACTTAGGTCGCGGCTATATGTCACGTATAGCGCATCTAAATGAGGGGGTTGCATTTGTTTGGTCTAGGTTCGTTTTAGGATGTTTGGCGAAGAGAAACACAAGCGATTTTTCCGTCTATCATACTAACATTCCTTAGGCCCTAACAAGTATGTAAATTATTCACACATTTAAAAGGGAAAGAAAACAAGAAAAGAAGAAAAGAAAGAAAGGAAAAAAAACGGTTTTACAAAATGTAGCAAGCTAACTACTTGGGCCCTCACCTTAGCAAGGGACTCCGTCGAGTATCATGGCTTGAAAATACGGATAAAAAGAGAAGGAAAAGAAAAAAAGAAAAGAAATAACAACAACTACTTAACAACAAGAAATAAAATTACACTAGGAATTAAAATTACAATACAAGAATTAAAAGATACAAGTTAAATAAAAACCTTCATCTTCATTGATTTTCCACTCAAGAGCTCTCACTAGACTTTAATGGAGAATAGATGAAGAGGAAGAAGAAGATACAAACTAACCTACACTAAAATCTAACTAAGAATAAGCATGGTTTACTTGGCACAAAACTGGGCTATTTATAGGCAGAGAGCTGAAACCCTAGGGCTAAATTCTGAGCCCAAATACAATGACCAAAATAACCCCAAAGTTTGGTCAGACGATGACACCAAACCACCGTGGAACCGCCGCAAAAACCCACATTTGGAGGCGGTTCCACCACGGTTTTGTGGAATTGGAGTCTCGTATTTTATGGGATTCCTTGTGTTGCTATCTTATGTTGTTCTGCATGTCCCAAATTGCAAATTACTTCCAAAATTTCTTTAGATCAGCAACAATCCAAAATAGCTTCACTTTTAATTGATTTAACCTTATCTCCCTCGAGCTCCATGCACCCATTGAATCTTGTGCTGCCCCTCTCGTGCTCTATGCTTGTCTGAGACACGAATGACCACTATCATTTGTCTTGTCTCTGGAACTGGTAAGTGGCACTGGACGGATACGGATGACCGGAACCCGGCTTTTATCTGTTGGCAACAGATGTTCTGGATTTTGGCGTAACAGTGGAGATTTTATATCATTTGCGTTATTTTGGACTAAGAACCTGTAGCCTGTAAATATGTAGCAAACACGGATTAAAAGCACCTGCCTATAAACAAACGAGCATAAGAATGGGCGGTATTAAATGCAATATTCTGGTATGAACAGTTGGTGAACAATCAAGTTACAACCACCAACTTTATACAGACAGAAGCTGAAGCCTTCTGGGAGCAGACAGCTGAACCCGCTACCATGAGAAATGAAACTGACTCACCGCAGTCTCTGTGGAATACGTACATTTCTAATAAGACGAAGAAGATGCTAAAGCTACTTCGGAAAGAGCCCAGAATGGAATGGGAAGAGTAGAAGAAGCCTACCATTCCAGCTGCCAATTCGGCTCCATCAGGCTCAAAATCCAAAAAGCTCAAGAAGAAGAAAAGTGCAGCTCGACGCGAAAAGAGTCTGCAGGGAGATCGACCATTCAAAAATATATCGATTCTCTTGAAGACTATGAACAGAAGGAAAGAACTCTGATTCAATTGAAGGAGTTCCTCCCTATAGAAGCGGCTGAAATTCTGGAGGAGTTAGAAGAAGACTCCAATTAAGAGATCCCTATGGTGACCTGCTACACCATCCATCTTGGTAGCGACTCTGAGGAGGAACTCTGTTTTCCCGAAGAGGACGAGGAGCTCGCCACAAAGGCCACCCAAATCTAGCTCAGAAGCGGCAGGGCTCTACCGCCAAATCAGGGCAACGCCCCAAAAGGGAAGGAAAAACAAGCCGCTAATGAAGAAGATGGCGGAGAGCCGGCTCATGAAAATTCGAGTCCTTCCTCGGTGGACTATAATGTCTTGGCTCATCTCCGAAATCTTCCGTCTCTCCTGAGCATCTACGATACCTTGGTTCTATCTAAAGAGCTTAGAGATGTTCTCATTCATGCTTTACAAAACCCCGAGCGGTACCAGGCTCGCTTTGCGGAAATTAATATGAAAGAAGCCCAGTACACCCTGAATACTGCCGCGGTCATGTTTAAGGACGAAGACCTGCTACTGGGAATAGCTGAGCATAACCGGCCGCTTTACGTGATAGGATACATCGATGGAGATCGGATTAATTGGATATTTATTGATCCGGGATCCTCAGTAAACATCATGAACTTGCGGACTCTGAAGAGTCTGTCAATAGACGTCCGACACCTGTCAAGGGAAAGGATTGTCATTCAAGGCTTCAACCAAAATTGCCAGCAAGTTCTGGGATCCATAGCTCTGCCAATCAAATTTGGGGATCTGCAAACCGAAGATAAGATATACGTGATCGACGCTGACACGTCTTATAAAATTCTCTTGGGACGGCCGTGGCTCCACGATTACGGCATCGTTCCGTCAACTCTCCATCAATGCATGAAGTATACTAAAAATGGCGAAGAAAGACGCATTGATGGAGACATCCAGCCGTTCGGTGTGCATGAAGCCTGATATGAGGATTCTCAGTACTTTATGAAGCCCCAAAATACTGAGCCACAGCTGACCAAAGATAGAACGGTCCCGAAACTCAAAGGCAAATCTGAGCCGGCTGTCACTTTCAAAAGCAAAAACCCCCAAGTGCGTCCGCGTTTCGGCAGTGACACTGATGAGTCTGATGCCGGAAGTCCGTCCTTCCGTAAAACTCGCCCTCACTTCGGTAGCGATATGGACGAATCTGATACTGAAGGCCCATCCGACAACAAAATCCGCCCTCGTTTAGGCAGTGACACGGAAGAGTCGGAGGAAGAAGACCCACCTTGCAACAGCTGTGCAGTCTGGGCCCCCATGCAACGAGCAAAACTATGAGAGACTTTCGAAATTGCATAAGGGTCCCTAGCCGTCACAAGGGTGCCGGAGCAGATGTGCAAAGAGCTCAATGCATTGTCAGTCTCCACCGTGGACCAGCTGAAAACTTTATACGTTCCCGGAAGGAAAAGTGGACAGATGGGCATCATGTTTGTTAGTTATATGTATGCCCTAGAGGCCATTGTTGTACATGTGATGTATATTATAATGGATGCTTGGATATATATAGAGAGGACTTTCTTGCTCGATATGATAGTATGCTATCTGGTTTCACTTTATCTTAACATGTTAACGAATACTGTTTTGTGATCACGTGTTGATAAAGCCCTTAGGATATGTACTCGACTAGTAAGACTATGATGAGATCATACTAGTGGGGCCAGGGTAGTCAACGAGTACATCCTATAAATGTTCCTAGTTGAGTGTGTATCGAGATAGGGCATCGATACTCCAGAGTAGACTAGAGTACACGCATCATGACCCATATGATGGGCGATGGATGATCCCATATCCATTGGTGTTGGAAATCAAAGATGGTGTACGGGTGCTCAGTGGAGACTGGGTACAGTGAACGGACTCGCCGAGAACTCCTAGATGATAATATACCTATCGTCAGATAGCGGTTCTCCAGTGACACTGGTACAGGTTAGTCTGTAGACCCGAGATCGTCATAGAGTCTTGTGTGATTCCCACTGTGCTTTGATTTCCACCTTACCACGTCCAAGAGGGCGTGAAAAACGGTGGCTTTTGGATACAGTCCCGAATCACATGGAGGCAATGAGCGATAGGAGTGGTTTCGTCTCTCCCGGTATAGGGAGTTGATGTTGTGCAGTGTTCGATTGGTTATAACTGGAAGTCCCTGGCCAGGGCTGATATAGGGTGCTACTGGTAAGTGTTATCAGTAGTTTCTCGACTGGTTATGAGCCTTACATCGACACGACTTATCGGTTACTGGGGTCTGACGTTTACCACCCCTAGACTAGATATGCAACATATCAGACGAAGTGACCGGACTGTACGGTAGTGTTTACTGATTGGATTTGCAGGAGAATGTACAGGATTGCTTGTTGATCTTCTGATCGCTCAATACCTGGGTGGCTGTTAAATTTAGCTGACCGCTTGCAGCTTGTGGGTGTTTGATATGATCATCACCTACTGCCGGCTTATTGACGATTCTTTAGAGTCCTACACAGAGGTTTCTTGGCTCAGGCAAAACGGAGTAGGAGCACATATGTGATATGTGCGGGACCGAGAATATTACGATATGAGATATCGTATTCCATTCTCGCGATATATGATATCGGCCGGGTATATGTGATATAGCCGGGTCATCGGATCAAGTATTGATTCGATGAATCGGTACATGTTATATTTGTCGGTTATATGCAATATAGCCAAATTGTCGGATCAAGAGTTGATTCGATAATTTAATGTATAATTATATATGTGATATATTACATTACGTTAACTAATATAAGCTCGCTTTATTGATTCATTTTCTCACTGGGTAATACATTGATGTATATGCGATATATGTTAATTGTATTATTTTCTTTTGTTACAAAAATATATTATATATGTGACATATAATATTGTAACAAGTTATGATTACAAATACAACATGATTTGTGGAGATTAAACAAGTTAGGGTTTGATTTGGGTTAGCATTTAGGTTAGCTTTTTCATGAATCTTCTAGAAGCTTTATTTTGTTTTAAGCTTAGATATTTTGTATTGATATTTTGTGTAGATATTTCTTGACCCAACCCAAACCCTTTACCCTAGTTAATTCTTTACAAGGGTTAAGCCTTCATACCTAACCCATGGTTGCATTTGTAACCACAACACAATAATTCATTATTCATCACAAATACTTTTCTTCTTCTTCTTCCTCTTGAAAAGCTTTCTAGCTTTTGGGTTAGTGATGAATAAGTGTGAGAAATTGAAAGAAAAAGAGACCAAAATTCCTACTTCATCATCCTTATCTATTCTAGTCACTTAGATTAGGGTGTTCACTTCACTAATACTTGATTAGAGAAGTGATAGCTTGAGTTAAAGATTCTTCAAGGTAGATCATCTTCGAAAAAGGAAGACTTCAAGTAAGCATGGATCATTCGGCTTGTGGAGCCTCTCTAGAGTCCGGAAGTTCATGGATCGCGGCGAAGGGACTACTACTCGGAGCTTATGAAGCGAAGGAACGGACTACAAAGGTTGTAATCCCTCTCTCTTAGATGTAAAGTTGTTTACATGCTTTGTTAACCCTAAAACTCTAGCAAAGATCCTTGCTTTAGATTGTTCGGCACTTAAAATTTTTTAATTCGGCATGGTTGATGCCTTATAGACCCTTGTGATAGTGCCTAGTAACCTTACACTATTTTATGGGTCAAATCCTGTTGTGCACCCGGACAATTTGTTTGTCGCATGCCTTCCATACGAGAGAGGCATAAGGGCCGTCCTCAATCCCAGTTATTATGCACCAGAGATGCGGGAATATTTTAAAAAGTGCGGGTGTAGGCTATATCAAACGGACTCCAAAGCGATGTTTTATGAAGGGCTATAGCATCCGCCTCAGGTCCGAGCACTCATCGATGGACGAATTCTAGATAGACGGGGCATAGGTTTCATCCAGCCTAATTCCAAGGCATGCTACATGATCCATGTTGGTGAAGCCAGCGAAAGGTCAAATGATGATGACGAGATAGCCGAGCCAGAAGAAGATCCATAAGAGATCGAAGATGGCGGACAAGCTACCTTTGACGAGCTAACCGAGATTGACTTAGGGACGCCTAATAATCCAAGGCCGGCCTACATCAGCTCACTCTTGTCAGAGGAAATGAAAGAGCAGATAATCGCCCTGCTGCATGAGTTCGCCGACTGTTTCGTGTGGACGTACAAAGAAATGCCTGGCCTCTCCCCTGAAGTGGACGTGCATAAGCTGGCTATATTTCCTGATGCCAAGCCTGTCAAACAAGCTCCTCGAAGAATGAGAAGGGAGCTGGAAGAAAAGGTCATTGAGGAAACTAAGAAACTTATCGATGTTGGTTTCATCAGAGAAGAGAAATACGCAGACTGGATCGCATGCATTGTCCCAGTAAAGAAGAAAAATGGGCAGATCCGGGTTTGTGTCAATTTCAGGGACCTTAACAAGGCATTCCCTAAAGATTATTTCCCGCTTCCGGATATGCAAATGATGGTCGATGATACCTCAAATTACGAGCTGTCCACCTTCATGGACGGTTCGTCTAGGTACAATCAGATAAAAATGTCACCTGAGGATGAGAAGCATACAGCATTTCGAACCCCGATCGGCATATACTGTTACAAAGTGATATCGTTCGGACTGAAGAACGCAGGTGATACATATCAAAGGGAAATGACCAATATTTTTGATGACCTAATCCATAAAGTCGTCGAATGCTATGTTGATGATCTGGTCGTCAAGACTAAAGCCAAGGCCGATCACATCCAAGATCTTAGGACCGTTCTCACTAGACTGAGGGAATACGATATGAAGATGAATCCTCTGAAGTGTGCTTTTGGCGTGTCATCGAGAAAATTCCTGGGCTTTATAGTCCGACATCGGGGGATCGAAGTTGACCCATCCAAGATAAAGGCCATCATGGAGATGCCCCATCCAAAGAGTCTGACGCAGCTAAGATCTTTTCAAGGCAAGCTTGCTTATATACGAAGGTTTATCTCAAATTTATCGGGAAGATGTAGGCCCTTCTTAAAGCTCATGAAGAAGGGAGCTCCTTTTGTCTGGGATGCCGAATGTCAAGAAGCGTTCGAAAGCATCAAACAGTACCTGTTGTACCCTCCAGTGCTTGCTGCCCCTATTCTAAATAAACCGTTGATTCTCTATACTGCTGCGCTAGATGAGTCACTCGGTGCGCTCCTTGCCCAGAACAACGAGGAGAGAAAAGAAAATGCCTTCTACTACCTCAGTCAAACTCTAGTCGGGGCGGAACACAACTATTCCCCTATCGAAAAGCAATGCCTGGGTTTGATATTCGCTGTGAAGAAGCTGAGGCACTATCTGCTCACTCATCGGGTTATGCTGATCTCCAAGATCGACCCGCTCAAACACTTGATGACCAAAGCAAGCCTAGCCGGTAGAATGGCGAGATGGACTATCATGCTGCTTGAATTTGACATAATCTATACTCCCCAGAAAGCAGTAAAAGGGCAAGCTCTCGCTGACTTCCTTGCCGCTCATCCCATACCAAAAGGGTCACTGCTCAATTGCGAATTACCCAACGAACAAGTGCTGCACCTCGAGGATGATGAGCCATGTTGGGAGCTCTACTTCGATGAAACCTCATCAATGAGGAGCTCTGGCAAATTAAGCGTCCCGCAGATAAAAGCAAGGATAGGATTGGTATTCATCACGCCATCAATAGGAACCATAGGACGTTCTTTTGCTTTCACCAAGCCTCGCACAAACAACGAGGCTGAGTATGAAGCTCTAGTAGCTGGTCTGGAGCTCGCCATAGAAATGGAAATCCTTCGGCTATGGGTCTACGGTGACTCCCAGTTTGTCGTCAACCAGGTAAGCGGCGACTATAAGATATACAAACCCAAGTTAGCTCAATATAGAAGCCGAGTGGTGGAACTCATGAAACGGTTCACTCACATTGAACTAATGAGAGTCCCTAAGGCGTTTAACGGAAATGCTGATATACTCGCTCGCCTAGCTAAAGAGCTAGCTGATCCTGACATGGACGAAATTCTAATCACAGTCAGAAGCCGGCAAATTCTGCCTCCAGTCTCTTTGCATGAAGAAGAAAGCATAGAACAAGAGAACAATCCTGTCGAAGAGGCTTCGATCATTCAAGACGAGCCCGATTGGAGAGAACCCTTTATAGAGTACCTTCGATATGACAAGCTGCCCGAAGAAAAATCTACGAGGATTCAGCTGAAGAAGAGAGCTCTCCGATACGTGTTTGTAAATAATACGCTATATCACAGATCATATGACCAACTCTGGCTCAGGTGCCTGTCATCGGCCGAAGCCCAAAAAGCCATGAAAGAAGTTCACTCGGGCGTCTGCGGGGCTCACCAGTCCGGCCCCAAAATGCGGCTTCAGATCAAACGGCTTGGATATTACTGGCCCACCATGATAAGGGATTGTGAAGAGCATGCAAAGAAATGCCATCTCTGCCAAATTCACGGTGATTTCATTCACAAGCATCCCAATCCGTTGCATCCTACGGTGGCGTCGTGGCCTTTCGAAGTTTGGGGCACCGACATAGTTGGCCCAATTGATCCTCCATCATCCAAAGGCCACCGGTTCATATTGGCTGCGACAGATTACTTCTCCAGACGGGCTGAAGCTGTCCCATTAACTATGGAGGAGTTTATGTGAGACAGCATCAGAATTCTCCGATTTCATAGAGTCAGCAAGATCCGGGTATATTCTAACATTCTGCTGGCATAATATCATAACCGCTTAGGTACACCAAGAAGAATCATATCTGACAACGGGCCTTCTTTCAAGAGCTTCAAAGTCTTAGGATTCACTACTCAACACAAGATAAACTGGAGATATTCCTCCATCTATAATCCAAAAGCCAATGGGCTAGCCGAAGCCTTCAATAAAACTCTATGCAAGCTCCTGAGGAAAAATGCCTCAGCCAATAAACGAGACTGGGATCTGAAGCTCCATGAGGCGTTGTGGGCATATCGTACTACGCACTGCACTCTAACTCAGTCCACTCCATACTCATTACTCTTCAGAGTGGAGACGATCCTCCCCCTCGAAATCGAGGTTCCAAGCTTAAGAATGGCCCTCCAGCACGAGTTGACGGAAGAGGAAAACGTTCTTCTTCAGCTCGAAGAGCTTGACGCCCTCGAAGAAAAGAGGCTCGCGGTGCAGCAAAATCTGGAGCTATACCGAGCCCAAATGTCACGGGCCAATAACAAGATGACCCGTCTCCACGCTTTCAAGAAAGACGAATTAGTGTTGGTCCTCAAAAGGCCGATCATCCCCAATCAACATGCCAAAGGGAAATTCGAGCCAAACTGGGAAGGACCATACGTCATCGAGAAAGTGTTCGACAGAGGATCCTACCAACTAATAAGTGCCGAGGGAGAAAGGCCCATGCCACCCATCAATGGCCGATATCTCAAGAAATACTACGCGCGAATGCTCCAAGTCGTAGGAGAATTGAGCACACCGGCCCTACGGTCTGGATGATACATCCTGCAAAACCGTATACATTCCACGGGCATAAAACGTCCTCTATCTCTCCCAAAGTCCTACTGGCGAGACTACATTTAAAGTCCCACCGGCCTTAGAAAAACGGTATGTCCACAAGCAAAACGGGAACGGATGAAAACCTGTAAGGGCTCCGTGAGTAAAATCAGTAGGACAGCCGGCGAGTTTGTGAAAACCCGAAAGGGCGCAAACTCGTGAAAAGAGATAAAATACACTCGCAAAGTACTCTCGACCTTGTGAGGAGAAAATCCCTGCGTGAGATCCTTACGACTCATAAAGGAGCAACACACTCAGGAATCCTCACGATTCCTAAGGAGAATATACACCTGCGAGATCCTCTCGACTCGTAGGGAGAAAATTCTTTTATGAGACCCTTACGGCTCATAAAATTGAAAAGCCTTAGGTGATAGGGATCTAAACCTGTCTCCTGAGCCATCGCTCCCCAACGGGCAACGGCAAATGATGAGTCGCTCCTGGCATTTCGCGTCAGTGTTAGCGGTGCTGATGCCGACCCAAAAACCAAATCCCAAGTCCTCCCGGGGCAAATGATGAGTTGCTCCTGGCATTATTCCAGTACAGCGATGCAGACGCCAACCAAAATCCAATCTCCCAAAATTCTCCCAGCCCTACGGTTGGTCCCCAAGTTGACTACCATATACAATCCACGGGCTCAAATAATTCTCATCATACCCATGCCCCCACCGCAATCACCAGTTATGCGGATGGTCTCCGCCCTTGGAATTATGCTCCATTTGGGAAGACCCACTCATGTGTCCTCACGATACATGAGAAGAACAAACTTACGGGATCCTCACGACTCGTAAGGAAACACCTTCGTGGGATCCTTACGACTCACAAAAGAAAAACACACTTGGGAGTCCCCACGACTCCTAAGGAGAAAGTGTACCTATGAGATCCTTTCGACTCGTAGGGAGAAAATGCTTTTATGGGACCCATACGGCTCATAAAATTGAAAATCCTTAGGTGATAGAGACCTAAACCTGTCTCCTAAGCCATCGCTCCCCAACAGGAAAAGGTAAATGATGAATTGCTCCTGGCACATGTACTTCAGTGTTAGCAACGCTGATGCCTACCCTAACCCAAAATTCCAAACTCCAATCCAATAGACCCCTAAGTCTTTAAACTGGGAACAGATGACTCCTAAGTCGCTAAACTGGGAACAGATAACCCCTAAGTCATTAAACTGGGAACAGATGACCTCTAAGTCATTAAACTAGGAATGAGGGAAATCCCCTCACAGCAAATGATGATTCGCTCCTGGTACCATATTCCAGTGCAGCGGTGCTGATGCCAAACCAAAACCAAAATCCCCAAATCCTGTTATGGCAGATGATGATTCGCTCCTGGTACCATATTCCAGTGTAGCAGTGCTGATGTCAACCCAAATCACAACAAATCAGCAAAACAACCAATGACTCCCTGGCAAAATCAAGCTCCACCTCGGAAACAAGTCAACTTCATCCCTGACACCGCAAGAAGCGGAGCAAGTCAAATCCAGCACCGACCGCCTACGTCGCAAAAAAGGCAGCATCGACTGTCCAAGTCGCTAAAAGGGCAGCATCGACCGTCCAAGTTGCTAAAATGGCAGTATCGACCGTCCACGTCGCATAAAGGGCAGCATCGACCATCCAAATCACAAAAAGAGCAGCACCGACCTTCCAAATCGCAAAAAGGCAGCAAAAAGGGAAGCACCAACCGTCCAAGTCGCAAAAAGGGCAGGACCAACCGTCCGCGTCGCTAAAATGGCAGACACAACCTCCACGTCATCAAAATGGGAACCAAATAAATCAACCTCCACGCGAAAGAATATCCATCAATTTCAGGCACACAACCCACATATGTGGTGGTGTGCATTTATTGAAGGGGCAATTTGTTGGGGTCAAATTTACACCCCGATTGACCAAATCAAAATCAAACTCAACCCCAAGCCAAGTGGGCCTAAGCCCAGGTCAAGTGAGCCAATGCCCGGGTTGAGCCCGAACATGAAGCCGCCGACCTCACCCATGCCAAAATAAAAATTTTGTAATAAATAATTTTGGTGTATTTTTTTTATGAATAAATGTAAGAAAAATAGGCATAAAGCCAAATTTTTGTAAAGCCCATGGCTCGTGTGCAAAAGAATTAAGCACATAAGGTATGGGGTGGCACAAGTGCCATTTGGCAAAGCCCAAGGGGCTATATGTAAAGTGTGTAGTCTATAAAGGAAAAAATGATGAAAATATCTAGGACAACTTTTTCCATTCTCAAAAAATTCTAGGGTTTGTGCCTCCTTCTCCTTTCTCAAGGTTCTAAAACCTTCCCCCTTTTTAAATTAAATCAAGAGTTTAACTCTTCCTTTTTTAAAAAAGAAATAGTTTTTCACCACAAAACCCTCGAAGGGGAGCTCGGATCTTCAATCAGATCTCGAAAAGGGGAGACTTTTAAGTCTCATCCCCTTTTCTCTAAGAAAACGGGTAATCCAGCCGATCAAGAGGAGGAGGAAGGAGACCCACCGCCAAAAATCCAACTTTGGACAGATCCAAGGCTCAAAAGAAGCTCCAGGGCTAAAAAGAGAAGAGATGGGTCCCCTTTGATCATCTCTGAAGATCTTTGGGGAATTCAACTCCAATACCCAAATCCTCAAAGGAGTTTAACTTCTATTCTAGATCATTTAGGAGTTTAACTCCAAATCTAAATCTTTTGGAGTTTAACTCCACTCAAAATCCCTTGGGAGTTCAACTCCTAGCCCAGGGGCTAAGCTCCTTTTGCGCTGGTGTTTCCCGCGGTCGTGTGCAGCGCACGTGACCCACTGGAATCCAGCGGTCGCGTGCCGCGCACGTGACCCGCTGGAGCCCAGCGGTCGCGTTCCGTGCATGTGATCCGCTGGAGCCCAGCGGTCGCATGCCGCGCACGTGACCCGCGGGCGCCCAGCACCCACACGTGCCATGCACATGACCCGCGGGCGCCAAGCACCCACGTGCCGGAAACATGACCCGTGGGCGCCCACGTGCCGGCACGTGACCCGCGGGTGACCACGCGCCCACACTCCGGGCACGTGACCCACAGGAGCCCACACGCCCACGCCCCGGGCACGTGACCCACGGGCGCCAAGCGCCCATGCGCCGGGCCCGTGGCCCGTGGGCGCCCAGTGCCCACATGCCACACACGCGTCTTTAAGACGCTCCTCACCCCTCATTTTTCATACACTTTACACTCAAAACACGTACCCTGCTAGGAAAAGTTTTCTAACGGGGCGCTGCCTCACACCCTGCTAGGGTGCTGCTAGCCCCCTTGACCCCCAGCCCGCTATCCGGGTAGCGGGACCCCTATGAACTCTGTGAAGCCCCCGATATATCCAAAACCCTTTCAAAACACAACACACGCACACGGCACATTGAGTTCGCATGATCAGTTTGACCCGTCAATCGGAGGTTCCCTCATTCCAAAGGCGAGGGGTAATTAACGACAGCTTAGTCTGCGGCTGCCGGAGATTCGGATACCCACAATCAATAAACCCCCGCCTATCTTAAGCAGGGAGAATCTATAGTACGCTTGACAAGTGCGTACGTATTCCCATCTCAATGGGGTGACGAAAAACACCCTACAGATCTGTCAAGCCAGTCGAATTTAGGGCTAGGCCGACTAATGCCGTTCTTTCATCGATGGAAGTAAACAAGGAGGAAGCACTGATAGTAGTTCGGGAGTTTATGGATGTGTTCGACGATGTCTCGGGTTTATCGCCAAAATGAGATGTGGAGTTCGCAATTGATATTATTCCTGGAGCAGTGCCGATTTCAAAAGCCTATTATCCAATTGTGCCGGTGGAATTAGAAGAGGTAAAGAAACAAGTTGTCGAATTGCTAGAGAAGGGTTGGATTCGCAGCAGCGGTTCACCTTGGGGAGCTCCAATTCTTCTAGTTAAGAAGAAGGATTTTTCCTGATTTAAAATCAGGAAAGCCTACGGAAGAGGCATCACGTGCTAGCACGTGACCAGCAGTCACGTGTTGGCACGTGACAATTAAAAGTAGCGGCAAAGGCAGATTCAGCTCCTTGATTAAATCAAAGAAAAGGCTTCAGAAAGGGTCACGTGCTCACACGTGACCAGGGGTCACGTGCCAACACGTGACCAGGGGTCACGTGTTGGCACGTGACGGTTGAACAGCGGCTAGAAGATAGAGCGCAGAAAGGAGAAGAAAGCTCATTCCAGGGGGTCACGAGCCTACACGTGACCAGGGGTCACGTGCCCACACGTGACCAGGGGTCACGTGCCCACACGTGACCGGCTTTCAAAGCCCATCTATTTAACAGAATTAAATTCTGAACAGCATTCAAATCTTTCCAGAGGAGAATGATTATTTGGAACCGACTGGATTAAAGATTTAAAGGTGATTAAATATCACCTATCTATGGAAAATCTTGAACTTGGAAAGATTTCCCCTTAAAATCTAACCGAAACAACAAAGGAATATCTTTGGATTTAAAATCCAAGGGTGAATAAAATTCACCTAATAATCTAAAGGTCTAAATGAATGATGAATACAAATCAAATCTCTAAGGAATACAAATCAAATCCCTCAATGAATGATTCACTAAAACTAATTGATTCTGCTCCTTCTCCTATAAATAGGAGCCAAGGGAGACATATACAGAGATATATAGAGAGAGACATAGAGAGAAAAAGAAAGAGAGCCTTGAGACTTTGGAAGAATTTGATCTGCTGCAAAAGAAAACCTCGGGTTAGAAAGGGAAGGCCTTTAAAAAAGAGAATTTAATTCTCAAAAGAGTTTAACTCTTATATTAAAAAGAAGAACTTAGTTCTCTCTTTAGTAGAGGATCTGCAAAGTGCACATCTCCCTATAAATTGAGAATTTAATTCTCATTGGGTTGAGATCCTGCCATGCAGATCCAAAGCATAGAGAGGGAATGGAAGTTTGAGAATTTAATTCTCACGGAACTATAGGAATTTAATTCCTTTGAAATAAAATTAGGGTTTAACCCTGTGTTATAGGAATTTAATTCCTTCGAAATGAACAGAACCAGTTAAGAACTTAATTCTGTCAAAATAACAGGAATTTAATTCTCTTAAGAAAGAAGAAATTAGGGTTTCACCCTATGACAGAACCTAATTCCTCACATATATGGGAATTCAATTCCTCAGAATATAAATTAAGGGTAATTCTCTAAGAGAAAGTGGGAATTTAATTTCTCTAAAGTTATTATTAGGGTTGATCCCTATCATAGAATCCAGTTCCTCACATATATGGGGAATTTAATTCCTACAGAAAAGAAATTAGGGTTTAACCCTATCTAAGAATATAATTCTTCAAAAGAAAGTAGGAATTTAATTCCTCTAAAGTTATTGCTAGATCTTTAAAACATGGAGTGAAACAGGGTCACGTGCTACCACGTGACCCCTGAAAAGTTCCGCAGAGAAGGGCTTTGAGGCAACGCCTCACATGCCCCACGTGCCCCCTTGGCAGAAGCACTAACAGACAAACACTTAAATGTCCATCACGTGACAGCATGTGATGATTCAAAGTATTCAATATTTTTGGGCAGAATAAAATGAAGTGAGGGCGCCCTCACGTACTACCATGTGACCTCTCTTGCCTTAGTGTTTAACACTAAATTGGAACCTCTGAATCCAGTGTTCAACACTGATTTACCTTAGTGTTCAACACTAATTGAAGAACTTTATTTGTAGTGTTTAACACTGAATTTCTTAGTGTTAACATTAAATTAAACCTCTGTTAACAGGGTTTAATATTAATTTTCTTAGTGTTCAACACTAAATTAAAATCTCTGTCACCAGTGTTTAACACTGATTACCTTAGTGTTTAACACTAATTTGAGATCTCTGTTGCCAGTGTTTAATACTGATTTGTTTTAGTGTTTAATACTAATTTGAAAGCCCTGTTGCTGGTGTTTAACACCAACTATCTTTTAGTGTTAAACACTAACTTGTCAATCCCATTCCCAGTGCTCAACACAGATTGGTCTTTAGTGTTTAATACTAGCTTCAGCCCAATTGGCTAAGTTCTAGAGGCAAAGCCTCTCCTTCAATGGACCAACAGAAAGCCAATATTCCAAACATGATTGGACTTAGCCCAAGATGGCCATAAGTCCTCAATCCAAACTTAACTGGGCCAATGGGCTCATAACATAATCGATTGGGCTTGGTCCCAAATTGGGCCAAAGACTATTTAATCTACCTTGGTTCAAGGGTACATCTCTTCACTCCTTTGATACTTGGCGTTGTAATTTCTCAACGTCTTCAAAGAGGTGACGGGTCCCGATGACCACACATTGATACGGACTGTGGGGTCCTTAAACCCATGGACTATGACGTCCTTAACCTTGACCGGGATGTCTTAAAACTAACATCGGACTGTGGGGTCCTTAAACCCATGGACTATGACGTCCTTAACCTTGACCGGGATGTCTTAAAACTAACATCGGACTGTGGGGTCCTTAAACCCATGGACTATGACGTCCTTAACCTTGACCGGAATGTCTTAAAACTAACAACGGACTATGGCGTCCTTAACCTTGACCGCAACGTCTTAAAACTAACATTGGACCGCAATGTCCTTAAACTATCTATGGACTGCAATGTCCTTAAACTACCTATCGACCGCAACGTAACTAAACTAAACAACAGGGCTCCCTTAATTGCTCTCTTGTTGGATCTAAACGATCCCGTTAAGTTGATCTTAGTCTAAAAACTAGACTGACGTGTCCTTAACATACGTTTAAGTCGATCTTAGTCTCAAACGAGGCTAACGTATCCTTAAACCCAATCCCCCAAACCCAAATCTAAGATAATACGGATTTGGACTAGTCCACGCCCTACGAACGACGACATAACTCAGTCTCCGTATACAATCCACGGGCAACTAAACACAAAACAAACACACACGATACGAAGTGACCATTTGGAGAAGGAGAAAGTGGTTACCGCAGTGCGGTAGCGTAATTAACTGCAGGGGCTTACGCCTGCAGGGAAGAGCGTCCCCACAATCAAAAACCCCTCAAGTGAGGGGGAATCTGACGAAGTCTGCTACATCGGACGCATCCGTTTAAACCTTCGATATATGGTGCCATAAATCAACTTGGCATCTTCGGAGAGGTATACGGATAGCACCAATTAGCATCTGCCCCGAATCTCAGGCGAGACGCCCCGCGTCGCCGCCGTCTTTCGGAGGGAAACAGATTCTGGCACGCCCGGTGGGACTTAAAGTAGTCTATGAAGTCCTCCCTCCAGTCCTCAGCTTTCTCACGGTCTTTTATTTGTAGGGTCGTCTGCTCAGTCACTCCCTTCTCTTCGGATGATTCCGGAGATATTCCTGCTGGGGCAAGCACCTGACGGCTTTGCACCATGATTTTAACGTCATCGAGGTTCTCGTCAGCCAGTTCTTTAGCGAGCTTGGCCAACGCATCTGCTTTGCTGTTTTCCGCGCGTGGTATGCTTTCCAGAGTATAGGAGGGAATTTGGGTCAACAGTTGTCGCACCTTTTCACCATACTTCACCAACTCCGGTTTGCACGTTTGGTAGTCACCGTTTACTTGACTAACGACCTGTTGAGAATCCCTGTATATGAGGAGGTTTTCAATTCCCATGCCGATGGCGATCTCGAGGCCTGCTATCAAAGCTTCGTATTCGGCTTCATTGTTCTTCCTCGGTTCTGTTAAGGAGAAAGCGAAGCGCATCATCCCTCCTTGTGGAGTTACGAAAATGAGGCCTACCCCCGATTTGATTATTGGCGTACTTTGTTTGTGCTTCTTCATGGAGGACGCTCCATCGAAATAAAGCTCCCATCGGGTATCACCACCGTCGATCGCGTCAAACGTATGTTCTTCTGGCAAATCGCAATTCAGAGGAGAACCGGCAGGTACTTGATGCTCAGCAAGGAAGTCGGCAATGGCTTTGATAGCAGGCCTCGAGATAGCCATCGGCATGGGAATTGAAAACCTCCTCATATACGGGGATTCTCAACTGGTCGTTAGTCAAGTAAACGGTGACTACCAAACGTGCAAACCGGAGTTGGTGAAGTATGGTGAAAAGGTGAGACAACTGTTGACCCAAATTCCCTCCTATACTCTGGAAAGCATACCACGCGCGGAAAACAGCAAAGCAGACGCATTGGCCAAGCTCGCTAAAGAACCGGCTGACGAGAACCTCGATGACGTTAAAATCGTGGTGCAAAGCCGTCAGGTGCTTGCCCCAGCAGGAATATCTCCGGAATCATCCGAAGAGAAGGGAGTGACTGAGCAGACGACCCTACAAATAAAAGACCGTGAGAAAGCTGAGGACTGGAGGGAGGTCTTCATAGACTACTTTAAGTCCCACCGGGCGTGCCAGAATCTGTTCCCCTCCGAAAGACGGCGGCGACGCGGGGCGTCTCGCCTGAGATTCGGGGCAGATGCTAATTGGTGCTATCCGTCTACCTCTCCGAAGATTCCAAGTTGATTTATGGCACCGTATATCGAAGGTTTAAACGGATGCGTCCGATGTAGCAGACTTCATCAGATTCCCCCTCGCTTGAGGAGTTTTTGATTGTGGGGACGCTCTTCCTGCAGGCGCAAGCCCCTGCAGTTAATTACGCTACCGCACTGCGGTAACCACTTTCTCCTTCTCCAAATGGTCACTTCGTGTCGTGTGTGTTTGTTTTGTGTTTAGTTGCCCGTGGATTGTTTACGGAGACTGAGTTATGTCGTCTTCCGTAGGGCGTGGACTAGTCCAAATCCGTATTATCTTAGATTTGGGTTTGGAGGTTTGGGTTTAAGGATACGTTAGCCTCGTTTGAGACTAAGATCGACTTAAACGTATGTTAAGGACACGTCAGTCTAGTTTTTAGACTAAGATCAACTTAACGGGATCGTTTAGATCCAACAAGAGAGCAATTAAGGGAGCCCTGTTGTTTAGTTTAGTGACGTTGCGGTCGATAGGTAGTTTAAGGACATTGCAGTCCATAGATAGTTTAAGGAAATTGCGGTCCAATGTTAGTTTTAAGACGTTGCGGTCAAGGTTAAGGACGTCATAGTCCGTTGTTAGTTTTAAGACATTCCGGTCAAGGTTAAGGACGTCATAGTCCATAGGTTTAAGGACCCCACAGTCCGATGTTAGTTTTAAGACATCCCGGTCAAGGTTAAGGACGTCATAGTCCATGGGTTTAAGGACCCCACAGTCCGGTGTTAGTTTTAAGACATCCCGGTCAAGGTTAAGGACGTCATAGTCCATGGGTTTAAGCACCCCACAGTCCGTATCAATGTGTGGTCATCGGGACCCGTCACCTCTTTGAAGACGTTGAGGAATTACAACGCCAAGTTTCAAAGGAGTGAAAAGATGTACCCTTGAACCAAGGTAGATTAAATAGTCTTTGGCCCAATTTGGGACCAAGACCAATCGATTATGTTATGAGCCCATTGGCCCAGTTAAGTTTGGATTGAGGACTTATGGCCATCTTAGGCTAAGTCCAATCATGTTTGGAATATTGGCTTTCTGTTGGTCCATTGAAGGAGAGGCTTTGCCTCTAGAACTTAGCCAATTGGGCTGAAGCTAGTGTTAAACACTAAAGACCAATCAGTGTTGAGCACTGGGAATGGGATTGACAAGTTAGTGTTTAACACTAAAAGATAGTTGGTGTTAAACACCAGTGTTCAATTGATAAAACTACACATTTGTATTACATTTTTCCTACCATTTTCATATTAAAAAAATGAATTTATTATGATATATTATACATATGAGGGTTTATGTGTAAAGACACCATTTTCCATGTGTTAATATATTTTAATTAGCATTTGGTAAGAAAATGTTTGCAAATAAATCCATTGACCAAATCCTAGTAGAAATAAGCCTACTAAATATTATTTGAGATTATTGTGCAAAATTTTCCAAGTTGTTATGCAGAATTTATCAAACAAATCAATTTGTTGAAGAAAACTTGCAAAATTAAGAAGCAAAACTTGGAGACCAAGTCTGGAAGCAACCGAGAGGAGATTTCTGAATTCTAAAGGTGCCTAGGATTGCCACATGTCACAAGAAGCAAGCCCAAGAATTTTGATGAAGAGATCTTTGCCTTTAAGCGCGGCTCTGCGGCCAAACCCCCCTTGGGCCGCGGATCCGCCGCACTTCTATGGAATTGGGAGCCAATATTTTTTGGCATAAATCTCTGCTGAATTTTACCAAGTTTCCAACTAAAAGATTCTGGCTTTGCACTATAAAAGAGCACCGAGAGCCTCTTGGAAAAGTTATCAAGCCGACGCGATCACGAAGCCCTAGACGCTCACGCATCCAGGCTGATCATCAACTGTTCGTCTACCTCCTTGGAAGAGATCGAGAAGCAAACTAGTCTTTGTAATCATTATCTAAGGAATCAAAGTGTAGATTGTTCAAGTTGATTAATAAAGATAGTTGTTTTATTTAATTCTTTTGCATTTTACATTATGTTTTCCCTCTCTATCTTTTCATCTTCTTCTCCCAACATGCGCGAGTAATTCTCCGCTTGTTAGGGTTCGTAGGATTAGGGTAGGCTAATGGATGATGAACATCTCTAAACCCTTTTTAAGTCCTATAAAGTTTATGAACTTTATCAAAAGAATCATTAACATCCTAATCGGGCACGCTAGCAATTCTTTGCTAGTTCCGACCGCGATTAGAGATTAGATTAATGATTGTTTTGGTAAAGGCTAGATATGAACGGAGTTCCGTGTCGAGATAAGGGTTAAGAGTGGGATTCCTTTTCCCTCCAGAAACCCTAATCTACACGCATCACCGTCGTTCTAGTTCTAAATCTATTAATGGATAAAAAGGGTATCTTTTAATTAATTGTCCATAACTACTAAATCCTAACGAACCCTGCAAGCCTTCTTATTATATTTACTACATCTTTAAAATAATCTAGATCTATATTTTACATTCTTGTTTAACGTAGATCTAGAAACCATTCTATAAAATTCTTTATCCCTCCTCTCTTTTTCAACACATCTAAAGTAAGAGTAAAAGGTTCCACGTTTCCCAGAGGACGACCCGTACTCATCTCGGTCTAGCTACACGCGACACCGTTATTGATTGCGGTTAACTAGAAACAACTTTTTCACATCAATCAAATAGATTTCTGAATTCTAAAGGTGCCTAGGATTGCCACATGTCACAAGAAGCAAGCCCAAGAATTTTGATGAAGAGATCTTTGCCTTTAAGCGCGGATCCGCGGCCAAACCCCCCCTTGGGCCGCGGATCCGCCGCACTTCTATGGAATTGGGAGCCAATATTTTTTGGCATAAATCTCTGCTGAATTTTACCAAGTTTCCAACTAAAAGATTCTGGATTTGCACTATAAAAGAGCACCGAGAGCCTCTTGGAAAAGTTATCAAGCCGACGCGATCACGAAGCCCCAGACGCTCACGCATCCAGGCTGATCATCAACTGTTCGTCTACCTCCTTGGAAGAGATCGAGAAGCAGACTAGTCTTTGTAATCATTATCTAAGGAATCAAAGTGTAGATTGTTCAAGTTGATTAATAAAGGTAGTTGTTTTATTTAATTCTTTTGCATTTTACATTATGTTTTCCCTCTCTATCTTTTCATCTTCTTCTCTCAACATGCGCGAGTAATTCTCCGCTTGTTAGGGTTCGTAGGATTAGGGTAGGCTAATGGATGATGAACATCTCTAAACCCTTTTTAAGTCCTATAAAGTTTATGAACTTTATCAAAAGAATCATTAACATCCTAATCGGGCGCGCTAGCAATTCTTTGCTAGTTCCGACCGCGATTAGAGATTAGATTAATGATTGTTTTGGTAAAGGCTAGATATGAACGGAGTTCCGTGTTAAGAGTGGGATTCCTTTTCCCTCCAGAAACCCTAATCTACACGCATCACCGTCGTTCTAGTTCTAAATCTATTAATGGATAAAAAGGGTAACTTTTAATTAATCGTCCATAACTACTAAATCCTAACGAACCCTACAAGCCTTCTTATTATATTTTACTACATCTTTAAAATAATCTAGATCTATATTTTACATTCTTGTTTAACGTAGATCTAGAACCATTCTATAAAATTCTTTATCCCTCCTCTCTTTCTCAACACATCTAAAGTAAAAGTAAAAGGTTCCACGTTTCCCAGAGGACGACCCGTATTCATCTCGGTCTAGCTACACGCGACACCGTTATTGATTGCGGTTAACTACAAACAACTTTTTCACATCAATCAAATGGCGCCGGTTGCTGGGGAAACGTGCGTAATTTTTTTATTTTTACTATTTGTGTTGAATTCTTAGACGAGCCATATCATTATTAAAACAAAACTGCAAATTGTATATTTAACGATTATTGTGTGAATTTTTGCGAGGAAATCTGGAGTCACGGACTTGAGGAAACAGGAGATCTAGGGTTCACACTTCTCCGGTAAGATTCTAACTCCCTTCTCTCTCCTCTAAAATCCAATAAAATCTATTTTCTGCAGGATTCTTTGCAAAATATCACCGCTCAAAAATCTTTTTGCAAAGTTTTGTTTTTCGGTTTGTTTTTGCATATTTTAATACGGTTCTTTAAGGGGCAAGGACCAAATCAAGATTAGGTGGGGATTTCATCACCCTTCCTAAGTCCCACAAATCACAAACCAAGCATATAGATCAACCCTTCATTAATTTAAAAAATATCTAGACCAGACTCTAAGGACTGTCGCGCTCAATAAGGACAGAGGAAGGTCGTGGGTAATCTATCGTTTATCCGCATTATTTTTGTAGTGCCTAGGCAGGTGTGTCGAAGGCTAGTGGTTTTTAATTAGGCCCACGACGTGGTTCCTTCCCACTTACCTGGCACTTACCTGGCTACAAGGGTAGTACGGAGGCGGGTAGAGGATTTATCCTGCGGCTTGTCCTTTGGAAGTCTAGGAAGCGGTCTAGAGACTGGACCTAGGTAACCATAGTTCTAGGGTTGTGCATTTTTGTGATTTGTCTAAATCCGTCTTTTTTTTTAAACAAACCAATTACTTTCTCTCCTTTTTACCCCCTTCCCCCTTCTTCTCTTCTTATAATGGGTGACCTAAACAGAAGAACACTTGCCGAGCTTTGCTGTCCACAACCAGATATCTCTTGTTTTCGAAATCCCTTCGGTATACCGTCCGGCTCTTCCATGTCCTTAAGAGATCATATAGAACAAGCAGGAAGAAACAGTTGGCCACCTCAGTCTAGGTCTTATCAACCGTATCCTAATCCTACACCTGTTTTCAGTTCATACCCAAAGTAAGGAAGCCCCTAGACGAATGTCCATTGCTGAGCACATAGCTAGGTCTAGAGGCCAAAGTTTCAACCCGGACCAATATCAACCATCACCACCACTGTCCCGAGAAGAGTTTGATATACGGTTTGTATATAGCCAACCAACCAACCCATATCAATATTCTTCTTATCATAATATTGATCCTACTCCCTACCCAAGTTCAGCAACCATTCTGTTCCTATCAATCCAATCCGACTTTTCCACCTACTCTAGACAGTTCTTCTAATCAGTCATTTGAGAGTTTTAATTATCCACAGGAATTTCAATCTTTATACTGAAACCCCTTATCAACCCAAGACTAGTCTGGAGCAGACATTAGAAAAATTTATGGAACTGACGAATCAAATTATGAAGGATTTGCGTAGTAAGACAGAACTGTACACCCTTCCTAATCAAACCTCCCCATTCCAAACTGAACTCCACAACTCCAGTTTCATAGATTCATCAAGTACAATGTCTGATAAGTTGTGTGACTTGTAGTGTTTGATTTACCCAACTGTGAAGGGTCCCTTTCAAGTGAAACCATACCCAACCCTTGTGATCTCTACACCTCCACGCTTGAACCAAAACTGATTGAAAACCATACTTTTGATGAGGAGTTTGAGAATTTTAACCTTCATTTGAATGAGGTGATTGACATTGGGGATATATTGAATTGATGAACCGAAATTTTGGATGATTTTGTTCCCACCAATTCATCAAATCCTTTCACTTCCTTGTGGTCATCATCTTGAGCCTTAATTCTTCCCGAACCCCAAATATGTCTTGAAGTTGATGATAAAGGTATAACCCGAATAAATATAGCCTTCATCTTCCACATCTGGTTCTGCAACACTCGACACACCAATTTGTTTACCCATTTCACCTTCTACTTTCTCCGGTTCTTCTTCTGTTCCTATAGTTTCAGTGAGTTTTGATAAATCACAATCCGTTAATTCAAGTTCAGTAATACCAGAAATTCAACTTGATTTGGATATTTTTGAAAAAGAGGTAGATGAGTTTTTTCGAGTCCTCTACCTCAGTGATTTTTTATGAATCAAGTAGAATAAATTCTGGCATAAAACTCTTTGACAGCAAAATGTTCAATCACACCATTGATAAAAATTTTGAAGAACTTTTTGCTGATGAACTTGAATTTTTAAACAATACGGATTTTGTGATTGATCAATCTCCACCTATAGAGGTTGAACCGTCACCATTCCTTCTTCCCTAATCATTCACCTTCATCCTCATTCTTTCTTTTCTCTAATTTCAAACCCTTTCTAGACCACCTCTTATCCCTTCCCCATTATTTCTTGACTCGATACAATACATTCTTCCACCAACCTATACGCTATACTAATAAAATCTTTGAATGGTTGGTGTTAACTTTTGGTCTTTGTAAAGTCTTACTTTGACAAAATGACTCACCCCCTCTCTTAAAATGCCTTTGTATTGTCTAACTCGTGTTTGAGGGGGGGTATATTTTTGGCTCTTGAACATAACTTTTGTCCTCAAATTTGTGAGCCAAAAATAAGTTTGGGGGAGAATTTTCACTTTCATATATTTTTGCCCCCATTAATAATTTCCCCCCAAGCTTACAGGTTTTTGTGATCCAGCAGATAGCAACAGTGAGGACACTGTTGAAAACAGGTTTGGGGGAGGTTTGTGTTTATTTACACATCAATTTGCATCATACTTTGCATAAGCACAACATTTTCAAAAATTTAAAAAAAAATTCTTTTATAATAAAAGAATAGAAAGTGAAAAATTATATATGAAAGATAGGAATAATTTAAGAAAACCAAGAAAATTAGAAGTTTTCTTAAACGAACTAGTAATAAGTAGTTATGAGCTGTTGTCCCAAGGGTTAGTAAGATGAAGGAAGTCACTAATCTGAGGATAAAATAAGTCTGAAAAATAGTTTCTATTCTGGAAGCCAAACATTTGAATGTTGATACCCTACTATATGCACTTTCACACGTCTTGAAACTCGGGATAGTAGAGGATACCTTGAAATGCTCTTGTCTAAAAGCCAAATTATGAAGGAAATGAAAAAAAAAATGAAGAAAATATAAAAATGGTGAAAAGAAAAAATGAACACTGGTTTTGTTATCGCCAAGACAACAATAAAAAAATATAGCGAGGGTGCCTCTTCACCTAGTGCCCTAAGGCCAACTGGTCTGGGAGTCACTGCTAAGCCTTAGGTGGTGCAAGACGAGGAAAATAATATCACCTAATCAGCAAACACATGAGTAATCGGTCGGTTAGTACCTCAAGAAGTATTAACGGTCGCATGAAAATGTGTGAGCAAATCTTAATATTCATTAAATTAAAAAGTACTAAGGCAGATGGACAAGAGTATGATAGCTTGAATTGAATTCTCCGAGTGTAGGGATGTTCTTTACACACACGTGGGGTTATATGATCAATGTTTGGATGAAAGGTAGGAATGAAGAATAAAGACGATATTTTATTGAGAGATAATGTGATTTCTAACATTTTTTCATGACTATTAAGATAGGGCTCATGACAACTGAAAAGCTAGTATAGTTGGAAACTCTTCTTTTCAAGGCCTTTCTTTTATGGTTCTTATCTTTATATGTAAATTTCACTATCTTTCTTTTGTTATTGGATTTTGTGGGTGTAATCCGCTGAAAACCCTCAGGAGACAACACTCCTCCTACTAGGGACACCTAGAGGTTTAACGGCTTGTTGCACGTGCTCAGTGCAATCGTGTCTGCCTACGAAAGTGTTCTTAGTTTTCTCCTTTCTTTTTCTCCTCTTAAATAAACTAGTTTGCTCGGGACGATCAAAGATAAGTTTGGGGGTATTTGTTCAGTTGATAAAACTACACATTTGTATTACATTTTTCCTACCATTTTCATATTAAAAAAATGAATTTATTATGATATATTATACATATGAGGGTTTATGTGTAAAGACACCATTTTCCATGTGTTAATATATTTTAATTAGCATTTGGTAAGAAAATGTTTGCAAATAAATCCATTGACCAAATCCTAGTAGGAATAAGCCTACTAAATATTATTTGAGATTATTGTGCAGAATTTTCCAAGTTGTTATGCAGAATTTATCAAACAAATCAATTTGTTGAAGAAACCTTGCCAAATTAAGAAGCAAAACTTGGAGACCAAGTCTGGAAGCAACCGAGAGAAGATTTCTGAATTCTAAAGGTGCCTAGGATTGCCACATGTCACAAGAAGCAAGCCCAAGAATTTTGATGAAGAGATCTTTGCCTTTAAGCGCGGATCCGCGGCCAAACCCCCCCTTGGGCCGCGGATCCGCCGCACTTCTATGGAATTGGGAGCCAATATTTTTTGGCATAAATCTCTGCTGAATTTTACCAAGTTTCCAACTAAAAGATTCTGGCTTTGCACTATAAAAGAGCACCGATAGCCTCTTGGAAAAGTTATCAAGCCGACGCGATCACGAAGCCCCAGACGCTCACGCATCCAGGCTGATCATCAACTGTTCGTCTACCTCCTTGGAAGAGATCGAGAAGCAGACTAGTCTTTGTAATCATTATCTAAGGAATCAAAGTGTAGATTGTTCAAGTTGATTAATAAAGGTAGTTGTTTTATTTAATTCTTTTGCATTTTACATTATGTTTTCCCTCTCTATCTTTTCATCTTCTTCTCTCAACATGCGCGAGTAATTCTCCGCTTGTTAGGGTTCGTAGGATTAGGGTAGGCTAATGGATGATGAACATCTCTAAACCTTTTTTAAGTCCTATAAAGTTTATGAACTTTATCAAAAGAATCATTAACATCCTAATCGGGCGCGCTAGCAATTCTTTGCTAGTTCCGACCGCGATTAGAGATTAGATTAATGATTGTTTTGGTAAAGGCTAGATATGAATGGAGTTCCGTGTCGAGATAAGGGTTAAGAGTGGGATTCCTTTTCCCTCCAGAAACCCTAATCTACACGCATCACCGTCGTTCTAGTTCTAAATCTATTAATGGATAAAAAGGGTAACTTTTAATTAATCGTCCATAACTACTAAATCCTAACGAACCCTACAAGCCTTCTTATTATATTTACTACATCTTTAAAATAATCTAGATCTATATTTTACATTCTTGTTTAACGTAGATCTAGAAACCATTCTATAAAATTCTTTATCCCTCCTCTCTTTCTCAACACATCTAAAGTAAAAGTAAAAGGTTCCACGTTTCCCAGAGGACGACCCGTACTCATCTCGGTCTAGCTACACGCGACAAAGTTATTGATTGTGGTTAACTACAAACAACTTTTTCACATCAATCAACCAGCAACAGGGCTTTCAAATTAGTATTAAACACTAAAACAAATCAGTATTAAACACTGGCAACAGAGATCTCAAATTAGTGTTAAACACTAAGGTAATCAGTGTTAAACACTGGTGACAGAGATTTTAATTTAGTGTTGAACACTAAGAAAATTAATATTAAACCCTGTTAACAGAGGTTTAATTTAATGTTAACACTAAGAAATTCAGTGTTAAACACTACAAATAAAGTTCTTCAATTAGTGTTGAACACTAAGGTAAATCAGTGTTGAACACTGGATTCAGAGGTTCCAATTTAGTGTTAAACACTAAGGCAAGAGGGGTCACATGGTAGCACGTGAGGGCGCCCTCACTTCATTTTATTCTGCCAAAAATATTGAATACTTTGAAGCATCACGTGCTGTCACGTGATGGACCAACATGTTGCCCAGTTCGTGGCCCTTTGCGGTAACACCGGCGGTGACGATAAACTGTTGCTTCGCCAGTTCGTCGGCAGCTTATCAGAAACAGCGTTCGAATGGTATTCGGAACTCCTGAATGATTCTATCAAGACGTTCGCTGAAATGGAGTTGCTATTCACTCAGCGATTCGCAAGCGCCAGCGAACGCACTCCAATAATAGCATTGATTAATGCCAGGGTGAAACCAGGCAAAACGTGGGTCCAGTATGCTATACGCTAGCGAAATTTGTGGTCGAAATGCGAGCAACGCATTGAGGAAGCGCCCGCGGTGGGCATGTTCGTGGGAACCCTAGATCCTCATGCAACTATCTCCCAGTTTATGATGATCTTTAAGACGACCACATTTCAGGCTTTGATCGAAAAGTTGGCTCAGATGGACCAAATGGGTCACAGACCGTCTCTCCCAAAGCCGGAGCCTCGGAGTGACAAGGGTAAAGGGAAGGCAACCTTCGTCGCGAATGCTCAACAGCAACCCAGTGCCTCAAATCTGGCGGATCAGTTGGAAGAAAGACGGCGGTATTATAATGAGAAGATGAAGCATCCCTACTCGTTCCCACGGGACAAGACGAAACGGTTATTCGAGCTGGCAGTACGCAACAGACTTATAAACTTGCCAAATCCAAGGCGACCGCCATAACCCACTGAGGTGAATAACCCCAACTATTGCCCTTACCATCAAATGGTAAGCCATCCGATTGAGGATTGCTTCATTTTCAAAGGATGGATTGAAGATCAATACCTCCAGGGGAAGTTTGCACTATCCGAAAAGTGGAAGGTGAACCCGCCGCAGCCGCATACTCCTAAGAAATCAGATACACCGGGGGCAACCTGTTCCTTTATTGAAGAAGCTCCATGGGAGGTCGTGCTGTCAACTAAAACCAAAAGGATGCTGAGTGAGCTTCATGCGTGCCCAGCAGTTGAATGGAAGAACCCGCTTGAACCTCAAATCATCGAAGGGATGCTGAAGCCGCATCCAACTGCAAAGAGCGGTGGTGATGGCCCAAGTACTCACACCCAACCGTCAAAATCTTCGAAGAAAAAGAAGAAGAAATCCAAAAAGTCCGTGAAGCCTGGAGACAAGCGCACGGATTTACAGAAACAGATTGACGCGCTGGAGGAGTACAATCAAAAGGCGCGGACTCCCGTCACACTGCAAGAGTTCCTCAACCACGTCTTTCAGGAGGAAGATGATGGAGAAGCTCATCGGATGAATCCGAGGGATATGTGGCGAGTTGTCATGTGATTTCCCACTCGGAAGATGAGAAAACTCCTGGCACTAAGAAACTGGGGGCACAGCCTGAGACGGAGCTTGTACGGCCAACAGAAGCAATGATTGACGCCTTTCTAGACGAGATTCGTTTGAAAAGTAAAGCCGATCAGGAGCGTGAGATGGCTGCATCGGAAGGAGCCAAACGCAAGCGACTAAACGAAAGAGTCAAAGCACTCCCACCAGATCAAAAGACACCATATGTGGGTAAAAACATGTTCAAGACGAGGAAAAGGTTTGCCAAAGCCATGTCAGTAGGGATGAAGCTACCACCCTCGGAAGAGAACGCGTTCGATGGGGCGGAGAGGGACCCTAATTATTGCTCATATCATCGAAAAATTTCACACCCTACGGAGGAGTGCGACGCTTTTAGGATATAGTGGCAGGGATATGTTGCTCACCGGCAACATTTTAAGCGCATGAAACGCAGAACTTGTCGAGAGCAAAGAAGTACAACCGACAGGCACAGAGGAACTACCGGTAGCTGTTACATGGTCGACGCCGGAAGATCACAAATTCTCACCTTTGGGAGCGACTTTGATGAGGAAATGGCTTTGGGCCCTCTCTTTAAAGAGTCCGTCTTAGGGAAAGAGGAAGAACCGGAGGCCTACGAGAACATTCAGCTGCGCAATCGCACGCTCCCGGAAAAGAATCTCGGGCCCGCAAATAGAAAAGATAAGGGAAAGGAAAAGGTCACCGGGGATATCGCCTTAGATGACCAAGTCATGAAAGAGCTGACTGCCAAGGACCCTCCCAGGAAGGGTAAGGTGGACTACAACATCCTAGCGCACCTAAGGAAGCTACCTTCTCAGCTCAGCATTCTCGATGCCCTCCTATTATCAAAAGAAGCGCGAGATTCATTAATAAGGGCGTTACAAGAACCCGAGCAATTCTAAGCCTTCCTCGCCGCAGAAAGGATGAAGGATGAACTGGAAGAAGTGCACACGGCCGACATCACTTTTGGTGACGAAGACCTTCTCCTCGGGATGTGCGACCACAACCGTCCCCTATATGTCTCTGGATACTGCTATGATACCAAGATAGGCAAGATCCTGGTGGATAATGGATCCTCCGTCAATCTCCTTAATGTTTGGGTGTTGAAGGAAATCTGCATGAGCGTACAGCACCTCGCTCGTGACAAAATTACCATCTCCGGTTTCGATTCCCAGTCATCACGGACTCTCGGATCTGTAATACTAACATTACGCTTCGGACTGCTCGTCACGGACATCAAGTTTCACTTCATTGATGCCAAGACCTGCTACAACGCCTTGCTCGGTCGTCCTTGGTTACACGAATACAACATCATCCCTTCTACACAGCATCAGTGTATGAAGTACTTTAAGGATGGTTTCGAGAATACCGTAACAGGTGAGCTGAACCCATTCTCCATGAACGAAGTCCGTAAGTACGAAGATGCAAAGTACTTTTTGCCAGACTTCGAGGATACAGAAAAGTGTCGCAAGCCGGAGAACAAAGCCGCCGCCACCATCCCTGTTTTCGGGAGCGATACCGAAGAAGAAGAAGAGATAGTTTACGCTGGGCCGTCTCGACGCAACAACCCGGGACCGTCCGCCCCCATGTTGATCTTCGGAAGTGACTCGGAAGATGAGGTTAATGCCGTGTTCTCCAGTCGGCCGTCAATACAAGCATCCCCTAGCGATGATCAGAGTTTGCAAATCACCATGGTGCCGTGGGAACACTAAAAGGATCTCGACGCACTTCAAGCTTACAATGTGCAGGACCTGCAGACATTTTACGTCCCTTCTAGGCGAAAGGGTGAAAAGGCGATCCTATTCTACCAATCCACGGAAGCAAGAATGGAGAAAGAAATCTGGCATGGCGTGGATTCTACACTCGACAGGCTCCAACCCATCCGTTCGTCCAGATACTACGCAAATGGACTAAAGAGGCTATTGAAGCGCCAAGAGGTACCCTTAAAACAGACTGTTCGACAAGCTCGATTCTACAACAGGATTTGGGATGTCCCTGGAACTCAGCGCAAATTGCCCAACGGGAGAATGGAAACGCTCGGCCTTGGATACGTGAGATCCGGTAAACGGGAGCGAGTTCACGGTAGCTACGCCGTATATAACTTCGACGAGGAGGAGAATGCCCTGTCCCGCAATGCCAACCCCTCATCAAAACCAGATCCCGCAAGCGAAGTGCCGAGTCCGCCATTTGAAGACCGAATGGACAAGCTTATCAGGAAAGCGGATCAAAAAGCTCGGGAAGACCATAATCGCGAGATGGCCATCTACGAGAAGGCCAGGACGCAACGTCTGTTTCAACAGGCTGCAAAAGACGAAGATGCTCCTCCTTGTCAACCCGTTGTACAAAAGGCCCGATGCAGAGGCAGAAGTAAGTCAAGAAGCGGAAAGAGGAGCCGACAACAACGATGCAGGATTAGAGAGTCATGTGATCGGGTATTGCGCAGCCTGGATTTGTCCCTCATAAAGAAGATGAGTCGAGCGTATTCCTTCCCCCGAGACAAGACGAAGAAGTTACTCGAACTCGCTATAAAACATCAAATGATCGCACTTCCGGAGTCTAAGCACCCTGAGCAAGCTAACTCATCCGGGCTATTGCTCTTATCACCTAGCCATAGGACACCTTATCGAAGACTGCTTCACCTTCAAGAACTGGGTCGAAGACCAGTACCAGCAAGGCAGATTTGCTTTATCCAGCAGCTGGAGGGTAACGCCAACACAAAAGCACGAACCCAAAGCCGCAAGAGCAGAACCAGATCCATATCGGTCTTGGAAGCGAGCTCATACCTGTCGTGTGATAACGATATCAAAAGAAGAGCCCGAGAATATGGATGACTTTCCTTGGTGCTTCGAAAACAATGACAATGAGGTAATCTCAGAATTTCCACCGGCTCCGAAAGAACTGGAAGATGGCATACATACTACTGTAGATAACCTCAAGAAGATTGAGTTGGGATCGGCAGACGATCCGCGACCGACATTCGTCAGCGAGCTGCTATCTGAAGAAAGGATGGCTGTGTTAAAGGACGTGCTTCTACAGCATAGAGATTGCTTCACGTGGAACTATTCCGAGATGCCGGGATTAGATCCAGAGATTGCTGTGCATAAATTAGCGATATCCCCGGATATCAAGCCAGTCAAGCAGGCGCCGAGAAGGATGCGGCTCGAGCTTGAGATGAGCATTAACGCCGAGGTCAAGAAGCTGGTCGATTCTGGGTTTATCCAAGAGGTACATTACCCTGACTGGGTCGCCAACATCGTCCCTATGATGAAGAAAAATGGGACAGTGCGCATATGTGTGGACTTCCGAGATCTTAATAAAGCCTGCCCGAAGGACGATTTCCCAGTGCCGGTCACCGAACTGATGATAGACAATACATCCACTCATGAGGTTTTCTCCTTCATGGACGGTTCATCAGGGTACAATCAGATAAAGATGCATCCCGACGACCAGAAGCACACCGCTTTCCAGACTCTTTTGGGTATATTCTGCTACAAAGTCATGCCCTTCGGATTAAAAAATGCCGGCGCCACCTATCAGAGGGCCATGACAAAGATCTTTGATGATCTCATACATGAAACCGTCGAGTGCTATATCGACGACCTCTTAGTAAAGAGCATGTCATATGAAGAGCATTTAGAGCATCTGAAGACCGTAGTTCAACGCCTTCGGCAATATAATTTGAAGATGAATCCCCTCAAATGCGCGTTCGGAGTCTCCTCGGGTAAATTCCTGGGGTTCATCATCCGACACCGAGGTATCGAAATAGATCCATCTAAGATCAAGGCGATCATGGAAATGCCACCGCCAAGGACTCTCAAACAGCTGCGGTCTCTCCAAGGGAAGCTCGCGTATATCCGGCGGTTTATCGCCAACCTGTCAGGCAAGTGCCGTCCTTACAGCCACCTGATGAAGAAGGGAACTCCATTCGTCTGGTATCAAAAATGCCAGAGCGCGCTGGATGAGATCAAGCAATACCTGCAGAACCCGCCGGTGTTAGCTGCTCCGGTTAAGGGAAAGCCCCTTATTCTTTATACAACAGCCCTCGAAGGTTCCTTGGGCGCATTATGGGCACAAGAGAACGATCAAGGGAAGGAGAGAGCGCTCTACTATCTGAGTCGAGTCCTACTGGGGGCAGAAAGCAACTACTCCCCTATTGAGAAACATTGCCTGGCGTTAATCTTTGCGATAACCAAGCTCAGGCACTATGCGTTGGCGCACGAAGTCCGTCTCATATCGAAAGTGGACCCCCTTAAATATTTGATGTTGAAGGCCATATTGACAGGGAGACTCGCTACATGGGCCATGCTCCTGATGGAGTTTTCAATAACCTATCAGCCTCTTAAGGCAATGAAAGGCCAAGCCATCGCCGACTTCCTTGCTGAGCATCCAGTACCTGCCGGTTCTCCTCTGAATTGCGATTTTCCAGACGAACATGCGTTTGACGCGATCGACGGTGGTGATACCCGATGGGAGCTTTATTTCGATGGAGCGTCCTCCATGAAGAAGCGCAAACAAAGTACGCCAATAATCAAATCGGAGGTAGGCCTCATCTTCGTAACTCCACAAGGAGGGATGATGCGCTTCGCTTTCTCCTTAACAGAACCGAGGACGAACAATGAAGCCGAATACGAAGCTTTGATAGCAGGCCTCGAGATCGCCATCAGCATGGGAATTGAAAACCTTCTCATATACAGGGATTCTCAACTGGTCGTTAGTCTAGTAAACGGTGACTACCAAACGTGCAAACCGGAGTTGGTGAAGTATGGTGAAAAGGTGCGACAACTGTTGACCCAAATTCCCTCCTATACTCTGGAAAGCATACCACGCACGGAAAACAGCAAAGCAGACGCGTTGGCCAAGCTCGCTAAAGAACTGGCTGACGAGAACCTCGATGACGTTAAAATCGTGGTGCAAAGCCTTCAGGTGCTTGCCCCAGCAGGAATATCTCCGGAATCATCCGAAGAGAAGGGAGTGACTGAGCAGACGACCCTATAAATAAAAGACCGTGAGAAAGCTGAGGACTGGAGGGAGGTCTTCATAGACTACTTTAAGTCCCACCGAATGCCCGAAGAAGCGTCCTCAAGACATCAGCTCATGAAACGAGCTCTGTCTTTCGCCTTCGTCAACAATACTCTGTACAAGAGGTCGTTTGATTCTCTGTGGCTGAGATGTTTAGGACCTGACGAAGCAGAAAGAGTCGTTCAGGAAGTTCATGACGGAATCTGTGGTTCTCATCAAGCGGGCCCGAAGATGAAGTTAAAAAATAAACGGATGGGTTATTACTGGCCCACGATGATCCAGGACTGCCTCGAATATGCGAAGCAGTGCCACTCATGCCAAATTCATGGGGACTTCATCCACCAGCATCCAAATCCACTTCATCCAACGGTGGCTAGCTGGCCATTCGAAATGTGGGGAACTGACATAATCGGTCCCATCGAACCGGCATCGTCTAAGGGACATCGTTTCATCCTAGTGACGACTGATTACTTCTCCAAATGGGCAGAAGCAGAGCCGCTGAGGGAAGTGAAGACGGAGAATATCCTCCACTTTTTCAAGACGCACGTTATTTGTCGGTTTGGAACTCCGCGGTGGATTATTTTTGATAACGGGCCAGCCTACAGAAGTCACAAGATCAACCGCTTTGCGCAACATCATAATATAGACTGGAGGTATTCCTCGGTTTATAATCCGCGAGCTAACGGTCTCGCCGAGGCCTTCAACAAGACCTTGACGAAAATCATAAAGAAAACGGTGTCCCGAAATAAGAAGGACTGGCACGAGAGACTGCAAGAGACTCTCTGGGCATACCGAACTACATTCAAAACGGCCACAAACACAACGCCATACGCGTTGTGTTTGGTACAGAAGCAGTGCTCCCCCTCGAGATAGAGTTACCCTCTCTACGAGTGGCAATCCACTACGAGCTAATAGATGAAGAAAATGCTTACCTTCGGCTTGAGGAGCTTGATGCCCTTGATGAAACCCGGCTCATAGCACAACAAAACCTGGAGGCTCACAAAGCAAAGATGACGCGCTCATACGAAAGATTGACCAGGCCGAGGACGTTCCGCCAAGGCGAACTCGTGCTAATTGTCAAAAGACCTATGATCCCCAATCACGCCAAGCGGGGAAAATTCGAGCCAAACTTTGAAGGCCCGTACATCATAGACAAGGTCTACCAAAGTGGAGCGTATCTACTCATGGATATGCACGGTGAAAGGCCTTTCAGGCCAGTGAACGGTCGCTTCCTGAAGAAGTACTACGCTTAACGGGTCAAGGTCTAGGTCAATGATAGATGACGACGACTATGTCCGCTCGCTATCTTCCTAAGCCCGAACTCTAGGTAGTAACCAGCATCCTTAACAACGGACCGAAACGTCCTTAAACTAACGGCGGACCGAAACGTCCTTAAACTAAAAATGGACCACTATGTCCTAAAACTAGCCGTTGACTGAGACGTCGATAAACTACGGCGGATTGCAATACCTCAAAGCCGATATATAAAAATAAAAATAAAAATAAAAAATAAAATAAAAACGGTATGTCCATAAGCAAAAAGGGCACGGATGAAAACCCGAAAGGGCTCCGTGAGTAAAAACAGCAGGGCTACCGGCGAGTGTTCGTGAAAACCCGAAAGGGCGCGACCTCGTAAAAAAAATATAGATATAAAAATAAACAATAAAAAAAATAAAAAAAAGGTATGTCCGTAAGCAAAAGGGGCACGGATGAAAACCCGAAAGGGCTCCGTGAGTAAAAACAGCAGGGCTACCGGCGAGTGTTTGTGAAAACCCGAAAGGGCGCAACCTCGTTAAAAGACACTTACAGGGCCCTCACGACCTTGTAAGGAGAAACCACCCGCGTGAGATCCTTACGACTCACAAGGGAGCAACACACTTAGGAGACCTCACGATTCCTAAGGAGAAATTACACTTGCGAGATCCTCACGACTCGTAAGGAGAACTCTCTTATGGGACCCTCACGGCTCATAAGATTTGAAAGCCTTAAGTTACAAAGACCTGAACCTGTGCTTAAGCAACCCCCACAACCTTCGATATTGCCCTACAAGTGGCTCAATACTGACCCTTGTACACAATCCACGGGCGCGAATAAACATTTCCCCAGCAAAGTCACACCCGTGACTAGGGATATGTCCATATGGTGAACAACCCTTATAAGTCCTCTCGACTTATAAGGAGAAAGCCCTCTTGTAGGATCCTTACGACTTACAGGGGAACATACACTTAGGAATCCTCACGATTCCTAGGAAGAGAATACACCTACAAGATCCTCACGACTTGTAGGGGGAAATACCTTTGTGAGACCCTTACGGCTCATGAAGTCAGAAGCCTTAGTCGACAGGACCCTAACCCTGTTTGCTAAGCCACCCTTGTTCAACATCGACAGAGGCAGATAATGATTCGCTCCTGGACATATCCCGGTTGTAGCGGTGCTGATGCCGAAATCGGTGTCTAATTTCAGGTTTATGGCGAAAAGCCAGTAGGTCGCACTTGCATACGAAATAGCAGAAATGATGGAGCAACTTGTAATAAAAAGCAGCAAGTAAAAATGTATGCACGCAAAATAGCCGAAATGATGGGGCAACTCGCAATAAAAAGCAGCGAGTAAAAATAAAATAAATAGCCGAAATGATTGGGCACAGCGAAAAATAGCCGAAATGATGGGGCAATCGCGACCTTCGCGATATAAAAGCTGAAATGATAGAGCATCGCGGAAAAAGAAATAAAATAAAAATGAAATCCACGCCCTACAGGTGATGTTACATCTATCCCTGTATACAATCCAGGGGAGCAAACAAGAAAGGATCATACTCCTCCCCCAGGTTTCATCATAAGAAGAAGCCAAAACTCGACGGTTCACAGATAGCCTAGAGATCATCTCGACGTTCGTCTCATGGCAGCAGACACAACATCAAGCGAAACGGAACAGCGGCAACCCCCAGTTCCATGGCTCGGCGATATACATATCACCAAAAGTCAAACCTCCATTCCGTGAAATGCGGATACAATCAGCAAAATTCCAGGTCACGTGGAACGCGGATAATGTCACTCTTTGACCCCGTTGAAAATGTCCAGAGCGGATCCTGGTCCTCGCAGAGCACGGCAGTGAACCCGTGTGAAGCATCCAGAGCGGAGCCTAGTCCTCGCCGAGCACGGCAGTGAACCCGTGTGAAGCATCTAGTGCAAAATTCCTGGTTATGTGGAACGCAGATAACGTCACTCTTTGACCCCGTGGAAAACGTCCAGAGCGGATCCTGGTCCTCGAAGAGCACGGCAGTGAACCCGTGTGAAGCATCCAGAGCGGAGCCTAGTCCTCGCCGAACACGGAAGTGAACCCATGTGAAGCATCTAGTGCAAAATTCCTGGTCACGTGGAACGCGGATAATGTCACTCTTTGACCCCGTGGAAAACGTCCAGAGCGGATCCTGGTCCTCGCAGAGCGCGGCAGTGAACCCGTGTGAAGCATCCAGAGCGGAACCTAGTCCTCGCCAAACACGGCAGTGAACCCGTGTGAAGCATCTAGTGAAAAATTCCTGGTCATGTGGAACGCGGATAATGTCACTCTTTGACCCCGTGGAAAACGTCCAGAGCGGATCCTGGTCCTCGCAGAGCACGGCAGTAAACCCGTGTGAAGCATCCAGAGCGGAGCCTAGTCCTCGCCAAATACGGCAATGAACCCGTGTGAAGCATCTAGTGCAAAATTCCTGGTTACGTGGAACGCGGATAATGTCACTCTTTGACCCTGTGGAAAACGTCCAGAGCGGATCCTGGTCCTCGCAGAGCACGGCAGTGAACCCGTGTGAAGCATTCAGAGCGGAGCCTAGTCCTCGCCAAGCACGGCAGTGAACCCGTGTGAAGCATCTAGTGCAAAATTCCTGGTTACGTGGAACACGGATAACGTCACTCTTCGACCCCGTGGAAAACGTCCAGAGCGGATCCTGGTCCTCGCAGAGCATGGCAGTGAACCCGTGTGAAGCATCCAGAGCGGAGCCTAGTCCTCGCCGAACACGGCAGTGAACCCGTGTGAAGCATCTAGTGCAAATTCCTGGTCACGTGGAACGCGGATAATGTCACTCTTTGACCCCGCAGAAAACGCCCAGAGCAGAGCCTGGTCCTCTCCAAGCACGACAGTGAACCCGTGTGAAGCATCCGGAGCAAACACCGGACTGTGGAGTCCTTAAAATCCACGGACTATGATGTCCTTAACCTCGACCATAATGTCTTAAAACTAACGATCAACCACCCTGATTCTATATTGGTTCCACCTTGGTTTAGGGGTACATCTCTTCACTCCTTTGATACCTGGCGTTGTAATTCCTCAACGTCTTCAAAGAGGTGACGGGTCCCCGCAACCACACATCGGACTGTGGAGTCCTTAAATCCACGGACTATGACGTCCTTAATCTTGACCGCAACGTCTTAAAACTAACATCGGACTGTGGAGTCCTTAAATCCACGGACTATGACGTCCTTAACCTTGACCGCAACGTCTTAAAACTAACATCGGACTGTGGAGTCCTTAAATCCACGGACTATGACGTCCTTAACCTTGACCGCAATGTCTTAAAACTAACATCGGACTGTGGAGTCCTTAAATCCACGGACTATGATGTCCTTAACCTTGACCGTAACGTCTTTAAACTACGATGTCTTGAGCAACCCCTGACCCCGTGAAACACGGATAAGGGTGACCACATCCAGCACTTGCAGGTCCTCACGACCTGTAAGGAAGAAAAATTCTCTTGTGAGATCCTTACGACTCTCAAGGGAAAACCCGCTTAAGAACCCTCATGATTCTTAAGAAGAACTTACACCTACAGGATCCTCTCGACCCATAGGGAGAAAAACTCTTTATGAGACCCTCGTGGCTCATGAAGTGCAAAAGTCTTAGGAAACAGATCTTAACCCTGAATCCTAAGCCATCGCTGCCCTGCAAAAAGATCAAGATAAATTGGTCGCAAAACACATTCAATGAAAAGAGATACACCACTGAGAAGAAAGTTGTATCTTTTATTCATAAACCAAAATGGATACAAAGTACAATTCATGAAAGAACAAAAAGAAAATACTATCATCCATGAGTATGTACAAAAAAGAAAGGAAAAGATACAAGTTTTTTTAAGCCGGCGGGCGATTTAGCAGTTTCACTAGCTCATCCTGTTTTTGCTGGGCCACGGCTTCATGATTCAGGATCGCCAGAAGACGGGCCTCCGCCTGATCCTGCTGGGCCTGGTACGAGGCGAGCCGACCTTCAAGCTCTTTCTCAGTGGCCTTGTGAGCCTCGACCCTCTCGCGAGTGAACGTGGCAGCTTTATCAAGGGTCACCACCTCCCTGATAGACTCTTGAAGCACCCGCCATAGTTCGTATGCTTTGTTGGCCTTGGCAGTAAGATTCGCTTGAAGCTCGCTCAGCGCTTTAGAAGCCAGCTCCCTCTCCGAGAATTTACGGCCGAGCCTCTTCTCGCACGATGTCATGTTTGCCGCGCACCGCGCTATCAGCCCCCGCAAGTCTGCCTTTGCAGCCATAACCTCCGAGGAAAGACGGGAACATTCAAGTGCGTGCAAGCAAGCCTCCACCTGCCGACAGAACTCCACCCAGAATCGCACCACCTCTTCGCTATGGTAGGTGGCAAGAAAAGGAAGAGAACCGTTAGCCTCGACAGCAAATGCTTCAGCTGTGGTTGCACTGCCAGCACGAAGCTCCTCGATCAAAGATGACAGGGAGACAAGGCTCAATTGAGCCAAGCGTTCTGAAGCTCGCAAAGCATAAGGGCCGGGCGGCATGACGACACGCGATTCCAACGCTATTGGAGCTGGCAAGGCTGTTCAGAGTTGAAAAATACTAGTAAGACTCTTAAGCAAAGGAACAAGTGAGGCTATACCGGAATGTCACTTACCTACGGTCATGCAAGTAGGAGCTGAGGGTTCCCCTGGCCCTTCGAGAACCTCGACCTCATCATCGGCCTCCAAAACTGTAGAGAACATCAATGTCAATACGCAAAATAACAGCGATGCTATGAGAAGTGATGAACAACACTCACCTTGTCCAGATGAGAGGACGATGCGTTGAGGAGATATCGCCTGCGAGCGGCCATTTCCAAAAGACGCTGGAAGGATTGCTGAGGAGACAGATCGACAATGGAGGCCGCCAGTCTACGCAATTCTAAAAAGACAAAAGAGTTCAGGTAACAGAAAGATTACTAGCTCAAAACGTGGAAGGTTACCTTCGACACTCCTCCCATTCTAAGCCGGAGGGATAGCAGCTTCAACGGCCTCTGTCGCGACCTCAGGCTCCAACAAAGGGAGGGTAGTCCCGACTACCTCCATCTCAACCTCTGGGCCACCTTCGGGTAGAGTCGTTGGGACGACAACCACCGAGGGAACCTCTCCCAAAGGAGCGAGTACCCTGGAATCAAGAGCCGCCACCGGAGGTTCTATTGCGAGAGGAATGGCACTGTTGGCCCCATCCGCATCGAGTAAGGCTGCATCGGGAATGTCAACGGGCTCTAGCTGCAGCAAGCCAGTGGGGATCTCTCCCATCGCCGAAGACTCTGCACAAGTCGCACAAAATAAGGATACATATATACAAGCATAAGAAATCTAAAGAACTGCAAAGAAATATAAAAACATACCAATGCGCAGGGAAGCCTTCAGTATGGCTTCTTCAAGCTGATGCTCCTTCTCAAGGAGGCGTGCTCGCCGGGGTTCGAGGGTAGACTCATGGCCGCCGGTCCACAAGGAAAGCACGTCTGCAGCATCCTCCGAAGCGGCCTGTTTCAGGGCCCTTTCTCCCCATTCCTCCAAAGGGCCAATAAACCGCCGCCGAATCCATGAAGGGTCTTCATAAAAGATTACGGAAGGATAGGGCTTCTTCGGAACCCTGACGTTTTGGGACTCATCTTGGGAACGTCTTATAGCCTCAGCCAATTATGCGGCCTCCTCGGCAGCCGAACCCGGGAAAAGAAGACCAGCGTCCGACTCTTGCACGGCCAGTGACTCATCTGGAAGTATGGGCTCCGACTCCGTTAAAGAATCAAGAAGGTTGGTGGCCACCCTCTTCCGCCTCTTAGATCCAGAACCGGCCGCCGAAGACGACCATTTCTTTCCTTGCGGAGCTTTGGTGCGACGGCGACCCACGTCGCCTTCGACACCATCGTCCCTATTACCCTCGCTTGGTGCCACAACCGAGGATGACACCGCCATTGTCGATGCCACGGGAGGCAATGCTGCCGCAGGCGGTGGTGCTGCTACTGGGGCCCGCCTACCCCGCGATCGGGTACCTAGAGGCATACCAGCTGTTGGAGTAAGGTCCACCCCCGATTCCCCCGGAATGTGCGCAGTGCCAATCTCCCTCAGAGGGAAGCGGACCGGAGCCCTCGGCCGCAGCATAACTCCCATGGCCGGAACCTGAGGAGGGGCATCATGACTAAGAAGCACCCTTCTCTCCTCAAGAATAATCGGGCTGACTCGATGCAGATACCAACCCGTGAACGATCCCACGCACCGGGGCATGTGCTCAGCTTCAGGGATCATGAAGTGGGAGCCAGTGTTCAACCTCACAAAATGATGAGCGGCATCGCGAACGGCATCAAGTGAAGGGACCGGCTCAACCATGAAAGCCTCAAAGGGAATGCCCTGGTCATATCCAAGTTGTCGAGCGAAGCGATGCGGATTGTACCGCATGAAAAGAGATGCACTGTCCTGGCGAAATACCAAATAGCCTGGTCTAATGGTATACAAGTACACGGCCTCCTGGGGCCTCAGAGAGGGTGCATTATCTTTTGACCGGTCCTAGAGTTGCTGAACTGGACCTGAAGGAGAAGACAGGACCCGATCATTAAAAACCAGCCCGCCAGCGACGGCGTGAGGAGAAATCAGCACCCGAATAGCCCCGAATTGAGTCGGGTCGGCGGCAGAAGCATCCACCAATCGCATAAGTCGCGGGAAGGGGTAGGCGTCGTAAAATGCGGGCCTCTGATGCATAGCGAAAGCCCCCAGCACATGCATTTCGACCCAGGACGTGAAATAATGAAGCGAAAAGTTTACTACATCCACGCCGGGAGTAGAGGTATTAGCTGCGGTGCCCAACCCATGATAAAGGTGCGCCAAAGCCGGGATGCCGATGTCCAACCGTGTCCCCTCAGCGATACAATAAGCCGGGTAGATAACCGGAGCTCTCATAAAGCGACGATACATGGGGATGACAAACCAACTGAGCCAGACACTAACAAACCCCACGAAGAACGTCTCCTCATCCATGCCGGGAGCAGCAATGGATTCAAAAGACGTCGGCGACATAATAGGGATGTAGTACTGGGGTAAATCCGATTCAGTGGTCGGCAGCTTCTTCGGACCAAACCCAAAGGGGTCTCTAATGTTGGCGAACATCGGAGCCGTCTTCGACAAGACGCCCTCGCGAAGGAAACAAGCAATGAAGATCTTGAAAGTAACACCCTGCTCTTCGGATTCGGTGAACAATCGGTCGAAGATACCTAGTGTCTTGATCAAACTGGGACGCTTGTGGCGGACGGCATTCTCAGCAGACAGGCCGTCAACCGGAGCAGGCTCGGGCTCAAAGATGTACTCGTCAGAGGGCAGCAACTCCTCATACAGACTACCCCTGATCGGCAACCCCGAGATGTCATAGAATTCTGCCAGAGAGATCGAGACCTCGCGGTCCCCTAAAAGGAAAGTGTTGGTGGGGAGGTTCCACTGGTTCAAGAACGCCTTAACCCACCAGACGTGCGGGGATTGGTAGTGAAAGAGCGACGCGTATATCGCCTGGTAAAGCTCAACTTTCTGTAGCCGCGCACGATGGGCGGACAGGATGTAACGAGCCCAGAGAAGGTACCCCATAGGGTGTCGAGGGGTGAGCCCTATCTTGTAGATTTGTCCCCATGGTTGGGCCTCACCCTGGCAAATACGCCGCCCCAAGATATCTATAGCCGGGATCGGATGGTTCGGGATACCGGTCGTCGAAGGCTCGAGCCTCCCCGTTGGAGTCCAATTTGGCATCTCCACAGCAAAAGCCGTCCTCGGAGGGTCCATCGGCAAAGACGGGAAAGTAGGCTCTGTTGGTATTGCGCAGAGGAAACTCCGGAGACCCCGGATAATATGACTGTACCAAGTTCCCTATAGAAGCAAGTTGGTGCAGTTCGGGTCATGAGCCCGGATCATCGCCATCGCTTCCTCATCGGATGGTGATTGAGGAAAAGCGGCCTCCGAGCGAGTAAAGGGAAAACACGGAGCAGAAGCCATCGCACCTGAAATCGAATGAAAGAAGACCGTCAAAAGCAAAGTCGGCAATATATATATATCCATGCATGAACATGAAGACTAGTTGAAGAAAGCAATAGCAGACTCTTTTTATGGGACCATTGGCTACAAAACACATGGGCCCTACAGAATCAGGATGACGGCTCGTTAATAATGAGACCAAGCAGTTGTAATAAGACAAAGGGGATATCCTCATTAAATAAAAGTGGATTTCAGGTGGCCCTACACATCCCCTAGAAGACAAATCTACCTTGGATTCTACAACAAATCAAACAGGATCAAGGGAATTAAATTCCCACAGAAGATATCATTGCAAGCTTCTATTCCATTAATTGCAGAAGGACAACCTCGGGCAAAGAGACCCTAAGAAACCTTCATGTGAAGAAACCGAGTTCTTCATAGGAATTAAATTCCTTATTAAGAAAAGGGAATTAAATTCCCAGAAACTTTTTTTGGGATGGAATTAAATTCCATAGATTTTAACCGCCACCATTATTTCCCTAAAGATCATCTAAACCCTAAGAGATCTACTGTTGAAGGTTAAGTGGTCTCATATTTTGGTTAAAGAACTTGAAGAAAAATGGGTTCTTTGTGAAACCCTTGATATGGATTTAAAATCCGGAGAGTTTTGTCAAAATGAAGGTGCTTCAACCACCATTACCTGAGGAAGAAGGGTCACTTGAACAGAGTTAAACTCTGAAAAGTTCGAAGCAGAGAACTAAGCTTTGGAAACGAGAATTAAATTCTCAAGGGAAAAGTTCTCAAAGGAAGAAGATGAGCAAAGTGGAGGCTCTTCTGAAAGGACATGGGTATTTATAGGATGTGATGGAGACGCTTCATCTCCCCAAATCCCTAGAGGAATCCAACGGTCACAAAAGTGACAGCGTTGCTCTCACGTGAGAACAACGCTGTGGGGGCATTTGTTTCCTGATTTAAAATCAGGAAAGCCTACGGAAGAGGCATCACGTGTTGGCACGTGACAATTAAAAGCAGCGGCAAAGGCAGATTCAGCTCCTTGATTAAATCAAAGAAAAGGCTTCAGAAAGGGTCACGTGCTCACACGTGACCAGGGGTCACGTGTTGGCACGTGACGGTTGAACAGCGGCTAGAAGACAGAGCGCAGAAAGGAGAAGAAAGCTCGTTCCAGGGGGTCACGTGCCTACACGTGACCAGGGGTCACGTGGCCACACGTGACCGGCTTTCAAAGCCCATCTATTTAACAGAATTAAATTCTGAACAGCATTCAAATCTTTCCAGAGGAGAATGATTATTTGGAACCGACTGGATTAAAGATTTAAAGGTGATTAAATATCACCTATCTATGGAAAAATCTTGAACTTGGAAAGATTTCCCCTTAAAATCTAACCGAAACAACAAAGGAATATCTTTGGATTTAAAATCCAAGGGTGAATAAAATTCACCTAATAATCCAAAGGTCCAAATGAATGATGAATACAAATCAAATCTCTAAGGAATACAAATCAAATCCCTCAATGAATGATTCACTAAAACTAATTGATTCTGCTCCTTCTCCTATAAATAGGAGCCAAGGGAGACATATACAGAGATATATAGAGAGAGACATAGAGAGAAAAAGAAAGAGAGCCTTGAGACTTTGGAAGAATTTGATCTGCTGCAGAAGAAAACCTCGGGTAAGAAAGGGAAGGCCTTTAAAAAAGAGAATTTAATTCTCAAAAGAGTTTAACTCTTATATTAAAAAGAAGAACTTAGTTCTCTCTTTAGTAGAGAATCTGCAAAGTGCACATCTCCCCATAAATTGAGAATTTAATTCTCATTGGGTTAAGATCCTGCCATGCGATCCAAAGCATAGAGAGGGAATGAAAGTTTGAGAATTTAATTTTCACGGAACTATAGGAATTTAATTCCTTTGAAATAAAATTAGGGTTTAACCCTGTGTTATAGGAATTTAATTCCTTCGAAATGAACAGAACCAGTTAAGAACTTAATTCTGTCAAAATAACAGGAATTTAATTCTCTTAAGAAAGAAGAAATTAGGGTTTCACCCTATGACAGAACCTAATTCCTCACATATATGGGAATTCAATTCCTCAGAATATAAATTAAGGGTAATTCTCTAAGAGAAAGTGAGAATTTAATTTCTCTAAAGTTATTATTAGGGTTAATCCCTATCATAGAATCCAGTTCCTCACATATATGGGGAATTTAATTCCTACAGAAAAGAAATTAGGGTTTAACCCTATTTAAGAATATAATTCTTCAAAAGAAAGTAGGAATTTAATTCCTCTAAAGTTATTGCTAGATCTTTAAAACATGGAGTGAAACAGGGTCACGTGCTACCACGTGACCCCTGAAAAGTTCCACAGAGAAGGGCTTTGAGGCAACGCCTCACGTGCCCCACGTGACCCCTTGGCAGAAGCACTAATAGACAAACACTTAAATGTCCATCACGTGACAGCACGTGATGCTTCAAAGTATTCAATATTTTTGGGCATAATAAAATGAAGTGAGGGCGCCCTCACGTGCTACCATGTGACCCCTCTTGCCTTAGTGTTTAACACTAAATTGGAACCTCTGAATCCAGTGTTCAACACTGATTTAGCTTAGTGTTCAACACTAATTGAAGAACTTTATTTGTAGTGTTTAACACTGAATTTCTTAGTGTTAACATTAAATTAAACCTCTGTTAACAGGGTTTAATATTAATTTTCTTAGTGTTCAACACTAAATTAAAATCTCTGTCAGCAGTGTTTAACACTGATTACCTTAGTGTTTAACACTAATTTGAGATCTCTGTTGCCAGTGTTTAATACTGATTTGTTTTAGTGTTTAATACTAATTTGAAAGCCCTGTTGCTGGTGTTTAACACCAACTATCTTTTAGTGTTAAACACTAACTTGTCAATCCCATTCCCAGTGCTCAACACTGATTGGTCTTTAGTGTTTAACACTAGCTTCAGCCCAATTGGCTAAGTTCTAGAGGCAAAGCCTCTCCTTCAATGGACCAACAGAAAGCCAATATTCCAAACATGATTGGACTTAGCCAAAGATGGCCATAAGTCCTCAATCCAAACTTAACTGGGCCAATGGACTCATAACATAATCGATTGGTCTTGGTCCCAAATTGGGCCAAAGACTATTTAATCTACCTTGGTTCAAGGGTACATCTCTTCACTCCTTTGATACTTGGCGTTGTAATTCCTCAACGTCTTCAAAGAGGTGACGGGTCTCGATGACCACACATTGATACGGACTGTGGGGTCCTTAAACCCATGGACTATGACGTCAGATAAAGATATAAATAGAGAGAGAGAGATATTATTAGTTAAATTATATATTATATATATTTATAAAACACTTATATATGTTTTAGTTATATAGAATATTTTATGTATATATATTGGGATTTTACAGCTAATACCAGATTACTCCGAATATTACCCATGTCTCTTCTAAAAATCTAGTTTTTAAATATGGAGAATATATGTAAATAAAAATGTATACCCCCAAGTATGGATCCACGTAAATATACATAGCGATCAAATAATCTATCAGTTTAACAATTAGTGTATGAACATGATATATGGGCACAACCATATGATATGGGGTATTATGACATGCAAGGCTAGATATTAAAATATATTATTTGATTTTTATTTTGTATTATTAAAAGATATATAGAATATATTATTCATGTGTATAGAATCTAGATTTGTATGGATACTCTGTACTAGCAAATATTTGACTAACCTTGAACCATGATGGGTTTCAAACATACGCGTCGGGTCGAATAATAACCATAACTACCAATTGCACTATCTGCAACCCCAAAAGCAACAATAGTCAAGAATTTTACCGCAAGATTTGAAATATCCCAAATAAATATAGAATAACAGTGCTAGGGTGTTACATTATACCTAACTATAAAAGAATTTCATCCTCGAAATTCCCGGAACAAGAAAAGATATAATAAGAAACGGATCTAAGGAAAGAGGTATGGAAACTTCTGTCGAATCTCGTCTTCACGTTCCCAAGTAGCTCCGTGCGAACGATTCCCTCATGAAACAAGTACTAGTGGGATAACTTTATTCTTGAGGACCTTTTCTCGTCGATCCACAATTGCCATTGGCCGCTCTTTATATTTTAAATCCTCCCTTACTGCCAGTTCTGAGTGATCTAGAACGTACGTCTCATCTCGAATATACTTGCGGAGTTGAGATACATAAAATACGTCATGAACACCCACCAAGGATGGTGGTAAATCCAATCAATAAGCTACTTCTCCAACAGGCTCGATAATACCGAAAGGCCCCACGAATCGAGAACTAAGCTTGCCTCGACTACCAAATCGGATCACTCCTCTGGTCGGTGATATCTTTAAGAACACAAGATCACCAACTGTGAATTTCAGAGGTCTTCGTCCAGTATCAACCCAACTTTTCTATCGATCTTGTGCTACTTTCATATGATTTCGGATCACGTTAATTTTCTCCACCGTTTACATAATAAGATCCGGTCCTAATAATCTTCTTTCTCCAATATCGTCCCAACAGACCGGCGAGCAATACTTACGACCGTATAATGCTTCGAATGGAGCCATCTGTATGGTCGCCTGAAAACTGTTATTATAAGAAAAATCCACCAAGTGCAAATGATCCTCCCATGAACCCTTGAAGTCTAACATGCATGCTCTCAACATATCTTCAAGAGTTTGGATCGTTCTTTCAAACTGGCCATTTGTCTGAGGATGATAGGCTGTGCTAAATTTCAAGCGAGTTCCCAAGATTTCCTGTAGACTTCTCCAAAATTGTGATAGAAATAGAGTATCACGATCCGAAATGATGCTCATGGGTACTCCATACAATCTCACAATCTCTTACATGTACCGCTCTTCCAAAACCTCCGTCGATTGACCAACCCGAAATGGTATAAAATGAGCTGTCTTAGTCAATCGATCGACAATCATGCAAACTACATTATTGCCTTTTGGACTCCGTAGTAAAGCTGTCATGAAATCCATGGTTATATGTTCCCACTTCCATTGAGGAATCGGAAGTGGTTACAACAAACCAGCTATCTTTTGATGTTCAGCCTTGACTTACTGACACACCAAGAACTTCGATACGTAGCCAGCAATCTCCCTTTTCATGCCTTCCCACCAGAAATGTTGTCACAGATCTCTGTACATTTTCGTGCCTCTCGGATGTACGGAATATGCGGAACAATGAGCCTACTTCATAACTTCTTCACGAACATCTCCTTTGGGCACAAATAAACGACTACCATATCGTAACGAACCATCTTCATGAATAACAGATCCGTTCGAAGTCCCGTTTCTACTTATTCTTGAAACGTCTGAAATCTTGGATCGTGCGACTGTACTGCTTTAATGTTATCGATCAAGGATGAATGTACTTGCAACTGCATCAACTATCCCGAAGAATTCGGTAGTACAATCTCCAATTCGAATTTCTGAAGATCGGCTATAATCTCCTTCTGTGCAGTCAACATCTGTATCGCTTCCAACCGACTTAGAGCATCCGGCACTATATTAACTTTTCCCAGATGGTATTTTAGGTCAAGATCATAGTCAGCCATCAGCTCTAACCATCTACGTTGCCTCATATTGAGCTCTTTCTGGATGAACACATATTTTAGGCTTTTGTCATCGGTAAATACTTCTACCCTTTCGCCTAATAAATAGTGTCTCCAAATCTTCAGAGAGAAAATCACTGCTGCTAATTCCAGATCATGAGTTGGGTAATTCTTCTCATGAGTCTTCAATTGTCTCGATGCATAAACTATGACCTTCCCATGCTGTATTTGAACACGTCCCAAGCCTTTCCCAGATGCGTCGCTGTGAATAACTAGTCCTCCAGAACCATCTAGCACTGTCAAGATAGGAACGGTGGTCAATTTTTGCTTTAATGCTTCAAAAGCTGACGCACACTTTTCGGTCCATATGAACGGTATCTCCTTTCGTGTTAGTTTGGTCAATGGTTCTGCTATTCTAGCGAAGTTCTCCACAAACCTTCTATACTATCTGACAAACCCAAGAAAACTTATGATCTCCCCTACATTCTTTAGAATTGGCCAATCACGAACAGCTGCAATCTTTTCAGGGTCAACGGCAATTCCATCTCCGGATACAACGTGACCCAAGAACTTCACTTCTTCGAGCCAAAACTCACACTTGTCCATCTTAGCATATAATTTTTCTTGTCTCAACGTTTGCAGTGTGATCCTCAAGTGTTCTGCATGCTCTTCTTTGCTCCTCGAATAGACCGGAATATCATCAATAAACACCACTACGAACTGGTCCAGATATGGTGAAAAGATTCGGTTCATCAAGTCCATAAATATTGCCGGTGCATTTGTAACTCAAAATGGTATCACTAAGTACTCGTAATGCCCATATCGAGTTCGGAATGCCGTCTTTCAAATATCTTCCGATTTCACCCGAACTTGATGATATCCGGATCGCAAATCCAACTTCGAAAACACCTTTGCACCACTGAGTTGATCGAATAATTCACCAATGTGAGCGATTGGATACTTATTCTTAATAGTCACCCGATTTAATTCTCTATAGTCAATGTACATCCTCCATGTGCTATCCTTTGTTCCCCTCCGAAAGACGGCGGCGACGCGGGGCGTCTCGTCTGAGATTCGGGGCAGATGCTAATTGGTGCTATCCGTCTATCTCTCCGAAGATGCCAAGTTGATTTATGGCACCGTATATCGAAGGTTTAAACGGATGCGTCCGATGTAGCAGACTTCGTCAGATTCCCCCTCGTTTGAGGGGTTTTTGATTGTGGGTACGCTCTTCCCTGCAGGCGCAAGCCCCTGCAGTTAATTACGCTACCGCACTGCGGTAACCACTTTCTCCTTCTCCAAATGGTCACTTCGTGTCGTATGTGTTTGTTTTGTGTTTAGTTGCACGTGGATTGTATACGGAGACTGAGTTATGTCGTCGCCCGTAGGGCGTGGACTAGTCCAAATCCGTATTATCTTAGATTTGGGTTTGGGGGTTTGGGTTTAAGGATACGTTAGCCTCGTTTGATACTAAGATCGACTTAAACGTATGTTAAGGACACGTCAGTCTAGTTTTTAGACTAAGATCAACTTAACGGGATCGTTTAGATCCAACAAGAGAGCAATTAAGGGAGCCCTGTTATTTAGTTTAGTGATGTTGCGGTCGATAGGTAGTTTAAGGACATTGCAGTCCATAGATAGTTTAAGGACATTGCGGTCCAATGTTAGTTTTAAGACGTTGCGGTCAAGGTTAAGGACGTCATAGTCCGTTGTTAGTTTTAAGACATTCCGGTCAAGGTTAAGGACGTCATAGTCCATGGGTTTAAGGACCCCACAGTCCGATGTTAGTTTTAAGACATCCCGGTCAAGGTTAAGGACGTCATAGTCCATGGGTTTAAGGACCCCACAGTCCGGTGTTAGTTTTAAGACCTCTTTCTGTCTCTCTCTTAACACCCCGTCCCCATCTCTGTCTCTTTCTCTAATATATATATATATATATATATATATATATATATATATATATATATATTATAAACCTACTCTCTCTCCCTTTCTTCTTCTCACCCGCGAACCCCAAACCCTAACCCACGCTCGTCTCCACCGACGCCGCTCCCTTTCATCACCACCCCTTCGCCCTCTTCCTCGTCTTCCTCACCTCCATCACTCCCTCCATCTCTCATCTCCTCCCCGACGACCTCATGCCCAAAACCCAACTTCCCGACCCAATAAACCCACACCTCGCCGGCAACCCCTCGTCGCTGGTAGACCCAACCACCAATGCCGACCATTCTCTTCACCCTCCTCATCTCCCCAGCACCCGAGAACACCTATCCACCTTCACCACCGACCTCTGCACATCCCCGATCACCCTCAAAGCTCATGACCTCTTTCCAGACGACCTCGCCGTTGACGTCGTCGATGTCATCTTGTCGCCACCATTCCCTCTGCCCTCGCCAAGTACAGAGAATCCTAAATAGCAACTCTTCTTCTTCTTCTTTCTTCTTTCTTGTTCTTCTTTTTCTTGATCTCCGACCATCTCGCCGGAGTTGCGCACGCCGCTGAGGATCTTGACAACCTAGTCACCGTCGTCATCTAGCCTGGTTACCATGTCACGCAGCTGCTCAGCCAGGTCCAGTCCTGCGCACATAAGTTTCTCATCGCGACGTTATTCCGACATCGAAACGTGATATCTGTATCTCGACGTGAGATCCGATCAGGAAAGTTCGAAACTTGCAACATGCTATGTTACTATATCAATATTTATTTAATAAATGATAGTGCATGTGTTTTACTATTCAGAATAAATAACCGATTTATAGTTTTACAGCATCCGTCTGTATCTGTACTGATAATAATTTATCTAGTTGCATTCCGGAACATCACAATGTTATCATACTACTATATTAGTTCAATACGTATCAAGATTGCATCATATATGGTAATAGACGTGTAATGGCTATAGGATTGCTTGGCACGATAGCAAGGTTTCGGGAGGTATCGTCCATGCCATTTTCAAAAATTTGTCATACAAAACAATCATAACCCTAGAATCTTAACTAAAGATTTAGACAATACAATGTGTAAACTACTTTACAACTAAGTGAACTAGAAATACAACCTTTGTAGACCGGTCCTTCATTTCAATAGCTCCGTGTAGTAGTCCCTTCACTCTAAGTAGTGATCTTGAGGACTCTAGAGTGGCTTCACAAGAAGAAAGCAACGAGCTTGCACGAAGTCTTCGAGGTCGAAGATGATCTACGTCGAGGAGACACTAACCCAAGCTATCTCTTCACTAATGTGGGATTAGTGAAGCTAACATCCTAAACTAAATTGCGAATCTAGTAGAGGATGATGAAGTATGATTTTTGCTCACTTTAGAATTAATTTTCTCACTATTTTTATCACCTCTCATAAAACCTAGAGAGCTCTCTCAAGTGAAGAGGAAGAAGAAGCAAATAATAGATGAGAGAGTGAATGGAAACCATGGGTGAGAAAATATCTAATATAACTCATGTAGAGACTTAACCATGAGTTTAGATAATGGTTGGGTTAACAAATATCTAATATAAGACAAAACTAGTGGACTAGTCAATGGAACTCCAAGCATCTACAAGCTTCATGCCATGTGACCATTATCCAACTAATAATTGATTTACACTAAATAAATAAACCCTTCATTATCTTTAGTATGGTGTAAGTTTCATACACCAATGTTGCATGTATTATCAACCATGACACATAAATAAAACATAATTAATATATATCACATATATATTAAGTGTGCACATGTGAGAAAAAGAAATGCTTAAGTGAGCTAATATTAGTTAATGTAAATTAATATATTAAATATATAATTATACATTAAATCATTAAATCAACACTTGATTTAATAATCCGGTTATATATCATATGACCGACTAATATTATTTGTATCAGCTTATCGAATCAACACTTGATTCGATAACTCAGCTATATCTCATATAACCGACCGATACAGTATCAACTTATTGAATCAACATTTGATTCGATAACCCGGCTATATCTCATATAACCGATCGATACCTTATATCGCGAGAATAGAATACGGTATCACTTACTCGTATTAATCTCGGTCTTGTAGGGTTACTAGGCACTCTCACAAGGTTCTACAAGGCATCAACCATGCCCGATTTAAAATTTAGACGTGCCTAACAACCCTAACCAAGATCTTTAAACTAGAGATTAGGCGAAACAAAGCATGTTAAACACTTTAACATCTAAGAGTTTGGGATTACAACCTTTGTAGTCCGGTCCTTCACTTCATAAGCTCCGTGTTGAGGTCCCTTCGCTGCGATCATCAAGAATCCGGACTCTAGAGAGGCTCCACAAAAGAAAGATGCAAGATTGCTTCCGATCTTCGATAACTAAGATGATCTACCTTGAAGAAACTTTAACTCAAGCTCTCACTCACTAATGAAGTGAACACCCTAATCTAAATGGCTAGGATAGATTAGGATGATGAAGTAGGATTTTAGCTCTCATTTGTTTTCTTAATCTCACTCATTTTCATCACCTCTCAAAAATCTAGAAAGCTTTTCAAGCAAGAAGGAAAAAGAAGAAGAAGCTAACTCTTTTGTGATGAATAATGAATAACCCAAGTGTAAGGTTAGAAATGCAACCATGGTATAAGTGAGAAGAACTAACCCTTGTAGAGATTGAACCATGGTTAAAGGGTTGGGTTGGGTTAAACAAATATTTATGCAAAATATCATAACAAATATCTTTGCAAACAAAAGCAAAGCTTCTAGAAACTTCTAGAAAAGATTAACCCAAATCAAACCCTAACCATGTTTAATCTCCACTAAACATGTTGCATTAATAACCATAACATGTTACAATATTATATATCACATATACAATATTTATTGTAACAAAATAAAATAATACAATTAACATATATCGCATATATATCAATGTATTACCCGAGTGAGAAAAAGAATCTTTTAGTTAGCTTATATTAGTTAATGTAATTTAATATATCAAATATATAATTATACATTAAATTATCGAATCAACACTTGATCCGATAATCCGGCTATTTCTCAAATAACCGACTAATATAATCTGTATCAGTTCAACGAATCAACACTTGATCCGATGACCCGGCTATATCACATATACCCGGCCGATATCTCATATCACGAGAATCTAATACGGTATCATATACACGTATTGTTCTCGGTCCCGCACATATCATATATGTGCTCCTACTCCGTTTTGCCTGAGTTAAGAAACCTCTGTGTAGGACTCTAAAGAATCGTCAATACGCCGGCAGTAGGTGACGATCATATCAAACACCCACAAGCTGCAAGCGGTCAGCTAAACGTAACAGCCACCCTGGTATTGAGAGATCAGAAGATTAACAAGCAAGCCTGTACTTTCTCCTGCAAATCCAATCAGTAACACTCCCGTACAGTCCGGTCTCTTCGTCTGATATGTCGCATATCTCGCCTAGGGGTGGAAAACGTCAAACCCCAGTAGCTTGATAAGTCGCGTCGATATGAGGTCTATAACAGTTCGAGAAACTACTGATAACACTTACCAGTAAATCTCAGCAACCCTGGCCAGGGATTTCTAGTTATAGCCAATCGAACACAGCGCAACATCAACTCCCTATACCGGGAGAGACGAACCTATCGCTCATTGCCTCCATGTGATTCGGGACTGTACCCAAAAGCCACCTTTTTGCACACCCTCTTGGACGTGGTATGATGGAAATCAAAGTACAGTGGGAAGCACACAAGACTCTATGACGATCTCGGGTCTACAGACTAACCTGTACCTGTGTCACCAGAGAACTGCCATCTGACGTGGGGTATAATACCATCTGGGAGTTCTCGGTGAGTCCGTCCAGTGTACCCAGTCTCCACTGAGCACCCGTATACCTTCTCTGATGTCAAACACCAATGGATATGGGATCATCCATCGCCCATCATATGGGTCAAGAAGCGCATACGCTAGTCTACTCTGGAGTATCGATGCCTTATCTCGGTACTCCCACGACTAGGAACATTTGAAGGATGTACTTGGCGACTACAATGTCCCCACTAGTATGATCCATATCATAGTCCTGGTAGTCAAGTACTCATTCCAAGGGCTTTATCAACATGTAACAAAGAGACAATCAGAGTACATGTTAAGATAAAGAGTAACCAGATAGCGTACTATCATGTCGAGTAAGAAAGTCCTCCCTATATATGTCCAAGCATCCACTAAAATATACATGGTATGTACAGTAATGTAACATTTCAAATAATAAAATATTATTTTTAAGAAATTTTATAAATTAATATTATTTTAATGAATATTTTAATATTCCGGTATAATTAAATACAAATAAATGGGGGGAAATTATGGAAAATTCTAAAATAGGGTATTTTATGGAATTATGCCATTTTTAAGTTTTTATGATTAGTTATATGCTAATTTAGTGCTAATCGCGATTAAAAATCGCTAATCGGATTTTTAGCAATTTTATGCAAAACATGTACATATCTTTTCTACACTTGTGTTACATTTTTCTTGCCATGGCTTTACTTTGGGGTTATTATTCTTGTGAGAAAGGAAATTGGGGAAAAAGAAAAGAAAATAGGTATGGTGAGAGAGAGGGTAGGTGAGGGTGTTGACTTAGCATTTTTCCTCTCATTTCTTCTTCACATTTCTCTCTCCCTCTCCTTCATTGCTGCTGAGCTGCTGCTCCCTCTTCTCCCTCCCCTTTTCAAGCCCCAAATCATCATGAAATCAACTCCAAAACCCTACTCCCATTTCACTAAAAAAGTGCACGAGCTCAAGATCTACACATTGGACCAAGGAAGCAAGGATTTTGGCCACTACGGGCAACTCAAGAATTTTCTTGAGTTGCCAAAGGAGGTATATTCTGCACCTATTAGAGTAGTATTTCAATTCTTATTGCATCAATTCTAGTTTCACATCGATATGGTGTCGTTTGGTGGATTTGTGAAACATCAAGTTAGGGTTTAGGGTTTGATCTGAAATCAAAGTGAAATTGAGGCTTGTTGTGACCTTAGAACCCCTTGTGTGATGTTAAATTGGACCCAAACCTGAACTAGAAACCATAATACGGATTTATGGAATTGATGTCGGGGAAAAACTATGAATCTGTGATCGTATTTAGGAATCTGCTATCACCCCGAGAACCCTAAAATAAAACTGAGTTGACAGTGAGATGTGCAGGCACCATGGAACCACCACACAAGACCCTAGCCCCTAACTCTTCTTCCCGGCCGCAAATTTATTCCCTCTGGCCACAAATTGCGGCCAGACCTGCACCAAATTGGGTCGTTTTGGTTCTGTAGCTCCTACATGTGTAGACTAGACCCCTGGCATGTATATGTAGGGTTCCTAGGCACTCTAGTGAAGGTTCTTAAGGCATCAAACATGCCCGGATAAAATTTTAGACGTGCCGAACAACCCAAAGCCGGGATCTTTGCTAGATTATTAGGGTTTTATATGCAAGATGATAACTTTTATCTAAGTGTGAGGGATTACAACCTTTGTAGTCCGCTCCTTCACTTCACAAGCTCCGAGTAGAAGTCCCTTTGCCGCGATCCACGATCTCCCGGACTCATGAGAGGCTCCACGACTCGAACGATCCATTCTAGCTTGTCGTATTCCAAATCTCCGATGATCTACGTCGAGGTTTCGAAGAACTCAAGCTATCTCACTCTAAAGAGAAGAACACCCTAATCCCAAGGGCTAGATGAGATGAGGATGAGAGAGTAGTGATTTAGCTTTCTTTTTATATCATTTTCTCATAATCTTTCATCACATAAGGATTTTCAAGAGAGCTTCTTCAAGAAGAAGAAGAAGAAGAAGATAATGGAAATCATAATATGAATTAATCCTTTTGTCATGAATAGAAAATAAACATATGATTGAATTATTAACCATGGTCAAGGATGATTGGATGAGAACAAGTAGAGAAACAACTAGGGTTAGGGTTTGGTTAAGTTTAGAATGTGTCATCACAAAATATCCTAACCTTGACAAAAGAAATAGCTTCTAGAAGGAACTTGAAGCTACTAACCCTAATCAAACCCTAACCTCAATTAATCATCCTTAAACATGTTTAACAATTAATCATATCGTGTCACAATAATATATATCATATATATATTCTATATTTGCAATAAAAGAAAATAATACAATTAACATATATCGCATATATATCAATGTATCATCCACTGAGAAAATGAAATAATAAAGGAAGCCAATATTAGTTAATATAATAATATATCATATATATTATTATATATTAAATCATCGAATCAACACTTGATCCGACGATCCGGCTATATCGAATATAACCGGCTAATATATCATGTACCGATTCATCGAATCAACACTTGATCCGGTGACCCGATTCATATCCATAAATCGCGAGAATATAATACGGTATCCCATATCGCATTATTCTCGCTCCTGCGCATATCACATATGTGCCACTACTCTGTTTCGCCTGAGCCAAGAAACCTCTGTGTAGGACTCTAAAGAATCGTCAATACGCCGGTAGCAGGTGATGATCATATCAAACACCCACAAGCTGCAAGCGGTCAGCTAAACGTAACAGCCACCCAGGTATTGAGCGATCAGAAGATCAACAAGCTAGCCTGTGCGTTCTCCTGTGAATCCAATCAGTAACACTCCCGTACAGTCCGGTCTGTTCGTCTGATATGTCGCATATCAAGTCTAGGGGTGGTATACGTCAGACCCCAGTAACCGATAAGTCGTGTCGATGTATGGCTCATAACGGGTCGAGAAACTACTAGTAACACTTACCAGTAAATCTCTATATCAGCCCTGGCCAGGGACTTCCAGTTATAGCCAATCGAACACAGCACAACATCAACTCCCTATACTGAGAGAGACGAATCCCCTCCTATCGCTCATTGCCTCCATGTGATTCGGGACTGTACCCAAAAGCCACCGTTTTGCACGCCCTCTTGGACGTGGTAAGGTGGAAATCAAAGCACAGTGGGAATCACACAAGACTCCATGACGATCTCGGGTCTACAGACTACCCTGTACCTGTGTCACCGGAGAACTGCCATCTGACGTGTGGTATATCACCATCTGGGAGTTCTCGGCGAGTCCGTCCAGTGTACCCAGTCTCCACTGAGCACCCGTACACCATCTCTGATGTCAAACACCGATGGATATGGGATCATCCATCGCCCATCATATGGGTCAAGATGCGTATACGCTAGTCTACTCTGGTGTATCGATGCCCTGTCTCGATATACCCTCGACTAGGAACAGTTATAGGATGTACTCATCGACTACCGCGGCCCCACTAGTATGATCTCATCATAGTCCCAGTAGTCGAGTACAGATCCTAAGGGCTTTATCAACATGTGAGAGTAAAACAGTAAACCAGTACAAGTCAACATGTTAAGATAAAGTGAAACCAAATAGCATACTATCATGACGAGCAAGAAAGTCTTCTCTATATATAACCAAGCATCCATTATAATATACATCAAATGTACAACAATGGCCTCTAGGGCATATACATAACTAACAATCTCCCACTTGCACTAAGGCCAGCTGCTGTAGTATCTCATACCTAGCATCCCGAATAATCTCTCAAACTGTATCTGGGGAATAGCCTTCGTGAATGGATCCGCAGTGTTGTCCTTCGTATCTACTCTCCTGACCTCGATCTCCCGGCGATCAACTATCTCCCTGATCAGGTGATACCGCCTCAGAATATGTCTGGACTTCTGATGGGACCTGGGTTCCTTGGCTAACGCCACAGCTCCATTGTTATCGCAATACAGAGGTATTGGATGCTCAATGGATGGAACCACACCAAGTTCACTAATGAACTTCTTGATCCAGACAGCCTCTTTGGCAGCATCGTTGGCAGCGATGTATTCAGCCTCCATCGTTGAGTCTGCAACGGTATCCTGTTTGGAACTCTTCCAACATACCGCCCCTCCATTGAGGGTGAAGACAAAACCCGAATGCGACTTAGAGTCGTCCTTATCACTTTGGAAGCTGGAATCGGTAAAGGACTCCACCTGGAGTTCTCCGTTACCATACACCAAGAACATCTCCTTAGTCCTTCGTAAGTACTTGAGAATGTTCTTCACTGCTGTCCAATGACTCTCTCCAGGATCTGCTTGATACCGACTCACTACACTTAGTGAGTATGCTACATCGGGTCTGGTACATAGCATCGCATACATGATAGAGCCTACTGCCGAAGCATAGGGTATCCCTTTCATTCGAGCTCTCTCCAAATCAGTCTTGGGAGACATCTCTTTGGAGAGAGTGAGTCCAGATATCGTGGGCTGATTCCCACGTTTGGATTCTTCCATACTAAACCTCTTTAGTATGGTGTCAATGTACCTGGATTGGGACAATCCCAGTATCCTTTTAGATCTATCTCTATAGATCATGATTCCCAATATGCAGGAGGCATCACCTAGATCTTTCATTGAGAATCTCTGTGATAAGAAGAGCTTGACTGATTGCAGCATAGGAATATCATTTCCTATCAAGAGTATGTCATCCACGTACAATACGAGGAAGACTACCTTACCCTCTGCCACCTTCTTATAGATACAAGGTTCATCTATATTTTTGATGAAGTCAAACTCTTTGACTACAACATCAAAACAGATGTTCCAACTCCGCGATGCTTGCTTTAACCCATAAATGGATTTAAGCAGCTTGCACACCTTTCCGCTGCTCCCACTATCTACGAAGCCCTCTGGCTGAGTCATGTACACGCACTCTTTTAAATCACCGTTTAGAAAGGCGGTCTTAACATCCATTTGCCAGATTTCGTAATCATGGTATGCAGCAATGGCAAGTAAGATCCGGATGGACTTAAGCATAGCCACTGGAGAAAAGGTTTCGTCATAATCCACACCTGGACGTTGACGAAAACCCTTTGCTACAAGTCTAGCTTTGAAAGTCTCAACATTTCCATCTACACCAAATTTCTTTTTAAAGATCCACTTGCTCCCAATGGGTTTTACCCCTTCAGGAGCATTTTCCAAAGTCCATACTTTGTTGGTGTACATGGATTCCATCTCAGATCGCATTGCATCCAGCCATTTCACAGAGTCACCACTCGTGATGGCCTGCTCGAAACTAGTCGGTTCATCATCATCCATGATGCAATCCTCGCTTCCACCATCAATGAGAAAACCGTAGTATCTCTCAGGTGGATGAGAAACCCTACTAGATCTGCGGAGAGGCTGGGGTTCGTCGGGTACTACTGAATCCTCTGGTTCCACTAAACCATCTGTTGTAGTTTGTTCTGCTGGAACTTCTTCCAGTTCTATCTCAGAGCCACTAATCTCTTTTGCAAGAAATTCCTTTTCTAAAAAGGTGGCGTGTTGAGCAACAAACACTCTTTGTTCCTCACTGTGGTAGAAAATATACCCTCGCGAATGCTTGGGATATCCAATAAACTTACATAAAACAGATCTTGCCTCGAGTTTGTCCGGGTTTCGTCTTTTGACATAAGCCGGGCAACCCCATATCTTAACAAAATTAAGATATGGTCTCTTCCCTTCCCATATCTCATATGGGGTGGTAGGCACAGATTTGGTAGGAACTTTATTCAGTATGTATGCTGCTGTCTCAAGCGCATACCCCCAGAAGGAAATAGGTAACTCAGCAGTGCTCATCATCGAGCGCACCATATCTAATAGGGTGCGATTCCTCCGCTCCGATACACCGTTGTGCTGTGGTGTATAAGGAGGAGTAAGCTGAGAGAGAATCCCATTCTCTTTTAGATAATCTAGGAACTCACCGCTTAAGTATTCACCTCCTCGATCAGATCGAAGAATCTTAATACTTTTGCCCGTTTGATTCTCTACTTCGTGCTTATATTCTCTGAATTTCTCAAAAGCTTCAGATTTGTGTTTCATCAGGAATACATATCCGAATCTTGAGAGATCGTCAGTGAATGTAATGAAGTAGGAAGAACCGTTCCTGGCATGCGTAGACATGGGACCGCATACATCACTATGTACCAGTCCTAAGAGTTCAGCAACTCTTTCTCCGTGTCCACTAAACGGAGCTTTGGTCATTTTTCCTTTGAGACATGAATGGCAAGTATCATAAGATGATAATTCGAACGGATTCAAATAACCATCTCTATGTAACTTAGCCAGTCGTGTCGCATTGATATGACCAAGTCTACAATGCCACAAGTAGGATTCGTTCACATCTGAACTTTTCCTCTTGTGTGTGTTTTGTATATTCAGGACTGTATTCTGATTTAGAATGAATATGCCATTATGTAACGAGCCTGATGCAATCAACTTTTGATCTAGGAATATGTTCATAACATTATCCTGTACTACAAAATTATATCATTCTTTACTCAATAGAGAAACTGATATAATGTTGCACATCATGTTCGGTATATAATAGCATTCATTTAGAATCAGTGTATTACGACTTGGTAATACAAGGTGATATTCGCCAACTGCTTTGGCTACAATACTTGCACCGTTCCCTACTTGAACGGAATGATCACCTTTTCCCAGTTCTCTACCTTTACGTAGCCCATGTAACTGTTTACATATGTGGGATCCTGATCCGGTATCTAATACCCAGGACGTAGGGTGAACTGAGAAACAGTTCTCAATTACTAACACACCTGAAGAAGATGCATCAACATGCATGTTCTTTTGGGCGGCGTGAGAATCTAGATATTCTCCTGTTTCCTGTTCAGTCTTATAACTCTTATAAGAAAGAACGGGTTCAACGTTCCCTTGCTCAGTACAATAATTAGGTTCAGTCAATACATCCATATTATTATCTTGATTATGGCCTGAAATGGTCGCTACCTGGAGAGAGAGAAGAAAACACTTTAGCGTATGCTCTTGCAAGATTAGATTGGTTATTATCTTATCTAATCAGGATGTCTCCCACTGTTTTTATCAAATCTACCTTAAAACCCTAAAAGGTAAGATTAGCCGGGATTAATTACACCCTACAATTTCGTCAATCTTTCAGCCAGATCAGTGTCGGTACTTTGAGGGAGGTTCCCCGTGCTTTCGCACGGACCTAATTAGTAAACCTCGTTTTTCCAGAGGCGTAACCTCGTTAACACTTTTCTAGACACCTACTTGAATGACTAATTGTCCTGTGTAAAACTCTCCCAGGAGTAACTCTTACTCGCAGTGGGTATCAGGATCCAACTATCTCATAGGAGGTATGCAATCTCATTGCAAATTTCAACACTTGAAATTCCCGATAATATTTTGCCCCTAGTGTCCTATGACCTTGACGGAGGTCAACAAACCATAGGCTACTAGTCAAGTTCAACCTGTCATTTCTTGATTGAATTAAATCCACCCGCACGACCCTTGACGGAGGTCAACAAGGCCGTACGACTACCCTAATCCAATCTGCATCATATGCATAAGCAGGTAAATACTAATCAGCTACCGCACACTACGCCTTGACGGAGGTCAACAAACGTAGCACGAATACTAAATAGTCTTTATCTGAAATGACGGAGGGCTACGCAGGTTTTTCAGAAAACCCTGAGCGTAATGAACTTGATATCGTCGTAGAATCGAGTAATTTTGAAAAGGAGTGTTTTGAGGCTTTTCTTAGTTTCGCTAAAGGGGTCACTCCCGGTGAAGGGATCGTTGGCCCTTTCCTCATCGAATAAGGTGCAGGATATATCATATATACCGCTGTGCAAAGCAAAACACTAAAAGCAATCAAAAGACAAACCGCGTTTTGTAGCATCTGTCAGTTTCGCTAAAGGAGTCACTCCCGGTGAAGGGATCTCGGTCCTTTCCTCATCGAATAAGGTGCAGGATATATCGTATATATCACTGTGCAAAGCAAAACTGTAGCTACCCTTTTTATTATGTTTTGATTCTACAACATCTTTAGGTTTCTTTTCTTTTATTAATCTCATTAATAAAAATCCCATCAGCTTATGCTTCCTAAGCATCACAGAAGAAACGAAAGCAGTAATATTTATATATCAGCATATATATATAGTATAAGCATTCGTCTCAGGCAGTAATATGATCTCATCACAGAACATTGCAGCAGAAGAACATATATGAAATATTGGATATACTAGGACGTCCGTGTTTTCAATACGAGCCTGTATAAAACACGGATTCCACGGTCGCGATGAATAGCCAAACCCACATCCCAAGACCCCTACGAGAGCGGCAAGTAACTCTGCCAATTCTAGGGTTAGGAGACCCGGTCTCGACTCCTCGAGATGACCTCCCACTGGACCCTAGAACCCGGTTACTTGTGCTTCCCTCCTTGGGTCTACCTAATGCGGAAAAGTAAATAATATACACTGGTGACAGCAACCGCAACCAGGAAGTGCCCCAAATAAAAGAATATTACATTACAAAAGAATTTTACATGAATGAAAATAAAAACCCTCATCTCACATAAAACCCCCGGCTATTCTGATCGCGACGATCCAATATAACATATCACAGCAACACATAATATCTCATATCATCAACGTAAGCAAGTATGCGTATCCCGATTGTCGTTGATGTATAGCAACGAAGCCGGCGATACACCACATACTACGCTTACGGTCACAGAAAAGAAAGTGTAAAACTACAATATTTGGAATCCACAATCACTTTAGACATCGTAAATCCGAAATATCACATACTTCGTATTTCATGCCTAACTCTATGAATTCCACATATTGTATCACATTCCAGATAAATATACGGTATTAAACTATTTGAACAGATAATCAAACACCCAAAATTTCCCGAAGTGCTCAACTCTTGAGCGGAGTTCAAATAATCCCAGAATATGTCACAGTACCAGTGATCCAGCCGTAGAAGGGCCAAGCCAACGCCTCACATATGGCACGCCGTACTGCCTCAAACCCGAAGGTTCAAAAGGCAGTTCAAGACGGTCACATAATCGAGTTAAGGTTTGTTGTCTTCTAGAGGGTCCACCGCTTAACTTGTACAATTTTCCGAAAGATTTAAACCCAATAAAAATTCAACGCTTGAAAGTTTGCCGTGCCGGAATAAAGTGGGTTAATGATATCCGTTCAACCAGTTTAACAGTTTCTAAATATCCGGAAAGAAATACGAATTTAAATATTCCGATCGAATCTACGATTACAAAATAAACCCCATATTTTATAAACACCTGAGACAGATTAAAAATATCCAGAATACTCAGCAAGTAACTATGAGCAATACCATGAAGCCACGTGTCCCAATTCAACAGTTCCGCCGCGCAAGCGCCGCGCGAACCCCCTTTCTGCCGCGGAACAGCGCTCGTTTGGTCGAATTGTGGGCACGTGTTTCATGGTAATTCTTAGAATTACCTGCTGATTTTTTTACACATTTTTAATTCTGAAAAATCCCAAAATTTAAAAAATTTCCAGAGAGGGGTCCATTTTGTCCGTTTCGGGTTCGATCGGAGTTTTAACTTCGTAAACACATCGCCTAATGCTCTAGCTAGGCTCTGATACCACTGTAGGGTTCCTAGACACTCTAGTGAAGGTTCTTAAGGCATCAAACATGCCCGGATAAAATTTTAGACGTGCCGAACAACCCAAAGCCGGGATCTTTGCTAGATTATTAGGGTTTTATATGCAAGATGATAACTTTTATCTAAGTGTGAGGGATTACAACCTTTGTAGTCCGCTCCTTCACTTCACAAGCTCCGAGTAGAAGTCCCTTTGCCGCGATCCACGATCTCCCGGACTCATGAGAGGCTCCACGACTCGAACGATCCATTCTAGCTTGTCGTATTCCAAATCTCCGATGATCTACGTCGAGGTTTCGAAGAACTCAAGCTATCTCACTCTAAAGAGAAGAACACCCTAATCCCAAGGGCTAGATGAGATGAGGATGAGAGAGTAGTGATTTAGCTTTCTTTTTATATCATTTTCTCATAATCTTTCATCACATAAGGATTTTCAAGAGAGCTTCTTCAAGAAGAAGAAGAAGAAGATAATGGAAATCATAATATGAATTAATCCTTTTGTCATGAATAGAAAATAAACATATGATTGAATTATTAACCATGGTCAGGGATGATTGGATGAGAACAAGTAGAGAAACAACTAGGGTTAGGGTTTGGTTAAGTTTAGAATGTGTCATCACAAAATATCCTAACCTTGACAAAAGAAATAGCTTCTAGAAGGAACTTGAAGCTACTAACCCTAATCAAACCCTAACCTCAATTAATCATCCTTAAACATGTTTAACAATTAATCATATCATGTCACAATAATATATATCATATATATATTATATATTTGTAACAAAAGAAAATAATACAATTAACATATATCGCATATATATCAATGTATCATCCACTGAGAAAATGAAATAATAAAGTAAGCCAATATTAGTTAATATAATAATATATCATATATATTATTATATATTAAATCATCGAATCAACACTTGATCCGACGATCCGGCTATATCGAATATAACCGGCTAATATATCATGTACCGATTCATCGAATCAACACTTGATCCGGTGACCCGATTCATATCCATAAATCGCGAGAATATAATACGGTATCCCATATCGCATTATTCTCGCTCCTGCGCATATCACATATGTGCCACTACTCTGTTTCGCCTGAGCCAAGAAACCTCTGTGTAGGACTCTAAAGAATCGTCAATACGCCGGTAGCAGGTGATGATCATATCAAACACCCACAAGCTGCAAGCGGTCAGCTAAACGTAACAGCCACCCAGGTATTGAGCGATCAGAAGATCAACAAGCTAGCCTGTGCGTTCTCCTGTGAATCCAATCAGTAACACTCCCGTACAGTCCGGTCTGTTCGTCTGATATGTCGCATATCAAGTCTAGGGGTGGTATACGTCAGACCCCAGTAACCGATAAGTCGTGTCGATGTATGGCTCATAACGGGTCGAGAAACTACTAGTAACACTTACCGGTAAATCTCTATATCAGCCCTGGCCAGGGACTTCCAGTTATAGCCAATCGAACACAGCACAACATCAACTCCCTATACCGAGAGAGACGAATCCCCTCCTATCGCTCATTGCCTCCATGTGATTCGGGACTGTACCCAAAAGCCACCGTTTTGCACGCCCTCTTGGACGTGGTAAGGTGGAAATCAAAGCACAGTGGGAATCACACAAGATTCCATGACGATCTCGGGTCTACAGACTACCCTGTACCTGTGTCACCGGAGAACTGCCATCTGACGTGTGGTATATCACCATCTGGGAGTTCTCGGCGAGTCCGTCCAGTGTACCCAGTCTCCACTGAGCACCCGTACACCATCTCTGATGTCAAACACCGATGGATATGGGATCATCCATCACCCATCATATGGGTCAAGATGCGTATACGCTAGTCTACTCTGGTGTATCGATGCCCTGTCTCGATATACCCTCGACTAGGAACAGTTATAGGATGTACTCATCGACTACCGCGGCCCCACTAGTATGATCTCATCATAGTCCCAGTAGTCGAGTACAGATCCTAAGGGCTTTATCAACATGTGAGAGTAAAACAGTAAACCAGTACAAGTCAACATGTTAAGATAAAGTGAAACCAAATAGCATACTATCATGACGAGCAAGAAAGTCTTCTCTATATATAACCAAGCATCCATTATAATATACATCAAATGTACAACAATGGCCTCTATGGCATATACATAACTAACAGTATAGATTTGTCTAATTTGACCTAGGGTGAAATCTGGAGCCTATTTCCTAAGTTGCTGTTTTGGATTCGTGCTTCCGTATTTCCGTATTGTGAATTCCGAGTTTGCGTATGGTGTTTTACCTTGACTACCTGGCGTTTATACGACGATATCGAGGGTTGTTGATGGTTTTGGAAGCGTTGTCCATAGGTTCTAACCTATAGGTCATAGCATATCGTTTTGGGTTTTGTATGCCGTTTTAGTCTTGAATTGGTTTTGATACGCATTTGCGATACGTTAATGTGTAGGTACCCTATGAAGACTTCGGGACGACAAGCAAAAGCGTGTTGACGTCGACAGATAAAGACGCAAGGTGAGTAGATTTATATCTACGGGGAGAAGTCGGGTGGATGGCGTATAGCACCCCCGCAGTCCGTGGTGATGTATACGAATACGTATACACACATATATTTATTATGTGTTGTTTAAGATTATTGATGTTAAGGATGTATTGGTTTAGTATAGTGTGAAGCCCTAGAGTAGGGGTTGCACACCTAAACATACACGTACACATATACTTGTATACATTCTTTCTTATATCTGTGCGCACATGGAGGTGTATATCTACACATGGGTATGGGACTATGTGTTCATATACGGGATTTGAGGCCGTGAGATTCGGCGATATGACAGAGTTCGTATTTGACATGCGACATGATGGCTTTAGCGGGCCTTTGGGCATGTGTTTTACCCCGCTTTCTTATTTACATAGATGGTATTGATGGTACTAGACTTAGAGTTGTACCCTAGATTATGTGATATGATGGTAGTGATATCTGATATGTGATGAGATTATGTGATATTGACCCGTACCCAGCTATTGGGATGCCGTGCGACGATTTACCGTACGAGCTTTATATTGATATTAGATCCGCACTCATGACTCGAGGATGTTATATGATATACTGTATCGTACGTGATACTATTGAGGCGGGATCACCGACTATTGTATATATATGTTTATATTGACTCAGATTTAGGTGGTTTTCATACCCCTCCCGATTGACTTGATTGTGGGTCCGTAGTTCGCATAGTAGGCATTAGACTAGACCCGAGTCATACCTATTTCAAAACTAACGAATCGGGGATATTTTAAAGATAGGCAAAAATGGATTCTACGGATATTTTCAAACGACGCATCTTTTCTTAAAACACCGTAGCCCTTACTTTACCAAAACCTCCGATTCGTCTTATTTCAAAAGGCAAGGATGCATGATATAGTTATTGAGGTAGATTCTTTACTGTTGCGTTGATTATTCGATTCCGCATACTCATGCTATTTGCATTGCATTGATTGTGTTTATTGATATATTACAGTCATGCTGCTAGGACACCAGCACCATTATCGATGATGCGTATGTTCCACGTACACTTGTTTGCCGGATCACACACTTCATCATCGATAATTGCCATATCACTACACTGTAGTACTGTTGCATTCAGGATATGATTCTTGCATGACAGACTGATATGCTTACATTTCTTTTACATGTCGCATACATCATGCTTTCTGATTATACGCATTGAGAGTTGCTGTTTCCATGATATTTCTGGATTTTGGGAACCATAGGTATTTCAAAAGAGAATATGTCATTGCTTTAAAAACCCGGTTACCCTTGGTATGATATTTCAGTGCGTCCACCATGTGTTTTCTCGGTGCTGAGAGCGACATGTGAAACCCGATTCGAGGAGTGGACGAGCCGATTGCGGGTACATGGTGGACCCGGTATGGTTCCCCTCGGCAAGATGATCGAAAGACTTTGCCGATTGAGCCTGGAGGTGGGCGAGTACCTACCGGTGATTGGTTGGACCTGGCGGTTATCCAGAGATACCGACCAGAGTCGATAGATGGATATGGGCGTACTGCTGGGGCCGAGGGCCGATTCCGCAGATGGAGCCCGTGGGCTGGTCCGGACTGACGGGGCCCGTTATATGAGGATTTACGTGCCGATGCTGGGCACAGTTTTCATGATGTTTTCGAGTGTCGATGCTGGACACTCCGGTTCCATGATTTTGACCTGTCGCGAGGGACACATGTGGTATATATCCTCATATTTCTATGCATATGCTAATGATATTTACATGCATGATGGTTATTGTCATTGGGTGACGAGTGGACGGGATCCACGTACATGCAGAGATATTGATCATACCTCATATTTATGATATGCTATTACCTGAGGCACTGGCATGAGCACTTGGCACTACACTCATTTATAGAGATTACATTGCCAGTTTAGCATGCTGCAGACTTATTCACATTGAGGTTTATATTTATATCTAATCGTATTGACCTAGGATGGGTCATACATTCGATCTCTGCTTGTAGATATTTTCAATTCACGAGTTGGCAACTCACCCCCGTTGTGCCACAGTTCTTGCAGGTTTTTGCCGTACAGATTCCATAGCGGCTTTTCTGGCACACTGCTTCCATACGGGTGACTTGCTTTGGTAGGTGGGTTCTTTTGTATCAGAACCGCCATTGTTCATGTATTATTCTTTGTATCTAGAAATTCCATCAATCAAAACTTGTATATTGTTTCAGACTTAGACACAGTGATGTATTATTTCGACCTTAGAGTCGCGCTTGTAGTATTATGGTTTTCTGGCTGTTTTGAGTTCCTTTTTGGGTTTTGATCCTCGCCCTTCGGCGTTGTATATTATTATTGCTTGCGTGGTTGTGACTGTCGATTGACGAAGAGCTAGCTCCCGCTTGGGGATGCCTTTTATCATTTTATATATATTATTCTTGTTGTACCCCGTTCGGGGCCAGTTTTTACAAAGGAAACTCTGCCGAAATTTTCAGAAAAGACTACACATTTTTAAAATGCATTTTCGGCTTAGTTATTTGAAAACTTTGATTTCAAACATGCTTTCTTTACTTATTAAAAACCAGTTCCTTTATTTACTCTTTAAATGGTTTTAGATTTCTGGGCTTTTGGCTTACTTGGATCAGATGGAGTCCTATAGAGTTCATAGGATTCAAGGGCCAGTCACGTGCTCTTTCGGGTCGTGAAAAAGTTGGTATCAGAGCGCTGGGTTGACCTTGGTTCGAGTCTAAGTTTGACTATGTGGAGCCTAGGGCGTTTATATATATACGGAACTTAGGCTTGACCTTACGGAACTTAGACTTAGTCGAGGGGGTATTACACCCGAACTTTCGTCGCATAGGATGACCCTTGGTTAATGGAGTAGGTAGCTTGAGTAGAGTGACGTACCGTACGTATGTTCCGCGGCATACTTACGACAAGCCACTCCGCTTAAGAAACCTTAGGATGTACATTTCCTTGCACAGTATTATATTCCTTTCTATGATCTATCCTTATCGATACTGGTTATGATTTTGTCTTCGCTCGTTGTAATAGCTTTCAGAAGGCATTACCAGCGGAAACGAGCAATGTATCAATGAGCGGGTTCTCTGTAATAGCTTTCTGAAGTCCATCACGGTGCCCTCACACTGAGCTGGCCTGGGTGCCGCTGCAACTACGGACTGCTGGACCGTCCGCAGACCCTCCTAGAAAGTCTCGGCCTACCGCTGATTTAGCTCAGTTTGCTGTTTCTGGTTTTCAAGCATACCATGTATAACCCCAAGCAATGCGGAGTTATCAACACTCCTCTGGTATAATCGCAAATCTCTATCCGCCATGATTCTGAAACTAAGATACTGAAGAGGATTAGTAACGGTAAACAGGATTCAATAAACAAGATAGTTATAGATTCAAGACTGGCTAGATAGTATTATGGTAGGACATGTTCCTAATTCCGGGTTTTCTGGTTAGTGTATTAGGTTCAATACCCAACTACAATAGAACCAAACACGACTAACCCTAAAACCTATAGCTTTGATACCAAACAAACCCTATCACGCCCTGCTTCCCAAGATACGTAACCGCGGCACGTGACAGAGCCAACCATACTACCTATGTCTAGGAATCATCCTTCCACAGTCGCATTACGGCTGTCTATCGGATATCAAGAACGGTAAAGTACATAATCTATCTAACACATATCCATTGCCACAATAAATAGAATCAAGAAAATACATAAAGAGGAAATGAATAAAGATCCAATAAACAATAGTATTTGAATCACGTCCCAATATAGACTCACATCACTAGAAATAAAACTGCTGAAATAAATAAACTAAGAGTCTCTAAACTAAATAGCTAGCTCCTCATTGCTCAGCTTGCTTGCTAAAGTACTCCTGATCTGCCTGCGATAAAGGTAGAGGAACTGGGCCATGCAAAACCCAGACGTCAGTGAGTCATAATATCAAAATAATAGTGATAATCAGGATATGATGCTATGATTAAACATGAATATAAATAAATAATACATGTATAAAACAGTGAGGTACATGTATGTGATATGTATCTTAAAGTCTGTGCCTCTAGGTTATCTATTCTACAAAATTTTGAAATTAATTTAATGGAATCGTCGATGTAACTCAATAGTATCCCGTGCGTGCCCGGGACCATGGTCAAGATTTTCGGGCTGAATCCGTGACATGCCGCTAAGCAGTAAATAGGTAGCATGTACAGATGAATGATGTCAGCGGCATCATTCCGGGGCTGGCCGAATCAGTGAAGACTGATCAGTATAAGTATCGAACTGTTGAGTTACAAGTCAGGTTTCATTATTGATTTCCCCTTACCCCAAAACTTATGTGTTCAAGTCAGGTATTGATGATATAAATCTAATGCTAACACATGATCAAGCAGGTACAGGTCTTGTCTATGTAGACAACAAGCCACGTCTGTCAGGACAATAAGTCAGGATTGTCGACATTAGTAATAAGATCTAAGTAACAAATCCGGTAGTGGGTCGTGAACATGTCATGTAATATATATTAATCCAATAGATACCAAATGTAAAACCGTAATCAATATAGAAATACTATTAATGCCAGGATGTATATGTATCTATCTGTAATAGCCATTACACGTCTATTACCATTTATGATACAATCTAGATAACGTATTGAACTAATATAGTAGTATGATAACATTGTGATGTTCCGGCATGCAACTAGATAAATTATTATCAGTACGGATATATACAGATGCTATAAAACTGTAAATCGGTAACTTCTGTTGAATAGTAAAATACATGCACTATCATTTATTAAAAAAATATTGATATAGCAACATAGCATGTTGCAAGTTTCGAACTTGCCTGATCGGATCTCACGTCGAGATATGAATATCACGTTCCGATGTTGGAATAAAGTCGCGATGCAAAACTTATGTGCGCAGGACTGGACCTGGCTAAGCAACTGCGTGACAAGGTAACCGGGCTAGATGATGACGATGACTGGATCATTTGGATCGTCAGCGACATGCACAACTCCGGCGAGACAGTTGGAGATCAAGAAAGAGAAGAACAAGAAAGAAAAAAGAAGAAGAAGAAGGAGAGTTGCTGTTTGGGGTTCTCTGTACTTGGCGAGGACAATGGGAATGGTGGCGATGAGACGACGGTGACGACGTCGACGGTGAGGTCGTCTGGCAAGGGGCCGTGAGCTTTAAGGGTGATCGGGGATGTGCAGAGGTCGGTGGTGAAGGTGGATGGGTGTTCTCGGGTGCTGGGGAGATGAGGAGAATGAATAGGGTGGTCGGCGTTGGTAGTTGGGTCTACCGGCGACGAAGGGTTGCCGGCGAGGTGTGGGTTTCTTGGGTCGGAAAGTTGGGTTTGGGTGTGTGGTCATCAGATAGGAGACGAGAGATGGAGGGAGTGATGGAAGTGAGGAAGAGGGCGAGGACGAGGACGAGGGGGTGGTGATGAGAGGGAGTGGCGACGGTGGAGACGAGCGTGGGTTAGGGTTTGGGGTTTGCGGGTGAGAAGAAAGAGAGAGAGAGAGTAGGTTTATATATATATATATATATATATATATATATATATATAAGAGAAGAAAGAGAGAGAGAGAGTAGGTTTATATATATATATATATATATATATATATATATTAGAGAGAGAGACCGAGGTGGGGACGGGGAGTTAAGAGAGAAAGAGAGAGATACGATATATATATATATATATATATATATATATATATATATAATTAGCTAAATTATATATTATATATATTTATATAACAGCTATATATATTTTAGTTATATAGAATATTTTATGTTTATATATTGGGATTTTATAGTTAATACCAGATTACTCCGAATATTACCCGTGTCCCTTCTAAAAATATAGTTTTTAAATATGGAGAATATACGTAAAAGTTTAAACCATAGTGCGATATGCTGTAAATAAAAATATATACTCCTAAGTATAGATCTACGTAAATATACGTAGCGATCAAATAATCTGTCAGTTTAACAATTAAGGTATGAACATGATATATGGGCGCAACCACATGATATGGAGTATTATGACACGCAAGGCTAGATATTAAAATATATTATTTGATTTTTATTTTTTATTATTAAAAAATATGTGGAATATATTATACATGTGTATGGAATCTAGATTTGCATGGATACTCTGTACTAGCAAATATTTGACGTAATCTTGAACCATGATGGATTTCAAACATGCGGGTCGGGTCAGATAATAACCATAACTGCCAATTACACTATCCGCAACCCCAAAAGCAACAATAGCCAAGAATTTTACCGCAAGATTTGAAATACCCTAAATAAATATAGTATAACAGTGCTAGGGTGTTACATAAATGGCCTTTCTTATGCCGGTATTATAAGTTTGAGCACGAACAGATTTGTAATTTAAATATAATTCATTGTTTGGTAAATAATTTATTTTTTTGTGTTGCTTAATTAGAAAACTAAATCTGATTGTGTTGTACAGAAACAGACCGATCAAAACAAGGAAAATTAGAAGTCCGCGAAGAGGGATCGTCCTACCTACACAAGTGGCTCGAGGAACATTACTCGTGCCATGGAGGCATCGGTAAATTACAATATATCTATTTTGATATGATGCAATATTAAAAGTTATTTTATAATATATGTAAATTTTTGGCGAATTGCAGAGAGCTCAAACCCTGGTGCAGGGTGGTACACCGAGCGTGTTGACCGCATATCTGGCCATCCACGATATCTCGACATATCTCGTCACGGGCGAGCTTCAATTCCCCGACGCTGCTACTCAGGAGTATTGCGTAAGTGTTAATATTTATTCTAATTCAAATGAAATTTTTGTTTTGATGAGTTCAAATTTAAATAATATACTTATGTTTTAATGCTTAACATGGGTGGTGGAGCGGGTGGTGGAGCGGGCGGAGGTAGCGGGAATTGAATGGACAGACCGATCTGATCATACTGACCGCAGCCCTAGAAACCGCACACGGAGGGTACCATGGTGGTTGGGAGAGAGTCCGGGGACTTGGTCCTAATAAGGCCCATATGAAGTTGGTCTTCACTCCGGCGGTTACTTCCCCGACCCCGTGAGCAATGTTTGGAGCATGATGTTGCCGCATTAAAGACCACCGTCGAGAAGTTGAAGAAAATGTTGGTACGTATATTACTTATTAGAAAAATATTATATAACATTATAGATAGTAGCATATATATGCAATATTAGTAGCCTGATCTTATTTGGTTTTAGACTTAAGTTTGATTAATCAGACTTACATAAAACTATATAAACTGAACTCTATAATTCTAACCATGCCATATCTTTTTTTATTTTGGAGTTTAAAAAGTTATGATTATCCAAACTTAAAACTTGAGAAGAAAATATTGCTTTGGAAATTAGATAACTCCAAAATCAAGTATCTCATCAAAGCTAAACAATTAAGGAGAGATACGGGTTTACAAGTTAGAGTATGTATCATTTCTATCTCCACTTAAAATAAATTACGGTTTTCCAAACTAAATACCCAAACTAGGCCTAAGGATTCTTACATTTGGGGAAAAAAGCGAAGCCTTGAATGTGTGGAATTTCAACATGTATAAATTCTCATACATAACATATGAATTTTAGCGGAATGTGTGGAATCTCAATAAAGCATATATAAATTCGTGGTTCCGCAATAATTCGATATTGATACGAATTCGACTAAATCTAGTACACCGTTATTACTAGTTTATTACACAAATACAAAATTTTACAGATTCGGTAGGCTATTTCGGCTGCGGCTCCACATGCCACTCCTCCGGATGTGACTGTGCAGGCCACTATCTTGGCAGCAGCTGCGCTTGCCACTTCTATGGCTTCACAGCCCACTCAAACTGCTGCACAGACCACTCAGACTCCTGCATAGACCACTCTTTCATTAGTCGAGTTTTTATCGACCCAGGGCTGTACTGAGGAGCAGATGCGCCTGATTTCGTCGTTTATTAGAGGTGAAGGAGTTGGATCGAGTTAGGATATATTTATTTATAATTTGAGGTTGGATTTACTTATTTGATATATATTGTATGTTTTGAACGATATCGGTAGTTGTTTGGATGTTTACGATAATTTAAAATTGATTTCGTAATCTGTTTGTTTATTTCTTTATATATTATGTGTGCGATATATATATATATATATATATATATATATATATATATATATATATATATATATATATATATATATATATATATATATTGTGCACATGACGGGAAAAAAACTGGAAGCTCGTTTTTTTTAAAAAATCCTGATATATTGTCCTTACGGATTAATCCGTAAGGACAACTGTTGTCCCTACGGATTAATCCGTAGGGGCAACAGTTGCCCCAACGGATTTATCCGTAAGGACAATATATCATAATATCTTATATTTTGTCGCTATATATTTAGTAATAAGGACAAAACTTGTTCCTACGGATCAATCCGTAGGGGCATTAATAATCCCCTACGTACAACTTTGTAGGTATAATCATTTTATTTTTTTAACAGAAAAATGAAAAAAAAAGATTTTATCCCTACGGATGAGTCCGTAGGGATAAATGCCCCTACTCATTAAGCCGTAAGGGCAACGTTTACTTCGTAGGGCCATGTTCAGGACAAAGACTTGCATATGCGGCCTTTGGACCCAAGGAGGTATTTTAAGTCCTTATGGATTAATCCGTAGGGCTACTGGTTGCATCTACGGCTAAATCCGTAAAGGCATGTGGATACTGTAGTAGTGAATATGCAGTATTTTTGAGAAACTGTATATACTAACGTTTTTGGAACATGCAATTATAGAAATTTTTAGGATAAATTTCTTTATTAATTTAATTGCGTGGATCCTATCAATAAAATAACAATGCAGTAATTTAATTATGTACATCGCATTTGTAAATTAGTAATGACGTGGTATTTAATTACGTGCATTACACATTAAACAATAATGTTTTTTTGTTCAATTTAATTGAAAATGTAAGAAGGCACATAATCAATCAATGTCAAATTAATTACATGACCCTCTTCCTTTGTCCTATAGTTGTAGAGATCTCCACCGGCAAAAAGAAGAGCGGTCATTTAATTTTGAAATTAATTGGTGATGCGGTTTCTTTTTATTTCAGAGAAATCAAACAAAATAACGCAGTTGATTTATGTGCAATACACGTAAGGAAATGACATATCATTATTATTTTAGAAGTGCAATGCACATAGCTAATTTAATAAAGAAATTTATTTTTAAAAATTGTAATACGTGCAACGGACGTGACAAATATATATATATATATATATATATATATATATATATATATATATATATATATATATATATATATATATATGACTATTACAGAGATTTTACAGAGATACATGGTATTGAATCTTACTTTCAAAAAGATAATATACAAATATGGACCATAAATAAATGGCAAAAGTGCTGAAGATATTATATTAGATTGCAACTGATTATTATAATTGACTTTGATTTTATCAGATTTCAATAATCATATCAATCAGTAAAATAAAAAGTTGATTGTTTCTATCTCAAAAATATTTAAATACCCGAAATTTCCACAACGCTATATATATTAACCCAATTTTCCTCTAAATTAATACATCTCAAGTTTTTTAATATATATTGATGAAAGAGATCAAGGAGAGCCAGCTTTCAGAAAATAAAGGTATTGTATGCCCATTTTAAATCATGCATTTATTTTCATTCAATGAGAATTTCGTAAATATTTCAGATCTATATTGTTTTTGTGAAGTAAGTATTTCATCCCTTCGATCTATATTTTTTTATCTATATTATTTTTGTGATGGAAATTAAGAGCAATTTTTAAGGGGAAAAAGATCATGAAAATGTATTTTCTAGGCTGCTTCTTTAAATTGAATGGAATGGTACCTATTCTTAAAATTGGGAAAATGCTCTACAACCTGTTTTTTCATCTGGGAGCAAAAGATGGTATGGATTATCGAGTAGTTTAATCCAGGAATTGTTTTAAAATTCTTTTCTAATTAAGTCACAAAATTAGAATTACTAAACTGTTATAATTGTCATTTATACTAAGGGTGAGAACATTAGCTACTACTTAGTAAAAGCTTTTTAAAAAAAAAAAAACTTTTAAGTGATCTTATACATTGGATAGCGTACCGCCTCACCGGCACAAAGATTTCTTCTTATTTCATTCTACAGCATAACGGATCATGGAGGCATGGCTATCCCTCGGTTTTGAACCTTCGACAAGAGAAGATGGGAAGCAAAGAGAAGATGATGACGAGAGGTTGCACAACTGGTCAAAAACTGATTCCAGATATTTTGGAGTTGATCTCCGATCGCCTTCCTCTCAAGGATTTCATCTCTTTCCGTGGTGTCTGTAGACGCTGGCGATCAGCTCCTTCCGGTCGATCAGAAGTAGCCAGTTTCTCCAAAGATAAGCCATGGTTTCTATTCTATGGGTTAATTGAAGGGAAATGCTACTTGTTCGACCCTTCTCACCCTAAATGCTGCACGCTCTACTGTCCGGATCTTCAAGGTGCTACAGTCATGCACTCCAAATTCGGTTGGGTAATTGCACATCGTGGCGAACATGTCTTCCTCTACAATTGCTTTACTCTTGCTAAAATCAACCTCCCGAACCACATGATATCTCTCAATCAACCTTGCACGTTTAGTACTCTACCTACTTGTTCGGATTGCACCGTATTCATCGCAACCCGTAAGTGTGATTCAGCTGTAGAGTTGAGCTCGTGCCGCATTGGTGACAGTAAGTGGGAAGTGGAGATGCTCAACATCAGCAAGGTTCACGTCGGCGACATGTTAGGAGTATATTGTTGCAGCTGTTGCTTTGACTCTAGTCATTGCAATTGTAGTTTAAAGAATAAGATTGGAATATATGGATGGAAAGGGTGTTCGACATATGACTATGCGGAAAAAAACGGTTGCTCACCATGGTTTATCTCGAAAGAAGAATCATCCGGAGGGCACTGATTGGCGCCAAGAGGCAATCAATCAGCATGGCAAAGATTGGTTGCGAATATTTGGAGTGAAAGGCATGAGAATCTCGCTTTGCGCCCACAGTCGCAGAACTGATACTCAGGTGGGATGGCACAGAACGCGTCTTGATGTTACAGGTGACCATGTGTACGATGACGACGATTCCAACATTGTAAATGCAGCAAGGATAGACCCTAAGTTTGGTAAATGAGTGCAATAGTTTGTTAGGACAAATTTATCTTCTTCTCCTTGCGTTAGTTTGAGTAATAGAATAATATTATGATGTTATTAAGATACTTCCAGGTTTTTAGTTTAGTGTTTCTTTGTTTAAATTTGATCATTCAGGATAGCACAAAATAAAATATGTGTGTTTTCGATTTCTGCGAAGGCGGCCACATTGTGTGCAATCGGGCTTCATCGCAATGATATAAGCCTTAATTCTAAAGTTGTTTTCGATTGGTCATATTCGCAGAAATATTCTTAATTTATCGGCGGCTTGATTAGGCATCAAGAAGAGCATGAGGAGGCGACGCGCGAGAAAATTTTCTGGTGGCCTATGGTGCGGCTCTTCCTCGGCATTGGCGGTTGGACTGAGTTGATGGTGGCACTTGATTTTGACGTGTTCATGCTTCATGTATTATCATGGGTTCATACTTCATGTTCTGTCTTTCCCTCCCTTGCATATAAATAAGTTAACTGATTAAACAAAACTTCGGTTTCATAGATTGTGTTTCCAGACAACCCTAACCTTTGCGAAACACCAATTTTACAAAATTACGGTTTGCACACATGCAAATCGTGATTTGGTTTTAATTTAATCGAAATCATGTTTCTGGAAACCTTGTTACCACTATTAGATTACGCTCAAGAAATATTGTATATTCAAGGAGACTTTCATAATTCTCGTGTAGGAATGCAAAATTGTAAAAATGAATATGATAAATAAATAGAACTTAAGGGACCTATGATGTACCTAGGCCCCACCCGTTCTAGAGAGGCCACTGCAGGGAGGGTTTGTAGGCAGGGACAAATCCTTATAGAGGCCAGGTTAGACAGTCGTCTTACCTAGATCGAAGAATTCGATATATATATATATATATATATATATATATATATATAGATGGGTTGGTAATCTAAATATAAATCATCAAGCTGACCAGTTTGACAAAGTTTACATGTGGCCTATGGATAATTGCCTTCTGAGTTTAGAGTTTTATGGATGCATCTTGTCTTCGATTCTCTTGGTCAGCCTTTTTGCCTTTAGCAACAAATTTTTTTGCTGCTCACAAGATTAGAATTTATCCAATTACCATTGCAAGTTTTGTTCTCACAAAATTATATTTTTTGTTGTTTTCATTCTATGTTTTTCCACAAATTCTATAAATTTTAAATCTAGGCAAAACAAAAGGATGCTTAGAATGAAACTTATACAACCAATTTATGATTTGAAATTTTTTATTCAAGATTATCTCTTATTAAAGTTTTTTGCATAGGAAGGATTTCAAAACGCTAGCTCACAATCCAAGTATTAAGTGAACCAATATATTAACAATCATCATATTTTTGTTATATTTTGTTCATCTAAAACTCTATATAGCTATATATTTGCAAAAAAAGTTGCTTGTAGAATAAAACTTTTAAGTCAAGTAACTTATTTCTAAACTTTATGGAGAAAAGGTGATATATGAAACAAGAGTTATAGAAAGTGTGAAATATGATGCTCATGTTTACATAGCCTTAAATCATGCCTTTAACAATTTTTGTTTTTTAGATTATGTCCCACTTGACATAAATTCCTGGCTTCATTGTTTCTGTAATATAAATTTTCTCGCTGATGATGCTCGATATCGGTGGCCTCCCAGATCAGGACGCGTGGCAGATAAAGTTTCCCAGAGCATGCAAGAAAGGACTTACAGTGGCCGACCAGACCACACCTACGCCCGTCCTACCGAGCACCCGCTGGCTCGCCTCCGAGCCCCCTGCACAACTGTCCTCCTCGGTCTCACAACTCATCTCCGAGCTACCGCAGAACCAAGATACCTCGGCTCTCCCGCTCGTCCGCCAGCTCTCCCGCCGAGGTCATCTTCCTCGGTCTCATTGACCGACCAAAAGCACCGCTTGCAGGCGTAACCGCCATCCCGCGAATCTCGCCATGCGCGAGATCTCCTCCGGCCACATCCCACGTTCCACGCCACCACGATCCCCCATTAACGAGCCTGTCTCGCCATTAATGGGAGGTCCCGTTCATCACGCGGGCGTGACGTCGGGAGCGCAACGGCCGGCGTGATTCCCGTGCCTGCTTCGTCTGCTGCCACCGCTATATAAACCCCTTCTTCGGACGGTTCAAGTAAGCCATTTTTACTCAACTAAGCCGTTACTCTGCTCGGAGCTCTAGTCTAACTTGATCGTCGGAGGGTCCTCGGTGGTACAACCACCCCGGGACTTCCTTGCAGGTAACTCGGCGACCACAACCTCAAACCCATTGAGATTCACACGCTTCGGGAGCGACGGCTTCCAGATCCAATCTTAGCTACCCATCGCCGCCATCAGCAGATCAACGGGAAGCAACATCTGAAGGAGATTTCAGCCCTCCATCAGCTGGCGCCGTCTGTGGGAACTCCTTGATTCCACAAAAACAAAAGTTCACCTCCCGATCTCAACCTAATGGCGAGCAATCATCACGACGATCCAAGCCCCAGCCGCCGCCTCCCCTTCAACGGAGGCGCGGATGGAAATCCTCCGCCGAATGCCATCAGCGTCCTCGCCGGCCGGATAGACCGACTCGCGTCCGTTGTGGAGGCGCTGATCCACGTCCAAACGGCGGGGCAAGATCACCAAGTCGCCGCTCCCCCGCCTAGGGGCCAGGACCCCTACAGGGGGAGAGAAGGCTCTGTCCGCGTCGGCACTGCCGACCACCACCTCGCTACCTTACACGGCCGAGGATCTCCCGGACCGATACGTTTTGAGACCCGCTGGGTGCCCCACAGTTCGACACCCAGGTCCGACGCCAGAGCACCTCGCCCCGAGATCCTCCGCGCGCCTGTCCCTCCCGAGGAGATGTCTGTCAGCTCACTTGCTACCAGGCATGACCGACACCCCCTCCCTCGACGGGGCCGCGCGGACGGAACTCGCCACGGCGGCTCGAGGGCCACCTCGCCGGGGGATCTAAGGTGTAAGTGCACGGCGGCGCCCCGGCTATCAATCCGACGCCAGAATGCAGAAGTGATGATTCACTTTAACTTTTTAAACCGGCACCACCGCGCACTAAAATCCTGGATCGGGCCATTAAACTAGTCCTAGCTAACAAGAGAAAGGGTAGAGAGATATACCGAGCGATCCGTGTCCTTCGGTCTTCTCGTCGTCGTCCCGATCTCCCCGCGGAATCTCCGGTCTCCACCACATCACCGGAAGGGCACCACATCGCCGGCTTCTTTTACGGGCTCCCACCTCTGGACCGAGGCAACTCCGGCACGAAGTTGGCGAGCCGACGTGCCCAAGAATCGCTGTAGAACAGTGTAGTGCTCTATGTCTCATTTGGGGTTACTTAAAGTTGCCTTTGGTGGAGGTTTGATATGAAAACATTTCGGAGATGAAGTTGGGGATTTTTGCAAGCACAAGAGAACCAAAAATCCCCACCCAAAAAATTGGGCAGCCCCTCCCTCTTGCTTGGCCGGCCATGGCAAGGAGAGAAAAAGAATGAGGTTGAGAGAATGAGGGAGAGTATGGAGTGTCCAAATGAAAATGAGAATCTCAAAATCAAGAGAGAGAGAGGATTATCATTATCAAAAGAAATGATCACAATCAAAGAACCTCATTCCAAAACCCAATCATGAACAACCATGATTGCTCCAAAACTAACACTTCGACAACCTAATCATCAACAACCATGATGACTCAAAAAGTCAAGCCATGATGAAAAGAAGAAGAAGTCAAATGAAGTCAAATGAGGGTGCAACCATCATGAAGCACTAATATGCAAAGACCACCCTCCAAAATGCTTATTTGCACAATTGCAAATAAGCCCTCCTCCACCAATCTTCAGCCAATGAAAGATACAAAGAAATATGGCCGAAACGGAAAGCAAACTGGCAACTCCAAAAAACTGACCCCGTAATAAATTACAGGAAAACCCCGCTACTGTATATACATACCCGCATTTGTATTCCGACTGAAATACAAATGCAATGAGACAAAATCTACACTGTACTATACTAGGATCCGGCTCAAACCAAAACCCGCTAGTATTATCCGTCCGATCCTGATCCGTGGAATACCGTACGTATCTGATCGAACCCTGCCATATCTCCATACGGCCTCTACAGCGTTTCGCCCGAAACTTGAGCAACTGTCTGTGGGGGGACTCTAAAGACTCGTCAATACTATGGCTGCGGATTTAACCACTAGCACGTCAGAGGTATTAGCCATACGTGACGGGCTACCAGCTATTGACCAAAAGGGACGTCGATGAGCGAACTCATCCCGACACCCTACTGAGCCTGTCAGTGAAAATATCCGTACAGTCTGGTCCGTTCGTCTATGAGCATCGCATAGCGGGCCTAGGGGGTTGGTAAAAGTCAGACCCCCAAAAGCTGTACAAGTCGTGTCGTAGTGTAGCCCAGAACACCCTGAGATACTACTGGAATACTTACCAGTAAATCTCCTGCCTTGGCCAAGGACTTCGTGTAATGGCTCTCCTAGACACAGCGCGACCTCACCCCCAATACCGGGAGAGACGAACCCCTGAAGATCCGCTCACTGCCTCCATGTGGCTCGGGGCTGTACCCAACTAAAAGCTGTTTGCACGTCTCCTTTGAGCGTGGTAGGGTAGTAATCAAAGTACAGTGGGAACTCACACGAGACAAATGACGATCCTCAGGTCGATGAACTAACCTGTACACATGTCACCAGGGAACTGCTATCTGACGTCAGGTATAAGACCAACTAGTATGTTCCCGGCGAGTCCTGTCCGGTGTACTCATAACCCAATGAGCACCTGTATACATCTTAGGTGAACCAACTGACACCAGTGGCTTGTGAGACCGGCCACCGCCCTTCTTCGGGGTCTCGACTGTATACACTAGTCTACTCTGGAGTATCGATGCCCTGTCTCGAAACTCCTACGACTAGGGACCTTTTAAGGATGTGCTTATAGACTACCAGCTCCCACGTATATGATCGCCCTCATACTGCTGGCAGTCAAACATGAATCCTAGGGGCTCTATCAACGTGCAATAGTGACCTGTAAGGTCACATAAAACAGTACACGATGATAAAGGTAAATCAGATAGCATACTATCATCTTGAGTAAGACTGTCCTCCTGAGATAGGTCCTCCCTCAATCATTGCAATCACGTGCCTGTGATCCAATAATTGACTCTGAGGGCACTATCTCCAACAATCTCCTACTTGCACTCAAGGCTAATTATTGCGATGTCGCATACTCACAGCCCGTGTGATACCGAACACCCAACTCCTCTACTAGTCAGTCTCACAAATCCCGTTTGCGAAACTATTGCGTTCGAGGAATAGCCTCAGCGAGTGGATCCGCTTTGATGTTTCTTTCTATATCTCCCTATATCTCAAGTTCGCGGAGAAAGCCATCTCCCGAAATGAGCAATACATGTCTTAGAATATGTCTGGATGTCTGATGGGACCTAGCTCATAAATGAACTCCAAATCCAAACTTCTTAGACTGTAACGTCAACTGAACTTAATCAGTATCCTGCGCCATGCCTCCCTCAGTATTGCCTTGGACCACCTGTCCAAAATACTGCCCCTCGTCAGAAGGAAAACTATAACTCTGACAACCTCCTTGTCGTCCAGGTCACTTTGGAATCCTGGAATGATAACTGTCTCCCGAATGAGGCTGTCGTTATCATATCCCTAGAACATCCACTTATGTTCTAAAACTGCTTCCGACCGTCTCTTCAGGATTGAATCAATATCAACTTATTGCATCTACTGCAAAAACAACATCTGGTGTGGTACTTGACATCTCATGATTGACTCAATTGCCTAAGCAAGTGATCTGCCAATCATGCACATCCCTCTCCCCTTTAGTCTGTAAGACACTTTTAGAGAGGGTGACTCCATCACCTGCAGGTACACTACCGTGCCAGGAGTCGTCCATTCTAAATACTCTTAGAATGCTGTCTAAGTACCATGATTGGGAAACCACCCAAATCTAGATCTAAAACCATAGATCTAGTAATCAGTATGTCTGATATAATGTCCAAGTCCCATGTGGAGAAACCACTGTGTGACGACCAAAGTATAACCGATCGTGGTATAGGAATATCACTTCCTACTCTGTATATGTCATCCAAATACCAGGACATCACACCCTACTAGCTTCTCAACAGATCCATCCCCTATTCTGATGAAGTCAAACCTATGACTGTCACATCAGAAACAGATGATCTATCTCCGCTACATCTACTTTAGTCTATAAATAGACATAAGCCACCTGTCCACCAATGCTTCCGCTGCTCCCACTGACTACGACAACCCTCTGGCAGATTCATATAGACGTACACTTCTAAAGCCAGTTTAGAACGACGCTATACTCATCCTCCCGCCGGGTCTCGCAGCCTGGAACAACAGCAATGGCAAGTGTGGGTAAACAAGAACCTCCCTGTCACCGTCTTTGAGGCTACCGGAGTACCTCTCGGGTGCCTGAGGTTACCCACCGTATCTGCGGAGTGGCCAATGGAGTGTCAAACCAGATTGAATCTTTAGGTTCCTTTCAAATTTTCAGTAATCGTTTGTGGTTCTGGAATCACTTCCAGTTCTACCATACTCCCACTTCTGTATTCTGAAAAAATCCATTTTTATTAGAACTGTGGCGAGTCTAGAACAATATCACTATTGATCTTCCAGATGGTAGAAAGTCAACCCTCGTCATAGCCTGGGTCAACCCACAAACAACCATTACAGAAATGTTCCTTGAGTTATCCAGAGTCTGGTTTTAAGCATAGGCCGGACAACTCCCCGTACCTTAACATCGTTAAGATATGAACTGTTCTATATCCAATATAGAACCAGAGGCACTGATTTAATTGAACCAGATTCAAATCCTGCAGCTGTCTCCAGTGCATGTCAACTAAATGGAAGGAGGCCGATCGACGTTACTCAACTTAGGAATGCTTCCAATTATGAGTAACCTGAAAGAGAAGCAAGTTCTCTTAATCACTACTATCAAATGAATACCATACTCAAGTATTTACATCTTCGATCAACTTGAAAAATCCTGATACTTGCAAAACCCGGTTCTCTACTTTATCCATATACCTATAACTTCTCAGACTTCGGACCCTGTGTTTCCACGAAACACCTGTCTAAAAACTAGAGAAGTCATAAGTAAACCGAATATAGTACGAGGACCAACCCCTCTGTCCAGATAGACGCTGGACAATATACAATACTCTGTATAAGTCCCTTGAGTCTGATAACTCAATCCCTGTGTCTCGTAGGTTGAAAACTGTACTATGGTTATGAAGAATTACACCGCTGTTTAATGCTCCTTACCTAACCATCCACTGATATAGGTAAATGTCATAGACATAATTTCAAAAAGGTATATCTCACTCTATGAAAATAGACGTACAGATATATCGATTTGAAATTGGTGCATAACAGCGAATATTCAAAACCAAATATTTGCCGACCGGCAAACAGCCCAGGTGATTTCCTCAAATATCACCAATTACAACGAATTCCAATATCTTGAGGACAATCACCTAATTCCCAATAATTTACTCCCACTCATCATCTGTAAATCCATACAGACGTGAGAATCATACCTGGTAAATACATACACTGGAGCAAGATCTGATTGGGAAATCAGTTTTCTTTTAACAGTACACAGCGAAACTGAAACATTGAAATGTTTCGATGGGGTATCCCGGTATTCCTAGTAATACCTCTTCCATTATCCAGATTCACAACTGTAACCATGTAATTCTTTGCTATCTTTCCAAATCCCTTTATATGTCTTTAGTCATTACCTTCTGTACACCCCTTTAGGCCAAATGGTTTTCTTCCTTCCCTACCGTTCGGCACCTGCCTATGGTTTGGAAGAAGACTATCCAATAAGCATAATGGGTGTACTGTCCTAATCCTAGGAACACTCGCAATGAGAGAAGGTGAAGATAAAAGACAACCGAATAAACCTTATTCCTATTTCTCCTGAACCAGAATCCATCCCCGAACTGCAACAAGTTCCTTTCGAGTTCGTATATAACCATACGATGGAGTATCCAATAAACTGTGGATCTTCGTAGTGATACGGAGTGTTCTGGAGAAAGACAAAGGTGATTTAGGATTGGCGAATAAATACTTGGTTTGGTCGTGAATAGCAGTCGCAATTTACTTTGCCCTCTTACTAATCCCTTGATATGTCTTTACTTAATACCTTCTGTACACCATCGTTAGGCTAATTGGTTTTCTTCATTCCCTACCGGTCGTCACCAGCCTAAGGTTTGGAAGAAGACTATCCAATTTGCGTAATAGGTGTACTATCTCCTAAACCAAGGAGTACTCGCAACCTGAGAGAAGGTAAAAGGAAAAGACAACTGAATAGTCCTATTCGTTTTCTCCCGAACCGGAAACCATCCTCGAATAAATTCCTTCGAGTTCGTATATAACCATACGATGGTTTTGTCCAATGGAAGTGGACGTTCGTAGTAATACGGGGTGTCCTGGAGAAAAGGGTAAAAGTAGGAGTGGCAATGAGGTTTGCAACTCTGACAATCCAAAAGCCAGTGTTTAAGAAGGTTCGGTTAATTTTGGTCACTGAGTCATAGTCTTATGGTCGGGTCAATGGTCGCTGCCAAAGAGAGAGAGAAAAGAAACACTCAGCGTGCACTCTATCCTAGATCAGAATGGTTACCAATTTATCTAATCTGGAAACCTCCCACTGTACCATCAAATTCTCCTCCAAACCTGAAAGAAGAATTAGTCGGGATCACCCGAGGAGTAAACCAACTCATCAGTGGGAAACGGGATCCAACTATCATCGCATGATAACGTGACGGAATCCGCTCACGTCATCACACTCCAGAAGGTATGCGCATATCTGGCAAGTTTCAGTTTCTTTAGAAACTCCCGATATGATTTTTAACCCATGCTCTTATGACCTTGACTTTGGCCAACAAATCATAAGTCACATGTAAAGTTCTACCCGTCATTCTCCAGGTTAATTTGAGCCCACCCGTACATACCCTTGACGTAGGCCAAAATAGTAGTACGACTGTCCCAAACCAACGCATCTATCTATGCTACAGATAAATATCCGGCAGCTACCAATCACTATGCCTTGGCGTGAGGTCAAAATTCATAGCTTGAATACTACCAAATATTTAACTGAAATGATGGAGGGCTATGAATGGTTTCTGGCGAAAACCTTTAACGTAATGAACTTGATATCGTTGAAGGAACCGGATAGCTTTTTGAAAATATAGTGACGAAAACCTTTGCTAAAGAGGTCACTCCCGGTGAAGGGATCTCGGCTCTTTCCCCGTAGAATGAGGTGCAGGATATTCCAACTAAATACCACGATGTAAAGCAAAAGTAATCGGCTATGGTGAAGTTATTGCCCTGACGCAAACTTCTGTCCAAGGGGTCACTCCCGGTGAAGGGATCTCGGCCCTTGCCTCGTCGACTGAGGAGCAGGATATTCCAACTGAATACCACGATGCAAAACAAAAGAGAACGTCCTTGCAATAACAGCTTTTTGAAAAGTGTTCCAACAACATCAGAATAGGTTTGTTTTTAACTTGCATTGATCCGAATCAACGCAGTCCCATCAATTGATCACTCCAATAAAGAACGAAAATAATGATGTACGTATATGCCATCCGCATTTGCCACTGGGTCCCGTCATTACCCGTTAGGTTACTTAATTAACGACAGAGCGGGGACTAGACTAGCGCGGATGCAAAACATATACAGCATCTACTAGTATATATATCAATATATAATATTCGCTCAAGGCGTGATAAAATACAACATCACAGAAATGTAATAAGCGTCACAGAACAATACAGATATCTGGGATCCCCGGGTTTCACAGAGCCGCTACTGAAACCCGACGTTCCCCTGGTCGTGTGGATAGCCTGTGCAATGAAATCCTAGACCCCTACGGGCGCGGCAAGTTACCCGCCAAAACCTGAAGCGAGGCAGCCCCCTTCAGCAACGTGAATGGACCACCCGACACTTCACGAAATCCGGTAACTTGGGCACCCCTCCTGGGTCAACCTGTACCTCCCTACGAGTGCGGCGAATAGCCTGCCAATTCTAAAGTGAAGCCCCCTCCATCTCAATGCCATGAGATGCGGGCTTGTTGCCCTCTAGAACCCGGCTATCTGTGCACCCCACCTTGGGGTAATCCTAGTACAGAAAGTAAAATATACATACAACGGGTACATCGACCTCAACCTGGTCGTGCCCCAAAAGAATAATATACAATCAGGCAGTGACGGCAGTCCACATGTCGGACGCTCGCCCCGCAATATCAAATGTACATAATACAACAAAAACTGTACTAGCATTGCACCCAGGCTATCCCCCACGACCAATCCGCAACATCACAGCACAATCACAGAACATCAACGTGAATGTCACGTTCGCAAATCCGTCTAACCGGGCTATAGCAGTTAGACAGGATTTACCGATCAAGTGACATTCATGGTCGCAGATATAATGTAAATACTGTGAACTAATGTGTTTAAAATATTCGATCGATCAAATTTACCCAAGTGGGCCCCAAGCACTACTGTAGCACTCACAGAAAATCTGGGCCCAAAAAGAATGTTCCAAAACCCCTATTTTCAACACAGAGACACTCTGTAGAAATTTGACACACTGAACAGTAAGGACTGCGGCGGAACCGCGGCCCAAGCATGGGTTTGGTCGCTGTTCCACGGTCGTATAGTGTGTTCACGTGATCAAATTTCTACAGAAGTTTTATAATTCCCTGCACATCATTCTGCAATCACCTGAAAAAATTTTGGAGCCAAAAAAAATTCGACAGAAACTGATGCACATGAAAACGCGGTTTTTGGAATTTTGTTCGATCGGAAATGTAAACATATTAGACAAAGCTAGACTAGGTTAATGGCGAGGCTCTGATACCACTGTAAGTGCACGGCGGCGCCCCGGCCGTCAATCCGACGCCGGAATGCGGAAGCGATGATTTACTTTATCTTTTTAAACCGGCACCACCGCGCACTAAAATCCCGGATTGGGCCATTAAACTAGTCCTAGCTAACAAGAGAAAGGGTAGAGAGATATACCGAGCGATCTGTGTCTTTCGGTCTTCTCGTCGTCGTCCCGATTTCCCCGCGGAATCTCCGGTCTCCACCACGTCACCGGAAGGGCACCACATCGCCGGCTTCTTTTACGGGCTCCCACCTCTGGACCGAGGCAACTCGGGCACGAAGTTGGCGAGCCGACGTGCCCAAGAATTGTTGTAGAACAGTGTAGTGCTCTATGTCTCATTTGGGGTTACTTAAAGTTTCCTTTAGTGGAGGTTTGATATGAAAACATTTTGGAGATGAAGTTGGGGATTTTTGCAAGCACAAGAGAACCAAAAATCCCCACCCAAAAAATTGGGCAGCCCCTCCATCTTGCTTGGACGGCCATGGCAAGGAGAGAAAAAGAATGAGGTTGAGAGAATGAGGGAGAGTATGGAGTGTCCAAATGAAAATGAGTATCTCAAAATCAAGAGAGAGAGAGAGGATTATCATTATCAAAAGAAATGATCACAATCAAAGAACCTCACTCCAAAACCCAATCATGAATAACCTTGATTGCTCCAAAACTAACACTTCGACAACCTAATCATCAACAACCATGATGACTCAAAAAGTCAAGCCATGATGAAAAGAAGAAGAAGTCAAATGAAGTCAAATGAGGGTGCAACCATCATGAAGCACTAATATGCAAAGACCACCCTCCAAAATGCTTATTTGCACAATTGCAAATAAGCCCTCCTCCACCAATCTTCAGCCAATGAAAGATACAAAGAAATATGGCCGAAACGGAAAAAAAACTGGCAACTCCAAAAAACTGATCCCGTAATAAATTACAGGAAAACCCCGCTACTGTATATACATACCCGCATTTGTATTCCGACCGAAATACAAATGCAATGAGACAAAATCTACACTGTACTATACTAGGATCCGGCTCAAACCAAAGCCCGCTAGTATTATCCGTCCGATCCTGATCCGTGCAATACCGCACGTATCTGATCGAACCCTGCCATATCTCCATACGGCCTCTACAGCGTTTGGCCCGAAACTTGAGCAACTGTCTGTGGGGGACTCTAAAGACTCGTCAATACTATGGCTGCGGATTTAACCACTAGCACGTCAGAGGTATTAGCCATACGTGACGGGCTACCAGCTATTGACCAAAAGGGACGTCGATGAGCGAACTCATCCCGACACCCTACTGAGCCTGTCAGTGACAATATCCGTACAGTCTGGTCCGTTCGTCTATGAGCATCGCATGGTGGGCCTAGGGGGTTTGTAAAAGTCAGACCCCTAAAAGCGGTACAAGTCGTGTCGGAGTGTAGCCCAGAACACCCTGAGATACTACTGGAATACTTACCAGTAAATCTCCTGCCTTGGCCAAGGACTTCGTGTAATGGCTCTCCTAGACACAGCGCGACCTCACCCCCAATACCGGGAGAGAAGAACCCCTGAAGATCTGCTCACTGCTTCCATGTGGCTCGGGACTGTACCCAACTAAAACCTGTTTGCACGTCTCCTTTGAGCGTGGTAGGGTAGTAATCAAAGTACAGTGGGAACTCACACGAGACAAATGACGATCCTCAGGTCAATGAACTAACCTGTACACATGTCACCAGGGAACTGCTATATGACGTCAGGTATAAGACCAACTAGCATGTTCCCGGCGAGTCATGTCCGGTGTACTCATAACCCAATGAGCACCTGTATACATCTTAGGTGAAACAACTGACACCAGTGGCTTGTGAGACCAGCCACCGCCCCTCGTCGGGGTCTCGACTGTATACACTAGTCTACTCTGGATTATCGATGCCCTGTCTCGAAACTCCCATGACTAGGGACCTTTTAAGGATGTGCTTATAGACTACCAGCTCCCACGTATATGATCGCCCTCATACTGCTGGCAGTCAAGCATGAATCCTAGGGGCTCTATCAACGTGCAATAGTGACCTGTAAGGTCACCTAAAGCAGTACACGATGATAAAGGTAAATCAGATAGCATACTATCATCTTGAGTAAGACTGTCCTCCTGGGATAGGTCCTCCCTCAATCATTGCAATCGTGTGCCTGTGATCCAATAATTGACTCTGAGGGCACTATCTCCAACATAAGGAACCTCCTTGAGAGGAACCGGAGCCGTGGCCAGACGCATGCCTCCAACAGCAGAGGCCTGGGATCAGAATGCGCCAAGTCGTCGGGATACCACGACCGACTCGACACCCTTGAGAAGAAGATCGAGGGTCTGCATCGGGAGGGTCACTGTTCGAGCGACGGGGCTAAGTACGCTGCCGACTCGCTCACCAAACCATTCACCGAGGAGCTGCTCGCCGTCCACGTCTCCTCCCGCAACAAGCCCCCAAAGGTCTCCCTCTTCGACGGCAAATCTGACCCGAAGGACCACTTGGATGCATTCACCGCGGGAATGAGATTCCAAGACCACTCTGACGCCGCCCAGTGCTGAGCTTTCCCGGCCACTCTCATCCGCTCTGGGCGAGATTGGTTCCGAGGACTCGGGCCGTGCTCGATCTCAACCTTCGACGAGCTGGCCACACAATTCTTTGGCTACTTCGTCGGGAACAGGCGGCAGAAGCGCACAGTCGACCATCTCTTCACGATCAAGAGTGGGGACAAGGAGACGTTCAAAGCATACGTCACCCGCTTCTACAACACCCTTCTCGAGGTCCCAGAGCACCGGGATGAGACGGTCATCACGGCTCTGAGGTCTGGTCTTAGGCACAAGGAATGGTTGCGCTCCTTTGCATTAGTGCAACCTAAGACCATGGCCGAGGTAAAGGCCTGGACTGAACGCGAGGTCTAGCTCGAATCCGAGGTGAATGCAAACCTCCCCCGGGCCGAGCAATCCGACCAAAAGAAGAGGGCAAGAGAAGAGAGAAGGGGACCTGAGCGGCAAAAACCTTACCTCCCAAAATTCCAGGAGTACACCCCGCTCAACGTCTTCCAGGCGGTGCTACTAGAGGAGGCTAAGGGTGAGGGGTTCTTCAAGCTTCCCCCAGTCCCGCGAATGGCCTCAAAGTGAACCCGGGGCCCCTACTGCGGCTTTCATAGGTCGCTGGGCCAATCAACGGAGAGCTACAAACAACTCCAAGACTATATTGAAGAGCTCATTCATTCGGGGCACCTCCCAGCGTACCTGAGGGATAAGCGGCAAGCTGACCGCGAGTAGGAGCAGCGTCCCCCTCCAGCCGAGCTGACCATCGGCCAGATCATGGTAGTGTCAGCGGAGGATATGCCCGGCACCCACGCAGCTCGGTACCTTATGCCAGGCATAAATGCCAACAGACATCCGGGGGGCTCGAGCTGCACGAATAAGAACATTTACTAGCATGTATTTTCTTTTCAGAGCAATGTACATCTTTCTTGAGATCTTTTGTTTATATAATAAAGAGATCAATAGAGCATTGCAGAAAAGAAAAGGAGTTTTATTCGTTCAAGAGGTACTATAGGCTCCTCAGCCGTACATAAAAAAAAGAGAAGATTACAATAGCGGGGGAATAGGGTGCAGAGAACACTGCTCGTGGTACTCTAACGATATTTCCGCCAGCCGAGCCCTCTCGGCATCCAGCCTCTGCCTTCGATCCCCCCCGCGAGCGTCGGCATCGTGCCTCAATTGGTAGCACTCGCGAACAAGCGCTTCCGAGCTGTCTAGCCGACTCGTAGAGATCAGGCCAAACCGCCTCAGAAACCTTAGCTTGCCTATGGCCTCGTCGAATAGCATTTCAGATAAGGGGTTGTAAAGCCCGGGCGACACCCTCCAGATGGAGTACATCAACAGCCGAAGGAAGGAGGACCGCCGGGGGAGCAATCGGCCGAAATGGTCCTCAACCCAGCCTATTACCAACTGCACCGTGTCCTCAGTGCAGTACGGGTCGTAGAGGTAGACATCCTCAAAGTTTATGATATCTTCGATGGTGAAAGGGAAGTCCTGCATTCTTGCATTTTGGGTGTGGGGGAAGGAGTCATCAACAATCGCTCCATTTTATAGCCCACAACGACCCCGGAGTTCAACGGTCGCCCGCAACTGTGCCGCCACGTGGCAGACACCGCTCGTGGCACGTGTCAATCACGAATGTCCATCTTCCTGAAGCCCTCACGCAGAGGCGGCCCAGCAGCTACCCTGCTCGGCCATCCCTGGCTGGTAGCTTCCCTGCTCCATAACGCCAGGGATCAAAGCCCTCACCAAGAGGCAGCCCTGCAGCTACCCTGCTCGGCTATCCCTGGCCGGTAGCTTCCCTACCACACAACGTCAGGGATCAAAGCCCTCGCCAAGAGGCAGCCCTGCAGCTACCCTGCTCGGCTATCCCTGGCCGGTCGCTTCCTTACCCTACAACGCCAGGGATCAAAGCCCTCGCAAGAGGCAGCCCTGCATCTACCATGCTCGGCTATTCCTGGCCGGTAGCTTCCCTACCCCACAACGCTAGGGATCAAAGCCCTCACCAAGAGGCACCGAACAACAACCCTGCTCGGCTATCCCTGGCTGGTAGCTTCCCTACCCCACAACGCTAGGGATCAAAACCCTCACCAAGAGGAAGCCCTGCAGCTACCCTGCTCGGCTATCCTTGGCCTGTAGCTTCCCTACCACACAACGCCAGGGATCAAAGCCCTCGCAAGAAGCAGCCCTGCAGCTACCCTGCTCGGCTATCCCTGGCTGGTAGTTTCCCTACCCCACAATGCCAGGGATCAAAACCCTCGCAAGAGGAAGCCCTGCAGCTACCCTGCTCGGCTATCCCTGGCTGGTAGCTTCCCTACCCCACAATGCCAGGGATTAAAGCCCTCGCCAAGAGGCACCGGGAAGCAACCCTGTTCGGCCATCCTTAAGGACAAAAAGCCCTTGCCAAGAGGCACCGGGAAGTAACCTTGCTCGGCCATCCTTAGTATGCCACTTATGGCCCCTCCTGCGCTAAGGATGAAATGCCCTCGCAAGAGGCAACCGAACCCGCCCTTGCTCGGTTATCCCTGCCTGGTAGCACCCTACCCTAACAAACCAGGGATCAAAGTCCTCCCAGAGTCAACCGGACCTGCCCTTGTTCGGTTATCTCTGGCTAGTAGCTCTCTACCAAACCAAGGGTCAAAGCCATCACCAAGAGGCACTGGGCAGTAACCCTGCTCTGCCCATCCTTAAGGATCAAAGCCCTCGCAAGAGGCAACCGGGCCCGCCCTTGCTCGGTTATCCCTGGCTGGTAGCTCCCTACCCCAACAAACCAGGGACCAAAGCCCTCGCCAAGAGGCACCGAGCAGCTACCGTGCTCGGCCATCCTTAGCAGGCCGCTTACGGCCCCTCCCGCGCTAAGGATCAAAGCCCTCGCCAAGAGGCACCGAGAAGCAACCCTGCTCGGCCCCATCCTTAGTAGGCCACTCACGGCCCCTCACGCGCTTAGGATCAAAGCCCTCGCAAGAGGCAACCGGGCCCGCCCTTGCTTGGTAATCCCTGGCTGGTAGCTCCCTACCCCAAGAAACCAGGGATCAAAGCCCTCGCTAAGAGGCACCGAGCAGCTACCCTGCTCCACACCATCCTTAGTAGGCCACTCACGGCCCCTCCAACAACTGAGGAACATGAACTCAACAAGAGGCATCCGGTTACGTCTAAGCAATCTCCACCTCGACTTCGGGGCCGTGGAGATACCGTCTTTGCACCGGTCTTTGCACACTCGGTAATCGAACGATCCAACTCGATGTGTGACCGCTAGACAAAGAACCGACGCAAAATGAAGACAGTCTGTGCAAATACAAGTATCTACCAACAAAAGGAAGTACAAGCACAAACACTGCTGCGAAAAAAAAAATCTTTATTCAAAGAGTCAAGAGTCTTTACAAGGGTATTATGGGCTCCCCAGCCTTACAAAAATGCCCAAAGACCTACAAAATACCCTAGGTGGTGTAACACCTGAGTTCATTTATACCAATTCCAGTTTCATTATTTACTTATCCATGGTCTATTCTTGATTTATCGTGTTTGGGTCTAATGGTAGTTACTTGGTACATTGCATTTGACCCGACCCGCTTGCTTGAAGCTGTTTGACTCTTAATTATAAATTATCTTGACTGGTTGCATGAACTAGTACACCTCATGACTTAGTTTATACTGATATTTTATTTAGCATCGCATCTTTTGCATATAACAATTTAAATCACGTAAAATAAATTAAAATTGCATTTCATGGCCTGCATGGTACCCCTAACCCTGAGGTAGCGTCCTTGCATCGTGTGCTTGTCCCGTTCAGTGAAACGGACGTGTTTGGATGGCTATGCACATGTGCGTGCGTCCGCTCTTGGGGGTATGCATTTCTATTGCATAATCCATCAGTTTAATTTTTTGGAACTTACTAATAATTTTCTTATTTCAAATCCAAAATTTTGGACCCGACCCGAGCGCATTTCTGAATTATTTTGTATCCCGCCAAATTCTAATGTTTTCAATTTCTTTTAATTTGTTAGTGAATATCTTTGCTAAAACTTATATCACAGTTCACAGAAAATATTTTTAACCATAAAAATCCTTTTTAAACTTTTCCCCCAACCAATCGCAATCCTCTTTACTCCATGGGCCCCATCACCGAATCTCCCCTTCTCTTATTTTTTTTTACCAATCAGAAAACCCCTCATATTTTACAGGCCCCACCGTCTCTCCCTCCCTCTCTCTCTCTTTCTTTCTCTTTCTCCTTCTCTCTCCTCCCTCCTCCGCAGCTCTCTCTCTTTCTCCCCCTTCTCTTTCTCTCTCCCCTCGCATCCACTCTCTCTTCTCTCGCGATCACTATTCCCTTCTTGGATCCCGTCATCGCCTCTCCCCTACCATCACCTCCCTCATTGTATTTGCTTCTTCCCTCGTTAAAACCCACAGCTTCCCTTCTTCCTTCAACCCAATAACCCGTCACTCGCCCCTCGCCGCCACCATCTCGATCTCCCCTCGACCTCATTTCCACCGCGGGTGCCTCGTCTTCATCGTCGCCAACTTCTCCTTCCTCAGCTAACACCAGGCACTCTCTCTCCGTTCATCCTCGATGCCTTCATCCTCCATCTCTTTGACCTCGCCTTCTTTCTCATCTTCCTCCTCGCCACTGCCTTCCCCGACTCCATCACCATCACTAAACCTCTATCTTCATCTTGCAGACCCAGTCTTTCCCTCGCCTACAGTCCTTCACCGAGCCCATACTCAACCCATCGCCATCATCTCTCCTCATCAACCGGGCACCCAATCCCCAAGCCAACACCAAGCAACCACTATCCCTCAAACCTTGACCTGATTAGCACTCCCCCTCGCCGACAGAACACTCACATCACCGCCATCGTCTTCATCTTCCTTTCCCAACCGAGAGCACCGACACCATCTCCGATCTCACTCATCTTCTTTATCCAAACCTTAGCCTTTACCCATCGCCCTCGTCTTCGTCCCTTTTTTCACCCCACTGCCGGCACTTCCTAGAAATGCACCTTAGACCACCGCATCTTTCACTGCAGCCACCAATCCCTTTACTCCCGATGTCCTCACCTTGCCTGCACTGAATTCGAACCTTGAGCACACAATCTCTATCGCCACTTTGTCTTCATCACCGAGTACACTATCGCGGCAGCACCTGAGTCAAGGCCCTTGCTACCACAGCCTAGCACAATCGAGATCCAGAAACCGAGCCCAGATTCTGGTCGTAGTTCAAGTCCTGATCTTTTATCGCACTGGGTTCTTATGTCATCGTGTTATTTACCTGATCATCGTCTCCAGGAAAGTACACCTTGCTACATGCTAAATAATATATATTACATATACAATAATGGCACTCAAAACCCGTAATTTAACTTTAGTACCATAATTTCCCTTTTTCGTGTTCAATGTCGTGTTATATCATTTTAGCTTTCAAACTTGAAACCTACTGTTTGCATTTACTTTATTAAACCTAATAACCACATTTATATGTTTAATCACATTTTGACATAGCCTATGGTATCTTTCTATAGTTTTAATCCATCGGACACTTGTGCGCATTTAAACCAGTTTTTGCTGTAACTTCATCCAGTGAATCTATTTATAGGTCATTACATCCCTGGAAATTCTTAATATTGGTTAACATGATTTAACGGCCATGAATGTCACTTTGTATTCATATAATGTTGAAACCGGCTCTGAACCACAACTGATAACCGTACTGCTAATTAATTGAATCTGCTTTATTGTTTAATTCATTGCTTAGATTATATTGTTGATAACCATGCTTGATTGCTTATAACCATGATTATGCTAGTTGATTATGAGCACCCACATAATATCTGGTATACCCTGACATGACTTGCTACACATATTACCTGACCCGACATGGTACCGTACACTAATTGACTCGACCTGATGTACTATGGCTTGACCCGTTACTTGATCTCGTGTCTAATGCCAACAAACCTGACATGTATTCCCCATGGACCGTTCCTGTTGTCTATCCAGACAAACCTGCTCTTACCTGATCCTGTGTTGGCATTAGTTCTTGATTACTGAATACCTGACTTGACATACATAACTTGGGGGTATGGGGAAATCAATAAAACCTGACTTGTAACTCAACAGTTCGATACCTGTTCTGATCAGTCTTACGGGCTAGGCCAGCCCCGGAGTGATGATGCTGACATCACTCGTCTGTACCTGCTACCTTTTACTGCCTAGCGGCACGTCTCGGTTTCAGCCCGAGAGTCTGTAGACCATGGTCCCGGGCATGCACGGGATACTATTGAGTTACATCGATGATTAATCAAATTGATTTCACAGACTTGAGAGTAGATAACCAACTGACCAGTTTAGTTTACTCACCGCATGCTACCTTTCACTGCCCTGATTTAGATTGCTTTACACCTGCTTTACCATTTATGATTATACTTGCATGTCTTGCTACCCTGTTTACATATTGTTGCTTGATGTTATGACGCGCTGACGTCTGGGTTTTGTATGGCCCAGATCTTTCTATCTTTGTTGCAGACTGATCAGGAGTATTGCCGCTGTTAGACCGAGCGGTGAAGTTCCTGTCGGTATGTAGTTTTACTTTCCAGGTGTTTCATTATTGTATCTTTTGCTTCCGCATATCATTATTTCTTGACTCATTCATTCTGGCTCATGGACATGTAATAGATAGTTTAGTTTACTTTCCTGTTCTTGATATCTCTACAGCCGTAATGTGACTGTGGAGGGATTTTCCCTATCCACACGTAGCATGGTTGGCTATGTCACGTGCCCATCTTAGCGTACTCTGGGAAGCGGGGTGTGACATGTTTCTTTTGGTATCAGAGCATAGGTTAGTCGGGTTGATTCTTTTGTAGTTGGGTATTGTACCCAATACACGAACCAGAATACCCGTGTTTAGGAAATATGTCCTGCCACCTTACCGTTTTACCGTTTTTGAATCAAGTTCTTCCTGATTATATCTTTTACGATGTTCAAACTTCCTTTGCATATCGACTCGAAAACCTGATTCCTTGTTATCTCTAGGACTTTGACGACTTGGGTCGAGTTATGTAATTGTGCCCATGAACTGCAGCATGGTTACAATGCGGTACTCTATTTAAGTAATTTGGAGTCCTGGTCTTGATTCACTTCCATATTCCATGATCGTTGTACTACCCTGTCCCTCTCGGTTTCATTGCTTACCAGTTATTGTTTCATCGCCAGCTTGAATCATGTTTACCGTAGTTAACCCTCTTCAGTATCTTGACTTCGGATGAAGTCATTTCAATATCTTACTTGTTCTTGTTTTCCCCGCATTAGGACTATTCAATCCTAGTGCGTTCCCTTGTTTGTTGTTGTCTTGGGAATGGATTTTCGCGGCACTTTCCATGCTCATATTGATTGTAAGGAAAGGAAAGTAATTCTCCAGATTCCTGGACATCCGGAAGTTGTTTTGCTGGAGGAAGCGGTTCTGTCGGGCCAATCGAGTTTAGGGCTAGGCCGACAAATAAGATTCTTTCGTAGATGGAAGTTGATAAGAAGGAAGCACCGGCTATAGTTCGAGAATTCATGGACGCGTTCGAGGACATCTCGGGTTACCGCAAAACGAGATGTGAAGTTCGCGATTGATCTTGTTCCTGGTGCAGCTCAAATCTCATAGGCGTATTATCTAATGGCACCATTGGAATTGGAAGAAGTCAGGAAGTAGGTTACCGAATCACTTAGGAAGGGTTGGATTCGCAGCAGAAATTTAATTTGGGAAGCTCCAGTTCTTCTAGTAAAGAAGATGATGTCACGAGGAGGATATGCATCGATTATCGAGAAGTAGACCGGGTGATTATTGAGAACAAGTACCCGATCCCTCGCATTGGCGAAGTGTTTGAGCAGCTTGGTGGCGTGAGGGTATTCTCGAAGTTGATCTGCAATCCGGATGCCATCAGGTCCAAGTTAAATCAAAAGATATTTGCAAGACTGCGTTCCGAACTCGGTATGGACATTACGAGTATTAGTGATGACTTTCGGAGTAACGAATGCACCGGCGATATCTATGGACTTGATGAATTGAATCCTTTCACCATTCTTAGACCAGTTTATAGTGGTGTTCGCTGAGGATATTCTGTTCTACTCGAGGAGCGTTGGAGAGCATGCAGAACACTTGAAGATCGCACTGCAGACATTGAGGCAAGAAAGATTTCATGCGAAGATGAGCAAGTGCAAGTTTTGGCTTGCAGAAGTAAAGTTTTGGACATATCATAGCTGGAGATGAAATCGCCATTTACCAGGGAAGATCGCAACAGTTCAAGACTGGCCGATTCCGAAGAACGTTGTAAAGATCGGAAGTTTCTTGGACTTGCAGGATACTACAGAAGGTTCGTAGAGAATTTCTGCTCGTTTGGCTGAGCATCTGACCAAGCTTACGCACAAGAAGGTACCATTTGTGTGGATGAATAAGTGTGCGTTAGCCTTTGAGGCGTTGGAACAAGGTTTGATAACCGCTTTTTTTTACCAGACAGTTCCGGAGAATTGGTGTTTCGCAGCAACGCATCCGGGAAAGGATTGGGATGTATTTTGGTGCAGCATGGGAGGGTTACAACTTACGCATCAAGACAGTTGAAGACCCATGAGAAGAATTACTCAACTCATGACTTGGAGCTAGCAGCTGTGATTTTTTTGCTTTGAAGATTTGGTGGCACTACTTGTTGGGCGAAAGGGTCGAAGTATTCACCGATCATAAAAGCCTAACGTACGTGTTCGCTCTGAAGGAGCTAATTGTGAGGCAACCTAGATGGGTGGAGCTGATGGCTGACTACGATCTTGATCTTAAGTACCATCCGGGAAAGTTAAGGTTGTGACCGGATGCGCTTAGTCGGTTACCAGCAATTCAGATGTTGACTGCACAAAAAAAGGGGAACTTACCGAAGACTTCGAAGATTCAATTTGGAGGGTGTGCTACCGCATTATTGGGGACAGTTGATGCGACAGCAAGTACAGTCGTCGTTGATCGAAATTTTTTTTTGAACAACAAAATTGCAGGACCCAAGATTTCAGAAGTTTCAAGAACAGGTTGAAGTTGGACTTCGAACGGAGTTAGTGGTTCATGAAGAGGGTTCGTTGTGATAGTTGTGTGTGTGCGCCAATGGGGGTATTCACGAAGAAGTTATGAAGAAGGCACACAGTTCCGCATATTCCGTACATCCGGGAGGCATGAAGATGTACCGAGATATACGACACCATTTCTAGTGAGTAGGCATGAAACGGGAGTTGCCCGCTTTGTGGCAAAGTGCTTGGTGTGTCAGCAAGTTAAAGCTGAACATCAAGGGTTGCTGGTTTATTGCAACCACTTCCGATTCCTCAGTAGAAGTGGGAACATATGACCATGGATTTCATGACAGCTCTACCGCGGAGTCCAAAAGGCAACAATGCAGTTTGAGCGATTGTTGATCTATTGACCAGGGCAGCTCACTTCATACCGTTTCGAGTTGGTCAGTCAACGGAAGCGTCAGCAGAACGGTACATGCAGGAGATTGTGAGATTGCATGGAGTACCGGTAAGCATCGTGTCCGACCGAGACACTCGTTTCTTATCACACTTTTAGAGGAGCTTACAAGAATGTTTGGGGACTCGATCGAAGTTTATCACAGCTTATCATCCTCAAACAGATGGCCAGTCGGGGAGAACGATCCAAATTCTTGAAGACATGTTGAGAGCTTACATGTTGGACTTCAAGGGTTCATGGGAGGATCATCTACAATTGGTGAAGTTTTCTTACAACAATAGTTTCCAGGCAACTATTCAGATGGCTCCATTTGAAGCTTTGTATGGTCGCAATGTCGTTCACCTGTTTGTGGTGACGATGTCAGTGAACGAAGATTGTTGGGACCGGATTTGGTCGTGCAAACAGTTGAGAAGGTTAACACAATCCGGAATCATGTGAAGGCAGCACAAGACCGACAGAAGAGTTGGGCTGATACGTCGAGAGAACCTCTAGAGTTCGCGGTGGGTGATTTAGTATTCTTGAAGATGTCAACGACTAGAGGGGGATCCGTTACGGAAGTCGAGGAAAGTTTAGTCCTCAATTCGTTGGACCTTTTAAGATTTTGGGGCGTATTGGAGAAGGCGCATCGTTTGGTGTTACCGAAATCTTTGGAGAATGTTCATGATGTGTTTCTTATATCTCAACTCCGTAGGTATGCCCGAGATGAAATACTTGTATTGGGTCTTTCGGAGCAGACTGTACGAGAAGATTTAACCTTTAAGGAGCGACCGATGTAAATTGTGGATCGAAGTGAAAGGGTTCTTATGAACTAAGTTATCCCTCTCGTGCTTGTTTCTTGGAGTAATCGCTTGCATGGAGAACCAACTTGGGAACGAGAAGATGAAATCCGGCAGAAGTTTCCACATCTATTCTTGAGATTTCTTGTTGTTTATCATATCTTGTTCTTGGAATTTCGAGGACGAAATTCTTTGTAGTTGGGTATAATGTAACACCCGAGTTCATTTATACCAATTGCAGTTTCATTATTTACTTATCCATGGTCTATTCTTGATTTATCGTGTTTGGGTCGAATGGTAGTTACTTGGTACATTACATTCGACCCGACCCGCTTGCTTAAATCTGTTTGACTCTTAATTATAAATTATCTTGACCGGTTGCATGAACTAGTACACCTCATGACTTAGTTTATACTGATATTTTATTTAGCATCGCATTTTTTGCATATAACAATTTAAATCACGTAAAATAAATTAAAATTGCATTTCATAGCCTGCATGGTACCCCTAACCCCGAGGTAGCGTCCTTGCATCGTGTGCTTGTCCCGTTCAGTGAAACAGACGTGTTTGGATGGCTACGCACACGTGCGTGCGTCCGCTCTTGGGGGTATGCATTTCTATTGCATAATCCATCAGTTTAATTTTTTGGAACTTACTAATAATTTTCTTATTTCAAATCCAAAATTTTGGACCCGACCCGAGCGCATTTCTGAATTATTTTGTATCCCGCCAAATTCTAATGTTTTCAATTTCTTTTAATTTGTTAGTGAATATCTTTGCTAAACCTTATATCACAGTTCACAGAAAATATTTTTAACCATAAAAATCCTTTTTAAGCTTTTCCCCCAACCAATCGCAATCCTCTTTACTCCCTGGGCCCCATCACCGAATCTCCCCTTCTCTTATTTTTTTTAACCAATCAGAAAACCCCTCATATTTTACAGGCCCCACCGTCTCTCCCTTTCTTTCTCTCTCTCTCTCTCTCTTTCTTTCTCTTTCTCCTTCTCTCTCCTCCCTCCTCCGCAGCTCTCTCTCTCCCCCCCTTCTCTTTCTCTCTCCCCTCACATCCACTCTCTCTCCTCTCACGATCACTATTCCCTTCTTGGATCCCGTCACCGCCTCTCCCCTACCGTCACCTCCCTTCATTGTATTTTCTTCTTCCCTCGTTAAAACCCACAGCTTCCCTTCTTCTTTCAACCCACTAACCCGTCGCTCGCCCCTCACCGCCACCATCTCGATCTCCCCTCGACCTCGTTTCCACCGTGGGTGCCTCATCTTCATCGTCGCCAACTTCTCCTTCTTCAGCTAACACCAGGCACTCTCTCTCTGTTCATCCTCGATGCCTTCATCCTCCATCTCTTCGACCTCGCCTTCTTTCTCATCTTCCTCCTCGCCACTGCCTTCCCCGACTCCATCACCATCACTAAACCTCCATCTTCATCTTGCAGACCCAGTCTTTCCCTCGTCTACAGTCCTTCACCGAGCCCATACTCAACCCATCGCCATCATCTCTCCTCATCAACCGGGCACCCAATCCCCAAGCCAACACCAAGCAACCACTATCCCTCAAACCTTGACCTGATTAGCACTCTCCCTCGCCGACAGAACACTCACATCATAGCCATCGTCTTCATCTTCCTTTCCCAACCGAGAGCACCGACACCATCGCCGATCTCACTCATCTTCTTTATCCAAACCGTAGCCTTTACCCATCGCCCTCGTCTTCGTTCTTTTTTTCACCCCACCGCTGGCACTTCCTAGAACTGCACCTTAGACCACCGCATCTTTCACTGCAGCCACCAATCCCCTTACTGTCGATGTCCTCACCTTGCCTGCACTGAATTCGAACCTTGAGCACACAATCTCTATCGCCACCTTGTCTTCATCACCAAGTACACTATCGCGGCAGCACCTGAGTCGAGGCCCTTGCTACCACAGCCTAGCACAATCGAGATCCAAAAACCGAGCCCAGATTCTGGTCGTAGTTCAAGTCCTGATCTTTTATTGCACTGGGTTCTGATGTCGTCGTGTTGTTTACCTGATCATCGTCTCCAGGCAAGTACACCTTGCTACATGCTAAATAATATATATTACATATACATTGATGGCACTCTAAACCCGTGGTTTAACTTTAGTACCATAATTTCTCCTTTTCGTGTTCAATGTCGTGTATATCATTTTAGCTTCCAAAGTTGAAACCTACTGTTTGCATTTACTTTATTAAACCTAATAACCACATTTATATTTTTAATCACATTTTGACATAGCCTATGGTATCTTTCTATAGTTTTAATCCATCGGACACTTGTGCGCATTTAAACCAGTTTTAGCTGTAACTTCATCCAGTGAATCTATTTATAGGTCATTACATCCCTGGAAATTCTTAATATTGGTTAACATGATTTAACGGCCATGAATGTCACCTTGTATTCATATAATGTTGAAACCGGCTCTGAACCACAACTGATAACCGTACTGCTAATTAATTGAATCTGCTTTATTGTTTAATTCATTGCTTAGATTATATTGTTGATAACCATGCTTGATTACTTATAACCATGATTATGCTAGTTGATTATGAGCACCCACATGATATCTGGTATACCCTGACATGACTTGCTACACATATTACCTGACCTGACATGGTACCGTACACTACTTGACTCGACCTGATGTACCATGGCTTGACCCGTTACTTGATCTTGTGTCTAATGCCAACAAACCTGACATGTATTCCTCACGGACCGTTCCTGTTGTCTATCCAGACAAACCTGCTCTTACCTGATCCTGTGTTGGCATTAGTTCTTGATTACTGAATACCTAACTTGACATACATAACTTGGGGGTATGGGAAAATCAATGATGAAACCTGACATGTAACTCAACTGTTCGATACTTGTTCCGATCAGTCTTACGGGCTAGGCCAGACCCGGAGTGACGATGCTGACATCACTCGTCTGTACCTGCTACCTTTTACTGCCTAGCGGCACGTCTCGGTTTCAGCCCGAGAGTCTGTAGACCGTGGTCCCGGGCATGCACGGGATACTATTGAGTTACATCGATGATTCATCAAATTGATTTCACAGACTTGAGAGTAGATAACCAACTGACCAGTTTAGTTTACTCACTGCACGCTACCTTTCACTACCCTGATTTAGATTGCTTTACACCTGCTTTACCATTTATGATTATACTTGCATGTCTTGCTACCCTGTTTACATATTGTTGCTTGATGTTATGACGCGCTGACGTCTGGGTTTTGCATGGCCCAGATCCTTCTACCTTTGTTGCAGGCTGATCAGGAGTATTGCCGCTGTTAGACCGAGCGGTGAAGTTCCTGTCGGTATGTAGTTTTACTTTCCAGGTGTTTCATTATTGTATCTTTTGCTTCCGCATATCATTATTTCTTGACTCATTCATTCTGGCTCATGGACAAGTAATAGATAGTTTAGTTTACTTTCCTGTTCTTGATATCTCTACAGCCGTAATGTGACTATGGAGAGATTTTTCCTATCCACACGTAGCATGGTTGGCTATGTCACATGCCCATCTTAGCGTACTCTGGGAAGCGTGGCGTGACAGGTGGCAAAAAGAAGAAAAAACCCTGAAGACAAGGGGCTTCAGGCCTCAGGGCCGGGCGCGATACCGATGAGCTCGACGTCCACCAAAACTTAGGATGCGTCCATCACAGGAGCCTCGGCATCACCCTCGCCGAGAGTCCCTTCCCCGACAACGCTCCCCGGGGCATCCCCCTGCTCGTCATCCCCGTGGGGATATTCTGCTCGAAGCTCTTCATCAGCAAACTCTGGAACTCGGGCCTTGACGGAGTCGACAACCTCATGCCAGATAAGGGTGTCGGCCGAGGCAAAGACAGTGTAGAGCTGCTCCGACTTCTGGAAGTTCTCCACCGCCTTGAGGTCGGCCCTCTTCACTGCCTCTACCACAGCCCCCAGCTCCTTTTGGAGGATGCTCACTGATTTCTTCATGGTGCCGACAAGCACCTCGGAGCCCTGAAGCTTGGCCTCGGCGGCCTGGAGGAACTTGGCCACCTCATGCTTCAAGGCGGCCACCTCATGCTTCGTGGCCGCCGCCTCCTTCTTCACTGCCGCCGCCTCCTGCTTCGCGGCCGCCGCCTCTTGCCTCCTGGCAGCCACCTCATCCTCGAGGGCAGCGACCTTCTCCATCGCCGCCTCCAGCTCTCGCTTCGAGCTCTCCCCCAGCGAGGAGAGCTCGCCCATGGCTCGCATCGCCGGGGCTATCTCCTCCTCCTCCATCCGAGCGACGATAGAGACGTGCTGGAGGACCTGAAGAAATTGGAGGGGGGTCAGAAGGAAAAAGGGGCACCAAATCTCGCAAACAATGAGACGTTGTACGAGCGCTAACCTGTAGGGCCTCTTGGGCGATGGAAGCCAGTTGAGCCTTCAGCGTCCCCCCAGCGACCCATCCCCCGGCTGACCTCTCTATGTCGTGTAGCAAGCTGTCAGCGACGGGAAGCCCTGAGGGCACCTCGAAGCGGAGCTCCCCCTCATACAGTAAGATCGGAGAGGCCGGGGTCTGCAGAACTGTTCGGGGGAACCTCTTGAGAGACGACGGCGGAAAGCTCGTCTCCACCTCCAAAGCTCGGATGTCCTCTCCCCGAGCCCTCTTTCTTCTCGGCAACTGGCTGGGCCCCAAGGCGCGATCTGCACTCGATCCCCTTTTTCGGCTTGCGCATAGCTGCTCAGAGGAGGCCCGCGTCCATGGTTTCTGCATAAGACAAGATATAGTGGAATCAGCGACACAAGCAAAGTAAAAACAAATACCAGCTCCTAACTTACCGACGAACTGGGCGGGGCTGAGCCCAGCCCAACTGAAGGCCCGCTCAGAAAGCAGCACATCAGCCCGAGGAATAGACTTCCATGCCACCACTCTCGCCGCGTCGGGGTCATTGGACAGATTTCCCTGCCAGCACCTATTCCTAGACCACTGGACGGGTACGGGCCAGTCCTCACCCTCTGGCGGCCCGACGAAGAAAAACTTCTTCTTCCAATCGTGGATGGAAGAAGGCAGGACGACAACCCCTGACCCGGCTACACTCCCCCGCTGTTTCCTAAAGGAGAGGTAAACCCACCCCGGGTCGCCCGCACGAGTTCTAGGGTGACTTTTATAAATAAGGGAGGAGGCGAGGATGGACAGACTAAAGGGGATCGTATGCAACTTCAGCCGGACCAGGAACCCAAGGAGAATTCTCTAGGAGTTCGGCACCAGCTGGCCCGGGGCTAACCCAAAATAATTTAACGCAGCTACAACCTCGGGAGAGAAAGACAGGCGCATTCCGGCCCAGAGGGCTTCTAGGTACAAGGCGATCTCTCTACCCCTCACCTGATCTGCCCTCTCTCCTTCCTCGGCACATCGCAGCGTGTTGCCGGAGGGAATATGGAAACGAGCCCAAGCGGTGGCAAGCTCGTCCTTACATCTTGCTGAGGACGACGCACCAGGCGCGTCCGCCGCCACAGCTCCCGGAAATTCCCCAGACGCGCGCCCCCGGGGAGAGGATCTGACCCCAACTTCCCGAGGGGGCTCCAACCCAGGGGAAGAATCCCTAGTATCTACCCCTACGATATCTATAGACTCCTCAAAACAAGACATCTAACATGATGGGAAGAAATCCTTGAGAAGAGAAAACGCTGAGATCCGACCTAAAGGGGAGAGCGTCGAGCTAACAAGACTCAGAATCAGGAAAATGGGAAGAGAGAGAGATCCTTAAACAGGCCTCCCCTCGATTATACAGCCAGCGTCCTCATCCAATGGCGACGGTCGACTCCTGCCAAAACGGTTCGCTGCACTCAACGGCCACGATCGCTCCACCTATCGCAAGCACATTGGCAGCGTCCCATCGGATGCCAGAAGCCTTCAGCACGTCACATCAGCCAACCGACACCTGACACATGGCCCGTCGCTTCACCAAAGAGCACACGATCTGACACACCCTCTTTAATGAAAAGGATCTTGCCTTGATTCGCTGGTCTCATCCAAAAAAGACAATCAACTGCCCAGAGACACGCCCGACGATATCTTCGGAAAGGAGATCACCTCGGGTGATCCGGCAAACCACTTTCGACCCGACCTGTCAGCTGGTCGGGACGAGAGTGGGGGGCTAATGATGATGCTCGATATCGGTGGCCTCACAAATCAGGACACGTGGCAGATGAAGTTTCCCAGAGCATGCAAGAAAGGACTTACAGTGGCCGACTAGACCACACCTACGCTCGTCCTACCAAGCGCCCGCTGGCTCTCCTCCGAGACCCCTGCACAACTGGCCTCCTCGGCCTCATAACTCGTCTTCGAGCTACCGCAGAACCAAGATACCTTGGCTCTCCCGCTCGTCCGCGAGCTGTCCCGCCGAGGTCATCTTCCTCGGTCTCATTGACCGACCAATAGCACCGCTTGCAGGCGTAACCGCCATCCCGCGAATCTCGCCATGCGCGAGATCTCCGCCGGCCACATCCCACGTTCCATGCCACCACGATCCCCCATTAACGAGCTTGTATCGCCATTAATGGGAGGTCCTGCTCATCATGCGGGTGTGACGTTGGGAGCGTAACGGCCGGCGTGATTCTCGCGCCTGCCTCGCCTGCTGCCACCGCTATATAAACCCCTTCTTCAGACGGTTCAAGTAAGTCATTTTACTTAACTAAGCCGTTACTCTGCTCGAATCTCTAGTCTAACTTGATCGTCGGAGGGTCCTCGGTGGTACAACCACCCCGGGACTTCCTTGCAGGTAACTCGACGACCACAACCTTAAACCCATTGAGATCCACACACTTCGGGAGCGACAGCTTCCAGATCCAATCTCAGCCACCCATCGCCGCCATCAGCAGATCAACAGGAAGCAACATATGAAGGAGATTTCAGCCCTCCATCACTCCCCTCACTTGAAAAGAGGTCCAGGATCAGCCACTACATGTAGGGACACTACAACCCCCGTTTCCCCATTTAAATATACCCTTTGAGTAGCATTTATCAACAGTGAAGCCGAACAAGTGGTTAGTAAAAACAATCACTTGGGGAATCACATCCCAGCAACCCTACATACAATAGAACCATACAATTAGTAAAAATCCATTAAACTTTTAAAAAGATAATCTATTCAATATTTTGAAACCTCCCGCTCCGATTTTTCAATTTGTAAGTGAATGAGAGAAACAAGAGACTTAACAAAATTTGTCAAGGGCTTCACTCTGTTAAAAAAAGGCTAAATTGCACATAAATACCCAAGATTTCACCGTTTTTACAGATAAGTGCCTAAGAATTTTTGGTTAACAGATAAATACCCAACAGTGCCCTTCGTTATCACTAACCTACCTGCACTTACTCTTATGTTAGAATGCTAGTTTTTTACTCCCATGTGACAATCACATGATATTTTTATGACAATTTTGCTCCTGCAGCATAAAATAAAGAATTAAAAAAGTCTTTTTATTTTCTATTCTCTTTCAATAGAAAGGGAATGGTGACGCTGCTGCTGCGGAACTTTAGAAGAGCTGGGCGAAATAGAACATATCGGTGGTGGTCCTAAAGGCCATGATGGGGATTCCAATAGTGTAGACGATCTTCATACAGGTGTCGCCACCGATTTACAGGAATTACAAGAAGAGGGGGTCGAGGAAGAGGGCGACAAGGAAGGAGATGAGGAAGAGGTGGTTCTGAAGGAGGATGTGGCCACCAGGGTCAAGGATATTGCTGGGCTGGAAGGAGGAGTGGCGGGCACGGAGAGGGAAGTGGCGGAGGAGGAAGAGGTGGAGGTGAATGGGAGGCTTGGCTACCACTAGTAAGGTTGAAGCTTCATCATAGGTAAAACCCCTAGGCGGTTGAAGATAAACATCTTCGATGGTGATAGATGGAGGCTCCATTTGCAGAGAGTGGAAGGTGGGGAATTCAAGGGGGGAGAGCTTGTGGGGATGCAGAAGACACCCGAAGTTGAAGGGTGTAACGATAATTTTGTCATTTACATCAACTCTGTTAGTCATCAAAGTGTTAGTGTTAAAGATAGGTATTTATACGCAACTCAACAAAACATAGGCTTTTATCTGTCAAACGGGTACAATCTTGGGTATTTACTTGCAATTTGACTTTTATAGATGTTATGTTTGACTCATATTCTCGATCCATAGAAGTTTCCCAAATGAATTCAGTGTTTCACAGATGATATTAAGTTGAGCCAGCTCAATGCCTTTATGAGCCGGTTTATAAGTCGTCCAGTATTGTCATCAGTTCGCTGGTTGCAAGAGATGGCTCAACAGACGTTCAGGATCTCTATTTGCAAGAAACAACTCAATGCCTCTCTTAAGACGTCTCACGAGGCGTTTTAAATCAGCGATTATTCTCTATTTGTATGAGATGACTCATCATTAGCTTGAGCCGACTCTCGAGCGGATTGGGCCGAATATTTGCAGTTTCGAGAAATTTGGGAAATTTGTTATTTAGTCATATCTCTAGCATACTATATATATTGTAGTATTTTGTAACCCTGGAGATAGATAGATTTTGAGAGATTTGAGAGAGATTCATCCACCGTTTATAATCCTCCATATTTGGTGATTAATAAAACTTCTCCTTCTCCCGTGGTTTTTCCCGCAAGGGTTTTCCACGTAAAATCTGGTGTCTTGTTTGGTTAGTACTCTATTTTTATTTGCCCGTGTTTTGATTTGTGCTCCTCTATATCGTTTGTATTGCTTCGTGATCGTATTTGCAGCAACAAACTGGTATTAGAGTTACGTTGTGTTTGGGAGATTTGGTTTTTTATTTGAACTTTTAAGTTTTCGATTTCACGATCTAAGTTTACGATGGGTAACGACGCCTGTGTCATATTCCCCATATTCTTAGATTGTGATATTGAAGTTTTAGGGTTTGTAAATACTCAAGGTGTCTTATTTTGGCCTACATCATATCTCCAACGATTATGAAGTTCGATAATGAGAAGTTTGATGAGAATATGAGTTTTAGTCTATGACAAATTCATATGATTGCCGTATTGACACAGAATAATTTGATAAAGACGATTCTTGGGAAGGATTCAAGACCTTCTATTATGATGGAGGAAGAATGGGAGGAGTTGAATGAAAAGGCTCTCACGGCTATCTAATTGTGTTTGACAAATGAAATTTTGCAAGAAGTTTTGGTGGAGAAGACGGCGGCTAGTTTGTAATTGAAATTAGAGGAGTTATATTTAAAGAAGTCTCTCATAAATCGACTCTTGTTGAAGCAGCTTCTCTACACAGTTCATATGTCAGAAGGCTCTTCTCTCAAATCTCATATTTGTGAGTTTAATTCGATCATTACAGAACTGGGTAAGATCGATATTAAGAATGATAATTAAGATCAAGCACTTCTATTATTATGTTCTTTTCCACCCCTTTATAAGAACTTTTATGACACCATGATCTATGGAAGAGATACTATCTCGGTCAAGGATATCAAAGAAAATTTGATGAATAAGGAGAAGATCGATAAGGAGTTATTTTCTAAAGAAGGTGATGGTCAATTTTCAGGCTTATTTATTCATGGGTGAGCTGAGAAAAGAGATCCGGAAGGTAACAAGAAGAAGTCGAAGTCTAGGTCTAAGAATAAGAACTTGACCTGCAACTATTGTAAGAAGAAAGAGCACTTCAAGGTCGATTGTTTCAAATTGCAGAACAAGCAGAAGCATGAAGACAATCAGAAGAAGGATTTTTCAGCTGAAACTAGTATTTCGGAAGGAGAAAGAGGTCTACTTGTGGTTTTTGACAACATATATAGATCTAAGGATGAATGGATTATGGATTCGGTTTGTTCCTACCATGTGTGTCCCAATAGGGATTTGTTCATCACCTATAAGTCTATCAATGGTGGAGTGGTTTTGATGGGGCAACAATAGTTCGTGTCGAGCTAATGGTAAGTGGACGATCCAAATCAAGATGTTTGACGGCGTTGTGAGAATATTAGCGGAAGTTAGGCATGTACCTGACTTGAAGAAGAATTTTATCTCATGGGGTACACTCGACGTTAAGGGTTATAGGTTCTCCGCTGAAGGTGGAGTTTTGAAAGTAACCAAAGGTGCTCTCGTCGTTATGAAGGGCTTGAAAATTGGGTCTTTATATATGTTGCAAAGTTCTACAACTACCGGGTTGACAGTAGTTTCATTATCTAAATCTATGTTAGATTCAGATATTGCCGGATTATGGCAAATGGGACTTGGGCATATGAGTGAGAGAGGTATGACCAAGTTATCGAAACAGGGTCTACTTTGTGATCAAAGTAAATCGAAAATGGAGTTTTGTGAGCATTGCATTTTTGGGAAGTAGAAACGATTTAGCTTCAGTTCGGCGGTTCACAACACAAAAGGTACTCTTGTCCATTCGGATTTTTGGGGAACCTCTTATGTTGCTTCCAAAACAAGCGGTACAAAATATCTACTTACTTTCATCGAAGATTTTTCGAGAAAGGTTTGGGTCTACTTCTTAAAATATAAGAGTAATGTGTTTCTTACGTTCAAGAAATGAAAGACATTGATTGAGAAGCAGACATGCAAGCAGATCAACAGACTAAAGACAAACAATGGATTAGAATTTTATGGTGGAGATTTCAATGAATTCTGCAAACACGAAGGTATTGTTCGGCATCATACCGTTGTCCACACACCACAACAAAATGAAGTTGTGAAGCGCATGAATTGGACTCTTTTGGAGAAAGCTCAGTGCATGCTATCGAATGCAGGGTTCGGCAAGGATTTTTAGGCAGATGCGGTAAACACGGCATGCTACGTGGTGAATCGATCACCTCATATATCGCTTGGTAGTAAAGCACTGAAATAGATATGGTCTGAGAAGCACGCCGATTATTGTACATTTAGAGTGTTTGGTTGTCCCGCATATGCACATTTCCATGAAGATAAGTTAGATTCGGAGCAAAGAAATGCATTTTTCTTAGTTATGCCACCGGAGTCAAAGATTATATGTTGTGGTTTTTAGATCCTAAGTCGCCAAACTTTATGATTAGCAGAGATGTCACTTTTGACGAGTCTGCTATGCTGAAACCGAAGAATACGGAATCTCCAATTCCAGATGATACAAGGAAGGATGAGCCGAGCATTGAATTTGAGGTCGATGAAAACTCGAGTTCGCAGGAGATGTCTCCTTCGCCATCATCTGATGAAGATCAGTCCCAAGATAAGCAGTATCTACTCGCTCGAGACCGACAATGAAAGGACATTAGACCGCCACAAAGATAAGACTATGATAATCTAGTGGCGTATGTGTTGTCCATTGCAGAGACAATTGATAGCAGCGAACCTACGAGTTATCAAGATGCTATCTCATCCGATGAGTCAGCTCGTTGGTTAGTCGCTATGAATGAAGAGATTGGGTCTCTTCACAAGAATCAAACATGGAAGCTCGTTAAGTCTGAAGGAGGAAAGAAAGTAGTTGGCTACAATCGGGTTTTCAAAAAAATGAAGAAGATCAAAAGGTTGCAGATACTCGATACAAGGCACGGTTAGTAGCTAAAGGCTATTCGTAGGCTCGGGGAGTAGACTTCAACGAAGTATTTTCTTCGGTTGTAAGACACACCTCTATTCATGTATTGCTCGGTTTGGTAGCTATGCAAGATTTGGAGCTCGAGCAGCTTAATGTTAAGACCGCTTTCTTGCACGACAATTTGGTAGAGAAGATCTATATGAAAAATCTCGAAGGTTTTGAAATTGAAGGTAAGGAAGACCATGCTTGTTTGTTAGAGAAGTCTCTCTATGGTTTGAAGCGGTCGCCTAAACGTTGGTACAAGAAATTTGACCCTTTCATGAAGGATATTTGGTTTACGAGAAGTAAGGGCGACAATTGCGTTTATTGTAAAAAGCTCGCCGATGGTTCTTTCATATACTTGTTGCTTTATATTGATGATATATTGATAGCAGCAAAATATATGTTGATGTTGAAAAGCAATGTTCAAATAGCCGTAGCATGTAGCATAGAGTTCCATTACCGAACAACATTGCATAAAGTGTAAGCTAAACGAATTATTAATTATTACTAATTTTTATTATCATCATCTTATTTACAATAAATTATATATTATAAAGACAGAAAATACAACAATAAGTAACATAACATTATTTTCTTAATTTTCAATCCTTGAGTTATTATGTATGATTTATAATTGAATTAAACATATTGAAAATCAATCAAATAATCTCTATTTGAGGAACATGCCTACTAAATATGATTTCAAATTGAGTGGTTAAAATTTTAATGAGATCGTCTTCATATAGTTTAGAATTAGATACTAAAATCATAAGAACCTTAATAGAAAATCTAATGTGAAAATAGCGTACGAATAGCGTAGCGTATAGTATTTGTTAAAAAACGTAACCTATTTGAAGAAAAAACGTAAGCTGGTTTGTATTTAAGCTATTTTTTGATGCTACATAGCGAAGAGGCTAAGCTACGCTATATAGCGCAAAATAGCGAGCCACGTACCGAGCTATTTTGAACATTGTTGAAAAGCTTAAGGAACAGTTGAAAGGTAAGTTCGAAAACAAAAATTTAGGAGCGTCTAAGAAAATTCTCAGTATAGAAATTAGGTGCGATCGTAAGGGAGGTAAACTTTACTTGTCTCAACAGCAATACATTGAGAAAGTTTTGGAGAGTTTTGGCATGGCAGATGCTAAATCTGTAAGTACCCCTCTAGCAGCTCTTTTCAAACTTTCAACTCGCTTATCACTGCAAACAGAAGAAGAAATTCAGTATATGTCGCATGTTCCTTATTCGAGTGCGGTGGGTAGCATTATGTATGTTATGGTTTGTACACGACCTGACATTTCATATGCAGTTAGTGTTGTTAGTCGCTATATGAAATCTCCAGGTAAAGGCCATTGGCAAGTAGTGAAATGGATTTTACGATATCTACGAGGTAAGTCTGATGTGGGATTGGAGTTTGGAAGGAACGGTGACAGTATGGTTGGCTTCAGTGATTCTGACTATGCAGGTGATATCGACAGGTGAATGTCGATCACCGGCTATATATTCTCTTTAGGAGGATTTTCCATTAGTTGGCGTGCTTCATTACATCTTACGGTAGCGTTATCTACGATGAAGACGGAGTATATGGCCGTTGTTGAGGCCGTTAAGGAAGCAATCTGGTTGAAAAGACTATTTTCGGAACTTGGTATCCAAAAGGATATCATAATAATCTATTGTGATAGCCAAAGTGTGATTCATTTAACAAAAGACCAGATACATCATGAAAGAATGAAGCACATCGACATTTGGTATTAGTTTGTTCAGGATGTCGTTGAAGAGGAAGAAATAATTGTAAAGACGGTTGCACAGCGGATAATCCGGCCGACATGTTGACAATGTCTCTTTCGTTTGTTAAGTTTGACCATTGCTTGAACTTAATTAGAGTCCATCGCACTCATTGAGCCCTTTAGGGGTTTTGTGGAGAAGATGGGGCTACTATTAATATTATAGAGGAGTTTTGTAGCGAATACAAGGCAAGGTGGAGATTTGTTATGTTTGCCTTGCATTCTTGATACCTAAAAGTTTCCCAAATGAATTCAGCATTTCACAGAGAATATTAAGTTGAGCTGGCTCAATGCCTCTATGAGCCGACTCACAAGTCGTCTAGTATTGTCATCAATTCTCTAGTTGCAACAGACAGCTCAAGATAATTTTGAGCCGGCTTACAAGACGTTCAGAATCTCTGTTTGCAAGAGACGGCTCAATGCCTCTCTTGAGATGTCTCACGAGGCATCTGGAATCAGCGATTGTTCTCTGTTTGTATGAGCCAGATTATCATTAGCTTCAGCCGGCTTTCGAGCAAATTGGGCCGAATATTTACAGTTTCGAGAAATTTTGGAAATTAGTTATTTAGTCATATCTCTAGCATATTATATATATTATAGTATTTTGTAACCCTAAAGATAGATAGTTTTTGAGAGATTTGAGAGAGATCCATCCACCGTTTGTAATCCTTCATATTTGGTGATTAATAAACCTTCTCCTTCATCCATGGTTTTTCCTGCAAGGATTTTCCACGTAAAATATGGTGTTAGTATTCTATTTTTATTTGCCTATGTTTTGATTTGTACTTCTCTATATCGTTTGTATTGCTTCTGATCGTATTTGCCGCAACAATAGAGATTTTAAAGTGATATAATAATAAGGCTTAATTGCACAAAGGTACCCATGAATTTTCATATTTTTTAGCGATTAATACCATGAACTTTTATAATTAGAGATAACTACCATTAACTTTCATAAGCAGTTTAATTTTTTGCAAATAGGTACCATGACGTGGCATAAAATGGTATAAATTTGCAACCGGTTTTATGCCACGTCATGGTACCTATTTGCAAAAAATTGAACTACTTATGAAAGTTCATTATTCTTATCTCTAATTATGAAAGTTCATGGTTTCAATCGCAAAATACATGAAAGTTCATGAGTATCTTTGTGCAATTAAGCCTACTAATAAATATAAAAGAGAGATTATAGAATATGGACCAGAAATAAATGGCAAATCAAGGAAGATATTATTAGATTGCATCTGATGATAATAGCCGACTTCGATTATATCAGATTTCAATAATTATATAAAAGAGAGTTCATAGAATATGGACCGGAAATAAATGGCAAATCAGGGAAGATATTATTAGATTGCATCTGATGATTATAACCGACTTTGATTATATCATATTTCAATAATTATATCAATCGGTAAAAATATAAGTTCATTGTCTCCGTCTCAAAAATATTTAAGTACCCGAAATTTCCAGAATGCTATATATGTTAACCCAATTTTTCTCTAAATACATCTGAAGACTTGGAATATTGATGAGAGAGAGAAAAGCCATCTTCACAAATTATACTGAAAATTAAAGGTATTGGGTGCCCATTTTAAATTGTGCATTCATGTTCATACAATGAGAATTTATTTTTTGATTAAACGAAGGTTAAAAAACCCTGCGATTCATTAAAGAATGTTCATTTTGTGATGGAAAGAACCAGTATATAGTTCAATCCAAGAAGTTCTTTATGATGATGCTCGGTACTGAGCACTCCCCAGATCATGACACATGGTAGATGACGTGTCCCAAGACTTATGGGAAAGGAGAAAGAACGGTACATTGGAAGCATACTCTGGGCCTTCGACCCGAGGATGTTCTCGACCCTCGATGATCGCCCAGATCACTCCTATGCTCGTCCTGCAAACAACCATTGGCTCACCTCCGAGTCCTCCTGCACGATGGGCCTCCTCGACCCTCACAGCTCGCCTCCGAGCTATCCCGCCGAGCTTAGCTTCCTCGGTATCACCAACCGACCCACAGCACAGATCGCAGGCGTCTCCGCCACGGCTCCGCGAATCTTGCCAGACGCGAGATATTTGCTGCCCACGATCCCGCGTTCCACGCCATTGCGTCCCCTATTAACGAGCGTATCTCGTCATTAATGGGGGATCCCGCCTTTCACGCAAGTGTAGCGTCCGGGGGTGTAATGGCCGGCGTGAATCTTGCGCCAGCCAGCCCATGGCTGCCACTATATAAACCCCCCTCTCAGACGACTCAGGTAAGGCAACTATTACCTAATAGGACGCTACTCTTCCCAAATATCTCGACTAACTTGATCATCGGAGGGTTCACGGTGGTACAACCACCCCGGGACTTCTTTGCAAGTAGCTCGGCTTCATTCCAACTCAAGCTTATTGAGATCCACATGCATCAAGAGGCAACCCTCAGATCCAATCTCAGCCACTCATCAACACTCGCAGCAGATCAACGGAAGACAACATCTGAATGAGATCCTGAGCTCCATCAGTTGGCGCCGTCTGTGGGAAATTCAAAAATTCCACTCAGCGAAAGTTGATCTTCTGATCTCGAACTCATAGCGAATGATCATCGTGATGATCCAAGCACTAGCCACCGTCTTCCCCACAACGGGGGCACGGATGGATCCCCACCTCCCCCGAACGCCATTCACGCACTGTCTGCTCGAATAGATCGGCTTGCATCCATCGTGGATACGCTTGTCCGTGTCCAAACGGCGGGACAAGCTCCCTAAGTCGCCGCTCCTCCACCTCTGGAGCGGCACATAGGGTGAGAAGACACTGCCCGCGTTGGCACATCCAAGCACAGCCTCGCTATCTCCGGTGGCCACATATCCCCCTGCCGACCAATTCGATGACCCGGTGGGCCCCTCATAGATCGACACCGAGGTCCTTGAAATAGCACCCCACCCTGAGCCCCATCACGCTCCTGTCCCTCCCGAGGAGGTGTCGGTCAGCTCGCCTATTCCCAGGCATGGCCGGCGCCCTCTCCCTCGACAGAGTCGCGTGGACGGGACTCACCACGGTAGCTCGAAGACGACCTCGCCAGGGGACCTGAGGAACCTCATCAAACGGAACCGGAATCGCGGCCAAGTGCAAGTTGTCAGTAGCAGAGGCCATAAATCCGAGTATGCCGAATCCTCAGGATACCACGACCAACTCGATGCCTTTGAAAAGAAGATCGAGGGTATACATCGGGAGAGTCGTCCATCAAGTGACGGGGCTAGATATGCTGCCTATTCGCTTATGAGGCCCTTCACCGAAGAGCTGCTCGCTGTCTACGTCTCCTCCAGGAACAAGCCACCAAAGGTCTCCCTCTTCGACAGGAAATCCGACCTGAAAGACCATTTGGACGCGTTCATAGCAGGGATAAGTTTCCAGAAAACTCCGATGCCGCGCAATGCCGTGCTTTCTCCGCCACTCTCATCCGCTCTGGGTGAGACTGGTTCCGAGGACTCACGCCATGCTCAATCTCTACCTTCGATGACTGGCCACCCAGTTCCTCGGCCATTTCATTAGGAACAGACGGCAGAAGCGGACCGTCGATCATCTCTTCACAATAAAGAGCGGGAACAAAGAATCCTTCAAGGGAACGTCACCCGCTTCTACAACGCTCTCCTTGTGGTCCCAGAGCACCGGGATGAGACGGTCATCACTGCCCTTAGGTCGGGTCTTAAGCACAAAGAGTGGCTCCTCTCCTTTGCATTAGCGCAACCTAAAACCATGGCCGAAGTAAAAGCTTGGACCGAACGAGAGATCCAGCTCGAGTCCGAGGTGAATGAAAACCTACCTCGGACAGACCAGACTGATCAGAAGAAGAGAGCAAGAGAAGAGAAAAAGAAGATTGACCGGTCAAAGCCGTACTCCCCGAAGTTTCAGGAGTATACCCCGCTCAACGACTCCCAGACAGAGCTGTTGGAGGAGGCAAAGGGCGAGAGATTCTTTAAACTCCCCCCGGTAAACCATAAGGCGGCCAAACGAACACGAGGCCCCTATTGCGCTTTCCACAGGTCCCAGGGACACCCCACCGAGAATTGCAGACAGCTCCGAGACTACATCGAGGAATTAATCCGCTCGGAGCACCTGGCAAGATACTTGCGGGACAAGCGACAAGCCGACTGAGAGCAAGAGCACCATCCCCCTCCCGGCGAGTTGATGATTGGCCAAATCATGGTCATATTAGCGGGGGTTGCACCTGGGGCCGACGAGACACGGCGCCCCTTGCCGGTCAAAGGGACTAGCAGCCAACCCAGGAAGAGGGTCAAACCAGTTGAGCCCATCATCTTTACCGACGATGACCTCCATGGGATATCCCTGCCTCACAACGACCCTCTGGTGATTATAGCATGGGTTCACCGTTAAGAAGTGCATGGGATATTGATCGACTCAGGATGCTCGGCAGACATCCTCTTCTACGATTGCTTCCTACGTATAGGACTTAACCTGTCAGACCTGAGGCCGACCGCACACATCCTGTCGAGGTTCACCAATCACTCCATCCTGGTAAAAGGGGTGGTCACCCTCCTGCTTAACATCGGAAATACTGGCCATATGCGTACCATGCTTATGGAGTTCATCATCGCTAGAATTCCATCAGCCTACAGTATCCTCCTGGGGCGCCCAACGCTGAATTCCCTCCAGGCCCAGATATCGACCTACCACCTAGCAATCAAGTTTCCCCTCGACCAAGACGGGATAGGTCGGGCCTACGGGAACCAGCAAACCACGAAGATTTTCTTCACAACGACATCTATGCCCGAGGAGAGAAATGAATATCTTGAGAGCACAGATGATTTCAGGGGATCTTTGGATACTCGGGACGAGCATAAAGAGATCCAAGGAGCCCCGGTGGAGCTGCTAACAGAGGTCCCCCTCGTCAAAGGGGACAATGAACGAACTGTCCAAATCGGGTCACTCTTAACGGGAGCTCGGCGTGACGACCTGGTCCAATTCCTCAGAGGAAACTCAGACGTGTTCGCCTGGGCACCTGCCGACATGCCTGGGATCGACCCCAAAATAATATCACATAAACTCAGGGTCGACACAGCAGTTCGACCTGTAAGGCAGAAGAAACGAAGCTTCATCCCGATCAAGCAATGAGTGATCGAGGATGAGGTTGACAGGCTGCTCGTAGCCAACTTCATTCGGAACGTAGCTTACTCGGAGTGGTTGGCGAATGTGGTCATGGTTAAAAAGGCAATAAGGAAGTGGCGCATGTGCGTCGACTTCACAGACTTCAACAAGGCCTGCCCGAAAGATAACTATCCCCTCCCTCGGATAGATCAGCTCGTCGACAGTTCGGCAGGTCACGAGCTACTCAGCTTTATGGACGCTTTCTACGGCTACAACCAGATTCGTATGAATCCGGCAGATGAAAAGCTCACCATATTCACAACAGACCGGGGGGTATACTGCTATAAAGTGATGCCTTTCGGCCTTAAAAACGCCGGGGCTATGTACCAACGGTTGGTCAACAAGATGTTTAAGCCGCAGATCGACAGGAACATGGAGGTTTACGTCGAAGACATGCTCGTCAAATCAACTTCGTCGGATCAGCATACCAAAGATCCGGGCGAGGCCTTCGAGTCCTCCGCAAATATAAGATGAAGCTGAACCCCGCCAAGTGCGCGTTCGGGTTCACCAGTGGAAAGTTCCTCGGATTCATGGTCACCCACCGAGGAATTGAGGCTAACCCGGAGAAAATTAGTGCCATCCTCAACATGGATATGCCCAAGACGAACTTCAAAATCATGCGGCTCACAGGGCGGGTAGCCGCTCTGGGTCGTTTCATGTCAAGATTCGGGAAAAAGTGCTTCCCGTTCTTCAAAGCTCTAAGGAAGATCCCAAGGTTCGAATGGTCGGAAGAGTGTCAGATCGCCTTCGAGCAATTGAAAGTACACCTGGCGACTCCCCCACTACTCACCCGGCCAGTTGAAAGAGATGAGTTATCGCTATATCTGGCGGTGTCCGATCAATCTGCAAGTTCGGTGCTCATCCGAGAAGTCGAGGGAGTCCAAAAGTCGGTCTACCATATAATCCACGTCTTCAAGGATGCAGAAACAAGGTACCCGGCCATAGAGAAGATTGTCTTAGCACTCATCGTGGCCTCGAGGAAACTACGACACTATTTCCAGGTGCACACCATCCTCGTCCTCACCGAACGCCCTTTAGGGGCTATTCTCGCATCCCCCGAGTGTTCTAGTCATTTGGAGAAGTGGAGGTGGGATTTGTCCCAATTAGACATCAAATATCGCCCGAGGCAAGCTATCAAGGCACAAGTCCTGGCCGATTTTATCGTCGAATGCACTATCTCTAATAAGGAGGCGGTGCCCGTGCCGGTCCTCGGATCTCAACCCTCGACAGATGAGAGGCCCGACTCCGTCCCCGATTGAATCCTTTACATCGACAGGTCATCAACCGAGGATGGCTGTAGTGTCGACCTCATCATTCGGGGCCTGAACGAGGCAGAGATGGAGTATTCTTTGAAGCTCGGGTTCAAAGCCTCAAACAAAGCAGCGGAGTACGAGGCCCTACTCGCCGGACTGCGGATTGCCTCTGGAGTGGGATTGAAGACGATCCGAATCCGTAGCGACTCCGCTCTGGTCATCGGCTAAGTGACCAGCTGTTTCGAAGCACGGGAGCCCCTGATGGTGAAGTACTTAGCCGAGGTAAGAAGGATGCGAAAGGACTTCGACGAAGTTCAAGTGGAGCAGATCCCCCGGCACATAAACGCCCAGGCCGACACCCTAAGCAAGCTAGCTTCCTCCTACACGGCCAACAAAAAGAGAAATATCCTCTTCGAGATCTTGCCACGGCCCAACGTGGAAGACAGAGCGACATCGCTCCAAGTTTACACAGCCCGGGAAGAGGAACAAGATTGGAGGACGCCCATTATAGAATTCCTGAAGGAGGGTACGCTTCCCGGAAATCGTGGGGAGGCTCGCCGCCTCCGAGCCAAATCCCTCCATTTCGTCTGGAGAAATGAGAACCTCTACAAGAAATCCTTCACACAACCTCTGCTTCGATGCATCTACCCCTACAAAGCCGACTATGTCCTCCGTGAGGTCCATGAAGGGGTCAGCAGAGTACATCAAGGGGCCCGCACCTTAGTCCAGAAGATGCTCCTTCAAGGATACTATTGGCCGGCCATCTGTCATGACGCTCAGAAGCTCGTCAGAAGGTGCAAGAGTTGCCAACTCCATGGCAACGTATCCCGTCTTCCTGTTACCGAGCTGACTACCCTGACCTCCCCATGGCCGTTTGCCCAGTAGGGAATGGACATGATAGGCCAACTCCGTACAGGTACGGGCGGGCACAAATACATCTTCATCGTGGTGGACTACTTTACGAAGTAGATCAAGGCCTTCCCCATCAGAAAACTGGACGCTACCACGACCATCAAGTTCCTGCAGAACAACGTAATATTCCGGTTCGGGATCCCGAGGTGTATCATCACCGACCATGGGACGAATTTCGAAAACGAAAGAGTTAAAGAATTCTGTAGCGAATACCATATACTGATGAAGTTCGCCGCAGTCGTGCATCCCTAGTGCAACGGACAAGCCGAGGTTGCTAACAGAGACATCATTCGAGGACTTCGAGCTCGTCTGGAAGGATGACAGGGCAGCTGGGTCGACGAATTACCCCGGGTCTTATGTGCCTTGCGCACATCGAAGAAGACCCCCACCGGAGAGACCCCCTTCATCCTTTGCTACGGTACCGAGGCGATGGTCCCAGCAGAGATCGGGTTGCCCAGTTACAGGGTCGAGCACTTCGACGACGAAGCAAATATCTCGTCCCTCCGGACTAATTTGGACGTCTTGCTAGAGAAGCGGGACTGGGCACAGATCAGAGCTGCCGCTTACCACCGACAGACAACCCACTACTACAACGCTCGGGTCAAGCATCATGCCTTCAAGACCGGAGACTTGGTCCTAAGACAGAACGAGTTTGTTGATCAGGGAAAGTTGCATAAGTTTTCTCCGAAGTGGGACGACCCTTTTCTCGTTTTCTAAGTCTTACCCGACGGGGCTTATCGCCTACAAGACGCCGAGGGTCGCAAATTTCCACGCCCTTACAACGCCGAGAAGCTCAAGTTGTACCTTTAAAAAGTATACCTATGAATGCATGTTTCTCCTTTTACGAAGCGATGTAAATTTTGCTAAGTTTTTTATAATAAGAAGTAACTTCCCCTATATATTTCACTCTTCCTCGGTTCGAAGCTCACGGATTCCGTTTTGCTGACATACTCAAATAAACCCAGAAGACAAAAAGAAATAATAGAACTTCGCAAAAAGGAGAGCTTTATTTATTCATCAAAAAGTATTATGGGCTCCTCAACCTTACATAAAAAGAAAAATTACAACAAGGGGGAGCGGGGTCAAAGAAGTACTCCTGGTGATACTCCGAGAAGATCTTCGCCAGCCGAACTCTTGCCTCTACAACCCGCTCCCGCTGATGTTGTACGTGAACCCGGGGCGCCACGGAAGCACCCGGCGCTCCACCTGCCGAGTCGTGGCTCACAACCTGTCTCTTTCGGAATCACTCCAAAATGAGGGCCAAGAATCGGTCATGCCTGGTCTTCAAGATGAGACCGAGCAAGAAGATCGTAAGCACCTTGTCGAGCGCCTCGTCGAGCAGTTCTTCAGCAAAGGGGTTGTACAACCCCGGGGACCTCCTCCAAATTGCGTACATCGGCAATTGGAGGAGGGGCGATCGGCGAGGAAGAAGACACCCGATGTGATCCTCGGGGCGCTGAACCACGCCCCGGTACCTCTCCTCGGAAACAGACTGGTCGTGTATATAGATGTCATCGGGAGTGATGATCTCTTCGATCGCATAGATGCGCCCGGCCATCTCAGAAGAGCAATGCTGAAAAGTTGGCATCTCCTTCTCTATTTATAGCCTCCACAGAATCCCCAAGAGTCCAAATTTGCGCACGCATGAGCGCTAATCCAGGGATTCGCTCAATTATTTCATTACCATACCGCCACATGGCAGGCATCCCGTATCTCTCAGTGAATCGAAGTCGGAGCGACGTGGATATTCAAACGCTTTGCCTCATCCATGCGTTTCTGCTACGTGCCGCCAAAGACAGTCGCTCTTCCCGACATTAATACACTAAGGAAGGTCGGGCAACGCCTCGCAAACCGAGCAGCTTCCCTGCTTGGTACGTCCTTAGGGGTAACTTCTTACCCATCTACGCTACGCTAAGGATCAAAGCCCTCGTCAAGAAGCAACCGAGCAGCTACCCTGCTCGGTCTATCCTTAGCGGGTAACTTCTTACCCATCTACACTAAGGATCAAAGCCCTCGCCAAGAGGCAACCGAAAAGCTGCCTTGCTCAGTCCATCCATGGCTGGTAGTTTACTACCCACCAATGCCAAGGATCAAAGCCCTTGCCAAGAGACAACCGAGCAGCTACCCTACTCGGTCCATCCTTAGCGGGTAACTTCTTACCCACCTACACTAAGGATCAAAGCCCTCGCCAAGAGGCAACCGAGCAGCTGCCCTGCTCGGTCCATCCATGGCTGGTAGTTTACAACCCACCGACGCCAAGAATCAAAGCCCTCGCTAAGAGGCAACCGAGCAGCTACCCTACTCGGTCCATCCTTAGAGGGTAACTTCTTACCCACCTACGCTAAGGATCAAAGCCCTCACCAAGAGGCAACCGAGCAGCTGCCCTGCTCGGTCCATCCATGGCTGGTAGTTTACTAACCATCGACGCCAAGGATCAAAGCCCTATCCAAGAGGCAACCGAGCAGCTTCCCTGCTCGGTCCATCCTTGACGGGTAACTTCTTATCCATCTACGCTAAGGATCAAAGCCCTCACCAAGAGGCAACCGAGCAGCTGCCCTTCTCGGTCAATCCATGGCTGGTAGTTTATTATCCGCTGACGCCAAGGATTGAAGCCCTCGTCAAGAGACCACCGAGCAGCTTCCATGCTCAATCCATCCTTAGTGGATAACTCCCTACCCATCTGTGCTAAGGATCAGAAGTCCTCAACCTCGGTAACGCCGACCAATCTTAAGAGCGATGATCGGCAGCCCAACTCGACGTATCTTCAACGAGTGATCGCCACCTTGACTTCAGGGCTATAAAGACGCCGACCTTACACCGGTCTTTGCACGCTTGAAAAATGACTGGATTTAACTCGACGCGCGATCGCTAACTGAAGGCCCGGTCGCCGACCTAGCGCTCATCAAACGAGCAAACTGGAACATTGCCACAAACAAAAATTTCTGCAAAAAGGCTTTATTTACAACTCAGGAGTCTTTACAAAGGTATTGTGGGCTCCTCGGCTTTACAAAATCACCCGAAGGCTTACAAAATTCCAAAACAAAAAACAAGAAAAGAATAAAAAAGAAGGCAGGGAGATTCAGGCCTCGGGGCCGGGGAAGACCTCAACATGCTCTGGGGCAGCACCGGAAGCCGAGGTGGCGGCTTGAGGGTCGACGCTCGTAGCAGGAGCTTCGGCAATGGGAGCCGGGTGATCACATGCCAAAAGCGTGTCAGATATTTTAAATTCTAAAGTTTTAACCGCGATCAGGACGGTGTCGCTTTGCAGCTAGCCGCGATGAGCACGGGTCGATCCATAGGGAGACAGAGAGTTTTATGTTCTTGATCTTACGAGTTAATGCGCGTGGGTGGAAAGTTCGTGTCTACCCTATGTGTATATATGCAAAGTAAACAACTGTTAGGATTAGATAGGATAGTGTAAGCTAAATAATTCTGTATTCAAGTCCTTTGAGCCGAACTTAGCAAATGAAGCTAGAGCAATCAGCAACAACGTGGATTAGGGTGCTTAAGCACGGTATTCGTGGAATCCGACTTATTGACCCTTGTCCGTCCGTTCTTGTCTCTTGATTTTGCCTCCGGCCAATCCGAACGCAACCGGTCACGGTTAGGAATCACCGTTACCTTGGTAGGGTAGGGTGCCTAACGGAGCGCTTGCGTAACGTTTGGGAGGAGTTTTAAATGGAAAATACGGGAAAAGGAAAACGAAACGTTAACTTACAATATCGTTCTCTTTTCCTAACAACACATATTCACAAACATCATATTAACAACACCATATTAACAACAACAAAAAGAGCAAAAGAAAAAAGAAAAGAAAAGAAAGGAAAAAGCATTACAAGTAAAGGGCGTGGAATTTAAAGAGCAAGAATGTAAGGCATGAATGTAAAAGACATGAATGTAAAGCAAGTAATAAAAAGCAACAAAGAAATAAGCAAGAAAGAAAGAACTAGGAACCATGGAACAAGTTACACACCATGGGTTTAATAACCCAAACATAAACTTGCAAGCTCAATTAAAAGGTTGCAAGATCAAGATAGAGCTAAAAACCCAAGGCAAAATGAAGCACAAAAGAGAGAACTTTATTGATTCCAAAATGATACAACCCTTAAGATCAAATACCAACCCTTAAACCTTCAAGCTCAATGAAGAGATTGAAAGATCAAAAGAAGGCAAGGATCTCAAGGGGAAGCTAAGCTATTTACAATAGAGAAACAAAATGAAAAGAATGATACAATATATGGCAAAATTGGACCCTTGAACCTTTGCCCCATGGTCTGCTTTTATAGGCAAGAAAATGGATTAAGCAAACAATAAAATAAAGACCAAATGGCAGCAAATGAGACTCTGTGAGATGCTAGGGCCCACATGAGGAGGTGGGGCCGGCCAGGCCGGTTCTGGCAAGGATGATCTCAGCTCTCTTTTCTTTGTCCAATTTCGTCTGACCAACCCGTGAAGGGTTGTGAGGCTGGACCAGGTACGAAAAATGAATCTATGCCCTCTTCCATTCTCAGGCATGGAAGTTGTTGGCCAGCGCCCGCTCAACTCTTCGAGAGCCGGACAAGAAAGGAGTGGTGGTTGGTTCCGATTCGACAAGTCAATAAACAAATCAGGGCTATTTTCGCTACTTCTTGAAGTCTTGAAGAAGAGTACAATTCTGATCTCTTAATTGGCCTAAAGGGCTGGGTGGGTCCCGTATTGCAGTGGTGGTCTTGTGTTGTCCCTAGCATGCCTCTGGTGTTGTTTGCTTGGTCAGAAACATCTCTGGATGCACTCAGGTCTTGGAGGGAACTTGGTAGATACAAATCACATCACTACTTTATAGCATTTAATGCATGTCACACCCATATCACCTCATGCCCACTTGTGCCTAGCCATCATGCCATGGCTGCCCTCTAGGTCCATGGTCCATTTTCCAAGAGTTGTGTGCACACACATGTAATGTGTTGGACCAAAATATTATGCACACGCTAGTTTGCAAAATAACTCTTGGATATCGGTCGGTTTCCAGTTCTGGCTGCAGTGTTGGCTCACAAATGATATATCCGTGATTTTGGATGTATTTCTAGTATTTTGTCATGGACACCTGTAATCTGTATTACTGGGAAAACACCGGTTAATAGTACCGATATATACACAAAATAGATAATGAATGGGCGGTATTAAAATGCAATATTCTAGTCTGAACAAATACCCCCAAACTTATCTTTTGCTCGTCCCGAGCAAAACAAAATCCTAGCCTCACTTTCACAGGGAATGCGATTGCACCGAGCATGTGCAACAAGCCATTAAACCTCTAGGTGTCCCTAGTAGGAGGAGTGTTGTCTCATGAGGGTTTTCAGCGGATACTACCCACAAAATCCCGTCAAGCTAGTTTCATAAGTTAACATCGATTCTACTCCTACAGTTTAGTATCTAAGTTAGAAATTCTATCATCCTAAGTTAGAAATATCCAACCCTTATTTTTCACACCTCCTATCTATTTAACCTCAGATCCTATACATTCCAAAAAATTTTAGAAAGATGTTGGTTCTCCTGAGTTTTCCTTCTAAAGTGTGTTCTCAAATCAGGGATTTTTATCAGTTTTACTGAAAACATAAGTCCTATTCTTCATTTTTATCTTTCCTCCAAACATCGATTGTATACCCCTACGTGTGTGTGTATTTGCACCCCTACACTCAAGAATTCAATTCAAGCTATAGTACCCTTGTCCTAATACCTAATACTACTTCTTTTCATTAATGATGGACGGTGTTGCTCACACACCTTCATGCGACTATTAATGCTTCCTGAGGCACTAACGGCCGATTACTGAATATGTGAGCCTAAAGCGTAAATAGCAATTTCCAGGTCTTGATTTTATTTATTTTTATTTTTTTTATTTTTTCTTTTTCAAAACCGGATATATTTTTCACTGATGCTCTTTTTGGTGTTTAGCTTTAATTACCGTTTTTTCTTTCATACCAGGTTTTCAGGCAAGAGTATTTCTAGGTATCCTCTACTATCCCAAGTTTCAAGGTGCATGTATGTGCAGTTTGTAGGGTATATACTTTTTGAATTTTAACTCAAGAATATAAATTATTTTTCAGACTTATCCTTCAGTAAAGCTTCAATACTTTCCCCTCATCTTGACTTAACTCAAGAACTGAACTCAAGATTACCTATTTCTCAAAAAAAAAACTGTAAGGACGTATACTTTCCAAAGTTAAACAGAATGAAGGTTATTTTTAGGGTTTTCAATTCTTGAGCCTAGAATTTAGTTATTTCTAACGTATCAACTAAGCTTTCGGAATAAAAATCTAAGTTACCCTATTAGCTAACTTGACGACAAAGTTTTGGAAATTTTTCGGAAATTTTTCGATCTTTGTGGGTTTTTAATAAGGTATGCAAATGCAGCATACACAAATGAATGCGAAGGAAGAAAGCTTACCGAGCATACCCCCCAAACTTAAACTTGACAGTGCCCTCATTGCCAGGCTACACCAAGAGGGTCAAAAATTGTCGGCGCTCCCCAAAAAAAATTATACAAAACAAAAAAAAGAAAACCACAAATATATACACAAAAAGGTCCCCCCCCCAACATAAGTGAAACAGTGTTTCTACTGTTTAAGCATTGAAGTTCAGGATTTGGGGGGAAAGAACAGTATTAATCTATACAAGGCCTTACACAGGCCAAAAGTTAACACTAACCATTCAAAAATTCTATCTCTGTAATTTGCAGGTTGGTGAAAGAAGGTAAAGAGGAAAGAAATGGAGAATACGCGAGACCGTATGGAGATAGAAGCGGGATACAGTCTCGGTATATGAGAAGAAGAATGGCGGAAGGGAAAAAGAAATGGAGAACGAACTTGAGGGTGAAAATGGAGTGAATAGATTAGCACAATTTGTGATGACCGATGTGTAAAAAGTGATTGTGCTAATCTATTAACCCGTCGAGAAATGGGGTCAAATCCCTCAAGATTCATAAGAAACCATGGGTACGCCGAACTCGGTAAACCAGACATAGTAAATGAAAGTGATACGGTTTCTTACAAGGTCGGAACGATGGAAAGGATGGAGGGAAGTGATTGAGGAGGGGTATCAGATAAAAGTTCAGGAGGGTGTACACAGTCAATGATAGGGATAGGATGAATTGGAAAATCCAACTCATCAGCCAAAACTAGTTCATCCTCAAAAATATCCTTCAAATTTTCCTCAAAGTTAAGCTCATCTATACATTTATCATCAAAATCTAGACGCATATGGAGTTCGTGAAAAACAATTAATGACTCGGGATGATGAATTAAAGAGAAAAACTCAGCCAAATCTGCGGGTTCATCATCCAAAATATCCCCAGCGTCGATATCCTCAATCAAGTGAAAATCAATATTCTCAGACACCTCAACAAAAGCTTGGATATCAATCAACTCAAGTTCTAAGATGGAGGTGTAGAGGTCAAAAGGATTGGGTGTGGTTTCACTCGAAAGGGACCCTTCACAATCGGGCAAATCAAACACTACAAAGTCGCACAACTCATTAAACATTCTATCTTCAATTGATAAATCATTTGAGACACTCGATAGACTTTCAAAAACGGAGTTGTGGGATTCAGATTGGGACGGGTAGGTTTGATTTTGAAGGGGGTACCGCTCACTCTCTCCCCTCAAATTCTCAGTCTGTCCTACCGCCTCTTCATACATTGGAAAATTTGGAGCTAGTTGGAAACTAGCTACCTGGTCACTAGGTTGTATGCGGGCGGCCATGGACGCATTCAAATCCATCATCTGTTGACATGACGCTACTCGAAAGTCTTCTAACGACTGTTCCAGACTAGACATGGGTTGTGACGAGGTTTCAGTAAAAGATTCAAAGTTGTTTTGGTACTGGAAACTCCTAAATGATGGTTTAGAAGCAATGTCTAGGGAAGGCGCAAAAGTCGGGTAGGATGGATAGGAATTGAATGGTTGGACGGAAGTAGGATCAACATTATGATAAGAAGGTGGTTAGAACTGTTGATCAAAAGAATTTGAGGTGGTGAAAGGAGTGAAAGATCGGCTACGGGATTGTTCAAAATGTTCTGCAATAGACATAGGTCTTGGAGTTACAACATGACTCAAAAAAGGGGTATCAGCGTAAGAAGATGGTGAAGGTTGAAATGGTTGATATAAGGTGGACTGCGGAGTCCAATTGTTTGTCCTAGACGCGTCTATCCGATCTCTCAATGAAATTTTGGGCATGGAAGGGTCGTTCGAAATTCGACCAAAGCAAGAACCGTAAGAAGTAATGTCTGATTGTGGGTACCAAAGTTCGGCAAGAGTTATGCGAGGTGGGGTACCCATGATATGATGAGAGAAAAGAGAACAAAAAGAATGCGAATTTTTTTTATAAATTTTTTTAGTTAGTTATTAACAAAAGAATGAAATACACACACAAAAATAATCACGACACAAAAATACCACACACCTAATCGGTCTAGGGTTCACCTAGGTCAACTAGACCTGCTCAAGAACTTGATTGTTGAAGTAAAACTTTGTCGAGAAACGGGCTCAAGATATACTGATCACGAGGCCAGATAAGTGCAGAGATAAGAGGAGGTTTTCCGACGCTTTCGCGAAGGTCCTTAATTAAATAACCCTTTCTCTTTTGGCGGTTTCACCGTTAACACTTTCCTAGACATCCCGTAAACAATATACCGTTAAGCGGTGTTCTAAACACAGTTAACTTCTCTTAGTGAGCGCGAAATCCTTTAGGCTTAAAGTCTAGTTTCATTTAAAATTTGTGCGGGTAAACGTTATGCACAGTTCGTGATTTGTGGGCCACGGAAAAGGTGATGAAATCCTTTACCGTATGTTCTGGGGTTCGCTTGCCCTTAAGTCCGTATTAATGTATGCAATGTGTAATTCAATAAAAAATTCTATAAAGAATTAAACAATCGTTTTTTAGTTTAAGCACGGCACTGCAACAAATACGGGTTAGTTAAGTTTTAGCGTTTGCTAATGAACTTGCAAAGAATCCTACAAAGATATTATATTGGATGTGTCGGATTTGAGAAGAAGGTGTTAGTAAAGTACGTACCGTTATGTTTTTGGGTTAGAAAACCCCCGTTGAAGTTAAATCCGAATAGCTTGAAATGTTCTCTTGCGCGGGTCAAACTACCCGAATCTTTGGCACTGTACTTCGTAGTCACCTTAACGTTGAATGTGCACTTTGCTCCCCACTATCGCAGTTCGCAAATCCGCAAAAATCTACAAATGTCGGAAAAAACGGATATTAGTGCGAAAAAACGATACGAATGCCCAAATACCTGCACACTAAAAATTATAAAAAACAAAAAATAAAAATAGGGCAAAAATAGAACAATGGAGCACAGAGAGAAAAAATTGGAGGCAGAAGGAGGCAGTACGGCCGGCGACGCCGGATTTGGTGATGATGTCGCCGGATTTCTTGTGGTAGATGGGCTCCACCTTTCTTCAGTTGTTTCAGTGTTCCACTAGTACCTCACTGGTATTGTTTACCTTTTTAATTGAGATCCAGGGTGTAAGCAGGTCTAATTTCCAGAGAGCAAAAGAGTTAGAATGTTAGTTTTTTGTTTGGTTTTGAAAATTTTGAGATTTTTAGTTGATTTTGAAAATAGGGTTAGATGTATAAGTGAGATGTACAATGATTAACCCGAAATAACAAAAATTAAAAACGTTACCATCTCCCCGGCAACGGCGCCATTTGATCACAAGCCAAAAGCGTGTCGGATATTTTAAGTTCTAAAGTTTTAACCGTGATCAGGACGGTGTCGCTTTACAGCTAGCCGCGATGAGCACGGGTCGATCCATAGGGAGACGGAGCGTTTTACGTTCTTGTTCTTACGAGTTAATGCGCGTGGGCGGAAAGTTCGTGTCTACCCTATGTGTATATATGCAAAGTAAACAATTGTTAGGATTAGATAGGATACTGTAAGCAAAAGAATTCCGTATTCAAGTCCTTTGAGCCGAACTTAGCAAATGAAGCTAGAGCAATCGGCAACAACGTGGATTAGGGTGCTTAACCACGGTATTCGTGGAATCCGGCTTATTGACTCTTGTCCGTCCGTTCTTGTCTCTTGCTTTCGCCTCCGGCCAATCCGAACGCAACCGGTCCCGGTTAGGAATCATTGTTACCTTGGTAGGGTAGGGTGCCTAACGGAGCGCTTGCGTAACGTTTGGGCGGAGTTTCAAATGGAAAATACGGAAAAAGGAAATGGGAAACGAAACGTTAACTTACAATATCGTTCTCTTTTCCTAACAATATATATTCACAAACATCATATTAACAACAACATATTAACAACAACAAAAAGAGCAAAAGAAAAGAGAAAAGAAAAGAAAGGAAAAAGCATTACAAGTAAGTAAAGGGCATGGAATTTAAAGAGCAAGAATGTAAGGCATGAATGTAAAAGACATGAATGTAAAGCAAGTAATAAAAAGCAACAAAGAAATAAGCAAGAAAGAAAGAACTAGGAACCATGGAACAAGTTACACACCATGGGTTTAATAACCCAAACTTAAACTTGCAAGCTCAATTAAGAGGTTGCAAGATCAAGAGAGAGCTAAAAACCCAAGGCAAAATGAAGCACAAAAGAGAGAACTTTATTGATTCTAAAATGATACAACCCTTGAGATCAAATACCAACCCTTAAACCTTCAAGCTCAATGAAGAGGTTGAAAGATCAAGAGAAGGCAAGGATCTCAAGGGGAAGCTAAGCTATTTACAAGAAAGAAACAAAATGAAAAGAATGATAAAATGTATAGAAAAATTGGACCCATGAACCTTTGCCCCATGATCTGCTTTTATAGGCAAGAAAATGGATTAAGAAAACAATAAAATAAAGACCAAATGGCAGCAAATGAGACTCTGAGAAAATGGGGCCCACATGAGGAGGTGGGGCCGGCCAGGCCGGTTCTGGCAAGGATGATCTCGGTCCAGATCTGAGGGGTGGGTCCCGTATTGCAGTGGTGGTCTTGTGTTGTCCCTAGCATGCCTCTGGTGTTGTTTGCTTGGTCAGAAACAACTCTGGATGCACTCAGGTCTTGGAGGGAACTTTGTAGATACAAATCACATCACTACTTTATAGCATTTAATGCATGTCACACCCATATCACCTCATCCTCACTTGTGCCTAGCCATCATGCCATGGCTGCCCCCTAGGTCCATGGTCCATGTTCTAAGAGTTATGTGCACACACATGTAATGTGTTGGACCAAAATATTGTGCACACACTAGTTTGCAAAATAGCTCTTGGGATATCGGTTGGTTTCCAGTTCTGGCTGCAGTGTTGGCCCACAAATGATATATCCGTGATTTTGGATTTATTTCTAGTATTTTTTCACGGACACCTGTAATCTGTATTACTGAGAAAACACCGGTTAATAGTACCGATATATACACAAAATAGATAATGAATGAGCGGTATTAAAATGCAATATTCTGGTCTGAACACCGGGTGACCTCCTTATCCCCAATGCCCCTACCAGGGGCCTTCTCCCTGGCGACGCTTCCGGCGGCATCCCCCTGCACCTCATCCTCGAGGGGATACTCGAGCCGTAGCTTACCGTCGGAAACTCTGGCATCAGCGCCTTGACGGTATCGAGGGCATCATACCAGACAAGGGCCGAGACTTCCCCGATGTCGGCGTAGAATTAATCCGACGTCCTGTAACTCTCTACCGCCTTCGCGGCCCGAAGGTCGGCGCACCTCATCGCTTCATTCATCGCCCCATCAAAACCCAGATGGTCTTCCAGCTGTTGGCGTTCACCCGACCCTTGGCTGCCACCCGGTCTTTGAGTACGGCGATCCTCTCTTTCGCCTCACGCAGCTCCCGGCTCAAGCCCTCCTCCCGCGAGGAAAACTCACCAGTGATCTGCATCGTGGGGGAAATTTCCTCGTGCTCCATGTTGACAACGAGGGCGCAGTGCTGGAGGACCTGAGGGAAACAAAAGGAGGGGTTAAAAAGGCACCCGATCCTACGAACAAAAAGTACTTAATAAAAACCCAAGCGGGGGGAGGACACTGACCTACACGGCCTCTTAGGCTATGGCCGCCATTTGGGCTTTGAGGGTCCCCCGGGGGATTTTGCCCCCATCCGACCTTTCCATTTCCGAGAGCAGGCCATCAGCGACAGCAAACCCGGAGGGCACATCGAAGCGAAGATCCCCTTCATCCACGAAGATTGAGGAAGACGGGGAATGGGGCACCGTCCTATGGTGCTTCTTGAGGAAGGGTGCAGGAGGATCGGCCTCGCCTCGCACTTCCAAAACTCGGGGTTCCTACTCACGAGCGTGTTTGCGGCTCTGCGCACGGCCGGCCTCTGAGGCCCAGGGCGTGCTGGAGTGCCTGGCCGGAGCGGCCGCCATCGGAGCCAGGCCCGCAACGGGGCATGACGGGCCAGCGCCTCCGTCCTTCCTCCCCTTCTTCTCGGCCTGGGCAACCCGGAATTTAGATCGTTCCATCGGCTCTGCAAAAAAAGCGAAAATACAAAGAAGGGGTTAGCAATACTAGAAAGAATAGAAGAATACACAAGTCTAAACAGGTCGCCTAAGCTCCTGACTTACCCACAAACTGAGCGGGGCTGAGCCTGGCCCAACTGAGTGCCTGCTCGGACAGCAACACATCGGCCTGTTGGACGGGCTCCAACGCCGACACCGCCATCGCATCGGGAACGGACAACCGCCTCACCCGTGGGTAGTTGGCCCTGTGCCACTAGACAGTCACATGACAATCCTCACCCTCGAGTGGCCCGATAAACAAGAACTTCTCCTTCTATTCATGAATGGAAGAAGGTACTGCTACAACCCCCGACCCGGCCGCCCCTCCTCTGTTTTTTCTAAAAGAAACGTATACCCAACTAGGCTCGTCCTTACGAGTGCCGGGGTGATTTTTGTAGTAGAGGGAGGAAAGGAGAAGGTTCAGGCTGAAAGGGATCTCCTGCAGTCTCAATCGGACCAGGAACCCGAGGAGGATCCTCCACGAGTTCGGCACTAGCTGGCTCGGGGCTAATTGGAAGCAATGCAACGCCGCACTCACATCAAGGGAGAAGGGCAGACGCATTCCAGCCCAAAAGACTTCTAAGTATAAGGCACTCTCATTGCCCCGTACCTGATCCGTCCTCTCTTCCTCCCCTGCCAAGCGAAGCGAGTAGCCGGGGGGAATGTGAAAGTGAGCCTGGATTGTGGTGATCTTGTCCACATACCTCAGGAGGGAAGGTGCGTCACGGACACTCCAGAGACGCGTTTGGAGGACCGTCCCCGTCGCACGACCCCGGGGAGCATGACTAACCCTAACCTTCCGGGAAGATTCCGACTCGGACGAGGAAGAGGAAGAAGCAGAAAAGGAAGCTGCAGAAGACTCCCTAGACTCTACCCGAACTATATCTATAGACTCCTCATAGGAAGACATCTAACCTGAGCAAAGGAAGGAGTCCTCCAAGGAAGGAACGCAAAAAATCCGACCTAAAGGAAAGAGCGCCGAGCCAACACACGAAGGTATGAGGAATTTATAACGAAGTGTGGACACTAGGGGGACCCCATTTCTATTTATAGCAGTCGGCGAACACATCCTATGGCGTTGATCGTTTCCCGCCAAAACAACACTTCGCATTCAACGGCCATCAACATTCCACATGTCGCACGGTCAGTGGACATGTCCCCTCAAGCGCAAAGGACACCGGCGGCCCGTTGCGTCAGCCAACCAGCACCGGACGCGTGGCCTGGCGCCTCTTCAAACGTATGGTCGGATCGACGCTTCCCCTTTAATGCACGATCTCTTGACGTCATCAGAAAAAATACGACTAACTGCCCGGGAATCCGCGCCGATGATGTCTTCAATAAGAACTTATCCCGGGTAACCGATCAGACCAATCTTGACCCGACCCATAAATAGGCCGGGACGAGAGTGGGGGGCTAATGAGAATGCTCGGTACTGAGCACTCCCCAGATCATGATACATGGCAGATAACGTGTCCCAAGGCTTACGGGAAAGGAGTAAGAACGGTAAATTGGAAGCATACCCCGAGCCTTCGACCTGAGGATATTCTCGACCCTCGATGACCGCCCAGAACACTCCTATGCTCGTCCTGCAAAAAACCATTGGCTCACTTCCGAGCCCTCCTGCATGATGGGCCTTCTCGGACTTCCCAGCTCACCTACGAGCTATCACGGAACCAAGCCTGCTCGGCCTCCCGCTCGCCTCCGAGCCACCCGCTGAGCTTAGCTTCCTCGGTATCACCAACCGACCCACAGCACAGATCGCATGCGTCTCCACCATGGCTCCGTGAATCTCGCCAGACGCGAGATATCCGCCGCCTACGATCCCGCGTTCCACGCCATCGCGTTCCCCCATTAACGAGCGTATCTCATCATTAATGGGGGATCCCGCCTTTCACGCAGGCGTAATGTCTGGGGGCGTAACGTCCGACGTGAATCTCGCGTCCGCCAGCCCATGGCAACCACTATATAAAAACCCCTCTCAGACGACTCAGGTAAGGCAATTATTACCCAATAGGCCGCTACTCTGTCCAAATATCTCGACTAATTTGATCGTCGGAGGGTCCACGGTGGTACAACCATCACGGGACTTCTTTGCAGGTAGCTCGGTTTTATTCCAACTCAAGCCCATTGAGATCCACACGCATCAAGAGGCAACCCTCAGATCCAATCTCAACCACTCATCAATTCTCGCAGCAGATCAACGGAAGACAATATCTGAAGGAGATCCTGAGCTCCATCACTCTCTCTATTTCATATAATTATAAAATGGTGAAAATTACGGTATGTTCCCTTTTTTTGGGTTCTCCTCTTTCCTTTTCTTGCTTCTCATTCAATTTGTTTTCTGATAAGATAGGCAGTTCTTTTATGTTAATATTAATGTTTCTAACTTTTATTTTCCTTGAACCAATTCTCTCTATTTAAGGCACTCATTCAAGGAAAAATCTTGAAAATGAATTTTTGCGATTCTTTTTTTTTTCTTTTTTAATTGAATGGAATGGCATAAGGGAAGGAACCTATCAAAGTTCTAAGTTGCTTGAGAATTTAATATGTTGATATTAATTATCAAGTATTTTAATCCAGGAATTGTTTTTAAACCTTTTCCTTTCCTTATATTTGGGAAGGATATGGAATCAAAGACGAAGACACAAAATTAGAATTACTTGAACTGTTATAATTGCCATTTGCAAAGGGGAGAACATTAGTTTGGAGATTTATAATCTTTTCTAAGTTTGATGACAAGATGGAGGATTAATTGCTTTCTTCTGCTTTCATTTTACAGCATAACTGATCATGGGGGCACAGCTTTCTCTCGGTTTCGAACCTTCAACAAGAGAAGATAAGAGGCATATAGAAGATGATGATGCGAGGACACACGACGGGTCGAAACTGATTCCAGAGATTTTGGAGTTGATCTCCGATCGCCTTCCTCTCAAAGATTTCATCTCGTTCCGCGGTGTCTGTAGAAGCTGGCGATCAGCTCCTTCCGGTCGACCAGAAGTAGCCAATTTCTCCAAAGACAAACCATGGTTTCTGTTCAACCTCAACAGGTTAACCAAAGGAAAATGCTACTTGTTCGACCCTTCTCACCCTAAATATTGCACATTCTACTGTCCGGATCTTCAAGATGCTACAGTCATGCACTCCGAATTCGGTTGGGTAATTGCACATCGTGGCGAACACTTCTTCCTCTACAATTGCTTTACTCTTGCTAAAATCAACCTCCGAAATCACATGTTATTTCCCGATCAGCCATGCACGTTTACTACTCTGCCTACTTGTTCGGATTGCACCGTATTCATCGCAACCCGTAAGTGTGATTCTGCTTTAGAGTTAAGCTCGTGCCGTATCGGTGCAGTAAGTGGGAAGTGGAGATGGTCAGTATCAGCAAGGATCGGGTTGGCAAAATGTTTCGAGTTTATTGTTGCAGCTGCAGCTTTGACTATAGTCCCTGCAATTGTGCTTTAAGGAATAAAATTGGAATATACCGACCGAAAGGGACTTCAACGTATGACTATACAGAAAAGAAGGTCGCTCACCATGGGTTAATACCTGCAAAGAAGAATGAGGAGGTCACTTATCGGCTCCAAGAGGCGAACGATCAGCTTGGCAAAGATTGGTTGCGGATATTTGGAGTGAACGGCATGAGAATCTCGTTTTGCACCCAGAGTTTCAAAAGTGATACTCATGTGGGATGGCCCGGAGCGTGTCTTGATGTTACAGGTGATCATGAGTACGATGATGGCGAATCGTAACATTGTGAATGCAGCAAGGATAGACCCGAGGTTTCGTAAATGAGTGACATAGTTCAATGTCGTAGTTACTTAGGCTAGATTTGACCTTGCTTTTTCTGTTTAAATTTGTTTCTTCAGGATTTAAAATTATTGGCATGACCATTATTGGACTTTGAAGGTTTTCGGTAAGAATGATTTTTGGAACATTTTCCTTTGGATCTATATTGATCCTCCACTCGAATAGAATTAAGAAGCTAAAATGATAAAGAGTGTTGGATTATTCTATAATGATTTGCAAATCTATGCCACGAAAGAGGAAGTATATCAATAAGAGCAGAGACTTTAAAATCTTCAGAAACAATAGTACCGGAATTTTGAACTTTTCGAATCAATTCTTGGAATTCATGAAGTTGTGGATTAAGTTATCAATTAATTTGAAATGACGGAAAGAAGTAGAGTTAAAACGGTTTACGCCTGCATTATCCATTCCATATTGAGTTTCCAAAGCATTCCACAAATCTTTCGCATTCTTGAAAGATATAAAATTTTCATAAAATGTTTTGTCAAGAGCGCTTAAAAGTCTATTTCTACAATGATAATCAATTTCTTCATTTGAAAGACTTTTGGCTTTTTCCGTTTTAGTGGAGAATGTAAGACAAATGGTTTCATCACTATGATCAGTTGAAACAGTAGAATCTGTAGATAGAGTAGAAGATGCAGCGAGTTTATTAAAAATAGCGGAAACAAATCCAAATATGGCCAGCCTATATTTAACTTGGGTTTGCCAAGTGTTAACCCCATTAGTCCCATTAAATTTTTCGGGTTTAATTGACACTGATTCTTCCCTTGGAGCTATACATATAAAATATTGATATGCAAAAATTCTGAAATTATAATAAAAAGTGTTAATATGATGGTAAAACTATCAAGTCTAATAATGAAACAATTATTTCATATACGTTTTTAGATTATTAGAAAAATTACTGAAATAATTGTAATACTTTTAAAACACGAAATATTTTCAAAATATTTTCCTATGAAAAACAGTCACATAAAATAATATAAACTATGCATCAAAAAGTATACTATGCATGCCTCATAGCTACAGACACGCATTCTAAACTTGTCGATTCATAATTTATAATATTTTATGTGACTTTTTTCATAGCAAAATATTTTGAAAATGCTTTCATTTTGTAAAAGTATTAATTTTAACAATTATTTCAGTAATTTTTCTAACAATCTAAAAAAGTTTATGAAACAATTGTTTCATTTTTAGACTAGATAATTTTACCATCATATTAATGCTTATTATTATAATTTCAGATTTTTTACATATCATAATTTTATATGCATGGCTCTAAGCAAAGAATCTATTGGATATAGTACTCTCAAGAAAATTATTGTAATTGAAAGTAGACGATTATGACAATTGAAGGAAGATCTATACATGTAGAACGGTCCTACTCGAGATAATAGTATATTATCTAGTTTGTCTTTATCATTGATATGTATACGTTTTACTGGTTATTACGTGTCGCTAATACATAATGATAAAACCCGTAGGATTCTTGCTTGACTATCAATATTATAATAGCGATCATATACATGAGAACTGGGTAGTCCATAAGCACATCCTTAAATGTCCTCAGTCGAGAAAGTATCGAGAATGGGTATCGATATTCCAGAGTAGACTAGAGTATATGTTTCTAGACCCCCAACGAGAGGCGATGGCGGGTCTCACAAGCCATTAGTGTTTTGGCACATAAGATAGTACACAGGTGCTCACTGGAGGTGAGTACACCGGACGGACTCGCCGATAAATTTTAGATGGTATTATACTTATCATCAGATTGAAATTCTCAGGTGACGTGAGTACATGGTAGTATTTTGATCTGAGATCGTCATTTGCTTCGTGTGAGTTCCCATTGTATTTTGATTACTACCCTACCACGGTTTAAAGGAATCGTGCAAACAGATTTTAGTTTGGTATAGTCCCGAGCCACATGGAGGCAGTGAGTGATCGTCAGGGATTCGTCTCTCCTGGTATAGGGATTCAATGCCGCGCTGTGTTCGGTTGACTATCACCATAAATTCTTGGCCAAGGTGGATGAGATTTACTGATGGAAGATCAGTAGTTTCTTGGTGGATGATAAGCTTGACATTGGCATAACTTATCGGGTTATTAGGGGTCTGACGTTATCCACCTCCTAGACCCGGTATGTGATACTCTCAGACGAAGAGACTAGACGGAGATCGTCACTTACAGGCTCAGTAGAGATACGGAAGAGCTTACCTGTCGACCTTCCTTTCGACAGATACCTGGGTAGCCGTTACGTACAGCTAGTGTCGTTGACGTGAGTGTGGTTATGGATTTATCCAGTAACTCACTGCCAGCGTACTATTGAGTCTTTAGAGTCTTTTAGAGGGGTTTCCCGGTTCTGGCGAAACGATGTAGAGGCCGTATATTAATACGTGCAAGGATCTGATTTAATTTGTGTACTGGCTACACGGACCTTAATCGGACGGTTGATAATACTAGCCGGCTTAGAATTAAGCCGGATTATTAAATCAAGTTTTGATTTAATAATTACACACACACACACACACACATATATATACATTATCTTCATTGTATTTTCTATCTCTTTGGTATTCGTATTTTGATACAAATATGGGTATGTATTTACGGAAACGTATTTTTGTATGTATATAAAAATACTTCTACAAGGAGGACACCTCATATTGATTTTTCCATTTATTGTTAATGGAAATGAGGTGGAATGTAAGATGTAAGGTTAGAGGGATGACAAATGGATTATTTAATTCATTTATCATCACTCTTCAAGTATGGCTACATTTTAATATTTGATAAATCCTTTTATCAAAACTAAAATTTTATGCTTGAATTGTTGATGAGAGGTCTCATTCTCTTCTCTTGCTTCCCACTCCTCTCTTGCTTCTCCTTCATCTTCCTCCTTTCACGTGTTGAGAATTTAGGAGGAATTAAGATAGAAATATTAGTTGAACACTCTCTACATACCTAAGCATCACAAACTAGCAACTTGTGATATTTAGTTGCTACACTAGGATCTTTGAGTGTGAAGTTAGAGCCATGCGCCGTTTCTCTCGGGTGGAGCATCTTCGACAAAGGATGATTGGGTAGCAATCATGATCCGGAGCTCTTGGGAGACCTAGATAGAGTCTACTATCTCACCACTTAGTCACCGTATCGTTACAAGCTCCCTACAAATTGATATAGGCGCTACAACGACAACTGGCGTACAAGCGCGTTCCTAAAGGCCTAAGAGCGAAGGAAGAGGTCTTTCGCAAGTAGGCGGACACGCTACAAAAATAATCAGCCCTTCTAACTCTTAGTGTAGCCTTTCTAGTTTGTTAGTTTAGAATTTGGTATCGATTCTAGATCGTATTTGCTATCCCTTGCAAGAAAATTTTTGTTCTGGATTCCGCTTAGGCCGCGGGTTAGCGGCACGGGTGATAGAAACTTCCAACATAGTATCAGAGCCATGACAAACACTATAACTAGTTTTAGATGATATTTTATTTTTGAAACCGAAAATTTAACCGAATCGAGTTTCAAATTTCAAGTTTCCGTCCACATTTTAAAACGGCACTTGAAATTTTTTTGAAGTATGCCATTGAGCATGTTATGAAGTTTGAAAACATGGAGGAAAAAAACCCGAGGACCCAGTTCAAATTTTTGGCCAACCAAAATTTGGTTTTGGCCGACCTGGTCGGCCAAAAATAGATCTTAGGTCCCTGGGTTTTTGTAGGGTCTTGGAATTTTAGAAACTTGATTTTTAGTATACTTCTTTTTGCCTCAGATTTTAGTATGTGATATCTTTGTTTTCGGGCAACTCGGGAAACTTTTCGGTCAAAACTTTTGCATCTTTTATGATCTATAGATTTGTTTGTGTGTTGTTAAACATCATCTAGTTGCTATATGTTCGATTAGATGGGGTTACACACTTGTTACTTGTGTTGTTCTTATGATATATATCTTTGTTATAGTTTAGCTGAATTGTCGTGACGGATAGCTCCTCGTATGATGTTTGTACTGTAGTGTTATTGTTTTATATTCATTTTTCGGGATGAGCGACCGGTTTGTGGCCGTCATTGCCGGCGTATGTATATTCATTTATTGGAACACGGCCGGGTTGAGGTCGTTGTTGCCATTGTATTTTATTCATTACATGTATTAGGATGAACCCACAAAGAAGTGCTCAAGTAGCCGGGTTCTAGAGTGGGGTAGGTGGTCATCTCATAGTAATGAGTTCATACCGCCTCGCTCTAGAATTGACAAGTTGCTCACCGTACTTGCAGGGGTTTTAGGATAGACCCAAGGAGAAGCGCTCAAGTTAGCGGATTCTAGAAATTGTCGGATGGCCCATTCGTGACATTGAGGATGGGTTGCCCTTTTTCTAGGATTGGCGGGTGGCTTTCCGCGCTCATAGGAGTCTTCGTTCGATGTTGTACGGGCTATTCACATGACCGGGGAACGTCACATTTCATTTGCGGCTCAAAAGAAGCACGGGGTTTCTAGTTTATCTGCTATTCTATATTGTTTATTGTATGCATGTGATTATATATATATATATATATATATATATATATATATATATATATATATATATATATATTAGACGCTTCTATATGTTTTGCATCTGCGCTAGCTCTGCCTCCGTCCTGCCGTAAGTTAAGTAACCTTACGTTGAAGACCCGTAGCAAATGCGGATGGCATATGCGGATGGCATATAAAAGCATACTATTTTGGTTGTTTCTGTTGTCGCTAGAAACTTAAAATGACGTGACTGCATTTTATGTTTAATGCAAAGGAATAAACCCAAAATGATGTTATTGGAACCAAATTTTAAAACTATAGTCTTATTCTTTTACTTTGCATGGAGGTATTCGGTTAGAAATATCCTACACCTTATTCGATGAGGAAAGAGCCTTGATTCCTTTACGAGAAGTTTGCACTTAAGCAAAAGTTTATGTTACTATAAACCACTCGGTTTTCTTCAAAACCACTCGTTTTAAAAGCGGAGCCTAAACCACTCCTTTTCAAAGCCACTCGAGTTCCTTCAACGATATCAAGTTCATTACGTTAAAGATTTTTTGCCAAAAACCAGCCGTAGCCCTTTGTCGTTTCCTACGAGTATTGCTTAGTATTTGTTCTATATTTGTTGACTAAGTTAAGGCGTAATGTACGGTAACTAAGTGGTGCTTGTTTGTAGCATGTGATGCGATTAATTAGGACAGTCATACAACCGTATTGACTAAGTTAAAGGTCATGCGGGTGGATTTAGGGTAATCAAAATAAAGACGGGTTGAACTTGACTTGCGGCTTATGATTTGTTGACTAAGTTAAGGTCATAAGCCGCTTGGGGAAAAAACCATATCGGGAGTTTCAAATATATGGGACTTGTCAAGTTTGCGCATACCTTCTAGAGTGTAGTGACTTTGGTTGGTTTCTATCAAGGTTATCACATGATGATAGTTGGGTGTCGATTCCCACCAATGAGTAGGAATTACTCCCGGGAGATTTTCACTTCACAACTAGCTAACCCATTAGGTGTCTGGAAAGGTGTTACAGGGTTATGCCTCTGCGGAAACGGATTTATTTAATTGGCTCCGTGCAAAAGTATGAGGGACCTCCCTCGGAGTACCAATATTGGCCTAGCTAAACGATTAGCGAACTTTAAGGTGTATTGTTCCAGCCCAAATTGGGCGCATTTCATTGCCTTGATGCGCATGCTTCAAGTGCACATGTGGCAAAATGTCATATACAGGCCATGTGCAATGTGCAATGCACGTGCGCATGTGCCAAGTTTCTAAGAAGCGCAATCTACATATGTGCACTTGATGAAATATCATTTAAATAACATGCGCAAGTCCAAGCAGTGCGCAAGCGCACTTTAATTTGGAAGGAAATCATCTGTTACCAACAAATTTAATAAATTAAATTAAATTGATTGGATATCAAAGATCCAATGGTGCACATGTGCCTAAAATTGATATTAATCAATTAAAATAAAAACAAACTTAAATATTATAGAAACCCCCTAATTTATCATCCCTTATAAATAGGAGACCTTTAAAGAAAAAAAACACAGAGAGATAGAGACATACAGAGAGAGCCGTCAGAATATTAAGTGTGCACCTCGTTCAACGAAGAAGAAATCTCGTCATCCTCAATTCTTTTCATCAAGAAGGTAAAAAAAAGAAGAAAAGAGAAGGAGATACAAAAGTCATAATAAAAAGCTTCGGCTTTAAACAAAAAGTGTTTGCTTTTCTCTTTACTGATTCATCATACATAAGATCAAAACATCTTACGGCCGATCCCTGATAAAAGTTTTGACTTTTATGAGAGATCGATCCTAAAATACAACACTTTAAAAAAAAAGAACCCCTCAAAAATAAAATAACAAGTGTTTCGGCATGTAAAAGATAAAAGCTTTTGCTTCTCTTGAGTTTTGACTCTTTATGAAAATTATGACTTTAATAAAAAAATTGGATGCGCGACATAAGTGCGCTCCAAAAATCAAAGGAACAGAGACTTTTAGTCTCGCTTGAAAGCTAAGGCTTTCTGATGAACCATGTGCACCCTATCCTAGGGCGCACTCAGTAAAAATTGTCTATGGAAACATATGCATCACGTGCCAAAACATCTGAGCGCAAGTGGAAATTATTGCCCATTAGAAGATGCGCATCAGGTGTCATATACATGTGTGCAAGTGAGGAATACCACCTATGAGAACATGCGCATCGCGTGCCATATACATGAGCGCAAGTGAAAGATATTGTCTATGAAGACATGCGATGGATGCATGCACACTCTCTGCTATGCACGTGCGTACCTCCCCCAAGTGTGCAAGCACACCTAACACCAAGCTATTTTAAGCATATTCTTCTTATATACCATATTATCTAAGTTGATCTTAGTCCCATACATGACCAACGACCCTTAACATATATCATCAAATTTGATCTTAATCTCATATATGACTAACGATTCTTAGCCAAAACTTCTAAGTTGATCTTAGTCCAAAACATGGCTAACGATCCTTAGATCAATACAAATACCCTTTGAACCGATGGCCTTCATCAATATGAGAAATGAGACCTAAGTTCAACCCCAAATCTAATTTGTACGGATTTAGACTAATCTGCTGCCTACGGGCGACGACATAAATTAGTCGCCATATACAATCCAAGGTCAACCCAAAATAAACAACATATAACACGACACATGAAGGAATATAATTAGAGTATAGAAAGTTGTTATTGCTTGGAAATAACGTAATTAACTACAGGAGCTTGCGCCTGCAGGAAAAAGCGTCCCCATAATCAATAAACCCTTTATCCTTGAAGGGGAATCTGAAAAGTCAGCTATATCGGTCGCATCCATCCAAACCTCTAAATCAACTTGGTATTTTCGGAGAGATGGGTGGATATGTTCCAAATAGCATCTTTCCCTAAATTCAGATGAGACGCGCTCTCCGCGCCTCAGACCGGTTTCCGGCGGTAAACATGTATATAATCCGAACTAGTTCTCTTTTAAGGATTTGAAGAAGAATTCGAGGAAACAATAGGAGCCATCCTGATTAGATAAAGTGATTAACCAATCTAATCTTGATAGAATGCACGCTGAATGTTTTTTATCTCTTTCTGGTTTGCGACCATGATTGACCTTAAACTAAAACTCGTAAACCAAATTGACCGAACCTTTTTACCATCTAGCTTTAGAATGTCATGAATCATGACAAAGCCGAATATATCTCTAATACTCTTACTTTCCCTTTACTTTCTCCAGAATACGTTGTATCACTACGATGATCCATATTGCTTGGAAAGGCTATCTCGTATAGTTACATACAAACTCGAAGAAATTTATTTCAGTCCGAGAAGGGCCATCAATTCTAGAGAAATTGAATTTTATAATTCTGTTGTCCCCCCTCCTTCACCTTCTCTCAAGTTGTGATCTCCTTTATAAAGGAGAGTAAAACTGTTACACTTGTTGGATATTCTTCTCCCAAACCTTAGGCTGGTGCTGAAATGTAGGGAAGGAAGAAAACCGACTAGACAAAATTGGTGTACAGAAGGTAAGATGTAGAGACATGTAAAGGGTTGGAGTGAGAGAAAAGGAAATTGCAACTGGTGTTATGAATCTGGGCAGTGGAAAAGGCATTACTAGGAATACCTGGCCACCCCCTTGAAACATTTTTATGTTACAGTTTTTCTATATTTTTACAATTTAAAATTGTTTCCCAATTAATTCAAACTCCAGGATATTTGTATACCGGATTCGAATACCATATATGTAGGGCGTTACAGATGCTGAGAAGGAGTAGAATATTGGGAAATGAGTGATTTGATTCTCAATATCGGAATTCGTAGAAATTGGTACTATTGGGGAAATACCTGGTTTTGCCTAACGGCAAACTTTTGGTTTTGAATAACCATTGTTATGCATCAATTTTTAAAATGATATATCCATATCTTTATTTTATAAAGTGGGATATAATTTTTGAAAATTGTGTTCTAAACATTTACCTTTATCAGTTGAGAATAAGATAAGGTGTATTGAATAACAGAATAGACATTCTTAACCAAAATACAGTTCTCAACTAAAAACACACGGGTTTTGAGTTAGTATACTATTGGGATTTATACATGGTAATATATATTGTCATGTGTCCTTATGGACAAAGAGTTGGTACTCTTACTTCATTGTGTTCTACTTATGAGTTCTCTGATTTTAAACACGCATTCGTTGAAATATAAGGTCCAAAGATTTTGAGAAGTTCACAGGTATAAGAATAAAGTAGAGAACCATACGTTACCAAGATTTTTCGAAGTGATCGAAGATGTAGATACTTATGCTAGGTATTCTATCGTAGTAATATTAAGAATCTTATTCTCTCTCAAATTAATCATCTGTGGGTGCGCTCCTTAATGAGTAATGTTGTATGGCCTTTTTCCATTTAGAGATATGCACTGAATACAGCTGCATAACATTTACTTACATCTGGTTCCATCTAAATTAGTGTCTTTGATTCTATATGGATATAGAATGGTCTCATATCTTCAGATTGTTAAGATATAGAGTTATCCGATTTTTTTAAAAGCATATTCCTGACAAACTCAAGGCACGTTTCAGTAAAGGTTGTTTCTAGGTTATCACAAGCATTTGTGAGGGTTTAACTTCTATTATTTTCAAGATCAATAGTTGCATTGTTTTTTACTCGCCGCCTTTTTATAAAAGGAATCTTTTTGCAAAAGAAATTAGTGGGAGTATGGTAGAACTGGAAGTGATTCCAGAACTACAAACGGTTACTAAAAATTTAGTAGAACCTGGAGATTCAATTGGACTCGACAAACTATAGTCACTCCGCAGATTTTAGTAGGTAAGCTCAGCTACCCGAAAGATACTTCGGTTTTCTCGTAGATGGTGATAGGGAGGTTTGCATCATAGTGATGGTGGCCCTACTAGTTATCAGCAGGTCATAGAAAGTGGTGACTTTCGAATGGAAAAATGCATTATATACAAGTTGGACTCTACGCATTCCAACAAATTATAGTTTTGGATTTTGTTGGATGCTCTTGAAGGGGTAAAACCCATTAGGAGCAAGTAGATCTTTCGAGATTAGTGCAAATGGAAAGGTAGTAACCTAATAAGGCTAGACTTATAGAAAGAGGTTTTTATCAAATACCCGATGTGGATTGTGATGAAACTTTTTGTTCAGTGTCTATACTGAAGTCCATATGAATATGACTTGCCACTTCTGCTATTCATGACTATGAGATCTAGCAGGTGGATGATTACAACGCCTTTCTAAATAGGAATTTATAAGTGCACATGTATATGAATCTGCTAGAGGGTTATCATAGTTGGTAGGAGCAGCTGAAGGTGTGCATATTTTTTTATGTTTATTTATAAACTAAAGCGGGCATAGTGGAAACGGATCATCTGTTTTGATGTGACAGTCAAGGTTTTTGACTTCATCAAAACAATAGATGAACCCGGTAAGAAATGTGTAGGGAGTACTGTCCTGGTATTTAGATAACATACTCCTAATAGGAAGTGGCATTCCTATACTACAATCAGTCAAACTATGGTTGTCACAGGTATTTCTCCATATGGAATTTGCATAATATATCAAGGATTCTGATAACTAGATATTTATCGACAGATCTAGATTTTGGAAGTGTCCCAATTTGGGTACTTGGACACCATTCTAAAGTGGTTTAGAATGTACGACTCCTAACGCGGTAGTATACCCGCAGGTAATGGAGTCACCCTCTCTAAAAAGATGTCATATAGACTGATGAGGAGAGAGACTAGCTAATCATGCGATGTCATGTACTAGACTAGCTATTGCTTTTGCACTTACTGTACTAAGCGGATATTAATCTAATCCTGGAGAAACAAAGGGAAGTGGTGAAGAACATATCGGGATGTTCTTGGAGTATGGTAATGGCAGCTTCCTACAGGAGGCGGTCACCGGTTCTGGCTTCCAAGTTGACCTGGATAGCAGAGTGGCTATCAGAGCTATAAGTTTATCCTCTTCTGAGGGGAAATATGTTGGAAAGTGTTCCAAGCGGATACTGAGGTGGACATAGTATAGGATGCTGATTAAATTCAGCGAAGGATACAGCCTACGAAGTTTGTTGGATAAACTTGTTCATTTATGAACTTGGTCCCATCAAGTATCCAGACAAATTCTAAGGTAGGGTATCACTCGGTTTGGGAGATAGTTAGTCTCCGCGAAGTTGAGATATAGAGAGATAAAATTAGAAGTATTATAGCGGATCCACTTACTGAGGCTATTTCTCGAACACGGAAGTTTCTCAAACGAGCTTTGTAGAACTATTAGTAGAGAAGTTGGGTATTCTGTAGCACACGAGCTGTGGGTATGCGATACCGCTATAATTGGCCTTATGTCAAGTGGGAGATTGTTGGATATAATGCCCTCAAGGCAATTATTGTAATTGCAGGAGGACCTATACAGGTAGAACAGTCTTACTCGAGATGATAGTATGCTATCAGGTTTGTCTTTATCATTGATGTGTATATGTTTTACTGATTATTATGTGTCGCAAATACATAATTATAAAACCCGAAGGATTCTTGCTTGACTACCAGCATTATGATGGCAATCATATACATGTGAGCTGGGTAGTCCATAAGCACAAATCTTAAATGTCCCTAGTCGAGAGAGTATCAAGATTGGGTATCGATATTCCAGAGTAGACTTGTGTATACGTTTCTAGACCCCGACAAGGGGCGGTGGCTGGTCTTACAAGCCATTGGTGTCTTGGCACCTAAGATAGTATAAAGGTGCTCACTAGAGGTGAGTACACTGGAAGAACTCGCCGAGAACTTCTAGATGGTATTATACTTATCATCGGATAGCAGTTCTCAGGTGACATGAGTACAGAGTAGTCTTTTGACCTGAGATCATCATTTGTCTCGTGTGAGCTCCAACTGTACTTTGATTACCACCCTACCACGACTCAAAGGAGTTGTGCAAACAGGTTTTAGTTGGGTACAATCCCGAGCCATATGGAGGCAGTGAGCGATCGACAGAGATTCTTCTCTTCTGGTATAGGGAGTCGATATCTCGCTGTGTTTAGTTAGCTATCACCATAAATTCTTATCCAAGGTGGATAAGATTTACTGATGGAAGATCAGTAGTTTCTCAGTAGGTGATGATATTGACACTGGCACGACTTATTGGGTTATTAGGGATCTGACGTTATCCACCCCCTAGACCTGATATGTGATACTCTCAGATGAAGAGATCGGATTGTATGGAGATTGTCACTTACAAGCTCAATAGGGATACAGACGAGCTTACCTTTCGACCTTCCTTTCGATAGATCCCTGGGTAGCCGTTACGTATAGTTAGTGCCGCTGATGTGCTTGTGGTTATGGATATATCCAATAACTCACTGCCAGCGTACTGTTAAGTCTTCAGAGTCCCTCAAAGGGTTTTCCCAGTTCAGGAGAAACGATGTAGAGGCCATATATTGATGTGTGCAAGGTTCCGATTAAATACATGTACTGGCTATATAGACTTTAATCGGACGGATGATAATACCAGCCGGCTTAGGATTAAGCCGGATTAAATCAAATTTTGATTTAATAATTTATATATATATATACATATATGTATACATATATACATATATGTATACATATATACATATTCTCGTATTATGTTCATTGTATTTTTCTATCTCTTTGGTATTCGTATTTTGATACGAATACGGGTATGTATTTAGGCGGACGTATCTGTGTATGCATACAAAAACTACTTCTAGAAGCAGGACACCTCATATTGATTTTTCCATTTATTATTAATGGAAATAAGATGGAATGCAAGGTGGCATGGAGTAAGGTGGGAGGGATGGCAAATGAATTATTTAATTCATTTGTCATCACTATTCAAGTACGGCTATATTTTAATATTTGAAAAATCCTTTTATCAAAACTAAAATGTTATGCTTGAATTTTTATGAGAGCTCTCATTCTCTTCTCTTGCTTCTCTCTCCTCTCTTGCTCCTCCTTCATCTACCTCCTCTCATGTGTTACTTGAACACTCTCTACATCCCTAAGTATTACAAACTAGCAACTTGTGATCTTTAGTTGCTTCACGAGGATCTTTGAGTATGAAGCTAAAGTCTTGAACCACTTCCTTTAGGTGGACCATCTTCGACAAAGGAAGATCGGGTAGTAAGTATGATCTGGAGATTTTGGGAGACCTAGCTAGAGTCCACTATCTCACCACTTGGCCACTGCATCGTCACAAGCTCACTACAAGTTGATATGGGCGCTATAATGACCACCGGAGTACAAGCGTGTTCTCGGAGGCCTTGGAGCGAAGGAAGGGGTTTTCCGCAAGTAGGCGGACACACTACGAAGGTAGATAGCCCCTCTAACTCTTATTGCAGTCTTTATAGTTTGCTATTTAGTATTTAGTATCGATTTTGGGTTCTAGTTGCTAGCATTTGCAAGAAAATTTTTGTTTTGGATTTCGCCTCGGCTGCGGGTTAGCGGCGCTGGTGATAGCTACTTCCAACAGAATAATTGTCAATTAAACCCGAAATATTTGATAGGACTAATGGGTTTAAAACTTGGCAAACCCAAGTTAAATATTGGCTCACCACACTTGGACTTGTTTCCGCTGTTTTTAATGAACCCGATGTATCTTCTGCTCCATCTACGGATTCTATTGTTTCGACTGATAAAAGTGATGAAACTGTTTGTCTTGCATTCTCCACTAAAACGGCAAAAGCCAAAAGTCTTTCAAATGAAGCAATTGATTATCATTGTAGAAATAGACTTTTAAGCGCTCTTGACAAAATACTTTATGAAAATTTTATATCTTTCAAGAATGCAAAATATTTGTGGGATGCTTTGGAAACTCAATATGGAATGGATAATGCAGGCGTACACCGTTTTAACACTACTTATTTTCGTCATTTCAAATTAATTGATAACAAAACTCTTAATCCACAACTTCATGAATTTCAAGAATTGATTCGAAAAGCTCAATATTCCGGTACTATTCTTTGTGAAAATTTTAAAGTCTCTGTTCTTATTGATATACTTCCTCTTTCGTGGGATAGTTTTGCAAATCTTAGAATGATCCAACACTTTTTATCATTTTTTGAAGTTCTTATTCTATTCGAGTGGTGCAGGTCCAAACTTAAACGTACAAAGGAAAATGTTCCAAAAATCAATCTTACCGAAAACCTTACAAACTCTAATAATGGTCATGCCAATAATTTTAAATCCAAAAGAAACAAATTTAAAAAGGAAAAACAAGGTCCAAGTCACTTTAACAAGTCTCAAAATCAAGAGGGGAAATATTTCTTTGTATGTGGAAAAGCGAACCATTTGACTCCGAAATGTTTTTTCAGAAAGAAAGGTCCTGTTAAGAATACAAATGGAATCATAAAACCGCAAGTAATTAAATGTTCTTGACGGTGGTGAAAATTCATCACTAAGGTCTGTCTCCAAACATATTATAAATTTTACAACTACCTAATTTGTTTAGTGGGTTGATTCCAGTGCTAATGTTCATGTTTGTTATGATTTGACATGGTTTACCACTTGTCAGGATAAATGTGGAGGAGGTGTAACGTTAGGAAATGAATCGGCGGCACCTATCAAGAGAATTGGAAATATGTCACTAAAATTTTCTTCGGGCAAGATACTTAACTTGAAAGATGTGCTATTTGTTCCCGAAATTAGAAGACATTTGATTAGCAGTTCTATACTTATGAAAATGGGATATAAGTTAGTATTTGATTATAGTCAATTTGTAATAAGTAGAAATAACATATTTATTAGTAAAGGTTATATATGTGATGGGCTGTTTAAATTGCATGTAATTCCGTATAATATTTCTAATAATGCAAGTAATGATCATATTGTTTTAAATATTGAAAATTCTTGTTTATGGCATGATAAATTAGGACATGTAAATTATCGTACTTTAATGCACATGATGAAACTGTATTTAATTCCAACTTACAAAATTGATATGAATAATAAATGGAAAATTTGTGTTAATGCCAAGCTCTAATGTTACCTATTTTGTAACATTAGAGCTTATACACTCTAATGTTTACGATTCTGCTAGTACTCCTACTAGCGGGGTGTCAATAAATATTTTATAACATTTATTAACGGCTATTCTAAATTTTGCTATGTATATCTTATAAAAACAAATGATGGGGTTATGAATAAATTTAAAATTTATAAATCCGAGCTTGAAAATCAAATGGATAAAACCACTAAAATTCTATGATCAGATCACGGGAGTGAATATACCTCTAATAAATTTACTATATTTTGCGAAGAGCACGACATTAGGCATGGGGTGACTGCACCTTACTCTTCTCAGTCTAATATCATAGCGGAATGTAAAAATAGAACATTAATAAATATGGTAAATTCAATGTTACTAAGTTCCAGTGTTCCTAAGAATTTGTAGGGGGAAGCCCTTTTATCTGAATGTTATATTCTAAATAGAATACCTTAAAAATTTAGTAACCGTATTCCTTATGAACTTTGGAAAAATGGACCACCTTATATTAATTATCTTAAGGTTTGGAGTTATTTAGCGAAAGTTTCAATACCCGAACTTAAAAGAGAAAAATAGGTCCGCAAACTATAGACTTTGTATTTATAGGATATTCCCTAAATAGTAACACATATAAATTCTTAGTGGTTAAATCTAATATACCAGATATAACTAACAATACGATTTTAGAATCTCTCGACGCAACCTATTTCGAAAATATTTTTCCATTTAAATCAAACATTAGTAACCCTTTATAACACCCTAGCACGATCGTACGATATTAATCAGTATTTTAAATTTTTATTATCTATTATTTGGGTTGCGATTGGTTTAAATGGTAGATGTGTTTATCCGACCCGACCCGCTTGCGTGAACCCATTATTGTGCTAGATTATATTTTTATTAATATTTATCTGTAAACTAAATCTATGTGAATCTAAAATTATATACATACATACATACACACACACACACACACACACACACATATATATATATATACACATATATAAAATTTAAATTATATGCATATATCTTCCAGAAGACATATGTTTGGGATGTTTTATTAATTGTCATCATGTTAATTAAGTATCTCATGTTTTTATATTGACTATTATCTATTACGCCTAAATCTTAAACAATCTAGATACCATATGTTTATTAGTCTATACTATATTATTTTAACCTTTAGACTATGGTTAGATGGGATACGTATGTATATATTATTTTCAATATATTTTTCCGTGAGATTTAGTAGAGACGGATCAGAGATTTGTAGTATCTTTTAATAGATTAGTGGTTGCATATAAACTATATATATATATATATATATAAAAACTATTTATATTTAAATTTTCTTATTTTAAAAACTATCTCTCTCTCTTTCTCTGTCCCTCGCATCGCTCTTCCTCTCTCCCCATCGCAGACAACACCCACGCCCCAACTTTTCACACTTGAACCCTACCTCCGACCACCTTCATCCCAGCCAACGACTTCTTCTCCTTCGTCTTCAACACCTTGAGCTAGTTCCTCCTTAAAACCCAATCTTCACCAGCCACTACCTTCACCTATTCCTCACCTTAGCCACCATTGCCAACCATGACTGTGCCTCCTCACACCCGAATCACCACCACCACCATCATCTTCATCTTCATCTTCCATCAACCTCTTGCACCTCTTCCACAACCCTCAACTCACGACCTCACCTCCTTCACAACCTTGGCCGCACCCATTTCCTCGCTGTCGTCATCTCCTTTCGCCTTCACCAATTAACTCTCTTCACCACCACATCAACCCATCGCTACAGAATCCCAACACCTCGAACCCCGACCTCACCTTCGTCATCCCTTCGAACCCATCACCCGAGACATCTCCTCCTTCTCCGAGCACCTCTCCGACTTCGACCAACCCCATCACCTTCTCCCTTCACCCACCTCCAGCCATCTCCAGCATGCCATCGTCTCCATCTTTCCCGAGCAACCCCATCTACCTCCTCATTACCATCTCTCCACACCTATCATCACCTTTACCTCGCTACCACCATTACTCCATTGTCGCAACACCATCCTTCCTCTCCTCGAGACCCCATCGAAGAACACCCCTCGTCTTCGATCTTTACTCCACCATCAGCGCATCCACAGCACCATCCTCCAAGCTGAACACCCAACAGAGCCGCTGTCTACATCTAGCCGCGTCTTCAACGCTGGCGGCAGAGCACCAACGTTGGCATCGTCGCCTGTAGTCCAAGGCCGAGATCCAAAGCCGAGATCCAAAGCCGAGGCTAAAGTCCAAAGTTAAAGTCATTTCGTATATTTATTTAATTGCCATACATATAGAGAGAAAATAAATTAATTTTCATTTTTAATTTTTTTTAATATGGTCAAATTAATATAATGAACTCGTAGTAGTTGATATGATCACAGATAATATTTCATGTATCACATCTAGATAAGAATTATAGTTTAAATTTTATCATCTAAACCAAATTTAAACATGACATGACTTGTTAATTTATATCAGTTCACGATTACATGTTTTACTGTTACCACTATATTGCCTTCTTTACACCATGACTTGTTTATGATATTCCTGATAAAGATAGTACATAGATTGTTTACCTATACCTACGCTATTTAAAATCATGTTGGTATATTGATTAATTTTGTGAACCCATGCTTGAACTTGTTATTGTTATCACGCTAGTACTTATTTGCCGTAATATTTACTGATTCCAACAATTCTGACTTGTTGTGCTGATGGACATGACCTGTCATCTAGTTAGACATAACATGTATCTGGCTGTTTCTGTGTTTGTATTAAGTAGATATTATTTCATACCTGACTTGGAAATGAAACCTGGAAAATGGGGAAATCAAAAGTGTAACTGAAGTGTGACTTAAAAGGATATTACTTGATCCATAGTTCCAAGGGGTAACAGAACAGAATCATTCGTGATTCTTACTACTTGATCTGTGGTTCAGGGGGGTAACGAAACAGAATCATTCCTGCTTCATACATCTTGATCCGTGGTCCCGGGGGTAACGGGATATATACTTTTGAGTTACATAGAGTAGTACATTTATTGGTTTCAAATACTTATAACATAGTTAACCTAAAAACATAGACCTTAGGATACACGTGACATGTTTGACTACCTGTATCCTGCTATTATAACACCTGTGATTGTTTGTTTATATTCATACTTTATTCTGCACGTGACATCCTATATAGCACACTTTTCAGTTTATTATTATTATTATGATATTTATAATGCACTGACGTCTGGGTTTTGCATGGCCCAGATACATGACTTTAGCACATGAAAATCATGAGTATTTCGACAGGATCGCCGACCAGTGAGGATCATACCACTGATATAGTTTTTATTTATGATATAGGTATTCTCTTATTTCCTTGGATCTTTATTGCTTCTGCTATCTTTTCCTGTTATCGTTTCTTGTGACTATTGGATATATGATAGATAGATTTAGTAGTTTATAGTTCTTGCTTACTGATTAACAGCCGTAATGTGACTATGGAAGGCTGCTTCCTTACCGTAGATACCATAGCTGGTCGAGTTACGTCCCAAAATTTTGGTATCTTGGAAAGCGGGGCATGAAAAAGTTTTGTTGGTATCAGAGCATAGGTATTAGGTTAGCTGGGTTTGGTTTATTTTGTACTTGGTTATTATACCCAATACATTGACTTGAAAACCTAGAATTTTAGGAACATGTCCCGCCACATTATTGTCTTGTCATTCAAATTTTCGAATCTTATCTTTTCCTTAAACTCTTTTATCTCGATAATATGGAAATGATTTTGCATCTCAGCTTGGAATCCTATTGATTCGTTATGCTTTCTTCCCTCTTGTTCTCTCGATTCTGATAGTAGGATTTGGACGATCTGGATGGAGTTATGTGATTGTAACTATGTACCGCGGCATGATTACAATGCGGTATTCTATTTAGGTAGCTTGTAAGTCCTATTTTGATTCTTTTTCCTTGACTTATGTCCGTTATACTGCTCTGTCTTTCTCTCAGTTTCATTACTTATGGATTTATGTCTTATCGCAAACTTGAATCCAACAACCGCATTATGTCTTTTCCCTTGTCCCGTAGTGACCATTCCGTTTGCGTTTCGAAAAATAAGGAGAACCACAGGAGAAAATATGATGATTGCATTAGTTCGAGATTGACCCCAGCGAGAGCTGGTACAGACTGCTTCAAGGCCAATCAGGTATAAGATATTTGATTGAAGAAGTTCTGACAGACCCGCTTCAATTTATCAAAGTAGTGCAGCGGAAGTGTGGTGGATTGATAACCCACAAGTCTTAAAACAGACTTGTAAATTTATAACGAAGGGAACTGTTTTTATGTGTGCTGAAAGGTGAAGTTCGCGAACAAGCTGCAGATGAAGTGTTGATAGTAGTTCAGGATTTCATAGATATGTTCAAGAACATCTCGGGTGTATCAACTAAATGAGATATGAGTTCGTGATTGATCTTATTCCTGTAGCAACGCCAATTCGAAGGCTTTTTATCCGATGTCACAGGTAGAACTCGAAGTGGTAAAGAGACAAGTTTCTAAGTTATTAGAGAAAGGTTTAATTCACAGCAGTGGTTCACTGTGGAGAGCCCCAGTTCTTTTGGTCAAAGAAGAAAGATGGCACACGGAGAGTGCATCGACTATCGAGAGTTAAATAGGGTGACCATCAAGAATAAGTACCCAATTCCTTGTATAGACGAATTATTCGATCAACTCAGTAACGCGAGAGTATTTTCGAAGTTGGATTTGCGATCGGGTTATCATCAAGTTCGGGTGAAAGAAGAAGACATTTGCAAGATGGTGTTCCGAACTCAATATGGGCATTACAAGTATCTAGTTATGCCATTTGAAGTTGCTAACGCACCGGCGATATATATAGACTTGATAAATCAAATCTCTTTACCATTTCTAGATCAGTTCGTGGTGGTATTCATCGATGATATTCTGGTTTACTCGAAGAGCAAAGAAGAGCATGAAGAACAGTTAAGAATCGCACTCCAGACGTTGAGATAAGAAAAGCTATATACTAATATGAGCAAGCATGATTTTTGGCTCAATGAAGTGAAGTTCTTGGGGCATGTTGTATCCGGAGATGGAATTGCAGTTAACCCCGAAAAGATTGCATCTGTTCACAATTGGCCGACACCAAAGAATATAGAGGAGATTAGAAGTTTTCTTGGGCTTGCTGGATACTATAGAAGGTTTGTAGAGAACTTCGCTCGGATAGAAGAATCGTTAACCAAGTTAACATGAAAGGAGATACCATTTGTTTGGTCCGAGAAGTGTGTCTTAGCTTTTGAGGCGCTGAAGTAAAAATTGACAACCGCTCTCCTATTTTTAACCGTGCCAAATGGTTCTGGAGGATTCGTTATTTACAGTGATGCATCTAGGAAAGGTTTGGGATGTGTTTTGATGCAGCATGGAAGGGTTGTAGCGTATGCGTCGAGGCAGTTAAAAACTCATGAGAAGAATTACCCAACTCATGACTTGGAATTAGCAGCAGTTATTTTTACACTGAAGATTTGGAGACACGACTTATTGGGCGAGAAACTCGAGGTATTTACTGATCACAAAAGCCTAAAGTATGTGTTCATACAGAAAGAGCTCAATTTGAGGCAGCGTAGATGGTTAGAGCTGATGGCTAACTACGATCTTGATCTACAATACTATCCGGGGAAAAGTAAAAGTAGTGTCGGATGTTTTGAGTCAGTTGCTAGCAATACGGATGTTGACTTCACAGAAGAAGATTATAGCGGATTTTCAGAGACTCGAGTTGAAGTTCGTACTACCAGATTCTTCAGGAAAGTTGACGCAGTTTCAAGTACATTCATCGTTGATTGATAGAATTAAGGCAGCGCAGTTGCACGATCCTAAATTGCAGAAATTTTGAGGACAGGTAGAGGCAGGACTTTGTACGGATCTATTGATTGATGAGGATAGTTCATTGAGATATGGAAGTCGTTTATGTATGCCCAAAGGTGTAACATTTTCAAAAAAGATAAAATATTAATTTTGGGAATTTTTATAATTTAATATTATTTTATCGAATATTTTAATATTTTGGTATTATTAAATACAAATAAATGGGAAAAATTTTTGGAAAATTCTAAAATAGGGAAAACTAGAGAATTATGACATTATAAAGTTTTTGTGATTAGTTTGACACTAATTTAGTGCTAATCGCGATTAAAAATTTCTAATCGAATTTTTGGCGTTTTTGTGCAAAACATGCACACATCCTTTTTCCTACACTTGTGCATTTTCTTGCCATGCTTTTCATTTGGGTTTACTATTTGAGTGAGAAGGGTTTTAAAAGGAAAAAGAAAAGGAAAAGAATAAAGAAATGGGTAGTTGGTGAGAGAGAGAGGTATGGGCTTCTTTTGACTAAGGACTTAACCATTTCTCCCCTCATTTCCCTCCCTCTTCTCCCTTTTCCTGCTGCTGCTCCTGCACCTCCTTTCCCTCCCCTCTTCAAGCTCCAAAACACCTCTAAAACAACCCCAAAACCCAATCTCCATTTCATTAAATGTGTGCACAATCCCTAGATCTACACTTGGAGCTAAAGAAGCAAGGATTTTGGCCACTATGGGCAACTCAAGAAAATTCTTGAGTTGCCAAATGAGGTATTTTCTGGACCTTAAACTTAGTTTATGCTTTTCCTTTACCCTCATATTAAGATCGAATCGATATTGTGTGATATTGTGGACTTGTGGAAAACCTAGTTAGGGTTTGAGGGGAACTTGGGTTGTAATATGAAATTGAGGTCAGTAGAGGTTATACCATCACCCTAGTGTATGAATTGGAACCCAAAACCTGAAGCTTAAACCAGAATACGGATTTTGGAAACCGATATCGGAAAATTTGTGCAATCTGTAATGAGTATATTGGATCTGCTATCACCCGGGGTATCCTAAAATAAAATTGATTGGACAGTGGTATGTGCAGGCACCCAGGGAGCTACCACCAAGACCCCAGCCCCTAACTCCCTTACCCGGCCGCCAATTAATCCCAATTGGCCGCAATTTACGGCCTGGGTCCCACCATTTTGGCTCGTATTGGTTTTGTAGCTCCTACATGTTTATGTTAGACCCCTAGTATATTTAGATTTGTATAAATTGACCTAGGGTGAAATCTGGGACATTTTTCCTAAGTTGCTGTTTTGGATTCGTGTTTCCGTATTCCATATTTTTGATTCTGAAATTTTGTCTTGTGTTTTAGCTCGACTGTTTGGCGTTTATACGACGATATAGAGGATTTATTGATGGTTTTAAAGGCGTGCCATAGGTTCTAACCTATAGGCCTCTTATCGTATCGTTTTGGATTTCATGTGTCGTTTTAGCTTTGATTTGGTTTTAATGCGCATATACGATACTTTGATGTGTAGGTACCCTATGAAGACTACGGGACGACAAGCAAACGCGTGGTGACATCGAAAGATGGAGACGCAAGGTGAGTAGATTATATCAACTGGGGGAAGTCGGGTGGATGGCGTATAGCACCCCCGCGGTCCGTAGTTGTTACTATATGATAGTTAGGTGTATTATGGATAGTGTAGGGTTAGAAGTGACTAGTGTAGTTCATAGTCGCGAACCCTAGAATAGATTTACACCTACACGCGCATCCTTGCATATTCATTATACTTGCACTGTGTTTGACGATATTGGATGACATTGGAGATGAGTCGATGATGTTGGGCATTGTGCCGTGAGATCGGCAATTTGTTGTGATTCGTATTTGGGATACGATACGTGATCTCTAATGGGCCTTGGGACGTGTGCTTGCACACGCAGTAGTTTGATGGTATCAGTTGTACTAGACTTAGATCAGTACCCCAGATTATATGATATGATGATAAGTGATACCTGAAATGTGATGAGATAGTGTGATATTGACCCGTACCCAGCTATTGGGATGCCGTACGACGATTTACCGTATGAGCTTTACATTAATGATAGATCCGCACTCACGACTTGAGGATGTCATATGATATACTATATCGTACGCGATACTATTGAGGCGGAATCACCGACTATTATATCTATATATATATCGACTCAGATGTTAGGCGGTTTCCTTACCTGTAGCCCAGTTTGTTAGTTCAGCCGTGTAGTTTAGTGTAGTTGTTAGATTAGATTAGCCTCCTACCTATTTCAAAACTAGCGGGTCGTGGATATTTTAAAAGACAGGTCAAGGGATCTACGGATGTTTCAAAAGGCTTATCTTTTCATAAAAACACCGTAGCCCTTATTTTCAAAACCCCATGATTCGTGTTATTTCAAAAGGCACCATTTGTAGGACTTATATTAGATTAATGCAGATTAGTTATAGTTGCGTCTAGTTTCAGCTCCCACTCATTTTTGTGGTTCGCTTTGCATCGCATTCTTATATTATGTTTCATACCCCATTATTGATATCATGCTGATAGGACACCAGCACCATTACCGATGATGCGTATGTACCACGTACACTTACTTGCCGGCTCACACACATCTTCATCGGTAATTGCCATGTCACGTACACCTTAGAAAATATTATTGCCTGACATAGCCTATTAGCTAATAGTTTAGGCATGATATTAGTGTACTTGCCTTATATGTTAGTTTAGACATTGTAGTTATTACCTGCTACTTCATGTATACTGTTATTCATTGTTATGCCGCATTCATGGATTCTCATGCATATATTCATTATTTTACGTGTTATTGAGGTTTTGGATTTGGATTTCCGTGAGATTTTCTGGATTTGGAGGAAAACCGCAAAAACACAAATAAACATATTCTCTCTTTTAAAATAAAAAGTGCGGTTTTCCCATGATGTATGAGTCGTCCACCATGAGTTTGCTGATGGATTTGGAAACCCGATTCGAGGAGACGGATGAACCGTTTCGGGTAAATGGTGGACCCGGTGCGGTACGCCGGGGCAAGATGAATGTGGTGATGACGTTGAGCCTGGCAGGGGAGCACTACCGACCGGTGATTTTACCTGACGCGTCGGATATCCGGAGGATACCGTCGTGGTCTTGAGATTGATGGTAGGGGCCGGTATGGACTGACGGCGCCCTAGATATTGTGGTTGAGACTTTGAGATATCGAGATATTGGGATTACGTTTTGTGCCGATGCTAGGCACAGTTTTATGCTGATTTCATTATGATACCTCATTTTAAAAATACAAAGGAAATCTCACTAAATTATGAAAACAGTTGCTTCATGTAAATGTATTCTGTTTTCACGCATTCATATCTCATTCATATGATATATTGCTACCTGAGGCACTGACACAGGCACATGAGATTGCATTCGGGTTAGATATTTACCCTAGCCTTGTTATAGGCTGCATGTTATATATTGAGGATTTTATATACTGATCGTATTGACCTAGGATTATGTCTTGCTTTCGGTTTCTGCTTGTAGATATTCTCTATTCACGAGCTGGCAACTCACCCCCGTTGTGCCACAGTTCTTGCAGGTTTTGCTGTACAGGTTCCTTTGCGGCATTTCTGGCACATTGCTTCCTTGAGGGTGAATTGCATTTGGTAGGTGGTTTCTTTTGCATCAAGAACCACCATTGTACTTATATTATTCTTTGTATCTAGAATTTCCATCAACCAAATTTGTATATTGTTTCAGACTCAGACTTTAGTGATGTATTATTTGACCTTAGAGTCGCGCTTAGTAGTATTGCGGTTTTCATGCTTACTGAGTTTCTTTTGGATTTGATCCTCGCCTTTCGGCGTTGTATATTATATTGCATATGTGGTTGTGACCGTCAATTGACGAAGAGCTAGCTCCCGCTTGGGGATGCCTTTTATCATTGTATATATGTTGTGCTTGATGTACCCCGTTCGGGGCCAGTATTTACAAAAGAAACTCTGCCGAAATTTTTAGAAAAGACTTTACCTTTTAAAAATGCACATTCGGCTTAGTTATTTAAAAACCTTAACTCCAAACATGTTTTCCTTCACTTCTTTAAAAACCAGTTTCTTTACTTACTCTTAAAATGGTTTTAGATTTCTGGGCTTTGGCTTACTTGGATCAGATAGAGTCCTATAGATTTCATATGGTTCAAGGGCCAGTCACGTGCTCTTTCGGGTCGTGACAAAGTTGGTATCAGAGCGCTAGGTTGACCTTGGTTCGAGTCTAAGTTTGACTATGTGGAGCCTAGGGCGTTTATATATATATACGGAACTTAGGCTTGACCTTACGGAACTTAGACTTAGTCGAGGGGGTATTAGACCCGAACTTTCGTCGTATAGGATGACGCTTGGTTGATGGAATAGGTAAATAAAGTAGAGTGACGTACCGTGGGTATGTTCCGCGGCATACTTACGACACGCCACTCCGCTTAAGGAACCTTAGGATGTACATATTTTCGAGATCAGTGATTCTCTTCATATCCATGATTATACACCCCTTTGAGATCCCCTATTCTAATAGTTCATGATCATACCTTTATTGATGTTGTTCCTTCTTATGATCATGTATCCATTCTGGATCTGTTATTCTCTTTCTTGCCATTGATATGCTCTCTTCGATACTCGATTGAGGTTCCTGTCGCCATGTTTGAGCGCAGTTTGGGCTGCTGCTAGGGTTACGGTCAGGGCGAGCTCGTCTGGTACGAGGGCCGACCATTGTGTTTTCTGGTAACATGGGAACATCTCGAGTTGGTATTGATGATTGGGACCGCTAGTAGAGGCAAGTGCTTGGCTTTGCACCGGATGATCGGGCCATTGTTAGAGCTGCCAGTTGAGAGAGGACTGTTGATGTACAGCATACCTCAGAGATTATGATGTCGCCTACTGTGCAGACAGATGGACCAGCTGTTGCTGAGATTGACAGGATGTCGCTTTCGGAGCTTACGAGCTGAGATTGTCAGAGCTTCCAGGAAGATATGAGACAGATGATAGCTAGTCTACTCGATTTGAGAGACGAAGGTGATTCGTCCGATTTATGCACCGTAGCGGGCCCAGTTGAGTTGAAGATTTCCAGTGTGGAGAGTCTTACTCAGATCTAGAGCAGACCGATTCAGAGATGACCGCCAATGTGTCGCCGTTCCTGGAGGATTGAGGCGCTGTTCAGCGTACAGGTGAATGAGCCAGTTGTTGCTGCAAATGACGAGATATCGCCCAGATGGTTGGAGCTGCTGCTGCGTGAGCATATACTTAGAGAGATGATAGCGAGTCGCTAGTCACCTGAGGATGAATGATTAGGACATGTGGTTCGTTCGGTTACCGATGCGAGGTCATCAGATAGATTGTTTCCAGCTAGAGACGACTTCACGCAGATTCGTTGAGAGTCGATTGAGACGATCGAATGTCAGGAGCCCATTTTCCAAGTTTAAAGTATACGGAAAGACATGCAGGTGATTCTATGGACCCTCTAGAAGAATGAAACCCTAACTCGACTTAATGACCGTGTGAAAGCCTTTGAACCTTAGGGTTTGCGCCAGTTCCTCGGCGCCATTAGTGAGGCTTGGGTTTGCCCTTCTACGGCTGGACCACCGACGCTGAGGCATGTACTCGATACTATTAAACTGTACTCAAGATGTTGATCTCTTGGGGGATTATAAGGTTCTGACGAGTCGATCGAATGTTTCGACATCATTCGGATATCAGGTGATGGGATGCATTGCTTGGGAGACTCTAGATACGAGTATAGCCGTTGGAGCATAGTCCATGCAGCCACGATGAGACGAGTCCGAATCAGTCGACATTGAAGCAGAGTGAAGAAAGAGTTCGTAAGAGATTTCGACGAGATGACGTCCCACTCCGCTGACATCAGAGATGTGATACGCACCCAGAGGCGTTGTATATGGATATATCTTCCAGAAAGAAGCGCGATAAGTATGCAGCCATTCCGGAATAAGAATTTGCTTCGGCAATGGATGATGACTTTCGGGCAATTCGGCAGGAATGAGATTTGAGAGAGAAATCTCGATAGGACCTTTCTGGAATACGATATGAGAAGACCTAGACCCAGGAGTGGTCATATTGCGCACACCCAGCAGGCCAGAGTTGGCATTGTCGACGAGGTAGTTGACCGGATTCGGATAAAGGAACTTACCCAGATGCGTTGTGAATTGATCAAGGATGGACGAGTATTGAGTATTCCTCCGATGGTTGGGACGTGTTCCGAGGACCTGTTCGGCCTGACATCTTCTACAGAATGATGAAGCTACGGAGTACGCGATTTCGAGTTCGTGTGAGAGACTTCAGATTGATCGTGGCCGAGAACAGTGCAGTGCGTAGATATGCATGGCGTGACGTCATAGTGGAAGACGATAGAGACAGGTGGAACCAGAGGTTCGAGCGAGACGCTGACGATCTGTCATTGCTTCCCGTCGAGACTAGAGACCTGATATGCTTACAGAGACGTTGGGATGTGACCAATTTCCGAGAAAATATTGTGCTGAGGACACAGATGTCTATTGAGCGAGAAGAGGTTATGCAAGAGAGCCAGCCTCCGTACAGATCGGCATAGGCATGATTGGAAGAGACCCTGAGCAGGATTCCTTCCAGGACATTGCTGTAATGATGCTTGCACCCAGGATCAGATGTGTGATGTGCATTCAGAGAGCCAGAGGCCGAAGCCAGTGTTATGCTGCTTTATGAGTGGTCGTGAGGATTGACCGAGAGACGACCAGAGAAGTGCCAGAACGGAATCGTCCCCGTTAGCACACCTGACAGGGCCGATGAGCCGATTGACTGCGAGATAGGTAATCCGCAGAGAAGATAAGGACCCAGAGTCAGAGGACGCCAGACCGTGAGCAAGATGCAAGTAGATATCCTGCGCTGCTAGCAGTGGATGCACCGACTCCTTCTCGACCTCGAAGGAGGAACTACCGACGACGGTATTTATGATTTGTGATTTTGTGATTCGATTTTCACGTATCCGTCGTTTTGGATTTCGGTATTTTGGGCGTTCTGTTTGCATGATTTAGTTTTGATGACTGAGTTTCATGATATTTGTTTCATGCACCCACTGGATATTTATATTTTGCGCATAGTTATTACATTCGAGGTATTGCTTGTGAATTCACGCCTATCTTGTACAGTGATTTGATTTACACTTCCAGCATAGTTTTCATGCACCTTTAGTGTTTTGATATACGATTTTGGTGCACGCCAGATGCACTAAATCGGGATTCTTCGTGCATGTCACATGCACCTGATTTTTACTGTCAGGCACACACGTTGCCTACGACAGATGTTTCGTGCACACCAGTTGCACCTAGATATTGTTTTGTACACCTGTTTGACACATATATGGATTTTGATTCCTTGCGCACCAGATGCACAGGATATTCTTATATATGCATTTTGGAGATTGATTTCTAATAGAGCAGTAAATTTTTATTATATTCTCTATGAATTGATATATTCGGAGCCCCGACAAATTGGATTATTACTGAAATTGTTTTAGTATTGGGGGTTTAAATTTAAACTCGGGGACCGAATTTCTTTAAGGGGGGTAGATTGTAACATTTTCAAAAAAGATAAAATATTAATTTTGGGAATTTTTATAATTTAATATCATTTTATCGAATATTTTAATATTTTGGTATTATTAAATACAAATAAATGGGAAAAAAATTTGGAAAATTCTAAAATAGGGAAAACTAGAGAATTATGACATTATAAAGTTTTTGTGATTAGTTTGACACTAATTTAGTGCTAATCGCGATTAAAAATTTCTAATCGAATTTTTGGCGTTTTTGTGCAAAACATGCACACATCCTTTTTCCTACACTTGTGCATTTTCTTGCCATGCTTTTCATTTGGGTTTACTATTTGAGTGAGAAGGGTTTTAAAAGGAAAAAGAAAAGGAAAAGAATAAAGAAATGGGTAGTTGGTGAGAGAGAGAGGTATGGGCTTCTTTTGACTAAGGACTTAACCATTTCTCCCCTCATTTCCCTCCCTCTTCTCCCTTTTCCTGCTGCTGCTCCTGCACCTCCTTTCCCTCCCCTCTTCAAGCTCCAAAACACCACTAAAACAACCCCAAAACCCAATCTCCATTTCATTAAATGTGTGCACAATCCCTAGATCTACACTTGGAGCTAAAGAAGCAAGGATTTTGGCCACTAGGGGCAACTCAAGAAAATTCTTGAGTTGCCAAATGAGGTATTTTCTGGACCTTAAACTTAGTTTATGCTTTTCCTTTACCCTCATATTAAGATCGAATCGATATTGTGTGATATTGTGGACTTGTGGAAAACCTAGTTAGGGTTTGAGGGGAACTTGGGTTGTAATATGAAATTGAGGTCAGTAGAGGTTATACCATCACCCTAGTGTATGAATTGGAACCCAAAACCTGAAGCTTAAACCAGAATACGGATTTTGGAAACCGATATCGGAAAATTTGTGCAATCTGTAATGAGTATATTGGATCTGCTATCACCCGGGGCATCCTAAAATAAAATTGATTGGACAGTGGTATGTGCAGGCACCCAGGGAGCTACCACCAAGACCCCAGCCCCTAACTCCCTTACCCGGCCGCCAATTAATCCCAATTGGCCGCAATTTGCGGCCTGGGTCCCACCATTTTGGCTCGTATTGGTTCTGTAGCTCCTACATGTTTATGTTAGACCCCTAGTATATTTAGATTTGTATAAATTGACCTAGGGTGAAATCTAGGACATTTTTCCTAAGTTGCTGTTTTGGATTCGTGTTTCCGTATTCCATATTTTTGATTCTGAAATTTTGTCTTGTGTTTTAGCTCGACTGTTTGGCGTTTATACGACGATATAGAGGATTTATTGATGGTTTTAAAGGCGTGCCATAGGTTCTAACCTATAGGCCTCTTATCGTATCGTTTTGGATTTCATGTGCCGTTTTAGCTTTGATTTGGTTTTAATGCGCATATACGATACTTTGATATGTAGGTACCCGATGAAGACTACGGGACGACAAGCAAACGCGTGGTGACATCGAAAGATGGAGACGCAAGGTGAGTAGATTATATCAACTGGGGGAAGTCGGGTGGATGGCGTATAGCACCCTCGCGGTCCGTAGTTGTTACTATATGATAGTTAGGTGTATTATGGATAGTGTAGGGTTAGAAGTGACTAGTGTAGTTCATAGTCGCGAACCCGAGAATAGATTTACACCTACACGCGCATCCTTGCATATTCATTATACTTGCACTGTGTTTGACGATATTGGATGACATTGGAGATGAGTCGATGATGTTGGGCATTGTGCCGTGAGATCGGCAATTTGTTGTGATTCGTATTTGGGATACGATACGTGATCTCTAATGGGCCTTGGGACGTGTGCTTGCACACGCAGTAGTTTGATGGTATCAGTTGTACTACACTTAGATCAGTACCCCATATTATATGATATGATGATAAGTGATACCTGAAATGTGATGAGATAGTGTGATATTGACCCGTACCCAGCTATTGGGATGCCGTACGACGATTTACCATATGAGCTTTACATTAATGATAGATCCACACTCACGACTTGAGGATGTCATATGATATACTGTATCGTACGCGATACTATTGAGGCGGAATCACCGACTATTATATCTATATATATATCGACTCAGATGTTAGGCGGTTTCCTTACCTGTAGCCCAGTTTGTTAGTTCAGCCGTGTAGTTTAGTGTAGTTGTTAGATTAGATTAGCCTCCTACCTATTTCAAAACTAGCGGGTCGTGGGTATTTTAAAAGACAGGTCAAGGGATCTACGGATGTTTCAAAAGGCTTATCTTTTCATAAAAACACCGTAGCCCTTATTTTCAAAACCCCATGATTCGTGTTATTTCAAAAGGCACCATTTGTAGGACTTATATTAGATTAATGCAGATTAGTTATAGTTGCGTCTAGTTTCAGCTCCCACTCATTTTTGTGGTTCGCTTTGCATCGCATTCTTATATTATGTTTCATACCCCATTATTGATATCATGCTGATAGGACACCAGCACCATTACCGATGATGCGTATGTACCACGTACACTTACTTGCCGGCTCACACATATCTTCATCGGTAATTGCCATGTCACGTACACCTTAGAAAATATTATTGCCTGACATAGCCTATTAGCTAATAGTTTAGGCATGATATTAGTGTACTTGCCTTATATGTTAGTTTAGACATTGTAGTTATTACCTGCTACTTCATGCATACTGTTATTCATTGTTATGCCGCATTCATGGATTCTCATGCATATATTCATTATTTTACGTGTTATTGAGGTTTTGGATTTGGATTTCCGTGAGATTTTCTGGATTTGGAGGAAAACCGCAAAAACACAAATAAACATATTCTCTCTTTTAAAATAAAAAGTGCGGTTTTCCCATGATGTATGAGTCGTCCACCATGAGTTTGCTGATGGATTTGGAAACCCGATTCGAGGAGACGGATGAACCGTTTCGGGTACATGGTGGACCCGGTGCGGTACCCCAGGGCAAGATGAATGTGGTGATGACGTTGAGCCTGGCAGGGGAGCACTACCGACCGGTGATTTTACCTGACGCGTCGGATATCCGGAGGATACCGTCGTGGTCTTGAGATTGATGGTAGGGGCCGGTCTGGACTGACGGCGCCCTAGATATTGTGGTTGAGACTTTGAGATATCGAGATATTGGGATTACGTTTTGTGCCGATGCTAGGCACAGTTTTATGCTGATTTCATTATGATACCTCATTTTAAAAATACAAAGGAAATCTCACTAAATTATGAAAACAGTTGCTTCATGTAAATGTATTCTGTTTTCACGCATTCATATCTCATTCATATGATATATTGCTACCTGAGGCACTGACACAGGCACATGAGATTGCACTCGGGTTAGATATTTACCCTAGCCTTGTTATAGGCTGCATGTTATATATTGAGGATTTTATATACTGATCGTATTGACCTAGGATTATGTCTTGCTTTCGGTTTCTGCTTGTAGATATTCTCTATTCACGAGTTGGCAACTCACCCCCGTTGTGCCACAGTTCTTGCAGGTTTTGCCGTACAGGTTCCTTTGCGGCATTTCTGGCACATTGCTTCCTTGAGTGTGAATTGCATTTGGTAGGTGGTTTCTTTTGCATCAAGAACCACCATTGTACTTATATTATTCTTTGTATCTAGAATTTCCATCAACCAAATTTGTATATTGTTTCAGACTCAGACTTTAGTGATGTATTATTTGACCTTAGAGTCGCGCTTAGTAGTATTGCGGTTTTCATGCTTACTGAGTTTCTTTTGGATTTGATCCTCGCCTTTCGGCGTTGTATATTATATTGCATGTGTGGTTGTGACCGTCAATTGACGAAGAGCTAGCTCCCGCTTGGGGATGCCTTTTATCATTGTATATATGTTGTGCTTGATGTACCCCGTTCGGGGCCAGTATTTACAAAAGAAACTCTGCCGAAATTTTTAGAAAAGACTTTACCTTTTAAAAATGCACATTCGGCTTAGTTATTTAAAAACCTTGACTCCAAACATGTTTTCCTTCACTTCTTTAAAAACCAGTTTCTTTACTTACTCTTAAAATGGTTTTAGATTTCTGGGCTTTGGCTTACTTGGATCAGATGGAGTCCTATAGATTTCATATGGTTCAAGGGCCAGTCACGTGCTCTTTCGGGTCGTGACAAAGTTGGTATCAGAGCGCTAGGTTGACCTTGGTTCGAGTCTAAGTTTGACTATGTGGAGCCTAAGGCGTTTATATATATATACGGAACTTAGGCTTGACCTTACGGAACTTAGACTTAGTCGAGGGGGTATTAGACCCGAACTTTCGTCGTATAGAATGACCCTTGGTTGATGGAATAGGTAACTAAAGTAGAGTGACGTACCGTGGGTATGTTCCGCGGCATACTTACGACACGCCACTCCGCTTAAGGAACCTTAGGATGTACATATTTTCGAAATCAGTGATTCTCTTCATATCCATGATTATACATCCCTTTGAGATCCCCTATTCTAATAGTTCATGATCATACCTTTATTGATGTTGTTCCTTCTTATGATCATGTATCCACTCTGGATCTGTTATTCTCTTTCTTGCCATTGATATGCTCTCTTCGATACTCGATTGAGGTTCCTGTCGCCATGTTTGAGCGCAGTTTGGGCTGCTGCTAGGGTTACGGTCAGGGCGAGCTCGTCTGGTACGAGGGCCGACCATTGTGTTTTCTGGTAACATGGGAACATCTCGAGTTGGTATTGATGATTGGGACCGCTAGTAGAGGCGAGTGCTTGGCTTTGCACCGGATGATCGGGCCATTGTTAGAGCTGCCAGTTGAGAGAGGACTGTTGATGTACAGCATACCTCAGAGATTATGATGTCGCCTACCGTGCAGACAGATGGACCAGCTGTTGCTGAGATTGACAGGATGTCGCTTTCGGAGCTTACGAGCTGAGATTGTTGGAGCTTCCAGGCAGATATGAGACAGATGATAGCTAGTCTACTCGATTTGAGAGACGAAGGTGATTCGTCCGATTTATGCACCGTAGCGGCCCAGTTGAGTTGAAGATTTCCAGTGTGGAGAGTCTTACTCAGATCTAGAGCAGACCGATTCAGAGATGACCGCCAATGTGTCGCCGTTCCTGGAGGATTGAGGCGCTGTTCGGCGTACAGGTGAATGATCCAGTTGTTGCTGCAAATGACGAGATATCGCCCAGATGGTTGGAGCTGCTGCTGCGTGAGCATATACTTAGAGATATGATAGCGAGTCGCTAGTCACCTGAGGATGAATGACTAGGACATGTGGTTCGTTCGGTTACCGATGCGAGGTCATCAGATAGATTGTTTCCAGCTAGAGACGACTTCACGCAGATTCGTTGAGAGTCGATTGAGACGATCGAATGTCAGGAGCCCATTTTCCAAGTTTAAAGTATACGAAAAGACATGCAGGTGATTCTATGGACCCTCTAGAAGAATGAAACCCTAACTCGACTTAATGACCGTGTGAAAGCCTTTGAACCTTAGGGTTTGCGGCAGTTCCTCGGCGCCATTAGTGAGGCTTGGGTTTGCCCTTCTACGGCTGGACCACCGACGCTGAGGCATGTACTCAATACTATTAAACTGTACTCAAGATGTTGATCTCTTGGGGGATTATAAGGTTCTGACGAGTCGATCGAATGTTTCGACATCATTCGGATATCAGGTGATGGGATGCATTGCTTGGGAGACTCCAGATACGAGTATAGCCGTTGGAGCATAGTCCATGCAGCCACGATGAGACGAGTCCGAATCAGTCGACATTGAAGCAGAGTGAAGAAAGAGTTTGCAAGAGATTTCGACGAGATGACGTCCCACTCCGCTGACATCAGAGATGTGATACACACCCAGAGGCGTTGTATATGGATATATCTTCCAGAAAGAAGCGCGATAAGTATGCAGCCGTTCCGGATGTCAGCGGCGTGATAATAGAATAATGACGCATACACTACTTTGTACAATCCAACCTTCTGCAGCCGTGCACGTTGGGCGGAGAGAATGTATCGAGCCCAAGAAAGGTAGCCCACTGGATAGCGCGGGGTAACGCTTACCTTATATACCTGCCCCTAGGATCAGGCTTCGCCCTGGCATATTCGACGCCCCAAGATATTAATGGCCATCATAGGTTGATTAGGTATCCCCGTCGTCGACGACTCAAGATGGCCCGTGGGGGTCCAATTAACCTCTTCCACCGCATAAGCCATGCGCAGACGCTCTATCAATGACATCGAGCGGATAGATTCTGTTAGCACTCAACAAGTAAAGCTATGGAGGCCCCTAATGATATGACCGTACCACACCCCCCATAAAAGAAGACTCGTATGGCCCTTGTCATGCGTCCTAATCATCGCCATAACTTCCTCGTCCGATAGAGATTGCAGAAAAGCGACTTCTGAGCGAGTGTAAGGGAAGTCAAGAAGGGAGGCCATCGTTCCTGAAATAAGAGGGGAAAGGAAAAACCCATTTTTAAAATATATATATATATATATATATATATAATAAAATAATATAAAATAAAATATAAAAAACGTGATGTTTTTTTCACGTCACTATTGGCTGCAAAACTAATGGACCCCACAAAATCAATATGGCAGCTCACCAATGATGAGACAAGATAATCATTGTGAGAATCAAAATGGATTCTCATTAAATAGACACTGGAGTTTAAACAAATTCTGGGCATCCTCAAAGAAAAATAAGTTCTGTTAAAATACCCAACAAGTTCAAATTTGTGGAAATAAGGGTACCCTATAATGAAAATCTACTCGAGAACACCAGGGAATACAATTCCCAAAAGGCCTTTTTGATCTTTCAGAGATAAACTCTTTGTTGAGGAATTAAATTCCTTTTAAGTAATAGAATTAAATTCCAGAAACCCCCATGACGGGAAACGAAAAAATGGAATTAAAATTCCAAAAAAAATCCTCAAAGATCAGAGGAGAAATGCTCGATCTTCGAAGACATTAGGATTACTGCACAAAAGATTATGTCTTTTTGGATCTCTAAGAGATCGGTTCCAGAAGAGAGCAAAGCTCTTGCGGTGGATTTAAAATCCAGGAAAAAAAATTAGAGAAAAGGGGTTTCTTGTTCCTAAGAGATAAATGTGGTTCAAGATCTTTACCCAAAAGAGTTTTTTTTAACAGAGTTTAACTCTGAAATTTCAACAGGCAGAGAACTGGGCTCTGAAAAGATAATTAAATTCTCAAGAGAAAGGCTAAGAAAGAAGACGAAGGAACAGTGGCCATCTCAAGAGCTAAGCCTTCGAATTTATAAGACATGATGGGAACGGTTCATCTCCCCGTTCCCCAAGGAAATCCAATGGCTGTAAAAGTGGACATCGTTGCACTCATGTGCAAGCCACATGAGAGCAACGCTGTGAAGGCATTTATTTCCTTATAAAAAAAGAAGATGAGAGAAAGAAAGAGGGAAACTACCCACTGAAAAAAGCCTCACGTGTTAAACACGTGAGCGCCTATATGCAAAGCATATAGGCGTTGCAATCAAACAACAGATAGGCTAAACAAAGCCTCACGTGTTAAACACGTGAGCGCCTATATGCAAAGCATATAGACGTTGCAATTAAACAAGCTAAACAAAGCCGCGCTTGTTAAACACGTGAGCGTATATATGCAAAGCATATAGGCGCTGCAATCAAACAACAGATAGGCTAAATAAAGCCTCGCATGCTAAACACGTGAGGACACTTCCTTACGTAGAATTAAATTCTACTTAATGAACTGTTGGATCAAGGATCCAACGATGATTAAACATAGAATTAAATTCTATTAGGAAATATATTTTTTGTTAAACAGAGAATTAATGGTTCAAAGATCTAAAATATTTTCTATATCTTTCTAAACAGAGAAAGATTATATTTTGTTAAACTAAGCACCCTTGGATTAAAAATCCAATGGTAATTAAAATGTCACCGCTCGATAGAATTTTATTCTATATATGGAGAATATTCTCAATCTTGTTAAAAACAAGAACGATATCTTCTGTAAAACAGAAGTCCTTGGATCAAAGATCCAACGGTGAGTAAAATTTCCCAAATCAATTCTGAGACCAATTAAATCAATTGGGATCTATCAATGAGAGATTTTCGGAGAATCAAACAAATTTCTCTCCACTATATAAATAGCCAGAGACTTCAAGTATTAAAAAAGGAAGAGGAGAAAAGAAAAAAAAGAGGGAGAGACAAACGCAGAGAGAGAGAGAACTCCCCAGAGGCTTAAAAAAGGAATATACGGTGAGCTTTTGAGGAACAAGAGAATTTGCTTCCTTGAAACACTAGGTAAAAAGAAAACATATATTCTTTGCCTCCCTAAGGGTTTAACCCTTCATTTAAGAACTCGGTTCTTTCATTTGGTTGAGATTTGCAGAGGCAAATTGTAGGGTTCCTAGGCACACTCAAGAGGTTCCACAAGGCATCAACCATGCCAAACAAAATTTTTCCGGTGCCGAGAAACCCTAATATAGATCGTTAACTAGAAGTAAAGGCGAAACTACAAGCAAGAAAACAACTTTGCTAATGAGTGAAAGGAAATACAACCTTTGTAGATCCGCTCCACCATTTCTTTAGCTCCGTGTTGACGTCCCTCCGCTGCGATCATCGGATCCCGGACTCTAGCGAAGGTTTCGTCGGAGAAATGATCGGGCTAGGTCATTGACTTCGAGGCCGAAGATGATCTACGTCGAGGCAACTCAAACTCAAGCTCCAACTTCATTAGGTCAAGAAACATGTGAAGAAAACACCCTCTACTACATGGAAAGTGATAGAGGATGAAGAAATAGGAAGTGGGTTCACTTTGGATTTGGATTTCTCACTTGGAATCATCACTTGACATTTTTCTAGAAAACTTTTCTTTTCTTCACTTGAAGAAGAAGATGAAGAAGAAAAAGAATAATGAATTAATTCCAAAAAGAAAAATGAAGTGATGGTTATCATGATGCAACCATGGGTGAGTGTAGAGAATAAACTAGGGTTTAGTTAAATGGTTAGGTTAAGGATAAAAACAAAATGGCTAAGACTTTGTCAAAACTATCATGAAGCTTCTAGTGTAAAACAAAGAAAGCCTCCCATTTTGTTTTTTCCAAAAGGAATAAATAAAACAAATAAACCAAACCCTAACCATTAACTTAATCATAGTTTAAAGCAAACACATACCCAAGTTTGCATGTATCATCAAACATGATACAAGCAAGTGCACAAAAATATATCATATATACAATGTGCACAATCTAGTGAGAAAATAATCTTAAGCTAACCAATACTAGTTAATTTAAAGTAATATATCAAATATATAATTATACATTAAATCATTAAATCAACACTTGATTTAACGATCCGGTCATATCGCATATGACCGACAAATATTTAATGTATCGACTTATCGAATCATTCCTCGATTCGATAACTAGGTTATATCGCATACAACCAATCGATACATTTATCGCGAGAATAGAATACGGTATCACATACACGCATTATTCTCGGTCCCGCACATATCTCATATGCGCTCCTATTTCATTTTGCTTGAGCCAGGAAACCTCTGTGTAGGACTCTAAAGACTCGTCAATACGCCGGCAATAGGGGATGATCATATCAAACACCCACAAGCCGCAAGCGGTCTGCTAAACATAACGGCCACCCCAGTATTAAGCGATCAGAAGATCAACGAGCAAGCCCGCTCACACTCCTGTGAATCCAACCAGTAACACTACCGTACAGTCCGGTCTGTTCGTCTGATATGTCGCATATCTCGTCTAGGGGTGGTAAACGTCAGACCCCAATAACTCGATAAGTCGTGTCGATATGAGGCTCATAACGGGTCGAGAAACTACTGGTAACACTTACCAGTAAATCCCAAAAGAAGCCTTGGCCAAGGACTTCCTGCTATAGCCAATCGAGCACTGCGCAACATCAACTCCCTATACCGGGAGAGACGAAACCCCTCCTATCGCTCATTGCCTCCATGTGACTCGGGACTGTACCCAAAAACCACCGTTTTGCACGCCCTCTTGGACGTGGTAAGGTGGAAATCAAAGCACAGTGGGAATCACACAAGACTCTATGACGATCTCGGATCTACAGACTAACCTGCACCAGTGTCACCAGAGAACTGCCATCTGACGTAAGGTATAATACCATCTGGAAGTTCTCGGCGAGTCCGTCCAGTGTATCCAGTCTTCACTGAGCACCCGTATATCATCTCTGATTTCAAACACCAATGGATATGGGATCATCCATCGCCCATCTATATGGTTCGAGAAGCTACACGCTAGTCTACTCTGGTATATCGATGCCCCGTCTCGATACACCCATGACTAGGGACTTTGAAGGATGTACTTATGGACTACCACGTCCCCACTAGTATGATCCGCATCATAGTCCAGGTAGTCAAGTACACATCCTGAGGGCTTTACCAACATGTAACAGAGAGACAATCAGTGTGCACGTTAAGGTAAAGAGTAACCAGATAACATATTATCATATCGAGAAGAAAGTCATCCCTATATATGTCTAAGCATCCACTACAATATACATCCTATGTATAGTAATGGCCTCTAGGGCATACATATAACTAACAATCTCCCACTTGCACTAGGGCCATCTGATAGCAGTGGTTGTAGTATCTCATACTCAACCATCCCATAAAAGTCTCTCTCTGGGAAAAGGCCTTCGTGAGTGGATCCGCCGTGTTGTCCTCTGAGTCGACTCTCCTAACCTCGATCCCCTGGAGTTCAACCATCTCCTTGATCAGGTGATGCTGCCTAAGAATATGTATGGATCACTGATAGGACGGGCGTTCCTAGGCGTAAGCCACAACACCATTGTCACACAATGGGAGGAACGAAGTTCATCTCATGAACTAATATACACCCAGACTGCCTCTTTGGTAGCATCTTTGGTAACGATGTATCTTGCCTTTAATCATCTAGTTTGCCACGGTATCTAGCTTGGAACTCTTCCAATATACCGTCCCTTTACTGAGGGTAAATACAATGCCTGTGACTGACTTTCAGTCGTCCTTATCACTCTGGAACCTTTCCAGCGATTCTCCCCAGGATCTATTGATACCTTCTCACTACAACTAGTGAGTATCCTAACATCCAATTTGATCTATCTCATAGATCCAAAATAAGGATTTAGGAGGTATCACTTTGATCCTATATGGAGAATCCTTGTGATAAGCGGAGATTGACCGAGCGTAGCATAGGAAACTCCTTCCCTATCAAGAGTATGTCATCCACGTACTCTACGAGGATCCCCAGCATACTCCCTACTACCTTTTTGTATATACAAGGTTCATCTACCATTTTGATGATGTCAAACTCTTTGAATAATCTCATCAAAACAGATGTTCCAACTCCGCAATGCCTGCTTTATCACATAAAATATCTTGCACACGTTTCCGCTGCTCCCACTGTCTACGAAGCCCTCTGACTGTGTACTTATAGACTATCTCTTCTAAATCTTTATTTAGAAAAGCAGTCATGACACCCAACCGCCAGATATCGTAGTCATGGTATGTAGCCGTGGCAAGTAGGATCTGGATGGACTTAAGCATAGTTACTTAGAAAAGGTTTCATTATAATCCATATCTGGTCAATGATGCAAACCTTTAACAAGTCTAGCTTCGAAAGTCTCTACTTTTCCATGTACACCAAGTAATCTTCTCAAGATATACTTGCTCCTGATTGGGATTTAACCCTTCAGATAAAGCAACTAAAGTCCATACTTTGTTGGTGTATAAGGATTCCATCTCAGATCGCTAAGCATCCAGCCATTCTTACAGAGTCACACTCCTGATGGCCAGCTCGAAACTAGTTAGGTCATCATCCCATGATGTAAATCTCGCTCCCACTGTCATAGAGAAACCGGAGTATCTCTCAGGTGGGTGAGGAAACCTACTAGATCGGCGGAGAGGCTGAGGTTCGTTGGTTTCTATTGAATCCTTTGGTTCTACCAAATCATCAGCTGCAGTTTGTCTAGCTGGAACTATTTCCAGTTCTACCTCATAACCAATAATTTCTTCACAAGAAATTCCCTTTCACAAAGGTGGCATGCTGAGAAACAAAACATTTTTGTTCCTCGGTTAGGTAGAAGATATTCCCTTGCGAATGCTTGGGATATCCAACAAACTTCCACAGAACTGACTTTGCCTCGAGCTTGTCCGGATTTTGCTTTTAGACATAGGCCGGACAACCCCAAATCTTAACTGACTTAAGAGATGGGCTCTTCCCTTTCCATATCTCATATGAAGTGGTAGGCATCTGATTTGGTCGAAACCCTATTCAATAGGTATGCAACTTCATAAGTGCATAACTCCCTAAAAGGAAAAAGGAAACTCAGTAATACTCATCATAAAGCGCACCATATCATATAGGGTGTGATTGCTCTGCCCCGATACACCGACGTGCTGTGGTGTATACGGAGGAGTAATGCTGAGAGAGAATCTCATTCTTAGAATAGTCCAGGAATCCCGTGCTCAAGTATTCTCCTCCTCGATCACATCAAAGGACATAATACTTTTACCCGTTTTTGGTTCTCTACTTCTAAATTATATTCTGTGAATATCTCAAAAGGTTCGGACTTGTGTTTCAACAGGAACATAGGTCTGAATCTCGAGAGATCATCAGAGAATTTAATGAAGTACAAAGAACCGGTCTTGGCATTTGTAGACATAGGACCTTTCATACATCAGCATGTATCAATCCTAAGAGTTCAATAACTCTTTCTCTGTTTCCAATAAACAGAGCTATGGTCATCTTATCTCTGTGACATGACTGGCAAGTTTCACAAGATGTAAATTCAAACTAATTTAAATATGCATCTATATGTAACTTAGCTAGTCGGGTCGCATTGACATGACCTAGTCTACAATACCTCAAGAAGGATTTGTTCATTTCTGAACTCTTCCTCTTGTGTGTGTTCTGTATACTAAGAACTGTGGTTTGATTTAGAACGTCAATACTTTTAGACAACGTGCCTGAACCGATCAACTCTTGATATAGGAAATGTTCAAAACATTATCCAACAATACAAAATTTTATCCTTCTTTACTAATAAAGAGACTGATATGATTTTGTATATCAGGTTCGGTATCTAATAACATTTATTCAGAATCAATGTATTCAGGTAATACAGGGTGACAGTGACCAACAGACCTGGCTGCAACACTTGCACAGTTTTCTGTCTCATGAAACTTATCACCCGTTCTCAGTTCTTTACCTTTCTGTAGCCCATGTAACAAATTACATATGGGGGATCCTGATCTGGTATCACATACCCAGGATGTAAAGGATACTGAGAAACGGTTCTTTGTAATGAACACACCCGAAAATGATGCATCAACATGCACTTTTTTCGTTTGGGCGGCACGGGAATTCTGGTAATCCCCTAACTCTTGCTCTGTCTTATAACAATTATAAGTTGGAGCGGGACCAACGTTCCCCAGCTCAGTATAACAAGCGGGTTTGGTCAATATATCCATTTTATTATCTTGATTAAGGCGTGATATGGTCGCTACCTGGAGAGAGAGAGAAGAAAACACTCTGCGTGCGCTCTTGCAAGATCAGATTGGTTATTATTTTATCTAATCAGGATGGCTCCCACTGTTTTTATCAAATCTTCCTTCAAACCCTAAAAGGAAAGACTAGCCGGGATTAATTACACGCTACAAGTTCGCCAATCTTTCAGCCAGGCCAGTGTCGGTACTTTGAGGGAGGTCCCCCGTGCTTTCGCACGAACCTAATTAATGTAAACCTCGTTTTCCCAGAGGCGTAACCCCATTGACACCTTTCTAGACATCTACTTGATCGGCTAATTGTAATGTGTAAAACTCTCCCAGGAGTAACAATTACTCGCAGTGGGTATCGGGATCCAACTATCTCATAGAAGGTATGCAATCTCATTGCAAATTTCAACACTTGAAATTCCCGATAATTTTGCCCCTAACCTCCTATGACCTTGACAAAGGCCAACAAACCATAGGATGCTAGTCAAGTTCAACCCGTCATTTCCTGATTGAATTAAACCACCCGCACGACCCTTGACAAAGGCCAACAAGGTCGCACGACTACCCTAACCCAATCTGCATCATATGCATAAGCAGATAAGCACTAGTCAGCTACCGCACACTACGCCTTGACAAAGGCCAACAAACGCAGCACGAATACTAACTACTACTTATCTGAAATGACGGAGGGCTACGACAGGTTTTTCTGAAAACCTATTGCGTAATGAACTTGATATTATTGTAGAATCAAATAATTTTAAAATGGAGTGTTTTTGAGGCTTTTCTACTTTTGCTAAAGGGGTCATCCCGGTGAAGGGATCGTCGGCCCTTTCCTCATCGAATAAGGTGCAGGATATATCATATATACCACTGTGCAAAGAAAGAACTATAGGAGCAATCAAAAGACAAACCGAGGGTTGTAGCATCTACCAGTTATTGCTAAAGGAGTCACTCCCGGTGAAGGGATCTCGGTCCTTTCCTTATCGAATAAAGTGCAGGATGTTCTACAAGGAACACCGCGATGCAAAGCAAGAACTGTAGCTACCCGTTTTTTGAAAATTCGATTCCACAACATCTTTTAGGTTTCTTTTCTTTCATTAATCATATTAATGAAGTCCCATCATTTATGTCACCTAAACATCACAGATAAATACGACGTACACTTATGCCATCCGCATTCGCCTCGATGTCCCCTCGTGCACCGTTAGGTTAGGTAACTAACGGCAGAGCGGGGCAGGGCTAGCGCGGGTGTAAAACATAAGTAACGCCTATATAATATATCATATATACTATATACAGTATTTATCACAGAACATCAAATGATCACATCACAGATATCGCAGCAGAAGAAACATATGAAACATTGGATATACTAGGACGTCCGTGTTTTTAATACGAGCCAGTATAAAACACGAATTCCACGGTCGCGATGAATAGCCAAACCCACACCCCTAGACCCCTACGAGAGCGGCAAGCAACCCTACCAATTCTAGAGTTAGGAGACACGGACTCGACTCCTCGAGTTGGTCTCCCACTGGACTCCAGAACCCGGTTACTTTTGCCCTCCTCCTTGGGTCTATCCTAGTGCGGAAAAGTAAATAATATACAATGGGTGACATCTTCCGCAACCTGGAAGTGCCCCAATAAAAGAATATTACATACAAGTTTTTACATGAATGAAAATGAAAAACACTCATCTCACATAAACCCCCCCCCCCCCCGGCTATTCAAACACGACGATCCAATATAACATATCCAGCAACACATAATATCACATGTCATCAACGTAAGTAAACATGAGTATCCCAATTGTCGTTGACATATAGCAACGAAACCGGCGATATCACATATTACACTTACGGTCGCAGAAAAGAAAGTGTAAAACTACAACAATTGGAATCCGCAAACTCTTTAGACATCGCATGCCTAACCAAATGAATTCCTTAGACATCGCATGCCTAACAATTATAAACCCCGCATTTTAGTCTCATTATCGAAAACACTTTTCAATATCAAGTCGGGCAATTCAACAGGATTCCCGACATTCTGATCGAATGCTCGTCGCAAACTTTAGTAGACGGACGCACCCCCGATACCGTCGACGAAGTGCACCAAGGCGGAACACCGCTACCGCGAGCACCCGAACGGATGCTTTTGGCGACGGGGTTCTCCTACAGTCACTTGGTCGGGGCTATGGGGCGTGGCTGTCTATTAAGTTTACCGGCGAATATCCGCGTACGCTACGTGATTGCGACGGACTTTTGATCGCATCAAAATTCCGTGGCAACCGATCATTTGAGACTAAAGTGCTATGTTTATAACATTCATATTAGTTATCACATAACTACTTTTGAATTCCAAATATTGTATCACATTCCAGATAAATAGAAAATGTTAAACTTTCCGATCGAACTTTCAAACACCCAAGTTTTCCCGGAACTGCTCAACACATGAAATAGGCTCAAAAACATCCATTTCATGCCACAGTACCAACGGTCCAGCCGTAGAAGGGTCAAGCCAACACCTCACATGTGGCACGTCGTACTGCCCCAAACCCTAAGGTTCAAAGGGCAGTTCAAGACGGTCACATAATTGAGTTAAGGTTTGTTGTCTTCTAGAGGGTCCATCACGTTACTTGCACTACTTAGAACGTCTTTAAACCACGGAAAAATCCAACACTTGGAAATTTTCCGACAGAGGAAAAATTGGGTATTTACATCCGGTCGAACTTTTTAACATATTCTAAATTATCCGGAAAAACACATAGACAAAATTAGACAATCCGATCGAATCTACGAAATCCCAATACAACCCAGAAAACTTAACTCTTGAGTATAAAATAAAATACCCATAAAACACAGCAAGTACAGAGAGATATTACTGTGCAAACAGAAATGAACAAGGTGGTAGTACGGCCGCGGAACCGCCGCATGAGCCATGCTCATGCCGCGGTTCCGCGGTGATCTAGAAGAATCATGCTCACGTGCTGCACAGTAATCCTTATAAACACCTGCTGAATTTTCTGCATATTTTTAATTTGGAAAAATCCACTGTTTGAAAAAATGTACAGAGAAGGGTTTTGGATTAGGGTTTCGGGTTCGATCGGGTTTCTAACTTCGTCTACACATCGCCTATGGCTCTAGCTTGGCTCTGATACCACTGTAGGGTTCCTAGACACACTCAAGAGGTTCCACAAGGCATCAACCATGCCAAACAAAAATTTTCCGGTGCCGAGAAACCCTAATATAGATCGTTAACTAGAAGTAAAGGCGAAACTACAAGCAAGCAAACAACTTTGCTAATGAGTGAAAGGAAATACAACCTTTGTAAATCCGCTCCACCATTTCTTTAGCTCCGTGTTGACGTCCCTCCACTGCGATCATCGGATCCCGGAATCTAGCGATGGTTTCGTCGGAGAAATGATCGGGCTAGGTTATTGACTTCGAGGCCGAAGATGATCTACGTCGAGGCGACTCAAACTCAAGCTCCAACTTCACTAGGTCAAGAAACATGTGAAGAAAACACCCTCTACTACATGACAAGTGATAGAGGATGAAGAAATAGGAAGTGGGTTCACTTTGGATTTGGATTTCTCACTTGGAATCATCACTTGACATTTTTCTAGAAAACTTTTCTTTTCTTCACTTGAAGAAGAAGATGAAGAAGAAGAAAAAGAATAATGAATTAATTCCAAAAAGAAAAATGAAGTGATGGTTATCATGATGCAACCATGGGTGAGTGTAGAGAATAAACTAGGGTTTAGTTAAATAGTTAGGTTAAGGATAAAAACAAAATGGCTAAGACTTTGTCAAAACTATCATGAAGCTTCTAGTGTAAAACAAAGAAAACCTCCCATTTTGTTTTTGCCAAAAGGAATAAATAAAACAAATAAACCAAACCCTAACCATTAACTTAATCATAGTTTAAAGTAAACACATACCCAAGTTTGCATGTATCATCAAACATGATACAAGCAAGTGCACATAAATATATCATATATACAATGTGCACAATCTAGTGAGAAAATAATCTTAGCGAACCAATACTAGTTAATGTAAAGTAATATATCAAATATATAATTATACATTAAATCAACACTTGATTTAACGATCCGGTCATATCGCATATGACCGACTAATATTTAATGTATCGAATCATTCCTCGATTCGATAACTAGGTTATATCGCATACAACCAATCGATACATTCATCGCGAGAATAGAATACGGTATCACATACACGCATTATTCTCGGTCCCGCACACATCTTATATGCGCTCCTATTTCGTTTCTCTTGAGCCAGGAAACCTCTGTGTAGGACTCTAAAGACTCGTCAATACGCCGGCAGTAGGTGATGATCATATCAAACACCCACAAGCCGCAAGCGGTCTGCTAAACGTAACGGCCACCCGGGTATTGAGCGATCAGAAGATCAACGAGCAAGCCCGCTCACACTCCTGTGAATCCAACCAGTAACACTACCGTACAGTCCGGTCTGTTCGTCTGATATGTCGCATATCTCGTCTAGGGGTTGTAAACGTCAGACCCCAATAACTCGATAAGTCGTGTCGATATGAGGCTCATAACGGGTCGAGAAACTACTGGTAACACTTACCAGTAAATCCCAAAAGCAGCCTTGGCCAAGGACTTCCTGTTATAGCCAATCGAGCACTGCGCAACATCAACTCCCTATACCGGGAGAGACGAAACCCCTCATATCGCTCATTGCCTCCATGTGACTCGGGACTGTACCCAAAAACCACCATTTTGCACGCCCTCTTGGACGTGGTAAGGTGGAAATCAAAGCACAGTGGGAATCACACAAGACTCTATGACGATCTCGGGTCTACAGACTAACCTGCACCAGTGTCACCAGAAAACTGCCATCTGACGTAAGGTATAATATCATCTGGGAGTTCTCGGCGAGTCCGTCCAGTGTACCCAGTCTTCACTGAGCACCCATATATCATCTCTGATGTCAAACACCAATGGATATGGGATCATCCATCGCCCATCTATATGGTTCGAGAAGCTACACGCTAGTCTACTCTGGTATATCGATACCCCGTCTCGATACACCCACGACTAAGGACTTTGAAGGATGTACTTATGGACTTCCACGTCCCCACTAGTATGATCCGCATCATAGTCCTGGTAGTCAAGTACACATCCTGAGGGCTTTACCAACATGTAACAGAGAGACAATCAGTGTGCACGTTAAGGTAAAGAGTAACCAGATAGCATACTATCATATCGAGCAAGAAAGTCATCCCTATATATGTCCAAGCATCCACTACAATATATATCCTATGTATACTAATGGCCTCTAGGGCATACATATAACTAACACAAATCTCCCCATAAGTTGAGAATTTAATTCTCATCGGGGAGATTTTGCTCTGTAAGATTCAAAACCTAAGGGAGAAGAACTAAGTTACATAAAAAAAAGGAGAGAAGAAGAACGGGAACACATAGGAATTTAATTCCTCCAAAAATTAGGGTTTAACCCTATATTAAGACTTAGTTCTTCAAAAAAATAAAACAATAGTGATCTAAGATCTTCAAGGCCAAATCATTGGTGCTTAGCACTATTTCGAAACCTCACGTGTTTCCCACGTGAGTGCTTCAAACGAACGAGGAAAATAACCAAAACTTTCTCACGTGTTTAACACGTGATTTGTTTAAGAGGAAAACAAATAAAAGAAAGAGGAAACTACAGTACTCCAGTATCAATATAGGAAAAGGGAACACCCACGTGCTTTGCACGAGAGCCAAGTGCTTAGCACTTATATAAAAGAGGAGGGAATAAAACCCAAAGAGCAGTGCCCATATTTGGGATTCCTCACGTGTGTCACATGAGCGTCATAAAACTCTAGTATTTAACACTAATCTAGTGCCCACGTGAAACACACGTGAACACTGTATTCCTCAGTACTTAGCACTGTTGGAGAATCAATCTTAGCCCAAATTGGCTAAAGTTTTCTGAGTTTAGACCTCTATGATACTAAAACAACCGAGCCCCTCTGCTCATGTTTTCCTAAATGACCTTAGTCTCAGAAATGACTAGTGATCTTCCATTGATGATATCCCAAATGATACTCATTTTATATCTCCTATGATAATTTTAGTCTTAAACATGACTAACATTCCTTAGGTCTACAGCAGCACCATCTTTTCCCTCAAATATGGAATTTGGTTTAAGGGTACATCTTTCCACACCTCTGATATATGTCGTTGTAATTCTTCAACGTCTTCAGAGAGGTGGCGGGTCCCGACAACCAACAACTCGTTGGTGCACTTCCAAATTGACGTGCACACTTCAAATCAGATTGCACCCCAAATTGGGTACATTCCATATCAACATCGTTGTTCATCCCGTCACATAACAAATACACGTGCGCGCAAGATAGACAACGGACCGAGACGTCCTTAAACTAAAATCTCACCTCCAAAATGGTGATCAACGGACCAAGACGTTCTTAAACTAAAATCTCACCTCCAAAATGGTGATCAACGGACCGAGACGTCCTTAAACTAAAATCTCACCTCCAAAATGGTGATCAACAGACCGAAATGTCCTCAAACTAGAACTTCGCCTCCAAAATGGCGATAATGGACCGAAATATCCCTAAACTAAGACAACAGAGCCCAAATGCTCTCTTGTTGGATCTAAAACAAAAATGATCATAAAACCTTGTTAAGTAGATCTCAGTCTCAAATTGGACTAACGTATCCTTAACAAAAGACTAACCGAGCCCCAACTGCTCACATACATTTAAGTCAATTTTAATCTCAAACCAGATTAACGATCCTTAAATAAAACAAACCCAAATCTAAGATATACGGATTTGGACTAATCCACACCCTACGGGCAACAACATAAATTAGTCTCCGTATACAATCCACGGGCAACCTAAACAAACAAAAACACATACGACACGAAGTGAAATTAAGGAGTAGAAGAAAGTGGTTATCGCGATGCGATAACGTAATTAACTGCAGGGGCTTACGCCTGCAGTGAAGAGCATCCACACAATAAAAAATCCCTCGCAAACGAGGAGGAATCTGACAATGTCTACTACAACGGCCGCATCCGTCCAAACCTCCGAGATACGGTGCCATAAATCAACTTGGCATCTTCGGAGAGGTGGAAGGATAAATCCAAATAGCATCTGCCCCTAAAATTCAGGCCAGGCGTTCTAGCGTCTCGGTCGCGTCTTTCGGTGGTGAACAGGCACAGTGGAGGATTTCAGAAGGCTCGGTCCGTCCACAATCACAGGATTGGAGGAGCCATTGCTATCGGAGCAGTGGCTAGTTGATACGGAGAATCTGCTTGTCGTCGCGCAGATTCCAGAGGAGAAAAGGGTGGATGTAGTACGCATCCAGCTAGTAGATTACGCTCGCGAGTGGTGGCTCGTAGAGGAGACCTGTCTGCCTAAACCGATCAGCTGGGCAGTATTTTCGTGAAGTTTCTTGGAGAAGTTCTTTCCTCAATCTACTCGAGAAGAAATGGAATAAACGTTTATTAACCTGAAGTAGAATAGCGGATCCGTTGATGCGCATGCGGCTGAGTGGACTCGGCTCAGTCGATTTGCGGGGCCTTTGGTTGCCAACGATGCAAATAGGGAACGAAGGTTTATGCGTAGCTTGGATGTGGAGATCCAATGACACATTATATATCTGGGATTGATCACCTTCTCCCAAGTTCTCAAGGAAACCAGGGAGCGGCAGAGTTTATCGGTGAAAGCGAAGTGTACGCAACAACAAGTCGTCGTAGTGCGGAAGCTGTCTTTTACGCTATACCGAGCTCCTGTACGCAGAGGCATCCTGGTGAACAAACGAGGCATTGTGCCTGTGAAAAAGCCTGCAGTACCCGATCCGAAATGAAGTGTATTTTATGACTATTGCCAACGACCAGGTCATTTCCGGAGAGAATGTCGAAGGAGGCTTAGACTATGTCTTGTTTGCAGATCAGCTAACCATACCATCGATGCTTGATCTTCAAAGCTACGATTGAGGGGCGATATTGAGAAGCCACCGCAGAAGCAGATTCAGGGGCAGAAGCAGATTACGAAAGGGCATAATCAAACACGGGCATTTACTTTGACGGCCAAGGCTTCAGACGAAGTTGTTTCAGGTATTCTACTCGTTTATGATTTTCCTACATTGGAATTATTCGATTTAGGTGCATCACACTGCTTTATATCGTCCAAGATTATTGGTGCACACTCAATTCCACACGCGGCCTTGTCTAGTTGTTGGGACATACACACTGGAAATGGGAAGATTATATCTAGTAGCGAGTGCAAGGATTTTTCGGTTGTTATATGCGGACGAGAGTTATTCGCAGATTTCTTGGTGATCGATACTGGCAGCTATGATGTTATCTTAGGAATGGGTTTTCTTGGCACTTTCTACGCTCACATCGATTGTAGGGCAAAGAAAGTGATTTTCCAGATTCCCGGATATCCGGGGTTTATATTTTCAAGAAGTAGCAGATCTGTCGGGCCAGTCGAATTTAGGGCTAGGCCGACAAGTATCGTTCTTTCGTCAGTGGAAATAGACAAGGAGGAAGTGCCAGCAATAGTTCGAGATTTTATGGATGTGTTCGAAGACATCCCGGGTTTACCGTCGAAATAAGATGTGAAGTTCATGATCGATCATGTTCTTGGAGCAGCACCGATTTCAAAGGCATATTATCCAATGGCGCCAGTGGAATTGGAAGAGGTAAAGAAATGGGTTACCGAATTACTACAGAAAGGTTGGATTCACAGCAGCAATTCACCCTGGGGAGCTCCAGTTCTTCTAGTCAAGAAGAAGGATGGCACACGATGGATGTGCATTGATTATCGAGAATTAAATCGGATGACTATTAAGAACAAGTACCCAATCCCTCGCATCGATGAATCATTCGATCAACTCAGTAGTGCGAGGGTGTTCTCGAAGTTGGATTTGCGATCCGGATATCATCAAGTTCGGGTGAAATCAGAAGATATTTGCAAGACGGCATTCCGAACTCGATATAGGCATTACGAGTACTTAGTGATGCCATTCGAAGTCACGAACGCACTGGCGATATTTATGGACTTGATGAACCGAATCTTTTCACTATATTTGGACTAGTTTATAGCGGTGTTTATCGATGATACTCTGGTTAATTCGAGGAGAAAAGAAGAGCATGCAGAATACTTGAAGATCGCACTGCAAACGTTGCCGCAAGAAAGGTTATATGCTAAGATGAGCAAGTGCGAGTTTTGGCTTGAAGAGGTGAAGTTTTTGGGTCATATCGTATCCGGAAATGGAATTGCCGTTGACCCTGAAAAGATTGCAGCAGTTCATGATTGACCGATTCCAAAGAACGTAGTGGAGATCAGAAGTTTTCTTAGGCTTACCAGCTATTATAGAAGGTTCGTGGAGAACTTCGCTCGAATAGCTGAACCACTAACCAAGCTAACACGAAAGGAGGTACCGTTCGTATGGACGGATAAATGTGCGTCAACTTTTGAAGCATTGAAACAAAGATTGACCACTGCTCCTATCTTGACAGTGCCAGACGGTTCCGAAGGGTTGGTTATCCACAGCGACACATCTAGGAAAGGCTTGGGATGTGTTCTAATGCAGAATGGGAGCGTTATAGCCTACGCGTCGAGATAATTGAAGACGAATGAGAAGAACTACCCAACTCATGATTTTGAGCTAGCAGTAGTGATTTTTGCTTTGAAGATTTCAAGACACTACTTATTAGGTGAAAGGGTAGAAGTATTTACCGATCACAAGAGCCTAAAGTATGTGTTCATACAGAAAGAGCTCAACATGAGGTAGCGTAGATGGTTGGAGCTGATGCCTGACTATGATCTTGATCTAAAATACCATCCGGGAAAAGTTAATGTAGTGCCGGATGCTCTAAGTTGGTTGCCAGCAATACGGATGTTGACTGCACAAAAAGAGATTATCGCTGATTTTCAGAGATTCGATTTGGAGATTGCACTACCACATTCCTCGGGACAGTTGATGTAGTTGTAAGTATAGTCGACCTTGATCGATAGCATTAACTAGTCGCACGATCCAAGGTTGTAGATGTTTCGAGAACAGGTAGAAGCGGGACTTCGAACGGACTTATTAATTCATGAAGATGGTTTGTTATGATATGGGAGTCTTCTATGTGTGCCGAAAGGAGATGTTCGTGAAGAAGTCATGAAGGAGGCTCATAGTTTCATATATTCAGTACACCCGGGAGGCACAGAGATGTATAGAGATTTGCGACAACATTTCTGGTGGGAAGGCATGAAAAGGGAGATTGCTTGCTACATATCAAAGTTCTTGATGTGTCGGCAAGTCAAGGCTGATCATTAAAGGGTAGCTGGTTTATTGCAACCACTTCCAATTTCTCAATGGAAGTGGGAACATATAACCATGGATTTCGTGACAACTTTACTACGGAGTCCAAAGGGCAATAATGCGGTTTGGGTGATTGTTGATCGATTGACCAAGGCAGCTCATTTTATACCGTTTTGAGTTGGCCAGTTGACGGAAGGTTTAGCAGAATGGTACATGTAGGAGATTGTGAGATTGCATGGAGTACCTGTGAGCATCATTTCCGATCGTGATATCCGATTCTTATAGCACTTTTGGAGGATTTTATAGGAAAGTTTGGGGACTCGCTTGAAATTTAGCACCGCCTATCATTCTCAAACAGATGGCCAGTCAGAAAGGACGATCAAAACTCTTGAAGACATATTGCGAGCATGCATGTTAGACTTCAAGGGTTCATGGGAGGATCATTTGCACTTGGTGGAGTTTTCTTATAATAATAGTTTTCAGGCGACTATACAGATGGCTCCATTCGAAGCATTATACGGACGTAAGTGTCGCTCGCCCGTCTGTTGAGACGATGTTGGAGAAAGAAGATTATTGGGACCGAATCTTATTGTGAAAACAGTGGAAAAAGTTAACATGATTCGAAACCATATGAAGGAGGGACAAGATCGACAGAAAAGTTGGGCCGATATAGGACAAAGACCTTTGGAGTTCGCAGTTGGTGATCTTGTATTCTTTAAAATATCACCGACCAGAGGAGTGATTCGATTTGGTAGTCGATGCAAGCTTAGTCCTCGATTTGTGGGGCCTTTCAGTATTATCGAGCGCGTTGGAGAAGTAGCTTATCGATTGGCTTTACCACCATCCTTAGCGAGTGTTCATGACGTGTTTCATGTATCTTAACTCCGCAAGTATGTTCGAGATGAGACGCACGTCCTAGATCACTTGGAGATGACAGTAAGGGAGGACTTAACATACGAAGAACGACCGATGGCGATAGTGGATCGACGAGAAAAGGTCCTCAAGAACAAGGTTATCCCTCTAGTACTTGTTTCATGGGAGAATCGTTCGCACGGAGAATCTACGTGGGAACGTAAAGGCGAGATTCGACAGAAATTTCTACGTCTCTTTTCTTGAATCCGTGTCTTATTGTATCTTTTCTTGTTCCGGGAATTTCGAGGACGAAATTCTTTTGTAGTTGGGTATAATGTAACACACCCTAGTGCATTTATAAGATTTTTTTTTTCCAACTCTTGCGACGGTCTTCTTGTTTATTATTTTTTTGGGGTGCCGATAGTGCATTTGGTATCTGTGGTTAGTATCCGACCCAACCCGTATGATCGAAACCCATTATGGTTCTAGATTACGTCATATCTTTGCTAGTACAGAGGATCCGTGCATATCTAGATTCTATATACATGTATCATATATTTAGTATCTGCATATATTTTCAAATAATATAAATTATAACCAAATATATATTTTAACATCTAGCATGGCATGTTATCATACCCTATATCATATGTTTGCATTCAGATATCGTGTTTCTATCTAGATTGATAAAATAGACTCGTTTGGATCGCTACGTGATTTTACGTATATCTGTTGTTGGGGGTATGCATTTTATTTAACTGGACATCACATTATGGTTTTGGCTTGTACGTATATTATTCATATTTTAAAACTAGAATTTAGAAAAGACCCGGGTATTTTTCGGAGTAATTTTGTATTAGCTATATAATCCTAGAATATATTTTATAATATTTTTTATAAAACCTAAATAACTTAAGAGTTCATAATATATTATTTATATATTTAATTAACTAATTATATCTTATTCGTATCTATCTCTCTCTATATATATATATATCAATCTCTCTCCTTTCGCACATTCTTTCTCTTACAACACCTCTCTCTCTCTCCTCTCTTTATATTCTTCTCTTTCCTACCTCCTCACGAGAACTCCCCCGAGCACCCAAACCCTACCCGCTCCTTTGCCCTCGCCGCCAACCATCCAACCCTCGTCACCAACACCTCCTCACTACCTCCGCATCCACCTCCTATCCCCTCACGTCCCCTGCAAACTCCCCGAGAACCCAGAACCCAGAACTCCCGACGAACTTCAAATCCCCGAGCTCACCTCGCCGCCGACCACCACAGACCTCGTTGTCATGATTGCCCTCACCTCCTCCCCTCTTCTTCCTCTATCCGAGCTCCCTACACCCGACGACCCACGACCCCGATAACCTAAGAACCCATACCCATGACCACCTACAACCCCGACGAACCCAAACCAGAACCCTCGCCGTCACCAACCACCGTCACCTCCTCATCCCTTTCCAACTCCCGACACCATCACCACCATCAACCCTACATCCCCGACCCCAAACGACAGCCCCGACGACCACAACAGAACCCAAGAAAAACCCCTCTGCCCTTCGCCGTCGACGGCTGCCCATCGTCGCCGTCGTCACCTCCTCGTTTCCTCTGTCCCTAGCCTAGAACTAAAACCACAACCCCATTCCTCTTCTTCTTTCTTTCTTTATTTTCTCTTTTCTTGATTTCTTGGTTTTCCGTCCGTCGCTGATGATCCAGACGACCCAGTCATCGTCGTCGTCTAATGTAGTCACGCTATTGATCAACCGGATCCAGTCCTGCACGTGCGTGTGTTGCATCGCGGCGTTTATCCGACGTTGAACGTGACGTACATACTCCAACGTGAGATCCGATCAGGCAAGTTTATCTTGCAACATGCTATGTTATATTATATCTATTTATATATGAATAAAAATAATGCATGTGTTATATTATGTAGCAAGTAGTATAGATTTACCATTTTCGATATCCGTTCGTATCCGTACTGATAATAAATATCTAATTGCATGCCGAAATATCTTGATATCAGTATACTATTATATTAGTACAACATGTTTTCTAATGTGCATCATACGTAGTCATGGACATATAAAGGTTATCACAGATAAATACATGTGCATTCGTGCATTAACCGTGTTCCGATATTCATTACAGTTTCACATTTGGGTATCTATTGATACATATGTATCACATGACACACTACTTGACCTGCTACTTGGATCTTATTACTAATGCCAACGATATTGACGTGTTATCCTGACGGAAGTTACTTGTTGTCTGCATAGACAAAACCTGTACTTGCTTGATCCTGTGTTGGCATTAGATCTATATTGGCAATACCTGACTTGAACACAAACCTGAGGGTAAAGGGGAAATCAAGAATGTAACCGAAACTTAACTCAAAAGGCTATTATTACATGTTTGTCGTTTTTCCGGACATTACGGAATAATCCTGTTTGCCGTTTTTCCGGACGTTACGGAATAATCATGTTTGTCGTTTTTCCGAGCGTTACGGAATAATCTTGTTTTCTGTTTTTCCGAGCGTTACGGAATAATTACATGTTTGCCGTTATTCCGGGCGTTACGGAATAATCCTGTTTGTCGTTTTTCTGGGCGTTACGGAATAAATCCTGTTACCGTAGTCCCGTGGGGAATGAATGGGATATAGACTGTTGGGTTACGATGAGAATTACATTAATTGATTTCAAAGACTTTATATAGATAACCTAGAAGCACAGGTAGGGTTACACATCGCACATCACCTACATCACTGTTTCATACATGTGTTGCTCATTTATATTCATATTTACATATCTCGTTACATCCTAGTTATTACTGCTATTTTGATATTATTACACACTGACGTCTGGGTTTTGCATGGCCCAGTTCCTCTACCTTTAATGCAAGCTGAACAGGAGTACTTTAGCCGTCAAGCCGAGCAATGAGGAATTGAACACGTGCGGTCTAGAGATGTTTAGTTAGTTTTTTCCGCAGTTTTATTTCTTGATGAAAGCCCATATTGGGACAAGTTTCAGATGTTATTTATTGGATTTAATACGTTTCCGCTTATGCATTATTTTGACTGTTTTATTGTGGCAAATGGACATGTACTAGCTAGATTTATGTATTTTCTATTCTAGACATCCTATAGACAGTCGTAATGTGACTGTTGTTCACTGCCGAAATATGCGACCGGGAAGTCGGGACGTCTGGCCTGAATTTTGGGGGCAGATACTATTTGGATTTATCCGTCCACCTCTCCGAAGACGCCAAGTTGATTTATGGCACCGTATATCGGAGGTTTGGACGGATGCGGCCATTGTAGCAGACTTCATCAGATTCACCCTCATTTGCGAGGGTTTTTGATTATGGGGACACTCTTCTCTGCAGGCGCAAGCCCCTGCAGTTAATTACGTTACTGCATCACGATAACCACTTTCTCCTGCTCCAGAAGTTCACTTCGTGTCGTGTGTATTTTTTTTTGGGCTGCCCATGGATTGTATACGGAGACTAATTTGTGGCATCGACCGTAGGGCATAGATTGGTCCAAATCCGTATATCTTAGATTTGGTTTTGGGTTGATTCTAGGATCGTTGATCTGTTTTGAGATCAAGATCGACTTAAATGTATGTGAGCATTTGGGGGCTCGGTTGGTTTTTTGTTAAGGGTAGGTTAGTCCAATTTGAGACTAAGATCTACTTAACAAGGTTTTAGGATCATTTTTGTTTCAGATCCAACAAGAGAGCATTTGGGCTATGTTGTCTTAGTTTAGGGACATTTCGGTCCATTATCGCCATTTTGGAGGCGAAGTTCTAGTTTGAGGACATCTCGGTCTGTTGATCATCATTTTGGAGGTGAGATTTTAGTTTAAGGACGTCTCGGTCCGTTGATCACCATTTTGGAGGTGAGAGTTTTAGTTTAAAGACGTCTCGGTCCATTGATCACCATTTTGGGGGTGAGATTTTTAGTTTAAGGACGTCTCAGTCCGTTGATCATTTTGCGCGCACGTGTATTTGTTACGTGACGGGATGAATAACGATGATATGGGGATGCACCCAGTTTGCGGTGCGGTCTGATTTGAGGTGTACACATCAGTGCACCAAAAAGTTGTTAGTTTTCGGGACCCGCCACCTCTATGAAGATGTTGAGGAATTGCAACGACTTAGATCAGAAGTATGGAGAGATGTAACCTTAAACCAATTCCCATATTTGAGGGAAAAAAGAATCAGTGGTAAACTCAGAAATCATTAGTCGTATTTTGAGACTAAGACTTCCTCAGGGGAATGTGGGACGAATATCGTTTTGGGATATCATCAGTTGGAAGATCGATAGTTATATGTGAGACTGAGATTAGTTTGGGCAATCATGAGCATATAGGCTCGGTTGATTTGAATCAAGAAGGTTCTTTCCTTAGAGGGCCTAGCAGCTTGATCTACTAAGTGGTCTTTTTTTATTGAAAATTGCTAAGCACTTGCTTAGGCTCAGTCTTTTTTTTTGTGCAAAAAGTACTGGGCACTTATGTAAGTTCTGACGCTCACACCTGACCATGTGGGGTTTTCAGTCATGGGTATTTGCCCAATAAGTGTTGAACACTTTACCCTTGCCTCTTTATGGAGTGTTGGGCACTCTTTATGGCGCACACGTGCGAAGCACGTGAGGCGCTAGACGCTGCTTAATGAGTGTAAAGCACTTTTTACTCTGCGGTGCCCACGTGAGGCGCTGGACGCTAGGCGCCGCTCACTGAATGCTAAGCACTCCATTATTTTGTAGCGCCCACGTGAAAGACACGTGGGACGCTGAGCGCTGAGCACCGGTCACTGAGTGCTAAGCACTCCTTTATTTTGTAGTGCCCACGTGAGAGGCACGTGGGGCGCTGGACGCTGAGCGCCTGTCACTGAGTGCTAAGCACTCTTTTATTTTGTAGCGCCTACGTGAGAGGCACGTGGGGCGCTGGACGCTGAGCGCCTGTCACTGAGTGCTAAGCACTCCTTTATTTTGTAGCACCCACGTGAGAGGCACGTGGGGCGCTAGGCGCCAGTCACTGAGTGCTAAGCACTCCTTTATTTTTATTTACCTAATTTTGCAAGAAGAGAGTTCTTCTTCTTCGAGAATTTAATTCTCTGTTCTTTCTGAAGCTTATAGGGGGTTCCTCCTCTTTAGACTTGAAGTCATGGGTCCTTTATATAGTAGAGGTAATTTGTTAATTAGTTTTGAGGGAATCTCTCATCAAGAGATCCCAATTAATTTGGGGATTTTACCCACCGTTGGATCTTTGATCCAAGAATTTCTGTTTTATAGAAAGTATTTTCTTGTTTTTAACAAGATTAGGGAAATATTTTTCCATACAGAATTTATTCTGCAGAATGGTGATTCTTTAATCACATTGGATTTTTAATCCAACGGTACTCTGTTTTACAAAAAGAAATCTTTCTTATTTAGAAAGATTGAGGGAATATATTCCCTCAACAGAATTTAATTCTGCATCCTGATGATTTAGTGTCGTCGTTGGATCTTTGATCCAACGGCTCTGTTTAACAGAGAGTAGAATTTAATTCTACTAGGCGCCGGCGCTCACGTGCTGTGTACATGGGCGCTAATTAAGGTTTCAATTCCTTCATGTGCTTTGCACATTGGCGCCCACGTGAGGAGCACGTGCGGCGCCAATAAGAGTTTTTAACTCTGGAGCTGGCGCCCTCGTGGAAGGCACGTGAGGCGCTGCCTCTTAAATTTTGAATAGAGTTTTGCTCTTTTATTAGGAAAACAAATGCCCCCCCACTATTGCGCTCACGTGGTTCACACGTGAGTGCAGCAGTGGCACCTTTTCCTCCGCTCGATCTCCTGGGGAGTTAAACCGTTTCTTAAAGTTTTATAAATAGGGCATTTAGCCCTTAAGACGGTTGTTGTTCATCCTCTTCTTCTATCTTGAGAATTTAATTCTTTTTTTAGAACTCAGATCTCTGTTCAAAGAAACTCTTTTAGAGTGAAAACTTTGTCAAAGTTTTGGTAAGAACCATGATCATGTCCTAATGTTTAAGGAATCTCTTCATGTTTTAGGGTCTTAACCGTTAATAGAGCTTTGCTCTTCTTTTGTAGTGATTAGATCGTAGATCTTAAAAAAAGTTTTAGGGTTTCTTAACCCGTTAATCAAAGCTTTGCTCTTCTTTTATAAAGATCTCTTAGAGTTCTAAGATTTTTCTTGCAGATCTTGAAAATCTTAGGATTTAGCTTTGCTTCTGAAGGTTCTGGGATGTTATCCCATTGTTTTACAGAGCTTGGCTCTGAAAATTTTTGGGGAATATTATTCCCTTCTTAATTTTCTTGACAGATTTGAAATCTGTTTGCAGAGCACAGTTCTCGAGGGAGTTTAACTCCCCAGTCCAATGATGTTTTCTCATTAAATGAGAATCCTTTTGGATTCTATTCTTAATGAGTGACTGCCCCATCATTGATGGGGCGTTACCTTAATTTTTTGGATCCCCTTGTCCCTTTCTTTTGAGCTGCGGTGCAGTATAATTTTTATGTACGAAAGAGTGTTAGAGTCCTGAACATAGTGTCGATAGCTAACCCTTCACCTTTTGTGCAGGTACTACGGCTTTCGATTCCTCCTTTCCTTTCGTACGTTCAGAGAGCGCTTTTGCCGACGCGCCCGTGGATCGGGAAGTCTTTGCGCTTATTAAGGATCATGACCCAGAGCAAAAATCTCTTCACCTATGGGGGGTCATGGTATAATCAAATTATTCGGGGTCGGCGCAGTTTTTCTTGTGCAATGCCTTCGGAGCCGATCCTAGCTATTCTTTATGCTAACCCGCCTCAAGTGACTTATGCCGTAGAAGAGGTCAACTGGACCTCAGAAGATCGTCTTCAGCTTTCCATGTCATCGATACCCGTACAACCACCGATGGCCTTGGACATTTTGGGGCAACGCATATGCCAAGGCGAGTCGAACCCTTGGGGGCATGTTTATATGATAGGAGTGAATCCTCGTCATTCGGCTGGCTACCTACAGTGGGCTCAGTATATCCTGTCAGCCAAGAAGTTGCTGTTGTTGAAGCTTGGGCTGTATCCCACAATCTACGCGTCCCTTTTTCACTATCCCGTGCCTCATGTATGGTGCGTCAAGGCTTTTTTGGAACAATGGAACATCCCGACCCATACATTTCTTTTATCGGACCGGGAGATCTCGATTTCCTTGGAGGAGTTTGTGGAGATTTCCGGCTTACCCGTCAGAGGGGAACATTACGAGGAGATACTTCCCCCTGATGAGTATATCATTGCCACCAAATCAGTGGTGATGGGCCTCACTCCAGAGAATGTCGTTCAACACCGGTTCCCCAGCCTAATCAAGGTGTTGAACATGTACGAGAGTTTGTTCTTAGAGTCTGGAGGAAACGGAGTCGGCTTCGCAGATTTCATCGCCCGCTTTCTTCGCCCAGAAGTCTTATCGAAAGAAGCTGCGAAATTTGCCAAATTTGACGACCCATTCGGGTTTGGTTTGGATAACATGCTGACGGTGGAGATGGATTTAAAGAATTTCTTCATTCCATACACTCTGGTCGTCCCTTTTGCAGAGATCGCTGCCTCAGACGTTGATGAAGAGACATTCTTCCTGGAGTTCATTGGCCTGTGGTTGAGTTGGTTTGCGCTTTCGATGCACCCTCGCTATATGAGGCCGTCTATCTTTTATCCGGCACATCGCATTATCTCAGGGACGCATGTGGCCGTTGGGATCACGGGGAGGGCTCATCTATATCATAGCCTGAGCTTAGCGGCCGACACTACTCAGCCGGGAGTAAAGCCCGTGTATCTCCCATTGCACTACTTCACGTCATGGATCAAGATGCACATGCTGGGTGCCTTCGGTGTTCACAAACGACCCGCTTCTATGAAAGCTACAACTTTCCCGGGTCATGTATCTGGTTGACGCTTCTGCGTCAGACCCGTCGTAGTGAGAGGCTCGGCGACTGCTCCTTCGCCCGCACATGGTTAGGGACAGTATGAACTTTGTCGATAGAGTCTTGACTATCGGCAGAGAATCTACTAAGGTGGTGTAACCGTTGCATGACACTTTCAAAGACGGGGATTCTATGTTGAAGGCTCGGGTGGCTATGCACCTGTATTCTATCAGGCCAGGCTTTCTAGTATTTAGACAGAACGCCTCGGTACTGTTTATGAGGTACAACCCGCACCGCTTCGCTCAACAGTCGAGCTATAATCAGGGCATTCCTCTTGAGGCATTCTTAGTCGAACCGGTTGCTACGGAGGAGGGTATTCGCAGTGCAACGCATCATTTTATGCGATTAAATACGAGGTCCCATTTCCTTGTCAGCGAACCGAGCTATGTGCCGAAAGCTTCGAACGCTTACATGGCGTGGTACCAGCATGCGACCGGTGTTGTTGTTAGGGAGGAGAGGCGGCTGCTACTCGACCATAAGGATGTCGTCCCAGCTTGTAATTTAGCGGTCCCTTTGAAGCGACGAGCAGCCGTTCGCCCTTCTTTAAGAGAAATAAATACGGCTATAGCCCCACGAGCTTTTCCTGATAAGCTTCGGCCGGATGTTCCTGCGACTACGGTAGCCGTGGCGTCCCTGGAATCAGGCATTGGTTCAGAGATCGAGACCCGCCGTCCAAAGATGCCTATCAAGCGAAAGCTTTTACCGTCGGCTGTTGGTGTCCGTTCGCAGAAGAAGAAGAAATCTTTATTCTCCGCTGATGTGGTATTCGGCCAGGAGCCCCATGCTCCCTATAGTGGGGATTGTGCGAATATGGCACCAATGAGGGTTTGTTTGGCATGCCTGCAACCGATACTGATCTTCAGGCTGCCATCGCAGCTTCCAAGCGACTGGCCCGCGAGGAAGCAGCGTTGGTGTCTATTGCGAAGTTGGGTATACTTCATTTACATTCTTCTGCACCTATCCCTTCTTCCCTTTTTATGCTTTTATTAACGCTCTCTTCTTCAATAGGTATTTCTGCCGAAGAGGCTCTCTCGGCTTCCCTCAGGACGTTCGAGGAGGAAGAGAGACTCCGCGCTTCTTTGGGCCTTGGTATAATTCATTTTATTACACCTTCACTCTTGTTATTCTTGATCTGACCCTTTTCTTCACCTTATTGCAGAAACTACCAAAACCCAAGTTGTTTCAAGTGTAGTGCCAATCCCAAGCGGTGATGCAGCAAAGCTTTCGGAGCCACCGATCACGGCCGCGGCCCTCCCAAGGCCACTACAGGAGGCATTGCTGAAGCAGCCGATGATGGATGCTATAGCAGACCCGGAGGCTGAACTCGATTTGGATGACGACATCTCCCTGTTGGAAGTGTTAAGGAGGTCGGTTCACACGTTCCAGATCGATAGGAAGCGTAGAAAGCGCGCCGCGAGGGAACGCGAAGCTGTCTTAGCCGCGGGTGCAGGTTCGAGCAATTTCCCATCTTCTAACATCCCCCTGGTGGACACTCCTTCCGCTCTGTCTACCGCCCATAGACAGCTTGCGCGTGCAGATCGGGAATAAACTGAACAGCTGCTTCAAGGTAACGTAACACCCGGTCCCTTATTAGAACTTAGTCCTCGAATCATGACATACGCATTTTCTTTTATGCAGGGCCGAGTCCTGACGGTAGCATGGCAGGTGAGACACCGATGATTATAGAGCCCGAAGTGGCCACTCTTTCTTGGGAATCTGGGACTGTCCAGACCGCTGCTCTTTCTCCTTGTAGCTCCGTGGTATCGGCGAGTGTCGCAAGCATTACGACGGCCCTCGTCAAGTCAGGGGATGAAGCTATGGGTGCGGAATCTACTCCCCCGAAGGAAAATGAGGAAGCCGTTACACTTGGTGACGCTTTCGGCACGGTTTCGGTATCTGACCTATCAGGTACTCCTTGGGTTATTATCTTTGAGTTTTTAATCCTGTTAAGCCCCTCTAATGATATTTTGTTTGTCTTGAGCATAGGCACGGTAAACTATGAAGCTGTGCCGGCTAAAGAATTATCGCCGGCCGCCACTTTGACGGTCACGGTTCCTTCGCTTTCTTCTGTGCCTCCTCAAATTTTGGAAGTTAAAGATTTCTCCTTTAGTTGCTTTATTATAGATACCAATTTTCTTTGCCTTAACCATATATTGTCGCAACCTTGCAGAAGTTCTCTTTGACCACTTGTACCAAGTGTTACACCCGCACTTTTCCAACCAATCGGAAGTCGTTCCCTCTTCCAGCAGTGGTCAGTATATTCTTTGTTTAGCGTTTCTCCTTTTCGTTAGTAAACTTTTTGCTGATAAGCCTTTTTTTTATTGACCACAATATCACAGTTCAAAGGAGGGAGCGAAGGAACAGCCAAGCCTCTGGAGCTCCTTGTTTTGCCACCTTCAGCAGCCGGTACGATAGATTCCGTCCCTCAGGTGTTTTCTTTGTCTTTCAAGTTGAATTCTAACCGTAATTTATTTTGCAGCGATTACACCGGCTTCTCCTTTTGAGTCCCGCATTCCTACGCCCACTGGGCCCTTCGCTAAACGTCCATCTTCCAGGGACGCAATGCATAGCCGACGAACGTTAAGCGAGTTTATTGAAGATCTCAAAGCCGAGGCCCTCACCTCCGCTACGGATTTTACCGACGAAGTCAATCCAATGCTGGCAACGCTCGTGAATTTCCATAATGAAGATCTCGTCAGTTCTTGGGTTGATTATTGCAGGAAGATCGAGGCTTGCCTGCATGAGATTGAGCTTAAGTGTCTCGCTCCCGAGATATTGACTTTGAACTATCAGCGGGCTGCGTGGGTCGAGCAAAGTGTCTCTTTCATTCGATATTTTGAACAAGAGGTGGCCCTGAGGCGAAAAGAGCATGAGACGGCTTCCGGTGAATCCGTCCAATTGTGCACCCAGATTGAAGCGAATGCTGCGCAGTTGAAAGCTATTTTTGAAAATCTCCAACGATGTATTTCTGACGGGCTAGCGCTAAGGCAGAATCTTGGCTTCACCAAGCGGGTCACACAGGATTGTGAAACTGCCAAGCAGGAAATCAATGAGAAGATTTTATCCTGCTTGCAACAACGGGCTCAAATCAAAGCGGAGTTGGCCGTCGTAGCTGAACGCGAGGAGGAGTTGAGGGGAGCGCGCGAGCGGTTCGTCACTTTGTTGAAAACGCCTCCTTCTTAATAATTTTTTTTTGTTTCCCCCTTCTTGTACTGATTGTATTTATTAAACATTCGGATTCATGAATAACATGTATTCATTTTGATTTTTGAATGAAATGTATCTTTTATTTACTTAAATTCATGAATAAAAGACATATTTTATTTCATACTGGCATTTCTTTTTTCTTCGATATCTTGATTTGGTGTGAAGTAGTTTATATACTCATTTCGGAGTTTGTAGTTTATTCACTCATCCCGGAGTCTCTAGTTTATGAACTCATTTCGGAGTTTGTAATTTATTCACTCATCCCAGAGTCTCTAGTTTATAGATTCATTTCGGAGTTTGTTTAGTTTACCTTCCTTGGGTTTATAAGAAATCTTGCCCTGACGCATGGATAACCCGACAGAGGTCCATTAGGTTTTGTGGTACTAGGGTTTTTGTCCGTCGTACCGTCGCATTGGCTGATGCATTCCCGATATGCAGACTTTACGCTGCTGTTCGAGTAGCTCCGCGACTGTTGTGCCTCTGATCCCTTCGGGGGCTGGACAAGACGTCTTCAAGTAATCTTCCTAGGCAATGTGACCGTTGAAAGGGCAAGCGTTAGGAATTTTTCCATGCCACTTTTTACTAGAGGTTAGGCTCGATTTGGGAGCCCCGATGAGTCATAACAACTCCGCACTGGTGTAGGATGATCTCCGATAGTCTTTCGGGTTTTATTTGAGTTGCCGACAAGACCCTGGAGCTAGGAATTTGGCCTTCGCTTCCTTCTGCGTCTGCTGTAATGAGACAAATGTCGAGGTGATCTCTAGGTTGTTTTGTGAACCGTCGAGACTTGGAACTAGGGACTTTTCCATGGCTCCGTTTTGTTTCGACCCTGAGGTCTTTTGTTGACTTCGCGTCTGCATCCTGCTGGAGTGAGAAGAAACGTCGTTGTTAACACTACGTCTGCTGTAACGAGACGAGTGTCGAGGTGGTCTCTGGGTTGTTTGTGAACCATCGAGACTTGAAACTATGTACTTTGCTATGGCTCCGCTTCATTTCGACCCTGGGGTCATTTGTTGATGTTGCGTCTGCATCCTGCTAGAGAGAGAAGAAATGTCATTGTTGACACTATGTCTGCTGTAACGAGACGAGTGTCGAGGTGGTCTCCAGGTTATTTGTGAACCGTCGAGACTTGGCTCTCCCTGTGACGGTGCCTGGGAGGAAAATATGGTTCCCCTTTCGTTTGTGCCCATGGATTGTATACAGGGGTCGGTGTAGACTCACTTGTAGGGCAAAAGTTTTATCATTTTTTATTTCTTTCCGCGATGCTCCATCATTTCAGCTTTTTATATCGCGAAAGTCGCAATTTCCCGATCATTTCGACTTTTTATCGCGATGCCCAGTCATTTCGGCTATTATTTTCTTTTTACTCGCTGCTTTTTATTGCGAGTTGCCCAAACATTTCGGCTGCTTTTATATGCATATATTTTGCTCGCTGATTTTTATTGTGAGTTGCCTTATCGTTTCGGCTATTTCATATGCATCTTTTGCTCGCTGATTTTTGTTGCGAGTATGGAACTTGAGATTTGATACCAATTATGGCATCAGCATCGCTACGACTGAAATATTGCCAGGAGCGAATCATCATTTGCCTTGAAAGGACTTGGAATTTGATACCGATTTAGGCATCAGCATCGCTGCAGCTGGGATATTTCCAGGAGCGAATCATCATTTTCCTTTGCTGATTTGAACAAAGGTGGATTAGTACATAGGGTTAGGATCCTGTCGACTAAGACTTTTCGACTTTATGAACCGTAATGATCTCATAGGGGTTTTCTCCCTACGAGTCGATAGGATCCCGTAGGTGTAGGTTCTTCCTAGAAGTCGTGAGGACTCCTAAGTGATATTTTCTCTTGCAAGTCGTAAGAATCTTACAAGAGTGTTTTCTCCTTACAAGTCGAGAGGACTTATAAGTGTCGTTCACCATATGAGAACATTCCTCGTCATTGGTGGAACTTGGTGGGGGAAATCGTTTATTTATGCCCGTGGATAGTATACAAGGGCCAATATTGGACCGCCTGTAGGGCAACTTTGGGAACACGACGGCTTAAGAACAGGTCCGGGTCCCTATAGCCTAAGACTTTGAATCCTATAAACCGTGAGGGTCTTATAGGGGGAATTCTCCTTACGAGTCAAGAGGATCTCGTAAGTGAAAATTTTATGAGATTGTGCCCTTTCAGGTTTTCATAAGCTCGCCGGTAGCCCTGCTGTTTTTACTCACGGCGCTCTTTCGAGTTTTCATCCGTTCCCATCTTGCTTGTGGACATACTATTTTTTTAACAACGAGATTGCGCCCTTTCAGGTTTTCACAAGCTCGCCGGTCACCCTGCTTTTCTTACTCACGGCGCCCTTTCGGGTTTTCATCCGTGCCCATTTCGCTTGTGGACGTACCGTTATTTTTTTAAAGACGAGATTGCGCCCTTTCAGGTTTTCACAAGCTCGCCGGTAGCCCTGCTTTTTTTACTCATGGCTCCCTTTCGGGTTTTCATCCGTGCCCATTCACTTGTGGATGTACCGTTTTTTTTTCTTGGGTTGCAATCTTTGTCATTGGAGCTTTGATTGCAACATAGATCCCAAAAGAAGATATTTCCGTATTTGGAGCGATGCGCCATGTTTGAGGAGGAGTACTAGTTTAGGGACATTCCGGTCCATCACCAGTTTAAGAACATAGTGGTCCATTATCACCATTTTTTTAGGTGAAGTGCTAGTTTAAGGCCATTCCGGTCCATTTCCAGTTTAAGGACGTAGTGGTCCATTGCCAGTTTAAATACGTAGTGGTCCACTATCACCATTTTTGAGGTGAGGCTTTAGTTTAAGGACGTCTTGATCCGTTGATCACCATTTTGGAGGTGAGATTTTAGTTTAAGGACATTACGGTCCGTTGTTAGTTTAGGGACATCTCGGTCCATTGCTAGTTTAAGGACGTAGTGGTCCATTATCACAATTTTTGGGGTGAAGTTTTTCCGAATACCACTTAGAGTTCTGACTCAGGAAGATAGCGAGTGGACACGAGCATCGTCATCTATCATTGACCTAAGTCGTGACTCGTCATGCGTGATATTTCTTAAGGAATCGGCCGTTTATTGGCCGAAAAGGTCTTTCGCCATCCATATACATGAGCAAAAAAGCCCTACCATGGTAGACCTTATCTATGATGTATGGGCCTTCATACTTTGGATCGAATTTCCCCCGTTTTGCAAGATTGGGGATCATAGGTCTTTTGACAACTAGCACGAGTTCGCCTTGGCGGAATGTTCTCGGCCTAGTCAGTCTTTTGTATGAACATGCCATCCTTGTCTTATAAGCTTCTAGGTTTTGTTGCGCCATGAGGCGAGTTTCATTGAGGACGTCGAGCTCCTCAAGCCGAAGATGGGCATTTTCTTCATCTGTTAGCTCGTATGAACCACTACTCGGAGAGAAGGGGGTTTTATTTCCAAAGGAAGGAATGCTTCAGTGCCGAATACCAACGCGTATGGTGTTGTATTCGTAGCTGTTTTGAACGTCGTTCGGTACGCCCAGAGAGCTTCATGCAGTCTCTCGTGCCAGTCCTTTCATTTGTCCCGATGAATTATATACAGGGGTCGGTGTAGACTCACTTGCAGGGCAAAAGTTTTATCATTTTTTATTTCTTTCCGCGATGCTCCATCATTTCAGCTTTTTATATCGCGAAAGTCACGATTGCCCAATCATTTCGGCTTTTTATCACGGTGCCCAATCATTTCGGCTATTCTTTTCTTTTTATTCGCTGCTTTTTATTGCGAGTTGCCCAAACATTTTGGCTGTTTTTATATGCATATATTTTGCTCGCTAATTTTTATTGCGAATTGCCCCATCATTTCAGCTATTTCATATGCATCTTTTGCTCGCTGATTTTTGTTGCGAGTATAGAACTTGAGATCTGATACCAATTCTGGCATCAGCATCGCTGTGACTTGAATATTGCCAGGAGCGAATCATCATTTGCCTTGAAAGGACTTGGAATTTGATACCGATTTAGGCATCAGCATCGCTGCAGCTGGGATATTTCCAGGAGAGAATCATCATTTGCCTTTGCTGAATTGAACAAAGGTAGCTTAGTACACAAGGTTAGGATCCTGTCGACTAAGACTTTTCAACTTTATGAGCCGTAAGGGTCTCATAAAGGGTTTTCTCCCTACGAGTCGAGAGGATCCCGTAGGTGTAGGTTCTCCTTAGAAGTCGTGAGGACTCCTAAGTGATATTTTCTCTTTCGAGTCATAAGGATCTTACAAGAGTGTTTTCTTCTTACAAGTCGAGAGAACTTATAAGTGTTGTTCACCATATAAGGACATTCCTCGTCATTGGTGGAACTTGGTGGGGGAAATCGTTTATTTATGCCCGTGGATTGTATACAAAGGACAATATTGGACCGCCTGTAGGGCAACTTAGGGAACACGACGGCTTAAGAACAGGTCCGGGTCCTTGTAAACTAAGACTTTGAATCTTATGAACCGTGAGGGTCTCATTGGAGGAATTCTCCTTACGAGTCAAGAGGATCTCGTAAGTGAAATTTTTACGAGATTACGCTCTTTCAGATTTTCATAAGCTCGCAGGTAGCTCTGCTGTTTTTACTCATGGCGCCCTTTCGAGTTTTCATTCGTGCCCATCTTGCTTGTGGAGATACCTTTTTTTTTAACAATGATATTGCGCCCTTTCAGGTTTTCACAAGCTCGCCGGTAGCCCTGCTGTTTTTACTCACGGCGCCCTTTCAGGTTTTCATCCATGCCCATTTCGTTTGTGGACGTACCATGTTTTTAACGACAAGATTGCGCCCTTTCAAGTTTTCACAAGCTCGCCGGTAGCCCTGCTTTTTTTATTCAAAGCGCCCTTTCGGGTTTTCATCTGTGCCCATTCGCTTGTGGACGTACCGTTTTTTTACTTGGGTTGCAGTCTTTGCCGTTGGAGTTTTGATTACAACATAGATCCCAAGAGAGGATATCGTCGTATTTGGAGCGATGCACCATGTTTCAAGCGGAGTACTAGTTTAGGGACATTCCGGTCCCTCGCCAGTTTAAGGACGTAGTGGTCCATTATCACCATTTTTTTAGGTGAAGTGATAGTTTAAGGACATTCCGGTCCATTGCCAGTTTAAGTACGTAGTGGTCCATTGCCAATTTAAAGACGTAGTGGTCCACTATCACCATTTTTTAGGTGAGGCTTTAGTTTAAGGACGTCTCGGTCCGTTGATCACCATTTTGGAGGTGAGATTTTAGTTTAAGGACATTATGGTCCGTTGTTAGCTTAGGGACATCTCGGTCCATTGCTAGTTTAAGGTCGTAGTGGTCCATTATCACCATTTTTGGGGTGAAGCTTTTCCGAATACCACTTAGAGTTCTGACTCAGTGTTCACACCATAATATTGTATTATTATATTCCCCATTCTTATTCATTTTACAAATAAACAGGTGCTTTTGACGCATGTCTGCTACATATTACAGGTTACAGGTTCTTGGACAGAAAACAGTGAAAACGATGAAAAGACGATGCAAAAGTGGATTTTGACCAACAAACAGAAGACTCTTGATCAAGCCTACATCGAAGATAAAATTCACAAAGTACAAGGCAATGCAAGGTCCAAGATTACAAAGCGAACGGTTAAAAGTCCACCGCAATTATTCACTGGAGATCTGGAAGAAACATAGAAGCTATTTTAATAAAAGAACCAACTAATAAGGAAGCCCAAAGACAGAAGAGCCAACAAAGGAAATTTCAAGGCCCAATACTTCCTTTTAAAGAGACGGAGACATAAAATTTTACCAAAACTTGGAGTCTACTTTGACTAGATCTTCCTAAGGATATTTTGGTAAATGTAGACGTGCGAATCAATTGTAACCTAGGGTTTCCTATCCTCTATAAATAGGAACTCTAAATCATTGTAAAGGCTATGCCTCCCTCATGCCTCTTTTTATGAATAAAATTCAGAATTCTTTTGGAGAGCATCGATGCCTCTTTTCATATCATCTATTCAGATCTGACAACCCTGCGTAAATGTTTGGAAAGAGCCATCTGTAAAGTAAGTAGATAATTTCAATTCTTGCCCTAGGTAATTTTTCATTCTCTGCCCTAGATAAATGTTTTTAAATTCCCTAATGAGCGAGTAGTCTCCTCGCTTGTTAGGGTTAGCTTTGGGGAAGGCTTTTGAGAGATGAGATCTCTCATCCCTTTCTTGCCCATCATACTTTTTAATAGGACTCCATGCATACATGCACATACCGCTCCCTACGGCACCCTATCCCACGAGGTAGCGGTGATACCGTAGTATAAAGGCCCGGTTGTGATGGTTTTCCATGGAGGTTAGGGTAAGGATCTCTAAAGGAAGGACAAGAACCTAGAGGAAGGAACACCTTCCCGAATGGATCTAATCCCCTTTATTGATAATTATCATAACTCCTCATAGATCTTCATTTGGGTATAGAAAGCGTTGAGATTTATTTACATTTCCAAACCATTCCTAAACCTAACCCTAGCAAGATTTAGATCTAGATAATCTTAGTATAGATAAATTTAGTTTTTAGATTTAATAATCAATCCGACGCCCATCGGAATTAACTCGTTTGAGCGATCAGGAAATTCACAACATCCCTGTGGACCGACCCGTACTCACCGGCTAGCTGCAAAGCGACGTCGTTCTTGATTGCGGTAATAGATAGTTTTTGAGATCAATCAAATGGCGCCGTTGCCGGGGATGGCGTGTTATTTCCTTTTTGCTATTTCGGGTTAATCAAAATTAAAAAAATCATAAAAATCTGAAAAATCAAAAAAATCAAAAAAATATAAAAATATATCATCTGTTATTTTTCGAAAGGGTATTTTTGTGTGAATTTTGCAGGATCTACGAACAAATTCGGATCTGGAAATCTACAGAGATCAAAACAGCAAATATCAAATCTGAACAAACAGAGGAATATCACAATAGACAACAGAAGAAATTTGGAAGACCGAGTCAACAAGAAGAATCGCGGTGATCTGGTCCAAAAAAAAGCCGAAGCGACCAACACGCGACGGAACCGCCGCGCGACCCCCATTCCGGCCGCGGAACCGCCGCGCCGTGGTGACATCACCAGGAAAAAAAAACAGTTCCGCCACTGCAAATCTCTATGAGTTTTCTCTCTCCTCCTCTGCAAACCTCCGATATATCTTCTGAAAAATCTCCTGCAGGATTCTTTGCGCTTAAAAAAATCTTTCCCCTTCCAAATAACAATCTTGTGCAGGATTCTTTGCGCCGCGCATAAAATAAAAAGATTTGATTGCAAGTGATTTACTGTTTTGCATATCTTTAATCGGACTTTAAGGGGCTTTTGACCAATTCAGATTGGGTGGGGATTTCATCACCCTTCCCAGGACCCCAGAAATCACATACGGCATTTGCATTGACCAATCTTTAATTAAAAAATACTAGACTCAGCCCTAAGGACTTCGAGCTCAATAGGACAGAGGACTAGTTATAGGCATCGGCCATTTATCCTAACCTGACTTTGCGGTGTCTAGGCAAGTGTGTCAAGGAAAGTGGTTACTTAATTAGGACCGCTACTTGTAGCGGGGAGCCTCCCACTTACCTGGTACTTACCTGGCCGCAATTGGCGGTGAAGATGCGGTTTGAGGTCCTATTTCTAGCCCTTTGGAACAGTTAGGAGCTGTCTAGCTGACCTAGGTGACCCTAGATCTAGGCCTGATTGTGCATTTTTGGTTGATCGAAAGTGTGTCTTAGCCCTTTATCGAAAATATTTTTTGCAAAAAGTTCCAAACAAATAAAAAAAAGGAAAAAGGAAAAATATTTTATAAAAACTTGCAAAATTTTGCCGCTAAGAAATCCTTGCACCACCTACCTTCTTTCTTTTCTCTTTCTTCTATCATGGGTACCCCACATCATAAATCTCTTGCTGAACTTTGGTATCCCGAACCTAACTTTGCCTCGTACGTCAATTGTTTCGGTCGATTTAAAGAAAATCCCTCCATGCCAAAAATTTCTTTGAAAGATCAAATAGAAACGTCTAGGAGAAACAGCTCGACTTTGCAACCCACTTTGTGTCAACCATGTCAACCTTCACCACCTTCGTACGTTGATACCACTTTTTTGAGTCCTGTTGTAACTCCTAAGCCAATGTCCATTGCTGAGCATATTGCTCAATCTCGTAGCCGATCTTTCACTCCTCTCCACGCATCTAGTTCTAGGGGTCAACAAGTCCATTCACCTTTTTATCCAACTGTTGACCCTACTCATGTCCAACCATCCAATTCCTACCAGTCCTACCCAACCTTCCCACCTTCACTAGATATTGCCTCTACACAGCCATTTGGGAGTTTCACGTATCCAAACAGTTTTGAATCTTTTACCGAAACCCCTCCACAACCCATGTCTAGTTTGGAACAGTCGTTGGAGGCGTACATTGCAGCAACAAACAAAATGATTAGGAATATGGATGCGTCCATTGCCGCCCTTATGCAACCTAGTGAACCGGCAGCTAGTTTCCAACTAGCTTCAAATTTTCCAATGTATGAGGAGGCGGTTGGACAGAGTGCGAATTTGAGAGGATTTCCTAATCAAACCTACCCATACCCAATTGAATCCAACAACTCCAATTTTCAAACATGTGTCCAAAATGATGAGTTGTGCGACTTTGTAGTGCTTGATTTGCCAGATTATGAGGAACCCCTTTCGAGTGAAACCGCACCTAATCCGTTTGATCTTTACACCTCCAATCTAGAACCTAAATTGATAAATATCCATGCTTTTGAGGAGGTGTCAGAAAAAATTGATTTTCACTTAATTGAGGATATAAACGCCGGGAATATTTTGGATGATGAACCAGTAGATTTGATTGAAATTTTATGTCCAATTCATCATCCCGAGTCATTAAATGTTTCTCCCGAACTTCATATGCGTCTTGATTTTGATGATAATGGCATGGATGAGTTAACTATTGAGGAGACTTATGAGGATAGTATTGAGGAGAGTCTTGAGGATAATATTGAGGTTGAACCATTTTTGTTTGATGTGTCGGATTTTCCAATTCAGCCTCCTGAACCTTTAACTGTTATATCACACTCCCTCCTTTCCATCGTTCCGACCACGCACAAGATCACGCTTGACGACTGTGAGCTTGAAAATTTTTCCTTTGAATCTGACACTGTTCTCACAGCCGATGACACTTACGAGTGTTTCACTTTTTCGGACGATGTTGATGACTCACCGCCCGAGTTTGAGTCCTTTGAATTTTCAGATGAGTTAGTTGAACCATCAACTCGGTTGCTTACAGTCGTTTCGAACCATTGTTGGAATCTTTCCAGTTCGAGACAGTTTACTACGGTGAGAATGAGACTATCCCTAATTCACTCCCTTTCGTCCGTTATCGTTCCGACCGTACAAGAGACCGTTACGCTTTCATCTCCAATACCAAGTTCAGCGTACCCATGCTTTCTTGCGAATCTTGAGAGATTTGACCCCATTTTCTTGACGGGTTGATAGGTTAGCATAATCGCTTTTAACACATCGGTCATCACAAATTGCGCTAATTTATTCACTCGATTTACACCCTCAAGATCGTGCTACCCTTCTTTCTCTTTTCCGCCATTCTTCTCCTCTACCGAGACGACCTTATTCCACTCTTCTTCCCATCCGGTCTCGTGTGCTTTTCATTTCTCTTCTTTCCACTTTCTCCTTTCACCAACTCTACCATTACCACGATAAGATTTTTGAATGGTTGGTGCTAACCTTTGGCTTGTGTAAGGCCAAGCTTAAGTTTGGGGGGAACCTTGTTGTATATATGTATATATATTTTTGTTTTCTTTTTCTACAAAAATAAAAAAAAATTCAAAACATAAAAAAAAAATATCTAAAATTTTTTATAAATAAACAGGGGAGTGCCAACATTTTGACCCTCTTGGTGTAGCATGACAGTGAGGACACTGTCAAGTTTAAGTTTGGAGGTATGCTCGGTACGTCTTCTTCCTTCGCATTCATGGGTACATTTTTTGCATTTGCATACTTATTTTAAAACCCATAAAAATTGAAAATTTTCAAAACTTATAAAAAATTAATGTATTCAATTTTGGCTTATTTGACTTGAGTTTGACAAATAGGTTAACTAGCTAAGAACGACTTGATCTTAGACTTAGTAAATTAAAAACCCTAAAAATAACTTTCCTTAAAGTTTAACGGTAGAAAGTATATGCCTTTGTAGTTTATTTAGAAATAGGCAAATTTTGAGTTCACTTCTTGGGCTTAGTCGAAACAAAGGAAAAGTATTGATGTTCTTATTAGAGTATAAGTTTGAAAAATAGTTCCTAACTTAAGTCTAGATTCTGAAAATGTATACCCTACAAATTTGCACAATCGCACACCTTGAAACTTGGAATAGTAGAAGAGACCTTGAAATGCTCTTGTCTAAAGTCCTTAGTACAATGAAAATAAAAGAAAAAAAGTGAATAAAGAGAAAAAAATGAACACTGCTTTTTGTGATTACTTAAGGCTGCAAAAAAATAGAAAAATATTTAGCGAGGGTGCTTCATCACCTAGTGTCTTAGACCAACTGGTTTGGGAGTCACTGCTAAAAGCCTTGGGTGTTGCAAGACTAGGAATTGCGCTTTAAAGTGCAAACATATCTTGTAATCGGTCGTTGGTACCTCAAGAAGTATTAACGGTCGCATGAAGGATGTGTAAGAAAAATTCAATTAAAAATTCACCTACTAATAGGTGCTTTGGACAACGGACAAGAGTATGATTGCTTGATTTGAATTTCCAAGTGTAGGGGTGATTTATACACACACGTAGGGATATGTGATTGGAATTTAGATGAGAGAAAGGAGTGAAGAATAGAACTTGTATTTTTAGTAGAGTTGATAAAAATTCCTAAATGGAGATGGAACCCTAGAAGGAAAACTTAAGAAATGCCGAAAGCTAAGTAGGTATGCAGGATATATATAATCTTAAGTTAAATGATGAGGAAGTGTGAAGAATATGGGTGGATAATTTACGAGTCGACGATAATAGAATTCCTTGTTAGAAAACCTAATTGGAGAATTAAAGTCGAAAAGCCAAATTGATAGGATTTTGTGGGTAGTATCCGCTGAAAACCCTCAGGAGACAACACTCCTCCTACTAGGGACACCTAGAGGTTTAACGGCTTGTTGCACGAGCTCAGTGCAATCACGTTTCACTGCGAAAGTGTGGTTAGGTTTTTGTAGAGAATAAAAAATAAGTTTGCTCGAGGACGAGCAAAAGATAAGTTTGGGGGTATTTGTTCACACCATAATATTGTATTATTATATTCCCCATTCTTATTCGTTTTACAAATAAACAGGTGCTTTTGACGCATGTCTGCTACATATTACAGGTTACAGGTTCTTGGACAGAAAACAGTGAAAACGATGAAAAGACGATGCAAAAGTGGATTTTGACCAACAAACAGAAGACTCTTGATCAAGCCTATATCAAAGATAAAATTCACAAAGTACAAGGAAATGCAAGGTCCAAGATTACAAAGCGAACGGTTAAAAGTCCACCGCAATTATTCACTGGAGATCTGGAAGAAACATAGAAGCTATTTTAATAAAAGAACCAAATAATAAGGAAGCCCAAAAACAGAAGAGCCAACAAAGGAAATTTCAAGGCCCAATACTTCCTTTTAAAGAGACAGAGACATAAAATTTTACCAAAACTTGGAGTCTACTTTGACTAGGTCTTCCTAAGGATATTTTGGTAAATGTAGATGTGCGAATCAATTGTAACATAGGGTTTCCTATCCTCTATAAATAGGAACTCTAAATCATTGTAAAGGCTATGCCTCCCTCATGCCTCTTTTTATGAATAAAATTCAGAATTCTTTTGGAGAGCATCGATGCCTCTTTTCATATCATCTATTCAAATCTGACAATCCTGCGTAAATGTTTGGAGAGAGCCATCTGTAAAGTAAGTAGGTAATTTCAATCTTGCCCTAGGTAATTTTTCATTCTCTGCACTAGATAAATGTTTTTAAATTCCCTAATGAGCGAATAGTCTCCTCATTTGTTAGGGTTAGCTTTGGGGAAGGCTTTTGAGAGATGAGATCTCTCATCCCTTTCTTGCCCATCATACTTTTTAATAGGACTCCATGCATACATGCACATACCGCTCCCTACGGCACCCTATCCCACGAGGTAGCGGTGATACCGTAGTATAAAGGCCCGGTAGTGATGGTTTTCCATGGAGGTTAGGGTAAGGATCTCTAAAGGAAGGACAAGAACCTAGAGGAAGGAACACCTTCCCGAATGGATCTAATCCCCTTTATTGATAATTACCATAACTCCTCATAGATCTTCATTTGGGTATAGAAAGCGTTGAGATTTATTTACATTTCCAAACCATTCCTAAACCTAACCCTAGCAAGATTTAGATCTAGATAATCTTAGTATAGATAAATTCAGTTTTTATATTTAATAATCAATCCGACGCCCATCGGAATTAACTCGTTTGAGCGATCAGGAAATTCACAACATCCCTATGGACCGACCCGTACTCACCGGCTAGCTGTAAAGCGACGCCGTTCTTGATTGCGGTAATAGATAGTTTTTGAGATCAATCACTTAGGAAGATAACGAGCGGATACGAGCGTCGCTATCTATCATTGACCTAAGTCGTGACTCGTTATGCGTGATATTTCTTGAGGAATCGGCCATTTATTGGCCGGAAAGGTCTTTCGCCATGCATATCCATGAGCAAATAGGCCCCATCTGGGTAGACCATGTCTATGATGTACGGGCCTTCATAGTTTGGCTCGAATTTCCCCCATTTTTCACGATTGGGGATCATAGTTCTTTTGACGACTAGCACGAGTTCGCCTTGGCAGAATGTTCATGGCCTATGAGCGTGTCATCCTTGTCTTGTAAGCTTATAGGTTTTGTTGTGCCATGAGGCGAGTTTCATCGAGGGTGTCAAGCTCCTCAAGCCAAAGATGGGCATTTTCATCATCTATTATCTTGTATCGAACCGCTACAAGGAGAGAAAGGAGTTCTATTTCCAAAGGAAGGACTGCTTCAGTGCCGAATACCAACGCGTATGGTGTTGTATTCGTAGCCGTTTTGAACGTCGTTTGGTACGCCAAGAGTGCTTCGTGCAGTCTCTCGTGCCAGTCCTTTTTGTTTCTGGACACCGTCTTCTTTATAATCTTTTTCAAGGTCTTGTTGAAAGCTTCAGCTAGACCGTTGGCACGAGAATTATAGACAGAGAAGTATCTCCAGTCTATTTTATGTTGATTTGCAAAGCGGCTGATTTTATGGCTCCTGTAGGCTGGTCCATTATCCGAGATTCTCTGTCGCGGAGTGCCGAACCGGTAGATGACATGTGTCTTGAAGAAATGGAGAATATTCTTCGTCTTCACCTCCCTTAGTGGTACTGTTTCTGCCCACTTGGAAAAGTAGTCGGTCGTTGCCAGTATGAACCGATGTCCTTTGGATGATGTAGGCTTAATGGGGCCGATTATATCGGTTCCCCACATTTCGAACGGCCAACTGGCTACCGTTGGGTGTAGCGGATTTGGATGTTGGTGGATGAAGTCCCCGTGAATTTAGCACGAGTGACACTGCTTCGCATATTCGAGACAGTCCTGAACCATTGTGGGCCAGTAGTAACCCATTCTTTTGATCTTCAGCTTCATCTTTGGCCCGGCTTGATGAGACCCGCAGAGTCCGTCGTGAGTTTCTTGAACAACTCTTTTTGATTCTTCTGGTCCTAAGTATTGTTCATATCAGATTTTTGCATTTTTATACCGCCCAATTTTTATCACATTGCTTATCGGTAGGTACTCTTGAGCCGTGTTTGCTAGTCAATTGCAGGATACAGGTTCTCGGCTCTAAACGGTAAAATTCATGGAAAACACGACAAAATCCATGTTCCTGCCAACCACAGATAAAACACGGGTCTCCGCTCTTTATCCGTCTGTTGCCACACACCAGTTTAGGAGACAAAATGGCAAATCGATTGTCACCTTCATGCACAAGGCTCAATGGCAACACAAGATCCCAGAAATCTACGCGGAGCTCAAGAAAATCATGACAAAAGATCCATGTCCAATCACCTTTTGATCCACTAGAATTCTGGAAAAATCGTGAAGAAAATCTGAGAAAATACATATACCAGAATAAAGTACAGAGAAAACCAGGGAAGCACAGAAAGTTGGAGGGCCCAACTCCATCATAGGGCTGCGGATCCGCGGCCAATAGGGGGTCTAGGCCGCGGATCCGCGGCCGTATGGTCTCCTCAGCAGAAAACTTTTCAGGGGCAGTTTGGTATTTTTATAAGGGTTCTGAATGTTGCCCTAGGTTTTCCTTCTCCAGCCTATAAATAGTCCAGAACTTGTGAAGCCAAAGGTGTGCATAATCTTGTATTTATTTTTTAGGTTTTAGTTGTTATTCTTCTTCCTCCTCTCATCTCTTCTCCATTAAAAATCTTGTAGTGAGTTTTTGTGAGTGAAGAATGAATAAAGGAGTTCTTTTTACTTATCATGCTTGTCTTGTTCTTTAGTTAAATTATTATTGCTTGTAATTTTCATTTGTTAACTTAGTTGTTGTTATTTGTTGTTGTTTCTTTCTTTTCTCTTTTCCTTTATCCTTAAACAACCATGATGCTTACGCTTGATCCTTGCCAAGGTGAGGTCGCAAATAGCTAGTTGTTATCTTCTAATCTCTTTCTTTCTATCTTCCTCTTTTGTTTTGTTTTCTTTTCATTATGATGAGTGAGTAGTTTCATACTTGTTAGGGTAGGATAAGGGAAGTTTGAGAGAAGGAAATCTCTCTCACTCTTTCCTTGCCCAACATCTTAAAATCGACTCCCGTTAATTAAACCACAATCCGCTCCTTACGGCACCCTATCCTACATGATAGCGGTGATTCCGTAGTGAGACCGGTTGTGGTTGAATTAACCGGAGGTTATGGCTAAGAGCCAAGAACGGACGGACAAGCACCAAAAGGAAGAACTTATGCGTTGGAATGCCTAGCTTATACTTGCAAGTTCCTTCCTAGTCATGCTAATCCCCGTTGTTGCCGATTACCGTAACACCGTTATTAAGAGTGGCAACGAAAGAGGTGAGCGACTCCTAACTCAAACTAACCTAATCCTAACCCTAACAAGCTCTCTTTACATATCATTTTAACACTTAATTAATCAGAACAAAATCTGAAAAACTGGACTTAACTCGTTAAAGCACTTAGAAAAAATTCCCATCTCCCTGCGGACGACCCGTACTCAACGGGCTAACTACAAGCGAAACCGTCTTGATTGCGGTAATTAACTAAACTTGAACACCAAGAATCCCTAACAATCAAATGGCGCCGTTGCCGGGGAGACGGTAGTTTATTTCTTTGTGTAATTTCGGGTTAATTTATGAATATAAATATAACCGAAAAACAAAAAAAAATATACATTGTAAAAAAAATCATCTTGTTATTTTTGATTAGTTTTTGTGCAAGTGTGCAGGATAATACGAAGTTCGAGTTCAGTGCCAAAGACGTGGGATATACGAAGTTCAAGTTCAGTGCCAAAGACGTGGGAAGATAGACCCACATCTCGCGGCTACACCGCGACGGATCAAAACGAAGCAAACGGTCTACTGTAAGATTCTGGAGCAGTTCCAGTAAGCAAATCCAAAATCAGGAAATCTAGACAAGCAGAGGACACCCAAAGAAGCACATACCAGCAAACTGGAGCCCCAATTCCACAACTTAGCCGCGGAACCGCGGCATTAGAGCCCTATTGCCGCGGAACCGTGGCCATTTGTGCCCTTCAAGGTGCCAAGACTTCTGTGGTGTTTCTTTCCTTCTCCCCACTCCTCTGGACTCCAATAAATTGTGTTTTCTGCAGCATTCTTTGCGCAAACTCTCTTCCCCCTTCCAATAAACTGTTTTTGTGCAGGATTCTTTGCGCCGCGCTAAAAATAAAAAATTGTTTGCAGTTGATTTGTTATCGCTTTGCATTCATTAATACGGACTTAAGGGGCTTGAAACCAATTCAGATTGGGTGGGGATTTCATCACCCTTCCCAGGACCCCAAAAATCACAAAAAGCATATGCATTGACCATTGTTAAATTAAAAAATACTAGACTCAGCCCTAAGGACTTCGCGCTCAATAGGACAGAGGACTAGTTACAGGCATCGGTCGTTTATCCTATCTGACTTTTGCGGTGCCTAGGCAAGTGTGACGAAGGCAAGTGGTTATTTAATTAAGGAACTTCGCGAAAGCGTTGGACAACCTCCCACTTACCTGGCACTTATCTGGCCGCATTAGACGGAGAAGAGGCGGTTTGAGGTCCTATTTCTAGCCCTCTGGAACAGTTAGGAGCTGTCTAGCAGACCTAGGTGACCCTAGATCTAGGTGAGATTGTGCATATCTTATTTGTGATTGCTTAAAGCCGTAAGTCCGTACATATTTCTGTAAAGATCTTTCTAAAAAAAAAAAAGAGGAAAAAATCAAAAACTTTTATAAAAACTTTCCCTTTGTCGCCGAATCCATTTTTCACCCACCACCCATCGTTTTTCTCCATTGACGTTTTCTTACCCTCACCTTCTTCCCTTTGACTATACTAAACTCGTTTAGTGTATGTCCGCTTGGACTCGGGACACTAGCGCCCGTCTAGTCCGCGTTACGTTAGTCGCTACCGACTACGCGATCGACTCAGACGTCGAAACTCCGTCCACTCCTCTTTCACCCCTTCCTTTGCCGGCCAACTCCGACGTTGACCGGAATTCTGTTCATATATCTTCACCTTCACCTTCACCAACCTCTTCTTCCGCGATGTCAGGATTTAATCCGAACATCTCTTTGACTACCCCTGGATTGGCTCCACCTCCTACGGAGACCAATAACCCACCACCACCGCCTGTTGTAGCGCCGCAGCGAATCGCGCTCCAGGATCGTTTCTATCCCACCCGTTCTGCACTTCCCACCTGCCTTTCTCTTCTACCGGCCAATGGGGACAACTTTGAAATTAAGCCCCACTTCATCAACATGCTTCCACGATTTCATGGGCTTGAATCTGAAGATGCCTATATCTTCATCAATAAATTTCAAAACGTCTGTGCCATGATGAAAACCACCCAGCTGTCGGACGATGCTATACGTCTACGGGTCATTCCGTTCACTTTATGCGATCTTGCTGAAAAATGGCTGTATAGCACCGCTTCCCACTCAATAACCAGCTGGGATGAGTTTGTTAAAGCGTTTCTAAAAAAATTCTATCCGAATCATAAAACCGCAAGGATTCGAAATGAAATCAACCAATTCTCTCAGCTTCCTTCTGAACCCTTCTGGAAGTGCTTTGACCGGTACAAAGACCTTCTTGTTCAGTGTCCTCACCACGGTATAGAGAAATGGCAACTTTGCCAAACCTTATACGAGGGCCTGAACCCAGCAACGAAGCAGTTGTTGGAAACCATCTGTCAGGGCCACTTCCTATCGAAATCTGACGAGGAAGCGTGGCAGTTCTTTGACGACCTTGCGGAGCAAACGCTACAATGGGAGAGCACCAGACCAACTTTTTCTTCTTCTACCTCCACTTCTACCGGTCAGTCTTGGGTAGGAATTCACCAACTTGATGTCTCTATTGCGATGAAAGCTGAAATGGCTGCAATAACGAGAAAGCTTGAAGCAATAGAGAGCAAATTCTCTTCTCCTGCTCCTGCCCCTGTTCTTCCCCTTCGTACCATTTGCGCTTGTTGTTCCGATCCTTCTCACTTGACCGAAGCGTGTCCTTACAATCCACCATCGCAAGGACAGGATCAGGTTAACGCTGCATTTCAGCAAAGACCGAAGAATGATCCATACTCTTCCACTTACAATCCCGGTTGGAGGAACCACCCCAATTTTGCCTGGAATCAGAATCAGAATCAATTCCAAGGCAACAATTTCCAGAGGGCCCCTCCTCCACAACAACAAGCGCAACAACAAACTCAGTTTCAGCAGCCCTTCCAACCCCAACCTTTCCAAAATCAGACGAACAACTTTGCACCCGACAATTCTTTTCCACCGAACAACTTTGTTCCGTCAAACAACGATAAGGTTTCCTCGCTCGAACGAAGTCTGGAGGCGTTCGTTAAACAATCGACTCAGTCCACCGCCAACATCCAGTCTTCCATTCAGTCCTTAGTGCAACACACTGCCGCACACGGGCAAAGCATCAAGACCATCGAGGCCCAGATTGCACAGCTGAATGTGGCCTTAAGCGAGCGAGAAAAGGGGAAGCTCCCGTCCCAGCCACTCCCAAATCCCGGTCACCCACATAATGTACATGTTGCTCTTGAACAACAGAATCATAATGTGAGTGCCGTGACCACATTGAGATCGGGAAGGATGCTGCAAAACAACATTGGCACACGGATCAACGATGACACCCCAGCCGCTTCTTCTTCTACTTCTTCTTCTTCTCCTGCTTCTTCGTCTTCTGAACCTATTCTCCGTTCTTCACAAGGCTCTCCTTCCTCTTCTTCTGTTCTGAACGGACCCACTTCTCACTCCACGAAAACACCTGTTCTGGGATCCGTTCCAACTCCACAATCTCCTCCTCCAACATTAGACTCAACCAATTTTAAAAATGTTCCATTTCCAAACCGGTTGAGGTCTAATAAACAAAATCCTCAGATGGAGAAGATTCTGGAGTTATTTAAGCAGGTTAACATTAACATTCCTCTTTTAGATGCTGTCCAACAAGTCCCGTCCTACGCGAAAATCTTAAAAGACTTGTGCACGAAAAAGAGGAAGTCTCAGGTACCCAAGAAAGTTTTCTTGGCTAGTGCTGTGAGTGATGCCCTTACCCAATCTTTACCACAAAAACGGAAGAACCCTGGCTGTCCTACGATTTCTATTACTATTGGGGATAAGAACATCAACTGCTCACTATTAGATCTTGGTGCCAGTGTTAACCTGCTTCCGTACTCAGTATACGAGCAATTAGGCGTCGGAGAGCTGAAACCCACACACTGCACTCTCCAAATGGCCGACCGATCGATCACCCATCCTAGGGGTGAGCTAGAGGATGTGTTAATAAAAGTCGGGGACTTCATATTCCCCGTTGACTTCATTGTATTAGACACACAGCCTGTAGCTAACCCCCGGAATCAAATTCCGGTGATACTCGGTCGCCCATTTCTTGCAACCTCAAATGCTGTGATCAATTGTCGCAATGGTTCGATGAACCTCTCTTTTGGAAACATGATGATTGAACTCAACATTTTTAGGTTGGGGAATCAGCCCGCCGAACCTAATGCTCATATACTGGACGTCTGCTCGATCCAGGAGATCACCCCAGAAGAATGTGAATTCGAGGAGTTTCTGTTTGAACACGATAATCTTAACGCCGCTAGTGCGTTCCTCCTCGAACCTGCTGCTGTTTCTGCGCCCGACAACGACTACGAGTGTTTCACGTTCTCGAACGATCTTAGCCGCGCACAACCCGAGTTTGAATCTTTCGAATTTCCGGATGAGTTACCTGAACCATCCAACTCGGTCGCGTACACTCGTTTTGAACCTTTGCTGGAGTCATTTGAGTTCGAGACCTCTGCCCCAATCTTGCCTTCAATCGTTTCACCTCCAGCGCTCGAACTCAAGACTTTGCCGTCTCACCTTAAGTACGCTTACTTAGGTGAGAACGAGACCCTCCCTGTCATCATTTCGGCTTCTCTAGCTCCAGAGCAAGAGAAAGCCCTTCTCGCGGTCTTGCACAGCAACAGGCAAGCTTTTGGCTGGTCCATGGCAGACATCAAGGGGATTAGTCCCCTGATCGTTGAGCATCACATTCATCTGATGAATGATGCCAACCAGCCCGGGATCCACAAAGACGTCTCAATCCAGTCATGAAAGAGGCTGTGAAGAAGGAGATCGTAAAATGTCTAGATAGTGGTATCATTTACCCTATCTCTGATAGCCAGTGGGTTAGCCCCATTCACGTTGTCCCCAAGAAATCAGGTATCACGGTCATAACCAACGAGGCGAACGATTTAATCCCTACTCGCACCCAAACTGGGTGGCGAGTATGCATCGATTACAGAAAACTCAACGCCGCAACGCGGAAAGACCACTTTCCGCTACCTTTCATTGACCAGATGCTTGAACGATTGGTCGGACACGAGTACTACTGCTTTCTTGATGGCTACTCCGGCTATAATCAGATTCCCATCGCCGAAAAAGACCAGGACAAGACCACATTCACTTGTCCTTTCGGCACGTTCGCATATCGTCGCATGCCCTTTGGGTTATGCAATGCGCCCGCTACCTTCCAGCGGTGTATGATGGGAATCTTCTCAGACATGGTGGAAAAATTTCTGGAGATTTTCATGGATGATTTCTCCATCTTCGGCGATTCCTTCAACGAGTGTTTGCTGCATCTTGACGCTGTCCTTACCCGATGTAAGGACAAGAATCTCACTTTGAATTGGGAGAAGTGCCACTTCATAGTGCGCGAAGGTATTGTCTTAGGACATATCATCTCGCAAAATGGCATAGAGGTTGACAAAGCAAAGATTGAGGTCATTTCCAATCTTCCTCCTCCCCGATGCGTCAGAGATATCCGAGCCTTCCTTGGCCATGCCGGTTTTTATAGACGGTTCATCAAGGACTTTAGCAAGATTGCTAGGCCCTTAACTCTTTTGCTGGCCAAGGACACGCCATTCGACTTCAACTCGAGCTGTGTGACTGCATTCGAGTCATTGAAACGCTCACTCACTTCTGCTCCCGTTCTTTCTTCACCTGACTGGACGCACCCATTTGAGATTATATGCGATGCATCCGACTTTGCCATTGGTGTCGTCCCTGGACAACACATCAACAAGATGCCGCACGTAATCTATTATGCGAGCCGAACCCTGAACGACGCCCAACTCAATTATACAACAACCGAGAAGGAATTCTTAGCTGTTATATTTGCTTTAGAAAAGTTTCGGCCCTACCTCATCGGCTCTCCAGTCATTGTCTACACAGACCATTCTGCTCTGCGCCATCTTTTTGTGAAGAAAGATGCAAAATCTCGGCTAATACGTTGGATCCTCTTGCTTCAAGAGTTTGACCTTGTCATTAAGGACAAACGAGGATGTGAAAACGTAGTTGCCGACCATCTCTCACGACTCCCTTCTTCGCCTTCACTTCCAATTCCGATCAACGACGTTTTCCCGGATGAACAGCTCTTGACAGTATCTTGCGAACCCTGGTTCGCAGATATTGTGAACTATTTGGCCACGGGATTACTACCGACTGAATGGTCAAGTCAGGACAGACTTCGCTTCTTATCCCAAGTAAAACACTTTTACTGGGACGAACCCTATCTGTTCAAGTACTGTCCCGACCAGATTATTCGTCGGTGTGTCCCTGACGAGGAATTCAAGAGTGTGCTGTCGTTTTGCCACGATCAAGCATGTGGCGGGCATTTTGGCCCCAGAAAGACAGCTGAGAAGATCTTGCAATGTGGTTTCTACTGGCCACAACTCTTCAAAGACGCTCATGACTATTGCAAGAATTTCTCCCGGTGCCAACACTTGGGCCGGATATCCCGGAGGAACGAGATGCCGCTCCAACCGATCTTGGTTGTGGAGATTTTCGATGTTTGGGGGATAGATTTCATGGGGCCGTTTCCCAGCTCTTTTGGGAACTTGTACATCCTTCTCGCTGTTGATTACGTCTCTAAATGGGTCGAGGCTGTGCCCAGCCGGACTAACGACAACAAGGTTGTCGTTAGGTTCCTTAAAGAAAACATTTTCTCCAGGTTTGGGCACCCCCGAGCGATCATTAGCGACAATGGGAGTCATTTCTGCAACAAGACTTTCGAGGCCTTAATGCGGAAATACTCCATTAATCATAAGCTATCCACGCCCTACCACCCCCAAACCTGCGGGCATGCCGAAGTTTCAAATTGGCAAATCAAGCAGATACTGGAGAAGGCGGTTTCCAAGAACCGTAAGGATTGGTCGTTGAAACTCACTGATGCCCTTTGGGCATTTCGAACCGCTTATAAGACCGACCTTGGCATGTCTCCCTATCGGCTTGTGTACGGAAAAGCCTGCCACCTACCTGTCGAAATAGAGCATCGCGCATTTTGGGCGATAAAGGAGCTGAATTTGTCTCTCGAAGATGCGGGCACCCATCGGAAGCTGCAGTTGAACGAACTGAGCGAGCTTAGGGATGAGGCTTACGATAACGCGGTTGTCGTTAAGAATCGAATGAAGGTGTTTCACAATAAACACCTTTTGCGCAAAACCTTCGTACCTGGTCAACAGGTACTGCTTTACGACACCCGACTTCACTTCCATCCAGGAAAGCTCAGATCTCGCTGGAAAGGGCCGTATTTTGTGCGGAATGTATATCCGCAGGGCGCTGTGGATTTGGAAAATCCGAAGGACGGTTCATTTTTCAAAGTGAATGGACACCGACTCAAACCGTACCTTAGCGCCAAACCAACAGAGGAGCTCCTGTTCTTACAGGAGCCGGTTTACCCTGCCTGATCTTCCTCTGCCTACCTCCAAACTTCGGTTATCCAGCCAAGAACAGTGGACACTGTTCCAAATAAGTTTGGGGGTATGTATAAACCATTTTGTATATATTTGTGTATATTCTTTTTCTTTTTCTTTTCTTTAAAAACAAAAAAAAAATGTGTATCGCTAACCGACAATTTTGACCCTTCAAATGATCTCTTCATGCAATAACAGTGAGGACACTGTCCAGTTTAAGTTTGGGGGTACGCTCAGTACGCATTTCTTACATTCGCATTCATATGTAAATTTTGCATCTGCATTTTAAAATCCATAAAATCCATAAAAATCTGAAAATTTTCCAAAAATATAAAAACTTTTCTGTCAAGTTAGCTAGTGGGAGGACTCTGATTCAACATTTCGACGGTTTTGTTTGATAAAATAAGAATAACTAAATCTTATGTTTAGATTTTGAAAACCTGAAAGATAACTCTCCTTTGAAGTTAACTATAGCTGATATACGTCTTTACATCACACTACACGTGTCGTGAGTTTTTGGGAATTAGATGACAAGTCTTTTATGTTTAAAAACTTTTAAACAGATAAATGATTTTCTGAGGATCAAATAGGTTTGTTCTGAAATAAGTAATGTCAAGAATAGTTTATGAAGTAAAGCGAATATGTAGGAATGTTATTGATGCCGTAATTGGAACTAAGTCTGAAAAATAACCCATCTGGAACTTGATTGGAATGATTACACACCAAACCCACTAAACACGTCTTTTATCCAAAAAAAAAATAACTGAACTGCCGGTTATATCTCCGTTCGTATTAAATCATCTGATTTTCACGCCAAACTGTCTTTTGTTTTTGGACCTAGGTAACTTGAGTAATTAAGTCCGCTGGGGTGTTTCTACACCTAATGCCCTAAAACCAACTGGTTTGGGAGCATTGGCCCAAAGCTCGCTAAGAAGCCTAGAAAGTCCAGATTAAAACAAAATCAAGCAAGTGTTTTCTCCGAGTTAAAATTCCTAACGGTTCTTTGTGTGAGAATAATCTTGATAAAAGACAGGCTTTTATAAAAAATTTAGCGGAGATATGAAGGTTTTACTCTATGATAAAGACTATTGCACATTCACAGAGGTGTGTATGAAATGAAAACAAGAAAAAGGTGAAGTGAAGAATAAGACCTAGTTTCCTGTTAAGGAAGATAGAAATTCTAAAGTTGAAACCTGACTGGAAAACGAAACTTGAAAAATGCTTAACTCTTTATAAAACTTATGTGATCCTTTTAAAATTGTTATCTGGGCTTTATTGTGTGACATGAAAAAGTAAATCGATCCTTCTGGAAACTTAACGACACTATTTGCACTGCACGTAAAGACATATAAAATCTGTAGTTAAATAAGAAGCGAGGTGTGAAAAATAAAGGTTCGATAGTCTAGACTTAGGATAATAGAATTGTTATTTTCTGAAACAAAACTTTAGGATTTGAATCTTAGTTATTTTACAAAACTAGCTTGACCGGATTTTGTGGGTAGTATCCGCTGAAAACCCTCATGAGACAACACTCCTCCTACTAGGGACACCTAGAGGTTTAACGGCATGTTGCACATGCTCAGTGCAATCGCGTTCCCTGCGAAAGTGAGGTTAGGAAATTTTTTGTGAATAAATTGGCTTTGCTCGGGACGAGCAAATGATAAGTTTGGGGGTATTTGTTCATATCAGATTTTTGCATTTTTATACCGCCCAATTTTTATCACATTGCTTATCGGTAGGTACTCTTGAGCCGTGTTTGCTAGTCAATTGCAGGATACAGGTTCTCGGCTCTAAACGGTAAAATTCATGGAAAACACGACAAAATCCGGGTTCCTGCCAACCACAGATAAAACACGGGTCTCCGCTCTTTATCCGTCTGTTGCCACACACCAGTTTAGGAGACAAAATGGCAAATCGATTGTCACCTTCATGCACAAGGCTCAATGGCAACACAAGATCCAAGAAATCTACGCGGAGCTCAAGAAAATCATGACAAAAGATCCATGTCCAATCACCTTTTGATCCACTAGAATTCTGGAAAAATCATGAAGAAAATCTGAGAAAATACATATACCAGAATAAAGTACAGAGAAAACCAGGGAAGCACAGAAAGTTGGAGGGCCCAACTCCACCATAGGGCCACGGATCCGCGGCCAATAGAGGGTCTAGGCCGCGGATCCGCAGCCGTATGGTCTCCTCAGCAGAAAACTTTTCCGGGGCAGTTTGGTATTTTTATAAGGGTTCTGAATGTTGCCCTAGGTTTTCCTTCTCCAGCCTATAAATAGTCCAGAACTTGTGAAGCCAAAGGTGTGCATAATCTTGTATTTATTTTTTAGTTTTTAGTTGTTGTTCTTCTTTCTCCTCTCATCTCTTCTCCATTAAAAATCTTGTAGTGAGCTTTTGTGAGTGAAGAATGAATAAAGGAGTTCTTTTTACTTATCATGCTTGTCTTGTTCTTTAGTTAAATTATTATTGCTTGTAATTTCATTTGTTAACTTAGTTGTTGTTATTTGTTGTTGTTTCTTTCTTTTCTCTTTTCCTTTATCCTTAAACAACCATGATGCTTACGCTTGATCCTTGCCAAGGTGAGGTCGCAAATAGCTAGTTGTTATCTTCTAATCTCTTTCTTTCTATCTTCCTCTTTTGTTTTGTTTTCTTTTCATTATGATGAGTGAGTAGTTTCATACTTGTTAGGGTAGGATAAGGGAAGTTTGAGAGAAGGAAATCTCTCTCACTCTTTCCTTGCCCAACATCTTAAAATCGACTCCCGTTAATTGAACCACAATCCGCTCCTTACGGCACCCTATCCTACATGATAGCGGTGATTCCGTAGTGAGACCGGTTTTGGTTGAATTAACAGGAGGTTATGGCTAAGAGCCAAGAACGGACGGACAAGCACCAAAAGGAAGAACTTATGCGTTGGAAAGCCTGGCTTATACTCGCAAGTTCCTTCCTAGTCGTGCTAATCCCCGTTGTTGCCGATTACCGTAACACCGATATTAAAAGTGGCAACGAAAGAGGTGAGCGACTCCTAACTCAAACTAACCTAATCCTAACCCTAACAAGCTCTCTTTACATATCATTTTAACACTTAATTAATCACAATAAAATCTGGAAAACTGGACTTAACTCGTTAAAGCACTTAGAAAAAGATTCCCATCTCCCTGCGGACGACCCTTACTCAACCGGCTAGCTACAAGCGAAACCGTCTTGATTGCGGTAATTAACTAAACTTGAACACCAAGAATCCCTAACAATCAAGTATCTCAGCCACAGACAGTCGAATGATCTCTTATATAGTGTATCATTGACGAAAGCGAAAGACAGAGCTCGTTTCATGAGCTGATGTCTTAATGACGCGTTTTCGGGCGTTCGATGGGATTTGAAGTAGTCTATAAAGACTTCCCTCCAATCCTTGACCTTTTCTTAGTCTTCTATTTGGAGGACCGCTTGTTTGGTCGTTTCTTTTCCTTCAGATGGCTCCATTGAATCCTCTGAAGATATTTCCGCTGGCGCGAGAACCCGGCGGCTTTGCAAAACGATCCTTAGTTCATCGAGGTTTTCGTCAACCAGATCCTTAGCAAGCTTGGCTAATGCATCCACCTTGCTATTTTCCGCACGCGGTATGCTTTTCAGGATGTAGGAGGGGATTTTTGTCAGCAGTTGCTGCACTTTTTCACCATACCTGATCAGTTCTGGCTTGCTCGTCTGATAGTCACCATTTACTTGGCTAACAACCAGCTGGGAGTCTCCATGTATTAGGAGGTTTTCGATTCTCATATCAACAGCGATCTCAAGACCCGCTATCAAAGCTTCATATTCAGCCTCGTTGTTTGTTCTTGGTTCCGTAAAGGAAAGGGCAAAATGCATTATCCCTCCTTGCGGAGTCACGAAGATGAGGCCCACCCCGGCTTTGATTATAGGGGTGTTATGCTTACACTTCTTCATGGAAGATGCTCCATCGAAGTAGAGTTCCCACTGGACATTATTTTCCTCCTTCTTCCTTTCGATTTTTTCGAACGCGTGTTCGTCTGGAAATTCGCAATTTAAGGAGAATCGAATAGTATTGGATGCTCAGCGAGAAATTCGACGATGGCCTGGCCTTTCACTGCTTTGAGGGGTCAATACGTTATCAAGAACTCCATCAAGAGGAGGGTCCATTTGGCAAGCCTTCCTGTTAGTATGGCTCCTGACACCAAATATTTGAGAGGATCCACCTTTGATATGAGATGGACCCCATGTGCCAAGGTATAGTGCCTGAGCTTCGTTATAGCAAAGATCAGTGCCAGACAATGCTTTTCGATGGGGAAGTAGTTATTTTCTGCCCCTGGGAGAACCCGACTCAAATAGTAGAGAGCTCTCTCCTTTCCCTGATCGTTCTCCTGTGCCCATAGCGTGCCTAGAGAACCTTCAAGGGCCGTTGTGTATAGGATGAGGGGCTTTCCTTTGACCAGAGCGGTCAGTACCGGCGGGTTCGGCAGGTATTGCTTGATTTCATCCAGTGCACTTTGGCATTTATGATCCCAAACGAACGGGGTCCCCTTCTTCATTAGATGGCTGTAGGGGCGGCATTTGCCGAAGAGGTTGGCTATGAACCGCCGGATATACGCGAGCTTTCCTTGGAGAGACCGAAATTGTTTGAGAGTTCTTGGCGTGGGCATTTCCATAATGGCCTCTTTCTTTGATGGGTCTATTTCGATGCCTCGGTGTCGTATGATCAATCCTAGAAATTTGCCTGAGGAGACTCTAAACGCACATTTCAGAGGATTCATCTTCAGATTGTACTTCCGAAGACGCTGGAACACTATTTTCAAATGCTCTCAGTGTTCCTCGTATGATTTTCTTTTCACCACAAGTTCGTCGATATAACATTCGACAATCTCATGTATGAGGTCACCGAAGATCTTCGTCATAGCCCTCTGATAGAAAGTGCCTGCGTTCTTCAAGCCGAAGGGCATCACCTTATAGCAGAATATGCCTAGCGGAGTCCGGAAGGCAGTGTGCTTTTGGGCCTCAGGATGCATTTTTATTTGATTGTAGCCTAAAGATCCATCCATGAAGGAGAAGACCTCATGAGTGGACGTATTATCGATCATCAGCTCGGTAATAGGTACTAGGAAGTCATCCTTTGGGCAAGCTTTGTTGAGATCCCGAATGTCTACGCAGATGCGCACTGTCCCATTTTTCTTCATTACTAGAACATTCTTAGCAATCCAGTCAGGATACTGAACTTCTTGGATGAAGACGGAGTCAATTAGTTTTTTGACTTCGGCATTGATACTCATCTTGAGCTCGAGCCGCATTCTTCTTGGCGCCTGTTTGACTGGCTTGACGTCCGGCGATATAGCCAATTTATGCACCGCTATTTTTGGATCCATTCCTGGCATCTCGGAATAGTTCCATGCGAAGCAGTCTTTATACTGCATGATCACGTCCTTTAACGTGGCTACCTGTTTTTCAGATAGTAGCTCACTGACGAACGTTGGCCTCGGGTCGTTTTCCGTCCCTAAGTCAATTTTCCTTAGATTGTCCACCATAGTGTGTATCCAGTCTTCCAGCTCTTTTGGTGCTGGTGAATACTCTGAGATCACCTCATCCTCATCTTCATTTGCGAAACATTTGAAGGGGTCATCTATAGTCTCGTGCCCTCCCTCCTTTGAAAGTGTTACCACATGGCAGGTATGAGTTTGCTTCCATTCTTGACGTTGAGCTGGTCCTGTCCTCATGGTATAGGTCATCTTTGGCTCATACTTTTGCGGTGGGGTTACCCTCCAGCTGTCGGACAAAGCGAACCTGCCTTGTTGATACTGGTCTTCGACCCAGTCTTTGAAGGTGAAGCAGTCTTCAAGGGGATGACCTGTTGCTCGGTGATAGGAGCAATAATCCGGATGATGGATCTCGTTTATTTGTTCCGGGGAAGAGTATTCCCGGCCCACCTTCTTCATAAAGGACGGGTTCCAGCTGGCTTTTCCTCGATTGTACGGCTTCTTGGATCCGTTTTGCTGTTTTCGAGCGTTGTTTGCTTTCTTCGCCTTGTTTTTGCCTCTATTTCGGGATTTTCCTTCGAGGCGAGAATGTACAGCTGGCTGAGGAAGAAGGGAATTGTAGTCTTCTTTCTCCGTGGACTGCTGGTTGAGGCGTTGCGTCCTTGCCTTTTCGTAGATGTCCATTTCGCAGCTGTGGTCATCCCGAACCTTTTGACCGGCTTCTCTCATTAGCTTATCAATTTGTTTTTCGAATGACAGACTTGGAATTCTTATGGCGGGATCTCGCTCTGGTTCAATATCAGCACTATCTGGAAAAGCATTACCTTCTCCATCGGAGTTATTTATGACACGGCAGCCATGGAATCGCTCCCGTTTCTTGGACTGAACGTATCCAATCCCAGTCTTCTTCATCCTTCCGTTGGGAATCTTTCGCTGAGTCCCGGGAGCGTCCCAAATCTTTTTTTAGAAATGGGCTTGTCGAGCGGTTTGTTTGAAGGGTACGCCTTGGCATCTTAATAGCACTTTCAATCCCCCTGCGTAATATCTGGGAAGACGGATTGGTTGAAGCCCGTCAAGCGCAAGTTCGGCACCATATCAGACTTCTTTCTCCACTCTGATCTCTGCAGACTGATAGAAGAGGATCGCCTTTTCACCTCTTCGCTTGGGAGGGACGTAGAAAGTTTGCAGCTCTTGTACACTGTATATATCAAGTGCATCAAGTTCTTTATAATGCCGCGGCGGAACTATGGTGATTTGCAAGCTCTGATTAGCTCCAGCAATGTTTTGTGCTGACGGGCGAGTGGAGAATACAGAGTTAGTCTTGTCCTCAGAGTCACTGCCAAAGACCAAAATAGGAGTAGATGGTCCGGGCCTGTTGCACTGGGGTTGCCCCGAGTAAACTATCTCTTCATCTTCCTTGGTATCGCTCACAAAGATCTGGCGACGGCTTTTTGTTTATTCTCCGGCTATGACATCTTTCCGTGTCCTTGAAGTCTGGTAGGAAGTACTTTGCGTCTTCATATTTTCGGACTTTGTTTGCGGAGAATGGATTTAGCTCCCCTGTAACTGTGTACTCAAGGCCGTCTTTGAAATACTTCATACAGCGGTGTTGTGTAGAAGAGATGACGTTGTACTCGTGTAACCAAGGCCGGCCGAGCAGAGCGTTATAGAAAGTCTTGTTATCGATGAAATGAAATTTGATGTCAGTGATGAGAAGTCTAAAGCTTAATGTCAATATTACGGACCCAAGCGTCCGCGATGACTGTGAGTCGAACCCAGAGATGGTAATTTTGTCCCGGGTCAGATGCTGAACGTTCATGCAAATCTTCTTCAGCACCTTTACGCTGAGAAGGTTGACGGAGGACCCGTTGTCGACCAGGATCTTCCCTATCTTGATGTCGTGGCAGTACCCGGTGACATATAGAGGGCGGTTATGCTCGCACGTTCTGAGGAGAAAATCTTCATCGCTGAATGTGATGTCAGCTGCATGAACCTCTGCCAGCTCGTCCTTCCTTTTTTCTTCTGCAAGCAAACCTTGGAACTGATCGACATCCTGTAATTCCCTGATCAGAGAATCTCTTGCTTCTTTGGATGGGAGGAGAGCATCCAGTATGCTCAGTTGTGAGGGTATCTTTCTCAAATGTACCAGAACATTGTAATCCACCTTATTTTTCTTAGGCGGGTCCTTAGCTCCGAGCTCTTTGACGACTCTATCATTGAGGGCAATTTCCTCAGGGACTTTGTCCTTACCCTTGTCTCTTTTGCTCGAACCTTTGCTTGTAGGCCCGGGGTTCTTTTCAGGCAACGTACGTTTGCGCAGCTGAATGTTTTCGCATTTCTTCTCCTTTTTTTCTTTTCCAGAGGTGGATTCTTTGAAAAGAAGGCCGAGAGTTATTTCTTCCTCAGAATCTCTCCCGAATGTGAGAACTTGAGATTTTCCTTTTGTCGAACTGGTACCAATCATATGACAGTTGCCAGCCAACCCTTCACGCTCATCTATCGCGCTTCTTTGTTGCTGATGAGCTTTGCGCTTCATCCGCTTGAAGTATTGTCGGTGAGCAACGTATCCTTGCCACCACTTCTTTAAGGCATTGCACTCTTCGATGGGGTGGGTGACACTCCGATGATATAGGCAGTAGTTCGGATGTGAATCCATTTCGTCAAGGCACATGATCCCGGGAGTGTTTTCCATGAGAGGGGGCAGCTTCATTCCCATTGACAGGGCTTTGGCTAACCGCTTCTCTGTTTTGATCCTGCTCTTGTTTGTAGCAGGTGTGCTTTGGCTTGGTTGCAGTGCTTTATGACTCATCCTTACCCAGCTTCTTCGGCCTGACGTCGACGCTTGGCCTATTCGTATATGGTCGTTTCACGAAAAGCTTCGTTCAGCATCCTGTCAATTAGGCATTCTGGCAGCTCCAGGAATTTTGGCACCGATCCTGCCCCCAGTTCCTCTGCGTTTCTTTCCGACGCCGAGGGAGTTTCTTCGTTATTTAACGACGAATGAGAAACCATGTGGAAACTTGCTACATAATCTTCGGTTTCTCTCAACGAGCCATTTCCCTCATCATCGTCACTATCTCCGTTCTCAAGTATATGGTTAAGAAACTCTTCGAGGGTGACTGAGGTCCACGCCTTCTGGTTGTACTCCTCCAGCGCGTCAATGTACTTTTGCAGGTCTGTGCGCTTGTCGTCAGGTTGCATGGTCTTCTTGGTCTTCTTCTTTCCCTTCGAAGACTTTGAAGGCTTGACCTGGGTGTTTTGTCCATCGTTAGCAGTTTTCTGTGTGAGACGCGGTTTTAGCATCCCCTCAATGATCTCGGGCTCCAGCGGACTTCTCCACCTGATCGCCAGACATGCTTTAAGATCCTTCAGCATTCTTTTAGTTTCAGCTGAAAGGACCACTTCCCACGGAGCTTCTTCCACAAATGAGCATGATGCCCCCGGCGTATCCAATGTTTTAAGAGCGTTCCTCTGTGGCTGGTTCACCCTCCAGTTCTCGAAAAGCGCAAATTTCCCTCGTTGATACTAGTCCTTGATCCAATTTTTGAAGACATGGTAATCTTCAATTAGGTGGCTCACCATTCTGTGATAGAAGCAGTAGTTAGGGTTGTTGACGTCACCGGGCTACGGTGGACGTTTTGGGTCTGGCAGAGTGATGAGTTTGTTGCGCATTGCCGGTTCGAACAGTCTCCTCGTTTTATCACGGGGAAACGAGTAAGCACGTCCTAGCTTCTCTTCCAGGGATTGGCGCAGGCGCACGTTATTTTGGCGAGCAACCGGTTTCGAGTCACTCGGTTGTTGTTGAGTGTTGGCAACGAAGGCCGTTTTCCCTTTACCCCTTGCATTCCGAGGGTCCATTTTTGAAAAGGAAGGTTCATGGCCCATCTGGTCCATTTGGGCTAACTTGTCGATCAGAGCCTGGAAGGTAGTCGGCTTAAAGAACGTCATAAACTGGGACACGATCGCCTGAGGATCTAGAGTCCCTATGAACATGCCCATGGCCGGAGCTTCTTCTATGCGTTGTTCGCATTTTGACCATAGGTTCCGCCACCAGATTGCGTATTGAACCCAGGTCTCTCCCATCTTTACCCTAGCGTTGATCAACGTCGTGATCGGGGTGCGCTCGCTTGCGCTGGCGAACCGTTGCGTGAATAAAAATTCCATTTCCGTGAATGTTTTGACGGAGTCATTTGGGAGCTACGAGTACCATTCAAACGCCGTCTCTGACAAGCTGCCAACGAACTGGCGAAGTGGCAATTTGTCATCGCCTCCAGTATTGCCGCATAAAGTTTTGAACCGAGCGGCGTGCTGATGCGGGTTGCATGTTCCTTTGTACACATGGAATTTGAGGATCGTATATCCCGGCGAGAATTTGATTTGATTGTACCAGCCTGGGTACGGTCGCCCGCTTCTAACGACTTGGCCAGCCGCTTCACTTTCCTGATGAGCTCGTATTTGCTGAGTTATGTAATCATCAAGGGCAGCTTTGGATATCGTTTCCTACCTGGCTGTCGATAAAGTTGGAAGAGGATTTGATGTTTGCCCTCTGTCGTCCTCGATAATTATCGGCAGGTCTTCAGCTGGAGGTTCTGGTTGGATAATTCTAACCATATCTTGGAACAGGAGCGCCATCTGTTTTATATTAGCCGCTTGTTCCGCGGCCTCCTTATCCTTTCCTTCCAGCACCCTTCGCAGGAACTCCATATCGGTCTCCTGCTCCTGGCGCTATCCAGATGTTGCTTCCGGGCTTTCTTTCTGCTCGGTGAGTGCTGCCATTTTTGTCAGCATCTCCTGGAGCTTTTATTGTTGCTCCTAAGCCTTTGTTAACGACCGAGTTTGTGGTCGATGACCCACGGAAGCACGGATTTCCTCTTTCCCGGAAACCATGTAAACTGTTTGTACCGTCATGCCCCCTGACTTGGAGCGTTTGGATCCATCACCTTTGGGATTTGCTGCCGGTGGTGGGAGATTCTCCGGCCTTCTCTTTTTATGGGAGGTCGAAGTTGAAGGAGCCATTGTAGCAGGCGCCTATGTGAAAGAAATCCTTCGTTGTATGCTAGAGGGATGATTTTCCTCTTGTCGAATTCATTTTCTCCGGTTGACGAGAGTAGTTCTTGTTGATCACAGAATCTAGGACTTTCCGCCAGACTCTGTGGATCTGGGAGGACAGCCGCTGAGGGGGCTGCTCCGGCTTTTCCTGCGTCATATTTTCAGCAGGAAGTGGAGATTTCTTCAACACTGCGGTTGGGGAGTTCTTTCGCATCCTCCTAAGCGGTTCAAAACTATTCCCGGTTGGAACAGCAGTGTCAACTTCCACCATTGGAGTTAGAAGAGTGAGTCCAGAAGGGGAGTTGCCCCTGGCTTTTCTTACACGACGCCAGTGGCGACGTCGAGCGTGCCTTGCTGAAGGGACCGCCTCGGTTGTGGATGCGGCTCCGTCGTGCCCCCGTCTTTGATTAGGGGTTGCTGTTGGTATCAGCCTGTCGGAGACTAACGTCCGTTGAGAGGGAATGTCCAATCTTTCGAAGGCCAATTTTCTGGTAGGGGAACCACTTTTGATGACTTCACCCGTAGCAGGAGTTGGAACGGTGAATCTTGCGAAGACCGATCCTTTGGTAGGAGAAGCACCTTTTAACGACTTCACCTACCGGAGCTGGAACGGCTATCCATTTTGGGATAACCCCTTCAGGTATCGCGAGCCTCTTTGTGAGCCCACTTAAGCTTTGGCTCATCCTGTTGAAGACTGAGGTGGCAAACGTAAACGACCCGTTGAGAGGGGCCGTAATGGTTGCAAGTCGATCGAAGACCGACTTCTTTGGAGCTTCCTGTGGCGGCACCGGGGCACTGAAACTTGCTGGAGGGAGCATGGTCCCGAAGAACAATCCAGTGGTAGCCTAAGTCACCAATTCCACCGGCATTGAAAGGATGCAGGCCGCGTTCAGCCCGTACGTCACACCTCCAGTCGGGGCGGAGTGGGAGTTGCTGTTGCAGTTTGTGCAGCTAGAAGCCATTGACTTTTTTTGTGCACAGGAGCAAGACACCAAATCTTAGTACCTCGAATCCAAGGGCAAACATAGCAAACCGCGATCTTGTTCGCGAACACGACACACGAAGTGTGGAGTGGAAAGAGGAAAAGGTCCCACCGGGCATGCCAGAATTTGTTCACCGCCGAAAGACGCGACTGGGACGTCGAGACGTCTGGCCTGAATTTTGGGGGCAGATGCTATTTGGATTTATCCGTCCACCTCTCCAAAGACGCCAAGTTGATTTATGGCACCATATATCGGAGGTTTGGACGGATGCATCCGTTGTAGCAGACTTCGTCAGATTCCCCCTCGTTTGCGAGGGGGTTTTTTTTATTGTGGGGACGCTCTTCCCTGCAGGGGCAAGCCCCTACAGTTAATTACGTTACCGCATCGGGATAACCGCTTTCTTCTGCTCCGGAAGTTCACTTCGTGTCGTGTGTATTTTTTTTGGTTGCCCGTGGATTGTATACGGAGACTAATTTGTGTCGTCGCCCGTAGGGCATGAATTAGTCCAAATATATCTTAGATTTGGGTTTGGGTTGATTTAAGGATGTTGATCTGTTTTGAGATCAAGACCGACTTAAATGTATGTGAGCATTTGGGGGCTCGGTTGGTTTTTTGTTAAGGATATGTTAGTCCAATTTGAGACTAATATCTGCTTAACAAGGTTTTAGGATCATTTTTGTTTCAGATCCAACAAGAGAGCATTTGGGCTATGTTATCTTAGTTTAGGAACATTTCGGTCCATTATCACCATTTTGGAGGCAAAGTTCTAGTTTGAGGACATTTCGGTCTGTTGATCACCATTTTGGAGGTGAGATTTTAGTTTAAGGACGTCTCGGTCCGTTGATCACCATTTTGGATATGAGAGTTTTAGTTTAAGAACGTCTCGATTCGTTGATCACCATTTTGGGGTGAGATTTTTAGTTTAAGAATGTCTCGGTCCGTTGATCATCTTGCGCGCACGAGTATTTGTTACGTGACGGGATGAATAACGATGATATGGGATCCACCCAGTTTGGGGTGCTGTCTGATTTGAGGTGTACACATCAGTGCACCAAAAAGCTGTTAGTTGTCGGGACCCGCCACCTCTTTGAAGACGTTGAGCAATTGCAATGACGTAGATTAGAGGTATGGAGAGATGTACCCTTAAACCAATTCCCGTATTTGAGGGAAAAAGGAATCAGTGGTAAACCCAGAAATCATTAGTCGTATTTTGAGACTAAGACTTCCTCAGGGGAATGTGGGACGAATATCGTTTTGGGATATCATCAGTTGGAAGATCGATAGTCGTATGTGAGACTGAGATTAGTTTGGGCAATCATGAGCATATGGGCTCGGTTGATTTGAATCAAGAAGGTTCTTTCCTCAGAGAGCCTAGCCAATTTTGGTCTTGATCTACTCAGTGGTATTTTTTATTGAAAAGTGATAAGCACTTTCTTAGGCTCGGTCTCTTTTTTTGTGCAAAAAGTGTTGAGCACTTATGTAAGTTCTGACGCTCACACCTAACCATGTGGGGTTTTCAGTCATGGGGATTTGCCCAATAAGTGTTAAACACTTTACCCTTTTTTGTCTCTTTATAGAGTGATGGGCACTCTTTATGGCGTCCACGTGCGAAGCACGTGAGACGCTAGGCGCTAGGCGCTGCCTAAGAGTGTCAAGCACTTTTTACTCTGCGGTGCCCACGTGAGGGACACGTGAGGCGCTGGGCGCTAGGCGCCGCTCACTGAATGCTCACTGAGTGCTAAGCACTCCTTTATTTTTATTTATCTAATTTTCTAAGAAGAGAGTTCTTCTTCTTCGAGAATTTAATTCTCTATTCTTTCTGAAGCTTATGAGGGGTTCCTCCTCTTTAGACTTGAAGTCTTGGGTCCTTTATATAGTAGAGGTAATTTGTTAATTAGTTTTGAGGGAATATCTCATCAAGAGATCCCAATTGATTTGCGGATTTTACCCACCGTTGGATTTTTGATCCAAAGACTTCTGTTCTACAGGAAGTATTTTCTTATTTTTAACAAGATTAGGGAAATATTTTCCCATACATAATTTATTCTGCAGAATGGTGATTCTTTAATCACCATTGGATTTGTAATCCAATGGTATTTTGTTTTACAGAAAGCAATTTTTCTTGTTTAGAAAGATTGAGGGAATATATCCCCTCAACAGAATTTAATTCTGCATCGTGATGATTTATCATCTCCATTGGATTTTTGATCCAACGACTCTGTTTAACAGAGAGTAGAATTTAATTCTACTAGATGTCGGCGCTCACGTGCTGTGCACGTGAGCGCTAATTAAGGTTTTAATTTCTTCATGTGCTTTGCACATTAGCGCCCACGTGAGGAGCACGTGCGGCGCCAATAAGAGTTTTTAACTCTGGCGCTGGCGCTCTCGTGGAAGGCACGTGAGGCGCTGCCTCTTAAATTTTGAACAGAGCTTTGCTCTTTTATTGGGGAAAACAACTATGGAGGGATGTTTCCTAGCTACAGGTTCCATGGTTGGCTCTATCACATGCCGTAGTTTGCGCACTCTGGGAAGCGGGGCATGACAGTAACTAATAATTACTATGAAAATTAAGGTATTTAATATTTAACATTAGTTATAAAAATAGGCATAATCTTTTATTATTATTATATTCATGCAGATTATTGTAAATAAACAAACTTGATCTATAATCAAGTAGCAAAGAATAAATACATTAGTTATCATTTCTGTTCTTAATAGCAATTAATTTGTATGATGTTACCGTTAGCATATCACTGTACTACTTACATATTTCATAATGTATGAACTTGGCTACACATAATAAGTTCGTATAATACTTATATCTAATGTCAGTAATACTAACATATTATATATAACTTGTAAAATTACTATACCAAATACTGTTGGTTCAATTTATCTACTATGTATAACAACATCTGTTGACTTATCGCAAATATAAATTACTTTTGTATCTATTTATAATATAAGTATAAATGTTTAAATATTGAATCTACAGTTATACTCAAACATCAAGTAAGGTTATAAAAAAAAGTTAGAGTACGACATTATAGTATTTTATATAGTTATGTGGTTAAGTGATTATTTAGAAGAGCTAAATTAAGCATAGTAGTAAATTACAGGTTTCATAATAGTAGCATCACTGAGTTAATATTCCATCCACATCATATCACAGGTGTGAGGGTATTCATGTTGTTGTATTTGACTTGATATTTGTTATATTCTATGCACCTCATATCACGGGTGCATCATTGCCATGATTATTACTTTAAGTTTTTATGTATGAAATATACCCTATATTTTTATATAGGGAAGTCTTAACCCTAACTGTCTTTCGTAATGATCCAGTGACCGTTTTTTCGTAGTTACCTAACCTACGAGCGATGACGTCTCCCCATGGTCAGTACGAAGTTCATAATCTAGGTTAAGTCATGTTGTATTGTTTTTCTTTTATGTATGACATCTGAATTTCTGGAAATGTAGACTGAGTACACCTGCCAGACTTATCTTTTAACCCTGGATTCCAATTTGAGCAAACTCAAGTAGCTAGAATATCTAAAGAGAGTTAGCTATATTTTATTTTTAGGTTAATTTACCTGAAAAGTTATAGAAGTTTATGAAAATAGGATCCTGACAAAATATGATGAATCTAGACTGCAGCAGAAACTATCTGCGCGGTTGTAGTAAAATATGCATAACTTCCTACTCGTTTATCGTAATCTAGATTTTCTTATTGAGAATCGTTCAAGACTTACAGACGCTAAATTTTATGTCTAATAGGAAAAACCAGAATCTAGACCAAAACCTACCAAAAATGTAAAAAACTATCGGTGTACGAATTCTGAAATCTGCACTAGCCTACTCTGCGCAGTGTTACGAAAACTTCCGTTCCTCTCTCACCAAGAACCCGATTGAGGCAAACTTAGTCTCGTTATTTACAAAAATCTATGAACTACAATTTATTTCTTGTAGAAGATTCACTAATTCTAAACCAAAACCATAAATTTCTGCATACGAACTTATGCTTATTTCTGGCCTGAACTTGAACTAGTATTACTCACTTGTTCTATATACATAGAGACTTAGAATTGTATCTAGAACTTGACATATATTCTCAAGAGTCCCAGGACCAACTCATGAATAGGCCCGTGTTTCATAGTCCCTGGATGATAGCCTTGGGTCTATGAATACTCCAACGGTGGTTAGAGTCCCATTACTCATGAGTAGGCCCGTGTTTCCTTGCCCCTGAATGATAGCCTTGAGTCTGTGAATACTCCTGCATTAGATTATACTATATTGACCTAAACCTGACATGAACCACTTGAATATCTTGAATATCGTGAATCTCGTGAATCTAATGAATCTCGTGAATCTTGTGAACATGACATGTACACTATTTATTGGATATAATATATATATATATATATATATATATATATATCATGGGGATAGGGTAGCTCCAAAATATGGGTATTTTTGTGTAACGGAGGATCATATCTTGTTTCTCATGGTACCGAAAGAAAAACGGTACATTACATTATATATAAATCTTGAATCTCGTGTTGCTGTTGTTCCATGGTATTACGGAATATCCTGGTTACATAATAAAACTCCCACAATCGAGCTTATACTTATAATTACTAGCACTGAAATATCGAATGTCGTGATACTCTAGTTACATTGCACTGATTAACACACGCTATTTATTTGACATGCACGCTACCGTTTACAGTTCACATTTATTCTCATGCCTATTATTATATATACCATGTTTCGTATCAAATATCGATTAATGATTATATTATACACCATAATTTAACTAGTATACCAAAAATAATTCTACATTACATTCTTGTTAGTATGACATGATAATTTACTAAACTAATTTATTATCAAATAATTCTAAAATAAAATATACCTTATATATTTTTATAATCATGAATTTTGGTACCTTGTTACCTTTTGATGATGTTAATAGCAACCTTATACATATTGTTATTTCTAAATTACAAAACTTTATTATTACAATTTTCTATAAATTAAGTAAACATTATTATTGTGTTACATTTGTTCTAACTAATTGAAACCTTGTATTAAACCAATTAGATTATAAACATTAATAAATAAATTAATTGTAGCCAAAATATCATGTTTCATTGTAAATACTGTTAACATAGAAAAATATTGTTACTATCATGTTTTCATGTTTTCTTTTCTTAGGAATGTCGTCAGACGACTTTGAGATAGGTGACGAGACTAGGTACGAGGTGGTACCAACCGAGGACAGTCAATATCTTTCAAGTCAGACCGAGCTTTAGTTTTTCTTTTCAGTAAGCATGTCTTTTGTTCAAGGCTATCTTTCATTCCTATTTTCTTAAAATTTCGAACTGTGTTCAGTTATCGATTTTAGGACTATTATAAATATTGTTGGATATTTTATAAGTTTAAAATTCTTATACTATAATTTTCTTTACTGCTTATATAGACGCTTAGCGTATTCATGTCGAGAAAGAGTGTTTCTCGATATGAATACGTTGCGGGCTTGTCGCTCTCGTTTCTTGTTTTGGGAAGCGGGACGTGACAACGGCTCTTTTTATTTTGCCTTAAGACGTTTTTCTGTTTTACCTTCGATCGTTTGTTCTTCTGCCCCATTTGCAATTATTGCTTGTACTTCTTTGTTTTTTATGGGATGCTATAAAAGGGTTTTCTAAACCATTTTTCATGGTTATCGCTTCATAAATTGAAACTTGAATATTCCAAGTGATCAAGAAAAGAAAAATCCAACATCTTGTAAGAATTTGATTGTGCTTTCATTTGCTTATCCAAATCTTTCTCACACACACTCAAGAGCTATATTTTGATATCCATCTTCTTGAATATTAGTTGAGCTTCATTGTAAACTCTATTGAGGGTATTGTCCTTCATTGTAACTCTCTTCTTTTCTTTGTGTGAGAACTTTTGAGTGCAAGAGTGTCTTTGTAAGAGAGAAGAGTGGGAGAAGTTTTCCTTTTCTTTCTGTGAGGATCCCTGAGTGTAAGGGTGCCTTTGTAAGAGAGGAGAGCTTATAAAGTGAAGTTTTGATCATGTGTCGAGCAACGTAGTGTCTTGATGGAGACGTGTTTGTTGCAGGTGCGCAACGTGTAAGTCTCGGTGGAGACGTGTTTAGTGGAACGGACTCGTGCATCTAAGAAAAGTGGACTAGGTGATCTCCCGGACCACTATAAAAAACTTGCGTGTTCGCGTTTGCAATTTCTCTATCTATCTCTCTCTCACTCTATTACTTTCTATTTAGATTTGTGGATAATTGCTTACAAGTAGTCTTTATTTTGATAGTGTAGAAATTGCATGCTTTATGCTCATTGCTCTTGCTCGATTGCTATTTATCACTTGCTTGTTTTATGCTATAGTTTCACAATTGCTATATGTGCTTAACTCGTATCTCTATTTACTTATCTTTTGACTAAGTTTGCAATTGTGCTTTGTTTAGCAAGTGTTGATAGTATAGATTATTTTTAATTTGAGTATATCGGTAGTATATTCCTATTCACCCCCTCTAGGAATATTTTTAATTGGTATCAAAGCTTGGTGCTCTTCTTGTTAAGCTTGGCATCCTAGAGTAGATCCATGACATCTTCTTTACCATTTTTTCTTATCGTGATGAACCATTATACATAATCCTCCATACTTTGAAGGTAACAAGTTTTTTATTTGGAAGATAGAAATGGATGCTTATCTTGGTTTTCTTGGTAGAAATTTTTGGAAAATTATTAATGACGATTATTCTATTCCTCTTTATGATAAATTAGAGTGGAGTAGTCAAGATAGAGATTTATTTTCTGCTAACATCAAAGCTTTTAAAGTTTTACAATATACTTTAGATGTTGATATTTGTAATAAGTTTTCCTCTTGGAAGACAGCCCATGGTATTTGGTGTTCATTGGAGCAAACCTATGGAGAGCACGTAGCTTGCAAGGAAGAAGAGAAATCCAAGAGTGCAACTTCATTAGCGACTTTGGATGCGTCTAAACAAAAGCTAAATCAAGACGTGATATCCATCTCTATGAAGGTTGCAAAGGGATGCTTTGATCATGAGCTTGTAAGTAATTCTTCTTATAATTTCCGCAAACTTACTCATGATCAATTATTAGATACTTTCATTACTTTGCATGATAACCATATTTCATTAGCATCTAAAAAAGTTTTGCTTGAAAATCGTATTTCTATCTTAGAAAACGAGAGAAGAGATTTGATTTCTTGTTGTGAATCTTTTGAGAATTTGAACAAAAATTTGATTATCAAATTTAGCGCTTTAACGCGTTCTCATGATTCTCAAACCGCTTTAGTTGATAATTTAGTTGTTGAGAAAAATGAGTTGATTTCAAAGCTTGGTTTACATTGTGCTATTATTGATGCTTTGAAGTTTAATAATGAAAATTTAGTTTTATCTTGTGAAAACTTAGGAATAGAAAAGGATTAGTCGATTACAAGCTTTAAAAATGAGATTGACCTTTTAAAATCATCCATTTCGTCTCAAGAATCTCTCGTTTTAGAAAATACTTCTCTCAAAATGGAAAATGAGTTTTTGGTTTCTTCTTGCGAAGTTTTGAGAAAGGAAAATGTTGATTTGATTTCAAGTTTTAAAAACGAAATTTATTTGTTGAAATCATCTATTATTTCTCAAGGCTCGTTGATTTTTGAAAACTCTTCTCTCAAGCAACAAAATGATGTTTTGAGCTCTTCCCTTGCTAAGATTTTAAAACCAAAAGAAAAAATCATTTCCCCTCTTAGTAAGCAAAATAAAGTTTTGAATCGAAAAGAGATTGGTTTTAAAAATTGTAAGTTTCTAAAACCCTCTTCAACTAGACGTGTCAAATATGCTTCACATCATACTAAATCTCATGCTCATACACATGCATATTTATACAGATTTAGTTCGAAACCATCTTTCAAGAAGAATGCCCATCACACTCTTGCCATTTCACATGCTTTTGACACATCTAAGACCTCCATTCATGCACACACGCATACTTGCAATTCTTGTGGTGCACATGGACACTTGGCATTTGCATGTACCTTAAAGAAACATATTTCTTTAAATGCCAAATTGGTTTGGATACCCAAGTGTAACCCGGATCCAAGAAAGCTTGGATACCGAAATCTCCCTCTATACCTTATTTTATAGGTATGATCAATTTGAAGAGATGAGGGATTCGGGATCGCGATGAGCAAGAGCGCTTCAACAGGAAAAACTTTCTTTGCTCATTGCCTTGTGGGGTAAAATTTTCATTGGTATTCTCTTTTAAGATATCGGTTGTTAACTTGTGCTTATTTTGATATTTTAGAAAAGGATAACTGTTTTTATACCCCATTTGATCCATAGTTTTGATGAGATTTTTCTTGTACTCATGCTTTACTTTTGTTATTATCATTTGGGTAGCTTGCACAATAGTTTTACAGTTGCTAATATATTTTTGTGCTTGATCATATATGAGATTCTTCCTATAAGTTATCTTTTTGCTCATATATGATCTCTCTTGTGCTCATTTACTTTAAACTTGCAATCTTATAAACTTGAATATGATATAGTTTGAAAACTTGATTTAGATTTTCTTATCTTGTATTTTCTTGCCACAAACCACTCTCACTTGATTATAATGTGTTTTTAATCTTATAAGTGAAAATTTGTATCCATATAGCTTTAAATTGTTTAAATCTTTTTCGTATGAATACAATTTGGCACAGATTTTAAATTTGAACCAATCCTTCAATTGGTATGCTCAAGTCTTGGTTTGGGTGTGCTAGTGCTTAAACTTGCTTATCTATATTACATACACCTTCTTGCATGAGTAGAATTATTCATTGGTATTGAATTCTTAGCTCATCTTGCCAAATGGTTTCTGCAACCCTTTTAGGGAACCCACTTATCGATTCCGTTAATTACAACGAATTCTACGGGTATAGCGGAGAGAATTAGAGACCCTTCACCGAGGGGCTGATTCTTAAGATGAGAGAGTTACTCATGCTTACTCTCACATACGATTTTTTAATCTTTTCCAATTGATTTCATACAAGGATGCACATTTATACCTTTCATTGATATCATCTTGTTTACATGTGCATATTTTGATCTGTTCATGAGTTGGTATCATTATATTCTATCACTTTTATTCCATTACATATTTTGTTTGAGCTCTAATGGTTGGTTTATAAGTGGTTGTGAGATAGGACTCATGAATCAATATTTTGGGCTTGCTTCTCATTCTTAGGAGAATCAAGCATTTGGGGTAAGTACATCACAAGCTTTTGAGGTAAAATTTATATTTTCTTGATTAATTTCCTATATATTGTGTGCTTGCTTAGAATCGCATATCCTATTTGTTGCATACACACATCTTGCATGAGTATACACTTATCTTTGCACATCTTTGATAACTCATGATTGCCTCCACATGCATTAGAACTTGCCTTTACATTTTCATGTGGTCTTGTGCATGTATTCTTGCTTTGCTTTTGCATATCCTATATATATGCTTTTGGATATGAACTTCATTTTCAAAATTTTGCATTTTTACTTGAGCTCATATCCATGTCTTATTAGTTTCTTATGCATACATTTAGGGGGAATAATTCAAACGTTTGATCTGCTCTAGGTATACGCATATGTTTATGGGGAGTAATTCAAACGTTATAAACTCTTTAAACACCCTTTTTGATCATGTCAAAAGGGGGGAGATTAATAAGGTTGTGATAGTATATTGATATCATATATTCGGTTATGATTTATATCGATATACTATCTTCTATTCATGTTTTGACATCATCAAAAAGGGGGAGGCCGATAACTTATGGTTTTTTGGTTTTAATGATGTGATTCAAAAAATGAATAGGTGTTTAGTGTCACATGCTTATCTTACTTTCTCTATCGACACTAAACTTACAAACACTTGTTCATTAGCTTTCGTATCTTATATATTCTGTATGTCGAATAATATATCGATATCTCTTGCTTTGCATTTGATATATTTGTCGATCTTGATATACTATTCCCATTAATTGGCTTGATATTCAAAATATGAATACTTATGTATATACATGTGTTTATTATCTTGGTTTTCATATAAACATGTGTGTGTGTGTTGTTTATCAATATCTCATGCTTTACTTGTTATTTACATATCGATATTAATATTCATATTCATAGTTTCGAATATCAAGCAATGAATGTTCATATATAGTGTTTATTATCTTATTTATTTCATAACACTGTATATGATGAGCTTGGTCTATGAGATTGCATTTCAGGAATCTCGAGATGAAACTCTACAAAAGAGGATGTAGGAAATTGAGCTTAACTGACATATCTAATTGGAGATTGGAGGATACAGATAAGAGCATCCCAAATTGCTTATTCAAGCTTCGTGAACCCAAGTAGCCAAAGTACAAGGGTTCAAGGGTTCATGCTACGTATGACTAAGAAGTTAGAAGCCAAGTCCGAAAGTGAAGCGTCAAAGTCGAAGTCCAAGATAGTTGATGATTTGAAGATCAAATATAGACTTTGAGTTGATCGAGAGAAGAGAGAAACAAGATTCAAGATGTTAGTGAGTGGCGAAAATCAATGGAAGTCAATTTGAAGATCAATCGAAGATCAAGCTATTCGTCAAAGTTCAAGAGCTCGTGTCGAAGATTCAAGTTTTCGAAAAAAATGCGACATCGACATAGGAATTCTTGTAAGTACTCTATAGATTATGGTTATATCATTTAGAGCTTTTGAACACTCACACAATAGCATGCATGAAACATTTGGTTTTAATTTTGCGACGATTTTCGTTCAAAACGGTTTTTTATTTGAAAAGCAAAGTTTTTAGTGTTTTCCTCAGACGTTTGTCCATTATTGGTTCAGACATCTGTTTTCTATTGAAAACAAAATATCAGTTTCAAATACCAATTTTTTCTTTAGAACAAACATCTGAAGCTTTTCAGAATAAATGTATGCATGCTTGAAAAACGTCGGTGCCAAAGTTTCGGGTTGAAAATCTTTTCCTCTTTAGACGTTTGTCTAATGCTTCTTCAGACGTATGCATGTTCTCTGTGCTTTTTATTGGCTTGACTTGTTTTAGGCAACAGACGTATGCAGCTATAGCGAACAAACGTCTACTGTTCAAAATCTTTGAAAACTATTTTTTCTTCAGATGTTTGTCCCATGCTACTTCAGACGTCTGTTTGTTCTCTGTGTTTTCTTTGGCCATCTTTGAAAAATATCGGTAAACGTCTGAACCTATTTACAACAAACGTCTGCAACTATAGATGTTTGAAAAATATGACCGTTACATGCATTATATGCCATAACGGCTCTTTTTATTTTGCCTTCAGACGTCTGTTCTTCTACCCAGACTGCAATTATTGCTTGTACTTGTTTGTTTTTTTTGTGGGATGTTATAAAAGGTTTTTCTAAACCATTTTTCATGGTTATCACTTCATAAACCGAAACTTGAATATTCCAAGTGATCAAGAAAAGAAAAATCCCACATCTTGTGAGAATTTGATTGTGCTTTCATTTTCTTATCCAAATCTTTCTCACACACACACTCAAGAGCTATATTTTGATATCCATCTTCTTAAGTATTAGTTGAGCTTCATTGTAAACTCTATTAAGAGTATTGTGCTTCATCGTAACCCTCTTCTTTTATTTATGTGAGAACTCTTGAATGCAAGAGTGTCTTTGTAAGAGAGAAGAGTGGAGAAGTTTTTCTTTTCTTTGTGTGAGGATTCTTGAGTGCAAGGATGTATTTGTAAGAGATGAGAGCTTTTAAAGTGAAGTGTTGCTCGTGTTGAGCAACGTGTTGTCTCTGTGGAGACGTATTTGTTGCGGGTGCGCAACGTGATAGCTTCGGTGGAGACGTGTTTAGTAGAACGGGCTTGTGCGCCTAAAGAAAGTGGACTAGGAGATCTCTCGAACCACTATAAAAACCTTGGCGTTTGCATTTGCAATTTCTCTCTCTCTCTCTCTATTACTTGCTATTTAGATTTTTGGATAATTGCTCGCAAGTAGTCTTTATTTTGACAGCGTAGAAATTGCATGCCTTATGCTCATTGCTCTTGCTTGATTGTTATTTGTCACTTGCTTGTTTTATGCTATAGTTTCACAATTGTTATTTGTGCTTAGCTCGTATCTCTATTTGCTTATTTTTTGACTAAATTTGCAATTTTGGTTTGTTTAGAAAGTGTTGATAGTATAGATTATTTTTAATTTGGGCATATCGGTAGTATATTCCTATTCATCCCCTTCTAGGAATACTTTCAAAAGACTATGCAGTCTGTCCTTGTTCTACGTCGTTGACACAGACAGCAGCTATAACGCGCTCCTCAGGAGAGACGGGATCCACTCAAATAAATGTCTCCTTTTGAGCTTACACCAGTCCATTGTGTACTGGGATGACGAAGGAATAGGTATGATAAAGGCAAATTATCGTCCTTTCCCGATAACAGAGGATGTGACCGTCACTCGTTTATATCAGGATGACGTCGGCCTGGTTCGTTTTATAGAAAACAACACCGTCCGTTTGCAGATGACAACGGCCAAAGATTTCATTCATAAAGAGGGCATAAAATTCCTTCGACCATTGATTAAGCCAGAAGCACATGTGTCTTCAAGGCCGTCGAAAAATGAATATCCATGAAGTACAACGCTGAGAGGACCGTGTTTACGGTTAACGGCGAAGAGACCGATGAAGAATCGGTCGAGGAAATTTTTTTGCAGAATGAGATGGTTAGCAATTTAAAGGCCGAAGCACAAGATGACTTAGAAGAAATTGATGTAGGAAATGATGGTTGTGTTCGGCCACTTTTCATTAGTAAGAATTTATGTAATCCTTTTCGTAGTCGGTTAATAAAACTATTTCTAGGCTACACCGATTGTTTCGTATGGAATTATGATGAACTCACCGGTTTAGACTGAGGGCTCGTTGAGCATAAGCTTCCTTTGAAGGAAAATTGTAAAAAAGAATGGCACTTGACATCCTTCCCAAATTGAAAGAAGAAATGGAATGGATGCTACAAGTCGGCTTCATCCGGCAGGCTTGGTACCCTAATTGGGTTGCCAATAGCATGCCGGTGTGCAAGAAGAATGGGAGGATCAGGGTCTGTATTGACTTCAGGAACCTGAATGAAGCGACTCCTAAAGAAGAGTACCCGATGCCTATGGCTGAATCATTGTTATACGCTTCAGCAGGGTATGGAATGATGTCATTAATAGATGGGCATTCTGGATACAACCGGATCTATATTTCGAAGCAAGATATGAACAAAACGGCCTTTCGGTTTCCTAATCCACTAGGGATCTATGAATGGGTCATTATACTGTTTGGCTTAAAGAACACTGGGTTCGCTTACCAGCACGCTATGAATCACATATTCTACGACTTGATCGGCAAATTCATTGAAGTATATATAGATGATATTATTGTGAAATCAAAAGGAGAAGTCGATCACTTGGTGAATTTGAGACGGGTTTTTGAAAGGATGCGCCGACACAATTTGCGACTCGATCCCTTAAAGTACGTATTTAGGGTCTCGGTAGGAAATTTTTTGGGCTTCCTTGTCCACCAGAGATGGATAGAGAAAGATCAGAACAAGACCAAAGCAATAATTGAAGCGAGACTGTCAAGCAATAAGGAGCTGCAAAGATTGTTGAGGCAGGTTAACTATTTGCGGAGATTCATAGCCAATTTAGCCAACAAAGTGAAATGCTTTTACCCATTGCTCTGTTTAAGGCACGATGAGAAATTAGAGAGTGGAAACGATCAATAGAAGGCCTTCGATATCGTTAAAGGGTACTGGACTAAACCACTGGTCCTAAAACCACCAATGGCTGATAAACCAATCAAGGTATACATATCGGCCATAGAAGCTTCTATCGGCAGCCTACTCGCCCATGAGAATGAAGAAGGGCAGAGAAGGTAATTTACTATCTAAGAAGAATACTATCCGATGTCAAAAAATGATACCAGCCGATAGAAAAGAAGTTGTTCCCCTCCGAAAGATGCGCAAGACGGGCTGTCTTGCCTGAGATTCGGGGCAGATGCTAATCGGTGCTATCCGTCCACCTCTCCGAAGATGCCAAGTTGATTTATGGCACCATGTATCAAAGGTTTAGACGGATGCGGCCGATGTAGCAGACTTCGTCAGATTCCCCCTCGTTTGAGGGATTTTTGATTGTGGGGACGCTCTTCCCTGCAGGCGTAAGACCCTGCAGTTAATTACGCTACCGCATCGCGGTAACAACTTTCTCCTTCTCCAGATGGTCACTTCGTGTCGTGAGTGTTTGTTTTGTTTGTGGTTGCCCGTGGATTGTATACGGAAACTAATTTATGTCGTCGCCCGTAGGACGTGGATTAGTCCAAATCCGTATTTTCTTAAATTTGGGATTGGGGTTTTTGTTCGAGGATACGTTAGCCATATTTGAGGCTAAGATCAACTCAAACGTTTGTTAAGGATACGTTAGTCCAGTTTGAGACTAAGATCAACTTAACGGGATCGTTTAGATCCGACAAAAGAGCGTTTGGACTCTACTGTTCTAGTTTAGGGACATAGTGGTCCAACATTCCCATTTTGGGGATGGATATTGGTTTAAGGGCGCATAAGGCCATGAGTTTAAGGACCCCACAGTCCGTATTAATGTGTGGTTGTCGGGACCCGTCACCTCTCTGACGACGTTGAAGGATTACAACGACAAATATCAGAGGAGTTCAGAGATGTACCCTTGAACCAAAGTTGGTTGAGAGATCTATAGTCCAATTTGGGACTAAAGTCTGTTTGAAGGTTTGATTTAAGGACACGTTAGCCATATTTGAGGCTAAGATCAACTTAAACGTTTATTAAGGATACGTTAGTCCAATTTGAGACTAAGATCAACTTAACAGGATCGTTTAGATCCAACAAAAGAGCATTTGGGGGCTCTATTGTTCTAGTTTAGGGACATAGTGGTCCATTGCCAGTTTAGGGACATGGTCGTCCAATACCAGTTTAAGGACGTAGTGGTCCAATACCAGTTTAAGGACATAGTGGTCCAATAAAATGTATGGCTGTCGGGACCCATCACCTCTCTGAAGACGTTGAAGGATTACAACGATAAATATCAGAGGAGTTCAGAGATGTACCCTTGAACCAATGAGTTGGTTGAAAGAGAAGATGTGCTCAGTTTAAGATGATTTGAGGACTTATGGCCAGTTTGGGCTAAGTCCAATTATGTTTGAAATATTGGCCCTATGGGCCATTAGACATTTGTCTGGGTTCAGCCCCTCATCATTCAACAGTGCTAAACAGAGGTTTGGGGGCTCTGACAACATTTTGTCCTTGATTTCCTCAATTTTGAGATTCATTTGGAGGAGGGACTTTTGCCTCTGGAAAATTAGCCAATTTGGCTAAAAGTAGTGTTAAACACTAGAGAACAACAGTGTTAAATACTGAAGGTAGAACTCTCAAATTAATGTTAAACACAAAAAGATAATCAGTGTTAAACACTGGAAATATAATCTTCAATTTAGTGTTAAACACTAGAAACAATCAGTGTTAAACACTGGAAATATAATCTTCAATTTAGTGTTAAACACTAGAAACAATCAGTGTTAAACACTGGAAATATAATCCCCAAATTAGTGTTAAACACTAAAGACAGAGGGGTCACATGTGGACACGTGAGAGCGCCCAAAAGGGGGGAACCGATCCCTTTTCTTCGTTCTGCAATTAAGTGTTAAACACTTTTTGTTTTATATTTGAGCGTCACGTGTTGACACGTGATGGGGATTTATGCGCTGACTGTTAAAGCGTTTGCCAAGGGGTCACGTGGTAACACGTGAGAGCGCCCAAAGCCTTCATTTCCTTTGCTTTTTCTTTCTGCATTTTGGGAGTCACGTGGGAGCACGTGAGGCATTGCCTCAAAGTTATTTTCTGTGGATCTTTACAGGGGTCACGTGGTAGCACCTGACTCTGGTTCTTTGCATGTTTGAAGATCTCTTTATCTTTTAAAGAGTCAAATCCTTCATAGGGTTAAACCCTAGCAATAACTTTAAAGGAATTAAATTCCCACTTTTCTTTTGAAGAATTATATTCTTAGATAGGGCTAAACCATAATTTCTTTTCTGTAGGAATTAAATTCCCCATATATGTAAAGAATTAAATTCTGGCATAGGGTGAAACCCTAATTTCTTTTTTAAGGAAATTAAATTCCTGTGAGTTTGAGATAATTAAGTTCTCAATTAGGGTTAAACCCTAGTTCTGTCCATTTTGAAGGAATTAAATTCCTATAATATAGGGTTAAACCCTAATTTTATCTCAAAGGAATTAAATTCCTATAACTCTTGTGAGAATTAAATTCTCAAAACTCAATTCCTCCTCTATGTTTTAGATCTGCATGGCAGGATCTCAACCCAATAAGAATTAAATTCTCAATTTATAGGGAGATGTGCACTTTGCAGATCTTCAACCAGAGAAAGAACTAAGTTATTTTCTTTATAGAAGAGTTAAACTCTTTTGAGAATTAAATTCTCCTTTCTCTGTTCTTCTCTCCAAAAAGTAGATCTCTTCTCTTCTTTTTTTGGCTCCTATTTATAGGAGAAGGAAAAGAATCAATTTGTTCAGCAAATCTCTCATTGAAAAATTTGATTTTTTCATATTTAATATGAGCTTTTAGATCATTCAGTGAATTTTATTCACCGTTGGATTTTAAATCCAAAAGATATTCTGTTTGTTATTCTTGGTGAGATTTAGGGAAATCTTTCCTTGTCTAAGATTTTCCCATAAATTGGTGATTTTTATCACCCTTGGATTTTTAATCCAACGGTCCCCCATAGACCTTTTGTGTTTGGAAAGATTTAGAAAATTTTAGAATTTTAATTCTATTAATCTGTAAGGCTTTCAAAGCCTGTCACGTGCTGGCACGTAACCCTTGGTCACGTGTGAGCACGTGACCCCCAATTGAGTCCTTTTCTCAGCATTTACTTACGGTTCAGTTTTAACCATCACATGTCAATACGTGACCATTGGTCACGTGTGAGCACGTGACACCTCATTGAGGTATTTCCTTCAGCCGTTTGTTATTTCATTTATGTTTCGATTGTCACGTGTCAACACGTGACCATTGGTCACGTATGAGCACGTGACCCCCAATTGGGTCCTTCTTCAGCCGTTATTTTTATTTCTGTTTTAACTATTACGTGTCAACACGTGACCATTGGTCACGTGTGAGCACGTGATACCTCATTGAGGTAATTCCTGATTTTTAATCAGGGAACAGTACATAGCATATTTGCTCATAACTTTTGATCCCGGATGAATTATGAAGCCCATAATATATCAAATCGAAGGGTTTTTCGAGATGCTTCCAATATCATCAGAATTTAACAGTTCCTCCGTCGGGAGTTTATCAAAATACAGGCCGGAAGATACTGGTTCGCATTTCCTTAAGCGTATCGCTGCCATTTGATACCTTGGACTCTTTTGCGCAGAAATTTTTGACGGGAACAAATGCCCCCCGCTACTTTGCCCACGTAAGTATATACATGGGTGAAGTAGTGCAGAGTAATGCATGGTCACCGAATTGAGGGCTTAGGAGACAAGTTTAAGGTCCTTGTAGCCTTAAGACTTTTCAACTTTATGAGCCGTGAGGGTCTCTCAAAGACTTTTCTCCCTATGGATCGAGAGTATCTCGTAGGTGTATTTTCTCCTTAGGGGTCGTGAGGACTCCTAAGTATGTTTTCTCTCATAAGTCGTAAGGATCTTATAAGAGAATTTTCCCTCTTACGAGTCGAGAGGACCCGTAAGCGGTTGTTTCCCTCCTTGTCGAGATTCGACTTTGGAGAGTGTGACCCGTGGATGGTATGCAAGAGACTGTTTTAGATCGCCTTGCAGGGCCCCAGTGCTTAGGAAACAGGTTTTTTAATCCCCCCTGCCTAAGGATTTTCCTCACGATTCGAGACGAATCGAGCATTTCTCGCAGGACACTAATTTCCTCACGAGTTGAGACGAATCGAGCATTTCTCGCAAGAATATCCTAACATCACAGTTAACCTCTGCTCTTTACGACAAAAGTCTGTTAGGGTCTATGGTACTAGGGTTTTGCCCGTCGTACCGTCGCGTTGGCTGATGTATCCCTCGATAGGCAATCTTGCTGTTCGAGTAGCCTTGCGACATGTCGTGTCTCTGATCCCTTCGGGGGCTGGACAAGACGTTTTCAAGCAATCATCCTAGGCAGTTTGACCGTCGGAAGAGCAAGCGTTAGGAATTTTGCCATGCCGTTTTTTACTTGAGGTTAGGCTCATTTTGGAGAGCCCCGATGAGTAATAACCACTCCGCGCTGGTGTGGGATGATCTCCGATAGTCTTTCAGGATTTATATGAAAGCTAGGAATTTGGCATTTGCTTCGTTTGCTGGCATTGTGTCCTCTGTATCGAGACGAATGTCGTGGTTGTCTCTAGGTTGCTGGTGAACCGTCGAGGTTTGGAACTAGGGATTTTGCCGTGGCTCCTTTTGGTAATGTTGCGTCTGCTGTATCGAGACGAACGTCGAGGTGGTAACCACTTCGCACTGGTTCAAGATGATCTCCGATCGTCTTTCAGGCTTTATATGACTTGCCTTTAAGACCCTGAAGCTAGGAATTTGGCCTTCGCTTCGTTTGCTGGCATTGCGTCTGCTGTATCGAGACGAATGTCGCGGTTGTCTCTAGGTTGCTGTGAACCGTCGAGGTTTGGAACTAGGGATTTTGCTGTAGCTCCGTTTGCTTTAGCGTGTCCGAATCCTGTTGGAGGAAGGGCGCTGTGGTGACATCTCGTCTGCTGTATCGAGACGAACGTCGAGGTGGTGACCACTCCGCACTGGTTCGGGATGATCTCCGATTGTCTTTCAGGCTTTATATGACTTGCTATTAAGACCTTGAAGCTAGGAATTTGGCCTTCGCTTCATTTTCTTTGGTGTGTCCAAATCCTGTTAGAGGAAGGACGCTGTGGTGACATCGCGTCTACTGTATCGAGATGAATGTAGAGGTGGTGACCACTCCGTGCTGGTGCGGGATGATCTCCGATTGTCTTTCAGGCTTTATATGACTTGACGTTAAGATCTTGAAGCTAGGAATTTGACCTTCGCTTCGTTTGCTTTGGTGTGTCCAAATCCTGTTGGAGGAAGGACGCTGTGGTGACATCGCGTCTACTGTATCGAGACGAATGTCAAGGTGGTGACCACTCCGTGCTAGTGTGGGATGATCTCCGATAGTCTTTCAGGTTTTATATGAGTTGCCTTCAAGACCCTGAAGCTAGGAATTTGGTCTTTGCTTCAATTTTTTTGTCGCGTCTGAATCCGGTTGGAGGAAGGACGCTATAGCGACATCTTGTCTGCTGTATCGAGACGAATGTCGAGGTGATTTCTAAGTTGTCTGTGAACCATCAAGATTTGGAGTAGGGGCTTTGTTGTAGCTCCGTTTGCTTTAGCGCGTCTGAATCATGTTGGAGGAAGGGCGCTGTGGTGACATCTCGTCTGCTGTATCGAGACGAACGTCGAGGTGGTGACCACTCCGTGCTGATGTGGGATGATCTCCGATAGTCTTTCAGGTTTTATATGAGTTACTGTCAAGACCCTGAAGCTAGGAATTTGGCCTTCGCTTCATTTGCTCGCACTGCGTCTGCTGTATCGAGACGAATGTCGTGGTGGAGCTAGGATTTTGCCGTCACTCTGCTTCGTTTTGACCATGGGGTCTTTCGCTGACGTTGCGTCTACATCGTGCTAGATTACGAGGGAACGCCGTTGTTGACATTGCGTCTGCTGTAACGAGACGAATGCTGAGGTGGAGCTGGGATTTTGCCGTCACTCCACTTTGTTTCGACCGTGAGGTCTTTTGTTGATGTTGCACTTGCATCCTGCTGGACTGCGGAGGAACGCCGTCGCTGACATCTCGTCTGCTGTATCGAGACGAATGCTGAAGTGAAGCTGAGATTTCGCCGTCACTCTGCTTTGTTTCGACCATGGGGTCTTTTGTTGACGTTGCATCTGCATCCTGTTGGACTGCGAAGGAACGCCATTGTTGACATCTCGTCTGTTGTATCGAGACGAATGCTGAGGTGAAGCTGAGATTTTGCCGTCACTCCGCTTTGTTTCGACCATGGGGTCTTTTGTTGACGTTGCATCTGCATCCTGTTGGACTGCGAAGGAACGCCATTGTTAACATCTCGTCTTTTGTATCGAGACGAATGCTAAGATGGTCTCTAGGTTGTCTGTGAACCGTCGAGATTCGAAACTAGGGACTATGCCGTGGCTCCGTTTGATGGTGTAACATCTGTGTCCTGCTGGAATGAGGAGGCCCATCGTTGTTGGTCTCCAGGCTGTAGATGTGGCCATTGAGATTTGGAACTAGGGACTTTGCCATGGTTCCGTTTCGTTGCGACTCTGAGGTCGGTTGTTGACGTCACGTCTGCATCTGGTTAGAGCGAGGAGAAACGCCGTTGGTGATCTCTAAGTTGTCGATGTTGACGTCGAGACCTTGAAGCTAGGGATCTTCCTTCACTTCATTTGTTGACATTGTGTCTGCAATATTACGACAAATGTCGAGGTTGTCTCCAGGTTGTCTGTGAACCGTCGAGATTTGGCTTCGCTTTCTGATGGAGCCTGTCGGGAAGGTATGGTTCCCTCTTTGTTTGTGCCCCTGGATTGTATACAGGGATCGATGTGATCTCACCTGTAGGGCAAAAAGTTTCATTCTTTCATCATTTTTTTATTCTTTCCGCGATGCTCTATCATTTCAGCTTTTTATATCGCGAAGGTCGCGATTGCCCAATCATTTCGGCTATTTTTCGCGGTGCCCAATCAATTCGGCTATTTGTTTTATTTTTACTCGCTGTTTTTTATTGCGAGTTGCCCAATCATTTCGACTATTTCGTATGCATACATTTTTACTTGCTGATTTTGTTTGCAAGTTGCCCCATCATTTCGGCTATTTCGTATGCATGTGTGGCTTGCTGGCTTTTCGCTGCAAGCTTGGAATTAGACACCGATTTTGGCATCAGCATCGCTACAACTGGGATATTGCCAGGAGCGAATCATCATTTGCCTCTGTCGATATCGAACAAAGGTGGCTTAGTAGACAGGGTTAAGATCCTATCGACTAAGGCTTTTGACTTCATGAGCCGTAAGGGTCTCATAAAGGTATTTCTCCCTACAAGTCGTGAGGATCTCATAGGTGAGTTTTCTCCTTAGGAGTCGTGAGGATTCCTAAGTGCATGGTCTCTTATAAGTCGTAGGGATCTTACAAGAGTGCTTTCTCCTTATAAGTCGAGAGGACTTACAAGGGTTGTTCACCGTGTAAACATATTCCTAGTCACGGATGGGACTTTGTTAGGGAAATGTTTATTCGCACCCATGGATTGTATACAAGGGTCAATACTGAACCGCTTGTAGGGCAGTATTGGAGGTTGTGGGGGGCGCTTAAGAACAGGTTCAAGTCCCTGTAACTTAAGACTTTTGAATCTTATGAGCCGTGAGGGTCTCATAAGAGGGTTCTCCTTACGAGTCGTGAGGATCTCGCAAGTGTAATTTCTCCTTAGGAGTTGTGGGGATTCCTAAGTGTATTGCTTCCTTTGTGAGTCGTAAGGATCTCACGCGGGTGGTTTCTCCTCACAAGGTCGAGAGGACCTTACAAGTGTCCTTTAACGAGGTTGTGCCCTTTCGGGTTTTCACAAACACTCGCCGGTAGCCCTACTGTTTTTACTCACGGAGCCCTTTCGGGTTTTCATTCGTGCCCATTTTGCTTATGGACATACCGTCTTTTTTTATTCTTTTTTCTAACGAGGTCGCGCCCTTTCGGGTTTTCACGAACACTCGCCGGTAGCCCTGCTGTTTTTACTCACGGAGCCCTTTCGGGTTTTCATCCATGCCCATTTCGCTTATGGACATACCGTCTTTTTTTTTACCACATCAGCCTGAAGATGTCGCGGGTTGGTAGTAGTTTAACGACGTTTCGGTCATCAGCCAGTTTTAGGACATAGTGGTCCATCGTTAGTTTAACGACGTTTCGGTCTTCAGCCAGTTTTAGGACATAGTGGTCCATCGTTAGTTTAACGACGTTTCGGTCTTCAGCCAGTTTTAGGACATAGTGGTCCATCGTTAGTTTAACGACGTTTCGGTCTATAGCCAGTTTTAGGACATAGTGGTCCATGGAGCTTTCTCTATGAACGAGCATGATGCCCCCGGCATGTCCATCTTTTTCGGAGCATGTGGTTGTGGTGGGTTCACCTTCCATTTTTCGGGCAGCGCGAACTTGCCCTGTTGGTATCGGTCTTCAACCCAGTTTTTGAAAACGTAGCAATTTTCGAGTGGGTGACCCATTGCTCTATAGTAGGGACAATAGTTAGGATTGTTAACGTCACCTGGCTACAACGGACGTTTTGGATCTGGCAGAGTGATGAGCCCGCTGCGCACTGCTAGCTCGAACAATCTCTTTGTTTTATCTTTGGGAAACGAGTAAGGATGTTTCAACTTCTCATTGAGGTATCGCGGCATGTTGTTTTGACGACAAAACGGTCTCAGGTTACTCGACTGTTGTTGAGCGTTGGCGATGAAGGTCGCTTTTCCATTCCCCTTATCCCTTTTGTTCGATCCCTTATTCGCAGGTCCGAGATTCTTTCCGGGTAGCGTGCAATTGCACAGCTGAATGTTCTCGCAGCTCCTCAATTCTTTCGTTTCAGAGATGGATTCCTTGAAGAGAGGACCGAGGGCTACCTTTTCGTCGCAGTCGCTCCCGTAGGCGAGAACTCGCGATCCCCCGGGATCAACCCTATGACAATTGCCGGCAATTCTGTTACGCTCATCTGTCGCATTTTTCCGTTGTTTACGAGCTTCACGCTTTGTCTTATTGAAGTGTTGCCTGTGAGTGACATATCCTTGCCACCAACACTTAAAGGAGTTGCAGTCTTCAGTAGGATGTGCGATCTTCTGATGATATAAGCAGAAGTTAGGATGTGCATCCGTTTCATCAAGATGTATACCACCGGGAGAATTTTCTCTGAAAGAGGGCAGTCTCATCCCCATCGATATGGCTTTGGTGAATCGTTTCCTTATCTTGATCCTGCTTTCATTTGTGGCGGATGTACTTTGATCTGGTGTGAGTGTTTTGACCCTTTTATCCAGTCGCCGGCGTTTGGCTTTCTCGAATATGGCCATCTCGCGCTCTCGATCAGCTTTGCTATTAAGACGGGCTTCGTTCAGGAATCCATCAATCATTTCGTCTGATGGTCCTAGAAGTTCTGGCTCAGGATCTGCCCCCGGCTTCTTTATGTAAGGTGCTTCTTCGTCATTTATTGACGAGTGAGAGATCACATGGCAGCTTGCCACATGATCTTCAGATTCATCCGACGAGTCTTCTCCATTGTCATCATCTCCGTCCTCAAGGACGTGGCCGAGAAATTCTTGGAGTATGACTGGGGTCTGCGCCTTCTGATTATATTCTTCCAACGCGTCAATCTGTTTTTGCAGGTCCGTGTGCTTGTCACCAAGCTGCATGGACTTTTTGGTCTTCTTCTTCTTCTTCGAAGACTTTGACGGCTGGGTGTGAGTGCTCTGACCATCACCACCCGTTTTCGGAGTTGGGCGCGGTTTCAGCATTCCCTCGATGATCTCGGGTTCCAGTGGATTTTTCCACCTGATCGTCGGGCATGTTTGGAGATCATTCAGCATCTTTTTGGTTTTGGCGGAAAGCACGACCTCCCATAGAGCTTCTTCAACAAAAGAACAAGTTGCCCCCGGCGTGCCCGTCTTCTTTGGAGTGTGCGACCGTGGTGGGTTTATTTTCCACTTCTCGGACAACGCAAACTTGCCTTGTAGGTACTGATCCTCGATCCATCCCTTAAAAACGAAGCAATCTTCGATTGGATGGCTTACTGCTTGATGGTAAGGGCAGTAATTAGGATCGTTGACGTCGTTTGGCTGCAACGGACGTTTTGGATCCGGCAGATTGATGAGTTTGTTGCGCACTGCCAGCTCGAACAGTCTCCTCATTTTTTCCTGGGGAAACGAGTAAGGTCGTCCCAGTCTCTCCTCGAGGGATGGGCATGGACGCACGTTGTTTTGGCGAACAACCGGCTTTAAGTTGCTCGGCCTTTGTTGAGTATTGGCAACGAAGGTTGCTTTCCCTTTGCCCTTTTCATTCCAAAGTTCTGTCTTTGAAGAGAAAGGCATATGGCCTATCTGGTCCATTTGGGCCAGCTTGTCAATCAAGGCCTGGAAAGTGGTCGGCTTGAAGAACATCATGAATTGAGAAATGGTCGCCTGAGGGTCGAGGGTTCCTACGAACATGCCCACCGCTAGTGGTTCTTCGACGCGCTTTTCGCACTTTGACCACAGATTACGCCACCGTATCGCATACTGGACCCAAGTTTCTCCAGGCTTCACCCTGGCATTGATCAATGCCGTGATTGGGGTGTGTTCGCTAGCACTTGCGAAACGTTGGGTGAATAGCAACTCCATCTCTGCGAATGTCTTGACAGAGTCATTTGAGAGTTCGGAATACCACTCGAATGCCGTCTCCGATAAACTACCGACGAATTGGCGAATCAAGAGCTTATCATCACCGCCGGTGTTGCCATAAAGAGCCCTGAACTGGGCAACATGTTGATAGGGATTGCCTGTCTCCTTGTAGACATAGAATTTTGGGATCGTGTAGCCCGGCGGGTATTTGATCTGATCATACCAGCTCGGATATGGTCGCCCCGTTTTAACAACTTGGTCGGCTGCCTCATTTGCCTGGTGAGCTCGTATTTGCTGAGCAATATAGTCATCCAGTGCGGCCTTGGAGATGGTTTCCTCCTTGGCTGCTGAAAGAGCCGGAGGAGGATTAGATGTCTCCCCTCTGTCGTCTTCAATTATCACTGGAGGATCTTTGGCTGGAGGCTCCGGCTGTAATATCATCCCGACCATGTCTTGGAAGAGAAGCGCCATTCGTTTTATATTAGCCGCTTGTTCTGCTGCTTCTCTGTCCTTCTTTTCGAAGACTCTGCGGAGGAAGTCAGCATCGGTTTCTTGTTCATGACGATGCTTTGATGACGCCTCCGGGCTTTCTTTTGGCCCGGTAAGTGCGGCCATTTGCGTTAGCATTTCCTGAAGCTTCTGCTGTTGTTGTTCCTGAGCCCTTGTTATTGATCGGGTAAGCGGTCGGTGGCCCGTCGAAGTGCGGCTTTCTTCTTTTCCGGATGCCATATAGACGGTATGCACCACCATGCCGCAGACTTAGGGCGTTTGAGCTCAGTGCCTTTGACATTTGCTGCAGGCATGGGGACTTTTTTCGGCCTCCATCTTTTATGAGCGGTCGAAGTTGAGGGGGCTGTTGCAGTGGGCACCCAAGTGGTTGTCGTCCGTTGTGTTTTGACAGGACGGTGCTCTTCCTTCTGAGCCTTCAGCTTCTTCTGTCGGCAGAGATAGTCCTGATCCACCACCGACTCTCGGACTTGTCGCCAGATCTTGTAAACTTTGGAAGACAGCCGTTGAGGGGACTGCTTCGGCTTTATTTCCGTGACAGTCTCCACCGGAAGAGGAGATCTTTTCAGTACGGCGGTAGAAGAATTCCTACGCACCTTATTTAGCAGTTCAAAGCTGTTCCCAGTTGGAACAGCAGCATTGACCTCCACCGTTGGGGCTGGCGGAGTCAATCCAGAAGGGGAATTGTGTAAGCCTACGGTAGCGTCCCGGCCGTCTTTCAGACGCCAAATGCGGAACAAAAACTTTTATAACTGGCGCTATCGCATACTATAACCCGGATCTGCCATTAACGCTAAACTAACAAACTAAAAAGAGGGTAGAAAGGTTATACCGAACGATCCGAGTCCTTCGTTCTTTAACCATCATCCCACGCTCCGTTGCGGCTGCTCCGATCTCATCGATGTCCGATCTCCTCGTCCAGGTGGCACCACGTCATCAGATCTTTAAACGGGCTCCCGCCTCTGACCCGAGGCAACTCGGTCATCAAGTTTGCTAGAAGAGATGACCAAGATTGATGTAGAGAATGAGTAGAACACTTTGTCTCGCTTCGTCGAAAGCCATGGACGAACGATTAATGAAGTTGCCATTTGAGTCGGGTGATGGAATAATAGGAACTATGAAATTCCATACACAAATCTATCATCTTTTTTCCAATCAAGTGAGAGAGTGAAATCTCTAAGTGGGCATCCAAGAGGGGCCGGCCACTTATAGAGGTGGGGGGGATTGTAGGAGCAAGAATGGTGACCATAAAGGAAAAGATCAAGAAGAAAATATCCAAGCCAAAACAAAACACATTAATGAAATGAATGACTCACTAAACCTTAGTCATCCATTCAATTAATGCAAAACCAATGAGTCACAAATCCTAGTCATCAACCACGAAGCTTCCTCTCATGACTCATCCAATGACTCACCCTCAAGAAAAGATAAATCCGCATTTTAACCAAATGTTAAATACGGCTGATAGAAAACTGGAAACTGGCAACTTCCAAAAGTGATCCCGAAACGAATTTCAGAATAACCCCGTAACTGTATAAATATACCCGCATTTTGTATTACGACCGAATACAAATGCAACTGAGACAAAGATATTATATCTACTCTGTATAATACATGGATCCGTCTTAAACCAAAGCCCACCAGTATTATCTGCCCGAAATATGACACGTGCGTAAACGCACGTGCATTTTCCGAACCCTGCCATAAAACCATATGGCCTCTACAACGTTTCGCCCGAACTTGGAAAACTATCTGTGGGGGACTCTAATGACTCGTCAGTACCCTGGCAGTGGGTTTAACCACAAGCCGTCAGCGGCACTAGCTGTACATAACGGTTGCCCATGGACTGACCTCAAGGGAGGCTGATGAGCGAACTCATCCAGAAACCCTACTGAGCCTAACGGTGACAATGTATATACAATTCGGTCCGTTCGTCTATGAGTATCGCATATCCTGCCTAGGGGGCTAGTAACGTCAGACCCCCAATAGCGGTATAAGTCGTGTCGGAGACAAGCCCTGAACACGCTGAGAAACTACCGGAGTACCTACCGGTAAATCTCACCTGCCTTGGCCAAGGACTTGGTGTAATGGCTTTCCTAGACACAGCGCGATCTCCACCCCCAATACCGGGAGAGACGAATCCCCTGCCGATCCGCTCACGTGCCTCCATGTGGCTCGGGACTGTACCCAAAAACTACCTGTTTGCACGACTCCTTTGAGCCGTGGTAGGGTAGAAATCAAAGCACAGTAGGAACTCACACGACACAAATGACGACCTCAGGTCGATGAACTAACCTGTATACATGTCACCAGGGAACTGCTATCTGACGATATGTATAATACCAACTAGCAGGTTCCCGGCGAGTCTTGTCCGGTGTACTCATAACCCAATGAGCACCTGTATACATCTTAGGTGATCCAACTGACACCAGTGGCTTGTGAGACCGGCCACCGCCCCTCATCGGGGTCTCGACTGTATACACTAGTCTACTCCGGAGTATCGATGCCCTGTCTCGAAACTCCCACGACTAGGGACCACAATTAAGAATATGCTTATAGACCACCCAACTCTCACTTATATGATCGCCCTCATGCTGTTGGTAGTCAAGCAAGATCCTAAGGGCTCTATCAACGTGTAACATGTAATCAGTCACCTGAACATGTACACGACTGATAAAGGAAAACCAGATAGCATACTATCATCTTGAGTAAGACTGTCCTACCGGCATAGGTCCTCCTCAATCATTGCAATCACGTGCCTGCGATCCAATAATTGACTTTGAGGGCACTATATCCAACAAATTACCCCCAGCTTTCCTCATTCGGCGCCAATGGCGAGGTCGAGCATGTCGTGCAGCCGGGATTACCTCCGCTATTGGATGAGCTTCCTCATGCCCCCTGCTTTGAGGAGAGGCTGTTATTGGCGCTAGCCGGTCGAAGACTGATATCCGTTGAGAGGGGATAGTCATTCTTACGAAGGCCGACTTTCGAACAGGGGAAGCAGCCTTCGTGACTTCGCGTGGAGTAGTAGCTGAAACGGCCAGTCTTGTGAAGACCGACCCTTTAGCATGAGAAGCTACCTTGACGAATTCAGGAGCAGGAATGGCTATCCGCTTCGGGATGGCCGCTTCAGGTATTGTGGGCTTTTTCACGGGCCCACTTGAGCTTTGGCCCAGTCTGTTGAAAACTGAGGCACTGGATTTGGGCGACCCGTTGAGAGGGGCCGCGGCAGTGGTAAGTCGATCAAAGACCGACTTCTTTGGGGCTTCTTGCAACGTCATTGGGGCATTGAAGCTCACGGTGGGAGCATGGTCCCGAAGAATAGTCCAGTGGTGGCTTGAGTTACCTGCTCCACTGGCATCTTGAAAAGAGCTTGGGGTCCGTAAGTCACTCCTCCAGCAGGGACGGAGCGAGAGTTGCAGTTGCAGGTAGTGCAGTTTGAAGCCATTGATCTTCTGTTTTCTGCACGGAGCAAGACACCAAATCTAAGTACCTTGAATCCAAAGGCAACCACAGCGAACCGCGATTTGTTCGCGAACATGACACACGAAGTGTGGAGTGGAAAGAGGAAAAGGTCCTACCGGGCATGCCAGAATCTGTTCCCCTCCGAAAGACACGCAAGACGGGCTGTCTTGCCTGAGATTCGGGGCAGATGCTAATTGGTGCTATCCGTCCACCTCTCCGAAGATGCCAAATTAATTTATGGCACCATATATCGAAGGTTTAGACGGATGCGGTCGATGTAGCAGACTTCGTCAGATTCCCCCTCGTTTGAGGGGTTTTTGATTGTGGGGACGCTCTTCCCTGCAAACGCAAGCCCTTGCATTCAATTACGCTACCGCATCGTGGTAACAACTTTCTCCTTCTCCAGATGGTCACTTCGTGTCGTGGGTGTTTGTTTTGTTTGTGGTTGCCCGTAGATTGTATACGGAGACTAATTTATGTCGTCGCCCGTAGGACGTGGATTAGTCCAAATCCGTATTTTCTTAGATTTGGGTTTGGGTTTTTTGTTCGAGGATACTTTAGCCATATTTGAGGCTAAGATCAACTCAAATGTTTGTTAAGGATACGTTAGTCCAGTTTGAGACTAAGATCAACTTAACGGGATCGTTTAGATCCGACAAAAGAGCGTTTGGACTCTATTGTTCTAGTTTACGGACATAGTGGTCCAACATTCCCATTTTGGGGACGGATATTGGTTTAAGTACGCATAAGTCCATGAGTTTAAGGACCCCACAGTCCGTATTAATGTGTGGTTGTCGGGACCCGTCACCTCTCTGACGACGTTGAAGGATTACAACGACAAATATCAGAGGAGTTTAAAGATGTACCCTTGAACCAAAGTTGGTTGAGAGATCTATAGTCCAATTTGGGACTAAAGTCTGTTTGAAGGTTTGATTTAAGGACACGTTAGCCATATTTGAAGCTAAGATCAACTTAAACGTTTGTTAAGGATATATTAGTCCAATTTGAGACTAAGATCAACTTAACAGGATCGTTTAGATCCAACAAAAGAGCATTTGGGGGCTCTATTGTTCTAGTTTAGGGACATAGTGGTCCATTGCCAGTTTAGGGACATGGTCGTCCAATACCAGTTTAAGGATGTAGTGGTCCAATACCAGTTTAAGGACATAGTGGTCCAATAAAACGTATGGCTGTCGGGACCCATCACCTCTTTGAAGACGTTGAAGGATTACAACGATAAATATCAGAGAAGTTCAGAGATGTACCCTTGAACCAATGAGTTGGTTGAAAGAGCAGATGTGCTCAGTTTAAGATGATTTGAGGACTTATGGCCAGTTTGGGCTAAGTCCAATTATGTTTGAAATATTGGCCCTTTGGGCCATTAGACATTTGTTTGGGTTCAGCCCCTCATCATTCAACGGTGCTAAACAGAGGTTTGGGGGCTCTGACAACATTTTGTCCTTGATTTCCTCAATTTTGAGATTCATTTGGAGGAGGGACTTTTGTCTCTGGAAAATTAGCCAATTTGGCTAAAAGTAGTGTTAAACACTAGAGAACAACAGTGTTAAACACTGGAGGTAGAACTCTCAAATTAGTGTTAAACACTAAAAGATAATCAGTGTTAAACACTGGAAATATAATCTTCAATTTAGTGTTAAACACTAGAAACAATCAGTGTTAAACACTGGAAATATAATCCCCAAATTAGTGTTAAACACTAAAGACAGAGGGGTCACGGGTAGACACGTGAGAGCGCCCAAAAGGGGGGAACCGATCCCTTTTCTTCGTTCTGCAATTAAGTGTTAAACACTTTTTGTTTTATATTTGAGCGTCACGTGTTGACACGTGATGGGGATTTATGCGCCGACTGTTAAAGCGTTTGCCAAGGGGTCACGTGGTAACACGTGAGAACGCCCAAAGCCTTCATTTCCTTTGCTTTTTCTTTCTGCGTTTTGGGAGTCACGTGGGAGCACGTGAGGCATTGCCTCAAAGTTCTTTTCTGTGGATCTTTACAGGGGTCACGTGGTAGCACGTGACTCTGGTTCTTTGCATGTTTGAAGATCTCTTTATCTTTTAAAGAGTCAAATCCTTCATAGGGTTAAACCCTAGCAATAACTTTAAAGGAATTAAATTCCCACTTTTCTTTTGAAGAATTATATTCTTAGATAGGGTTAAACCCTAATTTCTTTTCTGTAGGAATTAAATTTCCCATATATGTAAAGAATTAAATTCTGGCATAGGGTGAAATTCCCCATATATGTAAAGAATTAAATTCTGGCATAGGGTGAAACCCTAATTTCTTTTTTAAGGGAATTAAATTCCTGTGAGTTTGAGATAATTAGGTTCTCAATTAGGGTTAAACCCTAGTTCCGTCCATTTTGAAGGAATTAAATTCCTATAATATAGGGTTAAACCCTAATTTTATCTCAAAGGAATTAAATTCCTATAACTCTTGTGAGAATTAAATTCTCAAAACTTAATTCCTCCTCTATATTTTAGATCTGCATGGCAGGATCTCAACCCAATGAGAATTAAATTCTCAATTTATGGGGAGATGTGCACTTTGCAGATCTTCAACCAGAGAAAGAACTAAGTTATTTTCTTTATAGAAGAGTTAAACTCTTTTGAGAATTAAATTCTCCTTTCTATGTTCTTCTCTCCAAAAAGTAGATCCCTTCTCTTCTTTTCTTGGCTCCTATTTATAGGAGAAGAAAAAGAATCAATTTGTTCAGCAAATCTCTCATTGAAAGATTTGATTTTTTTCATATTTAATATGAGCTTTTAGATCATTCAGTGAATTTTATTCACCGTTGGATTTTAAATCCAAAAGATATTCTGTTTGTTTTCTTGGTGAGATTTAAGGAAATCTTTCCTTGTCTAAGATTTTCCCATAAATTGGTGATTTTTATCACCCTTGGATTTTTGATCCAACGGTCCCCCATAGACCTTTTGTGTTTGGAAAGATTTAGAAAATTTTAGAATTTTAATTCTATTAATCTTTTAGGCTTTCAAAGCCTGTCATGTGCTGGCACGTGACCCTTGGTCACGTGTGAGCACGTGACCCCCAATTGAGTCCTTTTCTCAGCATTTACTTACGGTTCAGTTTTAACCATCACGTGTCAACACGTGACCATTGGTCACGTGTGAGCACGTGACACCTCATTGAGGTATTTCCTTCAGCCGTTTGTTATTTCATTTCTGTTTCGATTGTCACGTGTCAACACGTGACCATTGGTCACGTGTGAGCACGTGGCCCCCAATTGGATCCTTCTTCAGCCGTAATTTTTATTTCTGTTTTAACTATCACGTGTCAACACATGACCATTGGTCACGTGTGAGCACGTGACCATTGGTCACGTGTGAGCACGTGATACCTCATTGAGGTAATTCCTGATTTTTAATCAGGGAACAGTACATAGCATATTTGCTCATAACTTTTGATCCCGGATGAATTATGAAGCCCATAATATATCAAATCGAAGGATTTTTCGAGATGCTTCCAATATCATCAGAATTTAACAGTTCCTCCTTCGGGAGTTTATCAAAATACAGGCCGGAAGATACTGGTTCGCATTTCCTTAAGCGTATCGCTGCCATTTGATACCTTGGACTCTTTTGCGCAGAAATTTTTGGCGGGAACAGAAGTGCTTATCCTTTTACAACACTTGCATAAAGTTGAGGCATTACCTTTTGCCTTCCGAGATTCAACTTATCAGCAAAGTCAATATTTTGAAATACATGTTGACGAAGCCTGTGTTGAAAGGACAGGTTAGGAAACGAACATTGATCCTGTCTGAGTTCTCTATAAAATATGTACCAATGAAGGCGGTGAAAAGGCAGGCAATAGCAGATTTTCTAGCCAATCACCTATGCCTAACCACAGGATTGAAGGATGATGAAGAGGTGATCGGCTATGTAGAAACCGAATCTTGAATCTTATACTATGATGGTTCTAATACGAAGCAGCATGCCGGGACAGGCGTCGTCCTTATATCACTAGACGACATTTGTTTCCATTATTCGGTGGCCATTGATAACAATTGCACGAACAACCAGGCCGAGTACAAGGCTTTGATACTTGGCCTAGAAATCCTCATCGATATGGGAGTACTCAGTGTAAGAATTTTCGGCGACTCTGAATTAGTGGTCGAACAAACATTCGGAAAGTTTCAATGCATGAGCTCGAACTTAGTTAGATATTTACATGGAGAAGGTCAAAAGAATGCTGGTAAGTTTCATCGAAGTTCGCCCGCAGCATGTCGACAGAAAGCATAATGGTAAAGCAAACGACCTTGCATCTGGCTTAGGGAGAATCTTAATGGAACCAGATACTATAGTTAAAATCGGCCAGAAGGATGTCATGGGAGACGATACGACTTGGTTAGTATGAGCGGTGCATGCCGGCGATGATTTGCGAAAACCTATAGTGGAATACCTGGTGAATCCCAATACGATGATCAACAGGAGGCTACGGAGGACAGCCTTACGATATGCCCTAATTGAGGGGGTCTTGTACCGGAAGAGCTATGATGGTTTTATGTTTTGTTGTCTCGATAAAAGTGAGTCAATGATAGTAGTGGCAGAGGCACACGATGGAATATGCGGGGCTCATCACGCTGGTACAAAATTGCGCTAGTTGATTCATCGGTACAGCTATTATTGGCCAACCATACTCTCAGACTACCATGGTTATGCGAAGGGGTGTCAAGCTTGTCAGAAACATGGGCCTATCCAGAGTGCTCCAGCTATCGACCTCAATCATGTGGTTAAGCCATGGTCATTTAAAGGCTAGGCCATGGATTTGATCGGTATGATCCACCCCAATCTTCTAAGGGGCATACGTTCATAATTATGACCACATACTATTTCACAAAATGGGTAGAAGCTAAGCCTTTAAAAACCGTGAATCAAAAATCGGTCATCGATTTCATAAAGGAGAATGTAATTCATAGGTTCGGCTTACCAGAAAGCATAACGGCCGATAATAGGACTGTATTCATAGGCCAGGCGGTGTTGGAATTTGCAGAAGCCTACAAGTTCCAGGTTCATCATTCAACACCATACTACACCCAGGCCAACGGCCAAACCGAATCTACTAACAGGCCGCTTAATGAGAATATCCAAAAGATGATCGACAACACAGGAAAACCGCTTTAGTGGCATGAGAAGTTATCGGAAGTCCTTTGGGCCTACAGGACCTCCCAAAGGAAAAGTACCGGGGTGACTCCTTTTTCTCTTACCTATGGCCATGATGCGGTCCTACCCATGGAAGTACAGATGGCCTCTTACAGACTTAGCCAACAGCACAATCTAGACTTTGACTTTGCCATGAACATGGAACTAGAAGACTTAGACGAATTGCGCTGCATAGCTCTGGACCGGCTTTAGGCTCAGAAGATCAAAGTAGCAAATAGCTACAATAAAAAGGTGAAGTTGAAAACCTTTCAAATCGGCGATAGAGTCTGGAAAACTATATTACCAATCGGTCACAAAAATGATTTCGGTAAATGGTCTCCCAAGTGGAAGTCCCCCACTTAGTCTATGAGGTGTTGGGCAAAAGGGCATACCGATTGCGAGATATTGATGGTCAGATCCACAGCCGGCCTATAAAAGGAATTTTTTTAAAGAAATATTATCCTGAATTAAAGGAATCACACAATACATGACCGGCAAGAAAAGAGATGTTCTATTGATAAGTTAAAAGGTCTAAGGCCGATCACAGTAGATCGATCAGCTTAAGGAGAGTACATTGCAGAGCTATCAGTTAAGAAAAAGTGCGGATAGCCGGTCCAGTTCAATGGAAGCGATGTCGAAACCAAAACCGAGTGCTTCATCAAGGACAGCGGATTTGTGACTAGATCACTTAGGTGTTCTCGGCCTTCCTGGGTATCAGGAATCACCGCGAGTTCTTCCTCCGATCTGTTCCTTCGGGCACGGGCCGCAGCCAGTTCCCTCCTAACCGGTGCTAGCTCATGATGGTAACCTCGATGTTTAGCCCAATAAACTCTGCCTCATAGAAGGCTAGATCGGCATCCGAATCTTTGATCTTCTCGGTTAGTTGAGAACGTCGGTGCTCTAAATTGCCTACCTCGTAGGTGAGCAAGAAAAACGCTCGACAAGGAGGGTTCTCTTTGTTTCAAGAAAGCGAGGCATAGAATAAATTCCTCCATTGAAAAAATACTCGATGCAGTAAGGGGGCAGCAATGGATAAGTTCTGGTCGTTGACCACTCCTAGTGAGTGGAAGAACCGGAGACGATGAGAGGCGCCTTCGTAGTCAAAAAGTAATGTTTTATCAGGAAGGGTCGACATCACGACCAAGACAAAGCACATCATTATCCGACGAAGGGCAAAGTAACCACCCCTTAAGGACTTCTCCTTCGTAACGGAGAGACGATGAAGGACGAAAGCGTAAGTATGATGATCAGAGCGTGAGAGTTCCTCCTGGACGAGCTTCAGAGGAACATTATCAGTAATAGTGTCAAGGAATCTGCGGCTAAGGCCACCAGGGTTTGAGGAGGAAATAGCCATGGAGTCGATGGTGAAACCTTACCGGTGGTAGATGATCCTTTTTATAGGCATTCCGGTCAAAATAAGTATTAAATACGGTGATCAAAGTGACGTATCCATAATTGACAACTTGAAAACGCTAACCGAGGAGGAGGATTTACTATGCTCAGAAATATGGAATTCTGGGAAAGCCCCAATTAATGTTATCATTAATGAAAGTCAAAAGGAAGGCCGACCACAAAAATAGATCAGCTCAACCAAGAGGAAGGGCTGATCACAGAAGAGATCGATTAGCTCGACCAATAGAAGTAAAAAATATAAACCTACAGACCCTCGGGGGAGAGAGCGCTTGGATAATTTCCCGCACTCAGTCATAACCTCGTCAACATGGCGGGTGTGAAGGGTCACCACCTGCTCATTAACCGGCTCCATCCTTTCTAAATAGGAGATCGGTGAGCGTCGGCCTCATGAGGAATGAGCGTTTGAATAAGGTGACGCTGCACGATGTCGCGCTGGGCCCGATAGCGCCCTAAAGCTGCCTCAGTATTGGTAACCCGGCGATTCCACTCGGCAAGTTCCCCCTCGGCCATACAGCATGAGATGGAGAGATCACCCCTCACTTTCTTCAGCCTGCGAAGATTGTCAACAGGCTCTTTGTGCGTTTGTAAGTCCTCCAGTTGAAAAAGGACACGCCGATAGGTGAGCATCGGCGCTAAGGTACTACCTACTTCCCTGGATACGGACTCGAGCCCAAGTTCTTGAAAGGTGTCCAAAGTACACTCGGTCTCCTCGAGGTGGCCGAGCGTCATCTCCTAGAGTTATGGTGATATAAGGGTCAGGACCGAGCGAAGTAGAAGGCGAAGCCCCATTGAGAAGATAGGAAAAGGGGTGCCGATCTGCTCGCGAAGGTGGCGAAGAAACATGTCGTATTGGTTCAGAGAAATGTTGTCGGAGCCACAACACACCAGGTCCAGGGGCAGCATGTCCCATATCTTATTAAAGACAGCATCCCTGTTTGGAACCGGACAAAGGGGTGGCATGTGGAGGGCGAAGTTGTGTAACACCCAGCTGCGGTCAAGGAGATCGGTGTCGGGACGGAATATTATAGGATCTTCAACGCGGCGGCGTTGAGAGTTCATCGTGGCCAGAGGAGAGGCAGGGCGCTTCGACATAGAGAAATTAAAAATTTAAGAAGAAGAGATTGGTTGTGAGAAAATTTGAAGGAGAAGAACCCCATATTAATATGATTTTGCACAAACCGATTCAGATTTGTGTAAAAACTGTTCGGCTTCCAAAAGCCACCAAAAGTTTTGGACAAAATGGTCCGTTTTAAAGAAAAATGTTTCCAAATCTTAGAATAATGATTTCACATAATCTTCTTAAAATATTGGTAAAATATTTCGACAAAAGATTTAAAGTTATCAAAATGAAAGTTCTGGGCCGATTCGGCCAATTACAAAAGTACAAAACAATAGATTAATCCAAAATAGGAAGGCCAACCACAAGACATCTCGGTCGTCTCATCCCTACCAGCATAAGAGTTTAAGCAGTGCATTTACAAGCTAAGCTTGGCCTTCGTTTCGACAACCAATGGCGTCTCCACTTCAGAAATTTAAAGATGTCAACGAAAGGAACGGAGAGATTGTTTTCGCCAAGAGTGACCCTGGGCCAGAACGGCATGGAGGGCACGCATGTTGTCACGCCGCGCTTCCCAGTGTACGGGTAAGGAGACATGGCAGGGACGCGACGTATTTACTCATAAGTAAACACGTTAAGCGTAAATAAGCAATATAATAAATGTACACAAGAAATGACAAGAGATATAAATAAACAACAACTTTTTATTGATTAAACATTCTTTACATACAACTGGAAAGTAAATACAATACTGGAAAGCGATAGCTAAACAATGGCATATGAACTGAAAGTAAAAGTATGTAGAAGTAGAACTAGAGCTCGGAATCCTCAATGAACTGCTCCAAATCGTCCTGGCCGGGCTCGATCTCCTGAGAGTCGGGTCCTCCTGACAACATTACAAATAAAGAAGAAATATGAATGTCGTCAGCGAACAATCGCTCGGTAAGTCCCAAAAGAGATAGATCAAGTAAAAAGGAATAGATCTGGTAATTTGTCTGTTTTTGTTATACTAACGTAGTTGTTTGTAGCTTGATACAAAATATATCAGTGTATATGAGAGGAGTCCAACTTTCTCCGTGGAGTAAGGCATATGGAGTAAAAGGCCCCATCAAAACCCATGGGGCAACTGCAACGGATATTCAGGTTAGGTGTATTATAATGACCGTCTCATTCCACTTCTAATAGATTCCGTACCAATCTACCCTTAAAAACCCTGTAATGCATCTTGTGTTGTTTTATAAATGTAAGACTTTCCGAGATCATGCTATAAATTGTTCATGTAAATGGATAAGAATATAAACGGATAGTCATGTAATCAAGTCAATATATATCCATGGTTTGGTCCAGCCGAGTCATGTTGATATTTGATAGTATTCTGGTATTCATGTTCAAGTTCGAGTATATATGGATTCATGTTGTATTGGAGTTATATTTGAATTGTATTCAAGTATGGATTGTATTCAAATTAGACTGAGTCAGATATTTAAACAGAATTTGATTTCTGAATTAAGTTTTGGAGTTATCGGTAACTGCTGCGTATGGACGGCAGGATTTGTGACTTTTTCCAAGCCAATTACCATTGATAACCCCGTTTTAATTTTCTATCTTAAATAGGTAAGCACCCACTTTCTCCGACTCCCTGAGGCTCAAGAGAATTGGTCCCGCTTAAACCTATATTTACTAGGGTCCTTATTGTAAATTAATATAACTTAAGGGGGTTTTATGAAAAATATTTTTATTATAATTTCAAAATAATCCTCAAGTATTTATTTATCGTATTTGTGGTTTTCATGAATGTAAATTTTAAAAGTGAGGTATTCTAGTGAATAAATACCTAGCTTGAATAATATATGATATTTTTGTGTAAATTTGACTTGTATGGATTCTTGATGGTATTTTCATGAAACTTGTGATTCTTTTGTTTTGTTTGGAAAAACATGGAATTTATTATATATTTAAAATAGATGATTTGATAATATTTATATATAATTATTAAAAATAAAATTTATTTATTAAATAGAAAATCAAGTTTTTCTTAAAAATTGCATTAAAATTCCATCGAGATCGGATGCTCCGTGAGGAGGTCTGCATCTCGCTCTACTAGTCCCGAGGATGTGCGATAACCCGCACCATCCCGATCGATTTTCCCAAAATGGGTTGTAGAGGTTTAATCGCAAGGAATGTAAATAACACAATTCAAATAATATGGTTTTTAATAGTTTATGGTATTTTAATGTAAAAGTCGTATTTGTCCCACAAGTATTGTTAAAAGAAAATCGTGCTATATCATGATGCGTGTTTGTGAGAGGTAGGTCATTACCTCGTGAGATTTTCTAAAGGCAATATGAGCAAAAATGATAAAATATGTCATATGTAACTTTATGGTATTTAAACGTAAAAACTTAATAAATTTGGTTTTACATAGTGTTTTGAAATGAAACTTATTTCTAAATATTAGTTTTGAGATGTGAAAAGAGGAGAAGAGAGGGGACTTACTAGATGAAATGAGAGAGGGGAGGTTGAGGAAGGATTTGGAAGCTTCGTGGAGTCGCAGGGTCGCCGGAATCGTCTCGAGTCGTCGCCAGAACTTGACCTTGGGCTAACTCCACTTGTACTCTTCTTTGATCTGGAAAATTTTGAGAATTTTGAACAATAGATTTCAGAATGAAGAGGGATAAGGTATGGGGTTGTATTTATAGGGTAGAATTAGGGTTTTGAGAATTAAAAAGAGAATTAAAATGCATTAAGATTTGAATTAAAAGCTTTTTTTTTAATTCTCTATTTAATTGCAGTAAGAACAAACAGAAGAGGAGTAGTGTGGGTAGGCCAAAGGACTAGGCTTCAAAATATGGGAGCAGTCTCGATGGGGGGCCCAGCGGCGCCGGCCAGAAAGCAATCTTCGCCGGTCGTTTTGGGTGGGTCTTGGATGAATGCCACGTGTTCTACTCTGTTCATATGACATTTTCCACATGTTTATTTTTTGTGACTTTTCATTTTTACGTGTATTGCATGTGTAAACTTTTGGGCTTCCAAAAAGTTTAAAAGAAAAGTCATTAAAAATAATATGTGGCTGATAGGATTCGAACACATGGGCTACGTCACAGCAGTCCAAGGCTTTACCAATGAGCTACAAGTGCTTTCTTGTTATTTTTCAAACAAAACAATACTTAAAGTATCCCAGGCTTGCAACTCCATTAAGTATATTAACTATAAGAAAATTTTGTACATTAAAACAGAGTCGTTACATTCTACCCTCCATATAAAAATTTCATCCTCGAAATTTACAATTATTTAAGGACTAATTTACAAACAAGTAATGGTATCTTGCACGCATGTCGTCTTCTCTTTCCCACGTTGATTCTCCTAGTGAATCTTTTCTCCACATCACTCGGACTAAGTTTACTTCCTTGTTCCTAAGTGATTTTACTTTTATGTCCAGGATTTCAACGGTCTGCTGCTCACAAGATAAGTATGTCTGTACAGTGAGCTCGGAGTGATCGAGGATGTGGCTGGGGTCGCTCACATATCTTCGAAGATGGGATATGTAGAATACGTTGTGCACTCCTTCCAATGAGGGTGGAAGTGCCAAACGATATGTCACTTCTCCGACTCGTTCGAGTATGTCGAATGGTCCAATGTACCTCAGATTGAGCTTACCCCTCTTTCCAAAGCGAATCACTCCATGGTTTGGAGAAATCTTTAAGAACACATGATCTCCCGGTTGGAACTCCAAGTGTCGGCATTTTGCATCAGTCCAGTGCTTCCATCGGTCTTGAGCTATGCGCATTCTTTCCCTGATCGTGCGAACTACATCCACAGTCGCCACGATCATCTCAGGTCCAAGGAGTTTCCTATCTCCGATGTCATCCCAACTTAATGGTGAACGACACATCCTTCCATAGAGATGCAAACGGTGCCATTCCGAGACTCGCTTGGTAGTTGTTCTTGTATGAAAACTCCACAAGATGTAGGTGATCTTCCCACGATCCTCCGAAGTCTAACATACATGCTCTTAGCATATCTTCAAGAATCTAAATGGTTCTCTCAGACTGATCATCTGTTTATGGATGATAATCTGTGCTGAAGTTCAGACTCGTTCCCAAGCTAGCTTGCAGACTCTGCCAAAACTGCAATCGGAATCTGGTGTCATGATCGGAGATAATGCAAACCAGTGCTCCATGTAATCTCACGATCTCCTATATGAGTTCATAGGTATCAGAAATAGTACACTATGAAGAGTTAAATCTTACTTAGATTAAGTCTTTCATGTACTTCTTTGCTAGTGTCTCGGTAGATTGGCCAACTCGAAATGGGATGAAGTGAGCCGATTTTGTGAGTCGGTCCACAATAACCAATACTGCATCGTTACCTTTCATGCTGCGAGGAAGTGCAGTCACGAAGTCCATGGTGATGTGTTGCCACTTCCATTCTGGAATAGGTAACGGTTGAAGCAAACCAGTAGTCCTGTGATGTTCAGTTTTTACTTGCTGACACACCAAGCATTTGGCTACGCTTCTGGCTACTTCACGCTTCATTCTATGCCACCGGTAATGTTGACACAGATCTTTGTATATCTTTGTACCACCAGGGTGTACTGAGTATGGAGAGCTGTGAGCTTCTTTCATCAACTCTTCCCGAACAGGACCTTGTGGTACACACAATCTGTTTCCGTATCTCAAAGATCCGTCTTCATGGATGATGAAGTCTGTTCTAAGTCTACTTTCTACTTGTTCTTTGATCTTTTGCAACTTGGCATCACTTGCTTAAGCTGCTTTGATCTGATTGACGATAGTAGATTGAACTTGTAAGTTCATCAACTTTGAAGTATTACCTGGCATAACCACTTCAATCTCCATCTTGTGCAAATCTTATTGTAGCTTCCACTGTGCGGTGAGATCGTTGATATCGGCTGGCGACTAAGTGCATCAGGAACTACATTCACATTCCCTGGATGATATTGTAGGTTGATGTCAAAGTCCGCCATAAGTTCTAGCCATTTTCTCTGCCGCATATTCAGCTCTTTCTGAGTAAACACATACTTCAGACTTTTGTGGTCTGTGTATATATCTACCCATTCTCCAAGAAGATAATGACGCCAAATATTCAGTGCAAATATAACTGCTGCCAACTCTAAGTCATGCGTTGGATAATTGCGCTCATGAATCTTCAACTATCTTGATGCATAAGCTATAACTTTTCCATACTAGTGTAGAACACATCCTAATCCCTTACCGGATATCGCAATTCACAACAAAACCTCTTGATTGGTCCGGTATTACGAGAATAGGCGCTGATGTCAATCTTGACTTGAGTTCTACAAAAGCTTGTTCGCATGCTTCTAACTACATGAATGCTTCATCTTTACGTGTGAGCTTGGTCAGGGGTGTTGCAATCTTCGAAAAGCCTTCTATAAATCTTCGATAATATCCCGCTAATCCCAAGAAATATCGAATGTCCTTCACTGTCTTTGGTGTTGGTCATTCGCTTACTGTTGATACTTTAGCTGGATCCACAGAGATTCCTTCGCCTGAAACTATATGCCCGAGAAATCCGACTTGATTTAGCCAAAACTCGCACTTGCTGTACTAGGCATAGAGTTGATGCTGTCGCAAAGTCTCCAAGACAATTCGTAAATTTTCAGCGTGCTTTTTCCGATTCTTCGATTATACCAAGATGTCGTCGATGAAAATGACAACGAACCTGTCTAGGTACTATCGGAAAACTTAGTTCATCAGATTCATGAATATGGCTGGTGCGTTGGTCACTCCAAATGGCATCATGAGAAACGCATAATGACCATAGTGAGTCCTGAATGCCGTCTTCGGAATATCGGACTCTTTGACCTTCACCTGATGATAACCCGAACGAAGATCTAATTTTGAGAAAACGAAAGACCCACTTAACTGATAGAATAAATCATCGATTCGCGGTAGTGGATACTTGTTCTTTATTGTGATTTCGTTCAGAGCTCAGAAGTCAATGCACATTCTGTATGAACCTTCCTTCTTCTTCATAAGTAAAACTGGAGATCCCCAACTTGAAGTACTGGAACGAATCCATCCTTTCATCAGAAGTTTGTCCAGCTGAGTACGGATCTCCTTCAATCCTTCTGGACTTAAGCGATATGGTGCTTTGATCACCGGTTGCGCACCGGTACTAAGTCAATACTAAATTCAAGGGTTCGATTGGGAGGCAAACCTGAGATGTCTTCAGGAAATACATCTTCGAACTCTCGAACTACCTCTGGCTTGTCTTCTTCAGCTTGTGTTGTTGCAATCACTGCCTTCCTTGGCTTAGCTTTGTAAATGCTAGGCTCCAGTGTACGGTCTCCACTCTTGAAATAAAAGACCGGATGGTCTGGAATCTCGAACACTACCCTCCTTTGACGACAGTCGATGGTAGCGTAGAAAGCTCCTAGCCAGTTCATATCCAAGACTACGTCGAAGTTCAGTATGTCCAGCATCTTGAAGTCAGTATAAAATTCTCTGCTGCAGAAGACCACTGGACACAGGTCGTATCCCAAAGTTTCCTTTAGAACGTCGTTCCCTGAACTGACATTCCAGCTGGATACGAGCGGTTTAACTGGAATCGTATGAGTTCGGACGAACCGTTGCGACATAAAGCAATGTGATGCTCCAGTATCGAAAAGTGCTAATGCAGGTAGGGAGTCTACTAAGATTGTACTTAAGTTGTGTGGAATATGTTTAATTATAGGAAAAGATACTTTGATATGTATAAAGATGGCTGAGAAGCCGGTGAAAGAAAGAAAGTTTGAAAGAAAGGGAGTTACCAGTGATGACTTGGCCAGTAGGTTCAGCTTCTTCCACGGTCATTGTGAAAGCCTGTCGCCTAGGTACATTCCTCCTTGATGGAGGCGCATTCCTCTGTCCGTTCCTCTGTCCTTGAGGTAGGTTCCTTTGTGCATGATGGAAATGATGAGGAGGAGGTGCAGTAGGTCCACGAGGAGGTGGAGCTGGGAGAGCAAGTCGAGGAGCAGGTGCCTGGATAGCTGGCTACTATGGATATGTGATTTCTAGTCTGGGTGCAGGGTTTGGATTGAGTCTACGAAGAAAAGATCCAATATCGTATGTGGATGAACCACAGACTAAGCATAGGCGATTAGCACGCCTGCAATCCTTCACCAGGTGTCCATTTCTTTTGCAATAGAAGCAGAAATCTGGACTGGGCCGGTTAAAAGTTACTCCCGGTCTCCTGGGTACAAACGGTGGCTTGGAAGAGGCTCCTCCTGCTATCTGAGTAGCAGGGCGCTTCATACCGGTAGATTGAGGTCTGCCCTTTTCTTCACCACTGCCTCATATTTTCGGGCAGCCTTTAAAGCTAAATCATAGGTTGGGAAATCCTTTGTGGCTAGAGCAGCTTGGATCTCCTGGTCCAACCCTTGCTGAAATCGTCGTGCTCTGATCTCAGCAGTCGGTATGAGATGTGATGCGAACCTGTTATGGTCTCGTGTTAGCTGTGTAGTATGTGATATAAGGGAATTGAATATTTGAGACGTATCTTACCTGCTCAGCATGGTGAATTCAGCGTCATACTCATCCACAGATTTGGTCCACATCGAACCTTGTTGCAGGTGGATAAATTGCTGCTCCATGTAAAATCGGGCAGTCTCGGAAAAATATTTCGCGTCGAACATCTCGCGAAAAATCCTCCATCCAATCGGCCGGGCAAGACGGATTTCTTCCGCCTTCCACCATACCCTGGCATTGTCAGATAGTTGCAGCTTTGCAACTCTTACCCAAGCGATCTCTGGAACTTGTGCTGCTTCCAAGTCGTCTACGATCGACTGAGCCCATTCCTCTTCTTCCAAAGGGCTCTCTTTCCCTAAGATTTTTTTAGGGTGCAATACCCGGAATTGCTTCACTCCAGGTGCTTCAGCTTCTTGGCGGTTCAGGAGTATAGCAGTCTGCTGCTGCTGTCCCTCCAAGAGGCTCTTAATTACCACAAGCAATACCGTCTGTTCGTTGATAGGTGATGCTACGGTAGGTGCAAGTGGTAGAGGTGGTGGTGTAGTGTTGCCGTTGACGTTCGTGCTCGTATTGTTTGGTGAATCCATAACCTTGAAAGAAAAAATAGAGTTAGGATAGATTCAAGAAATATGAAATGTAAAGAACGTTTAGTTACTGATTCTTATAATTCTTGTGATATATTTCTTAGGTTTCCATGCAGAACAGACCCTGCATAGTATGACTTCATGCAGAATTGACCTGCATGGTTATGTAGGTTTCCACGCAGAACTGACCTGCATGGGCCACCAACAAAACCTGTCACGCCCCGCTTCCCAGTGTACGGATAAGGAGACGTGGCAGGGACGCGACGTATTTACTCAGAAGTAAACACGTTAAGCGTAAATAAGTAATATAATAAATGTACACAAGAAATGACAAGAGATATAAATAAACAGCAACTTTTTATTGATTAAACATTCTTTACATACAACTGGAAAGTAAATACAATGCTGGAAAGCGATGCCTAAACAATGGCATATGAACTGAAAATAAAAGTATGTACAAGTAAAACTAGAGCTCGGGATCCTCAATAAACTACTCTAAATCGTCCTAGCTGGGCTCGATCTCCTGAGAGTCAGGTCCTCCTGACAACGTTCCAAAGAAAGAAGAAATAGGAATTTCGTCAGCGAATAATCGTTCGGTAAGTCCCAAAAGAGATAGATCAAGTAAAAAGGAATAGATCTGGTAATTTTTCTGTTTTTGTGATACTAACGTAGTTGTTTGTAGCTTAGTACAAAATATATCAGTGTATATGAGAGGAGTGCAACTTTCTCCGTGGACTAGGGCATATGGAGTACAAGCCCCCGTCAAAACCCATGGGACAACGGCAAAGGATATTCAGGTTAGGTGTATTATAGTGACCGTCTCATTCCACTTCTAATACATTCCATACCAATCTACCCCTTAAAAACCCCATAATGCATATTGTGTTGTTTTATAGATGTATGACTTGCCGAGACCATGGTATAAATTGTTCATGTAAACGGATAAGAATATAAACGAATAGTCATATAGTCAAGTCAATATATATCCATGGTTCGGTTCGGTCGAGTCATGTTGATATTTGATAGTATTCTGGTATTCATGTTCAAGTTCAAGTTCAAGTTCAAGTATATATGGATTCATATTGTGTTGGAGTTATATTTGAATTGTATTCATGTATGGATTGTATTCAAATTAGACCGAGACTCTGACTGAGTCAGACACTTAAACAGAATTTGATTCCTGAATTAAGTTTTGGAGTTATCGGTAATTGCTGCACATAGACGGCAGGATTTGTGACTTTTTCCAAGCCAATTACCATTGATAATCCCGTTTTAATTTTTTACCTTAAATAGGCAAGCACCCACTTTCTCCGGCTCCCTGAGACTCAAGAGAATTGGTCCCGCTTAAACCTATATTTATTAGGGTCCTTATTGTAAATTAATATAACTTGAGGGAGTTTTATGAAAAATATTTTTATTATAATTTCAAAATAATGCTCAAGTATTTATTTATCGTATTTATGGTTTTCATGAATGTAAATTTTAAAAGTGAGGTATTCTAGTGAATAAATACCTAGCATGAATAATATATGATATTTTTGTGTAAATTTGACCTGTATGGATTCTTGATGGTATTTTCATGAAACTTATGATTCTTTTGTTTTGTTTGGAAAAACATGGAATTTATTATATATTTAAAATAGATGATTTGATAATATTTATATATAATTATTAAAAATAAAATTTATTTATTAAATAGAAAATCGCGTTTTTCTTAAAAAATGCATTAAAAATTCCATCGAGATTGGATGCTCCGTGAGGAGGTCTGCATCTCACTCTACTAGTCCCGAGAATGTGCGATAACCCGCACCATCCTGATCGGGTTCCCCAAAATGGGTTGTATAGGCCTAATCGCAAGGAATGTAAATAACACAATTCAAAGAATACGGATTTTAATAGTTTATGGTATTTTAATGTAAAAGTCGTATTTGTCCCATAAGTATTGTTAAAAGAAAATCGTGCTATGTCATGATACGTGTTTGTGAGAGGTAGGTCATTACCTCGTGAGATTTTCTAAAGGTAATATGAGCAAAAATGATAAAAGATATCATATGTAACTTTATGGTATTTAAACGTAAAAGCTTAATAAAAATGGTTTTACATGGAGTTTTGAAATGAAACTTATTTCTAGATATTAGTTAATGTTTAACAAGCAAGATGTAATGATGTGGTTAAGTGGTTTTTAAGAAAAATTAAAATTTTAAAGAGAATAGAATTAAGAGTCGGTATAACTTCACTTGCCGACGTGATTTGAAAAGAGATAGTTTTGAGATGTGAAAAGAGGAGAAGATAGGAGATTTACTAGATAAAATGAGAGAGGGGAGGTTGAGGAAGGATTTGAAAGTTTCGTAGAGTCGCGGAGTCGCCGGAATCGTCTCGAATCGTCGTCGGAACTTGATCTTGGGCTAACTCCACTTGTACTCTTCTTTGACGTGAAAACTTTTGAGGATTTTGAATAATAGATTTCAGAATGAAGAGGGCTAAGGTATGGGGTTGTATTTATAGGTTAGAATTAGGGTTTTGCGAATTAAAAATAGAATTAAAATGCATTAAGATTTGGATTAAAAACTTATTTTTAATTCTCTGTTTAATTGCAGTAAAAACAAATAGAAGAGAAGTAGTGGGGGTAGGCCAAAGGACTAGGATTCAAAATATGGGAGCAGTCCCGACGGGGGCCCAGCGGCGCCGGCCAGAAAACAATCTTCGCCGGTCGTTTTGGGGGTGTGGGGTCTTGGATGAATGCCACCTGTTCTACTCTGTTCATATAACATTTTTCAAAATATTTAAAAGAAAAATCATTAAAAATAATATATGGCTGATGAGATTCGAACACATGGGCTACGTCACAGCAGTGCAAGGATTTACCAATGAGCTACAAGTGCTTTCTTGTTGTTTTTCAAAAAAAATAATACTTAAAGTATACTCAAGCTTTCAAATACTCCATTCAGTACATTAGCTTTAAGAAAATTTTGTACATTAAAACAGAGTCGTTACACATGTCCTCCCTTATTTAGGAATCATTCCGAAACCGATCTTCGTCCTCGATAAGCCTCTGCTCGGCCGCCTTAAGCTCGATACGAAGACCCTTAACCTCAGTGGCGGCACGATCCTGATCATCTCGGAGAATGGAAGACAGGTTCCCCCAGTCTGTCGATAATTGCTCATACTAGTTAAGCAGATTATTGTGCTGCACCATAACGCTAACGTTGTGATCATAAAAATCACGTTCCCCCATGAGCTGCTCAGCCAAGTTTTTTACTTCACCGATCGCGTTTGAGAGGGGTTCGGGTGCCGTCAGGCGGATAACCCTATTTAGTACCTCCTCTAAGAAAGAACGGATAAATTCCTGATCGGCCCGGCTAGAGCGTCTAGAATCTCTCGTAGGTTGGTGCGTATTTTCCCCGGGTCCGATATGGTAGGAGCGACGCCAGAACTAGAAGGCTCACCAGGGGCTGAAGAAGAAGTAACTTTGGTAAAGGGGGTAAGAGCTGGCTGGGGAACGACAAGATTCGGCGTGGTTGTCGTTTGAACATTAGTTTCTTGAAAACACTGAAGGCATGAGTCTCTAGGAGGGTAAAAAATAAAAGAAGTGACATGAACAATATCACATTTTACCTAACAGTCGAGGAGAGGCGATACCTGATCATCGACTATGTTAATGATAGCCGGCGAAGATGAGCGAAGAGCAGGAGCGGTAGCCTCCGTCTTGAGCACATGCAAAAAAGGGATATATTGTTAATACAGCATCAAATGCAAATAAAAAGAAATGGCAGTGGGGTCAGAATTTATATACCTAGTGTTCTACGTTGTGGCCAACAGGAGCCGACAAACTCACGGGTGGGGGAACTCCAACGCCTTGATCAGCAACTTCTTGCTTAGTTTCAGGAAGGGGGCTGCAGAAACTTCACCTTCGACACCTGCGACATCAGTCGAGGGGGTGACGAGTTATCATCAGCCGAGGGTTCTTCTATACTAACATGCCTTGGTCGGCGGTGCAGTGGCTTCTCCTTAGGAGTAACTTCTTCTACTTCTCCTGCGCCGATTTCCCTTTCGGTGCCCACCTCGCAATCCTATGGCAAGGGTGGCAGACAAGCCACGTGTTGTTGAGATGAGGAAGGGGGGAAACCTGGATGGCAGGGACGACCTGGGCACACGTGCGTTTTTTGGAGGCTTGCCTCGGCTTCGAGGGTCCGGCAGCCTTTTCCTTGCCTTTTCGGCTAGAGGAAGCTAAGGGGTTGCGCCTGAAGTAACAAAAGCGGCTGAAGCACGAGTGGTCTGCACTATGGCAGAAGATCGGGGTTGGTCAATTGACCTTGAAACCTCCTCTTCATCGGAGTTTCGATAAAGAAATATGTTAGGAAGCTGGGGCACGTGAGATATGACCTGGTCGTAGGATCGAGGGAAGAAACGAACCCAGAACGTCGACCACCAGAAGGTAAAGGCTGTGAGGAGAACCACGTATGAGGCCGAAGAAGGTCTGTAATTAATACAGTGATCCACAGTTCTCAGTTGGGTGTACAAGAACTCGGAGATTCCCCTCGCAAGACAAGGTCGGGAAAGATGGGGTCTCGACGGCTAAAGGTAACCGAGTAAATGATGGGAATATGGATTCCCTGAGCCATGCCAAATTGCTGAGCGACCATATGGTGATGATAAGCCTCGACCCCATTTGTTTTCTAGTCTAGAGTCACACTAAGTAAGAGATCCATTGGGACAAGGATACTCTTGTAAGAACCCCGAAGGCCAAGGGGGTAGTTTTCGACCATGTCGGTATAAAGGGGGATGTCTTGCTCCTCATCTCAAAAGAATTTGAGAAAATATTAGGAAAAAGAGAGCGGTTTGTGCTGAACTACTTGTTGCCAAAAGGGGAGTTTCGGGGTTATAGCCTCCGGCACATTACGGAACTCCAGGAAATATATCAGTAGCCATAGTTGAAGGATCCAAAGAGGACCAGGTTGGTTATGGATTTGGTGTAGACCTCCTTTAGCCCAAAGGTTGAGGCAGCGGACAGATTCGAAAGAAGAATCTTGCCAAAGGGAAGGGTGTTTCCTTCCGCCAGAACGATAGCCATAGGAAGGTACTGGGGGCCAGTTTTTTGGCGGCAGTCATGATGATGTTCTGACTCAAACAACAAAAAGGCTATGTGCTTGTCTTTAGAATCATCGCCTCGATTGCTTATACTTGCTTTAAAAACCCCGAAAGAGCCTTTTGTTGGTGTTACTATCGAGGTTCGGTTCTCATAGTTTGTTGAGGGAGTGGGTCGAAGCAATTTTGGATGTTGACTTCAAAGAGAAACTGCATGTCAAGAAGAGAGGGAGTGGCTGGAGCGAAGCGAAAGTGAAAGCTGTTTGAAGTCGATGACCAGAAAAGAAGAGCTGCCAACAGTAGATCAAAGTTGAGAGGAAAAGGTCCCAAGGCAGGGGCTAAGAGTGAAGAAATGCCCTGATTTTCCCACCGAGCATGGTACTTTAGGTATATCCTTTAATACCAACTGTCCCATCCCTTCGAGAAATTCTCGGGCCATATCTCAAAGAGATTTTCAAGACAAGGGCCAAAGGGTTCTAGAGCTGGAGAGTAGGTCAAGACTACACGACCAAAAATACCAATTTCATCTGGTCACCTGGGGAAGAAGTTGGACCACAAAGCCGGCGATGCTTCGGTGGTGTATTGAGGGTCCATAGACGCATATCCCGGAGCGTCGAAGGATTGAAAGCCATCTTCCCAGTCAAAAGTAGGAAGGGGACATACCGCTCTATGCGAACAATGTCTGGCTGCCGCAGAAATTCATGGAGATATGGGACCGGAGCCATGGGGTTCTCACAGAAGATTTCTTCTTCTAGGGGGAGCTTCTCGGATGAGAGGTTCATGAGCGTGATCAAAGGAGGGATCGAAGCTTTGGGAGCGATCAGAAATACCCAGCAAGTCAGAGAAGACAACGAAAAGGGAAGCAGAGGCCTTAGAGAAAAGGGGAAGATTTGCAGGGGACGAAGAAGAAAACTCTTCTCAGATTTGATCCAGGGTTTAAAAAGATCAGCGACCGGCTGATGAGTGACCCGTGTCCCGATCGAATGGTGGAAACAGAATATGACAATCAAAATTCCTGCTATAATTTGAATTTGTTTTATCCAATGAAAAGAATGAAGAGATACGCCGGCTGACGCCAATGATTTGATCATGGAAGAGACGGCATGTCAATCGCATTAAATTCAGAGGCCGCTGAAGTGGTTCACGTGTGCTCAGCCTTGAAGCACTTCACGTATGCTCAGCCTTAAAGCGCTTCGGCAAAGAACACGTGAAGAGGCAGATGTTTACACAAAAAGCGGCGTTCGGTTAAACGAACCAAATAAGGCAGGATGGAAAAATAATAGTGCGGCCCAAATCATTTGAGGCCGAATCAGTTACTTAAGGAACCGGATCATATGATCAAGGGAGATACGAAGGATCAGAATGAAGTCTTGGGAGAGATTTACAGTCAATCAGAAGTCGGTAGTTACGAAACTTAAGCATCAAGCAAGAGTGTAATTGATGCTCGAATCAAGGAAAATTAGGGTTTTGACCTATTTCCCAGTAGATCGTAATCTTATAAAAGCAAGAGTTGAAAACGAATAAGGCATCTATCTCTCAATCAATCAATAAATTATCAACTATCCTAGTTCTTGGGCTTCTCAGCCACCCTATCGTAGTTAATGTAAAAAATCCTCAGTGATCAACGCATCTCCATCGAGGCCCTATCGAGACTTGAGACGACCAGCCCTTCTCGATCAGGTATGCCTCACGTTCCTCTATATATACAGAAAGCGAAGCAATAAAATGAAGGAACGCCCCTCGGCCCTCCTTTCGGCGCGCCAACACCCATATAGCACTGATTGAGGTATGGCCGAGGGCGCCGATGGTCGGATCGGGGCTATTATCAAGCCTAAAAGAGGTTCAGACATCCATCCCTGCTCTCATAACATGGTAATAGAACCGATCTCGGCCTCCGACCGTATCAAGCTTAGTGGTCACAACACAGGAGATTTAGACGTTCATTCATGCCCTTGCGTTGTGATTCTAGGATTGGTCTTGGTCTAAGCGAGGTGAGGCGATCGGCCCTCCGCTCGGTCTGGTAATAATCGACCGAGCAATTTAGATGTCCATTCCTGCACTCGGGTATTTAAAGCAGGTCGAGTGGTGTGGCCGATGCAATATGATTCGGCTTGAGGCTCGCGGTGTAAGAGATTTAGATGTCCATCCCTTCTCTTGCACTCGGTCTTGAAGACGAGGGCATGATCTAAGGGTTTAAGAGTATATTATTATCGTCAAATCACATGTAACTGCAACCCTAATTTTTATCAATAATATAATGATTGGATGACTGTTATCTTTGTTGTGTCATGTATAAATTTTGTTTATGCAACCAAGAGGTCTATTTCTATTTATTCAAGGAAGAATGTTCTCCCTTTCCTCTAACGACGGCCTATCCGTTGAGAGAGACAGTGTCGTGCTAATTGTTTTTGTCTTTAGTGCGGATCCAATTTTAAAGCGAACATGCATTATGTGCTTGGGAATTTTCAACATTGTATATAAAGTTGGTCTCTTTATTTAGCCTCAATACTTGCTAGCTTTATTAGGTAACCTTTGAGCATGGGCACAAATGTTGGATATAGGAGCTCTGAAGGCAATTATTGTAATTGTACATGGACATATATGGATAGAACAATCTTGCTTGAGATGATAGTATGCTATCTGGTTTGACTTTATCGTTCATGTGTATATGTTTTCCTTGTTATTACGTATCGTTAATACATGGCGATAAAGACCATAGGATCTTTGCTGGATTACCAGGATTATGATGGGATCATAATAGTGGGTCCTAGATAGTTCATAAGCACATCCTTAAATGTTTCTGGTCGTGAGAGTATCAAGGCTGGGCATCGGTACTCCAGAATAGACTAATGTATACATTTCTTGGCACGGTTGGAGGGCGATAGATGGTCCAACAGTTATTGGTGTTTGACACCGAAGATTGTATACAGGTACTCAATGGAGAATGAGTTTCACTATATGGACACACCAAGAACTCCTAGATGATATTATACCTATTATCAGATAACAGTTCTCTGGTGACATAAGTACGGCAGTCTTTTGACCTGAAATCGTTATAGTATCTTATGTGTGTTCCCATTGTATTTTGATTACTATCCTACCATGGCTTTAAAAAGCAGTGAAAACAGGTTTTAATTGGGTACAGTCCCGAAGCACATAGAGGCAGTGAGCGGTCGAAACGGTTTATCTCTCCCGGTATAGGGAATTGATATCGCGCTGTTCTTGATTGACTATAACCATAAGTCCTTTGTGAAGGCGGCTGAGATAAACTAATAAGTGTTATCAGTTATATCTCATGTAGTTATGAGTTTGATATCAGAACGACTTATTGGGTTATTAGGGGTCCGACAGAATCCACCCTCAGACCCGGTATGCGACACTCTTAGATGAAGAGACCGGACTGTACGGTGACTGTCACTGATAGACTCTGATTAATACTAGAATATATATATATATATATTAAATCAACGCTTAATTTAATAATCCAGCTTAAAAAAAACCCGGCTAGTATTATAAAACATCTGATTAATGTATATGTATCATATACACGTATTTAATCGAAATCTCATATGTATCATCATACGCACACAACATTGTTTCCACTGATCGGAGAAATCCTCTGTGTGGGACTCTAAAGAACCAATCAATACGCAGACAGTAGGTTAGAATCATATCCGATTGAATCTGAATACTTTCAAATCAATCCCCTCACGGGTTAACCCACAAGCACGTCAGCGATACTAGATGCACGTAATGGCTACTCTGGTATTGATCGAAAGAAAGATCGACAAGCAAGCTCAATCGTACGTCTATTTCTCTCTCGTTTTCTATTTGTATGTGATACAAATATGTGTATATGTATACGATACATATATTTTGTGTATATGATACACATACTAGAATATTAATGTATTTGTTACATTAAGTATTCTAGAAGGAAACACCACATTTCTTATTATGAATAAAAAGAAATGACTCATTTCTTTTTATTATTAAGAAATGATAAGGTTGTAGAAAGGTATGTCTGTTAGTTATATGTATGCCCTAGAGACCATTACCGTACATACGATGTATATTGTAATGGATGCTTGTACATATATAGGGAGGACTTTCTTGCTCGATATGATAGTATGCTATCTGGTTGTACTTTATCTTAACATGTACTCTGATTGTCTCTATATTACATGTTGATAAAGCCCTTAGGATATGTACTCGACTACTGGGACTATGATGAGATCATACTAGTGGGGACACGGTAGTCGATGAGTACATCCTATAACTGTTCCTAGTCGAGGGTGTATCGAGACAGGGCATCGATACACCAGAGTAGACTAGCGTATACGCATCTTGACCCATATGATGGGCGATGGATGATCTCATATCCATCGGTGTTTGACATCAAGGATGGTGTACGGGTGCTCAGTAAAGACTGGGTACACTGGACGGACTCGCCGAGAACTCCCAGATGGTATTATACCTCACGTCAGATGGCAGTTCTCTGGTGACACTGGTACGGAGTAGTTTGTTGACCCGAGATCGTCATAGAGTCTTGTGTGATTCCCACTGTGCTTTGATTTCCATCATACCACGTCCAAGAGGGCGTGCAAAAAGGTGGCTTTTGGGTACAGTCCCGAATCACATGGAGGCAATGAGCGATAGGAGAGGATTCGTCTCTCCCGGTATAGGGAGTTGATATTGTGCTGTGTTCGATTGGCTATAACTGGAAATCCCTGGCCATGGTTGCTGAAATTTACTGGTAAGTGTTATCAGTAGTTTCTCGAACTGTTATAGACCTCATATCGACACGACTTATCAAGCTACTGGGGTCTGACGTTTACCACCCCTAGGCGAGATATGCGACATATCAGACGACGAGACCGGACTGTACAGGAGTGTTACTGATTGGATTCACAGGAGAATGTACAGGCTTGCTTGTTGATCTTCTGAGCGCTCAATACCTGGGTGGCTGTTACGTTTAGCTGACCGCTTGCAGCTTGTGGGTGTTTGATATGATCATCACCTACTGCCGGCGTATTGACGATTCTTTAGAGTCTTACACAGAGGTTTCTTGGCTCAGGCAAAACGGAGTAGGAGCACATATGTGATATGTGCGGGACCGAGGATAATGCGGTATGTGATACCGTATTGGATTCTCGCAATATGAGATATCGGTCGGGTATATGTGATATAACCGGGTCATCGTATTAGTCGGTTATATGCGATATAGCCGGATTGTCGGATCAAGTGTTGATTCGATAATTTAATGTATAATAATATATATGATATATTAAATTACATTAACAAATATTAGCTCACTAAAAGATTCTTTTTCTCACTCGGGTAATACATTGATATATATGCGATATATGTTAAATGTATTATTTTATTTTGTTACAATAAATATTATATATGTGATATATAATATTGTAACATGATGTGGTTATTAATGCAACATGTTTAGTGGAGATTAAACGAGGTTAGGGTTTTATTTGGGTTAATCTCTTCTAGAAGTTTCTAGAAGCTTTCATTTTTTGTTTTGGAAAAGATATTTTGCAAGATATTTCTTTAACTCAACCCAAACCCTAACCCTAGTTAATTCTCTACAATGGTTACTTGAACCATGGTTACATTTCTAACCTTATCATAACTATCATTATTCATCACAAAAGGATTCTAATATTATTCATCATCTTTTTCCTCCTTCTTTTCATGGAAAAAGCTTTCTAGTTTTTTTTCCAAGTGATGAAAATGAGTGAGAATAAGAAAATAAAAGAGAGCAAAAATCCTACTTCATCATTCTCATCTATCCTTGCCCTTTAGATGAGAGTGTTCACTTCATTTGGTGAGTGTTAGCTTGTGTTAATGAAACTTCAAGGTAGATCTTCTATGTTATCGAAGATCGGAAGTAAGACTGCATCTTACTCTTCGTGGAGCCTCTCGAGAGTCCGGAACACGATGATCGCAGCGAAGGGACTTCAACACGGAGCTTAAGAAGTGAAGGACCGGATCTACAAAGGTTGTAATCCCTCTCACTTATTGTTAAAGTGTTTAACATGTTAGTTTTCCCATAAACTCTAGTTTAAAGATCCGACTTTGGGTTGTTCGGCACGGCTAAATTTTAAATCGGGCATGGTTGATTCCTCGTAGACCCTTGTGCGTATGCCTAGCAACCCTACAATGTCTTCATTTTTAGTTGTTAAAAAGACTATTTTAAGATGAAGCATTCTCTCTCCTCCTCATTCCTTCATGCTCATTCTCTTTCTCTTTTTCAAGAGAGAAAAGAAAGAGAAAAATAGAGAATGTTCTTGCTGCATCTTTTCCTCTCATTCTTTAGCAAATTATGAAAGCAAGTTACTTCACAAAATATGTTATTTTGATGAAGTTGAATCTTGGGCTAGGGTCTTCTTGAAAGTGGATCATCTTCGGCAAGGAAGACCACTTGCAAGATCGATCCATACGACGCAGAGTTTAACTTGGGTCTTCCACTAAACGAGTGGACATACTACAAAGGTTATAGCCCTCTAAACCCAATTTATTGCTTATAGTCTTTGACAACTATTTGTATTTGGATGATTTTGGGTGTTGTATTTAGTGCAATGTTCTTGAAATTTTTTGTTCATTATTCCGCCGCGGTCTGCAAGTGTGCCAACCCTAGCACCAATTACTAACATGTTATCAGAGCCGATTCAACTACTAGTAGTTGTTTTTGCGGCCGATGATTTCAAATACCTAATTTTTTGAAAACTGGTTTTGAAAATGCATTAAAAAAAACCTCTCATTTTTTACATGAACCCTAGCCCCTTGGGTTTTTGGTTCGAACTAAGAGTGCTCGGGGGTGTCCCCGAGGGCCAGGGTGCCCTCCTACCCAAAGCCACCATTTGGTGACCTTGGGAAGTGGGGCCAACCCGAGAGCACCCTTTAGGGTGCTCTCGGGTTGAGCTTCCCAATCCGAAACCACCAAGTGGTGGCCTCAGGTTGGGGGCCCACCTATGCCCCCTACGGACCCCATGGTTCATGCCTGAGGTTTCCGTCGGGGTCTCGGGCACTTTCCGGGTCTTTCTAGATTCGAAAATATGGAAAACGAGGGATTTTTGGACTACCGGGGTGAACTTGAAATTCGGCTTTTGGAATTTCAAGTTTGCAACCTCGTGGATTATGAAATAGTTTGGCCGCGGCTTCATATTAACTTGATTAAAGTGTTTGATCAATTTGGTTTGATTGCATATAAGGATATGTGTTGGTAAATGTCGCCTAATTGATGGTTGATCAATTAGACGAGGTTGCATATTAGTGAATGTATTGTTGGTGTGTATGGATTGGTCCGGATTGTCACGATGAATAGCCCCTCGTCTGATTGTGAATGTATACAAGTGTTGTATGTAATTCATTATTCTGTGGATTGCCAAATATATTATTCTTTTATGCGACCGCGGTCGGGTTGAGGTCGGCTAGTCCGATTGTATGTATATGATACAGGTTGCCCCGCGGAGTAGTGCTCAAGCCGCCGAATTGTAGAATGCGCTAGATGGCCATCTTAAGGATTTAAGACCGGGCCGTCTTGTTCTAGGATTAGCGGATGGCTCGCCGCGCTTGTAAGAGGCTTGGTTTGGCTATGTACGGGCTATTCACGCGACTGTGGAATGTCGAGTTTCATTTGCGGCTCAAACGAAACGCGGGATTTCTAGGATATCTGGCTATTCCATTTTCTATGATGTTTACCGCATGCCTGTAATGTGATTACATCCCTGTGATGTATATATGCAGATATATATATATATGTATAAGTGTTTCTATAAGTCTTACATTCGCACTAGCCCTGCGTCCACTCTGCCGTAAGTTAACTAACTTTACGTTGAAGACCCGATGCCCCATAGCGAATGCAAATGGCATATCCAAATATTGTATTTTCTTTTTCCTATCATGTTTTTCTGGTGTGGTAGGATACTAGATAATAAGTGTTATTATCGAAATGATGGGACTACATTATTATGATTAATGTAAAGAAAATAAACCCAAATCGATGTTGTAGGAACCAATCAGTTTTTCAAAAACTACTTGTTTTCAAAACTGCCTGGTTCCTTCAAAGATATCAAGTTCATTGGGTTAAAGGTTTTTTTTCAAAACTAACCGTAGCCTTCTGTCATTTCAGATTATTTGAATACTTAGTATTCGTGTTGTGTTTGTTGGCCTTTGTCAAGACGTAGTGTACGGTAGCTAAGTGATGATTTTCCGTCGTATGTGACGCGATTGGTTAGGACAGTCGTAGGACCTTGTTGGATTTTCTCAAAGGTTGTGCAGGTGGATCTAAATCAATCACGAAATGATGGGTTGAACCTGATTAGTGACTTATGATTTGTTGGCCTTTATCAAGGTCATAAGCCGCTAAAGGTAAAAACCATATTAGGAGTTTTGAGTGTTGAAACTTGCAATGTGTTTGCATACATTCTATGTGATAGTTGGATCCTGATTTCCACGTTGAGTAATAGTTATTCTCGGGAGATTTTCACTTCACAATCAACTAACCCATTAGGTGTCTAGAAAGGTGTTTATGAGGTTATTCCTATAAGGAAACGGGGTTATTTAATTAGGTCTGTGCGAAAGCGCGGGGAGCCTCCCTCTAACTACTTACACTGGCCCGGTTGATTGGTTAGCAAACTTATGGGGTGTACATTGTCACGCCCCGCTTCCAGTGTACGGAATCGATGGCGTGGCAAACCCGCAACGTATTTACTAAGAAATAAATACGTTAAGCGTACTTAAGAAATATATAAAATGCACAAGAAATGACAAGAGATATAAAATAAACAGTAACTTTTATTAACATTCATCTTTACAATACAATTTCTTTAAAAGGAAAGATATAAGGATATAAAGCAATGCCTAAACAGTAGCATACAAACTGAAAATAAATATAAGGAGAGCTAGAAGTCCAGCTGGGCAGTGAGCTGGTCCAAGTACTCCTGACTAGACTCGATCTCCTGAGAGTCCGGTCTTCTTAACGAACATTCCAAAGAAAGAAAAGACAAGAATGTCGTCAGCTAACTAGCGCTCGATAAGTCCCACAAGAAAGGATGGAATAGTACAAGTAAATGAAGCCGGTAAGTTATACAGGTATAAGATTATAATTCTAACGTAGTTGTTCGTAGCTTGGTACAGAAGGTATTTGTGTATACGAGAGAAGTCCATCTTACCCCATGGACTATAGTAACATGTAGTACAAGGCCCCGTCAAAACCCATGGGACAACAGCACGAGAGTTCATGTAGGTGTCTTTTAGGTGACCATCTCGTGCCACGTTAATACATTCCGTACCAATCTACCTCGTTATCCCCGCATAATGTATTATATAGGTTATGTTTACAAGACTTGCCGAAACCATGGATACAAGTTGTTTAAGTAGTCAGGTTCAGGATATAATCATGTAGTCATGTCGAGTTATAACCATGGCTCGGTCAAGTCAAGTATTCAGGTTTGATATTGATGTTACAGCACGAGAGTTCATGTAGGTGTCTTTTAGGTGACCATCTCGTGCCACGTTAATACATTCCGTACCAATCTACCTCGTTATCCCCGCATAATGTATTATATAGGTTATGTTTACAAGACTTGCCGAAACCATGGATACAAGTTGTTTAAGTAGTCAGGTTCAGGATATAATCATGTAGTCATGTCGAGTTATAACCATGGCTCGGTCAAGTCAAGTATTCAGGTTTGATATTGATGTTTGAATTCAGGTGTTCAGGTTCATATTCAAGTATTCATGTTAGACTTTGGATTCATGTTTGAATTGGACTCTGATTTGAGTTTGGATTCAGATTTGAGTTAGACTCAGACTGAGTCGGTCACTTATAAACTAATTTAGATCCTGAATTAGGTTCGAGAGTTATCGGTAACTTCTGCACATGGACAGCAGGATTTGTGTCTTTTTCCAAGACAATTACCATTAATAACTCCGTTAAGTTTTCTACCTTAAATAGGCAAGCACTCACTTTCTCCGGCTCTGTGGGGTTCAAGAGAATTGATCCCGCTTAAACCTATATTTACTAAAGTCCTTAAATATTGTTTTAAATAACTCGAGGGGGTTTTATGAAAAATATTTTTAATAAAATTTCAAAATAAATCTCGAGAATTTATTTATATTATTTAGGGTTTTCATGAATGTGAATTTTAAGGATTTGAGGTATTTCAGTGATAATAGCTTAGCTTGGAAAGTTCATGGTATTTTATTGTAAAACTTGTCCTTTGTTGGTATCTTAATGGTATTTTAATGAAACTTGTAATTCTTTCATTTAAAAAACGTAAGTTTATTATATTTTGAAAATATATGGATTTGTAATATTTATATAAATATTAAAAATTAAATTTGTTTAAGTAGAAAAATGCATTTTTCTTAAAAAGATATTTAAAACCTTTCGAGACCGAATACTCCGTGAGGAGCTCTGCATCTCGCTCAACTAGCCAAAGGATGTGCGATAATCCACACCATCCAATAGCGGGTCCCATAAAGAGGGTTGTAGAGACATATTCGCAAAGGAATTTAAAATACAAATTTTTTAAAAACCGGTTTTTATAGTAAATGATATTTTCTTGTAAAGTTGTACACGTAATAAATTTTCCAACAAAATTATATCGTGCTATGGAACCAAGTGTGTACGAGAGAGGTAGGTCGTTACCCCGTGAACTTTTCCAAAAGGTATGTTTAAGCAAAACAATAAAGATGATATATAAAGTTCATGGTATTTAAACAAAAACTTAAATTAAAGTTATTTTACATGATATTCTTAATTAAAATTTGATTCTAAACATTATTATTTAAGGTTACAAGTGATGTAGTGAAGTTAGATTGAACAGAGTATTAGAGGGAAGGAGTTTTCTAGGGTTTTGAAAATAATATCGGTATTAACTCCACTTACCGATATACATTTTGAAATGAAATTTTAAAGAAGAAGAAGAAGAGAGATTGCGAGGGACTTACGAGTTAATAGGCTTAAAGAAAGGTATAAGAAGAGAGGGTTGTCGTCGTGGAATCGCGAAATCGCCGGAATTTTCTTTGATCCTCGCCGGAAGTTGATCGCTTGCTAACTCATCTTTTACTCCACTTGTACTTAAGAAATTTTGAGAGTTTTAGCTAGAATTTTCAAAATGATATTGAGCCAAAGGCTGGGGTGGTATTAATAGTGTAGAATTAGGGTTTTGGAATTAAAATGGTGAATTAAAATGCATTAAAAAGATGATAAACGGTGAAATAAAGGGCCTCTATTTGATTTCAGGGCAATTAAATAGTGCAGGAGAGTTAGGGGTAGGGGAAGAGTCGAGTGTGCAAAGCCCGGGCCATTTGCCACGGTTGAACCGTCGGCGCCGGCCTTTATGGGGTTTTGGCCGGTCGATCTAGGGCAAAGGGTCGTTGGATTTTTGCCACATATATTATCTGGTGTTTACTCCATTTTCCAAATGTTTGATTTTTTTTTTACTTTTCATTTTTGTGTGTATTGCACGTGTAAACTTTTGGGATTCCAAAAAGTTTTTAAAAAATAAATCAGAAAAATAATGTCTGATGGGGATCAAACACAGGGCTACGTCACAGCAGTGCAAGGTTTTACCAGTGAGCTACAAGTGGCTTCTTGCTGTTCTTTAACAAAATTTACCTATAACTCATACTCAATCTTGTCAACTCATTTCTGTACATTAAACTAAAAAAATTCGTACATTAAATTCAGAGTCGTTACATTCTACCCTCCTTATAAAAATTTCATCCTTGAAATTTACGTTTACATAGGGACTAATTTATAAATAAGTAAGGGTATCTTGCACGCATGTCTTCTTCTCGTTCCCATATTGATTCTCCTGGCGAATCTTTTCTCTACATCACTCGGACCAAATTTACTTCCTTGTTCTGCAGTGTCTTCACCTTTTGGTTCAGGATATCAACGGGTTGTTGCTCACAAGTTAGGTCCGTCTGTACAATGAGTTCGAAGTGATTAAGTATGTGGCCGGTATCGCTTACATATCGTCGTAGCTGGGATATGTGGAACACGTTGTGCACTCCTTCCAATGAGGGTGGAAGTGCTAAACGGTATGCCACTTCTCCAACTCGTTCGAGTATGTCGAATGGTCCTATATATTTTGGACTTAGCTTACCTCTCTTGCCAAAGAGGATCACTCCTCGGTTTGGAGAGATCTTTAAGAAAAAATGATCTCCAGGTTATAACTCCAGATGTCGACGTTTTGCATCAGCCTGGTGCTCTATCTGTCTTAAGCTATGAGCGTTCTTTCCCTGATCGTGCGAACTACGTCTACAGTTGCCACGATCAACTCCGGTCCAAGTAGTTCACGATGTCCAATGTCGTCCCAACTTAGTGGTGAACGACATTTCCTTCCGTAGAGTGCTGCGAATGGTGACATTCCAATGCTCGCCTGATAGTTGTTGTTGTATAAAAACTTTACAAGGTGTAGGTGATCTTCCGAAGAAACTCCAAAGTCTAACATACAAGCTCTTAGCATGTCTTCTAGAATCTGAATTATTCGCTTGGACTGTCCGTCCATTTTTGGATGGTAAGACGTGCTGAAGTTCAGACCCTTTCCCAGGCTAACTTGATCTGGTATCACGATTGGAGACGATGCAAACTGGTACTCCATGTAATTCACATTCTTCTGGATGAGTTCATAGGTATCAATATAGTACATTTTGAAGAGTTAAATCTTACTTTAGATTCATGTTCACCTCCATGTACTTCTTTGCTGATGTCTCGGTAGATTAGCCCACTCGAAAAGGGAATAAAGTGAGCCGACTTGGTGACTCGATCCATAATAACCCATATTGCGTCGTTACCCTTCGTACTGCGAGGAAGGGCAGTCACGAAGTCCATGGTAATATGCTGCCATTTCCATTCTGGGATTGGTAACGGCTGAAGTAGACCGGCAGTTCTGTGTTGTTCAGCCTTTATGTGCTGACACACCAAACACTTAACTACGCTCCTTGCTACTTCACGATTCATTCCATACCACTAGTAGTGTTGCCGTAGATCCTTATACATTTTTGTACCACCGGGATGTGTAAGTCTACGCTAGCGCCCCGGCAGTCTACAGATGCCAAATGCGGAACAAAAACTTTTTAACTGGCGCTATCGTATACTTTAACCCGGATCTGCCATTATTGCTAAACTAACAAACTGTAAAGAGTGTAGAAAGGTTATACCGAACGATCCGAGTCCTTCGTTCTTCAACCATCATCCCACGCTCCGTTGCGGCTGCTCCGATCTCGTCGATCTCCGATTCCTTCGTCGAGGTGGCACCACATCACCGATTCTTTAAACGGGCTCCCGCCTCTGACTCGAGGCAACTCGATCGTCAAGTTTGCTAAAAGAGACGACCAAGAATGATGTAGAGAATGAGTAGATGACTTTGTCTCACTTCGTCCAAGTCCGTGGACGATCGGTTAATGAAGTTGCCGAGGGAATTGGGTGATGGAATAAAATGAACTGTAAAATTCCATGCACCCCAAATACTATCATATCTTTTCAACAAATGAATCAAGTAACCATAAGAGAGAGGGGAGGGGCCTTTCTTATAAAGAGAAGGAGGAGGGTGAGTGTAGGAGGGAAGTGGTGACCATAAGAGAATAAATATCAAAGCTTCTCACTCAAAATATCCTTAGCTAAACAAAACATCATTAATGCAAATGGTGATTCATTAACCTAGTCACCATTGCATTAATGGCTCCATTAAAGCACTAATGACTCACTAGCCTCATCACCACTTCTAGAAGCTTCTAGAATGATGACTCACCTCAACTGAAGAAAAGATAAATCCGTCTTTAACCGAATGTTAAAAGACGGCTGATAGAAAACTGGAAACTGGCAACTTCCAAAAGTGATCCTGAAACGAATTTCAGGACAACCCCGAAACTGTATAAATATACCCGCATTTGTATTACGACCGAATACAAATGCAACTGAGACAAAGATATTATACCTACTCAATATAATACTCGGATCCGGCTTAAACCAAAGCCGACCAGTATCATCTGTCCGAAAATCGACACGTGCGTAAACGCACGTGCATTTTCCGAACCCTGCCATAAAACCATACGGCCTCTACAACGTTTCGCCCAAACTTGGGAAACTGTCTGTGGGGGACTCTAATGACTCGTCAGTACCCTGGCAGTTGGTTTAACCACAAACCGTCAGCGGCACTAGCTATGCGTAACGGCTGCCCACGGACTGACCTCAAGGGAGACCGATGAGCGCACTCAAGGGAGGCCGATGAGTGAACTCATCCAGAAAACCCTACTGAGCCTAACAGTGACAATGTATATACAGTCCGGTCCGTTCGTCAATGAGTATCGCATATCCGCCTAGGGGGCTAGTAACGTCAGACCCCCATTAGCAGTATAAGTCGTGTCGGAGTGAAGCCCAATAACACCCTGAGATACTACTGGAGTACCTACCAGTAAATCTCCTGCCACGGCCGTGGGCTTTGTGTAATGGCTCTCCTAGACACAGCATGATCTCGCCCCCAATACCGGGAGAGACGAATCCCCTGCCGATCCGCTCACGTGCCTCCATATGGCTCGGGACTGTGCCCAAAAGCTACATGTTTGCACGACTCCTTTGAGCCGTGGTAGGGTAGAAATCAAAGCACAGTGGGAACTCACACGAGACAAATGACGACCTCAGGTCGATGAACCAACCTGTACACATGTCACCAGGGAACTGCTATCTGACGATAGATATAATACTAACTAGCAGATTCCCGGCGAGTCTTGTCCGGTGTACTCATAACCCAATGAGCACCTGTATACATCTTAGGTGATCCAACTGACACCAGTGGCTTGTGAGACCGGCCACCGCCCCTCGTCGGGGTCTCGACTGTACACACTAGTCTACTCCGGAGTATCGATGCCCTGTCTCGAAACTCCCACGACTAGGGACCACAATTAAGGATATGCATATAAACTACCCAACTCTCACGTATATGATCGCCATCATACTGTTGGTAGTAAAGCAAGATCCTAAGGGCTCTATCAAAGTGTAACATGCAATCAGTCACCTGAACATGTACACGACTGATAAAGGCAAACCAGATAGCATACTATCATCTCGAGTAAGACTGTCCTACCAGGATAGGTCCTCCGCAATCATTGCAATCACGTACCTGCGATCCAATAATTGACTATGAGGGCACTATCTCCAACAATCTCCCACTTGCACTCAAGGCTAATTATTGCGATGTTGCGTACTCACAGCCCGTGTGAAACCAACACCCAACTCTTCTACTAATCAGTTTCACAAAGCCCGTTTGTAAAACTATTGTGTTCGAGAAATAGCCTCAGTGAGTGGATCCGCCTAGAAGTTTCTTTCTGTATCTCTCTTAATCTCAAGTTCGCGGAGAAAGCCATCTCCCGAATTGAGTAATACCTGTCTTAGAATATGTCTGGATATCTGATGGGACCTTAGTTCATAAATGAACTCCATATCCAAACTTCTTAGACTGTATGGATCACTGAACCTAATCAGTATCCGGCACCATGCCACCCACAGTATCCTCTTGAACCACCTGTCCATAATACTGTCCCTCGTCAGAGGGAAAACTAAAACTCTGACAATCACTCTGTCATCCATGTCACCTTTGAAGCCTGGAATGATAACCGTCTCCCGAAAGAGGGTGCCGTCATCAAATCCGTAGAACATGTACTTATGTTCTAAAACTGCTTCCTTATATTTCTCCAGGATTGGATTAATACAAACTTATTGCATCTAGTGCAAAAACAATATCTGGTGTGGTACTTGACATCTCATGATTGACTCAATTGCCTAAGCAAGTGATCTGCCAATCATGCACATCCCTCTCCCCTTTAGTCTATACGACACCTTTAGAGAGGGTGACTCCATCACCTGCAGGTACACCACCATGCTAGGAGTCAACTATTCTAAAAACCATTAGAATATCTGTCAAAGTACTCACATTGGGAAACTACCCAAATCCAGATCTAAAACCATAGATCCAGAAACCAGAATGTCAAATATTATATCCATATCCTGTCTGGAGAAACAACTGTGTGACGACCACAGTACAACCGATCATAGTATAGGAATTTTACTTCCTACTCTGTGTATGTCATCCAGATACCATGACATCACACCCTACTACCTCCTTAACTGATCCATCCCCTATTCTGATTAAAGTCAAACCCATGACTGTCACATCAAAATTAGATGATCTATCTCCGCTATAACTGCTCAAGTCTATAAATAGATATAAGCATCTTGCCCACTATGCTTCTGCTGCTCCCACTGACTACGACAACCCTCCTACCGGGTCTCATAACCTGGAACAACAGTAGTGTTAAGTCTGGGTAGATAAGAACCTCCCTGTCACCATCCTTGAGCCTACCGAAGTACCTCTCGGGTGTCTGAGGTTACCTACCATATCTGCGGAGTGGCTATTGGAATGTCAAACCTGATTGAATGTATAGGTCCTATTAAATTTTCCGTAATCGTTCGCGGTTCTGGAATCACTTCCAGTTCTACCATACTCCCACTACTGTTTTCTGAAAAAGATCCATTTTACTAAAACTGTGGCGAGTCAAGAACAATATCACTATTGATCTTCCAAATGGTAGAATATCAACCCTCGTCATAGCCAGGGTCAACCCACAAACAGCCACTACAGAAACGTGTCCTGAGTTATCCAGTGTCTGGTTTTAAGCATAAGCTGGACAACTCCCCGTACCTTAATATCTTGCAAGGTACGAACTATTCTATATCCAATATAGAAACTTTGGCACTTATTTAATTGGAACCATATTCAATCCATGCAGCTGTCTCCAGTGCAAATCAACTTAATGGAAAGAGGCTAATCAGCATTACTCAACTTAGGAATCCATCCAATTATGAGTAACCTGAAAGAGAAACACGTTTCTCAAAACCATCACTATCATCTGAATACCAATCACAAGAATCTACATCTTCGATCTCTTTGAAGAATCCCGATACTTGTGATACCTGGTTCTCTACTTTATTCTTATACCCACAACTTCTCAAAACTTAGACCTTGTATTTCTACGAAACACTCGTCTAAATACTAGAGAAGTTATAAGTAAACAGAACATAGTACGAGGACCTACCCCTTTGTCCTGATGGACACTGGACAACATACAATACTCTATATAAGTCCGCTGAGTTTAAACAACTCATAACCTGTGCGTTGTAGGTGGAAAACTGTACCCTGGCGATTTCCTCAAATATCACCAATTACAACGAATTCCGATATAATGAGGATGATCACCTAATTCCCAATATCTTACTCCCAATCATCATCTGTAAAACCATACAGATATGAGAATGAAACCTGGTAAATACATACCCTTGGAGTAAGTGTTTAATCGGGAAAACAGTTTTTCCTTTAACAATGCACTGAAACATGAAAATGTTTCGTAGGGGTATCCTGGTATTCATAGCAATGCCTCTTCCATAATCCAATTCATAACTTCAACCGTATATTTTATTGTCGTCTCTCCAAATCCCTTTATTTGTCTTTAGTCATTACCTTCTGTACACCATCGTTTGGCTAACTGGTTTTCTTCCTTCCCTACCGTTCGGCACCAGCCTATGGTTTGGAAGAAGACTATCCAGTAAGCATAATAGGTGTACCCTCCTAAACCAAGGAGTACTCGCATCTCGAGATAAGGTGATGATAAAAGACAACTGAATAATACCTTATTCTTTTAAAGGTGAAATAGGAGTGGCGATGAAGTACGCGGTTTTGGTCGTGAATGATATCAGTCGCAATTTACTTTGCCCTCTTTCTAATCCCTTTATTTTGTCTTTACATATTGCCTTCTGCACACCCTACTTAGGCTAATTGGTTTTCTTCATTCCCTACCTTTCGGCACCAGCCTATGGTTTGGAATAAGACTATCCAATAAGCGTAATAGGTGTACTCTCCTAAACCAAGGAGCTCTCGCAACCTGAGAGAAGGTGATAATAAAAGACAACTGAATAAACCAATTCTATTTCTCCTGAACCTGGATCCATCCTCGAAGAAGTCCCTTCGAGTTCGTATATAACCATACGATGGATCTATCCAATGGAAGTGGATATCCGTAGTAATACGGGTGTTCTGAGAAATGCAAAGGGTAAAAGAAGGAGTGGCAATGACTTATGCAACTCAGACAATCCAAAAGCCAGTATTTTAAGAAGGTTCGGTCAACCTGGTCACTGAGTCATAGTCTAGGGTCGGTCAAAGGTCGCTGCCAAAGAGAGAGAGAAAAGAAACACTCTGCGTGCACTCTAACCTAGATCAGAATGGTCATCACTTTATCTAATCCGGAAACCTCCCACTGTCCTGTCAAATTCTCCTCCAAACCTCAAGAAGAATCAATCGGAATCACCCGAAGAGTAAACCAACTCATCAGTGGGAATCGGGATCCAACTCTCATCGTATGATAACGTGACGGAATCCACTCGCGTTATCATACTCCAGAAGGTATGCGCATGCCTGGCAAGTTTCAGTTTCTTTAGAAACTCCCGATATGATTTTTGCCCCATGCTCTTATGACCTTGGCGAAAGTCAACAAATCATAAGTCACATGTCAAGTTCTGCCCGTCATTATCTTGTTACTTTGAATCCACCCGTACATACCCTTGACGAAAGCCAACAAGGTAATACGACTGTCCCAAACCAACACATCTATCTATGCAACAAATGAATACCCCAGCAACTACCAAACACTATGCCTTGACGAAAGCCAACAAACATAGCTTGAATATTACTGACCATCCATAAGAAACGACGGAGGGCTACGGCTGGTTTTTGGCGAAAAACCTTTAACGTAATGAACTTGATCTCGTTGAAGGAACCTTATAGCTTTTTAAAATATAGTGGCGAAAACCTTTTGCTAAAGAGGTCATTCCCGGTAAAGGGATCTCGGCTCTTTCCTCGTGGAATGAGGTGCAGGATATTCCACTGAATACCGCTATGCAAAGCAACATGTAATCGACTATAGTGAAGTTATTACTCTGACGCAAACTTCTGCCCAAGGGGTCAGTCCCGGTGAAGGGATATCAGCCCTTGCCCCGTCGAATGATGTGCAGGATATTCCACTGAATACCGCTATGCATAACAAAAGGAAACGTCTTTGTAACAACACTTTTTAAATTTGTTCCAACAACATCAAACAGGTTTGTTATACTTTGCATTGATCAGAATCAACGCAGTCCCATCATTCGATCACACCAGAAAAGAACGAAAATAAAATGTACGTATATGCCATCCGCATTCGTCACTGGGTCCCGTCATCACCCGTTAGGTTACTTAACTAACGACAGAGCGGGGACTGGACTAGCGCGGGTGTAAAACATATACAACATCTAATAGTATATAAACCAATATACAATAATCGCTCCAGGCGTGATAGTATGCAACATTACAGAAAAGTAATAAGCATCACAGAACAATACAGATAATCTGGGATCCCCGGGTTTCACAGAGCCGCTGCTGAAACCCGACGTTCCCCTGTCGTGTGGATAGCCTGTGCAATGAAACCTAGACCCCTACGGGTGCGGCAAGTTACCCACCAAAACCTGAAGCGAGGCAGCCCCCTACAGCATAGTGAATGGACCACCCTGCACTTCACGGAATCCGGTAATCTTGGGCACCCCTCCTTGGGTCAACCTGTACCCCCTACGAGTGCGGCGAATAGTCTGCCAATTCTGAAGTGGGGCCCCTCTGCCTCTCAAAGCCATGAGATGCGGACCTGTTGCCCTCCCGAACCCGGCTATCCGTGCACTCCGTCGCGGGGCAAAACCTAGTACAGTAATGAAAAATAGTACAATAGGTACATCGACCGCAACCTGGTCGTGCCCCAAAAGAATATTATACAACAGGCAGTGACGGCAGTCCACAAGTTGGACGCTCGCCCCGCAATATCAAATGTACAAATAAACACAAACAGTACTACCATTGCACACTGCTATCCACCACGACAAATCCGCAACATCACAGCACAACACAGAACATCAACGCGAATGTCACGTTCGCAAACCCGTCTAAAAGAACTATAGCAATCAAACGCGGTTTACCGATCAAATGACATTCCCGGTCGGAGATATAATGTAAGCACTGTAAACTAACGTGTTTAAATTTCGATCGACCAAAGACCAAATATCAAAAAGTGGGCCCCACTGCTTACTAGTGAACAGTAACAAAACCTGGGCCAAAACGATATTTACCAAAAACCCCAAAATCCATCACAGAACCCACTGACCAAATTTGGGAGCACGTGTTCACCACATGGCCGCGGATGCGCGGCCAAACCATGGGTTTGGCCGCGTTTCCGCTGCAGCTTGGAGGAATCACGACCCCAAATTTTGTCGTGGCTCTTAAAAACGCCTGCACAGATTTTTAAGATATACAGAAATAATTTTTGAGACCGTTTAAAAACAACAGAAACTGTCAAGCAAGGATTTTGCCGTTTTTGATTTTCGGTTCGATCGATGTTTTGAACGCGTTAGCACAAGTTAGTATAGCAAAATGGTTAGGCTCTGATACCACTGTAAGTCTACGCTAGCGCCCCGGCAGTCTACAAACGCCAAATGCGGAACAAAAACTTTTTAACTGGCGCTATCGTATACTTTAACCCGGATCTGCCATTATTGCTAAACTAACAAACTGTAAAGAGTGTAGAAAGGTTATACCGAACGATCCGAGTCCTTCGTTCTTCAACCATCATCCCACGCTCCGTTGCGGCTGCTCCGATCTCGTCGATCTCCGATTCCTTCGTCGAGGTGGCACCACATCACCGATTCTTTAAACGGGCTCCCGCCTCTGACTCGAGGCAACTCGATCGTCAAGTTTGCTAAAAGAGACGACCAAGAATGATGTAGAGAATGAGTAGATGACTTTGTCTCACTTCGTCCAAGTCCGTGGACGATCGGTTAATGAAGTTGCCGAGGGAATTGGGTGATGGAATGAAATGAACTATAAAATTCCATGCACCCCAAATACTATCATATCTTTTCAACAAATGAATCAAGTAACCATAAGAGAGAGGGGAGGGGCCTTTCTTATAAAGAGAAGGAGGAGGGTGAGTGTAGGAGGGAAGTGGTGACCATAAGAGAATAAATATCAAAGCTTCTCACTCAAAATATCCTTAGCTAAACAAAACATCATTAATGCAAATGGTGATTCATTAACCTAGTCACCATTGCATTAATGGCTCCATTAAAGCACTAATGACTCACTAGCCTCATCACCACTTCTAGAAGCTTCTAGAATGATGACTCACCTCAACTGAAGAAAAGATAAATCCGTCTTTAACCGAATGTTAAAAGACGGCTGATAGAAAACTGGAAACTGGCAACTTCCAAAAGTGATCCTGAAACGAATTTCAGGACAACCCCGAAACTGTATAAATATACCCGCATTTGTATTACGACCGAATACAAATGCAACTGAGACAAAGATATTATACCTACTCAATATAATACTCGGATCCGGCTTAAACCAAAGCCGACCAGTATCATCTGTCCGAAAATCGACACGTGCGTAAACGCACGTGCATTTTCCGAACCCTGCTATAAAACCATACGGCCTCTACAACGTTTCGCCCGAACTTGGGAAACTGTCTGTGGGGGACTCTAATGACTCGTCAGTACCCTGGCAGTGGGTTTAACCACAAACCGTCAGCGGCACTAGCTATGCGTAATGGCTGCCCACGGACTGACCTCAAGGGAGACCGATGAGCGCACTCAAGGGAGGCCGATGAGTGAACTCATCCAGAAAACCCTACTGAGCCTAACAGTGATAATGTATATACAGTCCGGTCCGTTCGTCAATGAGTATCGCATATCCGCCTAGGGGGCTAGTAACGTCAGACCCCCATTAGCAGTATAAGTCGTGTCGGAGTGAAGCCCAATAACACCCTGAGATACTACTGGAGTACCTACCAGTAAATCTCCTGCCACGGCCGTGGGCTTTGTGTAATGGCTCTCCTAGACACAGCACGATCTCTCCCCCAATACCGGGAGAGACGAATCCCCTGCCGATCCGCTCACGTGCCTCCATATAGCTCGGGACTGTGCCCAAAAGCTACATGTTTGCACGACTCCTTTGAGCCGTGGTAGGGTAGAAATCAAAGCACAGTGGGAACTCACACGAGACAAATGACGACCTCAGGTCGATGAACCAACCTGTACACATGTCACCAGGGAACTGCTATCTGACGATAGATATAATACTAACTAGCAGATTCCCGGCGAGTCCTGTCCGGTGTACTCATAACCCAATGAGCACCTGTATACATCTTAGGTGATCCAACTGACACCAGTGGCTTGTGAGACCGGCCACCGCCCCTCGTCGGGGTCTCGACTGTACACACTAGTCTACTCCGGAGTATCGATGCCCTGTCTCGAAACTCCCACGACTAGGGACCACAATTAAGGATATGCATATAAACTACCCAACTCTCACGTATATGATCGCCATCATACTGTTGGTAGTAAAGCAAGATCCTAAGGGCTCTATCAAAGTGTAACATGCAATCAGTCACCTGAACATGTACACGACTGATAAAGGCAAACCAGATAGCATACTATCATCTCGAGTAAGACTGTCCTACCAGGATAGGTCCTCCGCAATCATTGCAATCACGTACCTGCGATCCAATAATTGACTATGAGGGCACTATCTCCAACAGGATGGACAGAATAAAGAGAGTTGTGAGCTTATTTCATCAACTCTTCTCGAACTAGGCCGTTTGGTACATATAATCGAGTTCCATATCGTAAGGATCCATCTTTGTGGATGATGAAGTCAGTTCGAAATCCACTTTCCACTTGTTCTCGGATCTTTTGTAGTTTGGCATCATTTGCTTAAGCTGCTTTGATCTGATTGACAAGAGTATACTGGACTTGTAAGTTCATCAAATATAAATCGTTACCTGGCATAACTACTTCGATAGCCAATCCGTACAATTCCTGCTGTAGCTTCCACTGAGCAGTGAGATTCATTGCTAATGGCTGGCGGCTAAGTGCATCAGGAACTACGTTCACCTTCCCAGGATGATTGTAGGTTCATGTCACAGTCCGCCATAAGTTCTAACCATCTTCTCTGCCGCATATTTAGTTCCTTCTGAGTAAATACATACTTCAGACTCTTGTGGTCAGTGTATATATCCACTCGTTCTCCCAAAAGATAGTGGTGCCAAATGTTAAGTGCAAAAATAACGGCTGCTAACTCCAGATCATATGTTGGATAGTTGCACTCATGAACTTTCAGTTGTCTTGATGTAAGGGCTACAACTTTTCCATGCTGGTGTAGAACACATCCTAATCTCTTACCAGAAGCATCACAATGTACAACGAAACCTCCAGATTGATCCAGTGTCACAAGGATAGGAGCAGAAGTTAATCTTGATTTGAGTTCTACAAAAGCTTTTTCACATGCTTCTGACCATACGAATGCTTCATATTTATGTGTGATCTTGGTCAGGGGTGCTGTAATCTTTGAAAAGCCTTCAATGAATTATCGGTAGTATCCTGCTAATCTTAAGAAACTTCATATATTTTTCACCGTCTTTGGTATCGGCCATTCGCTTACAGCAGACACCTTAGCTGGATCTACTGAGATTCCTTCGCCTGAAACAATATGTTCGAGAAATCCGACTTGATCTAGACAAAATTCACACTTACTGTACTTGGCGTAGAGTTGATGTTGTCGCAATATGCCCAGGACAATCCGTAAATGCTCGGGGTGCTCTTTTCGATTCTTTGAATACACCAGAATTACGTCGATGAAGATGACAACGAACCTGTCTAAGTACTCTCGGAAAACTTGGTTCATCAGATTCATGAATACGGAAGGTGCATTGGTCACTCCAAATGGCATTAGAAAATACTCATAATGACCATATCGAGTCCTGAACGCCGTCTTCGGAATATCGGACTCTTTGACCTTCACCTGATGATAACCCGAACGAAGATCTAGCTTCGAAAATACACAAGACCCACTTAATTGATCAAAAAGATCATCGATGCGAGGTAGTGGATACTTGTTCTTAATCGTCACTTCGTTCAAGGCTCGATAATCTACACACATCTTGTATGAACCTTTTTTCTTCTTCACGAGCAAAACTAGAGATCCCCTACTTGAAGTACTGGGACGAATCCAACTTTTCTTCAGGAGTTCGTCCAACTGAATGCGGATCTCCTTCAATCCCTCAGCACTTAACTAGTACGGAGCTTTGATTATCAGTTGTGCACCAGGTAGTAAATCAATGTTGAATTCAAGAGCTCGATCGGGAGGCAAACCTGTTATATCTTCAGGGAACACATCCTCGAACTCTCGAACTACCTCCGCCTTTTCTTCTTCCGCTGGTAGAGTAAACACTTCTACATTCTTTGGTTTAGCACTAAAGATTCCTGGCTCCAACGTTCTATCTCCACTCTTGAAGTAGAAGACTGGGTGATCTGGTATCTTAAATACTACGCTCCTTTGATGGCAATCAATCGTAGCATAGAAAACTCCCAGCCAGTCCATTCCCAACACAACATTGAAATTTGGGATGTCCGGTACCTTGAAATTCATGTAGAATTCTCGTCCGCAAACTACAGCTGGACACTGATCAAATCCCATGGATGCTTTTAATACTCCATTCCCGGAACTAACATTCCAGTTTGAAATGAGTGGCTTCACGGGAATCGCATGCGTTCTTACAAATCGTTGCGGCATGAAGCAGTGTGACGCTCTAGTGTCGAACAGTGCGAATGTAGGAAGGGTGGCTACTAGTATAGTACCTAAGTTGTGTGAGATTGGTTTTAGATACAAGAAAGTTATAGGGATATACAAGGATTAAAAGATGTGAAAGGATTGGGAATTACCAGTGATGACTTGGCCTGTGGAATCGGCTTCCTCAGCTGTCATAGTGAAAGCCTGACGTCTAGGTACATTCCTCCTTACTAGAGGCGCATTCCTCTGTCCCTAGGGCACGTTTCTATAACCTTGAGGCATGTTCCTCTGTGCCTAATGAAATTGACGAAGAGGCTGTGCAGGAGGTCCACGTAGAGGTAGAGCAGGTAGGGCTAGACGAGGTGCAGAAGCCTGAATAGCCGGCCGCTGCGGGGCTGTAATTGCGGGTCTAGGTGCTGGAGCTAAGTTGAGGAGATATGGACATGCTCCTATGGCGTGAGTGGATGCACCACAAACCAAACACAGGCCATTTGCATGCCTGCAGTCTTTCGCCAGGTGTCCATTCCTCTTGCAGTAGAAACAAAAGTTTGGACTGGGCCAGTTAAATGCTCCTCCCGGTCTACTGGGTGAAAAAGTTGGCCTGAAAGAGGCTCCTCCTTCCATCTAGGTGGCAGGGCGTTTCATACTGGCAGTTTGTGGTCTACCCTTCTTCTTCACCACTGCCTCATAATGTCGGGCAGCCTTCAGAGCAAGATCATGGGTTGGGAAATCTCCTGTAGCGAGTGCAGCTTGGATTTTTGGGTCTAACCCTTGCTAAAATCGTCATCCCCGGATCTCAGCAGTAGGAATCAGGTGTGCCGCGAACCTGTTACGGTCTTTTGTTAGCAGTGTAATGGGTGAAATCAATAATTTGAATATTAAGACAATATCTTACCTGCTAAGTATGGTAAACTCAGCATCGTATTCATCCACGGACTTGCTCCACATCGAGCCTTGTTGTAAGTGGATGAACTGTTGTTCAATGTCGAAACGGGTAGTCTCAAGGAAGTACTTCGCATCAAACATATCGCGAAACGTCTTCCATTCAATCAGTTGGGCGAGACGGCTTTCTTCTGCCTTCCACCAGACTATGGCGTTGTCTATTAGTTGCAGCTTCGCAACTCTCACCTAGGCAATCTCTAGCACTTGTGCTATTGCCAGATCATTTTCGATAGACTAATCCCATTCTTCTGCCTCTAGTGGGCTCTCTTTCCCCGAGAAATGTTTTGGGTGCAGTGCCCGGAATTGCTTGACTCCGGGTGCCTCGGCTTCTAGGCGGTGCATAAGGATAGCAGTCTGTTATTGCTGACCCTCCAGGAGGCTCTTGATCGCCTCAAGCAGTACCGTTTGCTCGTTGATGAAAGCTGCAACGGTAGATGGTGGTAGTAGAGTAGGAGGTGGGGTGTTGCCATTGACGTTCGTGCTTGTGTTGTTGGGAGAATCCATGACCTTGATAGAAAAAAAAGGTTATGATAGATTCAAAGAATTAGAAATGTAAGGAATGTATAGTTGCTGAATCTTATAATTATTGTAATATGTTGATTAAGACTTCATGCAGAACTAACCTGTATCGGCCACCAACAAAACATGTCACGTCCCGCTTCCCAGTGTACGGAATCGGTGGCGTGGCAAGTCTGCAATGTATTTACTAAGAAATAAATACGTTAAGCGTAATTAAGCAATATATAAAATGCACAAGAAATGAAAAGAGATATAAAATAAATAGCAAATTTTATTAACATTCATCTTTATAATACAACTGTTTTAAAAAGGAAAGATATAAGGATATAAAGCAATCCCTAAACAGTAACATACAAACTGAAATTAAATACAAGGAGAGCTAGAAGTCCGGCTGGGCAGTGAGCTGGTCCAAGTACTCCTGGCTAGGCTCGATCTCCTGAGAGTCTGGTCCTCCTGACGAATATTCCAAAGAAAGAAAAGACAGGAATGCCATCAGCGAACTAGTGCTCGGTAAGTCCCATAAGAAATGATGGAATAGTACAAGTAAATGAAGCCGGTAAGTTATACAGGTATAAGATTCTTGATTGATCTTTTTTTTTGAAAAGTATGTGTTGTAAAAGTAAAGTAACCGCAATCAATAACGGTGTCACTCGTAGCTAACCGAGATGAGTACGGGTCGTCCTCAGGGAAACGCCGAACCTTTATCTTGCATTAGACGAGTTGATTGAAATATGGATGGTTTGTTCTAGATCTACGATATACGGATATAGATTTTATGAAGAAGAGGCTTGTAGGGTTCATAGAATTTGGTAGTAATGGATAACTAATTAAAAATGACTCATTTTATCTTTTAATAGATTTAAAACTAGATCGATAGTAGTGAATGAAGATTAGGGTTTTTGGAGAGAATATAGTTCCCACTCTTAACCCTTATCTTTTCATTGACCTCTATTCATGTCTAGCCTTTACTAAAATAATTGTTAATCTAATCTCAAATCGCGATCGAGACTATCAATAAATTGGTAGCGCGCCCGATAAGAATGTTAACAATTGTTTTGCTAAAGTTTATAAACGTTAAAAGATAGAAAAGAAGTTAAGAGATTTTATCATCCATTGATCTACCATAATCCTGCGAACCCTAGCAAGCGTAGAATTACTCACGCATGTTTTGAGAAGAAGAAGAAAGGATAGAGAAGGAGATCATAATGTAAATGCAGAAAGTAATGCAGAAATTAAATGCGGAAAGTAATATGCAAAGAACTAAACTAAAGAGCTACCTTTATTAATCAACTTTAACATGTACAAATCCTTTGAAATTAGAATACAAAGAACTCTCGTGTTGCTCTCGATCTTTATCTCATAGGAAGTAGATGTTCGGTCGATTGATCACGTCGATTTATCATGTCGATTTGTGGACCTGTCTTGGATCTCTTGATCTTGTCGGTGATTTTGGTGATGTAAAAGGTGATCCTTTCTAAATTTAGCTCTCGGTCCTTTAAATAGCCCTAGAAGCATAAACCCTAGATCCTATGTGTTAGGATTTGTTGATGTGATCACCCCCAAAAAATCCCTAATCCAACGGCTATAAGGAGGCCGCGGATTAGCCGCGAATATGGGTATTTGGCCGGGGTTGGATGGCGGCACGATGGAATAAGGATTTCAAAATTCTAGTGCTACCTTATGTTGACACGTGGAGATTGTTGTGATGTCTGGATTCTTTATGTTTTCCTCTCAGTCTTTGCGTTTATGATTTTATTCAACTTTATCGGCAGATTTTATTCCCAACATCTCGAATATCTCGATCTCCAGACCTGAGCTAAATCTGCACAATATCTCAATTCATAGTATTAGTAATATTTGTTATATTTGAGATATTATCCTAATCATTTTATATGATACAATATTTTAGGAATATTGATTTGGATTATATGATATGATATGCATATTTTAATTACTAAAATATTATATGAATATTATATGCATATATTTTCCTTCATAATATTAATTATAATATATAAACGTATGATAAAGAATATTTTGCAGATAAACCCTCATATGTTCCATATTTACAATAAACACCTTTAAGCTATTAACAAAAGTAAGGAAAATGTTCCATCAAATATGCAATATTTTCGACTAAACAAATACCCCCAAATTTAACTTTGATCGTCCCAAGCAAACTATTTATTAAAGAGAAAGAAAAAGAAAAAGAAAAACCTAGCACACTTTCGTAGACAACACGATGGCACTTAGCATATGCAACAAGTCTTTAAACCTCTAGGTGTCCCTGGTAGGAGGAGTGTTGTCTCCTGAGGGTTTTCAGCAGATTACACCCATAAAATCCCATAATAAAAGAAAGAAGATGAAAGTTACATACAAAGATAAGAAATATATAAAAGAAAGAAGTTGAAAAGAAGCGTTCCAAACTATACCAGCTTTTTAGTTGCCATGAGCCATATCTTAATGGTCGTGAAGATGTCAGCAATCATATCATCCCTCAATAAAACATCGCCTTTAGTCTTCCTCCGTACCTTTCTTCCAAACATCGATCATATATCCTTACGTGTGTGTAAAAGACATCCCTATACTTAGAGAATTCAATTTAAGTTATCATACTCTTGTCCATCTTCCTTAGTACTTTTTTGAATCAGTGAATATTTTCAGATGGAATTGCTCACACATTCTTCATGCGACCGTTGATACTTCTTGAGGTACAAACCAACCAATTACTAAATGTGCTCACTCATTAAGGCGTAATTATTCTCGTCTTGCAACACCTAAGGCTTAACAATGACTCACAAACCAGTTGGACTAAGGCACTAGGTGATAAAGCACCCACGCTATATTTTTTTATGCTGCCTTAAGTAATTATAAAACTAGTGTTCATTTTTTTCACCATTTATATTTTCTGTTTCCTTCATACTAAGGCTTTTAGACAATAGCATTTTAAAAAATTCTCTACTATCCCGAGTTTCAAGATGTATGCAAGTGCGTATAGTAGGGTATCAATGTTCAAATGTTTGGACTCAAGAATATGAACTATTTTTTAGACTTATTTCTATCCTCAGATTAGTGATTCCCTTCACTTTACTAACCCTTGGGACTATAGCCCATGACTACCTATTACTAGCTTCGTTATAAAACATCTAATTTTCTTGTTTTTCTTAAAATTTTCCTTCCTATCATATGTATTTTTTACTTTCTAACTTTTATTATCAAAGAATTTTGGTGCTTTTATTTAATATAATGCAAAAATTGATGCGTAAATAAGCACAAACCTCCTCCAAACCTATTTGCAGCAGTGCCCTCACTGATGGCATCTTTGAAGGTTAAAAACCTGTAGACTTGGGAGGAAAAGTTAGTAACGGAGACAAGAATTAATGACAGTGAAAACCTCCCCCAAACTTATTTTTGGCACACAATTTTGTAAAAAATTATTTTTCTTTAAAGAGCCAAAATATTTTTCTCACCTCCCCCCCCCCAAACTTGAGTAAAAAAGGTATTAAGCATTTTAAAATTATAAGAGGGGGTAAAGTTATTGGTCTATGCAAAACTTTACAAAAACCAAAAGTCAACACCAACCATTCAAATATTTTATCAATGTAACACAATGGTTGGTGGAAGATTATAGATGTGAAGAAGTGGGGAGATAGGGGGCGGAATCGATCGGATTTACGTCTCGGTTGGTAGAGATGAACCGGTGGTGGTGCAATACTCGCATTCTTGTTTTTGATAAGAAGAAAGGATGGAGGTTCGACTTCTTTGGGTGGGGGTTGATTCATCACAACTCCCATGTCTTCTAGGAATGCGAGTTCATCTACAAAAATGTCTTCAAAACTTCCATCGATATTCCGAATGATAGTCTCATCGGAAAGGAAGTTATGATACTCGGATAGCTTGACTAAATGATTCGACAAGTCAAAGAGTTCGGACTTAGGTGTGGACTTGTCAACAGAAGGGTCTTCACGTGTATAATAAAGGGTAGGATCGATATCGTGAAGCTCCTCAAATTCGCAACTGTCGGAGTCTATCTTTTCGACAGAGCATACATGAGCATAGGGTTCTGATGGTTGACTTCCTAGCTTGTAGATATTAAGCTCAATTGTCATCTTCCCGAAAGATAGGTTCATAGAATCGTTACGACAATTGATTATCGCGTTTGACGTTGCTAGGAAAGGTCGACCTATGATCACCGGAATTTGGTTCCGTGGGTTTGCTACAAGCTGTGTATCTATAACTATAAAGTCCACAGGGAATATAAATTTCCCGACTTTGATTCACACGTCCTCTAGCTCACCCTGAGGTTGGGTGATAGATCGATCGGCCGTCTGGAGAGTGCAATGCGTAGGTTTCAACTCTCATGTCCCTAATTGCTCATAAACAATATACAAAAGCAAGTAAATGTAGGGTTCCTATCGACGGTAGCAAGGTTTCGGGAGGCATCATCCATGCCATTTTTAAAAATTTGCCGTTTTAAGGAACCCTAAACTAGAATCGTTAACTAGAAAATAATACGGAAAAGAAAGTAAACTCTTTTACATCTAAGTGAAATAGAAATACAACCTTTGTATATCGGTCCTTCACTTCAATAGCTCCTTGTAGTAGTCCCTTCGCTGCGATCGTGGAACTATCGGACTCTTGCATGGCTTCTGAAGGTGAAAGGAGCGAACTTGCTTGAAGCCTTCGAGGCCGAAAATGATCTACGTCGAGGGAATACAAACTCAAGCTACTACTTCACTAATGAAAGATTAGTGAAGCAAACACCCTATACTAAAGTGCTAATCTAGTAGAGAATGATGAAATAGGAAATGGGCTCACTTTAGAATTATTTTTCTCACAATATTTTCTCACTTGGATCAAACCCTAGAGAGCTTTTTCTTTTTGATGAAGAAGATGAAGAAAAATGAGAAGAGAATGAAATGATCAAGTGAGTGAATAAACCATGGGTGAGTGTGTATCATATACTAACTCATGTAGAGACATAACCATGGCTAATTAAAATAGTTAGGTTAATAAATATCTAAAATAAAACAAAACTAGTGGACTTGGTCAAATGCACTCACAAGCTTCTACAAGCTTCATGCATTTGATTTAGTTTCCACTAATTTGGATTTACTTTAAACATTAAAACCCCGCCATTATAATTGGTATGGTCTATGTCTCATACACCCATGTAGTGTGTTTCAACAACCATGAAACAAAACAAAACACATTTTAATATATATATCACATATATATTAAGTGTGCACATGTGAGAAAATAAAAGCTTGAGTGAGCAAATGTTAGTTAATGTAAATTAGTATATCAAATATACAATTATACACTAAATTATCAAATCAACACTTGATTTAATAATCCGGTTATATCTCATATAACCGACTAAAACTTAATGTACCATCTTTATTGAATCAACACTTGATTCGATAACCCGGCTATATCACATATAACCGACCGATACAAAAGTCGCGAGAATAGAATACGGTATCTCATACACGCATTATTCTCGGTCCAGCACATATCACATATGTGCTCCTACTTCGTTTTGCCTGAGCCGGTAAAACCTCTATGTAGGACTCTAAAGACTCGTCAATACGCCGGCAGTAGGTGATGATCACATCAAGCACCCACAAGCCGTCAGCGGTACTAGCTGGACGTAACGGCTACCCGGGTATTGAGCGATCAGAAGATCAGCAAGCAAGCCCGCTCTAACTCCTGCAAAAGCCTGACAGTAACACTACCGTACAGTCCGGTCTCTTCTTCTTATATGTCGCATATCTCGTCTAGGGGTGGTAAATGTCAGACCCCAGTAACTCGATAAGTCGTACCGATATGAGGCTCATAACAGGTCGAGAAACTACTGGTAACACTTACCAGTAAATCTCTGAAACAGCCCTGGCCAGGGACTTTCTTGTTATAGCCAATCGAGCACAGCGCAACATCAACCCCCGATACCGAGAGAGACGAATCCCCTCCTATCGCTCATTGCCTCCATGTGACTCGGGACTATACCCAAAAACCACCGTTTTGCACATTCTCATGAACGTAGTAAGGTGGAAATAAAAGCACAGTGGGAATCACACAAGACTCTATGACGATCTCGGATCGACAGATTAACCTGTACCAGTGTCACCAGAGAACTGCCATCTGACGTGAGGTATAATACCATCTGGGAGTTCTCGGCGAGTCCGTCCAGTGTACCCAGTCTCCACTGAGCACCCGTATATTATCTCTGATGTCAAACACCAATGGATATGGGATCATCCATCGCCCATCTACATGGGTCGAGAAGCTATACGCTAGTCTACTCTGGTATATCGATGCCCCGTCTCGATACACCCATGACTAGGAACATTAAAGGATGTACTCACAGACTACCTTTGTCCCACTAGTATGATCTCCATCACAATCTAGGTAATCAAGTATGCATCCTAAGGGCTTTACCAACATATAACAGAGAGACAATCAGTGTACATATTAAGATAAAGAGTAACCAGATAGCATACTATCATGTCGAGCAAGAAAGTCCACCCTATATATGTCCAAGCATCCACTACAATATGCATCTCATGTACAATAATGGCCTCTAGGACATACATATAACTGACAGTTAACACTAGCACCTAAATCGAGTAGAGCACGATTGATAATTTTACACCCAATAGTTATAGATATTGTAGGACAACTGGGGTCCTTACGTTTCATGGGCACCAATTGGGTAAGAGAATTGCTCATATTACTCGCTAAGAAAACCTTTTTCGGTACTTGAGTTTTCCTCTTCTCAGTGCACAAGTCCTTTAAAATTTTTGCATAGGAAGGAACTTGTTTGATAGCATCTAGGAGATGAATATTTATATTAACTTGCTTTAAAATGTCCACAATCTTCTCCATTTGGGGACTTGGTCTGTTGGCCCTCAACCTATGTGGAAAGGGATCTTTATCAATAAGGGTTGGATCCAACTTTTGCGGAGAAGTTTGTGGGGATGGAATGGATCCTAGAATTGGAGTTGGGATCAGAGTAGATAGTAATTCCTTTAAGGAAGTGGGATGAGGGTTTGAGCCTAGTGGAAAATGGAGAATAGGCTCGGACGAAGAGATTGGATTAGACGAAATAGGAGTGGAAGTAGTGGCTGGGGTTTCATCAATGTCATCAACTTCAACAACTTGTTTACCAACGTTGTTATTCAGCACTCTTCCCGATCTCAACGTAGTTACGGCACTCACATTATAACTTTGTGAGTGGTCAGGATTCGATAGAGGTTGAGATGGAAATTTCCCTTTCTCTCTCTCTCACTCATCGCGCCATTTAACTGTGCAAGTTGTGCTTCTATCGATTTTATGCTTTCACCGTAGGAATCGGCGTGCTGCACTAATGTTTGGATAGAAGATGTTAAATTAGTCGCCATTTGCGTGGAATGTTTAATAAACATTTCCAAGCTTCGTTCGAGTGCAGAGGATTTTTTGGTACCGGCCGTTGGAAAAGAATTATTATAAGGTGCAAAGTCGGTGGCCGGATTTTGAAAAGTTTGCGGTTGAAAGGGGTGCTGACTCTGTTGTGGTGGTTGCTCTTGCTGTAGAGGAGGCCTTTGATAGTTGCTTGGGAACTGGTTTTGATTTTGAGTTCAGTTTTGGTTCCAAGAAAAATTAGGATGATTCCTCCATCCCTGATTGTATGTGGAAGAATAAGGATCGTTTCTAGGTCGTTGCTGAAAAGGAGCATTAGTTTGTTCTTGACCTTGAAACGGAGAATTCAAAGGACATTCTTCCATTAAATGTGATGGGTTAGAATAGAAACCGCATACGGTTTTTGGGAGCGTAACTTGGTTTAGGGAGGCTGATGAGAATTTGTTTACCATAGCTTCGAGTTTCTTTTGCATCGCTGCCATTTCGGCTTTCACTGAGATGGAAACGTCGAGCTGATGGATACCTGCCCTAGATGAAGTTGGTCTAACACTTTTCCACTGTAATGTTTATTCGGCGAGATCTTCCAGGAATTTCCAAGCCTTACCATCGTCTTTAGACATGAAACGGCATTGACAAATGGTTTCAAGCATTTATTTTGTGGCAGGATTAACACCGTCATATATAATTCGGCAAAATTTCCATTTATCAATTCCGTGATGGGGGCATTGTAGAAAAAGATCCTTGAACCGCTCAAAGCATTTCCAGAATGGTTCGTTGGGAAGTTGGGTAAACTGGTTAATCTCGCTTCGAACCCGGGCGGTTTTATAATTGGAATAACATTTCTTAAGGAATGTTATAACGAATTCATCTCATTTGGTGATAGAATGTGCAGCAGTGCTATAAAGCCATTTTTCTGCTAGGTCGCACAAAGTAAAAGGGAGAAGACGTAATCGCATAGCATCCCCTGAAAGTTGGGTTGTGCCCATCATTGCACATACGTTCTCGAATTTGGTTATGAAAACGTATGCGTCTTCGGATTCAAGCCCGTGAAATTTGGGCAACAAGTTGATGAAGTGGGGGTTAATTTTAAAATTATCCCCATTAGCCGGTGGAAGAGACAGACAAGTAGGAAGGGGTCCACGTAGAGGGTAGCATCTTTCTTAGAGAGAGATGCGCGGTGGATTCTGCGTACCTACGGGTAGTGGAAGGGTGGTATCGTGAATTCTCAATGGAGATCCGTCCATTTCGGGAGATGTGGTGGGTGGAGGGGAAAAGAAGATGAAGAAGTACCGACTTCGGAGTTGATAGCAAAAACGCGGACTAGACGGGCACTAGAATCCCGTGTCCAGCCGATCATGCACTAAGAGGGTTTAGTGCACGTGGCAACGTGTGTGAGAATGAATTTAAAAAGGTTTGTTTTGAAAAAGTCGGACTTAAGGATTGACTTAACAAATCACAAAATGCACAATCAACCCTAGGACTAAGGTCACCTAGGTCAAGCACTAGACCGCTCCTAGAATTCCAAAGGACAAGTCGCAGAATCAATCCTCTACCACCTCTTTATCACTCTTGTGGCCAGGTAAGTGGAAGGTATCCTCTATACGAATCACCGAAAATAGCGGGCCTAATTAAGTAACCACTTTTCTTAGTCACACTTTCCTAAACACCACAAAAGAAATGCGGATAAGCGATAGATTACCCGCGACCCTCCTCTGTCCTAATTGAGCGTGACGGTCCCTAGAGTCTTGGTCTAGATATTTTTTAATTAATATAAGGTGAAAATATGCTCGTTTTGTGATTTGTGGGGCCTAGAAAGGGTGATAAAATCCCCACCTAATCTGAATTTGGGTTATTGCCCCTTAATGTCCGGTTAAGATATGCACAAACAAACCAATATTAAAACACGCAAAAAGATTTTTGAGCGGCGATATTTGTAAATAATCCTACAGAAAATATCAAATATTGGATTGTAAAGGAGAGAGAAGAATCAAAGAAAGATACCTGAAGATTTTGGGGGCACAAATCCCCAAAGCCGCCGCAGTTCCGCGGCCACGTGCTTACTATTGTCGCAGTTCCGCCGCACTTTGGTGCGGTCTTTTGTTGGTTTTTCTGCAGTGTACCACTTTGCTCCTCTGGACTTCGATGAAAATCTATGAATCTATAATTCCTCGTTCCCCTGACTCCAGATTCCCTTGTAAAAGTCGCACAATAATCGTTAAATACACAAGATGCGGTTTTGATTATTTTATGGTATGGATTATTAAGAATTCAACCCGAATGGAAAGAAAAAAATTACAGCCGTTTCCCCGGCAATGGCGCCATTTGAATGATCTTTTTTTTTGAAAAGTATGTGTTGTAAAAGTAAAGTAACCGCAATCAATAACGGTGTCGCTCGTAACTAGCCGAGATGAGTACGAGTCGTCCTTAGGGAAACGCCGAACCTTTATCTTTCCTTAGACGGGTTGATTGAAATATGGATAGTTTGTTCTAGATCTACGATATACGGATGTAGATTTTATAAAGAAGATGCTTGTAGGATTCATAGAATTTGGTAGTGATGGATGATTAATTAAAGATGACTCCTTTTACATTTCAATAGATTTAAAACTAGATCGATAGTGGTGAATGAAAATTAGGGTTTTTGGAGAGAATATGGTTCCCACTCTTAACCCTTATCTTTTCATTGACCTCTATTCATGTCTAGCCTTTACCAAAACAATTGTTAATCTAATCTCAAATCGCGGTCGAGATTATCAATAAATTGGTAGTGCGCCCGATAAGGATGTTAACAATTGTTTTGCTAAAATTTATAAACTTTAAAAGATGTAAAAAAAACGTTAAGAGATTATATCATCCATTGATCTACCATAATCCTGCGAACCCTAGCAAGTGTAGAATTACTCACGCATGTTTTAAGAAGAAGAAGAAAGGATAGAGAAGGAGATCATAATGTAAATGCAGAAAGTAATGCAGAAAGTAAAATGTAAAGAACTAAACTAAAGAGCTGCCTTTATTAATCAACTTTAACATGTACAAATCCTTTGAAATTAGAATACAAAGAACTCTCGTGTTGCTCTCGATCTTTATCTCATAGGAAGTAGATGTTCGGTCGATTGATCACGTCGATTTATCATGTCGATTTGTGGACCTGTCTTGGATCTCTTGATCTTGTCGGTGATTTTGGTGATGTAAAAGGTGATCCTTTCTAAATTTAGCTCACGGTCCTTTAAATAACCCTAGAAGCAGAAACCCTAGATCCTATGTATTAGGATTTTTTGTTGTGATCACCCCCAAAAAAATCCTTAATCCAATGGCTACAAGGATGCCGCGGATCCGCCGTGAATATGGGTATTTGGCCGCGGTTGGGCGGCGGCACTATGGAATCAGGATTTCAAAATTCTAGTGCTGCCTCATGTTGACACGTGGAGATTGTTGTGATGTCTGGATTCTTTATGTTTTCCTCTCAGTCTCTGCGTTTATGATTTTATTCAACTTTAACGGCAGATTTTATTCCCGACATCTCGAATATCTCGATCTTCAGACCTGAACTAAATCTGCACAATATCTCAATTCATAGTATTAGTAATATTTGTTATATTTGAGATATTATCTTAAGTATTTTATATGATACAATATTTTAGGAATATTGATTAGGATTATATGATATGATATGTGTAACAACCCTAAATTTCCTATACAAGTTTTTACAAAAAAAATTCAAAAATCCATAAAAGGGTATTTTTTGCCTGAGAACAAGATAAGTAATTAATTAGCTATTTAATTACAAGAAGGAGCTTGTAGCTCATTGGTAATACCTTGCACTGCTGAACCAAGCAACCAGAGTTCAAATCCCATACCCCACATTATTTTTAATATTATTTTGTTTTGAATTTTTCTAGAAGTCCAACAGTCAACACGTTATAACTCCCAAAATTTCCATTACACATGAAAAAATAAATATACCAGAGGCTACATCAGGCGACCCCCCACCTACCCATCCCCCGACTAGGCCGGCGCCGCCAGCCGGACGGCCGAGTCCCCAACAGGAAAAATGTGACTCTTCCTCTCCCCTACCTTCCTTCACACTCCATTTATTTGGATCAGTTCCAGAGACTGTTGAATTCCACATTTACTCTATTTTTAATGAATTTTTAATGTATTTTTACTTTTTTTAATTTAAACCCTTCATCTACCTTAACCCTAACCTAACCCTATAAATACCAACCCTACACACTAACCCCTCACCCCAAAACTCTGAGCCAACTCTCAAGAAATCATTAGAAACCTTGTGTGCTTTGAAAACGAGCAAAAAGCGAAGCTACGGTGAATTTTCCGGCAAACTTCCGACGACCATCCTAAGAGCTCCCGGAGACGAAACGACGCACCGGCGACTCCTCTCGATCAATCTCCCTCTCTTTGTTGTCCTAAACCCGTAAATCCCAATTCTATCTTCCTTTTTCTTTTCTAAAATACGGAATTACAAAACCCGACGGAATCGGAACAAATCCGATTTCTGATTCGGTTTCTTTATAAAAGCTCACTTTTCTTTAATACAATCATGCTTAAACCAATTCATGTTGACTATTAAACACTAATCAACCATATTGATCAAGTTTCGTATCAAAAGTAATTGTTATTTAATTTTACCGTATTTTTCATTTAAATACCACATAGTTTCAATTCTACATTTAACATCACAAAACTTGCTATACCTTTAAGTAGATCACGAGGTAATGACCTACCTCATCACACACTCATATGCAACATAGCACAATCCCCTAGGAAACATAGAATACGGGAAATCGACATCTTTACAAATAAATACCATAATTAATAAAACCGTTTTTCATTAATGATTAGTATTTATACAAATCTTTGCAAAGCGCCGCTACAACCCATTTGGGGAACCCGTTCAGGATGGTGCGGATTATCGCACATCCTCGGACTTAGTAGTGTGAGATGCAGACCTCCGTAAGGAGCATTCGGTCTCGAAAGATTTAAAATATGACATCTTAGGAAAATGAGATTTCTAGAATATTTTATATATACAAAAAATTATTTTCATATAAATATATGTATATGAAACATAAAAATATCTATATTGAATTATTATAAATTTCCACTTTTTTCTAAAAACGTCATAAGAATCATTTTATACTAAAATACCATGAATTCCATACAAAACCAATATTACCAATAAATACCATTTATTATGAAAATAGGATATTTTCACTAGAAATATCACAATATAAAATCTACATTCATTACAACTCTAAAGGCGACTAATAAATACTTGGGGTGTATTTTGAAAAGTATATAAAAGTATTTTTTACATAAAACCCCCTCAAGTTCTATAATTTACCATATGGACCCTAGTAAATATACGTTTAAGCGGGACCAATCTCTTGAGCCTCAGGGAGCCGGAAAAGTAGGTGCTTGCCTATCTAAGGTAAACAACTTAACAACGGTGTTATCAATACGGTAATCGTCTTTGAATAAGACACAAATCCTGTCGCCCATATGCAGCGGTTACCAATAACATCAAAACAATCAGGACTTCAATTTACTTTTCTAATTGTCTGGCTCAGTTTGAGTCTCATTATAATCTGACTTGAATATGATTCAAGTACAATCTACAATTTACAATCTACAATATTCCAATTCAACATGATTCCATGAATCCATTATACAACTTGACTTAACTGAACCATGGATATACATTCCATTTACATGATTCTCCAGTTATATCCATTTACATGATTCTACGGTTACATCCGTTTACTGATATCATGGTTTCGGTCAGTCAATCAATTATACAATCAATACAATTTACAAAACAAACAATACAAACAAGACATCTCGGGGTTTAAGGGGTAGGTTGGTACGGAAGGTGTTAGAAGTGGCACGAGACAGTAAGACTTAATACACCTAACATGAATCCAGTTGTTGTTGTACCGTGGCATAAACGGTTCCTTGTACTATACTTACCTCTAGTCTCTGGCATATAGAGACTCCTCTCGTATACACTGGCATTCTTCTGTACCAAGCTACAAACAACAGCGTTAATACAACATTACAACAATATAATACAACTTTAAAAGATACCATCTTATTCTGTCTATTCTACTTTCCTCTTATCCTTGGGACTTACCGAGCGAGCTGTTCGCTGACGACATTCTATTTCTTGCTTCTTTGAATGTCGTCAGGTGATTTGGACCCGTTAGAGATCGAGCCCACTGCTGAAGACTTGGACCAGTTCAGTGAAGACCCCAAGCTCTAGTCATTGTACACTTTCCATTCAGTACTTTCATTTCTATTGTTTAGGCATTGCTTTTTATTCAGTTGTATTTACTTTTTATGCATTGTACAAAAGAATGTTAATAAATAAAGTTGTTGTTCATTTTATATCTCTTATCTCTTGTGCTTACTTTTATATTGCTTGGATACGCTTAGCGTATTTACTTCACAGTAAATACGTAGCGGTCTCGTCCCGTCCCCTTCGCCATAAACCGGGAAGCGGGACGTGACAGGTTTTGTTGGCGGCCCATGCAGGTCAGAGCTATATAGAACCATACTATGCAGTTCTGTTCTGCGTGAACAAACCTAAGCAATATAACACAAGAACCAGCAACTAAAAAATTCTTTACAATCATGTTCCTTGAATCTTATCTTTCATATTTCTTGAATCATATACTTTGAATCTGTCATAACCCAAAAATTCCCTCACCTCTTTACAATCTTACCAAAAACTTCACATTCTTTCATTCCTTCACACATTTTTTCACATTTTTTTAAAACCCTTACATCACCTTGTTATTTTTTTCACACACTGTCGGTGCTTCAGTCACTAAACTTTCTTGAATCTGTTACACTTTCCTTTTACAAATTTCGAGGACGAAATTTTTATAGGAGGGTAGAATGTAACAACCCTAAATTTCCTATACAAGTTTTTACAAAAAAAATTCAAAAATCCATAAAGGGGTATTTTTTGCCTGAGCACAAGATAAGTAATTAATTAGCTATTTAATTACAAGTAGGAGCTTGTAGCTCATTGGTAATACCTTGCACTGCTGAACCAAACCACTAGAGTTCAAATCCCATACCCCACATTATTTTTAATATTATTTTGTTTTGAATTTTTCTAGAAGTCCAACAGTCAACACGTGATAACTCCCAAAATTTCCACTACACATGAAAAACTATATATACCAGAGACTACATCAGGCGACCCCCCACCTACCCATCCCCCGACTCGGCCGGACGGCCGAGTCCCCAACAGGAAAAATGTGACTCTTCCCCTCCCCTACCTCCCTGCACACTCCATTTATTTGGATCAGTTCCAGAGACTGCTGAATTCCCCATTTACTCTATTTTTAATGTATTTTTATTTTTTATTTTTTTTAAACCCTTCATCTACCTTAACCCTAGCCTAACCCTATAAATACCAACCCTACACTACCCCTCACCCCTAAAACTTTGAGCCAACTCTCAAGAAATCATTAGAAACCTTGTATACTTTGAAAACGAGCAAGAAGCGAAGCTACGGCGAATTTTCCAGCAAAATTCCGACGGCCGTCCTAGGAGCTCCCGGCAATGAAACGACGCACCGGCGACTCCTCCCGATCAATCTCCCTCTCTTTGTTTTCCTAAACCTGTAAGTCCAAATTCTATCTTCCTTTTTCTTTTCTAAAATACGGAATTACAAAACCCGACGGAATCGGAACAAATCCGATTTCCGATTCAGTTTCTTTATAAAACCTCACTTTTCTTTAATACAATCATGCTTAAACCAATTCTTGTTGACTATTAAACACTAATCAACCATATTGATCAAGTTTCATATCAAAAGTAATTGTTATTTCATTTTACCGTATTTTTCATTTAAATACCACATAGTTTCGTTCTGCATTTAACATCACAAAACTTGCTATACCTTTAAGTAGATCACGAGGTAAAGACCTGCCTCCTCACACACTCATATGCAACATAGCACAATACCCTCGGGAACATAGAATACGGGAAATCGACATCTTTACAAATAAATACCATAATTAATAAAACCGTTTTTCCTTAATGATTAGTATTTATACAAAACTTTGCAAAGCGCCGCTACAACCCATTTGGGGAACCCGTTCGGGATAGTGTGGATTATCGCACATTCTCGGGCTTAGTAGTGCGGGATGCAGACCTCTGCAAGGAGCATTCGGTCTCGAAAGATTTAAAATATGACATCATAAGAAAACGAGATTTCTAGAATATTATATATATACAAAAAATTATTTTCATGTAAATATATGTATATGAAACATAAAAATATCTATTTTGAATTATTATAAATATTCCACTTTTTTTCTAAAAACGTCACAAGAATCATTTTACACTAAAATATCATGAATTCTATACAAAACCAATATTACCAATAAATACCATTTATTATGAAAATAGGATATTTTCACTAAAAATATCACAATATAAAATATGCATTCATTACAACTCTAAAGATGACTAATAAATACTTAGGGTGTATTTTGAAAAGTATATAAAAGTATTTTTTACATAAAACCCCCTCAAGTTCTATAATTTACCATATGGACCCTAGTAAATATAGGTTTAAGCGGGACCAATCTCTTGAGCCTCAGGGAGCCGGAGAAGTGGGTGCTTGCCTATCTAAGGTAGACAACTTAACAACGGTGTTATCAATACGGTAATCGTCTTTGAAAAAGACACAAATCCTGCCGCCCATGTGCAGCGGTTACCGATAACATCAAAACAATCAGGACTTCAATTTACTTTTCTAATTGTCTGGCTCAGTTTGAGTCTCATTATAATCTGACTTGAATATGATTCAAGTACAATCTACAATCTACAATATTCCAATTCAACATGATTCCATGAATCCATTATACAACTTGACTTAACCGAACCATGGATATACATTCCATTTACATGATTCTCCAGTTACATCCATTTACATGATTCTATGGTTACATCCGTTTACTGATATCATGGTTTCGGTCAGTCAATCAATTATACAATCAATACAATTTATAAAACAAACAATACAAACAAGACATTTCGGGGTTTAAGGGGTAGATTGGTACGGAAGGTGTTAGAAGTGGCACGAGACAGTAAGACTTAATACACCTAATATGAATCCAGTTGCTGTTGGACCGTGGCATAAACGGTTCCTTGTACTATACTTTCCTCTAGTCTCTGGCATATAGAGACTCCTCTCGTATACACTGGCATCCTTCTGTACCAAGCTACAAACAACAGCGTTAATACAACATTACAATAATATAATACAACTTTAAAAGATACCTTCTTATTCTGTCTATTCTACTTTACTTTTATCCTTGGGGATTACCGAGCAACCTGTTCGCTGACGACATTCTATTTCTTTCTTCTTTGAATGTCATCAGGTGATTTGGACCCGTCAGAGATCGAGCCCACTGCTGAAGACTTGGACCAGTTCAGTGAAGACCCCGAGCTCTAGTCATTGTACACTTTCCATTCAGTAGTTTCATTTCTATTATGCAATTGTTTAGGCATTGCTTTTTATTCAGTTGTATTTACTATTCGTGCATTGTACAAAAGAATGTTAATAAATAAAGTTGTTGTTCAGTTTATATCTCTTGTCACTTTTGCTTACTTTTATATTGCTTAGATACGCTTAGCGTATTTACTTCACAGTAAATACGTAGCGGACTAGTCCCGTCCTCTTCGCCGTATACCGGGAAGCGGGGCGTGACAATATGCACTAAAATATTATATGAATATTATATGCATATATTTTCCTTCATAATATTAATTATAATATATAAACGTATGATAAAGAATATTTTGCAGATAAACCCACATGTGTTCCATATTTATAATAAACACCTTTAAGCTATTAACAAAAGTAAGGAAAATGGTCCATCAAATGTGCAATATTTCGACTAAACAATTATTATTCTAACGTAGTTGTTCATAACTTGGTACAGAAGGTATATGTGTATACGAGAGGAGTCCATCTTACCCCGTGGACTATGGTAATATGTAGTACAAGGCCCCATCAAAACCCACGAAACAACGGCACAAGAGTTTATGTAGGTGTCTTTTAGATGACCATCCCGTGCCACGTTAATACGTTTCAAACCAATCTACCCCGTTATCCCCACGTAATGTATTATATAGGTTATGTTTACAAGACTTGCCGAAACCATGGATAAAAGTTGTTCAAATAGTCAGGTTCAGGATGTAATCATGTAGTCATGTCGAGTTATAATCATGGCTCGATCAAGTCAAGTATTCAGGTTTGATATTGATGTTTGAATTCAGGTGTTCAGATTCATGTTCAAGTATTCATGTTAGACTTTGGATTCATGTTTGAATTGGACTCTGATTTGAGTTTGGATTCAGATTTGAGTTAGACTCGGACTTTGTCGGTCACTTATAAACTAATTTAGATCCTGAATTAGGTTCGGGAGTTATCGGTAACTGCTGCATATGGACGGCAGGATTTGTGTCTTTTTCCAAGACAGTTACTATTGATAACTCCGTTAAGTTTTCTACCTTAAATAGGCAAGCACTCACTTTCTCCGGCTCTCTGGGGCTCAAGAGAATTGATCCCGCTTAAATTTATATTTACTAAAGTCCTTAAATATTGTTTTATCTAACTCGAGGGGGTTTTATGAAAAATATTTTTAATAAAATTTCAAAATAAACCTCGAGAATTTATTTATATTATTTAAGGTTTTCATAAATGTGAATTTTAAGAATTTGAGGTATTTTAGTGATAATAGCTTAGCTTGGAAAGTTCATGGTATTTTATTGTAAAACTTGTCTTTTGTTGGTATCTTGATAGTATTTTAATGAAACTTGTAATTCTTTCATTTAAGAAATGTAAGTTTATTATATTTTGAAAATATATGGATTTATAATATTTATATAAATATTAAAAATTAAATTTTATTTAAGTAGAAAAATGTGTTTTTCTTACAAACCGTATTTAAAAGCTTTCGAGACTGAATGCTCCGTGAAGAGGTCTGCATCTCGCTCTACTAGCCCAAAGAGTAAGCAAGTATGAACTACCTTGTCGTTCTCCCGGTTGAAAGTGAAGCTGTGATCCGCTAATTCATCTCTTGATCTGGTATTCCGAAAAGGATGTGGATAGGGTCGGTCAGCGAAAGACGTTTCGAGGGGCTTTTAAATATAGCAGGCGTTATTCAAACCAATTGAGCGTGCTATATTCAGTCGCGCTCATCCCTTGCCCGGTTTCACAAAAAGCAAAAGCATATCAATTCGTTAAGGCTACTGTATTTAGTGCTCATTTTGGTCAACTCTCCATTATCCTCGTGAGTGCGGCACGCACCTTTTTCTTTGTTTCGGAGCGGGGCGCGTACTATTACCACCTTAATCACTAAGAGTAGCCTTACGGTCACTCTCGACGCTCCGACAGGGTTCTCGTGGGGGCTTAGACCACTGGAACTCTTCTTTCTTAGCTTAAAGATAGGCCTTCTCGAGCCTTTTTAGACGAGGTTGTTAGTTATATGTATGCCCTAGAGGCCATTACTGTACATACGATGTATAGTGTAGTGGATGCTAGGACATATATAGGGAGGACTTTCTTGCTCGACATGATAGTATGCTATCTGGTTGTTCTTTATCTTAACATGTACTCTGATTGTCTCTATGTTACATGTTGATAAAGCCCTTAGGATAAGTACTCGACTACTGGGACTATGATGAGATCATACTAGTGGGGCCACGGTAGTCGACGAGTACATCCTATAACTGTTCCTAGTCGAGGGTGTATCGAGACAGGGCATCGATACACCAGAGTAGACTAGCGTATACGCATCTTGACCCATATGATGGGCGATGGATGATCCCATATCCATCAGTGTTTGACATCAAGGATGGTTTACGGGTGCTCAGTGGAGACTGGGTACACTGGACGGACTCGCCGAGAACTCCCAGATGGTATTATACCTCACGTCAGATGGCAGTTCTCCGGTGACACTGGTACAGAGTAGTCTGTTGACCCGAGATCGTCATAGAGTCTTGTATGATTCCCACTGTGCTTTGATTTCAATCATACCACGTCCAAGAGGGCGTGCAAAAAGGTGGCTTTTGGGTACAGTCCCGAATCAAATGGAGGCAATGAGCGATAGGAGGGGATTCGTCTCTCCCGGTATAGGGAGTTGATGTTGCGCTGTGTTCGATTGGCTATAACTGGAAATCCCTGGCCAGGGTTCCTGAGATTTACTGGTAAGTGTTATCAGTAGTTTCTCGAACTGTTATAGACCCCATATCGACACGACTTATCGAGCTACTGGGGTCTGACGTTTACCACCCCTAGGCGAGATATGCGACATATCAGACGACGAGACCGGACTGTACGGGAGTGTTACTGTTTGGATTCACGGAAGAATGTACAGGCTTGCTTGTTGATCTTCTGAGTGCTCAATGCCTGGGTGGCTGTTACGTTTAGCTGACCGCTTGCAGCTTGTGGGTGTTTGATATGATCATCACCTACTGCCGGCATATTAACGATTCTTTAGAGTCCTACACAGAGGTTTCTTGGCTCAGGCAAAACGGAGTAGGAGCACATATGTGATATGTGCAGGACCGAGGATAATACGATATGAGATACCATATTCTATTCTCGCGATATTTGATATCAGCCGCGTCATCAGATCAAGTGTTGATTCGATGAATCGGTACGGATAAACATTAGTCGGTTATATGCGATATAGCCGGATTGTCGGATCAAGTGTTGATTCGATAATTTAATGTTAATGTATAATAATATATATATGATATATTAAATTACATTAACTAATATTTTCTCACTAAAAGATTATTTTTCTCACTCGGGTAATACATTGATATATATGCGATATATGTTAAATGTATTATTTTATTTTGTTACAATAAATATTGTATATGTGATATATAATATTGTAACATGTTATAATTATTAATGCAACATGTTTAGAGGAGTTTAAACAAGATTAAGGTTTGATTTGGGTTAATGTATTCTAGATGTTTCTAGATGGTTTTACTTTGTCATTTGCTAAGATATTATGATAGATATTTCTTTTTGACTCACCCTTTAACCCAACTCAAACCCTAACCCTAGTAAACTCTCTACATTGGTTACTACAACCGTGGTTGCATAAATGATTATGATAACTTTTTATTATTCATCACAAAGGAATTCTATCATCTTCTTCCTTGAGCTTCTTTTTGAAAAAGCTTTCTTTTGTGATGAAAGTGAGTGAGAAAAAGATTATAAATGAGAGCAAAAATCCTACTTCATCATCCTCATCTATCCTTGCCATTTAGATGAGGGTGTTCACTTCATTTAGTAAGTGTTAGCTTGTGTTAATGAAACTTCAAGGTAGATCATCTTTGTATCGAAGATCGGAAGCAAAGGTTGCATCATTCTCTTCGTGAAGCCTCTCGAGAGTCCAGAACACGATGATCGCAGCGAAGGGACCTCAACACGGAGCTTAAGAAGTGAAGGACCGGATCTAAAAAGGTTGTAATCCCTCTCACTTAGTGTTAAAGAGTTTAACATGCATGTTTTCGCCTAAACCCTAGTTTAAAGATCCGGCTTCGGGTTGTTCGGCACGGCTAATTTTTTAATCGGGCATGGTTGATGCCTCGTAGAACCTTGTGAGCGTGCCTAGCAACCCTATAGTGGTATCAGAGCCAAGCTAGAGCTTTAGGCAAAATCTAGACGAAGTTTAAAGTCCGATCGAACTCCGAATACCCGATATTAACCCCTCTCTGTACATTTTCTAAAAATGTGATATTTTCAGAATTAAAAATGCTCAGAAACACAAGCAGGAAAAACTAAGAATTACTGTGAAGTATGGTCAACTAACTCAATATTTTGACCGCGGAACCGCGGCCAAACCATGGGTTTGGCGGCGGTTCCGCGGCCAAAATTTGGACTTAGTCCCTGCAATTTCACTTATTTATTCTTAGTCCTTTCTTGGCAATTTTTTCTGGGAATTTTTTAATTCCACTCAAGTGTTGAGTTTTCTAGGGTTGTATTGGGGACTCGTTGATTCGATCAGATAATTTAACTTTGTTTAGTTTTGTCCGGATAATTTTAGAAACTGTTAAAAAGTTCGAACGGATATAAATAACTCACTTTTTCCCCAGTCGGAATTTTTTTCAAAAGTTAGATTTTTTCTCGTGTTTAAGAATGTTCTAAGTCATGCAAGTAACGCATTGGACCCTCTAGAAGAACACAAACCTTAACTCGATTATGTGACCGTCTTGAACTGCCTCTAAACCTTAGGGTTTGGGGCAGTACGGCGTGCCACATGTGAGGCGTTGGTTTGACCCTTCTACGGCTGGACTATTGGCACTGTGGCATGTGATGGATTTTTTTTAAACTGATTTCAAGTGTTGAGATATATTGGGAAATCTTGGGTGTTTGATTATTCGATCAAAAAGTTTAACATTGTCTATTTATCTGGAATGTGATACAATATTTGGAATCCACATGTAGTTATGATATAACTAATTTGAATGTTATAAATCTAGCAGTTTAGTCTCAAATGATCGGTTGCCACGGAATTTTGATGTGATCAAAAGTCCGTCGCAATCACGTAGCGTACGCGGATACTCGCTAGGTAAACTTAATAGACAGCTACGCCCCATAGCCCCGACTAAGTGACTGTAGGAGAACCCCGTCGCCAAAAGCATTCGTTCAGGTGCTTGCGGCAGCGGTGTTCCGCCTTAGTGCACTTTGTCGACGGCATCGGGGGTGCGGCCATCTACTAAAGTTTGCGACGAGCATTCGATTAGGATGTCGGGAATCTTGTTGAATTGCCTGACTTGATATTGAAAAGAGTTTTCGATAATGAGACTAAAATACGGGGTTTATAATTGTTAGGCATGCGATGTCTAAGGAATTCATTTGGTTAGGCATGCGATGTCTAAGGAGGTTGCGGATTCCAACTGTTGTAGTTTTACACTTTCTTTTCTATGACCGTAAGCGTAGTATGTGGTGTATCGCCGGCTTCGTTGCTATACATCAACGACAATCGGGATACGCATACTTGCTTACGTTGATGATATGAGATAATATGTGTTGCTGTGATATGTTATATTGGATCGTCGCGTTCTGAATAGCCGGGGATTTTATGTGAGATGAGAGTTTTTTCTTCTTTTTCATTCATGTAAAATTCATTTGTATGTAATATTCTTTTATTGGGGCACTTCCGGGGTGAGGATGATGTCACCGTTGTATATTATTTACTTTTCCGCATAGGTAGACCCAAGGCAGGGAGCACAAGTAACCGGGTTCTGGGGTCCAGTGGGAGACCATCTCGAGGAGTCGAGACCGGGTCTCCTAACCCTAGAATTGGCAGTGTTGCTTGCCGCTCTCGTAGGGGTCTAGGGATGTGGGTTTGGCTATTCATCGCGACCGTGGAATCCGTGTTTTATACAGGCTCGTATTGAAAACACGGACGTCCTAGTATATCCAATATTTCATATATGTTCTTCTGCTGCAATGTTCTGTGATGAGATCATATTACTGCCTGAGACGAATGTTTATATTATATATATGAGATATATGTTATATTGCAGTTTTCGTTTCAAATGTGATGCTTGTGAAGCATAATAAAATGGGAATTTTTTTAATGAGATTAATGAAACTAAAAGAAACCTAAAGATGTTGTAGAAACTTTTTTAAAAACTGGTAGCTCTAGTTCTTGCTTTGTATAGCGGTGTTCCTTGCAGAATATCCAGCACCCTATTCGATAAGGAAAGAGCCAAGATCCCTTCACCGGGAGTGACTTCTTTAGCGAAACTAGCAGATGCTACAAACTCGGTTTGTCTTTTGATTGTTTCTATAGTTCTTGCTTTGCATAGTGGTATTTGTGAAATATCCTGCACCTTATTCGATGAGGAAAGGACCGACGATCCCTTCACCGGGAGTGACCCCTTTAGCAAAACTAGAAAAGCCTCAAATACACTCCATTTAAAATCACTCGATTCTACAACGATATCAAGTTCATTACGCAAAAGGTTTTCTTAAAAACCTGTCGTAACCCTCCGTCATTTCAGCTAAGTACTAGTTAGTATCCGTGCTACGTTTGTTGACTATGTTAAGGCGTAGTGTGCGGTAGCTGATTAGTGCTAATCTGTATAAGCATATGATGCGATTGGATTAGGGTAGTCGTGCAACTTTGTTGACTATGTTAAGGGTCGTGCGGGTGGGTTTAATTCAATCGGGAAATGACGGGTTGAACTTGACTAGCACTTATGATTTGTTGACTATGTTAAGGTCATATAGCTGCTAGGGGTAAAATATTATCGGGAATTTCAAGTGTTGAAATTTTCAATGAGATTGCATACCTTCTATGAGATAGTTGGATCCCGATACCCGCTGCGAGTAAGAGTTACTCCTGGGAGAGTTTTACACATTACAATTAGCCGATCAAGTAAGTGTCTAGAAAGGTGTCAACGGGGTTACGCCCCCGGAAAAACGAGGTTTACTTTAATTAGGTCCGTGCGAAAGCACGGGAAACCTCCCTCAAAATACCGACACTGGCCTGGCTGAAAGATTGGCGAACTTGTAGCGTGTAATTAATCCCGGCTAGTCTTTCCTTTTAGGGTTTGAAGGAAGATTTGATTAAAACAGTGGGAGACATCCTGATTAAATATATTAGATAACCAATCTAATCTTGCAAGAGCATACGCTGAGTGTTTTCTTCTCTCTCTCTCCAGGTAGCGACCATATCACGCCTTAATCAAGATAATAATACGGATATTTTGACTGAACCCGCTTGTTATACTGAGCTGGGGAACGATGGTCCCGCTCCAACTTATAATTGTTATAAGACAGAGCAGGAAATTGGGGAATACCATATTTCCTGTGTCGCCCAAACGAAGAAAGTGCATGCTGATGCATCATCTTCAGGTGTGTTCATTACATAGAACTGTTTCTCAATATCCTTTACGTCCTGGGTATGAGATACCAGATCAGGATCCCGCATATGTAATCTGTTACATGGGCTACAGATAGGTAGAGAACTGAGAACGGGTGATAAGTTTCATGAGATAGAAACGGTGCAAGTGCTGCAGCCAAGTCTGTTGGTCACTATCACCCTGTATTACCAGAATACATTGATTCTGAACGAATGTTATTAGATACCGAACCTGATATACAACATCATATCAGTCTCTTTATTAGTAAAGAAAGGATATAATTTTGTATTGTTGGATAATGTTTTGAACATTTCCTATATCAAGAGTTGATGGTTCAGGCACGTTATCTAAAAGCATTGATGTTCTAAATCAAACTACAGTTCTTAGTATACGGAACACACACAAGAGGAAAAGTTCAGAAATGAATGAATCCTTCTTGAGGCATTGTAGACTAGGTCATATCAATGCGACCCGACTAGCTGAAGTTACACAAAGATGCATATTTAAATTAGTTTGAATTTATATCTTGTGAAACTTGCCGGTCATGTCACAAAGATAAGATGACCATAGCTCTGTTCATTGGAAACAGAGAAAGAGTTAGTGAACTCTTGGGATTGATACATGCTGATGTATGTAAGTCCCATGTCTACACATGCCAAGACTGGTTCTTTATACTTCATTACATTCTCTGATAATCTCTCAAGATTCAGACATATGTTCCTGTTGAAACACAAGTCCGAACCTTTTGAGATATTCACAGAATATAAGTTAGAAGTAAAGAACCAACAACGGGTATAAGTATTATGTCCTTTGATGTGATCAGGGAAGAGAATACTTGAGCACAGAATTCCTGGACTATTCTAAAGGAGAATGAGATTCTCTCTCAGTATTACTCCTCCGTATACACCATAGCACGATGGTATATCGAGGCGGAGCAATAGCACCCTATTTGATATGGTGTGCTCTATGATGAGTACTACTGAGTTTCCTATTTCTTTCTGAGAATTCTGCACTTGTGAAGCTGCATACCTATTGAATAGGGTTCAAATCAAATCAGTTGCCTACCACTTCATATGTGATATGGAATAGGAAGAGCCCATATCTTAAGTATGTTAAGATTTGGGGTTGTACGGCCTGTCTGAAAAGCAAAATCCGGACAAGCTCGAGGTAAAGTCAGAAGTTTTTTGGATATCCCAAGCATTCGCAAGGGAATATCTTCTACCAAACCGAGAAACAAAAGTGTTTTATTTCTCAACATGCCACCTTTGTGAAAGGGAATTTCTTGTGGAAAAATTAGTGGTCATGAGGTAGAACTGGAAAGAGTTCCAGTTATACAAACTACAGCAGATGATTTGGTAGAACCGAAGGATTCAATAGTATCCAACGAACCTCAGCCTCTCCGTCGATTTAGCAGGGTTCCTCACCCCCCTGAGAGATACTTCGGTTTCTCTATGACAGTGGGAGCAAGGATTGCATCATGAGATGATGACCCAACTAGTTTCGAGCTGGCCATCAGGAGTGGGACTCTGTAAGAATGACTGGATGCTTATCGATCTGAGATGGAATCCTTATACACCAACAAAGTATGGACTTTGGTTGCTTTATCTGAAGGGTTAAATTCCCATCAGGAGCAAGTATATCTTGAGAAGATTACTTGGTGTACATAGAAAAGTTGAGACTTTTAAAGCTATGCTTAAGTCCATCCAGATCCTACTTGCCACGGCTACATACCATAACTACGATATCTGGCGGTTGGGTGTCATGGCTGCTCTTCTAAATGATGTTTTAGAAGATAGCGTCTATAAGTACATAGCCAGAGGGCTTCGTAGACAGTGGGAGCAGCGGAAACGTGTGGAAGATGTTTTATGTGATAAAACAGGCATCGCGGAGTTGGAACGTCTGTTTTGATGTGGTAGTCAAAGAGTTTGACTTCATCAAAATGGTAGATGAACCTTGTATATACAAAAAGGTAGTGGGGAGTATGGTGGTGATCCTCGTAGAGTACGTGGATGACACACTCTTGATAGGGAAGGAGTTTCCTATGCTACGATCGGTCAATCTCCGCTTATCACAAGGATTCTCCATTAGCATCAAAGTGATACCTCCTAAATCCTGGGTTTATGGATCTATGAGATAGACCTAATTGGATGTTAGGATTCTCACTAGTTGTAGTGAGATGGTATCAATCGATCCTGGGAGAATCACTGGAAAGGTTCCAGGGTGATATGGACGACTGAATGTCAGTCGCAGGCATTGTCTTTACCCTCAGTGGAGGGACGGTATGTTGGAAGAGTTCCAAGCTAGATACCGTGACATACTAGACGATTAAAGTCAAGATACATCGTTACCAAGGATACTACCAAAGAGGCAGTCTGGATATATAAGTTCATGAGATGAACTTCGTTCCTACCATTGTGTGACAATGGAGTTATGGCTTTAGCCAAGGAACTACCGTCCCATCAGAAATCCAGATATAATTCTTAGGCAGTATCACCTGATCATGGAGATGGTTGATTTCCAGGGAGATCGAGGTTAGGAGAGTAGACACAGAGGACAACAGCGCGGATCCACTCACAAAGGTCTTTTTCCCAGTAGAGACTTTTATGGGATGGTTGAGTATGAGATACATCAACCACGGCTAATTGTTGGGTATGCGATACCACAACAGATGGCCCTAGTGCAAGTGGAAGATTGTTAGTTATATGTATGCCCTAGAGGCCATTACTGTACATACGATGTATAGAGTAGTGGATGTTAGGACATATATAGGGAGGACTTTCTTGCTCGACATGATAGTATGCTATCTGGTTGTTCTTTATCTTAACATGTACTCTGATTGTCTCTATGTTACATGTTGATAAAGCCCTTAGGATATGTACTCGACTACTGGGACTATGATGAGATCATACTAGTGGGGCCACGGTAGTCGACGAGTACATCCTATAACTGTTCCTAGTCGAGGGTGTATCGAGACAGGGCATCGATACACCAGAGTAGACTAGCGTATACGCATCTTGACCCATATGATGGGCGATGGATGATCCCATATCCATCGGTGTTTGACATCAAGGATGGTGTACGGGTGCTCAGTGGAGACTGGGTACACTGGACGGACTCGCCGAGAACTCCCAGATGGTATTATACCTCACGTCAGATGGCAGTTCTCCGGTGACACTGGTACAGAATAGTCTGTTGACCCGAGATCGTCATAAAGTCTTGTGTGATTCCCACTGTGCTTTGATTTCCATCATACCACGTCCAAGAGGGCGTGCAAAAAGGTGGCTTTTGGGTACAGTCTCGAATCACATGGAGGCAATGAGCGATAGGAGGGGATTCGTCTCTCCCGGTATAGGGAGTTGATGTTGCGCTGTGTTCGATTGGCTATAACCGGAAATCCTTGGCCAGGGTTGCTGAGATTTACTGGTAAGTGTTATCAGTAGTTTCTCGAATTGTTATAGACCTCATATCGACACGACTTATCGAGCTACTGGGGTCTGACGTTTACCACCCCTAGGCGAGATATGCAACATATCAGACGACGAGACCGGACTGTACGGGAGTGTTACTGTTTGGATTCACAGAAGAATATACAGGCTTGCTTGTTGATCTTTTGAGCGCTCAATGCCTGGGTGGCTATTACGTTTAGCTGACCGCTTGCAGCTTGTGGGTGTTTGATATGATCATCACCTACTGCCGGCGTATTGACGATTCTTTAGAGTCCTACACAGAGGTTTCTTGGCTCAAGCAAAACGGAGTAGGAGCACATATGTGATATGTGCAGGACCCAGGATAATACGATATGCGATACCGTATTCTATTCTCGCGATATTTGATATCAGCCGCTTCATCGGATCAAGTGTTGATTCGATGAATCGGTACGGATAAACATTAGTCGGTTATATGCGATATAGCCGGATTGTCGGATCAAGTGTTGATTCGATAATTTAATGTATAATAATATATATATATGATATATTAAATTACATTAACTAATATTTGCTCACTAAAAGATTATTTTTCTCACTCGGGTAATACATTGATATATATGCGATATATGTTAAATGTATTATTTTATTTTGTTACAATAAATATTGTATATGTGATATATAATATTATAACATGTTATAATTATTAATGCAACATGTTTAGAGGAGTTTAAACAAGATTAGGGTTTGATTTGGGTTAATGTATTCTAGATGTTTCTAGATGGTTTTACTTTGTCATTTGCTAAGATATTATGATAGATATTTCTTTGTGACTCACCCTTTAACCCAACCCAAACCCTAACCCTAGTAAACTCTCTATATTGGTTACTACAACCATGGTTGCATAAATGATTATGATAACTTTTTATTATTCATCACAAAGGAATTCTATCATCTTCTTCCTTGAGCTTCTTTTTGTAAAAGCTTTCTTTTGTGATGAAAGTGAGTGAGAAAAAGATTATAAATGAGAGCAAAAATCCTACTTCATCATCCTCATCTATCCTTGCCATTTAGATGAGGGTGTTCACTTCATTTAGTAAGTGTTAGCTTGTGTTAATGAAACTTCAAGGTAGATCATCTTTGTATCGAAGATCGGAAGCAAAGGTTGCATCATTCTCTTCGTGAAGCCTCTCGAGAGTCCAGAACACGATGATCGCAGCGAAAGGACCTCAACACGGAGCTTAAGAAGTGAAGGACCGGATCTACAAAGGTTGTAATCCCTCTCACTTAGTGTTAAAGAGTTTAACATGCATGTTTTCGCCTAAACCCTAGTTTAAAGATCTGGCTTCGGGTTGTTCGGCACGGCTAATTTTTTAATCGGGCATGGTTGATGCCTCGTAGAACCTTGTGAGCGTGCCTAGCAACCCTACAGAGGTGCCGGAAGGATCAATAGTAGAAGAATAAGCATCGAATGCCCTGTTGAGGATCAAGCAAGGCTAGCGAGACCTCCATGATTGATAACAGATAGGGCTTCCTCAATTCGTGAAACAGAGGAAGAAATCTCTCCACGAGGCATTACTGCTTTTCAAGAGAGCAAGGCCAGGAGGGAATCTTGAAGTCCCATTATGGGACTTCCCGGGCTCACCAGGCAGTTTCCTTGAACAGAGTAGCTCCCCCTCAGTCGGCGGGGCCTCACATCCAGCTGTTCCGCTCGGCTGAAGCCGATCGGCACCCTCAACGCCGGGTATGGCTTGGCAACATGCCGTTTCGCTGCGCTCCACTCGTTCAAGGGAAGCTCCTTACCAGACTACCAGCCTTTGAACACAGGTTTCCCAGACGAGGACATCATGTGCCTTTCAGCAGACCGATCGTTGGACTATGTACTTTGACCGAGCAGTAAACAAGAACGGAAGAGGAGCTGGAGCTATCTTAATTTCCCCCAGAGGTGATCAAGTGCCCTTCTGTGCGCATCGATCGACCAACGTAGGGATTTGCATTTGCATGGGGCCTTGCGCGTCGCGTCGGAGATTGCCTACAGCTTCTTTTGCGTGAGTGATAAAACTAGTCTAACATCTATCTTAAAAACTATCTAAGATGCCTTAAATCTTAACGAGAACTTGTTTTAACTCTTCTCATGATAGATTCTCTATTTAAAGAATTTACTCAAGATGTGCGATAATCCGCATCATCCAATAGCGGGTCCCATAAATAGAGTTGTAGAGGCATATTCACAAAGGAATTTAAAATACAATTTAAAAGAAAATCGGTTTTTATAGTAAATGATATTTTCTTGTAAAGTTGTACTCGTAACAAATTTTCCAACAAAGTTGTATCATGCTATGGAATCAAGTGTGTGCGTGAGAGGTAGGTCGTTACCCTGTGAAGTTTTCCTAAATGTATGTTTAAGCAAAACAATAAAGATGATATATAAAGTTCATGGTATTTAAACGAAAATCTTAAATTAAAGTTATTTTACATGATATTCTTGATTAAAATTTGATTCTAAATATTATGATTTAAGGTTACAAGTGATGTAGTGAAGTTAGATTGAACAAAGTAGTAAAGGGAAGGAGTTTTCTAGGGTTTTGAAAAAAATATCGGTATTAACTCCACTTACCGATATACATTTTAAAATGAAATTTTAAAGAAGAAGAAGAGAGATTGAGAGGGACTTACAAGTTAATGGCTTAAAGAAAGGTATAAGAAGAGAGGGTTGTCGTCGTGGCGTCACGGAATCGCCGGAATTTGCTTCGATCCTCGTCGGAAGTTGATCGCTTGCTAACTCCTCTTTTACTCCACTTGTAATTAAGAAATTTTGAGAGTTTTGGTTAGAATTTTCAGAATGATATTGAGCCAAAGGGTGGGTGGTATTGATCGTATAGAATTAGGGTTTTGGAATTAAAATGGTGAATTAAAATGTATTAAAAAGATGATAAATGGTGAAATAAAGGATCTCTGTTTGATTGCAGGGCAATCAACAATGCAGGGGAATTAGGGGTAGGGGAAGAGTCGAGTGTGCAAAGCCCGGACATCATTTGCCACGGTTGAACCGTCGGCGCCGGCCCTTATGGGGTTTTGGCCGGTCGATCTAGGGCAAAGGGTCGTTGGATTTGTGTCACGTGTATTATCTGGTGTTTACTCCATTTTCCACATGTTTGATTTTTCTGATTTTTCATTTTTGTGTGTATTGCACGTGTAAACTTTTGGGCTTCCAAAAAGTTTTAAAAAAATAAATCAGAAAAATAATATGTCTGATGGGGATCGAACACAAGGCTTTACCAGTAAGCTACAAGTGACTTCTTGTTGTTCTTTAAAAAAATTTACTTATAACTCATACTCAAACTTGTAAACTTATTTCTGTACATTAAACTAAAAAAATTCGTACAGTAAATTCAGAGTCATTACATACATAATCCCGGCTAGTTCTCCTTTTAGGGTTTGAAGGAGAATCCGACGAAACAGTTGGAGCCATCCTAATTAAATAAATTAATAAACTAATCTAATATTGCAAGAGCGCATGCTGAGTGTTTCTTTTCTCTCTCTCTATAGCAACAACCATGACTGATCTTAAACTAAATCGTAAAACCAAGTTAACCGAACCTTTTTACAAACTTTGTCTTTGGAATGTCATGATTGCCCTAATTCACGAAGAAGTCGCATATGTCCTTACCGCTTCTACTTCCCCTTTACCTTCTCCAAAACCCTTTGTATCAAATACAGAGATTCATATTACTTGGAAGGTCATCTCGTATAGTTACATACGAACTTGAATAAATTGTTTCAGTCCGAGAATGGCCACTGGTTCTGGAGAAGATGAATTTTATATTGATATAATTCAATTATCTCTCACCTCCACCTTCTCTCAAGTTGAAAGCTCTTTAAATAAGGAGCATACACCAATTACGATTGTTGGATAGTCTTCTTCCTAACCTAAGGCTGAATCTAAAAGGAAGGGAAGGAAGAAAACCAACATGCTTAAGTATGGTGTACAGAATGTAAGATGTAGAGACATTTAAAGGGGTTACACTTGAAAAGGAAGAAAGATCGCAACTTCTGTCATGAGCTTGGGCAGCGGAAGAAGCATTACTGGCCTTAATTCATGACGAAGTCGATATGTCCTCCCCGCTCCTACGTCCCTTTACCTTCTTCAGAACCCTTTGTATCAGATACAGAGATCCATATTGCTTGGAAGGCTGTCTCGCATAGTTACATACGAACTCGAAGAAATTGTTTCAGTCCGAGAATGGTCACTGGTTCTGGAGAAAACGAATTGTATATTGATACAATTCTATTGTCTATTTCCTCCACCTTTTCTCAAGTTGAGAGCTCTTTTACTAAGGAGAATCCACCAGTTACGCTTGTTGGATAGACTTCTTATAAGCCTTAGGCTAAAACTGAAAGGAAGAGATGGAAGAAAACCAACCAGCCTAAATATGGTGTACAGAAGGTAAGATAAAGAGACATATAAAGGGGTTGTAAATGAAGTGAAAGGAGATTGCAGCTACGGTCATGAGCTTGTGCAGTGGAAGAGGTATTACTGGGAATATCTGGCTACCCCCTTAAAGCATAACGATGCTTCATCTTTTGTTGTGTTTGTAATTGAAAACTGTTTCTCAATAAACTCTGACTCCTTGGTATATGCATACCGGATTAGAATCTCATATCTGTAAAATGTTACAGATGTTGAGAAGGAGTAGAGTATTGGGAAATGATGATTTAATCCTCAGAGTCGAAAATCGGAGTAAATGTTTCTATTGGACTATTGCCTGGTTTTGCCTAACGGCAAACTTTTGGTTTTGAATAATCGTTGTAATGCATCAACTTTTAAAAATGATATATCTGTTTCTTTATTTGATAAAGAAAGATATAAATTTTTAAAATTATGGTTTGAACATTTTCCTTCATCAAATTTTGATTGGGAATGGTGCATAGGATAACGGTATAGATATTCTTAACCAAAACACAGTTCTCAACTTACAACACACGGAGTTTGAATTAGTGAAATCTTAGGACTTGTACATAGTGATGTATGTGATCCAATATTCTTACGGACAAAGGGTTGGTACTCATATTTCATTTCGTTTACCTATGAGTACTCTAGTTTTGGATGCGCGTTCTTGTTGAAACGGAAAGTCCAAAGCTATTGAGAAGTTCATATAGTATAAGAATAAAGTAAAGAACCAGACGTTCATAGTATTAAGATTCTTTGATGTGATTGAGAATGTAAATACTTAAGCTCGGTATTCCGTAGTTGTCTAATTGAGAATCTGATTCTCTCTCAGTCTACCCCTCTGCATAGACCATAGTATTATGGAGTATCGGATAGGAAGATTCGCATCTTATAGGATATATTGCACTCTATGATGAGTATTGCAGAGTTGCATCTTTCATTATGGGGGTATACACTGGAAACATAAAGATTAATCTCTACTATATCTTAATGATCAATTCTTAGCAAGTTTTGTTCACTAGTTGCTTCACTTAGTTTTTAGTGTGAAGCTAGAGCTTTAGTTGGAGTTCCTTCAGGTGGATCATATTCGAAAAGGAAGACCGACTCCCAGGCTCGTTCCCATTAGATCTAGGAGTTTAAGAAGTGGAAAGAAGATGAAGGACATGACTATAAAGATAGATAACACCTAACCGAGTAGTTAAACTTCTTCTAGTTTACTAGTTTAGTATTTGGATTCGATTCTAGGTAGTAGTAGTTCATGCTCTTATTCTTAAAAATTTTGTTTTGTATTCTGCCTTGGCCATAAGTTTGCGGCACGAGCATCTGCTAATATAGTATCAGAGCCACCCAAACACTAGAACTAGTAGTAGACGATGTTTACGTTTCGAAAATAAAAATTTCCGTTTTTTGAAACCATGAAAACCAAGTTTCTCTTCGAAATTTTTTTGATCTCTGAAATTTTTTTAACAAGTGCAGAGGTTTTATTATGAGATATAAAAACTTGGAAAGAAACACGGGGACGTAACTCATTAGAAAAACCACCCAAAAATGGTTTTTTCCCGACCTGGTCGGTTTTGCTTTTGCTTCTGGTCTCTGGATTTTTCCAGGGGCCTCATTTCATGAAAACTTGGTTTTTGGTTATATTTGTTTTGGCCCAGATTTCATTTACTGTTAATCTTTGCATTCGGGTAACACAGAAAGTTTTAAAATCGAAAATTTTGCATTGTTTATATCTTTGAGTTTGTATATGTGTTTGTAAACGTCGTCTAATTGCTATAGGTCGATTAGACGGGGTTTCAAATAGTTTCTTGTGTTGTGATTGATATATATATATATATATATATATATATATATATATATATATATATATATATTGTGATGGTTTATCCGGCTATTCGTTGTGGATAACCCATCATCGTAGAATGTTTGTATATTCGTTTATTCAGGACGAGTAGCCAGATTGTGACCGTCGTTACTGCTGATGTATATTGTTTTATTGGAACACAGCCGATTTGAGGTCGATATTACCATTTTATATTCATTCATTCTTTTATTAGGATAACCCATGGAGAAGTGCTCGAATAGCCGAGTTTTAGAGTGTGTTATGCGGCCGTCTCATAGTGATGAGTTCGAACCACCTTGCTTTAGAATTAGCGGGCTATTTGCCGCACTTGTAAAGGTTTAAGATAGACCCACGGTGGAGTGCTCAAGTTACCAGATTCTATGAAGTGCTGGGTGGCCCACTCATGTCATTGAGTGATGGTTGCCTCACTTCTAAAATTGATGGGGAGCTTGCCGCACTCACAGGGGTCTTTTTCTTAGGTGGTGTTCAAGCTATCCACACGACCGGGGAACGTTGGTTTTCGTTTGCAGCTCAAACGAAACATGGGGATCCTAGTTTATCCACTATTCCATTTTGTTTATTGCATGGCTGTGATGTTAATTACCTGCCTGTGATGATGATGTATATAAATGTTGTATATGTTTTGCATCCGCGCTAGCCCTGCCAATGCACCGCCGTAAGTTAAGTAACCTTACGGTGAAGTCTCCGGACCCCGTGGCGAATGCGGGTGGCATATTTGTACATTCTATTTTGGTTGTTTCTGTGATTCATAGGAACTTAAATGATGGGATCGCAATATAGGTTTAATGCAAGAAAAACAAACCTAAATGATGTTGTCAGAACCAATTTTTAAAACTAATCGGTTTTCTTCAAAAACAATTATTTTAAGAGAGGAGCCTAAACCACTTCTTTTCAAAGCCACTCAAGTTCCATCAACGATATCGAGTTCATTACCTTATAGGTTTTTCGCTAAAAACCATACGTAGCCCTCCGTCATTTTGGATAAATAGCACATAGTATTCATGCAGTGTTTGTTGGTCAAAGTCAAAGTATTGTGAATGGTAGTTGTGTGTTGCTTATTCGTAGTATAGATAGATGCATTGGTTTAGGACAGTCGTACCATCTTGTTAGCCAAAGTCAAGGGTGAGTACGGGTGGTTCTAAATTAATCTAGATAATGACGGGTAGAACTTGACTTGTGTGTTATGATATGTTGGCCAAAGTTAAGGTCATAAGCACATGGGGTAAAAACTATATCAGGAGTTTCAAATATAAGGGAAACTTACCAAGTATGCACATACCTTTTAGAGTGTGGTAATTTTTTGTCGTCTTCCGTCAAAGTTATCACGCGATGATAGTTGGGTCTCGATTCCCACTGATGTGTAAGATTACTCCTGGGAGATTTTCACTTCGCAACTAGCTAACCCATTAGGTGTCTAGAAAATGTTAATGAGGTTATGCCTCCTCTGTGGAAATGGGGTTATTTAATTAGGTTCATGCGAAAGCACGGGGAGCCTCCTTCGGAGTACCAACACTGGCCTGGCTGAACGGATAGCGAACTTGTAAGGAGTAAATGATCCTGACTAGTTCTCCTTTTAGGATTTGAAAGAGAATTCGAAAAAACAGTGGGAGCCATCTTAATTAGATAAACTAATTAACCAATCTAATTTTGATAGAGTGCACGCTGAGTATTTTTTTCTCTCTCTTTAGCAGCGACCATGCTGACCTTAAACTAAAACTCGTAAACCAAATTGACCGAACCTTTTTACAAATCTGGTTTTGTTTTGTCACGATTCACGATAAAGTCTCATATATCAATGCCATTCCTGCTTTACCCTTTTCTTTCTCCAGAACATTCTGTATTACTATGAAGATCCATAAAGAATGGATAAAACTATCTCGTATAGTTACATACGAACTCGTAGAAATTTATTTCAGTTCGAAGATGGATTCCGATTCTGGGAAAATTGAATAGGATTATTCGGTTGTTTTTTCTCTTTGCCTTCTCTCAGGTTGCTAGGGCTCCTAATATTAGGAGAGTAAACCTATTACGATTATTGGATAATATTCTTCTAAACCTTAAACTGGTGTCGAAAGGTAGGGAAAGAAGAAAACCAATTAGCCTAAGTATGGTGTACAGAAGGTAAGAAGTAAAGACATATAAAGGGATTGGAGTAAGGGAAACGGAAATTGTAACTAATGTTATGAATCTGGTATTAGAATGGGCATTACTAGGAATACCCGCCAACCCCTCGAAACATTTTCATGTTTTAGTTTTACTGTGCGGTGTTAATTGAAAACTGCTTTCCCAATTAGATTCTGACTCCAGGGTATGTATTTACCGGACTTGATTTTCACATCTGTATGGCATTATAGATGCTGAGTAGGAGTAGAATATTGGGAATTGGTTGATTAGATCTTCAATATCAAAATTCTTTGTAATTGGTAATTTTTTAGGAAATCGCCTGGGTTTTGCCTAAGAGCGAATATTTGGTTTTGAATATCCGTTGTTATGCACCAATTTCAAACTGATATATCTGTATGTTTATTTTATAAAGTGAGATATAAATTTTTGAAATTATGTTTATAACATTAAGCTTTATCAGTTGATGATTAGGTAAGGTGCATTCAATAACGGTGTAATTCTTCTTAACCATAATATAGTTTTCAACCTACGACATACAGGATTTGCGTTATTAAACTCAGAGAAATTATACAAAGTATTGTACGTTGTTCGATATCCATTAGGACAAGCGGTTGGTACTCGTACTATATTCCGTTTACTTATGACTTCTTTGGTTTTAAACATGCATTTCATTGAAATACAATGTCCAAATTTTGAGAAGTTATAGTTATAAGAATAAAGTAAAGAACCATACGTTGGAAGTATCAGGATTTTCGAGATGATCGAAGATGTGGATACTTATGCTAGGTATTTCATCATAAGTAATATATTTGAGAACTTGCTTCTCTCTCAGGTTACTCATCCGTGGGTGCGCTCCTTGATGAGTAATGCTCCATGGCCTTCTTTCATTTAGTTAATATGCACTAGAAATAACAGCATAATTTTTTAATCTAGTTCCAATTAACTTATTGCCTTTGTTTCTATATTAGATATAGAATGGATTCATATCTTAACGATATTAAGGTATATGGAGTTGTCCGGCTTATGCTTAAAACCAGAATCCAGATAAACTCGATGCACGTTTCAGTAATGGCAGTTTGTGGGTTATCCCGGGCTTTAACGAGGGTTAACATTCTACCATTTGCAGGATCAATAGTCATATTGTTCTTGACGCGCCGCCCTTTTAGTAAAATGAATTCTTTTCAGAAAATATTAGTGGGAGTATGGTAAAACTGGAAGTGATTCTAGAACCACAAACGGCTACTGAATATTTAGTAGAACCTAAGGATTCAATTGGATCCGATAATCTATTTAGCCACTCCGCAGATTATGTAGGTAACCTCAGCCACCCGAGAGGTACTTCGGTTTCCTTAAAGACGGTGACATGGAGGTTTTGATGACCCAAGTTTATCACTACCGCTGTCCTTGACTATGAGACATGGCAAGTGGATGACTATAACATCATTCTAAATTGAATTTAGAAGTGCACGTGTCTATGACTCTGCCATAGGGTTGTTGTAGTCAGTGAGAGAGGCAGAAGTGTGGTTGTCACGCCCGCTTCCCAGTAGACGGAAACGGTGACGTGGCGAGGCCCGCGACATATTTATTTCGAGAAGGTCATTTTCCGGAATAAATACGCTAAGCGTCAAATAAGCAATATAAAATGACAAGAGAACAAAAATGAGATTAAAGCTTCAACAACTTTATTTACATTCAATTTGATTCATTTACAATATATGATTTTAACTGAAAGAAAATACAAGGATGAAAATGCCTAAACAGGTGGCATACATAAACTGAGAAAGGTAACTGGTCTAGGCCTGGGTCTCGGTCTGATCGTGCCCTTCCTCTGAGATGTCTACCTCTTCAGTCTCCACAGTATCTGATGAACATTCCAAGAAAATAAAGGTGGGTGAAATGCACGTCAGCGAACTTTCGCTCGGAAAGTCTCAAGGAATGAAGTGAAATATAAAACGTAATGATAAGGAAAAATGTATATCATGAATAATGGATCATGAAGTATGGTGTGTCAGCATGTCATTTAATGTAAACATGGCGGGTTTATGTAACATGCAGTTTTATCGTAATATATGTGAACAAGTATGGTAATGTATGACAAGTAGATGAGTATGATAGCATGAGCATGGCAAATAAAAGTAAGATGGCCGTGTAGTGTAAGTATAGTGAACATGCAGTGAATGTAAGTGTCTTAACAGGTCTCTACTTATGTATACTAATTTAACGTAAGTTTAAGGGTGAATGTCAACCATTCTCAAGAGTGTTCTCGAACCTAACAGGCTGTAATTCAGGGGTAAGGCACCATGGGCCCGAATTAAGTTTTAGTAACGGGATTTTGACCGTCGTCAAAGTATTCTAAACTCAACATGCTATAATCCAGGAGTAAGGAAACACTGGCCCTCATAATTGCTTGCTTGTGTTAGTAGACATGGATTCATGATCTAGTGAGACTCCTGAGATTTCGTTGGATTCACGCATGAACAACCCCAGCACCCCGTATATACTAAGTTACATCTAAAATTACCAGCCTTGCTCGAATTCATGAATACATCAAGTTGCAAGATTGAGTTCATGTATATATCAAGTATTCATGTCAAGTATTCATGTATTTATGTCAAGTTGTATTCATGGTTCGAGTCAAGTCATGGTGTTCAAATATTCATGTTTTAATGGAGTCAAGTTCAAGTCTTGTATTCAGGTTTGATATTCAGGTTCAGGTTCAAGCATACATGTTAGAGTTTGGATTCAAGTTTGAATTGGATTCTGATTTGAGTTTGAATTCAACTTTGATTTAGACTCAGAGCCAGACACTAATAAACTAATTTGGATTCTGAATTAGATTCGGGAGTTATCAGTAACTGCTGCACATGGACGGCAGGATTTGTGTCTTTTTCCAAGAAAATTACCATTGATAACACCGTTAAGTTTTATATCTTAAATAGACAAGCACTCACTTTCTCCGGCTCCCTGAGGCTCAAGAGAATTGATCCCGCTTAAACATATATTTACTAAAGTCCTTAAATGTAATTTTATATAACTCGAGGGGTTTTATGAAAAATATTTTTAATATAGTTTCAAAATAATCTCGAGAAATTATTTATATTATTTAGGGTTTCCATGAATGTGAATTTTAAAGATTTGAGGTATTTTAGTGATAATTACCTTAACTTGAATAGTTCATGGTATTTTACTGTAAAACTTGACTTTCGTTGGTAGCTTGATGGTATTTTGACGAAACTTTTAATTCTTTCCTTTGAAAAAAAAATATAAAGTTATTATATTTGAAAATATATGGATTTTATGATATTTATATAATTATTAAAAATTAAATTTTTAATTAAGTAGAAAATTGCGTTTTTCTTAAAAACTGTATTTTAAAACCTTTCGAGACCGAATGCTCCGTGAGGAGGTCTACATCTCGCTCTACTAGCCCGAGAATGTGCGATAATCCGCACCATCCAATAGCGAGTCCCCTAAAAAGGGTTGTAGAGCCATATTTGCAAAGGGTTTTGAAATACAATTCAAAAGAAACCCGGTTTTTATAGTAACGGGTATTTTAGTGTAACGTTGTATTCGTATAAAAAAATACTTTCTCAGAGTATCGTGCTATGGAAACATGTGTGTATGTGAGGGCTGGGTCATTACCCCATGATGTTTTCTAAAGGTATAATTAACAAAAATACTAAAATATATGATATGTGAAGTTCATGGTATTTTAGCGTAAATATTAAGTTAAAATTATTTTGCATGATATTCATGATTAAAATTTAATTCTAAGCATTGGTTATATGATTACAAACAGGTTGTAAGAATGTGGATGAATATTAGTTAAGAAAAAGTGAGTTTTCTAGGGTTTAGAAGAAAATGTCGGTACTAACTCCACTTACCGACATGTTTTGAAAAAATGATTTTTCAAAGAAGAAGAAGAGAGATTGGGAGGGGCTTACTAGTTGATTATGTTAGGAAGAGGTAGAAGAAGAGGGGGAAAGTTTTGGGGTGTCGCAGAAACGGCGGAATTAGCTTCGATTTTTGCCGGAATTTGATCTCTTGCTATCTCCACTGTACTCTTCTTGTACCTAGGAACTTTTGAGAGAATTTTAGCTAGAATTTTCAAAATGAGGATGGGATAGGGCATGGGGAAGTATTTATAGTATGGAATTAGGGTTTTAGAATTAAAAGAGTGAATTAAAATGCATTAAAATGGAGATAAATGGTGAAATGAAGGGTCTCCGTTTGATTGCATGGAAATCAAATGGTGCAGGAGAGTTAGGGGTAGGGGAAGGGTCAAGTGTGCAAAGCACGAGCACCTTTGGTGATGAGGGGATCGTCGGCACCGGTTTTATATAGGGTTTGGACAGTCGGTTTGTATGGTTAGGCTGGTGTGAGCCACGTGTTCACGCCAGTAAATACAACATTGTGCACATTTTTTTCTTTGTCTTTTCATTTTTATGTGCATTGCACGTGTAAACTTTTGTGCTTCCAAAAAGTTTAAAAGAAAAATCAGAAAAATATAATGTGTCTGAGGGGATTCAAACACGGATCTACGTCACAACAGTGCAAGGGCTATACCATTGAGCTACAAGTAGCTTCTTGCTGTTCTTAAACAAGATATACTTATAACTTGTACTCAGGCTTGTAAATTCCTTTCTGTACATTAAAAAGGAAAATTTTGTACAGAAAATTCCGAATCGTTATAGCGGTGGACAAGATGCATATGTCTATTTATAGACTAAAGCAAAGAAAGTGGAGATGGGTCATCTATTCTTGATGTGAAAGTCATAGTGTTTGACTTCATCAAGAATGACGGATAGACATGATAAAAAGGTTGAGTAGGGAGTACTTTCTGATAAGAAGTGTTGTTCCTATACTACGATCGGTTAAACCGTGGTTGTCACAGATGTTTCTTCACAAACAATCTAGATAAAATATCAGATATTCTGATGGCTAGATTTATGGTTTTAGATTTAGATTTAGGAAGTATCCCAATTCGGGTACTTTGCACTATTCTAAAGTGTTTTAGAATAGAAAACTCCTGGCGTGGTGTTATACCCGCAGGTGATGGAGTCACCCTCTCTAAAGAGATGTCTTTTGGATTGATAAGGAAAGGGATTTGCATGATTGATATATCACTTGCTTAGGCAATTGAGTCAATCATAAGATGTCAAGTACTACACCAGATATTGCTTTTGCACTAGCTGCAATAAGCGAATATTAATCCAATCCTGGAGAAACATTAGAAAGAAGTTATGAACATGAGAGAATATTCTTGGTATATGGTAACGACAACCTTCTTCAGAAGGCGATTATCATTTCAGGCTTCCAAGATGATCTGGATGACAGAGTGGCTGTCAGAGTTAAAGTTTACCCTCTTCTGAGGGGCAGTATGTTATACAGTGGTCCAAGCGGATACTAAGGTAAGCATAGCACATGATACTGATTAAATTCAGTGGAAGAGACGGTCTAAGAAGTTTGTTGGATTTGGAGTTCATTTATGAACTTGGCCCCATCATATATTCAGACAAGTTCTAAGACAGGTATCGCTATTTTCGGGAGATAGTCGTTCTCCGTGAAGTTGAGATATAGAAAGATAAAGATAGAAATATTAGAGAGGATCCACTCACTAAGATTATTTCTCGAACGTGAATGTCTTGCAAACATAATTTGTGAAACTGATTAGTAGAGAAGTTTGGTGTTCGGTAGCACACGGGCTGTGGTGTGCAATACCGCAATAATTAGCCTTAAGTGCAAGTGGAAGATTGTTGACTATAGTGCCCTCAAGACAATTATTGTAATCGCAGACAGACGATTATGATGATTGAGGGAGGACTTATACGGGTAGAACATTCTTACTTAAGATGATAGTATATTATCTGGTTAGACTTTATCATCAAATACATGTATTATATAGTATTACAGATCACTATTACATGTTGATAGAGCCCATAGGATTCATGCTTGGCTACCAGGGTTATTGTGTCGATCACACTTCTGAGAACTGGGTAGTCTATAAGCAAATCCTTAGATGTCTCTAGTCGTGGGAATATCGAGACTCGGCATCAATATTCCAGAGTAGACTAGTGTATGCGTTTCTTGACCCCGACAAGGGACGATGGCCGGTTTCACAGCCATTGGTGTTAGTAAGTCACCAAAGATTGTATACAGGTGCTCATTTGGTTATGAGTTACACTGGACAAACTCGCTGGGAACATGCTAGATGGTATTATACCTATTGTCAGGTAGCAGTTCTCTGATGACATGAGTACAAATTAGTCTGTCGACCTGATATCGTCATTTTTCTTGTGTGAGTTCCCACTATACTTTGATTACTACCCTACAATGGCTCTACTGAGTCGTGCAAACAAGTTTTAGTTGGGTACAGTCCCGAGCCACATGGAAGCAGTGAGCAGATCGTTAGGGATTCGTCTCTCCCGGTATTAGGGGTAGATGTCGCGTAGTGCACGGGTGGCCATCACCAGAAATCCTTATCCAAGGTGGACGAGATTTACTGATTTGGATCGGTAGTTTTTCTTTAGGTGATGGGCTTCACACCGATACGACTTATCGCGTTATTAGGCGTCTGACGTTTTGCACCCCCTAGACTATTAGTTATATGTATGCCCTAGAGGCCATTGTTGTACATGATTGTATATTACAATGGATGCTTGGACATATATAGGGAGGACTTTCTTGCTCGACATGATAGTATGCTATCTGGTTGATCTTTATCTTAACATGTAGACTTGTATTGTGATAATGTCTTTCTCTCACATGTTGATAAAGCCCTTAGGATGTGTACTTGATGTTAGTTATATGTATGCCCTAGAGGCCATTACTATACATGTGATGTATATTGTAGTGGATGCTTGGACATATATAAGGAAGACTTTCTTGCTCGACATGATAGTATGCTATCTGGTTGCACTTTATCTTACCATGTGCACTTATTGTCTCTCTATTACATGTTGACAAAGCCCTTAGGATGAGTACTTGACTACCAGGATTATGATGCGGATCATACTAGTGGGGCAGAGGTAGTCGGCAAGTACATCCTTTAAATGTTCCTAGTCGTGGGAGTATCGAGACAGGGCATCGATACTCCAGAGTAGACTAGCCTATACGCTTATTGACCCATATGATGGGCGATGGATGATCGCATATCCATTGGTGTTTGACATCAGAGATGGTATACGGGTGCTCAGTGGAGACTGGGTACACTGAACGGACTCGTCGAGAACTCCTAGATGGTATTATACCTATCGTTAGATAGCAGTTCTCTGGTGATACTAGTACAGATTAATCTGCCAACCCGAGATCGTCATTGAGTCTTATGTGATTCCCACTGTTCTTTGATTTCCACCATACCACGTTCAAGGGATCGTGCAAAAAGGTGGTTTTTGGGTACAGTCCCGAGTCACATGGAGGCAATGAGCGATAGGAGGGGATTCGTCTCTCCAGGTATTGGGGGTTGATATTGCGCTATGCTCGATTGGCCATAACAGGAAATCCCTGACCAGGGTTGCTGAGATTTACTTGTAAGTGTTATCGGTAGTTTCTCGAACCATTATGGACCTTGCATCTGCATGACTTATCAGGCTATTGGGGTCTGACATTTTACCATCCCCAGGCTGCGATATGCGACATATCTGACGAAGAGACCGGACTGTACGGTAGTGTTACTGATTGGATTCGCAGGAGTATGAGCAGGCTTGCTTTTTGATCTTCTGATTGCTCAATACCCGGGTGTCCGTTACGTTTAGCAGACTGCTTGCGGCTTGTGGGTGTTTGATATGATCATCACCTACTGCCGGCGTATTGACGAGTCTTTAGAGTCCTACACAGAGGTTTCCTGGTTCATGCGAAACGAAGTAGGAGCACATATGTGATATGTACGGGACCAAGATTAATGCGCATATGTGATACCGCATTCTATTCTCGCGATATGTGATATCGGTCGGTTATATGTGATATAGCCGGGTTATCGGACCAAGTGTTGATTCGATAAATTGATACATTTGATATTAGTCGGTTGTATGTGATATAGCCGGATTATTAAATCAAGTGTTGATTTAATAATTTAATGTATAATTATATATGTGATATATTAATTTACATTAACTAATATTTGCTCACTCAAACATTTCTTTTTCTCACAAGTGTGCATATAGTATATATGTGATATATATTAATGTACATTATTTTGTGTCATGCTTGATGCCACATGCTACATGGGTGTATGAGACTCACACCATGCTTTTGTTAATGTTAGGTTTTATTTATTTAAAGTTAATCAAAATTAATGGTAATTAGTCACATGGTTGAAACTTGTAGAAGCTTGTGGAACCATTGACCAAGTCCACTAATTTTGTTTTACTTGTAGATATTTATTAACATAACCATTAATATTAGCCATGGTTTATTCTCTACATGGGTTAGTGTATGACACTAACTCACCCATGGTTGCTATTCTCACTTCTTGAGTTTCATTCTGATCTCCTCTTCATCTTTTTCTTTCTCATGGAAAATATTTCTAGCTTTTGAAAAGGTGATGAAATATTGTTTGAAAAATTAATCTAAAGTGAGCTCATTTCCTACTTCATCATCCTCTACTATATTAGCCATTTAGTTTAGGGTGTTTGCTTCACTAATCTACCATAAGTGAAGATGTAGTATGAGCTTGAGTCTTCTCGATGTAGATCATCTTTGGCCTCGAAAACTTCGAGCAAACTTGTTCATTTCTTCATGTGAACCCTTACTAGAGTTCAGGTGTTCACTACTTTGAGCGAATGGACTACTACACGGAGTTTTAGAAGTGAAGGACTGGTCTACAAAGGTTGTATTTCTCATTCACTTAGATATAAAGATGTTTGCATTGCTAGTTCGTCTAAATCTCTAGTTAAGATTCTAGGGTTAGGGTTCTTTAGTACGGCAAAAATTTGAAATTGGCATGGACGATGCATCCCGAAACCTTGCTACCGCCCTAGGGAACCCAACAGTGGTATCAGAGCCAAGCTAGAAATTTAAATGATATTTGTTAGATTGTGAAACCAAAACAACTCCGAAACACCCGATACACAAATCTAGTTTCTGTCGAATTTTTTAGAGTGTCAAAAAAATTTATAAGCAACTGCAGAATGTTGTATGAGATATAACATGAACACCATAGAAATTTAAGGAAAATTGGTGTGAATATGGCCGGCCACATAGGCACAAAAACCGAGCTCACCGGTTCATCTGGGGTTTTTTGGCTTAAAATTTTTAGGGTGTTCCAGTCTCTGGGTTTTGGTGTTTCAGATGTTGCTTGTTTTTGCTAAAATTGCATGTGATGTTAACTTTCTGTAAAGGCAATTCAGAGTGTTTCATAATCGTAATTCTAACATCTATTCGGGTTATTTAGACGACGTTAAAAAGTTCGAACAGATATCAATAACCCATATTTTCTCTCGCTGGAAATTTCCAAGAGTTTGATTTTTTCCAAGTTTAAAATCTTCAGAAAATCATGCAAGCGATTCTGTGGACCCTCTAGAAGAACTATACCCAAACTCGACTTTTTGGATCGCGGAACCGTGATAATATCCTAGGGTTTGTGGCAGTTCCGCGGCGACATGAGTGAGGCATGGGTCGGCCCTTCTACGGATGGTTTATAGGTGATGTGGCATATTCTGGGTACTTTTTAAACTCCGCTCAAGTGTTGAGCTTTTTGGGAAATTGTGGGTGTTTGATTATTCGATCGAAAAGTTTAACATCGTCTAGCTATCTGTGATTGTGATACAATACTTGGAATCCACAATAATTAGTTATGTGATAACTGTTTGAATTTTATAAATCTAGCAGTTTAGTCTCATTTGATCGGTTGCCACGGAATTTTGATGTGGATCAAAAGTCCGTCGCAATTACGTAGTGTACGCGGATACTCTCTGGGTAACCTTTCTAGATAGCCACGCCCCATAGCCCCGACCAAGTGACTGTAGGAGAACCCCGTCGCCAAAAGCATCCGTTCGGATGCTCGCGGCCGCGGTGTTCCTCCTAAGTGCACTTCGTCGACGGTATCGGGGGTGCGGCCGTCTACTAAAGTTTCCGATGAGCATTCGATCAGATTGTCGGGAATCTTGTTGATTTACCCGACTGGTCATTAGAAAGTGTTTTCAATATCGAGACTAAAATGCGTGGTTTATAATTGTTAGGCATGTGATGTCTAAGGAATTCATTTGGTAAGGCATGAAATCCAAAGTATGTGATACATTGGGTTTATGATGTCTAAGGTGGTTGCGGATTCCAATTGTTGTAGTTTTTCACTTTCTTTTCTGCGACCGTAAGTGTAATATGTGGTGTATTTCCGGTTTCGTTGCTATATGTCAACGACAATTGGGATACGCATATTTACTTACGTTGATGACATGTGATGTTATGTGTTGCCGTAATATGTTATATTGGATCGTCGTGTTTTGAACAGCCGGGTTTTTTTTTATGTGAGATAAGAGTTTTTCATTTTCATTCATGTAAAAGCTTGTATGTAATATTCTTTTATTGGGGCACTTCCGGGTTGAGGATGATGTCACCATTGATGTATATTATTTACTTTTTCGCATTAGGATAGACCCAAAGTGGAGAGCACAAGTAATCGGGTTCTAGGGTCCAGTGGGAGACCATCTCGAGGAGTCGAGTCCGGGTCTCCTAACTCTAGAATTGTTAGGGTTGCTTGCCGCTCTCATAGGGGTCTAGGGATGTGGGTTTGGCTATTCATCGCGACCGTGGAATCCGCGTTTTTTATTGGCTTAAATAAAACACGGAATTCCTAGTATATCCAATATTTCATATGCGTTCTTCTGCTGCTGATATTCTGTGAAGTGATCACTTGATATGTTGAGACGAATGCTTATATTATATATATATATGATGATATATAGTAAATATTGATGCTTTCGTTTCTTCTGTGATGCTTGGGAAGCATAATTTGATGGGACTTCATTAATAAAATTAATGAAATAAAAGAAACCTAAAGATGGTGTAGAAACTTGTTTTAAAAACTGGTAGCTCTAATTCTTGCTTTGCGTAGCGGTATTCCTTGTAGAATATCTAGCACCTTATTCGATAATGAAAGAGCCGAGATCCCTTCACCGGGAGTGACCTCTTTAGCGAAACTGACAGATGCTACAACCCACTCGGTTTGTCTTTTAATTGCTTCTATAGTTTTTTGCTTTACATAGTGGTATTTATGAAATATCATGCACCTCATTCGATGAGGAAAGAGCCGAGATCCCTTCACCGGGAGTGACCTCTTTAGCAAAACTAGTAAAAGCCTCAAAAACACTCCTTTCAAAATCACTCGATTCTACAACGATATCAAGTTCATTACGCAAAAGGTTTTCTTAAAAACCTGTCGTAGCCCTCCGTCATTTCAGATAAGTAATTTTTAGTATTCGTGTTGCGTTTGTTGACCTTAGCCAAGGCATAGTGTGCGGTAGCTAATTAGTGCTTATCTGCAAGCATATGATGCGATTGAGTTAGAGTAGTCGTACGACTTTGTTGACCTTAGCCAAGGATCGTACGGGTGGGTTTAATTCAATCAAGAAATGACGGGTTGAACTTGGCTAGCGCTTATGATTTTTTGACCTTAGCCAAGGTCATAAGTTGCTAGGGGCAGAATATTATCGGGGATTTCAAGTGTTGAAATTTGCAATAAGATTGCATACCTTCTATGAGATAGTTGGATCCCGATACCCACTGCGAGTAAGAGTTACTCCTGGGAGAGTTTTACACATTACAATTAGCCGATCAGGTAGGTGTCTAGAAAGGTGTTAACGGGGTTACGCCCCTGGGAAAATGAGGTTTATTTTAATTAGGTCCGTGCGAAAGCACGGGGAACCTCCCTCAAAATACCAACGCTGGCCTGGCCGAAAGATTGGCGAACTTGTAGGGTGTAATTAATCCCGGCTAGTCTTACCTTTTAGGGTTTGAAGGAAGATTTGATAAAAACAGTGGGAGTCATCCTGATTAGATAAAATAATAACCAATCTGATCTTGCAAGAGCGCACGCAGAGTGTTTTCTTCTCTCTCTCCTGGTAGCGACCATGTCACGCCTTAATCAAGATAATAATATGGATGCATTGACCGAACCTGCTTATTATACTGAGCTTGGGAACGTTGGTTCAGCTCTATCTTATAATTGTTATAAGTCCAAGCAGGAAATAGGGGAATATCCGGACTCCCATGCCACCCATTAGAGGAATGAGCATGTTGATGCATATTCTTCGGGTGTGTTCATTACCAAGAACTGTTTCTCAGTGTCCTCTGCGTCCTAGGTATGAGATATCGGATTAGGATCCCACATATGTAATATGTTACATGGGCCACAGAAAGGTAGAGAACTGGGATAGGGTGATATGTCTCTAAGTGTTAGACAATGGTGCAATTGTTGCAGCCAAGTCAGTTGGCAAATATCACCATGTATTACCAAATGGTAAATACATTGATTCTGAACAAATATTATTACATACCGAACCTGATATACAACATTATATCGGTTTCTTTAATAAGTTAAAGAAGGATATAATTTTGTATTGATGGATAATGTTGTGAACATTTTCCTTAATCAAGAGTTGATTGGATCGGGTACGTTATATAATAGCATATACGTTCTAAATCAAATCACAGTTCAAAGTAAATAAAACACACACAAGAGGAATAGTTCAGAAATGAACGAATCCTTCTTGCGGTATTGTAGACTAGGTCATATCAATGCGACATGACCAGATAAGTTAAATAAGGATGAATATTAGAATCTGTTCGAATTTTCATCTTATCATACTTGCCAATCTTGTCTCAAAGATAAAATGACCAATACTCCGTTTACTGGAAACAGAGAAAGAGTTACTGAACACTTGGGACAGATACATGATGATGTATACGGTCCTATGTCTACAAATACCAGGGTTGGTTCTTGGTATATCATTACATTCATCGACTATCTCTCAAGATTCGGACATGTGTTCCTGTTGAAACACGAGTCTGAAACCTTTGAGAAATTCAAAGAATATAAGTTTGAAGATTAAGAATCAGACAGGTAAAAGTATTAAGTCCTACGATGAGATCAGGGAGGCGAATACTTGGGCATGGAGTTCCTGGATTTTCTAAATAGAGAATAAGATTCTCTCTCAGCTTACTCTTTCGTATACACCACAGCACAACGGTGTATCGGGACGGAGGTATCGCACCCTATGAGATATGGCGCGCTCTATGATGAGTATTGCTGAGTTACCTGTTTCCTTTTGGAGTTATGCACTTGAGAAGCTACATACCTATTGAATGGGGTTACATCCAAATAAGTGCCTACCACTCCATATGAGATATAGAATGGGAAGAGACCATGTCTTAAACGAGTTAAGATATAGGGTTGTCCGACATATGTTGAAAAGCAAAATCCGGACAAGCTCGAGGCAAGGTCAATTCTGTAAGTTTGTTGGATATCCCGAACATTCGTAAGGGAATATCTTCTACCACACTGAGGAGCAAAAGATGTTTTGTTTCTCAGCATGCCACCTTTTTATAAAAGGAATTTCTTATGAAGAAATTAGTGGTCATGAGGTAGAACTGGAAAGAGTTCTAGCTAGACAAACTAACAGCTGATGATTTGGTGAAACCAAAGGATTCAATAGTCTCCAACGAACCTCAGCCTCTCAGCGAATCTGGTAGGGTTCCTCATCCACTTGAGAGATACTATGGTCTTCTCGTTGACGGTGGGAGCGAGGATTGCATCATGGTAGATGATGGCCTAACTAGGTTCAGGCAGGCCATCACAAGTGGAGACTTTGTGAAATGGCTGGATGTTATGTAATCAAAGATGGAATCCATGTATACCAACAAAGTATGACTTTGATTGTTGCACCTAAAGGGGTAAAACCCATCGGGAGCAAATGGATCTTGAAAAGATCATTAGTGTAGATGGAAAAGTTGAGACTTTCAAAGCTTTGCTTAAGTCCATCAGGATTAAAGCAGGCATCGCAGAGCTGGAACATCTGTTTTGATGTGGCGGTCAAAGAGTTTGACTTCATCAAAATAGTAGATGAACCTAGTATATACATGAAGGTTGTAGAGAGTAAGGTTGTCTTACACGTATTGTACGTAGATGACATACTCTTGATAGGAAATGATTTCCTATGCTACACTCAGTCAAACTCCTCTTATCACGATGATTCTCAATAGAAGATCTGGATGACACCTACTACATCTTGTGGATAATGATCTATGGTGATAGATCTAAGTGGATGTTGGGAGTGTCCCAAATCCAGGTATATTAACACCATACAAAAAGGGGTTTAGTATGGAAGATTCTAAGCATGGTGGTTCGCCCACTTACTCATGAATCACTCTCTCAAAAAAAATGTCTTACAAGACTTATTTGGAGAGAGCTCGCGTGCAAAGGATACCCAATGCTTCGGCAGTAGTCTCTATCATGTATGCGATGTTATGTACCAGACCAGATGTAAATGAATCACTAGGTGTAGTGATCAGGAATCAATCGGATCTTGGAAGAATCACTGGACAGCTGTGGAGGACATTCTTAAGTACTTGAGAAGTACTAAATGAATGTTCTTGGTTCGAGTTTCTAGAGTGATAAGGTCGACTGAAATTCAGTCACAGGCATTGTCTTTACCCTGAGTGGAGGGACAGTATATTGGAAGAGTTCCAAGCTAGATACCGTGGCATACTAGACGATAAAGGCTGAATACATTGCTACCAACGATACTACCAAAGAGGTTGTCTGGACATTTCTTGTTCATGAGAAACAAGGTTCCTACCATTGAGCGTCCAATAACTGTTATTGTGACAACAATGGAGTTGTGGCTTTGGCCTAAGAACGCCGGTCCCATCAGCGATCCATGTTAGTGTATATGCCCTAGAGGCCATTACTGTATCATACTAGTTTGTATATTACTTAATGGAAGCTTGGGATATTCACCTTGTATAGACAATTTTGCTCAATATAGTAGTATGCTACTTGGTTTGTTTCTACTTTAATGTGTACATGTGTTTATTTTAGTATATCACCTATACACATTAGTGGAGCCCTTAGGATCTTTGCTTGATTACCAGCGTTGTGATGGCAGTCACACTAGTGGGGGCTGGGTAATCCATAAGCACATCCTTATGCAGGTCCCTAGTCGTAAGACTATCGAGACAGGGCATTGATACTCCGGAGTAGACTAGTGTATGCGCTTCTTATCCCAGTGTGGGAGACGGTCTGTCCCACAGCCGTCAGTATGTCGTACTTGAGATAGTATGCGGGTGCTCGTTAGGTTACGAGTACACTGGACAGGACTCCTCAGGAACTGTTGGTTGGTACTATACCTATCGTCAGTTATCAGTTCCCAGGTGACATGAGTACAGCTTAGTCCGCTGACTTGACACTGTCACTTCGCCTCGAGTGTGTTCCCACTGTACTTAGATTACTACCCTACCACGGCTCAAAGGAGTCGTGCAAACAGGTAGTAGTTGGGTGCAGTCCCGAAGCACTTGGAGGCAGTAACGGTTAGACAGGATTCGTCTCTTCCGGTATTGGGGGTTGACATCGCGCTGTGTCTAGGAGAGCCATTACACGAGTAGTCCCTGGCCAGGGCAAGCGAGATATACTGGTAGGTTTCCAGTGTTATCTCAGGGTGTTCTGGGCTACACTCCGACACGACTTGTACCGCTAGTAGGGGACTGATGTTTACCGCCCCCCTAGGCCCGCCATGCGATGTATGAGACGAACAGACCGAACTGTACGGAGACTGTCACATTCAGGCTCAGTAGGAGTTCAGATGGGTTTCACCTCGTCCGTCTTCTAGTCGGCATCTACCTGGGGACCGTTACGCACAGCTAATGCAGCTTGCGTTCTGTGGTTAAACCCACTGCCAGCGTAGTGTCGAGTCTTTAGAGTCCCACACAGAAAGCTATTCGCCTTTAGGCAAAAGAGTAGAGGTCGCATGGTTTTGCGACAAGGTTCGGTCACATCCGAGCACTTGTGCACGTTCAGTGTCCGGACAGTTAACACTAGCGGGCTTTGGTTTAAACCAGATCCTAGTGTACATTTTGGGATTGGTTTTATCTCGTTTGTATTCGTGTTCCTCGGAACGCGGATGCGGGTGTGTATGCACAGTTGACAGAGAGACAGAGGCAGAGGATTCTCATTGGGGTTGTTGACTGTTGACTGTTCACTGTTGACCATTGACTTTTGCTAAACCCTAATGAGAATAAGAAATATGATTAATGATAATATTAATTAAGTATTATTGTGTCATGGTTGAGATGAGGGGTTGACTTTGTTGACTTGTTGACTTTGTTGACCGGTTGACTAGGTTGGACTAGTTGACCATCATCATTACAATGGCTATCATTTCATGGCAAAGACTTTTGCTTGCTTGTTTGTTTTTGCAAAATGAGTGCATGAAATGATATGGCCATTTTGACTTGAACCATCACATAATACTCAATTACTATTATGAGTAATCATGGTTTTGGATTATGAGAGCTTGGATGGCAAAAGACTTTCTCATTCTCTCATCTGCTTTCTCTCTCTTGCTTGAGCTCTCCCTCTTGCTCTCTCTCTAGCTCAAGGCAACTCCCTCTCATGAGTTGAGAAACATTGCCTTAGAGATAAAAGAAAACCCAAATCACTTCTCTACTCATCCTAGTTCACAAGGTTTAGCAAACCAAGTGTTCTAGTTTCTTCAAGTTCGAAGAAGAAGCCAAAGGTAGAAGCTTTCAGGTGGATCCATCTTCGGCGCAAGGAGACGACGAGGTGAGGCCGATCCATACACCGGAAAGAGTTAAAGACGAAGGAGTTCAAGAAAGGTATAACCCCCTAACCGAGTAGGTAAAACTCTTGTTAGGTTTGTTAGTTAGTTGTTTAACAAAGATCCATATTTTGAGTACATGTTACCACCTCTTGAAAATCGTTTTTCATCATTTCCGCAAGCCCGTAAGTACCGGGAGAGGTAACGTGGACTTACAATCCATACATATTCTGAGGCAATATCACCTGATCAGGGAGATGGTTGATCTCCAGGGGATCGAAGTCAGGAGAGTTGACACGAAGGATAACATGGCGGATCCACTCACAAAGGCCTTTCCCTAGAGAGACTTCTATAGGACGCTGAGTATGAGATACTACAACAAATGGCTTTAGTGCAAGTGGGAGATTGTTAGTTATATGTATGCCCTAGAGGCCATTACTGTACATGTGATGTATATTATAGTGGGTTCTTGGACATATTTAGGGAGGACTTTCTTGCTCGACATGATAGTATGCTATCTGGTTGCACTTTATCTTAACATATGCACTTATTGTCTCTCTATTATATGTTGATAAAGCCCTTAGTATGAGTACTTGACTACCAGGATTATAATGCGGATCATACTAGTGGGGGCAGAGGTAGTCGGCAAGTACATCCTTTAAATGTTCCTAGTCATGGGAGTATCGAGACATGATATCGATACTCTAGAGTAGACTAGCGTATACGCTTCTTGACCCATATGATGGGCGATGGATGATCCCATATCCATTGGTGTTTGACATCAGAGATGGTATACGGGTGCTCAGTGGAGATTGGGTACACTGAACGGACTCGCCGAGAACCCCTAGATGGTATTATACCTATCGTTAGATAGCAGTTCTCTGGTGACACTGGTACAGGTTAGTCTGTCGACCCGAGATCGTCATAGAGTCTTGTGTGATTCCCATTGTGCTTTGATTTCCACCATACCACGTTCAAGAGATCGTGGAAAAAGGTGGTTTTTGGGTACAGTCCTGAGTCACATGGAGGCAATGAGCGATAGGAGGGGATTCGTCTCTTTCGGTATTGGGGGTTGATGGTGCGCTATGCTCGATTGGCCATAACAGGAAATCCCTGGCCAGGGTTGCTGAAATTTACCGGTAAGTGTTATCAGTAGTTTCTCGAACCGTTATGGACCTTGCATCGGCATGACTTATCAGGCTATTAGGGTCTGACGTTTTATCATCCCCAGGCTGTGATATGCGACATATCTGACGAAGAGACCGGACTATACGGTAGTGTTACTGATTGGATTCGTAGGAGTATGAGCAGTCTTGCTTGTCGATCTTCTTATCGCTCAATACCCGAGTGGCCGTTATGTTTAGCAGACCGCTTGCGGCTTGTGCGTGTTTGATATGATCATCGTCTACCGCCGACGTATTGACGAGTCTTTAGAGTCCTACACAGAGATTTCCTGGTTCATGCAAAACGAAGTAGGAGACATATGTGATATGTGCGGGACCGAGATTAATGCGTGTATGTGATACCGCATTCTGTTCTCGCGATATGTCATATCGGTCGGTTATATGTGATATAGCCGGGTTATCAGATCAAGTGCTAATTCGATAAATTGATACATTTGATATTAGTCGGTTGTATGTGATATAGCCGGATTATTAAATCAAGTGTTGATTTAATAATTTGATGTATAATTATATATGTGATATATTAATTTACATTAACTAATATTTGCTCACTTAAACATTTCTTTTTCTCACAAGTGTGCATATAGTATATATGTGATATATATTAATGTACATTATTTTGTGTCATGCTTGATGCCACATGCTACATGAGTGTATGAGACTCACACCATGCTTATGTTAATGTTAGGTTTTATTTATTTAAAGTTAATCAAAATTAATGGTAATTAGTCACATGGTTGAAGCTTGTAGAAGCTTGTGGAACCATTGACCAAGTCCATTAATTTTGTTTTACTTGTAGATATTTATTAACATAACCATTAATATTAGCCATGGTTTATTCTCTACATGGGTTAGTGTATGACACTAACTCACCCATGGTTGCTATTCTCACCGCATGAGTTTCATTATGATCTCCTCTTCATCTTCTTCTTTCTCATGGAAAAGCTTTCTAGCTTTTTAAAAGGTGATGAAATATTGTGAGAAAAATTAATCTAAAGTGAGCCTATTTCCTACTTCATCATGCTCTACTATATTAGCCATTTAGTTTAGAATGTTTGCTTCACTAATCTATTGTAACATTTCAAGAAAAATAAAATATTATTTTTGGGAATTTTTATAATTAAATAATAAAATATTGAATATTTTAATAAGGCGGTATAATTAAATACCGATAAATTGGGGGAAATTTGGAAAATTATGGAAATTACTCAAAAGAGAGTGCTTTATGTGAATTGAGCAAATTATGAAATTTTATGATTTATTATACACTAATTTTGTGCTAATCGCGATTAAATATCGCTAATCGCGGATTAAGCGTGTTTTGTGCACATGACATGCACAAAGTCTTTTTTCACACTTGTTGCATGTTTCTACCATGGTTTCATTTGGGTTTCCTATTCCAAATTTTAATAGAATGAGAAGGAAAAGAAAACAAAAGAAAAGAAAAAGAAAAAGAAAAGGAAAAAGGATTAAACTATTAAGCATAGGCAAGAGAGAGAGTGGGTGTGAGGGGTCAAGAAAGCCATGCCCATTTGTTCCCTTCATTTCTTCTTCATCTTTCTCCTCTCTCACCCCATGGCAGCACCTCCTCCTTCCCCCTCTTCTACCATCACTACATCATCAAAACTTTACCAAAAGCCCATCCCTATTTCACAAAAAATGTGCACAAGCTCTCAAGCTACACTTTGGATCAAGAAAGTTTGCTTTTTGGCGCTGTAAAGGATTCATGAGTGTCAAATGAGGTAATCCCTTCACAATTAGTGTAGTATTTCATTTACTTATGCATCTATTCAAGTTTAAAATCGATTTGGTGGTGTTTAGTGCACTTTGGAAATCCCTAAAGAGGGTTAGGGTTTTATTTGAGTTGTGTTGGTGAAATTGGGCTTTAGAGATGACCTTAAACCCCCTTAGATGTTAGAAATCCAGAACCAAACACAATACCAAACCTGAAACGAAAAACTGAAACTTCAAATGTCGGGTTTTGTGAGAACTTAGGGTGTGCAGGGAAATCTGGGATGACCTGGAGTATTTTCAAAACTAGCAAACAATACCTGAAACTCTTTTGGACCAATGTGAGACCACCCTACCAATACGAGGCCATTCCACCATCCCAAAACCGAGGAGGCCGGAATTATGGGGCATGTGGCTGGCCATGGGGTGGGGGTTAGGGCCCAGGTTGCTTCAGTAGGTCATATACACACTATATAACACCCCAGTGTTGTTTGGGATCATTGTTTTCACCTTAATCAAAATCTGGAACCGCTTTCTCAAGTTGCTGTTTTGATTCGGGATATGGTTTTGCGTATTTTGAATTCTGGATTTTAGTGTTTATGTTATATCTCGATCACTTGACGTTTGTACGTCTATATCGAGTGATATCGGGTTGATTTGCGAGAGCTAACCATAGGTTTTGACCTATGTGAGTTTCGTGCGTCGTTTTGGTTTCGAATTGGATTCTAATGTGATACGATACGTGTGACATGTAGGTATCCCCACGATGATTTGAGACGATGAAGAAGATGATGGCGACATCGACATCGGCAAGCAAGATCAATGTGAGTAGATATATATCTACGGGGGGAAGTCGGGTGGATGGCGTATAGCACCCCCGCAGTTCGAAGATTAGTATGATATATTTATATATGTTACATATATGATATTGTTATGTAAAACATGGATATTAATGATAGGGTTATATGTTCATGGATTAGTTTAGTGTTAGTTGCGAAACCCTAGAGTAGTTGTTACACCCACACGCGCACACACACACATGCACACATTTATTGTTACTTGTGCGTATATTGGGATAGGTGTATATATATATACACGCATGGGTATGGGACTATATATATATATGTATACGTATACATATACACGGTTTTTTAGGATAGTACTTAGGATTAGAGATGATTCGATGAGTTTGGGCTTGAGGCCGTGAGATCGGTGATGTGTCATGGTTCGTATTTGAGATACGGCATGATGTTTTAGCGGGTCCTTTGGACGTGGTGTTTTTCATACACACGCATGCATATACATAGATGGTATTAGTATTGTACTGGACATAGATCAGTACCCCGGTTCATGATATTTGATAAAGAGGATGATGAATAATGTGATAGATGTGACATTTGACCCATACCCAGATTTGCGAGGCCGTACGACGGATTTACCGTACGAGCTATATATTGATGATAGATCCGCACTCTTGACTCGAGGATGTCATATTATATTAGGGTGTCGTATGGAATACTATTGAGGCGGGATCACCGACTATTATATATATATATATACCGACTCAGATGTTATGTGGTTTCCTTACCTTTCGATCAGCCTGTTTAGTTTAGTCTGATAGTTTACTTGTAAATGATAAATTTGACTCGAGTCATACCTATTTCAAAACTAACGAATCATGAGTATTTTAAAGACAGGCCAAGGGATTCTACGGATATTTCAAAGGACGTATCTTTTCTTTAAAACACCGTAGCCCTTATTTTCAAAACATCACGATTCGTGTTATTTCAAATGGCAAACCTGTATGACTCATATTTATATAAATGCAGATTACTTATCATTGTGTTTATTATTCAGCTCCTGCATATTATTGCTGTTCGCATCGCATCACATGCTTATATTGTGTTTTCATATGCCATTATTGAGACCATGCTGTCAGGACACCAGCACCATTACCGATGATACGTATGTTCCACTTACACCTACTTGCCGGCTCACACACATCATCATCGGTAATTGCCATGTCACGTAGAGAATATTACTCATTGACATAGCTTGTTAACTGGTAGTTCGACATGGTATTAGCGTACTCGTCTTTATATGCTAGTTTAGACATTGCAGTTATTACTTGCTACTTCATGCATACTATTATTCACTGTTATGCAGTATTATGGAGTTTTATGCCGATATTCACTGTTTACTTGATATTGATGATTGGATTTCGGATTTTCATGAGATTTCCTGGATTTGGAGGAAAACCGTAAGAATATATATAAACTTCTCTCTCCATCTCTGTCTCTCTCTCTCTCTCTCTTTTTAAAATGAAAAGTGCGGTTTTCTCGTGATGTATGAGTCGCCCACTATGATGTTTTCTCGGTTATGAGATGGATTTTGAGACCCGATTCGAGGAGCCGTATGAACCGTCTCGGGTATATGGTGGACCCGGTATGGTACCCCGGGGCAAGAGTGATTTCATGGAGGATGATGAACCCGGCAGGGGCAGACTGCCTACCGGTGATTGTTTGGCGCGTCGGATATCCGGAGGATACCGTTCATGGTCGTGTGATTTATGATACAGGCCGATCCGGACTGACGGAACCTGATGTATTGAGATGTTGAGATATGAGACACTGAGATTTTGAGATTTGATGATACAGGCCAGTCCGGGTAGTCGGAGCCTGAGATATTGAGATATTGGGATTTATGTTTTGTGTCGATGCTTGACACGGATTTCTCTGTTGATTTCATTGATGATACTCGATTCATACGTACAGAAATCTCATTAAATAAGAAAACAGTTGTCTCACTCATTTCATTACATTACTTTCATACCTCATACATGTGATATATTGCTACCTGAGGTACTGACACAAGCACATGGGATTACACTTATGTATAGATGTTTACCCTTGCTACATTTTCTTGCTTCAGACTTATCATTTGAGGTTATATATGTATATTTGATCGTATTGACCTAGGATTGTGTCATTCATATGATTTATGCTCGGTGATGTTTTCTACTCACGAGTTGGCAACTCACCCCCGTTGTGCCACAGTTTCTTGCAGGTTTTGCCGTATAGGTTTCATTACGGCTTTGTTGGCACACGGCTTCCTTTCCGGGTGATTTGCTTTGGTAGGTGGGTTCACTCGCATCGTGACCACTATTGTACCCTTATTACATTCAGTTGTATCTAGTAAACTCCATCAACCAGACTTGTATATTTATTTCAGACTTAGCAGACCAGTGATGTTTATTCTTTCGACCTTAGAGTCGCGCGTTGTATTATTATGGGTTTTCATGTTGATTTGAGTTTTCCATTTGAGTTTTGATCCTCGCCCTTCGGCGTTGTATATTATATACTTGCGTAGTTGTGGTCGTTGATTGACGAAGAGCTAGCTCTCGCTTGGGGATGCCTTTTATCATTGATGTATATATTTATCATGTTGTACACCGTTCGGGGCCAGTATTTACAAAGGAAACTCTGCCGAAATTTTCAGAAAAGACTTGTGATTTTAAAAATGCATATTTCGACTTATGTTGCTAAACTACTTGATTTAAATTGGTTTTTCCTTCACTCTACTGCTTTACTTGGTTTTGATTTCTGGGTTTTGGCTTACTTAGATTACGTACGCCTCGAGACGTTTCGTAATTTAAGTGTCGGTCATGTTTCGTACTTTTCGGGTCGTGACATCTACCATTAGTGAAGAGATAGCATGAGTTTGAGTCTTCTCAACGTAGATCATCTTTGACCTCGAAGACTTCGAGCAAGCTTGTTCATTTCATCATGTGAACCCTTACTAGAGTTCGGGTGTTCACTACTTGGAGCGAAGGGACTACTACACGGAGCTTTAGAAGTGAAGGACCGGTCTATAAAGGTTGTATTCCTCATTCACTTAGATGTAAAGATGTTTGCATTGCTAGTTCGTCTAAATCTCTAGTTAAGATTCTAGGGTTAGGGTTCTTTAGTACGGCAAAAATTTGAAATTGGCATGGACGATGCCTCCCGAAACCTTGTTGCCGCCCTGGGGAACCCAACACTTGACTACCTGGACCATGATGCAGATCATACTAGTGGGGTCAGAGCAGTCCTCTGGTGACACTGGTACAGGTTAGTCTGTAGACCCGAGATCGTCATAGAGTCTTGTGTGATTCCCACCGTGCTTTTATTTCTACCTTACCACGTTCAAGAGAGCGTGCAAAACGGTGGTTTTTGGGTACAGTCCCGAGTCACATGGAGGCAATGAGCGATAGGAGGGGTTTCTTCTCTCCCGGTATTAGGGGTTGAAGTTGCGATGTGCTCGATTGGCTATAGCAGAAAGTCTCTAGCCAGGGCTGATACTGAGATTTACCGGTATGTGTTATCAGTAGTTTCTCGACCCGTTATGAGCCTCATATCGGCACGACTTATCAATTTATTAGGGTCTGATGTTTACCACCCCTAGACTCGATATGCGACATATCAGACGAAGAGACCGGACTGTACAGTAGTGTTACTTATTGGATTCACAGGAGTATGAGCAGGCTTGCTTGTTGATCTTCTGATCGCTCAATACCCGAATAGCCGTTACGTACAGCTAGTACCGCTGACGACTTGTGGGTGACCGATATGATCATCACCTACTGCCGGCGTATTAACGAGTCTTTAGAGTCCTACACAGAGGTTTCCTGGCTCAGGCAAAACGAAGTAGGAGCACATATGTGATATGTGCGAGACCGAGATTAATACGTGTATGTGATACCGTATTCTATTCTCGCAATATGTGATATCGGTCGGTTATATGTGATATAGCCGGTTTATCGAATCAAGTGTTGATTCGATAAGTTGATACAAATGATATTAGTCGGTTATATGTAATATAGCCGGATTATTAAATCAAGTGTTGATTTAATAATTTAATGTATAAATATATATTTGATATATTAACATACATTAAATAATATTAGCTCGCTTAAGCGTTTCTTTTTCTCACTTGTGCACATTTAATATATATGTGATATATATTATTGTGTCATGCTTGATACTACATGCTACTTGGGTATATAAGACTCACACCATGACATGGATAATTGAGGGTGTTTATTTATTTAAGTTAAATCAAAATTAGTTAGAAATTAGCACATGGTTGAAGCTTATGGAACCATTGACTTAGTCCACTAACCCAACCATTATCTTTAGCCATGGTTAAGTCTCTACAAGAATTAGTATGAGATATTATCTCACCCATGGTTGCTATTCTCACTCATAACATTCTCCACTTCATCTTCTTCTTCATCTCCAAAAGCTCTCTAGGTTTTTAGGAGGTGAAGAAAATTAGTGAGAAAAATATTTCTAAAGTGAGCAAAATTTCTACTTCATCAACCTACACTAGATTAGCCATTTAGTTTAGATTGTTTGCTTCAATAATTCCTAATTAGTGAAGAGGTAGCTTGATTTAGTGTCTCCTCGACGTAGATCATTTTCGGCCTCGAAGACTTCAAGCAAGTTTGTTCATTTCACCTTGTGGAGTCTTACTAGAGTCCGGGAGATCACTACTTGGAGCAAAGGGGCTTCTACACGGAGCTTTTGAAGTGAAGGACCGGTCTAGAGAGGTTATATTCCTCATTCACTTAGTGTAATGTTTGATTACATGCTTGCTTACCCTAATTCCTCTAGTTAGATTCTTAGTTTGGGTTACTTAGCACGCTAAAATTTTTAAATTGGCATGGTTGGTGCCTTCCGAAACCATGTAGTCGTGCTAGAGAACCCTACAGAACTATTAGAGCCAAGCTAGAAAATTAGACGATATTAGTAGTATTATGAAACTGAAACAACTCTGAAATAGTCGAAACAAAACTCTAGTTTCTGTTGAAATTTTGAAGTCCTCTAAAAATTTTTTAAACAAGTGCAGAATGTTACATGAGATGTAATACGAACACCAGACAAAAATGAGCCCTTTTCACCGGATTTGACCCGGCGAGAACTTGCAAAATACTGGCCCCACCGGTTTTCCTATGTTATTTTGGCCTTGTTTTTGTTTGGTGCTCCAGACTCTGGGGTTTGGTGTTTCAGGTATTGTTTGTTTTTACGAAGATTGCATGTGATGTTATCTTTCTGTAAAGACAATTCGGAGTGTTTCTTAGTCGTAATTTTAACATCGTTTCGGGTAATTTAGACGACGTTAAAAAGTTTGAACGAATATCAATAACCCATTTTCCCCCTCTCTGGAAATTTTCAAAAAGTTGGAATTTTGGGGTTTAAAAATCTTCAGAAAATCATGCAAGTAATTCTATGGACCCTCTAGAAGAACGATACCCAAACTCGACTCTTTGACCGCGGCCAAACCCTAGGGCTTGCGGCAGTTCCGCGGCGCTATGAGTGATGCATGGGTCGGCCCTTCTACGATTGGTCCATAGGTGTTGTGGCATGTTCTGGGTATTTTGTAAACTGTGCTCAAGTGTTGAGCCCCCTGGAAAATTTTAGGTGTTTGTTGATTCGATCGAAATGTTTAATATCGTCTAACTATCTGTGAATTGTCATACAATAATTGGAATCCATAATATTTAGTTTTGTGAAAACCAATTTGAATCTTATAAGTCTAGAAATTTAGTCTCATTTGATCGGTTGCCACGGGGTTTTGATTTGGATCAAAGCTCCGTCGAAATCTCGTATAGTACGCGAATGTTCGCCGGGTAACATTACTAGATAGCCACGCCCCAAACCCCGACCAAGTGAATGTAGGAGAACCCCGTTGCCAAGAGCATCCCCCGGGTGCTCGCGGCCGCGGTGTTCCGCCTAAGTGCACTTTGTCGACGGCAACGGGGGACGGCCGTCTATTAAACTTTCCGATGAGCATTCGATCAGGTTGTCAGGAATCTTGTTGAATTACCCGACTGGTTATTGAAAAGTGTTTTCAATATTGAGACTAAAATGCGGGGTTTATAATTATTAGGCATGCGATGTCTAAGGAATTCATTTGGTTAGGCATAAAATCCGAAGTATGTGATATTTCGGGTTTATGATGTCTAAGGTGGTTGCAGATTCCAATTATTGTAGTTTTCACTTTCTTTTCTGCGAACTTAAGTGTAATATGTGATGTACGGTCGGTTTTGTTGCTATATGTCAACGACAATTGGGATACGCATATTTACTTACGTTGATGACATGTGATGTTATGTGTTGTTGTGATGTGTTATATTGGATCGTCGTGTTTGAATAGCCGGGGGTTTTTGCATGAGATGAGAGTTTTTCATTTTCATTCATGTAAAAACTTATATGTAATATTCTTTTATTGGGGTACTTCCGGGTTGAGGATGATGTCATCATTGTTGTATATTATTTACTTTTCCGCATTAGGATAGACCCAAGGCGGGGAGCATAAGTAACCGGGTTCTAGAGTCCAGTGGGAGACCATCTCGAGGAGTCGAGACCGGGTCTCCTAGCTCTAGAATTCATAGGGTTGCTTGTCGCTCTTGTAGGGGTCTAGGAATGTGGGTTTGGCTATTCATCGCGACCGTAGAATTCGTGTTTTTTACTGGCTTAATATAAAACATGAACTTCCTACTATATCCAATATTTCATATGTTTTCTTCTGCTGCAATGTTCTGTGATGTGATCACTTTATATGCCTGAGACGAATGCTTTATTATTATATATAATAAACGTTGCTTATGTTTTGCATCCGCGCTAGTCCAGCCCCCGCTCTGCCGTTAGTTATCTAACCTAATGGTGCATGACGGAACCCCGTGGCGAATGCGGATGGCATAAGCGTACGTTGTATTTTCGTTTCTTCTGTGATGCTCAGGAAGCATAATTGATGGGACTTCATTAATGAGATTAATGAAAAAGAAAGAAACCTAAAGATATTGTAGAATCAAAATTTCAAAACTGGTAGCTCTAGTTTTTGCTTTGCATAGTGGTGTTCCTTGATGAACATCCAGCACCTCATTCGATGAGGAAAGAGCCAAGATCTCTTTACCGGGAGTGACCTCTTTAGCAAAAGCTAGCAGATGCTACACCCACTCGATTTATTTTGAAAAACTTGATTTAAAAGCGGAGCTTAAACCACTCCTTTTCAAAATCACTCGAGTCTACAACGATATCAAGTTCATCACGCAAAAGGTTTTCTTAAAAACCTGTCGTAGCCCTCCGTCATTTCAGATAAGTAATACTTAGTATTCGTGCTACGTTTATTGGCCTGCATCAAGGCGTAGTGTGCGGTAGCTATTTAGTGTTATCTGCTGCATATGATGCGATTGGATTAGGGTAGTCGTGCGACTTTGTTGGCATGCGTCAAGGGTCGTGCGGGTGGGTTTAATTCAATCATGAAATGTACGGGTTGAACTTGACTAGCGGACGATGGTTTGTTGGCCTGCGTCAAGGTCATAGGACGCTAGGGGCAAAATATTATTGGGAATTTCAAGTGTTGAAATTTGCAATGAGATTGCATACCTTATATGAGATAGTTGGATCCCGATACCAACTGCGGGTAAGAGTTACTCCTGGGAGAGTTTTTCACATCACAATTAGCCGATCAAGTAGATGTCTCGAAAGGTGTTAACGGGGTTACGCCCCTGGGAAAACGAGGTTTATTTTAATTAGGTCCGTGCGAAAGCACGGGGAACCTCCCTCAAAGTACTGACACTGGCTTGGCCGAAAGATTGGCGAACTTGTAGGGTGTAATTAATCCCGGCTAGTTTTACCTTTTAGAATTTGAAGGAAGATTTGATAAAAACAGTGGGAGCCATCCTGATTAGATAAGATAATAACCAATCTAATCTTGCAAGAGCATACGCTAGGTGTTTTCTTCTCTCTCTCTCTCTCTAGGTAGCGACCATGTCACGTCTTAATCAAGATAATAATATGGATGTATTAACCGAACCTGTTTATTATACTGAGTTGGGGAACGTTGGTTCCGCTCTATCTTGTAATTATTATAAGTTAGAGCAGGAAATAGGGGAATATCCAGATTCCCACGCCGCCCAAACGAGGAATAAACATGCTGATGCATCTTCTTCGGGTGTGTTAGTTACTGAGAACCGTTTCTCAGTACATTCTATGTCCTGGATATTAGATACCGGATCGGGATCCCACATATGTAATATGTTACATGGGCTAAGGAAAGGTAGAGAACTGGGAATAGGTGATCATTCTGTAAGAGTAAGAAATGGTACAAATGTTGCAGCCAAAGCAGTTGGCGATTATCACCTTGTATTACCAAATGGTAATACATTGATTCTGAACGAATGCTATTACATACCGAACCTAATATGCAATATTATATCAGTTTCTTTATTAAGTAGAGAAGGATATAATTTTGTATTACAGGATAATGTTATAAACATTTTTCCGAATCAAAAGTTGATTGGATCAGGCTCGTTAAGTAATGGCATATACGTTCTAAATCAAAACACGGTTCTTAGCGTACAAAACACACACAAGAGGAAGAGTTCAGAGATGAACAAATCCTTCTTGAGGTATTGTAGACTAGGTCATATCAATGCAACACGACTAGCTAAGTTACATAAGGATGAATATTAGAATCCGTTCATCTTATGATACTTGCCAGTCTTGTCTCAAAGGTAAAATGACTGATACTCCGTTTACTGGACACGGAGAAAGAGTTACTGAACTCTTGGGAATGATACATAATGATGTATGCAGCCCTATGTCTATACATGCCAGGGTTGGTTCATTGTACTTCATTACATTCATTGATGATCTCTCAAAATTCAGACATATGTTCCTGTTGAAACACAAGTCTGAAGATTCTGAGAAATTCAAGGAATATAAGTGCGAAGTAGATAACCAAACGGGTAGAAGTATTAAAGTCCTTCGATATGATCGAGGGGGAGAATACTTGAGCACGGAGTTCCTGGATTATTTAAAAGAGAATGAGATTCTCTCTCAGCTTACTTCTCCGTATACACCATAGAACAACGGTGTATCGGGGCGGAGGATCCGCACCCTATTAGATATGGTGCGCTCTATGATGAGTACTGTTGAGTTGCCTGTTTCCTTTTGGGGTTATGCGCTTGAGAAGCCGCATACCTATTGAATAGGGTTCCATCCAAATCAGTACCTACTACTCCATATGAGATATGGTATGGGAAGAGACTATATCTTAAACGAGTTAAGATATGGGGTTGTCCGGCCTATAATGAAAAGCAAAATCCGGACAAGCTCGAGGCAAGGTCAGTACCGTATAAATTTGTTGGATATCCTGAACATTCGCGAGGATAGATCTTCTACCAAACTGAGGAGCAAAAGGTGTTTTGTTTTCTCAGCATACTACCTTTTTAGAAAAGAAATTTCTTGTGGAAGAAATTTATGGTCATAAGGTAGAACTGGAAGGAGTTCCAGCTAGACAAACAAACAGCTGATGATTTGGTAGAACCGGAGGATTCAATAGTTCCCAACGAACCTCACCCTCTCCGCAGATCTAGTAGGGTTCCTCATCCGCCTAAGAGATACTACGGTTTTCTCAATGACAGTGGGAGCGAGGATTGCATCATGGAAGATGATGACTCAACTAGTTTCGAGCAGGCCATCACGAGTAGGGACTCTGTGAAATGGCTGGATGCTATGCGATCTGAGATGGAATCCATGTACACCAACAAGGTATGATTTTGGAAGTTGCACTTGAAGGGGTAAAACCCATCGGGAGCAAGTGGATCTTGAGAAGATTCTTGGTGTAGATGGAAAAGTTGAGACTTTCAAAACTAGACTTGTTGCAAAAGGTTGTCGTCAATAACCAGGTATGGATTTTGATGAAACCTTTTCTCTAGTGGCTATGCTTAAGACCATCCGGATCCTACTTGCCATTGCTGCATACCATGACGACGAAATCTGGCAGATCGACATCAAGACCGCTTTTCTAAATGGTGATTTGAAGGGAGCGTGTACATGACACTGCCAGAGGGATTCGTAGACAGTGGGAGCAGCGGGAAGGTGTGCAAGTTGCTCAAATCAATATACGGATTAAAGCGGGTATCGCGGAGTTGGAACATCTGTTTTGATGTGGTAGTCAAAGAGTTTGACTTCATCAAAATGGTAGATAAACCATGTATATACAAGAAGGTTGTAGAGAGTAAGGTTATCTTCCTCGTATTGTACGTGGATGACATACTCTTGATAAGAAATGGCGTTCCTATGCTACACTCGATCAAGCTCCTCTTATCACAATGTTTCTCCATGGAGGATCTGAATGATGCCTCCTACATCCAGTGATTAAGATATATAGAGATAGATCTGAGAGAATGTAACATACCCACTAGGTGTAGTGAGTAGGTATCAATCGGATCTTGGGGAGAATCACTGGATAGCAGTGAAAAACATTCTTAAGTACTTGAGAAGGACTAAATAAACGTTCTTGGTGTATGGTAAAAGTGAACTCCAGATGGAGTCCTTTACCAATTCGATCTTCCGGTGTGATAAGGTCGACTGTAAGACAGTCTTGGGTTTTGTCTTTACCCTCAGTGGAGGGACGGTATATTGAAAGAGTTCCAAGCTAGATACCGTGGCAGACTCTACCATAAAGGGTGAATACATCGCTACCAACGATGCTACCAAAGAGGTTGTCTGGGTATAAAATGTTCATGACATGAACTTGGTTCCTACCATTGTAGTGACAATGGAGCTTTGGCTTTAGCCCAGAAGCCTCAGTCCCATCAGTGATCTAGACATATTCTTAGGCAGTATCACTTTATCATGGAGATGGTTGATCTCCGGGCGATCGAGGCCAGGAGAGTTGATTGGAAGAATGACACGGCGGATCCACTCACAGAGGCCAAAACCCCAGATACAGTTTGAGAGTTTTGGGGACGTTGGGTATGAGATACTACAACAACTGCCTTAGTGAAAGTGGGAGATTGTTAGTTATATGTATGCCCTAGAGGCCATTGTTGTACATAATTGTATATTACAATGGATGCTTGGACATATATAGGGAGGAATTTCTTGCTCGACATGATGGTATGCTGTCTAGTTGATCTTTATCTTAACATGTAGACTTGTATTGTGATACTGTCTTTCTCTCACATGTTGATAAAGCCCTTATGATGTGTACTTGACTACCAGGACTATGATGCATATCATACTAGTGGGGCCAGGGCAGTCCATAAGTTCATCCTTTAATTGTTCCTAATCGAGGGTGTATCGAGACGGGGCGTCGATATTCCAGAGTAGACTAGCGTATATGCTTCTTGACCCATTTGATGGGCGATGGATGATCCCACATCCATTGGTGTTTGACATCGAAGATGGTATACGGGTGCTCAGTGGAGACTGGGTACACTGAACAGGACCCGCCGAGAACTCCTAGATGGTATTATACCTGACGTCAGATAGCAGTTCTCTGGTGACACCGGTACAGGTCAGTCTGTAGACCCGAGATCGTCATAGAGTCTTGTGTGATTCCCACCGTGCTTTGATTTCCACCTTACCACGTTCAAGAGAGCGTGCAAAATGGTGGTTTTTGGGTACAGTTCCGAGTCACCTGGAGGCAATAAGCCATACGAGGGATTTCGTCTCTCCCGGTATTGGGGGTTGATGTTGCGCTGTGCTCGATTGGCTATAATAAGAAGTCCCTGGACAGGGCTGATACTGAGATTTACTGGTAAGTGTTATCAGTAGTTTCTCGACCCGTTATGAGCCTCATATCGGCACGACTTATCAAGTTATTGGGGTCTGACGTTTACCACCCCTAGACTCGATATGCGACATATCAAACGAAGAGACCGGACTGTACGGTAGTATTACTTATTGGATTCACAAAAGTATGAGCAGGCTTGCTTGTTGATCTTCTGATCACTCAATACCCGGGTAGCCGTTACGTCCAGCTAGTATCGCCGACAAATTGTGGGTGACTGATATGATCATCACCCACCGCCGGCGTATTGACGAATCTTTAGAGTCCTACACAGAGGTTTCCTGACTCAGGCGAAACGAAGTAGGAGCACATATGTGATATGTGTGGGACCGAGATTAATACGTGTATGTGATACCGTATTCTATTCTCGCGATATGTGTTATCGGTCGGTTATATGTGATATAGCCGGGTTATTGAAGCAAGTGTTGATTCGATAAGTTGATACAAATGATATTAGTCGGTTATATGTGATATAGCAGGATTATTAAATCAAGTGTTGATTTAATAATTTAATGTATAAATATATATTTGATTTATTAACATACACTAACTAATATTAGCTCGCTTAAGCATTTCTTTTTCTCACTTGTGCATATTTAATATATATGTGATATATATTATTGTGTCATGCTTGATACTACATGCTACATGGGTATATAAGACTCACACCATGACATGGATAATTGAGGGTGTTTATTTATTAAAGGTAAATCAAAATTAGTTGGAAATTAGCACATGGTTGAAGCTTGTGGAACCATCGACTTAGTCCACTAATTTTGTTTTACTTAAGATATTTATTAACCCAACCATTATTTTTAGCCATGGTTAAGTCTCTACAAGAGTTAGTATGAGATATTATCCCACCCATAGCTGCTATTCTCACTCATAACATTCTCCACTTCATCTTCTTCTTCATCTCCAAGAGCTCTCTAGGTTTTTAGGAGGTGAAGAAAATTAGTGAGAAAAATATTTCTAAAGTGAGCAAAATTCCTACTTCATCAACTTACACTAGATTAACCATTTAGTTTAGGTTGTTTGCTTCACTAATTTCTAATTAGTGAAGAGGTAACTTGAGTTAGTGTCTCCTCGACGTAGATCATCTTCGGCCTCGAAAACTTCAAGTAAGCTTGTTCATTTCATCTTGTGGAGCCTTACTAGAGTTCGGGAGATCAATACTTGGAGCAAAGGGACTACTACACAGAGCTTTTGAAGTGAAGGACCGGTCTATAAATGTTGTATTTCTCATTCACTTAGTATAATGTTTGATTACATGCTTGCTTACTCTAATTCCTCTAGTTAGATCCTTGGTTTGGGTTACTTAGCACGCTAATTTTTTTTAATTGGCATGGTTGATGCCTTCCGAAACCTTGTAGTCGTGCTAGAAAACCCTACATAGACCCGGTATGCGACACTCTCAGACGAAGAAACTGGACTGTACGGAGATTGTCACTTTCAGGCTCAGTAGGAATACAGACGAGTTTGCTTGTCGACCTTCCTTTCGTTCAATACATGGGTAGCCGTCACGTATAGTTAGTGCCGCTGACGTACTTGTGTTTAAACCTAGTGCCAGCGTATTGTCGAGTCTTCAGAGTCCCACACAGAAGGTTTCCCAGCTCAGGCGAAACGATGTAGTGTATGTATTTTGATACGTATCTAGGTTCGATTAAATACGTGTTTTTGTACACGTGCTTTTAATCGAACATTTTGTTAATACTAATCGGTTTGAAAGATAGCTAGATTATCACATTTGGATGAAATGTGAGCTAGTATTATATATCTCATTTGGTATCTCTCTTTTTTGGTATTTGTATTTTGACAGAATACAGTATTTATATGAATACGGGTATTTGTATAAATTCAGGTATTTGTGTTTTGATATAAATATGAGTATTCGTATTTTATACGGATACGGTATTCGTATTTTGATACGGATACGGGTGTATGTATTTGCAGCATTTACTTGTATTAGTGTGTGTGTGTGTGTATGTATGTATATATATATGTATGTATGTATGTATGTATGTACATTTGTCATGGCTCATCATTTTCTTCTCATTCTTTCTTGTATAAAATGGAAGCGTGTGGACTTGTGACTCACACACATGAGTCACAATTCTTCCCATTTCACACTTTAAAGAAAGGAAGGAAAAAGAAAATTATGAGGGGTTTTTCATTAGCCGTGCTTTCTTTATCTTCACTCTTAGCTTCTTCTTCCTCCTCATTTGAGATTTCTAAGTTAAGAAAGATGAAAGAAAAAGAAAGAAAACATATAGATTAGTCTCTGCTATATCCTAGCGATCAATTCTTGGCAAGTTTTGTTCACTAGTTATGTCACTTAGTTTTTAGTGTGAATCGAGAGCTTTAGTTAGGGTTCCTTCAGACAGATCATCTTCGATAAGGAAGACCGGCTCCTAAGCTCGTTCCCGGTGGACTTAGGAGCTTAAGAAGTGGAAAGAAGATGAAGCACACGACTACAAAGGTAGCTAACACCTAACCGAGGAGTTAAACTCCTTCTAGTTTGCTAGTTTAATATTTGGATTTGATTTTAGGTCGTAGTAATTCGTACTTTGTTCTTAAAATTTTAGTTTTGTATTTCACCTTTGCCGCAAGTTTGCGGCACGGATACGAGCGTCTACTAACAGTCGCGTTAGGAAGATGGAACTGTAACTTGTGTTTGTGCTGTTCTCTTATCTTCTAAATATTTAGATAGGTCTTTAACTCATAATAAGAACCCACATTCTCGTTTAGTTGAAGATTGAGATTTAGTGCAATTAAAGAATCGCTCTCTCGAAACTTGCAATTGAAGGGACAACGACACCCGACAAGCTTGTTACTGGAGAAATTTGAGAAAGATGAGCCGGTTTCCATGATCGATTTGAGAGATTTTTTATTGAAACCTTAATCCTAAAACCAATTTAGCGGAAAATTTAGGAATTTTGGGAAAAGAAGAGGGGTTGTGAAGGTTTTAAAACCTATCACGACAATCACCGGTAACCTCCTAACAGGGTAATGTAAGATGCCAAACAGATTATTTTTTGGCATGTCGGGGGCTTTTTAGTGCAATTTAAATGTTTGAGAGGTCTTTTTGAGTAAATACAAAGTATGAAGAAGCTTTTTTGTAATTAGCAATGCATGAGAAAACATTTTAGTAAAAGGCCCTTTTACATTTCCAACTGCATTAAAACGTACCCGCGGTACAAACCCTAGCTTCTCTCGTTCACCGATGGAGCTCGTAGGAATGAAGATAAGGAAGAACTTCCAGGGCTTCGGCGTCTTCACTGGCCTTGTCGAGTCCTACGACGCCGCAGCAGGCTACTTCAAGATCCAGTACGAGGATGGCGATTCCGAAGAGGTCGACTTCGAGGAGATCGAATCGATTCTTAGAGAAACGGGTGGATCTTGTCTCAATCTGGATCATTACTCTCACAAGAGCAATCGAGGGCGTAGGCCGAAGAAGCGGCGGCGACTGGATTCGAATTCGACTGAATGTGAAAAAGGTGAGCTTGAGAAAACCCTAGTTAGTGAAAAGGAGGGGGATGGCTGTTCTAGGGTTTCTGAAGAGGTTCAGGAGAATGGTGATTGTAAGATGCCTTTGAGAAGGAGTTCTCGAAGAGCTTCTCGTGCTGCGAAATGTGAGGATGCATTCATTTCGCAGGATGATGAGTTAGGTGGGGGTGAAGATTTGATGATCAAACCGGAACTGCCGCCTTCTTCTATTGATTTGGACTTAGATGGTCTTAATGTGTTTGATCTCTTCTCGGTGTATAGTTTTTTTCGCTCATTCAGCAGGCTATTATTTTTAAGTCCTTTTAGGTTGGAAGCTTTCGTTGCGGGATTGAGATGTGAGTATGCTAATTTTTTGATCGATTCTATACATTTTTCAATATTGCAAGCGCTTAAACAGCACTTGAAGTCTATTTCGGAGGAGGGGTCTCAGTCAGCTTCAGATTGCCTTAGGTATTTTGATTTTTTACATGTGCATGTTTTTGTCTGTTTCGGGCTTGGTTGGGTTTGGAGTTAAGGTCACGATAACCAGAATTTTGTTTAGTTAATAAACCTAACTACAATTTCCTAACTTTGCACTATTTAAATTTCCTGTTGGAGTTTAGATGCCTCGAGTTAGCTTCAAAGAAGAGATAACTGTATTATCTACAATCCAATTCAACATCAGAAAAATGAGAAGAAACACCCATCTTCGGAGTTAGGACTTTAGTTAAATGTAAGACAACTCTTTTGGAGTTTAGATATTCCAAAGCCATAAAGTTTGCAACTTTGCATAACCTATACCTACACTCAAACATCAACTCTGGTTAGCCTAACTCCAAATCCAATGCATCCGAAGATTGTTGCTTTTGATTGCATGATTCATGGGTATGCTCAATGATTTTGTAGGTACCTTAATTGGGAGCTTTTAGACTTGGTTACATGGCCAGTGTTTCTTGTCCAGTATTTACTTATTTGTGGCTGGGAAATGAAGCCAGGTTTTAGTCTTAACCAATTGAAACTCCTGGATTTGGAGTACTACAAACAACCAGCTGGGGTCAAGCTTAAGATACTTCAATATCTTTGTGATGATGTCATTGAGGTGGATTCGGTTAGATTAGAGCTTGATAGACGAATTATGGGCTCTGAAATCAATGTGGATGCAGCCGGTATTAACATTAATATTCGGAAGAAAAGGAAGTCTTCTTCTTTGATTATTGATCAGGGAAGATATTCAGCTGAAGAGCAACCTGAAGAAACTGATGATGGCAATATTGATGATTGCTGTCTTTGTGGGATGGATGGTAGTTTAATATGTTGTGATGGGTGCCCTGCTGCTTTTCATTCTAGATGTGTAGGAGTAGCCAAAGAACTTTTGCCCGAAGGAGAATGGTATTGCCCCGAGTGCTCGGTGAAGAAAACCGATGGTTTGATAAAGTTGTCAAAGCCATCTTGTGGGGCAGAACTTTTAGGTATCGATCCTCATGGGCGCTTGTATTTTGGCAGTTGTGGCCGTCTTTTGGTGTGAGTTTACTTTCTTCATACCAATCATTTTTATCAATTTTCCACCAGTATGTGTTTTTTATTATGATTGTTTGCAGTATACTCCATAACATCATAAAGTTAAACCCAAAAAATGTTATGCTACCGTTATATGGTTCATTCATGCGTTGGTTTTTTTTGTGGTTCAATATGGTTGACACAAATTAGAGATTTAAAATGCAAGTCTATCTAAAGTTTGTGTTATAGAATTGAATTTGAAGATAATTATTTATTCTTAATTTTAGTGAAAATAAAAAAGGAAAACTGACATTCATCACTTGAAGACTTAATTTTCCAAGAAGAGAAGTTTTATTTCAAAAATACGTACCATCAAGGCATTAAGAAAACATAACAAGGTGTATGTTTAGTAAAAAAAAGAGGTGTACAACAAGCAATACAAAAATTGTAGACAAAAACTCAATAAGCTGCAAGTTGGAATTTGGAAACACAGTACTATACTCAATGATGAACAACTATATCCAGAAGGAAAGGGAAAATGTTAATAAAATACTCTTAAAAATAAATATGGTCACCGAATCCTTCCGTCAAAATGGAATGAGTTATGGAGGAAACATCTATATTGAGGAGACGTCATGGACTTTTGAGTATTTCCTACCGTAAATCAATCATCAACCAATGAAGTTGGTGGCAAGAGGGACTTGCCATACAACCGGATAGTCCAGTTGATGGGTAGGTACTCTATAGTACTTATTGTGTACCTAAAAGCAAGGTTCAAGAACCCATTTCGGTTTCTCATAATTTTATTAGTTTCGTTGGGTTTCGGCTAGTTTCACTAATCTCGGTTCGGATTTCGGTTTCGACGGTAATACAACATCATAAGTGTAGATATATTAAATACTTAAATTTATGGTTCTATATTACAAGACAATTATCCTAGTGTTTAAAAATTCAGCCATGATGCAAAATATATTGAAGTGTACTTAGACAAGTATTACTATAGGGTTTGGGTTCACTTTTTTGCGGTTTTCTAACAACGATGGCCTACAATGATCACACCGATAGTAAAAATGGTATAAAAAAAATAATTTTTTAAAGGTTTCATCCTAAATGATATTGTATGGTTGGTTTCGTATCGGTTTCCACCGAAACTGATACGAAACCACCACATAGCAGTGGTTTCGGTCGAAACCTCGAACCTTGCCTAAAAGTTCCTGCAACCATAGAAACACAGTCCAAAGTTTATGCTAGATTAGAAAGAAGTATAGAAGAAGGATAAAATAAGCATTGTTTTAGAAAACATTCATCTCTAGGGCATGAAACATGCCGAAGAAAGTGCTCACATGCAAAGCTTAAAGATGTTGAATAGCAATTGTCAGATGTGAGATGCCACAAAAGATGGATTCCGCTATTTAGAGTGATCCTGCTGGTTCTAAATATTTCATCGTATTATTTTGCACATAAGTAGAGAAGGAGATTTAACAGGTTGCATGCCCTAAATTTAAACACAAGTTAGCAAGATATAAAAACAACTCAACAACGGCGGTTTGTGATCTTATATTGTTCTAGCGTGCTATTTTGAATTTATAATTTTATATTTCCAGTAGAATTGAAGAAAAAACTATTCTTCAAATTAATCCTATACTCAAAATATTTAGATAGCCTTTTCTTTTGATTTGCATATCGACCATGTTGGTACCACCTAACAAATAACACACGAATAGTCGTATGGCATAGTAATGCATTTTAAGGTTTTGTTTCAAATAAATGATGTTCTTATACTACGCAAATGACAAATGCATAGAATGACAAACTGGAAAGGAGAAGAAGTGTAACATGTATCATAAATAAAGCTAAGAGAGATGAACAAGTAAAACAAACATGTAATTCATGTCGTATGACCTTTTAATTATCGCCGTTATCATCTTCTAAGTCTCTTCTCATCAACATAAAACCAGAACACCTTAGTCCAAGCTGCTGCAGTATGTAGTTTAGACCTAAATTGTAAGCCTACATGTATCAATTTTGAGTTGAACTGATCTAGTTGATGTCTATTCAAAAACTGAGCTGACCCACCTGTTTTATATAATAATATTCCCTTAAGTATATTGCACCAGAAAAGTGTTTCTTATATCATGTCAAACAGCAAAAAGTAGTAGTTTTTTGTGGATTGCTTGTCTCTAGAAAGACTCTTAAAGAGGTAAAACACTAGAACTCATGCACATAGATCCTGATTCTGTTCTTGCATCAATCACATTCTACGTAATCTACTATAAAATTCAATGAAATCATATTATTATTGTTAGAATACCCGTATTATATATGAGTCTCTTATATGTAATTAGATGCTTAATAGAGATGGAATAGAATAATAGCATTGCCTATATAAAGAGGAGGATAGGTTTAGTCCAATCTATCCATTACATTTTCCTAAAACATTTTTTTCATAAATCTCTCTTCTAATTATTCACATAGTATCAGAGCTGAATCTGAACCACTCATCTTCTCATATCTAATCTCAACCATCCATCAGCCAAATCACCAAAATACCTAATCTTAACCTAACAACCGCCACCGCCGACCCCACAGCTGCTGCTACCGCCTTGCCTGCCCTCACCATCACCTCGTCGGAGCTCAGCAATCTCGCCGGAGCTCCCCTGATTCAAATCGACCCCTCTGATGATCTCCAGTGACGCTTGATGATCATCGATCAGATCTGAAGACCTATGGCTGTCTTGATCTCGAACTGGAGCGCCTCCTCGCCCTCGATCTCGAACTAGAACCCTAAATCGACTTCGAAATCCCCTTCCTCATCTTCAATTGACCCCCTTTTGACCTCGACTTGGTTGGCCAACCTCTCTTCTTCACCATGCCACTGTTCTTCGCTGTGGACTTGGCTCGTCTTGGTTCCTCTGAGATCGATTGATCTCTTGTTTGCTGTTTTGGTGATTCCACGATCGGTTGTGATCGTTTTGAGGAGATTCTTGGCTGTTCTTGAAATTTGGGGTCGGAATTTGTGGATTCTTCTCGGTTTGGGGGTTTGGGGCCGTGTTTGATCAATTTGGGGTTTCTTGAATGTTTCTTATGTTTACTTCCGGTTTGTTTGGGTGCATCGATTGTGGTATTAAGGAGTTTGTACTCTCGGAGTCCATGATCGGCTCCGATCGAGTTGATTGTTGGTTCGAATAGTGTTGATTTAGGTGTAGATCGGATCTTGAGAGAATGATCCCCGTTTGTTTTGTTTAGAGGAGTTATGGTTCTTTGATTCTTAGAGATGACGATGGAGAGCAAATCCGAGAGCAAACCTATCTCTTCTACCGATGTTTTAACCACCAAGATGGTGGACTTTAAGCTTGATGATCAGAGTTTCCATAGCTAATAACTTATGGCGGAGAGGTATATCAAGGGAGGAAGAAGGGCGATCATTTGACGAAGCCTCCCCTGATCCGATGACTGTCGATTGGGAGGCAGATGATGCAAAACTCTGTCATCTCATGCTTAGTTCGATGGAGCGACACATCATGGATGGCTTTGCTCACGTAGGATCCGTGAAGGAGATTTAGGATAAGCTCCATTAGCTCTATTCTTCCCAGCAGAGCCTTTCGAAGGCCTATGATTTGGTACAACAGTTGTACAAGATTCAATAAGGAACTCGTTCATTGCATCATTATTACTCAGAGTTTAGGCGTCTTGCTTAGCTTGTATCGGAGTTGTTCCCGATTACTAGTGATGTTATGGAGATGAGGCGGCGACATGAGGCTCTTCTAGTGATCATTTTCTTCTGTGGGCTATGAACCGAACATCAATCAGCACGTCCAGTCTTGCTTGGGAAGACGAATATTACTCTTGCGACTACCTATCATGTGCTTCACCAGATATTTCAGTTAGAGATCACTGATGAGCAGCAGCCTGTAACTAACGAACATAGTGCTCTTATTAGATCGGAGAGTTCTTCCACATATTACTCTTCATGAGGGAGAGGGGGAGCGGGTCGTGTGGGCAGTAGAGCTGGAGGCAGAGGCCATAGAGTCTCGTTTTTGCGACTGCTGTTGCAGGAGGGGCATATTCGTAGTACGAAGTTGAATGGGAGGCCTCCTCGTCCTGTTGTACGTGCATATGTTGGGACCTCATCTTCTGCATCCTCCACCACTTTGACGGATTCATTTTCATCCGAGAGTTTCCTCAAGTCCATAGAGAAGGAGATTGCTCGATTGAGGCCCGTGTGACCTTGTCCGCTTCTAGGAGCTAGGTTGGATCGGCTACACCTCGGGTTTCAACTGTCACCACCTTGGGTATTACGAGAGGTAACCATACAACCTTTATTAGTTCGACTTCTGTATGTCATCGCCCTTGGGTGATTGATACGGGCACGACGGATCATATGATAGGAGAGATTGAGGCATATTGTCCTCATATAGGCTAAGGCCTGGGTGTACCCAGCGGCCTTAGCAAATGGCACCATCTTAGTTATAGAGGGAGTGGGATCTGTTTCGTGCCACATCACAGTTATCTCTTTCTACTGCCGTATACTTGCATGGCTTTTCTTTCAACTTACTCTCTATTAGCCAGCGGACTCGAGATTTAAACCGTGACGCAACTTTCTTTTCTGGTGGATGTGTTTTCAGGAGCTTGTGACGAGATAGGAGATTGGCATAGGGACTGTGGTTGATGGGTTGTACCATCTTGATGAGCATGCACGTCTTATAGCCCGTCCAACAACATCCACATCTGCCTTCGATACCTATTGTCGGTTTGATCACCCTTCTCTGCAGACCTTGAAGAGGATGATTGTTCCCCCTCTTGGTATTTTGTCTAACTTGGAGTGTGAGTCTTGTGAGTTCGGTAAGTATCATCGCTCTAGCTACCCATCATGAGTATCAATAAGAGAGCTGAAAACCTTTTTGATTTAGTTCATTCTGATGTTTGGGGGCTATACCCTGTTCTTGGCCAAGGAGGCTTTCGCTATTTTGTGACCTTTATTGATAATTTTTCTCGAGTCTCGTGATTATATTTGATGAAATTTAGGAATGAAGTGTTTTCTAATTTTCAGACCATTTGTTCTGGAGTTAAGACTCAATTTGGAGTCACTGCTGGTACCTTGAGGAGTGATAATGCCAAGGAGTATTTTAGTACACCATTTAGGGCATATATGGAGAAACCTGGTATTATTCATTCTTGTCCTTATACTCCAAACAAAATGGGGGTGGCAGAAAGGAAGAATAGGCACTCGTATCCTTTTGTTTCATATGCGAGTATCTAAATCTTTTTGGGATGCAGTTCTTATTGCTAATTACTTGATCTATCGTATGCCCTCCTCTGTCCTAGATGGACAGATTTCTCATTCTATATTGTTCTCGTCGGTGGTCTCTTTCTCTGTTCCTTCGCGGGTCTTTGGGTGTGTTTGTTTTGCCTAAGATCTACTACAATCTGGGGGATCTAAACTGGACCCCAAGACCATTAAGTGTGTTTTTCTTGAGTATTCTCGGATTCAAAAGGGACACCGTTATAGTCCTGGGTTACGTCGTCGGTTTATATTGGCCGGCGTGACTTTTCACGACTCCACCCCATACTTACATCTTAAACTTCAGTGGACATGGATAGTGATTTTCTTTTAGATATCTTATATTTTTCGTCATAAGACACCCTTTCTGAGTCGGTTGATTCTCCACCCCTGTGTTGGAGTTCATCCGTACTGTTTCTATTGACCTACCTTCCATCCCTGATTCCCTATTGTGGGGTCCCACATCACCGATTACAAGGGTGTATGCTCATCGAGCCCGTACGGCTCTTGAACCTCGGTCTCTTGCGGTTGATCTCCCGGAGTCTCAAGCTCTGTCGGAGGCCGACATCGATCTACTTATTGCCTTACGGAAAGGCATCCGCAGCTGCACCTCTCATCCTATTCCTAATCATGTGGCGACTTCTCATTTATCTTCAACATATCTGACGTTTCTCTCTTTTCTTGACTCTCATACTTTATCCAAATCCCTCTCTGATACTTTGTCTCATAAAGAGTGGATCGAGATTATAATTGATGAGATGCTTTCCCTCGAACGGAATCAGACTTTGAATCTGATTCCTTTTCCGGCTGGGAAGAAGGCAGTAAGGTTCCGATGGATCTATATTGTGAAGCTTCATCCTGATGGGACTCTTTCCCGCTTGAAAGCACGGTTGGTTACCAAAGGGTATTCGCAGACTTACGTCATTAATTATGAGGAGACTTTTCTCCTGTGGTCAAGATGACCTATGTTCGTCTTCTTATGTCTGTTGCGGCTACCCATCATTGTCCACTGCTTCAGTTTGATGTGAAAAATGCATTTCTTGAGGACTTTTTGATCGAAGAGGTCTATATGGAGCAACCACCGGGCTTTGTTTTTAAGAGGGAGTCATGTCTAGTTTGTTGATTGAAAAAGTCGTATGGATTGAAACATTCTCTTCGAGCGTGGTTTGAGAAATTTAGTGAGGTATTTATTTCGTTTGGCCTAAGACGATGTGCTCATGACCATTCGGTGTTCTACCATAATAACACCAATGTCATTCATATTCTATTGGTGTTATATGTTGATGACAGTGATTACTGGCGATGACATGGTTGGTATTGCACAGCTTAAGCACAACCTTAGATGAAGTTTCAGACTAAGAATCTTTGAAGCTTTAAATACTTTTTGGGTATCGAGGTTGCTCAATTAAAGGGTGGCATTTACATCTCTCAGCGGAAGTATGTGCTTGATATGCTGACTGAAGTGGGGACCTTAAGTGTGCAGACTCATAGAGGCTCCAATGGCTCCTAATACTAAGCCGTTTCCGAGACAAGGTGATCTGGTTGAAGATCGCGGAAGATACCGACGATTGGTCGGTAAGCTGAATTATCTCACTATCACTCAACCTGATATCTCATACCCAGTTAGCGTTGTGAACCATGGCCGATCCTCGAGCGGCTCATTGGGATGTGATTCAGATACTTCGCTATTTGAAGAATGCTCCAGGCAAGGGTCTACTGTACTCAAATCATGGGCATTCTCGGGTAGCAGGTTTTATTGATGCAGATTGGGCCGGGTCTCCATCCGATCTCAGATCTACTACATGATATTGCATGTTTATAGGAGGTAATTTGGTCTTCAGAAAGAGTAAGAAGCAGAGCGTGGTGTCCCGCTCGAGTGTTGAGTCGCTGAGTCAGAGTACCGAGCCATGGCGAATACTACTTCTGAACTTGTATGGATTCGTTTTCTGCTTGGAGAGCTTGGCTTTGAGCCCACTTTCTCTATGTGGTTATATTGTGATAATAAGGCTGTAATCTATTTCGCCTCTAATCCTGTATTTCATGAGGAAACGAAACACATTATGGTGGATTGTCACTAATGATGTTTTTATATGTGATATCTTATGATCTATCATTCTTAGTGTAAGTCTTGCCCTCTCTCGAGTATTATTTTTTGTATTCTACTTGAAGTAGATCTGACAACAAAATGGTAGATTTGCAGGTCAGATTCATGTGATTCAGATGGTTCACATCATTATTATAATACAAATGATTTGGATGCTGTTATCACTGTGTTAAAGTCGTGCTATGCTTACAGTGAGATTGTGAATGCAATATCCATGTACTGGGCCTTTCCTATTAGTACTTCTGTTTCCTATACACAATATCAGAATAATATTCAATATGTAAGGGAAGCTTTGGAGGTGGAAATGCACTCAAGGCCTTTGTTACCTTCAGAAAACAATGTCTTTAGTGATGGCTGTACTGAAAAGCTATCGATGGAGCCGAAAGGCTCCGAAGTTTCAGATTTAATCCAATTGGATTCGGTGACTTCTCATGAGCTTGTTGGACTGAGCTGCTCAATTTCATGTTCTGAACCCTTTGCTGAAACTGTAAATGTTGCTACCTTGGTTCGACCATCTCAGCAAGCTGGTATTGATTGTCCCATTGGTTCTGTTGCTCCTTCTAAGCAAGTTATTTCTTTAGAGCAGAATGATTTAACTGTGGCATCAGAAAAGGTTAAACCTGTGGCTTTGGAGCTGCAAGCTGATCCTGACAACTACATTAACTATTATGGTTTCGGGCGCATAGCTTCATCCTTTTCTGTGGCGCTAATGCATAAATCATCCGAGGGAAATAATATTGAGTTGAAGGTATCTGCCGAGGATATAAAATCAGCACAAATACAGGCAATATCTGAGATACCCACTGAAGGTTGTTTCTATGCCTATCGAAACATGCCTATAGATATGCAGAAAGAGAACTGTGGTTGGTGTGTTTCTTGCAAAACATCAAGCGACTCCGATTGCTTGTTTAGAGTTGTCGGCAACAATAACCTGGAAGATTCTAAAGACCAGGACCTTGAAGGTTATAAGGACAAGAGTTTTGAAGGCCCTAAAAGTCAGACAGTTGAGCTCAATAATTCTGAAAAGAATAAGAGAAGTCACATAACCTATGCAATCCAGCATATTTTATCGATTGAAAGTCGTGCTCGTAGTCTCATGTCTGGTCCATGGGCAAAGCCACATTATAGTCTACAGTGGCAGAAAGCTGTTATGAAGGCATCTGATGTTGAATCTCTAAAGCTCTTGCTTCTTACTGTAAGTTCCTGAAATTAGCACAGAATCAAAAAATTTAAGAACCCATGCTTTTATCATTTTATGAGCTTCTGTGCACTCATACTATGCATATGAATTTTATAAACTATAATTGTGGAAATTGTTTGTGCTGCAGTTGGAATTCAATTTGCGCCGTGTTGCGCTTTCTGCAGAATGGTCGAAACCAGTGGATGATGCATATGCTATTGTTTCTTCTTCTATAGTAACCAGTCCAGTGCATGCATCTTCTAATTATGGTAGCAGTAGAAAACGAGGGAGGAAAAGTATTTCTGGTGATGAAATTAATTTAATGTCTACACATGCTAGAAAATCTGATATTTATTGGTGGAGAGGTGGAAAACTATCTCGGCAAGTGTTTCAATGCAAAATGTTGCCACGGGAATTGGCATATAAGGGTGGTCGGCAAGGTATGAAATATCCTCCATGCTAAAATTATTCGTCCGATACTTTATGATTGCAAGAATTTTTAGTCCTTAATTTTATATGGTTTAAATTTCTGCAGCTGGATGTAGAAAGGTACCACATATGTTATATCCTGATAGTTCAGACTTTGGCAAGAGAAGCAAGTACGTTTCCTGGCGGGCTGCTGTTGAGATGTCACAAAGTTTAGCCCAGCTTATATACCAGGTATTTGCAACTTGTTTATACTCCAAAATTGAATATGTACAAGCGTTATTAAATGTGAACTGACTTTGACTTGAACACTGCAGTGAAATCTCTGACGTCTTATGCATGGTTTCAGGCTAAAGATTTAGATTCACATATCAAGTGGGAAGAACTATTAGCAACTCGTCGTTTTGCGAAGTTGGCCAAGGAATCCAAAAAAATGTCAAGATTAATGAAGAAGGTAAGTATCTGCGGAAAGAGCAAAGAGGGGAAACAGGTGAAATATTTACTTGATTTTGGAAAAAGAGAGACTGTTCCTCCTTTTGTTATTAAACACGGAGGTTTGCTTGAAGAATCCAACATTGGAAGAAAAAGATATTGGTTGGGAGAAGCTCATGTTCCTCTTAATCTCTTAAAATCATATGAAGAGAAAAACATAAGGAAAAAGCTAGCTCGCATATCGAAAAAGACTAATGCGTGCTTGTTGAAAAAGACTGATTCTGAAACACACAGTTTGAAGCAAAGTGAATGCAAAATAAAGAAAAGGAAACGATCAGAAGGTCTTTCTTACCTTATTACAAGAGAACATAAGTATGAGAAACAACTTTGCAGGCAGTGTAATGAAGATGTACTGGTCAGGTATGAGTAATATATTTCTTCCATATCGCCGCATGAGAATTTTTTTCGGATCCTTTAGTAATTCACTCCTCCTATGCTTACCATGTATATAACCTTGGTGGACGTTTAATATCATTATGCATCATGGGACACTATAATTTCCTTTATAAAACCAAAAAAAAGGATCACTAGCCACTGCCTGCACATATACACGTAGTATATGCAGTGAAAATATAAATATTTTTGAAACATTCAAACTTAAGGATCTTGGGTTTATGTGTGATCTTGATGCGTGATTTACATAGGTAACAGAGATGATCGCTCGAAGAGAATAGCCAACTTAGTTTTTATTTCAGTTTAGGGGGTCAATCAACTTCATTATATAAACAATTATTATTCACTTAGGTATCGAGCTACATGCAAGTATAATAACTGACATTTTGCTTTTAAAGGAACAAATTCACCAGTATCCAAGTCATTTTTATTCAAATAAGATGAGATAGAGTGTGAATCTAAGTTGTATATTCCATGAAGTGCTTGCCAAATAGGTATTATAGGCTCTACTGCCTCCTTGCATGACTTGGTACAGGTTTCTCCTATGGATACCGGCAATTAAGGGACTTTCAATTCCCAAATAGTCAGCTGACATGCATAGGAATATATTTTATGTTGAATTTCATTATTATAAAGTGGTTGAGTTCTTTACAATGTTGCTAGGTTTTTTGCTGGAAGAAATTTCATTCATCTCTATGCAAAGTAATAAAGCAAGCCGGGGTACACCCAATCAACTCAACTTTTATGGGAAAATGTGACGAGTTATCTAGGTTTCTATTTTTTAATATATAAACAATCTCCATTCCTGTCAGTTAGAATTATACATATCCTGCTTCCATGAAGTAACAAGGTTTATTCATTGGACTAAATGATGATCTGTGCATGCTAGTTAAGGCTCAGTATAATGCAGTAGCAGGAGCTAGAGAGGGGAGCTTCTTGGACTGAGATTTATTCTATCGGTTATTTTCTTTTTTGACATATAAGTTTCAGAACAACTTATTTCGAATGTGTATCATAGCTTACTTTTATTAGATTACTATGAAAGTGATGAAACCACCTTTACCGAATCTCGCTTATTTATTGCAGACTATAATCATTATATTGAACATTACGTAAATTAACCTAGATGTTAGACAAATTTTCCTTCTACACTTGCTACTCTGTTGTCAGACATGGGCCTACATAGTAAAGCTTGGTCAGAGGGTACAACCACACACACTAAATGCTTCATAAAAGGTTCAAACTACGCGCGCAGAGAGAGAGAGAGAGGATAATGGAGGAAAGGTGCCATAGGAGGGAATTTTCTCCTATGGCGTCGATAAAATGCACCATCCAAGATTTTTTTCGACGATCGGCACCCATCATCATTATCTTTATCATGTAAGATGCGGTTACACCCAATTTCATACGATTCCAGCACATTTTCACCGTTGATTTAGTGGGTGCAAAATTAACGGTTTACCGACAATAGAACTTTTTACATTGCTAATTCAACGGTGAAAAAGCGGTGGAATCACATAAAATTTGGTGTATCTGCATCATACATGATAAAGATGATGTTGGGTGCCGATCATCGAATGAAATGGTGGAGGGTGTACTTTTTTGGATGCCACCTAACGAAAAAGCCTCTTAGGATCTCTTTTCTACATTATTCTCATATATATATATATATATAGAGAGAGAGAGAGAGAGAGAGAGAGATAGAGAGAGAAGTACGGATCCGTTAGGGCGGGTTCACGTTTTTAAAAACACGAACACGAATGAGGGCCGTTGGATCTTGTGTTTTTAATTAACGGTTAAAATTAATTCAGCTTAATAAATCGTTAATAAATGGAAGGGAAATATTCTACTCCTTGATTTTAGGGATACATATGCGTGCCGTTTCTCGATCTGTTTGCACTGCCAAATATTGTGTAGGTAATACTAAACGATTTGCTGTTTCTCTTTAATTTTTTTTCTAAAATCAAGGAGTAGAATATTTATCTTCCATTTATCAATAATTTATTAAGATGAATTAATTTTAGCCGTTGATTAAAAGCACTTTTCTCGATCTGTTTGCACTTCCAAATATTGTGTAGGTAATACTAAAGGATTTGATGTTTCTCTTGATTTTTTTTCTAAAATCAAGGAGCGGAATATTTACTTTCCATTTATTAACGATTTATTAAGCTGTATTGATTTTAACCGTTGATTAAAAATACAAGATCCAACGGCCCTCATTCATGTTTGTGTTTTTAAAAACCCGAACCCGTCCTAACGGATCCGTACTATATATATATATATATATATATATATATATATAGAGAGAGAGAGAGAGAGAGAGAGAGAGACCTATCCGTGTTTTAGTCATTAGGTCTACTTTGAGATATGTGCCAACAATTATGAAAAATATGCTTTAGTTTTTCTAATTAATCACATGGTTGCATGCACACATCTCAATGCATGTCCAATGGCTAAAACCTTGGTAAATCCTACCGATAGAATTGTAGCCTCTCTCTCTCTCCCGATATTTATCAGTTGGGCTAGAGACTAACAGTAACATGTATATATGTAATAACTTGAAATAACATGGGTGAAAGGGCCAATATAGTCCCTGGGGAAGCACTGTTCAGAGGAGCTTACGTGGCACACTTTTATTGGACTCTACATTGTATTTTGCACTTAAGCTCTCCCTCCTTTCCCCCTCGTATTCCACAAAATGCAATGCTTAAGTGCAAAATTCAATGCAAAGTCTAATGAAAGCGTGCCAATAAGCTTCAGTGTTGGATGCTGCCTACAGGATACAGGGACCATGTAGGACCCTTTTACCATGCAACATTTATTTTAACAATTCAACAGCAAATCCCAGTCGATGTTTCCATGTTTCTTCAAAAAATTCAGTAAGGGGCATGTATCCCTTCTGTCTTTTTAATGGATCCACCCATGTTGTTCGAGATTGCATACGTTACTAACTGATTGTAGATCTGTAGAAAATCTTAGAAATGGATTGGTAATCTTGACTGTAGTTCTTTTTTATTGAAGCTGGTACAGAATTGATGCTGCAATATAGAAAGGAGGATTTGGGGTGGGCGCTATTGCTTCCATACTATTTTGGTGCTATTTGTGAATCCTAGCCTCACATAAAGATCACAACACCATGGCCCCCCTGTTTGACCCTATTGGCCACCATTGGATCTTGAATAGCACCAATATTATGTGCTCGACACCCACCCCGAATTCTAGAAAGGAAAACACAGTTTAACATGCCGAGTTGGTCTGCATTAGCATTTGATGATGATCCCAGAGAGTAAAGTTAGATATGATTTATGATATCTGAGTTTAACTATCTCATACCACTTTCATGTACAGTACATCTTCCAGAATAAAATTTAATTTTATAGAAAATTGCTCTTATGATAAATTCCCAAATACAATTTTCATGGAATAGGGATATCTGCATGCTTTTGTTTTAGCAAGCATAAGGGCATGTTCCGGAAATAGAAAGAGAAAATAAGTTAGAAAGTAGAATATCAGCAAGAAAGTAATTATATAAGAAAGCGACAAACTTTTTTGTTAAATCCTAAAGAAAGTGAAAAATATGATGGGTTGGAGCTATTGTGGCAACATGATTATGCATGTAAAATGTGGTAATTTTTAATTTAAGATGACTATTAATGTTATAACAAAATTAATAAAATAGTGAATTAATTCACGTCCTTCCATTATCTCTCCACTTTCTAGCTTAATGGCTAGAAAGGAGATTGAGCAAGAAATCCTACATGGCATGGCACTTTCTACCCACGTTCCTATTCCCAAACAGAGAAAGCGCACTTTCGTTTACTTTCTCACTTTCCTTCTCACCTTCTATTTTCCAAACAAGCCCTAAGACTTATGTGATTGCTAGGGAAGCGAGTGCTACTTGTGTCATTTATTCACCATACTCGTATTGTGTTCAGTCACTTCAGCATTTTTTATTGTTACTATGTATATTGAAACTGTCCATAATGAAATATGTCATTGCTGTCTCAAGTCTCTTCATATTAGCCTATGAATGCAATAATTTGAGGAATATTTATAATTCTGCCCACCTTGCCTTCTGCTTGCCCATTGTTGCCTGTTGGTTCACAATTTACCAACTCGTATGTCAGGTTGACCTTTGCAGTTTTCGTATTGGAGTCGTGCGTTTCTTGTTGCAGTGACACAATTGTTCATCAGGTTAGACAAACATGATAGCAGCACAATTTTTAGTTCCGGTTCCAACAAACTATTGCCTGAGGTTCAATTCCTGATCAATTCGTAGATCTCATTAGGCATAATCTGTATCCCTCATCGGTGCTAAATAATTCAAGATTTCCAGTTCTTAATACTTTACCAAATCAGATAAAAAATAGAAATCTAATTGATTTCCGCCTTGCAGTAAAGTTATGAACTGTACCCGTAAACTGTTACATGGAGATTGAATACCTATTGGCATTACATATAGATGATATGTAACAAACTAACTATTGAGTTATGGGGGGGAAATGTAAGGGAAACTATATTTTGCCATCTGCAAGATTTGCTTTCAAGTTGCTATTCATACCTGGTTTATGCTTTTGTAATCTTGTGCCTATATCAGATTTATTTGCATTAGCAACTCCATTTCAATTTTTAGAGGAGGTTCATCTGCTTGTATAATTTGTTTGTTTCCATTTCAATTTTAAGAGAAGGTTTCATCTGCTTGTATAATTTACTTGTTTCTGTTATTACGCAACGATGTTTATGCTACCGCTATATTTCTTCTTATGTTGATATTCCTAGAAATTTTTAGCTTATGGTTCGCTTCATCTTTCACAGGGAGGCCGTAAACTGCCAGTTTTGTGAAGGTATGTGTTTCAGACATCTCTTTTTTTAACTTTTGTTGCATTTACAGTATAGATCTTTTCAGATTAATACATTAGTATGTAGCTTGTTTTTATGAACACGCTTGTTTATTTTGTATATGTTACTTAGTGCCTGCCTATTCATGCACACACATTGTTACTCCGTTGTTTCTTAATTTTTACTTGGAGCTTAGTATATTTAACAGAATGAAATTATATTGGATGACTGGATTTCCCTCTTCAAGCATTTGACATCTATATTGTGTAATGCCGTGAACGTCTTACTAGTAATAGATCATTTTGACATCACCGCATTTATGAAACTTGAAATTCCAAGAAGAATTCATGCTGAAAGAATAAAAAGAAAATAAAAGAAAAAAAGGCACTAATTAAATGGAAGGGCTGCACCATGCCGGGATTTAAGTTCTTTAGGTTCCAAATCACACTGAATCAATCAAATCATAGAGGAGCACTATATCTACTACATATAGAGAATGACTAAACGTTCTGAAGCAGGATTACAGATGCTACCCCACTTCCTATTTGATAGCAAGATATATAGTACACAGGCTTTCAAAAAAGAAGAAGGAAATATCAGGACAGGGATGGAAAGAGAGTTGACTGAGCTCATTAGGAACCGTGAGACCATTTCTAGTGCATAAGTTCAGAAGTATTTATTCTATCAAAATTAGAATACTTGAAAGACTTTGGAAACTGAAAGGTGCACCCACTGTACACTAGCAGATTACTTTCTTTTAGACTGATATTAAATAATTTGTACAGGGGCATTGTACTTGTCTTGAAGGTGAAACTTAATAATGGTAAGTTGCCATTCGCCTTGTAGTGGAGTAAAGATTTGTATCTTCATGGACGTTAGAGCTGGTGTATGGATGAAGATAGGAAACACAGAGATAAGTATCTCCTTATATGTACCTCGGAAGTTATCTGCATGGTGGTGCATCACATGCTACTCATTGTTGACCAACATATGAGTAGCAGGAGCAATGTGATATTTGACCAAAAATAATCAGTGAATTTTTTAGTTCTTGTTAAGGTACTGATCTGTCATGCTCTTATTATATCTTTGAATCTGACTTTTTGTCACGAGGTTGGTTCCAGCAGACATGGGCATAAGTATCTTAAGGGAAAGCTAGAAAAACTCAAGCTGTTTTTGGTTGGCACCTTCCCCCCCTTGTTCTTGTAACCCCACTGTCCTACTTCGTCTCAACTTCATAAGGTTTATCCATGTATTTCCCAGAAGCAATATATCATACATTGTGCGAAAAGAGCTATATCATACATTGTGTGAAAAGAGCATCAACCACCATACATATCCATCTGCCATTATGAGAATCTTGTACTTGTGTTACATTGCAAAGAATAATTACCTGAGGTAAAAAGTACAAACTATGCATGTGTTCGCTGTTTTTGTATTTTTGTTAACGGATCTGCATTAAACCAAGATTATCCGTTTCAGCGAACTCGTCTCCCCAAATAATTGATCTTATTTTAAGAGGAAGGGGAGAATAGTCTTCCTATAGAATTTGACCCAACAAAGTACAACGAAATAGACAAAAACAAGATACAGCATGGGTCTCAGCCGAGACGGCTGGCCTTATTTATTTATCCCAGCAACTACACAAAAAGGTGTCAAAAGGATATATGAGTCCTTAGAGTCGGTCATAGACAGACCGATCACACATTACATCTATTCATCCTCTCCTTTACATAACAAATAGCGCAAGATATAGCTGTTTAATCATAGTCAATATCGCGATTTCAATAATACAAATCGAATCGGCTCGATAACAGCTGATCGTTACAAGCAACCATACATTCATCGGCCCGAGAACAGCCGTATAATACAGACACTTGACCATTCACACAACTAAACGATGAGTAATAAAGGACGGCTGAACATCTTTTCACCTCATTATCTCGAGGGCGTTCGGCCTACCATGGACGGATTCATGATTGTTGAGCTACACTTATTTCAATTGTTTGAGAACTACTTAGCAACCGATCGAAGCACCATCTAAAGACCGTATGCCTGCCTAGGACTGGACATCTGACTTGCAGGAGATACAAGCCCTAGGTGACGCTTCGGTCCCCGACCCTCATGCTCGGCTTGACCGCGGGGGTTTTGAGTGCAGGACTAGACCTCTGATCATTCGTCCGACCTCAGAAAAATGGGCCATGGATCGGTTGTTGATGCTTAGAGAGGCCGAGCGTGGGCGGTTACCTCGCCCTGGGTAGCATCCAACCCAGGTCCATCAAATCGAGGATGTAGGAGTGGACATCTGCATCGCCCTCGACAAGGGATCTGTGCTGGATCCTACTGTGGGCTGCCTCGGCCCTATCCACGCCGACATAGACAACCATGGTAAGGCTGCTCGCCGGCGCTGAGGCCGAGGGTCGTCCCATTTAGTGTTTCCGGGGATAGATCGGGGACGGAGGAGGCATTACTTGTCGAGAAGGGCTGAACTTCTCGGTCTCGAATAGGGCCTTGAGGGTAGCGGTGATCGATGACGATCAACTAACTACCATGATCTACGGCCATAGGAGCCTGAGAAGAACTAGGGCTAAGCTAATGCTAGAGCTATTTGCCTAAGGATTTTGGGTTGATTTGTCCGGAACCCATTAGTGCTCCTCTAGGATCTTATATAGTCTCTGCTTGCTTGGTGCTCAAGCTCTTAGCAATTGGACCGAGCCTCACTTTTCACCCAGCCTGCTTTCCTTGCTGGGCCAAGTCGGCTAATGCTTAATGGGCCGAATTATATCATGGGCCAATAGGAAATCAATTTTATGCTCAAACATCATGCAATTTTTTTATGCATAATATGCACGTATGACCACAGTCTGTCCAACCGTACGTCTTCCTGTGCTATATTATGCGGACATATGTAAATGAGTTTCAATATCCGAAATCCGCCTATTTAACTTTAATACCCAGGAAACCCGTCTCTTCCATACCATTTTCTTTCACTTTTTCTCTCTCTAAACTAATACTAATTAGATGCTACTTAATTGTCGTTGTTACTTTTAATATATTGACTAATGAAACTTGATATGGTTAAATTGTGGGCTGTGGATGCTTGCAAGTTGCAAGATATACTAAGTAAAAAAATTTAAAATTGAATTATTAGTCCTGTTCGCATTTTATTTACTTAATGTTTATTCTCGTACTTGATAATTGAAAGTACTTTGTTAACTTAGATGCATTATGTTCTTTATTTGCAATTAACTTAGTTGTTAATATGGAAATTCATCACTCATTAGTCAGAAAATGATAAATACTTATAAAGATCTTCATTACCATGCAATGTATGGCCATTTGAGATTTTCCATATCTTCCCCATATTTTCTGACTTGTAAAATATTTATTGCATTCTAAATTTTTTAATATGATCACTATTGCATATCATTGAGTATATTGCCACATGCTGCATTCTGTGATTTCGCATGCATGCGTGAGTGTGGATGTGATACAACGAGAAGTTATATGAGTTCTTAATGCGGGATTATCCAATTGCTTACTGAGGGCGGCACCATCTATATTGGTCTGTATATCAAGAAAATTTATTTGAATAGAAAATCAAATAAATTGGAGCCTTTCTAACCATGGATTAGTCATCCCAACACAGGCAGATCTTTAAGGCTTTAGACAATCCTTTTTGCATACCCTTGATGTATTGATTGGAGCGCTGTAGAAGTCTAATTTATTCAAGCTTTACACTAACATATGCTGATTCCTAGATGAAGATGGCCATTCGCCGCTGTCGTCGTCATCATCTAAGCCTTTTCCTATCAAAATGGGTCGGTTACGAAGCATTGTTCCAATAAAGATCTAACAAAGATTTACGACTGGTTGTCGACCCGACAGCAACCTTGTCCAACTATTCATGTTCCAGAAAACTATGACGATAGAGGGGTTTTTCAAAGTCCTAGATGACCAGCTGGCGTCCTCCAAATTCTTATAGACTATGGAGAAGTCTAAAAAAAGGGAGAAAAGATAATATATTTGCTTTGTGGAATTATGCTCAACTCTAAGGCACAAATATAGTCAAGAGCGAAATGAAACATATTCTGAGATGAATATGCTGATCATTAATTTGAGTACCTCATCAAGCCATATCATGATATAGTCTCATGTTATCCTGAACATTGTGTTGAAAGCTCTGCATCCCTGATGGAATATAAGAGAATGTATAGCATAAGCATAACCATTGAGAGAATCTTAGTAGAAATTTGTTCTGATTTGTTTATATGTCGATTTTGGTATATTTGTTCCCAATAAATTAAAAATACTCTTTATTTAATTTCAGTAAACATTAGATAACATGTAGTAGACATTAGATAACATCTTTTACTTTTTTCCTTCAGTTTTTATAGATGTATTTTTTTTGAAGGATCATAACTTATGGATTTGTTAGGGGTCTGAATTATTCGTTATATGTTTTTTCAGGTTTTTTTCATAGGAAACATTTCAGGGTGCCTAAAGGTGTCATAACTACAACCTTCACATGCAGCAGATGCAGGAGCACAAAAAGCATTGATGCAAAAGAAAAGAACACCAAAAGTGTGAAAGCTAAAGGCAAAAACGAAAAAAAGATTAATCTGCATGACAGGGACATAAGCAGTGTCGGCGTAAAAGCCAAGGGCGTACAAAACATGAAAGCAAAAGCAAAGGACATAAAAAGCAAGAATACAAGAGATATGGAAGTAACTAGCATGATAGTCCAACACACGGGCTTAAGAAGTGAGAAAGTAAAAAGAAAGGCCATAAAGAGCAAGAATGCAAGGGATAAGAAAGTAACTAACGTCATAGTCAAACGCACAGGCTTAAGAAGTGAGAGCAAAAACCGGAAGGACATAAAGAGCATGAAAGTAAAAGCTCTAGGGCATAGATCATTGTCAAAGAGGAGAAAAATCTCAGAAGATAAAAGACTGGAGGTCGTACCTGAAAAACAGAAGGAAGTTTTGAAGAAAAGTAAAAAGAAATTTAATGGCCGTAGAAGGAGCAAAAAGGGTAAATCTAAAATAGGGAAGTCTGAAAAATCTGAGGATGGGATCAGCTGGCATAAGAATAAGAGATCAGCTGTATATCAATCTTTTTGGGTGAATGGTCTCCTATGGGCACGCAAGCTACTTACTGAGCAGCAAAGGTATTTTAGAGAAAGAAACATCATTCTTCCTTTTCAACATACTGAAGCCCCTGTTTTGAAACCATTGTGCTGTCTTTGCCATAAGGAATACAACTTGGGAGTTATTTATATTTGTTGTGAGCGCTGCCAAGGTAAATGATTCTCTTGAAAATGCTTAATATATATTTTCTTTTTTTGTTATATTGGGACTGGTAGTGAACACGGTTATTTTTTCTTTTTTCGTTTTATTGGGACTGGTAGCGAACACGGATAACTAGTTAACATATTGCCTAAGATGAGTTCGACTAATGGCTATTGGTCTCAGTTTCTCGTCATCTAGGGAACTTCACATGTTAATTTGGGTGTAGTCATCTTCTGATTGACTACGATGTCATTTTCCTCTCCAGATGCTTAATTATTTCAGCAGTATTTTCTTTATAGCTCTTATTTATTTTTCTGTCAATTGCAGATTGGTTCCATGGAGATGCATTTTTCCTTACTTTTGAGAATATCAATGACTTGATCGGGTTTAGATGTCACAAATGCCGCATGAGAAGTGAACCTGTATGCCCATTCTTGAAAAATGTATTAATTGGCGACGATGATTTAGACACAGAATGTGAAACTGGAGTGGATGTTGTAGGTAATGTCTGCCAAAACGAAGAAAACAAGTATTGTGGAAGTTATATAGTTTGGAAGGAAGACGATTTAGATCGGGAACGAAGAGAAGATGCTTGTATTGAGCACCAAAAAGACGAAGGCAATGACCATGATGTTTGTGCTGACCACCAAAAAGATGAAGGCAACAACCATCATGCTTGTGTTGAGCACCAAAAAGACGAGAGCGACGATCGTGGTAAACCGCATGAGTATTGTTCTGATACAGTTGCCTATGATCATTTAGATGAGATGCAAAGTGAAAATGTTACTGAAGAGGAGGAACTTGGTTTGTGCCCTAAAACTTTACTTGCATATGGATACGTAACAGGCCTTCAGCACATTACCAATTTGGAAAAATCTTGTGCTGGTGAATTTGAAGATTGTGTAAATACAATTCATCGTCAGGACCGTATGGATGAGGATCAAAGGGACGATTCTTTACTTCCTGAACAGGAACCTGATTTGTTTTCTAAAACCGTATCAGCAAATTTTGGGGGTGACCAATTACCCCAACAAGTAGAAGAAAATGTTGCATCTACCGAGAATGGGAACAAAGTCGAAGTAGGAATGTATAGAATAAGCAAGGTCCCTGGTTCTGATTCGCATGTAGTTTGTACAAATAGTCACCCTGTTGTATTGGACTCGCAGATAATTTTATCGTCGCCAATCCTGGATGATGTTGTTGGGGGCTAAAGTTAGCTTTTTGTTATTTATCCTTGCTCTTTAATGCAAAGGACATTTCATATTTGATCTTATGGTCCATATTCTATGGCTTGTTACCTGGCTTTCTTTTTGTGGCTGTGCATTGGTTTAATGCACTGTTGGACCAGGAAATTAAGTATCAGGAGATGCTTTCTTCATGTAAATCGAGAAGCTTGCACCTAGGTGACAAATATCTTTCACATTATGCCTTTCTAAAGTAAAAATATGTCATTTTAAGATTATGTTTCTCATCCATATGGTTTCTTTCTTGCAGACATTGCAGCTTCCGAGGTTCTATAGTGCCTGTAATCCTATGTTTGATGATCCAATCATCTATTAGGATCCTGGTTTCAGACGTGATCTTAATGGAAATTTCTGTAGTAAGCTGCAAAGAGAGTTTACATTGGTGGCTAAACTGATTACAAAGAATACAATTATTCCCCTATGATACCCAAGTGAGTTTTTCTCTGTAACAGAATATCAGTGTATCCATGGATCACGCTTGTTAGCACAGGTGCATAGGCTTACATTCTTTTGTCCGTTGGTGATAACATTGTGGATTCCTTTATTAAAAGAGTCTTGATAACTTCTGCCTCTCTAGGTTTTCTGAATATCAGGTTAATTGGTTAACTCTATGTAATTTGATACTGTTCGACTGGGATTATGAAAGGATAATATCCAGATAATCAGAATAAATAATTATGACGGTTCATTAAATTTAGAGGATGTTTAATTTATCACAGGTGTTATGGTCAAATTTTAAATGTCTTGTTTCTTGATCTGTATCTAAGTCGACCTCAACCCGTCTATTTCAGGGTTTTAAAGAATTAAGGTTTGCATATATATCCCTGATGAGGTAACGTTGTTGTTTATTGCAAGTTAGGCTTTTTTCCTTTATTTTTTTAATTACAAGTGAGGCTTGAGTAGAGTCGTTTAATGCTTTTTTATTTGATTCTAGTCTTTCGCCATTGTTGACATTAGCAATCAACTACTATTTTTCCATAAATATTGTCGTCTATTGACCTAGAGCTCTATCTAAGATCAGGAGGAAATGGGTCACTTATTTTATTTTTCATTTGTTCTTTACATGCAGGAACCCTAGAAATGCAACCATTTACATGTTCTGCTGCTGTTGCTGCTGTCGAGTCCATGGTTTGATGTTCAGTTTCAACTAACACTTGCTCTCACAGTATTTATCTTACCTGCTTGAAGCATCATCAATTTATTTTAGCAACTGTAATATTGAAATACCTGTTTGATGATTCTGATCTAATTCCATAATGCCAATTCAAGTCAATGTTCTTCCTCGCCAAGACTTCACTTGGTGTATCTATAACTTGTTCTTTCATTTTATATTTCAAATAATAATCTATTGCAGCTACAAAGTTGGCGGCTCCTACAACAATTCTCGGTTCTTAGCGATAACAAAGACTTGATTCACTTGCTCATGTTTATTCAGTACTCTTGTATATTTGGATGGTTTCACCAGCAACTCTAAACCCAATTCCTATTGTGCTCTTTTGCAGAAACTATAGATGATTTGAAAACGTTGCTTCATTTCTACCTTTTTAGGTGGGCTAGAAAACACACAGCAGACTGTAACAACTTAGAGGCGCCGGGCATAATTAAAGAACCTATTTGGTTAGAGGGTTATTATTTTTGGTGTACATTTAATTGTAGAAATTTTGAAATCTACGACTTGTAATTACCAAAATGCCCATGATAACTCCTTTTCTTGTCCATTATGACTTGACCTCAATTTTATGGATGCCGTGCCAAAAATGGAAATTGTAACTGATACTTAAAGAGGGAGACCAGCTGTAGATACCTATATAAGCAACGTGGTCGAGATATGGATTCTATCCTAAGTAACATCAAAATCTTAGATAAGACTGTAAATTTAGTCGTTTATTGTGGCATCCTTACCGATGTTCTAAAAAGCCATAAGAAAAATTTTGGCATATAGAAATAAGGTTTAAAATGTGAGCTTGAATTTACATTTCCTATTTGGAGTTTCATTTTGGCAGTTGACTGGTTTTGTTTAAGATTTTCAGATTTCAACGAGAGACTGATGTGATTTTTTCCTTGATGTATATGTGAATTAAAGATGATATGATTCTGCTTTACAGCAAATTATACTCATCATAGATATTAAAGTTTAATGTTTGATTTGGTTCTTTGGCTTCCCATATGCCTCGAGACACGAATGCCAATTTCTGGGCAAATTATCATCCTTCCCCTTGTTCTAGTCCCTTGTTTAGGTCTCTTTTGTTGCATGAACCTTGCCTTTTAGAATTAATAGAAATCCTTTTATTGCCTATAATGTGTTTGGCTCTGCCCTAATATATAGGATCAAGTTTAAGTTCACATCAAGCAGTAAATGGGTATATGTGTAAAATGTTCTTTTAACTGAAAAATATGGATTTGTACACCTTATGAAGAGAATGAGAGAAATATGAGACATGGAACCTTTAAAGGGTTTAATATCATCATCCAAAATTAGGCCCTGTTGGTGTATGCAGTTACGATAACTAGAATTTACTTTGAAGTGGAGGTTGGGCACTTAAAAATAAACTCTGGTTATATTATAAGAGACGCGTTTGGGAAAATAAGTTTATAAAACTTAGATCAGATTGGAGTTGAGATAGTGTAAGTATCTCAACTTTGAGTTGAGATAACTGCTGTCTCTACTCCAAAATGAATGCTAAGCATGCTAAAAGGTTAGCATTTGGGAGTTTGAGTTTTGCTAACTTAATGAAGCTCCGGTCAAGAAAGCGTCTTTCCCAAACAGGGCCTTCGTACACTAACCAATAGCTAACTGCAACTTCAACATAAAACAGAAATTTGTAGAGCAAGCAGATGTTTCATTGTAAGTTACATATATCTTGACCGGTTTCTCTTTTAAATTTTTAAACCCTAAACCTATAATATCATTTTCTATTCTCTTAGAAACATAGGCCTAAAAGCTGTCACATGCTAGTATGGATTTGGTGACGGAAATGTAATACTGAGAATAAGGCGACCTGTACCGTATTGTTGGATTTCACATTTTTCCATCTTGTTTTGCATGTGAAAGTTTGGATAGGAAGATTTATCCGATCGCAGGATCTACGATTTAAATCGTCTGATGTAGAGATTTCACCAAAGATCGACTTCGAGATGCACAATATGACCCAGATCGTGTCCAGACTGTGGGTGGCGTAGTACCTCAACACTTGTTTAACTGGATGAAATTGATGACCGTGTTGTAGAGCAAAGTCAATCACCATAAAAAGGTGGATTTTTGTTTCGTTTTGCGTCTTCCAGGGTTGGTTGCGTTTTGTATACATGTCACTGTAAGTTGTGCATATATGCATGGGCTTGACCTATTTGTTATTATTTCATTGGATTGTGCTATTGTCTGCACCTCGACATGTTGGTTATTGCCCATGGAGGGTTATATTTCTTCTAGCAGGCATAAACAAAGTCGAATTTGGTCTTGTCTGCACTATTTGTTGTATACGGTATTTGTTGCAATTGAAATCCTCTGATTGGTGTGAACATGAGCTGAGAATATTTCTCTTCATCCTCCATTTATCTTATGTAATTCAATTCCTATGGAAGAATGATACGATTCTGTTAATCTTCGTTTAATCGTCTAAGAAATAACTGTAAAGCAGTCACTTGTAATGGACGTGGGGGAGTTCCATATAAAAGCAATAAGAGATGAAAAAAGAAAAGAAAAGAAAGCGATTATGAACATATTGGCCATTAAATGAACATAACCATGGAACTAGCAATCGTCATTAAAAAATTAAGGGAAAAAAGAAACTACAGGAATGTGAAAATAATCCGAAATTGCAGAATACAAGTTAACGGATTAAATTCAATAGAGAAAACAGAGAATACACATTACAAAGACCAAATAACAAATTTCCATTCAGAAGAGCGACGAATTAAACGAGTCAACAGGCAACGATTGAGCATAAACACAAAATCAGTCTTCGGACACAGCAATGCCTCACATGTAAATATACTGCCTATTGCCAAAGCAAATACGGGCCAATGTAGCTTATTTTACCAAGAGCATAGATTGCGACATTTAGCATATCCAGCTCACAAAATATTCTTAAGAAGACACAAATGATCCTGGTGGGTTTATATTGATCATCGTTATCCAACCAAAAAAAAATCAACAGCTTGCAGCCATTTAATTCACTTAGCCTGAGGATGAGAAGCAATAAAGTCGACCGCAAGATCTATGGAGTTGATCTTGTCTGCTTCGTTATCAGGAATCTCGAATCCAAATTCTTCTTCCAATGCCATCACAATCTCCACGGTGTCTAAACTGTCCAGACCAAGGTCATTTTGGAAGTGAGCATTCGGTGTGACCTGCACTTTTAACATATTAGCTGAAGTACTCACAGTTGGATTAAAGGATTAATGCTAAGAAGGTCCTCATCACACCGGTACGTGAAATCACTTCCTGTCCGTGATTTAAAACAAAATGATAACAAGGGAATTTTGATCAAGTAATACCATATACTATTTAACTTATGGAAATCCGAAAGAAAAACTACATTACGAATAATTATCACAGAACCGCCACATTTTGATTAAAGATTGTATTATTAAAACCTGTGCTTGACAGTGCTTTCGACTAAAAACCATTTGAAAACACCAGACATGTTAACCCCTTCAAGAAAATGGTTTATAAAGATTCAAGAAGAAATAAGTTTCACAACAAGAGTCATGGCAAAAGATCGCTCTTATCACAAACTTCACTCTTGGGAATACTCGCCGTTTTAACTGAAACAATGTTTCAAAAAGGTCAAGAGGGCCATTTGGACAAGAGTCCAACAGCATGCCGTAGAATCAAGTCCAGGGACTAGTGGATGCAACGTGAACTTGATTAGCTTAATAATGTAATGCACTTCCAGAAACAAAAAAAGAAGAGGAAAACTCTATTTGGATGACAACTCTGGATGAACTTAAGGGCGACGACAAAAATCCCTGACCCCGAGTTTAAGGGTTTGGTTGGTGGTGGCACTAACAATAGCCTGGACCTTTTCTTCCGGGTCTTCTTCACTCTACAAAGGGCAACGTCCAATCCCAGACCTCCTGTACTATTAGGTGTAACAAATCTTGCTTTTAAGCCAATGTTAGGTCAATTGTAAATCAAACTAATGAATGCAATATGAAAGCTCAAAACTACAAGAGTACATGCTAGAGGCAAGACAAAGGTTTACCTAAACAACGTACGTTTCGGTTTGGAAACCAAAATGTTGTACGCCACTTGGTATGGAACCTGGTATTATTGGAGTGGTTTTCTTCGGTATGCTTTGGTAGACGAAAAGCATAGATGGAACACGGAACACATTTTTAATTGTTGTATAATATATAGCTAAACTATGTTTATTATAATTACACAATGTGCAAATAATATATATTTTAATTATATAATACTAGTTTTTTGCACATGCGATGCATCTAAAGAAAACAATTATATTGATACAATATATTGTGTGTGCAAGAGACAAAAGGGAGAGAGAATTAAGCGGAGATAGGAAATGGGGTAATTGGAATTAAATGAGCCAATTTAAAAGTTTAAGTAGAAGTGAAGATACGAATATCTTCAAAAAATGAGCAAGGGTGGGAGGAAGACTTGAATTTGAAAAATTGATCGCCTGAATGCTTGAAATGAGAGAAATCATTTAGAAAGTTTTCTCATTATTTATATTCATTTTGTAAAAAAAAAGATGGACCATAAATTGACAATATTATTTACACCCTTGATTGCTTTATATAAGTAGAAATTAAGTGTCTTATATATTTCAATTATTTAATGTATACAAATAAAATATTTATAAATTATATAACATACATATATAATATGAAACTATTGTTTTTGTAAATCAAGGAAATAAGATTGTTTAAACTCAATTGATTTTTTAATAAATATATAAATCTGTTTTGATTTTTGATGAAAATATAACTTGGTTTTTTCTGTATCCTTCTTCCTCAAATACTTCTTTATTTTTAACAAACTCCCTTAAATCTCAATATTTTTAATTTTTCTCCCTTATATTTAGTTAAATTCTTCCCTAGAGTTTACTTTTAACTCAGAAGCTTAGAATATTTTATTATCATTAATTTTTTGGGTTTTTTCTATATCAATCCCCAAATCCTCATTGACAAAAACTCTTTTTGATCTCAATGTTTATATTTCTCCTTGATCTATAAGGTTACCGGCTATATTACCATAAATCGCTAAACCACTAACAAATTGTGATTTAGAAGGATTGTTCTCAATTCGGGAATACTAGCGTTTCGGATCGGAAGAATCACTGTTTCGATCAAAACTTAAGTTAAATGAGACATATAATTGGTCTGTGTTAGATTATACTGAAAATATTTATCTTTTATAAGATTCTAAATATCGGATATCGGGTACGTATTGGATAGGCGTTTTCAATATCGGATAGCGGAAATCGGACGATATCACGGCGATACGGGTTCATATCGGATGATCGATATCGGACATATCGAATGTAAATATCAAGCATATCGGACGACAATATTGAGCATATTAAATATTATGTGTTAATGCTGTTAGTATTAAAATGTTGTATGAAATGTGTAAGTAGATATGATGTTAGTAGGCTGTAACTTTTCCTGAAGGAATAAAAGAAAGATCCATTTTGGATCTATATAAAATAAAAGAAACTAAAAAACATAAGCTTACTGTTTACCTCCGGGAATTGCGTAATCGGAGCCGAGCCAGTAATAAGCCTGAACAAGGATTGAAGAAGAAAATAGCAAGGCAGGCGTCAAGACTTGAGAGGAAAAGGCCAGACGTCGTCAAGACTTGTGAGGAGATGGACAGGCGTTGGCGTCAAGACTTGAAAGGAAAAGGGAAAGCGTCGTCAAGACTTGAGAGGAGATGGGCAGATGACGGCGTCGGCGTTAAGAGGAAGGCGGGGAAGGCATCAAGAGGATGGCGATGACGCAGGTGTCGACGATGGAAAAAGTGGGAGGCATCGAGAGGATGAGGGCAGGCGTCAAGGCTCGAGAGGGAGGAAGGGAAGGCAAGGGAGGCGTCGAGAGAGACGAGGTGGTGAAGGCAGGCCTCGTCGAGGTTGAGACCCGAGAGGATGTAAATTCCCAGTTCTGTAAATAAATTTTTTTCCATATTTTTCCAAGATCCCTTGAATGTTTTCTATCCCCTCATTTTTGTATGAATTTAGACGCTTAAGTTTTAAATATTAAAATTTTGCCTAAACTAAAAAGCCCAAAAGAAAATAATAATTCCCGGCCCAAACCCAATCCAGGCCCAGCCCTACCGACCCGGCCCCATGCCCGACCCGCATCCTTTTTTCTCCACTCCCTCAAAATTTTCCCGCTTCTCCCCACGTTGCCGCTTGCTCCTACATCCCCGCCGCTCTTCGCGACCCCGACCCCACGCCTCTACCCACGTTCCCACGCGCGCGCGCTCACGAACTCCCTCGACCTCGTCTCTCCCTCTCTCCCCCCTCACTCTCGTTCTCCCTCTCACTCTACTTCCCTCCTCTGCCTCCACCTCCACCTCTACAACCTCACTTCCCCATGACCGACCATCCCACTCCCAGCCGAGCAGCCCCATCTCCATCGAAGCCGAGACCACTAGCTTCCTGAACCCATAACCCATCCTCTTCGATCAACTCCATCACCCCCCGTCTCCATCAACGAGCCAGAACCCACAGCCCAGCCTCGCCTGCACGCTCCTGTCGCCGCGGCCACCGCAACCCACTTCGCTGCAGCACCCCTCCACCACCTTGAGCGACCACCTTCACACCCATCGACCGCAGCTCATCATCATCGCCATCATCTCTCTCTCCCCGACTTCATCGCCTGCAACCTCCACCTGCACCATCACCAACACCGAGCCTCACCTTTATCATCCCCTTCCACCAAACACCCAACACCATCTCGTCCTTTCCCTCCGAGCTTCCCCTCAACCACACCCAACTTCGGCGACCACTTCCTTCGACGAACTGCCGCTGTACCCGACATGCCGTGAGCTCCACTGCTACATCGTGCCACTACCAACCCGAGCTCCACTTGCTGCCATCACACTAACCACCGACCCTACTCCGGTGAACACCCCGGCCCCCTTCTGCCTCATCGCCGATAACTATCGCCGTCTTGACGATAACCGCCGCAGCCCCGTCTCCAAGCTCAATCCCCACAACACAAGCCTATGCCTAGCCAAGCCTCGTCGTGGTCTTGTTGTGCCGCGTCGCTGCCGTATCATCGTTGATACGTCGTCAGGCAAGCACACTACTTGCTTTATGCTAATTTTTACCTATTACAAATCGAAATACCAATAAATTCCGTATACACAAGTGCGAATTAATAATAATGTCAGTGTTCGATGCAAAACCCGAATGAAAAACCCCCATTAAATTGACGGAAACTGATCACATAGAATAGCCCGAGTAATAACGAACGTCGTGTCATGATTTGCCTGAAAAATACGATCTTTAATGACGTGATAGGTCTTTCCCATTTAGACCCGCAAAACTGAAATTTTCCCGTATCTGAATTTCGTAAAATTCACAGTTAATTGATTACAAGTCGGAATGTTGCGTTCGAAGGCTCACATCGAAGCCGACTCGACGACCTAGAACCCCATAAGAGGTTTAAATTTGTTCCTATGCTAAGAAGATGGCGGAAACTGGTTCGGAGTGCGGCTCTGGACTGCAGTCCAGAGCAGCTTTGGCCTTTGATTCTAGTTTTGTAATGCTTTCACTTTGCTGTATGAACATGTTATAATGCGGAACCCTATACCATAGCGAAGATGAAACAGTTAGCTAACTAATGAAAGTGATTTCATCCATTTCTACTGTCGTTTACTATTTAAACTGTATTTTAAATTAACAGAATGTATAGCAGTCCGAAAGAGGGACATAATTTATACCCTATTGATGTACAGTGCATAACTTCCAGTACACCATGGATATCATCGATCCGTCTGGTGCGTTGGAAACCTAACTGATAAACCTAAATTTTGTTCAACTATAGCGTCGCCTAATTTTGATCCCAACAGGGTGGAAATTGTGTTGCGAAATGGACATTCAGTTCAGGAACTGAATTTCCAACAGCGAACACTTAAAATGAAACGACTGTAACTTGCAAACTCGAAATCTGATTGTCCTGAAATTAATTTTGTTGAACTGCCGACTGAGTTTACTTATTACCGCTTTTATATCTTTTGCTTAATTATGAATGCATGATTTAATACGAATTTTCTATGTTCATAAGATGCATAACGACTTATACTGCACAGGAACTGTTTAGCGGCATGATTCATAGTTCTACCTGACTACAAGACCTTTAGTGATAGCGAACATTCGTGTTAATTCTCAGTATATATTGCATTGTCGAACGTGTGTAGTGTTGGTGTGGTTGTGTCAAGTACGCTAATGAATAGTGCGTGATTCGTGACAATGAACCATACAGTGAACAGTGAAAGAAATCGTGTTATTGATGCGTACTTGTACACAACTAGCATATACTCATGAATAGTGAAACCTGGGTAAAAAGGGGGAAATCGAAATGGAAAGGGAATTGTATTTAGCGAGTACAGTAATTTAGAGGATGATCATTCGAACAGCGACTCTTATATATATTAGGTTGGGCCTAGCGGTCCGGCTGACAGGGTTATGTCCCGGGCGATAGCGGTCCGTAGTCTCGGGTACGTACGAGACCCTCGTTAAACATGATCCTCCTTTCCACAACTTGATTTCAAAAGTGAGTTAGAGACCGATAGGGACACAGACATACATTGCATCAGCTAGTGACATATTGATTACCTGCATTTTATCTCCATCGTTATTCCTTTCATTTTCTTATCTCTTGTTATTATTATAATATTGCTATTGTGTCGCTCTGACGACCTGAGTATGCATGCTCAGTGATAGAGGTGGATTCGTCTGATCTCGAGAAGACTGAAGATCCAGATCGGTGAACCAGTTACATTTCTCCATTGACATTTCTGGTTAGTTGCCCTTTTGCTTACTTCCATTGAGCTCAGATTTCTATATATTCGATAATTTTAGTGAGTGCATTCTCTTTACTCGTATTATATTTTACTGATTACTATATAATGCTAGAAGCCGAAATGTGACTACGACATGATTTTTCCTTGATCGTAGGAGCATGGCTGGCCTTGTCACCTTTATATTCCGTATTTTGGAAAGCGGGGCGTGACAGAGAAGGCGCAGATTCAAGAGGGTTCTTCGAGACTTAAAGAGGTGGTGAGGAATCGAGCAAAAATTTTAGGGTTTTTTTATCGCTTAAAAATTGGGGCATATATTTTAATAATTAAAACTGTTAATGGGTCAGGTCGGGTTTAAGCTTAAACCAAATCACTTTATATACCATCTCAACCAATATAATAGGGATACGAAATACCCGATATCTCCCTCGATATTTCGATATCTCGACCGATATTGGTCCAAAACGAGATTTGAGAAAAATACTTGTATCATATCGTGGCCGAGTCGATACCGAGATCTCGCTCGATACAGTCGATATTTAAAACAATGATCTTTTAGCAAAAAAAAATTTGAATAATATTCATGTATATTAATACACATATGCATACAAACGGTCCAAAAACACTTTTTTGGAGAGTACGTTTTTCATCCCATATAAGCAAATAGAAAAAAATTACTCTTATCGTACTGCGTTTCACAACAAGTGGTGTTTTGCATTCCCGTTTTCGTTTGCGTATCGAAATGTTCTGCGTTTCATGAAACATTGGTTACTAGAACTCCTACATTTTATGCTTTAGTTCTTTCTACCACTTCATGCATCAAGTCATCCATGAGAAACAGAGGAAGAACCTATATTTTGAGGCAATTAAATTGAGAATTTAAATTAATATTGTTTACCATATATGTAAAAAGAAACCTTGGTTAAGATAATGTGAAATTAAGTTCGGGATAAAGAATGCTAAAAGGAGCAAAATGGAGTAACTTAATATATTAGAAGCAGAAATATATTAAGATTAATGGAGTTTTTCAATATATAAGAGAATTTGAGTAATACAAAAAATCCCAATACAATAATTAAGCATATATAATTTAAAAAAAAATTTAGATGACTACTTTCAATGGGGATATAATTACTCAACGAATCTTTTGATAACTACATTGCTACACAAATATTTAATGAACCCTTTTATAACTACGTATTACATTGCTAAACATATCTATTCTGACCCTTGATGAGGCTATAATACCTAAACAAATATTTCTTAAATCTTTAAATAACTAAAAATAAGCACCTTGAAACGCCAGAGATCCCATTCCGGAACGAAAATATTACCCAATCCGGAATGTTCATTTCGAAACGAAAATTGCTTCAGGCAACACAATTTATGGTATTTATGGTAAAAAACAGGGTAAAGCACTTGAAAAATCTATAAATCCAACAATATTTTGATGATGAATAGCTTTAGATGAATATAAAAAATTCCCTTGTACACAAGCATAAGTTACCTAACAGGGGGCATTTAACAAATATATTTATACCTCAAATTTTAAAGTCTAAATTTCACTATACCCTAAGTTTTTGGGTAGCTACACATAACCCTCCATGTTTTAAAATGATACAAGATACCATCCTAGATTTTAAAGACATCACATAACCACTCTATTTTCCAAAAAATTACATTATGCCACCCAAAGTTTATTTAATTTTTCAATTATAAAGTATAGACCTTTCATTTTAAAGGCCTCACATAACCATTCTATTTTTCAAAAAATTACATTATGCCACCCAAAGTTTATTTGTTTAATACAATATCTTCTCTTCCCTTCTTAATTATCTAAGTCTTCTTTTTCTTTTACTTCCTCCCTTTTTTCTTTTCCTATGATTTGGATTCAAGGTATATTAATAAAATTAAAATTTCAGATTTGGACGACTGCAGTTGATTGAATGAAAACATCAATGGTGTGATAAAGAAAAATAGATAAAAGATGAAAACAACTGATGGATGAGCTAATTACATAAACAAATAATGGGATTGAGATATCATGTTATAATATATACACGAAAAAAGAGGAAACTATATTTTACAAAACAATTTACTGAACAATTAAAAACTTATGGGATGAGAATGCAGAAGGGAAAATAAAGAAGGCATAAAAAAAGAGCAAAGAATTAAAGTGGAGTGAAACGAAAAAATTTGGAAAAAAAAAGAGTTCATATTTTGTATGTAAAAGATCCAAGAGCCATTTGGTCATTTCACTGGGTTTAAGTTAAATTTTAGGTTTCTCCATAAGTTAGAAAACTATAGAGGGCACATGTTGAATCATTTTGAGACGAGATGGGAAGGGGTTTAAATGAAACAACACCAAAACTTAGGTGGTTTAGTCAAATTTAGCCAATTTTATACAAATAAAACCTTATCATCCATCGAACAGATAATATGATCTTTTAGAAATTATAAAAAATCTAACATATAAAAGAGATTGATTGGCCAACATTATAGTAGAAATGAAAAATACTACCTTTTGAAAAACCTAATTATGAAACTTCCATCCCAAAACTTAATTGCACGAAGACTTTTTAATTAGAGGACCCGTTTGTTTGCCAACAACTTCGAAATCAAGGACTTCACTTAAATATTATTTAAAAATCATCAAAATTAAAATTCATCTTTTCTAACAATATTTCTATGTTCCTTCTCTAGAAATTTGTCTCATGTATAAAGGTCATCATGTTTGAGTGTTTCAAGATGACATGAGTGTATTTTTCAAATCAATCAAGTATTTATAATTTTTTAAGAAGAAATTGTGCAGAGGGCTTTCCTCTCGATCAACATAGATTGCAAAAGTCCGTAGTCTTCACCTTCTAAAATTCTTTATAAGGCCCAAAAGAATAAAAGGCTTTACTCAAAACTATAAATAGCATGTACAACATACACTACAAAACAAAAACATTTTACTAGGACAATTATGTGATTGAAAACCGATATCTCGATCTCTAATTTCTTTCTTTCTTTACCTCTTCTGTTTCACCGGGTCTAAAAAGAAAAAATGGACAAATTGACCACTATTAAATTCTAGCAGCATCAATGAAGCAAGAATCCCTTTCGATAACAAATATGGCATCAAGCTTTTTTTGGCAGCGTTTCAAATTTGAAAGTGATGACAACCACTTACACCATTTTTGTGATCCTCAATGTTCTCTCTCCATTAGAGGTATATTTTATTTCTCTTCTTTAGTCTCATCAACTAAAACAATAGTTCATAGAAAAATGGCCATAAACACTTTGTTTCGAACCTCTTAGTATTTTCCCTTCATCATAACATTTCTCTTTAATATCCATACATTTGAATTGTTCACATACCTAACTTTAAACGTTCAAATATCAAATTGAAGCATTCAAATCCAACATGTAATATTTCAACCAACACAAAGTACATACACATCCCAATTAGAACATAATTGCCCTCATATCCATGATAAGAGCATCAATATTTATTGGGAAATTCTTTTAAATTTGATAGTAATGGCAACCAAATTGTCCTCATGATAGGGACAATTTCTTGCTTCTTTGAAATTTTGTTAGTACTATTAGATGGATGAAGTTGGTTATGAATTAAGTTTTATGTGTAGCATGTAATTTTCTTTACTAGTTCAATTCCTTCGCTTAGTTGCACTTGATTGTATATACGTTGAATGATTATTAGATTGAATGAAACATAGTGTATGAGCTGGTATATCCATGTGGAAAATTTGTTTTGCATATTGGTTATTTTGTAAAGACTTAAAATATTTGGAATTATGAATTCATGTTCCAGAAATTATCATGTTGTTTTTCATCATGTAATATTCCTTATTGTTTTATTTTTTACAAATAAATCTCTTTAGGTGTGATTATACTTTTAAGCTATCCATTTTCATTTTTTAATTTGTTTAAACAGTTGTATGAATACAAAAGTTGTATAATGACAATTATTGCATAAAAAAGAACAATACTGTTAAAAGAATGGTATTAAGAAAAGTAAAATACTTCTCAAAATTCTATAGGTTCCTTTTATCATCCCCATATATTGTAATAACTAGTGAAAAGTTAGAATTGATTATGTTTAGTTGCTCAACTTTTCAATCAAAGTACTACATGATGTGAATAGGCTTGAACATTATATTGTTAATATATCTATGATGTAAATGGTATCAAATTTCTGTTAAAACTTAAAAACCTATAATAATAGGTTTCTCAATTCTAAACTATGCAAACAAATCCGTACCATCAAAGCTATCATGATACTCTATATCATTGCATTTCTAACTCATGCACATCGTATGAATATTTCAGACAAAGCTTATTATTAGCATGAATGGGTTATGAAGGACACTTAATAACAAACTAAAAACATAACCATATCCTCTAATTCTATAAGGATGTAAACTATAATTATTAATACATTTTATTATTTAAAAATAATAATAATTGAGTATATTTTGATATGATGCACCTTCTCATAAAATTGCTGAATACATTAGATATTGGAGCTTACTAAGTTGCTCAATTAAAAAAATACTATTTAGTTTAGAAGGTAAAGTATTATTTTTCATGAGTTTGAGCGAAAAAAGGAGAAAGATCACGAGATTTTTATATCAAATATTAGCGGGCGGAGGTTAGATGGTTGGCTCCATGAATATAATCCAACCGGATATTAAAACAGTTACGTCGGTTCTATCGAAAAAACCAAAAGACGCATTGATGACATGCCATTGGTGGTGCTCAGTTCGTTCGTTTTGTTTGTTAGGGTTCAAATCCATTAAATTATTGTAATTTTCTATTCATTTGCTATATTTAAATAGAGTTATGTGAGAGTTTGTGTATGGAAATTTGGAAATTCTTTAATGTAAAGAGGAATTGTTACCTCTAAAAAAACCCTAATAACTATCATTCAATTTCTTATTCCAATTTCATTCTCCTTGGTTATGTAGAACTTACAGGTTGAGTTTGAGCAACGGTTTAAATTTGAAAGTGCTAGCAACTGTGTACAACATAATTTTGACCTAGAAATTGAGAAGTATATCCCTTCTCTAGTGTCATCACTAAAACAACATCAGTACAAAAATGGGTATAAAAACTTTGTTTAAAACGAAGGGCAATTTTTAGTTTGCTCTCCATACCTTACATCTCATGTATTCCCTACATCAAAACTGTTTCATACAACTTCTTTTCAAAGACTCCACATCTCAAAACCAAGCATTCCAATCAAGAGAACACAACCACAAACCCCAATCCAATTCAAAAAAGAAAACCCCTAATCTCAACTCCAAAACCCTAACAACAAAATTGAACCAAAAACAACGAATCACAAGAGACTCGCAACAAGATGGGATCTTTACCTTGGAAGGCTCGACTTTTTGGAAGTTTTTCACGACGGTGATGACGCGGTCCCGCACCTCGGACTTGTCAAGAAACGATCCCTTCACGTCCTCCGACAACCACCGACGCTGCAGGAGGCGGGCCAGGGACAGCGTCACCGGCGGAGCAGCCGACCCCACCCTCAGCCTCACGTGCCTCAGGACTGCGTCCCTCGCCGCCGCCAATGCCGCCATTGATGAAAAAAATGTGAAGCTGGAGAGAGAATAAAGAGAGTGAGCGAGATGAAAGGTATGTCTCGTGTATAGCACGTGAAAGCTGAGATTGCTAGGGTATATATGGGCGTAGTTGGGCCTGGGCTTGTGGATATGTTGTAGAAAACCCACTCATTTTGTTTTTCTTGCAAGAAGAGCAAGGTTTCACAAGATTTCTGCAATTTACCCTTTCATGGCAGTGAGGGCCGGCCACGAGAGAGGCGGTGGAGGCGAGCGCGAAGAGGACGAGCGACACAGATATGGCTCCGGTTGTGTCAGTTGACGATATTTCAAGGGAATATTCGTTTTTTAGGGAACTGGCTTGTAAGCCTTACCCAATAGATACTACACCTGCACACATAGTGCACACACCAAGGGGGCCCACGAATATGCCATGAAAGTATTAATTTGTGTCCACTTCCCCTTCAAGAATTCGAATCCCGTACTCTCCCAGAAGATAAAGTGTCATACCAACTGTGCTATTGCTCATTGGTAAAGGGAATATTCGGTTATACATCCGCTTGAATGGAATATGATCACACGATTTAAGATCCATGTATCCAGATTAATCATCAGCTGTTCATCTACTTCCTGCGAGACAGAGAACGAAATCATAAACTAAGGTTTTTGTACTCTAAATTCGACGGATTTGTAAATGATAGTTGATTAATAAAAATGTGGATTTTTAGTTTAATTCTTTGCATTTTACTTTCTGCATTACTTTCTGCATTTACAATATGATCTCCTTCTTCGTAGGATTAGGATAGATCAATGGATAATAAAATCTCTTAATTTATTTTACATCTTTTAAAGTTTATAAATTTAGCAAAGAAATAGTAAATTTCCAGAAATACTATTTGCCTCGAAGTAAGCATAGATCACCGAATGTACCAAGCATTTCCTTTGAAGTAAGTTACCTTCATTTCAAAGTTTGCAACATAAAATATATATAATGTTCAAATTCAATTCAAATTCAATGAAGACAACAATGAGGGATGGATTTCTTTTTTCCCACTTTTTGAGGGAAAAAGGGATGGAAATTAACTGCCAATGTAATTTTATTTATTTTATTTTTCTAATTTTTAACAACAAACAAAGATACCTCATATATCTTAAAATTTGAGCGCACTTAATTACATTTTCTGTTGTAGTTAGCTATTTTAGCTATTTATATATTTAGTTTGGGAGTATACAGCAACAAATTTGTGATTATGAAATTTATTATTTTCTCCATAGATACTTTGAGAAAAGTAAATGAAAGTTTTCCTTTGGTCCTCATGGCTCATATAATACTAAATGCTTTGGATTTCACATATTTTTGGCTTTTCCCTTTCCTCTTTCAAGCTCTTGCACTGTGAACATGATAAGCTGCAAAAAAAAAAAAGGAAAAAAGAAGAAGAAATTACAAGTTAATTAGAAAAGTTGTTTAAGGGTTTAATCGATTAGATTCACCAATTTGAACTTAGAGAAACTATTTATTCCTGGAAACAATATTTAATGCCATGTGAAAAATAAATATTTCTTACTTCCGCAGCGTGTGCCCGGAGCAATCGGGCGGCCGCATTTGGCGGCCACGGCCATGGCCTTCTTCATGTCGATGGCGACCTCGACTTCCTTTGATACGTGATCACACACACATTTCATATCTGCGTCCTTCACCACACCACAACACTCCGTAGATGTGTCCTTCGGGTCTCGTCCGCTCCATTCTACGTAGCGAATCACTTGCTCATCAACCCCTTGATTCGGTCGTCGCAATTAGACCCTGCTGCCTCAAGGTATTTGGATCCAGGAACCATTACAATGAGAATGAAATTTATGCATCTTTTGTTGAAAGCTCCCATTCTTTCTTTCCTCTCTTTTAGTTTTATTTTCTATCCAGTTAAATTTTGTTTGCTATGGTGAGTATACTATATGTAATGGCTCACAAAGGAGTTTGTTTCGCTGTGACAAGAGACTTAGGAAAAATTATGAGGTTACTAGAGAATCCTCTCTACCTTATATATATATATATATATATATCTCTCTATATATATTTCCGATAGTAGGAAATACAAATAATCTAAATAGATCTAATCAAATCTAAATCTTATCAATCTAATTAAATCTAAATCTAACTAAACTTAATATATATATATATATATATATATATATATATATATATATATATATGAGAATAATGGAGGAAAGATGCCATAGGAGGGAATTTCCTCCTATGGCGTCGAAAAAACACACCCTCCATCGTGTTTTCTGACGATCGGAATGCATCATCTTCATCGTTATCATCTAAGATATGAGTACACCAAATTTCATATGATTTTACAACTTTTTCACCGTTGAATTAGTGGGTTCAAAATTAACGGTTTACCGACAATAGAACTTTTTACATTGCTAAATCAACGGTGAAAAAGTTGTAGAATCACAAGAAATTTGGTGTACCCACATCTTAGATGATAACGATGAAGATGATGCATTCCGATCGTCGGAAAACACGATGGAGGGTGTGTTTTTTCGACGCCATAGGAGGAAATTCCCACCTATGGCCTCTTTCCTCCATTATTCTCTATATATATATATATATATATATATATATATATATTTGTTAACACTCCTCTTCAAGTTGGAGCATATATATCAAATATGCTCAACTTGGTATAAATAAACTGCACTCGACAGTTTTCCAGAGATTTAGTGAATAGGTTTGCTAATTGATAGTCAGTTTTCATGTGTACTGTATTAATGATCTCTTCTTCAATCTTTTCTCGAACAAAATGGCAATCTACTTCGATGTGCTTTGTTCGTTCATGAAAAACTGGATTGTTGGCAATATATATGGCAGCCTTATTGTCACAATAAAGTTTTACCGGTTTCTCAGACTGATAACCAAGTTCTCGAAGAAGAGAAACTATCCATACTAGCTCATTTTTAGTATTAGTCATGGCTTTATATTCAGATTCAGCACTTGAACATGAGACATCATTTTGTTTCTTGCTTTTCCACGAGACCAAATTGCCTCCAACAAACACACAAAAACATGTGATTGATCTCTGATCACTAGGCGATTCGGCCCAATCTGCATCTGTAAACCCTACAACTTTAGAATGCCCAAAATTCTTATACATAATATCTTTCCCTGGTGTAGCTTTCAAATAGCGAAGAATATGCATCACTGCACTCCGATGTGAATCTCTAGGATTCTCCATAAACTGACTAACTCTACCAACAGGAAAATAAATGTTAGTCCTTATCACAGTCAAATAGTTAAGCTTACCAAGTAATCTATGATATCGTCCTGGATCGGTAAGTAGCTCCCCTTGTCCTGGATATAGCTTGACATTTGGATTCATAAGTGAGTCGATAGGCTTGCTTTCTTAAGTATATCAAGAACATACTTCCTTTGAATTACAAAGATACCGCTATGAGGAGAAGAACGTATCACCTCAATTTCAAGAAAGTATTTCAAATCTCCTAAATCTTTAGTGCTGAACTTTTTCTGAAGATAAGCTTTTAACTCAGTAACCCTTTTTGTATCATCGTTTATGATCACAATATCATCAACATAAACAACCATCAAAATCCTGCAGCCTCCTCGATTTCTAAAGAAAACTAAATGATCATTGATACTTCTGCATAACTGTCACGCCCCGCTTCCCAGAGTACGCAAGATGAGGCACGTGACATAGCCAACCATGCTACCTGTGGGTAGGAATTATCCATCCACAGTCACATTACGGTTGTGGAGATATCAAGAAATTATAATAAACTAATCCAATACATGTCCAAATCCATAATAACAAGAATCAATAAACAATAAGTGCGGAAGCAAATGATCCAATACAATGAATAAACAGTACGTCCCATAATGCGGGCTCACATCTGGAAATGAAATGAAATAAATAAACTAAACCCTAAGGAACTCACAGTTCAGCCTGCTGGCTGAAGTACTCCTGCTCGGTCGTCGACAGTGGTACGGAATCTGGGCCATGCAAAACCCAGACGTCAGCGCGTCATGACATCAAGTATATAATATAAACATGGTAATAAGCAATGCAAGTATGAACATGAATAAAGCAGTACTAAGAAATAACAGAGCAGGGTAATGTGAAATGGTGACTAAACTGTCCTATCAGGTTTCTACTCTATAGTCTTTGAAATCAATTGATGAATCGTCGATGTAACTCAATAGTATCCCGTGCGTGCCCGGGACCACGGTCAAGGTCCTCGGGGCTGAATCCGAGACGTGCCGCTAAGCAGTAATAGGTAGTAGGATGGATGAGTGATGTCAGCATCATCACTCCCGGACTGGCCAAGCCCGTAAGACTGATCAGAACAAGTATCGAACTGTTGAGTTACAAGTCGGTTTCACCTTTGATTTCCCCATACCCCCAAGTTATGTATGTCAGGTCAGGTATTCAATAGTCAAGGACTAATGCCAACACAAAATCAGGTGAAAATAGGTCTGTCTGGATAGACAGCAGGAATGGTCAGGTTTGTCGGCATTAGGCATGGAATCAGGTAACAGGTCAGGTCACGTTTTTAACAGGTTGAGTCGATATGTGTAGGGTGTCATGTGTATCAAGATCGGTCAATATGTAATGCAATCAAATGTATGCTGATAACAGGTATAGTAACGAATAAGGGACAACAGCAGGAATAGCAAATAACAATATTATTCCATGTAAACACAGTGATGCTTTGTATTCTCTTATTAACAGGTTCAAGCACCCTTGGGGTGCAATAATCAAAGTGTAGCGCAATATTAATAACAGCAGGCAATAAAGATATAAGTGTGCGACTATTATCCTCTAAATATTAAAATAATTAGCAGGTAGTTGTTATTAAGGTTAGGTGGCAAAATACGATTTAGGTGGCAGTATTATAATGTACATCATATTTCGTCCAATGAGATAAGTAGCAATACTAGTTAATGTAGCAAGTTTGTGAGTCAAACATTTAATTAGTTTAAGGTAGCATGTAGCAAGAAGTCTTGCCTCGACGGTTTCGCAAACCGGAAAACACGGATGCGATGTCGGCAGAAAACACGAGACGGGTGCACGGGCCACGGATCGAGTCCCAACAGCGAACAACGGGACCACACGGACCAGGGTACTTCGCTGGAGCGTCGGGTCCAAATGACGGCACGGTCGGAAACCGGCAAAAGTCAAAAGTAACGGAGTTAGCAAACGCGATATACATGAGCAAACAACCAGCGGGGTTTTGTACCAATGGAAAGTAGAGGGATGCTTACAGGGAGACACCAGGGGCAACCACGACGGCTCGACGGCGATGGGGCGCCGGCGGCGATGAACAGTGGCCGCGACAAGGGCTGACTTGGAGGGATCGGGTGATGCAGCGATGATGGGGAGGTACTGGCCTGGTCTGGGTTGCAGGAGGAAGAGGAGGTGGCTGTCGGTGTTCTTGCGACGACGAGGGGATCGCCGGCGACCCTTTTCCGGCGAACCAGAGGGTAGGTGATGGGGTTATGGGCTCGGGTTGGTGGTGGTCCGGCGAGGGGAGGAGGAAAGCGACGATGAGGTCGGGACGAGGAGGAAGAGAGGGAGTCGCCGACGTCGTCGGTGACTGGAGGCGGCGTCGACGGCGAGATCTGCGGTGGTTGGTGGCGTCGGGGTTGGGTGCAGGCGCGGAAAAGAACGGAGGAAGGCTGCGGTCGATGCCGTGGAGGTGAGGATGGTGACGGGGAGGTCACGTGGAGGTCGGCGGTGAGATCGCGACGAGGTTAGGGTTAGGGTTAGGGGTTCTCGTGGTGGGTTCTCTCGTGGTCGAGAGGAAGAGGGAGGCGGCTGCATGATAAAATAGAGGAAGAGAGAGAGAGATTGGAGAGAGAGAGAGAAGGATTTGATGAGGAGAGAGATAGAGAGAGTTTGTTAGAGAGGGAGAGAGAAAGAGAATGGAGAGAGACAGAGAGAGGCGGAGAGAGATAGAGAGGGAAAGGGGGGCCCACGAGGGATTTAAATCCCTCGTGATTGGCTGCCCAAGAGAAAGGAACCTTTTTAAAATAAAGATTTTGAAAGGATTTGAATAATTTAACTGTTAAGGAATATATATTCGTATATATTTAGTTTTATGATATTAAAATTAAATGGGCCTTTTTGGCGCTAAATGAAACATTTCCAAATCGCGCCCGGATTGCGCCCAAATGTTCCAAATTCAAATTATAGGATTTTAAGCGAGTTCCAAATTTTGAAAAGAGGTGTTTAATGATTAAAATGCATGCCCCCAAGTCGGACACTTGCACGCGCGCGTAGCCGTCCAAACTTGCCCGTTTAGCCGAACGGGAAGAAATCTCGACACGCGGACGCTACCACGCGACTAGTGGCGACGAGTAGGCCATCATGGATATTTTTAATTTCACTTAGGAGTTAAAATTTGTTATGTGCCAAAATGACTTAACCGGTTAAAATTTAGCAATAAACACCAGATAATCAGGATAATTGGAATGAGCAAGATATAACCCTCAACTAGTAATATAAATAGTATTATTGGGCTCGGGTGTTACATCATACCCAACTACAAAAAGAATTTCGTCCTCGAAATTCCAAGAATACAAGATAGCTAACTACTGGAAAAGGTGAGGGAATTTCTGCCGGATCTCGTCTTCTCGCTCCCAAGTGGATTCTCCATGCGATCGATTACCCCAAGAAACTAGCACAAGAGGGATAACCTTGTTCTTAAGAACCTTTTCCCTTCGATCCTCGATTTCAACTGGTCGCTCCTCAAAGGTTAGGTCCTCCCGTACAGTCAACTCCGAATGATCCAAGACATGAGTCTCATCACGAACATACCTCCGTAGTTGAGACACATGAAACACATCGTGCACTCCTGCCAATGACTGTGGTAACGCCAAACGGTACGCTACCTCTCCAACACGCTCCAATATCTCGAAGGGTCCAACGAATCGAGGACTAAGCTTTCCCCGACTTCCAAAGCGAATCACCCCTCTAGTCGGTGATATCTTCAGGAATACCAAATCACCCACGGCGAACTCTAGAGGTCTTCTTGACGTGTCGGCCCAACTTTTCTGTCTGTCCTGAGCTGCCTTCATATGCTTCCTGATTGTATTCACCTTCTCGACTGTCTGTACCACCAAGTCTGGTCCTAGTAACCTTCGTTCACCAACATCATCCCAACAAACAGGTGAACGGCACTTACGACCATACAGTGCTTCAAACGGAGCCATCTGAATAGTTGCTTGGAAGCTATTGTTGTACGAAAACTCCACCAGGTGTAGATGATCCTCCCAAGAACCTTTGAAGTCCAACATGCAAGCCCTCAACATATCTTCAAGGGTCTGGATCGTTCTCTCCGATTGTCCATCAGTCTGAGGATGATAAGCTGTGCTAAACTTCAATCGAGTCCCCAAACTTTCTTGTAAACTCCTCCAAAAGTGCGACAAGAATCGAGTGTCCCGATCGGACACGATGCTTACCGGTACTCCATGCAACCTGACAATCTCCTGCATGTATCGCTCTGCCAAAATCTCCGTCGATTGACCAACCCGAAAAGGAATAAAGTGAGCTGCTTTGGTCAACCGATCGACAATCACCCATACTGCATTGTTGCCTTTTGGACTCCGCGGTAAAGCCGTCACGAAATCCATGGTTATATGTTCCCACTTCCACTGAGGGATCGAAAGTGGTTGCAACAAACCAGCAACCCTTTGGTGTTCAGCCTTGACTTGCTGACACACCAAGCACTTAGCCACGAAGCGAGCAATTTCCCGTTTCATACCTTCCCACCAGAAATGCTGTCGAATATCTCGGTACATCTTTGTCCCTCCTGGATGTACAGAGTAAGCCGAACTGTGTGCCTCCCTCATAAGCTCTTCACGCACATCTCCTTTTGGCACACACACACGGCTACCATATCTCAACGAACCGTCTTCATGGATCAGTAAATCGGTTCGTAGTCCGGCTCCAACCTGCTCTCGAAACTTTTGCAGTCTAGGATCCTGCGATTGTGCCGCTTTAATCTTCTCAACTAAGGACGACTGTACTTGCAACTGCATCAACTGTCCCGTAGCATGTGGTAGCACAACCTCCCAGTCAAATCTCTGAAAATCCGCAATGATCTCCCTTTGTGCGGTCAATACCTGAATTGCTGGTAACCGACTCAGCGCATCCGGCACGACGTTGACTTTTCCCGGATGGTACTTAAGATCAAGGTCATAGTCGGCCATCAGCTCCAACCATCTGCGTTGCCTCATGTTCAACTCCTTCTGAGTGAACACATACTTTAAACTCTTGTGATCCGTAAAGACTTCAACTCTCTCGTCCAAAAGGTAGTGTCTCCAAATCTTCAGGGCGAAGATTACGGCTGCAAGCTCTAAGTCATGAGTCGGATAGTTCTTCTCATGAGTCTTCAGTTGTCTCGATGCGTAAGCGACGACTTTCCCATTCTGCATCAAAACACATCCCAATCCCTTTCCGGATGCGTCGCTATGAATCACCAGTCCTCCCGAATCATCCGGTACGGTTAGGATAGGGGCGGTTATCAACTTCTGCTTCAACGTCTCGAAGGCCAATGCACATCCATCCGTCCAAACAAACGGTACCTCCTTACGCGTAAGCTTGGTTAACGGCTCTGCCAAACGAGCGAAGTTCTCCACAAATCTCCTGTAGTATCCGGCGAGTCCAAGAAAACTTCTTATCTCCGCAACATTCTTTGGAATAGGCCAATCTCGAACTGCTGCAATCTTCTCGGGATCAACGGCGATTCCATCGCCCGACACAACATGCCCCAGAAACTTCACTTCTTCCAGCCAAAATTCGCACTTACTCATTTTCGCGAATAATTTCTCCTGTCTCAGCGTCTGCAGGGCAATCTTTAAATGCTCTGCATGCTCCTCCGGACTCTTCGAGTATACCAGAATATCGTCAATGAATACCACAATAAACTGGTCCAAGAATGGTGAAAAGATCCGGTTCATCAAATCCATGAATATTGCCGGCGCATTAGTCACTCCGAAGGGCATCACCAAATACTCGAAATGTCCATATCGAGTTCGAAACGCCGTCTTGCAAATGTCTTCTGCTTTCACTCGGACCTGATGATATCCTGATCGCAAATCCAGTTTCGAGAATACCCTCGCGCCACTAAGCTGCTCAAAGAGTTCTCCAATGCGAGGGATCGGGTACTTATTCTTAATAGTCACCCGGTTCAATTCTCGATAATCAATGCACATCCTTCTCGTGCCATCCTTCTTTTTTACTAAAAGAACTGGAGCTCCCCAAGGTGAGTTGCTGCTTCGAATCCATCCCTTCTCGAGTAATTCGCCAACTTGTTTCTTAACTTCTTCTAATTCCACCGGTGCCATCGGATAATAAGATTTTGATACTGGCGCTGCACCAGGAATAAGGTCAATCGCAAACTCCACATCTCGCTTTGGCGGTAAGCCCGAAATATCTGCAAATACATCCATGAAGTCGCGAACAATTGCCGGCTCCTTATTACTATCCACTTCCATTGTCGCAAGAACACTGTCTGTCGGCCTAGCCCTAAACTCGACTGGCCTGACAGAGCTGCTTCCTCCAGTGAAGGTAAACTCAGGGTGTCCGGGAATCTGGAAAATTACCTTCCTTGCCCTACAGTCAATGTGGGCGTGGAAAGTGCCAAGAAAATCCATCCCCAAGACAACCTCATAGCTGCCCGTATCTATCACCAAGAAATCTGCAAAAAGCTCCCGTCCGCAAACAACAACTGTACAATCTCTACATTCCTTACTAGCTATGATTTTCCCATTCCCAGTGTGTATGTCCCAAAAACTAGACAGGGTCGTGCAGGTAATCGAGTGTGTAGTTATAAATTTGGATGACATAAAACTGTGGGATGCTCCGGAATCAAATAATGCCAATGCGGGAAAACCATGAACGAGCAAAGTACCTGAAACCACTTCTCCTGATGCCTTAGCTTCCTCAGCTGTCAACGTGAAAGCTCGAGCCTGGTTTGGTCCTTGAGTCAGCTATTTCTGCCCTTGGAACGGTCTCCGCGGAGGCTTCTGTATATCATCTCTCGTGCGAAGCTTCGACGGACAGGCACCAACTGCGTGGTCGGCTGCCCCGCAAACCAGACAAAGTCCTAGTCTTCTTCTACAATCCTTATGCACGTGCCCAGGTAAGTGGCAGTAGGCACAGGTCACGCTCTTCCTTCGGTCAACGATCACAGGCTTCTTCATGGGTGCTACGCCTCGACGGTCCACTGGAATACCTCTGCGCCCATGATCTCGGTTAGGTACAAATGCAGGCTTCCTGGACGCAACTGCTGTCTGGTGAAGGTTCCCTTTCGATCCTGATAAACTCTGCTGCTCTCTGGCTGCCGTAAGAACCTGTGAGAAAGTGGTCAAACCCAGGGAGACAATCTGCCTCTGGATTTCCACATCCAAACTGCGCAAGAACCTTCGCGCCCTGTCTGCCTCCTTGGCGACTAAGGGTCCAGCGAAGCGGCTGAGTCTCGTCCATTCCGCTGCATGTACATCCACAGCTGCTCCATTTTGTCTCAGCCCAATAAATTTCTCCTCCATTTCCTCCCGTGCAGTCCGCGGGAAGAACTTTTCCAAGAAACTTTTAGAGAAATCCGCCCAACTGATTGGCTTGGGCAAGCGGGTCTCCTCCACAAGCCACCACTCTCGGGCGTAATCCACCAGCTGAATGCGTACCACATCAACTCTCTTGTCTTCTGGGATCTGTGCCGCAATCAGTAAATTCTCCGTGTCCACTAGCCACTGCTCGGCTGGCAACGACTCCTCCAAACCAGTGAAAGTAGTAGGACCCAACCGTCTGAAATCTGCCACGGTCCCTACTCGGTCGACTGGCTTCGCTACAGCGGTGTTTACAGACTGCTGAATAGCCTGCAAACTCTCCTGAAATGTACCCGCTTGCTGCTGGATCAGCTCAGTTTGCCTCTTCTGATTTTCCAACATCCCACGTATCACTCCTAACATGGCGGCTTCATCCACACGCCTCTGATACGTCTTGAAATTCTTATCTGCCATGGTCCTGAAATCAAAACAAACGACATTAGCACGATGATAGATTCAATATATAAATCAAGGCTAGAACTCCAAGATACTTAAATAGAGTGCTGCATTGTAGCTATGCCGCGGTATCATAGCCGCAATTACTTAACTCCACCCAAGTCGCCTAAGTCCTAGAGATAACAAGAAATTAGGTTTTCGAGTTGACAATACAAAGTAAGTTTGCATGTCGACATGATCCGGAAGAATGATTCAAGGATGGTAAAACGGTCAAGGTGGCAGGACATGTTTCCTAGTCAAGGGTATTATGATTCGTGTATCGGGTGCAATACCCAACTACAAGGAATCAACCCCATTTAACCTATGCTCTGATACCAAAAGAACCATGTCACGTCCCGCTTCCCAGAGTACGCAAGATGAGGCACGTGACATAGCCAACCATGCTACCTGTGGGTAGGAATTATCCATCCACAGTCACATTACGGTTGTGGAGATATCAAGAAATTATAATAAACTAATCCAATACATGTCCAAATCCATAATAACAAGAATCAATAAACAATAAGTGCGGAAGCAAATGATCCAATACAATGAATAAACAGTACGTCCCATAATGCGGGCTCACATCTGGAAATGAAATGAAATAAATAAACTAAACCCTAAGGAACTCACAGTTCAGCCTGCTGGCTGAAGTACTCCTGCTCGGTCGTCGACAGTGGTACGGAATCTGGGCCATGCAAAACCCAGACGTCAGCGCGTCATGACATCAAGTATATAATATAAACATGGTAATAAGCAATGCAAGTATGAACATGAATAAAGCAGTACTAAGAAATAACAGAGCAGGGTAATGTGAAATGGTGACTAAACTGTCCTATCAGGTTTCTACTCTATAGTCTTTGAAATCAATTGATGAATCGTCGATGTAACTCAATAGTATCCCGTGCGTGCCCGGGACCACGGTCAAGGTCCTCGGGGCTGAATCCGAGACGTGCCGCTAAGCAGTAATAGGTAGTAGGATGGATGAGTGATGTCAGCATCATCACTCCCGGACTGGCCAAGCCCGTAAGACTGATCAGAACAAGTATCGAACTGTTGAGTTACAAGTCGGTTTCACCTTTGATTTCCCCATACCCCCAAGTTATGTATGTCAGGTCAGGTATTCAATAGTCAAGGACTAATGCCAACACAAAATCAGGTGAAAATAGGTCTGTCTGGATAGACAGCAGGAATGGTCAGGTTTGTCGGCATTAGGCATGGAATCAGGTAACAGGTCAGGTCACGTTTTTAACAGGTTGAGTCGATATGTGTAGGGTGTTATGTGTATCAAGATCGGTCAATATGTAATGCAATCAAATGTATGCTGATAACAGGTATAGTAACGAATAAGGGACAACAGCAGGAACAACAAATAACAATATTATTCCATGTAAACACAGTGATGCTTTGTATTCTCTTATTAACAGGTTCAAGCACCCTTGGGGTGCAATAATCACAGTGTAGCGCAATATTAATAACAGCAGGCAATAAAGATATAAGTGTGCGACTATTATCCTCTAAATATTAAAATAATTAGCAGGTAGTTGTTATTAAGGTTAGGTGGCAAAATACGATTTAGGTGGCAGTATTATAATGTACATCATATTTCGTCCAATGAGATAAGTAAGCAATACTAGTTAATGTAGCAAGTTTGTGAGTCAAATATTTAATTAGTTTAAGGTAGCATGTAGCAAGAAGTCTTGCCTCGACGGTTTCGCAAACCGGAAAACACGGATGCGATGTCGGCAGAAAACACGAGACGGGTGCACGGGCCACGGATCGAGTCCCAACAGCGAACAACGGGACCACACGGACCAGGGTACTTCGCTGGAGCGTCGGGTCCAAATGACGGCACGGTCGGAAACCGGCAAAAGTCAAAAGTAACGGAGTTAGCAAACGCGATATACATGAGCAAACAACCAGCGGGGTTTTGTACCAATGGAAAGTAGAGGGATGCTTACAGGGAGACACCAGGGGCAACCACGACGGCTCGACGGCGATGGGGCGCCGGCGGCGATGAACAGTGGCCGCGACAAGGGCTGACTTGGAGGGATCGGGTGATGCAGCGATGATGGGGAGGTACTGGCCTGGTCTGGGTTGCAGGAGGAAGAGGAGGTGGCTGTCGGTGTTCTTGCGACGACGAGGGGATCGCCGGCGACCCTTTTCCGGCGAACCAGAGGGTAGGTGATGGGGTTATGGGCTCGGGTTGGTGGTGGTCCGGCGAGGGGAGGAGGAAAGCGACGACGAGGTCGGGACGAGGAGGAAGAGAGGGAGTCGCCGACGTCGTCGGTGACTGGAGGCGGCGTCGACGGCGAGATCTGCGGTGGTTGGTGGCGTCGGGGTTGGGTGCAGGCGCGGAAAAGAACGGAGGAAGGCTGCGGTCGATGCCGTGGAGGTGAGGATGGTGACGGGGAGGTCACGTGGAGGTCGGCGGTGAGATCGCGACGAGGTTAGGGTTAGGGTTAGGGGTTCTCGTGGTGGGTTCTCTCGTGGTCGAGAGGAAGAGGGAGGCGGCTGCATGATAAAATAGAGGAAGAGAGAGAGAGATTGGAGAGAGAGAGAGAAGGATTTGATGAGGAGAGAGATAGAGAGAGTTTGTTAGAGAGGGAGAGAGAAAGAGAATGGAGAGAGACAGAGAGAGGCGGAGAGAGATAGAGAGGGAAAGGGGGGCCCACGAGGGATTTAAATCCCTCGTGATTGGCTGCCCAAGAGAAAGGAACCTTTTTAAAATAAAGATTTTGAAAGGATTTGAATAATTTAACTGTTAAGGAATATATATTCGTATATATTTAGTTTTATGATATTAAAATTAAATGGGCCTTTTTGGCGCTAAATGAAACATTTCCAAATCGCGCCCGGGTTGCGCCCAAATGTTCCAAATTCAAATTATAGGATTTTAAGCGAGTTCCAAATTTTGAAAAGAGGTGTTTAATGATTAAAATGCATGCCCCCAAGTCGGACACTTGCACGCGCGCGTAGCCGTCCAAACTTGCCCGTTTAGCCGAACGGGAAGAAATCTCGACACGCGGACGCTACCACGCGACTAGTGGCGACGAGTAGGCCATCATGGATATTTTTAATTTCACTTAGGAGTTAAAATTTGTTATGTGCCAAAATGACTTAACCGGTTAAAATTTAGCAATAAACACCAGATAATCAGGATAATTGGAATGAGCAAGATATAACCCTCAACTAGTAATATAAATAGTATTATTGGGCTCGGGTGTTACAATAACACAAAAGCTCGAACAACGCTAGTTATTCTTCCAAACCAAGCACGTGGAAACTGTTTGAGACCATATAAAGATTTCTGAAGTTTGCAGACTTTTCTAGACCCCCCGAGCAACAAAACCAGATGGTTGCTCCATATATACTTCCTCCTTCAAGTCACCGTGACGAAATGTATTCTTCACATCAAACTGATGTAGAGCCCAATTATACGTAGCTGCAAGTGATAAAAATATGCGTACAAACGCCATCTTTACCACAGGAGAAAATCTTATCATAATCTTCTCCATAAGTCTGAGAATAGCTCTTCGCAACAAGTCTGGCCTTCAAACAAGCCAATGAGCTGTTTGGGTTAAGCTTTATGCTATATACCGATTTGCAACCAACTGCTCTCTTTCCAACAGGCAACTGGGCAACCTTCCACGTACCATTCAAGCGTAAGACTAACATTTCTTCTTCTATGGCTTTCCTCCATCCAGGATGAGCTAGAGTATCAGATGTAGAAGAAGGAATAACATAGGAATCAACAACAGCAACAATGTTCTATATGAGGGAGAAATTCTAGCATCCGTGACGTAATCTAATGGAGGATAGAGAGGCTTAATGGTACGTGTACCTTTGCGAAGGGTGATTGGAAGATCAAGATCAGTCTGAACCGGATCTGAAAATGGAACATGTGTAGGTTCTTCAATGACTAGAGGCCCCTCTTCCTCATTTTCTTCCACTTGAGTTGGTTACTCAATTAAGTGATCATCTAGTTCTGAAGTATTTGGTGCTTTTTCTCTTATTAATTAAACATAATAATAAGAGCTAAGCTCTGTTCAAACACAATAAGGCAGCGCCTCACGTGCTCCCCACGTGAGCACCGGCGCCGACTTCTTATAGGATTAAATCATACAACAGCGTCTCACGTGAAGTTCACGTGAGTGCCGACGTGCAAAACACGTGGTGCCTGTTATATAAGAATTAAATTCTTAGGCGGCGCCCACGTGCATAGCACGTAAGCGCCAGCGCTCAAATTAAAGAGAATAGAATTAAATTCTATTAGGGGGAAAATATCTCCCTGATCTTTTTAAATAAAAAAGATATTCTTTATTAAACAGAGAGTTGTTGGATCAAATATCCAATGGAAAAATATTTCCCTAATCTTTCCAAATGAGAAAAATATATTCTAAACCCTTAAATTAAAATCTAATAGCGATTAAAAATCACCGAATGATAGAAATAAAATTTGATCTATGGGAAAATATTTTCCTAATCTTGTTAAAAAAAGAATATAAATATTCCGTGAAACAAAAATTACATGATTAAAGATCCAACGGTGGATAAAGTCCCCCATATAAACTTTGAGGCCAATTAAATCAATTGGTAACTCTCAAATGAGAGATTTTCTCAAATTAATTAACAAACTGTCTCTCCTATATAAAGTATCCGAGACTTCAAGTCTCAGGAGGAAGGAAGGAAAGAGAACCCTCATAAGCTTCTACAAACAAAAACATAGAAGCTGCAACTGAGAATTCAATTATCAAAGAAGTTCTCCTTGCTCTTTCAAACCCTAGGTAAAAGAAAAGGTAGAGATAAAATGTATCTCTTTTGTCTAGCATAAAGAGAACGAGGGTTTAACCCTTCATAAAAAGAATTCAGTTCATGCTCTGATCTAAGATTTGCAAAGGCTCCCCCACAAGTTGAGAATTTAATTCTCATCGGGAAAATTTTGTTCTTCAAAACTCAAAATTTAGGAGAAAGAACTATATTAAAAAAATAAAAAAAGAGAAGAGAACACATGTTCTAGGAATTTAATTCCTTTGGAAAACAAGGTTTAACCCTACACATAATAAGAACTTAGTTCTCAAAGAAAACATGATCTTTGATTTTCAAAACAGAGATCTTGATGATCATAAATGGCCAAAACGCCATTAACCGAAATTTAACTTCTTTTCAAAAGATAAAACAGAGAGTAAATCTCTAAAAGACTTAGCACCTCATGTATTTCACACGTGAGCGCCCAAGAATATAAACTCGGCGCCTCACGTGCTTCCCACGTGAAGCGCCCAAAAAAACGCCTAGTGCCTTCACACGTGAGTGTCCAAGAATATGAACTTAGTGCCTCACGTGAAACACACCTGAGCGTCCACCAAAACAAACGCTCGGTTGAGAAATTTCTTGCAGCTGAGCTTAAATGCTCTGTTGTTGGATCTCAACTAAAATTTGACAATCCTTAAAATATTGCTAAGTTGATCTTAGTCTCAAATAAGACTAACGTATCCTTAGTTAAAATAAACTGAGCCCAAATGCTCATATGTTTAAGTCGATCTTAATCTCAAACTAGATTAACAGTTCTTAAATAAAACAAAATATATTTTTTGAACTGAAAGAATATATAACCTAAGTTCAAACCCAAATCTAAAATATACGGATTTGGACTAATCCACACCCTACGGGTAATGACATAAACTAGTCTCCGTATACAATCCACGGGCAACCAAAACAAACAAAATAAACAAAATAACATACGGCACGAAGTGAACTACTGGAGAAGGAGAAAGTGGTCATCGCAACGTGATAATGTAATTAACTGCAGGGGCTTGTTCCTGCAGGAAAAAAACGTCCCCATAATCAAAAACCCCTCACAAATGAGGGAGAATCTGATAAAATCTGCCACAACAGTCGCTTCTATCCAAACCTCCGATATACGGTGCCATAAATCAACTTGGTATTTTCAGAGATGTGGATGGATATGTCCAAATAGTATCTGCCCCCAAATTCAGGCTAGACGTCCCAACGTCTCTGTCCAGTCTTCGGCAGTAAACAGATTCTGGTACGCCCGATGGGACATTTTCCTCTTTACACTCCACACTTTGTGTGTCATATTTCGCGAACAAAATTGCGGTTTGCTATGGTTGCCCTTGAATTCGAGACTACAACCTGGTATCTTGCTCCTGTGTAGAAAATCAATGGCTTCCCACTGCACCTCATGCAACAACAACTCTCGCTCCACCCTAACTGGAGGAGTGACCTATGGGCCCAACGTGGCCTTTATTTTCTCAATGCCAGTGGGGCAAGTTACACAAGCCACTACCGGACTGTTCTTCAGGATCATGCTTCCGCCTGTGAATTTTGGCGCCTCAATGCCATAAGGAGAAGCTCCCCGAAAGTCGGTATTCGGTCGGCTGGCAACCACGACGGCGCCTATCAGCAAGCTGTCAAACCCTAAAACCTCAGTCTTCAACAGGCCGAGTAAGAGCTCAAGCGGGCCTGATTAGTCAAAAATATTGCACATTTGTATGATCATTTTCCCTATTATTGTTTACTACTAAAAGGTGTTAATTGTAAATAAAGAACATATGTGGGTTTATTTGTAAAAAAAATTATTATCATATATTTCTTCATTTATAATTAATATAATTAGGGAAAATATATGCATATCATATTTAAATAAAATATTCATATTAAATAAGCATATCATATCAAATATTCATAATCAATATTTTTAAGATATCATATCATATAAATGGTTGGAATAATATCTCAAAAACAACAGATTCTACTAACAATTTGATTTGAGATATTGTACATGTATTATACTAGATTGGCTTAGGTTTAAAATCTAAATAGGAGATCCACTTCAAATCGAAGTGTCAAGCCAAATTTGCCAAATATTAGGAGCAAATCGAAAATCTCGCAACGGCAGAGACTAAGAACAATATTTCCAGAATATTTTTATCAAAAAGAACTCCAAATATCAAGAAGAAAAGCCACGAGAAAATTGGATGCACAAGCCCACCATATGGCGGTAGATCCGCGGTCAATATTGTAAGTCGATGTCGCGCACCCCGCAAGTCTGCGATGAAGCGGAATACACAAAAAACGATTTTTTCTATTTCAAAAGTGTGGCTTCGCAATATCGACCAAGATAACTCAAGATCTTAATTAAACCATAGCAAGCTACGACTAACTAAGAAGATGTTCTAACTACTCAATGAGAGTTTATTCCTCGATGATCTAGTCCTTCAGGTCTTCTTGTTTTCTTCTTAGCTCCTTGGTTCGAGCTTGAATCTTCTTCTCCTCTTCTTGGCTCCTAGAAAGCTTGAATGGAATTCGATCATCGGTCTCCTCTTTGTCGAAGATGATCCATCCGAGAGCCTATGGTTCAAGTTTCAACCTCAAGTGTGAGGTAACTAAGATGTCTGGTTTGTCAGACTAGACAACTTAGAAGATGTAGAGAAAGATGAATGGAGTATTTTATCTCAAGAGCCTTAGGATTCACAACATATGTGAGGGTTAGGGCTTGACAAAGAAGGAGGAGAGGAAAAATGGAGAGAGAATGAACAAACACAAATGAGCTCAAGTCTTGTGTTGTGGCAAGTGAGGAATGGTTTAGTCATCCATAATAATCAAGCATGCAATATTTTTCAATAGAAAATAATGACCTATGCTTGAATAGTAAAGTCAAAGGCAATAAACAAAGCAACTAGCTATACTTCACCCATACGACAAATATCTCCATTTTCCACCTCATTAATCTATTTCCACAAATAGATAAATCTAATAATGAGATGTCTCCTTCTAGAAGCATGTCTTGTGAAATTACAAGAATTCTCTCACCGTATATACATACCTGTATTCGTATTTCGAAAAATACGAATACAATGAGATAATAATAATCCAAAAATATAATACTAGTATCCGGCTTAAACCAAAACCCACTAGTATTATCCGTCCGAACAACATCCGTGTAGCCAGTTCACGTATATGATCGGAACCCTGCCGTAAAACCATACGATCTCTATATCGTTTCGCTTGAGCCAGGGAAACCCTCTGTGTGGGACTCTAAAGACTCGATAGGACGCTGGCAGCGGGTTTAACCATAAGTCTGTCAGCGGCACTAGCTGTATGTAACGGCTATCCAGGTATCTGTCAAAAAAGAAGGCCGACAAGCGAACTCATCCGAACCCCTGCTGAGCCTGTCCGTGACAATCTCCGTGCAGTCCGGTCTGTTCGTCTGAGAGTATCGCATGCCAGGTCCAGAGGGGTGGAAAACGTCAGGCCCCTAATAACCAGACAAGTATGTCGGTGTGGCTCAAGACCATCCGAGAATCTACTGGTCCAACTACCAGTAATTCTCAATCCGCCCTAGCTAGAGACTTATGGTGTTGACCAACCGATTATAGCGCGACATCGACTCTCTATACCGGGAGAGATGAATCCCCAACAGTCTTTCACCGCCTCCATGTGGCTTGGGACTGTACCCAACTAAAACCTGTTTGCACGACTCAGTAGAGCCGTGGTAGGGTAGTAATCAAAGCACAGTGGGAACTTACATGAGAAAAATGATGACCCCAGGTCGACAGACTATCTGCACTCATGTCACCAGAGAACTGCTATCTAACGTTAGGTATAATACCATCTAGCCAGTCCTCGGCAAGTCCGTCCGGTGTACTCACCCCCAGTGAGCACCTGTATACACTAGTCTACTCTGGAGTATCGATGCCCAGTCTCGATACTCCTACGATTAGGGACACTTTAAGGATGTGCCTATCGACTACCCAGCTTCCACAAGTATGATTGCCATCACAATGCTGGTAGCCTGCAAAGATCCTACGGGCTTTATCAACATGTATACAAGGTATGCAATACTAAGTAAAACACACCACATGTTAAGATAAAGACAAACCAAATAACGTACTATCATATCGAGCAAAATTGTCCTGTACATACATATCCCTAGCATCCTATACAATGGAGGCCTCTAGGGCATACATATCTAACAATATCCCACTTGCACTAAGGCCTGTAATTGGTGCAATAAGTACTCACTGCCTGCACTAGAGCCGGTTGCTGGCGTACCGCATGCCCAACATCTCGAACAATCTCTCGAACTGTACATGAGGGATGACCTTGGTGAATGGATCTGCCGTGTTGTCCTTTTATCTACTCTCCGCACCTTGATCTCCTGGTGATCTACGATCTCCCTGATCAGGTGATACCGCCTCAAGATATGTTTGGATTTCTGATGGGACCGTGGTTCCTTTGCCAAAGCCATGGCTCCATTGTTATCGCAATACAAAGATATTGGATTAGCAATGGATGGAACCACCTGAAGTTTAGAAACGAGCTTCCTCATCCAGACAACCTCTTTTACGGCATCGCTAGCAGCGATGTACTCAGCCACCATCGTCGAGTCTGCTACTGTGTCCCGTTTGGAACTCTTCCAACAGGCCATCCCTCCGTTGAGGGTAAACACATAACCCGAGACAGATTTAGAGTCATCCTTGTCACTTTGGAAGCTAGAGTCGGTAAAAACCTCGATCTGGAGGTCCCCATTACCGTACACCAGGAATATCTCCTTAGTCCTTCTCAGGTACATAAGAATGTTCTTTATTGCTATCCAATGTTTCTCACCTATGTTAGACTGATACCTGCTTACCACGCTAAGTGCGTAAGCTACATCTGGTCTGGTACATAACATCACATACATTATCGACCCTACCGCCGAAGCGTAGGGTACTATGCTTATGCGAGCCCTCTCCTCATCAGTTTTGGGAGACATCTATTTAGAGAGGGTGATTCCGTGACAAGCGGGCAAATTTTCGCGCTTAGGATCTTCCATACTAAACCTCTTTAGTATGGTGTCAATGTATCTCAACTGTGAAAGTCCCAACATTCTTTTAGATCTGTCACGATAGATCTTAATCCTCAGAATGTACGAGGTATCACCCGGGTCTTTCATAGAGAACCTTTGTGACAAGAACAGCTTGGCCGATTGTTGTAACCCTTCGAAAATCGTTTAGGCAGTTTTTCGGTAATCGGCAAATTTTTCGGCTTTTTCCGTAAAAAGTCAAAATAGGTGTTTTTCATTGTAGAACTAATTATACAAAATTTAGACAAGATATTACTATAATTTTGTCACTAAAATGTCACTTATAATTTTCTAGTTAAATAAATTTTTTTTGTAATTAATTATTTTTTTTATTATTTTAAGCCTTTTTAAATACATTAAATTAGTGATAAATACAAATTTAATTAGGTAAATTTCTTAATTAGGAGTCTTTATAAGCTAAAATATGGTGTTAATAAAATTATATCATGTCTTGCAAACTTTTGGTTTTATGGTGGGAAAATTATGAAAAAAATGATGAAAAAGGGGTTTTTTTTGGAAAAAAGTTGAAATGAAAAGTATTAAATGATGTCATATGATGTTGTAATGACCTAGAAACTTCTCAAAATTTCCCCCATTACCCTCTCCTACTGCTGGCCGACCCCTACAGCTGCTGGATCCCCATTTTCCCACTTCATTCTTGCTTCATTTTCATGCAAAAATTCAAGAAAAATCCACAATTTCTTTCTCCATTCAAAGCCTAACCCTAATCCCTTCTCTCTTCAACCCAAATTTGTTCAAAAACATGATGAAAGGAGGCTTCTTGGAGACTTGATCAAGCTAGGGTTCAAGCTTGAGAGGTGAAAATTTTAATCCTTTTGTTAACTTGTGGTTTAATTTTGCTAGAATTGAAATTCTAAGTATTAATTTAGTGTAAATCCTTGTTCATGAAAAATCAAGAGAAGGTTTTGATTTTAAAAAATTAGGGTTTGTAGCATAATGGTTGGATTATGTTAGGGATGGTTATCTAATTGATTAGAATGGTTAATGGTGTATTGATATGCTTGCTAAATCGATAAATTTCGATGTTTGTAACGAATCGGTAAGAAAATCGCTTACTAGATTTTTGTAGAAAATAGAATGCGTTCAATTTGCGTTAGGTTAGCAATATTATTAGCTTCGTATAGGATTATTAGAATGCGCGAACGCGGGGTTTCGTCTAGTCGGGTGGTAGTTTGTTGATTTCCCCGAAATGACGATTTTTGTTAAAGGATTGCGATTTTCGTGCGTTTTTCCGCGCACTGAGTGCATACTACGATTAATTTGAGAGCGTGGATAATTGTATGTTGTGACTTACATTGTGTTAGGTTTTGTAATCTTATGCTTGATATTGTGCAAATATAGGATCGGTCGGGGAAACTTCGGACACGGCGCGAAAAGGCAAAGCGGTGGCCGGATCAGATTAGCGGGGATTTCTGGTGAGTAGATATATTCATCTATGGGGGAATCGTCTGAATGGCGCGAGGCGCCCCCCCTAGTTAGGATTACCCTACTTTTTGCAAGATTATATTGTTAGTTATCTTATCCATTCATGTACACTGCATACCCTTATAGCGAATAGTATGTTAAATTGCATGGACATTCATCTCTACCCATACGATATCATTTCGTACGATACGAACACCTTACCATTGGCATATGTTGCACGCGCACTATTTATGTGACACACACGCCTTTGGTAATTGACATGCCACGTGCACGATAGAACCTGTTTATCTTAATATCATCACCTGCATTCATACTTGATATATGAAACTGCATCGCATGCATATATCTCGCATCATCATCATATTTACATAGAAATCTAGCCAAAATTCACATCGTATGCATTGATATCATAGACATTTATCATATATAACATGTGGACATTATGATTTTCTTGAGGATTTCAGTTTTGCTGCGATTTCTGGATTTTTGGGGAAAACCGCAAGAATTTAACAAAACCTTATATTTATCCTTTTCAAAACAAAAGTTGCGGTTTTCTCGTGATGTATGTGTCGTCCACCATGAGTTTTCATATTTTCTGTTGGATTTCGAGACCCGATTCGAGGAGTGGATGAACCGTCTCGGGTACATGGTGGGCCCGGTATGGAACCTGGGGCAAGAAGATCGAGTTGTAGACGATGAGCCTGGCAGGGGAAGACTACCTACCGGTGATGTCTGGCGCGGCGGATATCCGGAGGATACCGACCGTTGTCGTGAGATTTATGATATGGGCCGATCCGGACTGACGGAGCCCGATATTGAGACATATATGATTCCTTTTTGGTGTCGATGCTTGACACGGGTTTTCAGATGATTTCTTGATGATATTTAGCTATTATACAGATATTCATGTTCTAAAGTTAAGAATTCAATAACCTTAGCAGTTAAAACACTTAAAGACTTAATAATGACATTGCATACCTGTGCATGCATACTAGAGATATCATAGCACATATGGACATGCATGTTGTGGTGCATTGCGTGCATTCTTACGATTGCCTTATTAGATGTTATATTTACTCACGAGCTGGCAACTCACCCCCGTTGTGTCACAGTGTCTTGCAGGTCGGACCCGTCAGTCTTGTAGCGGTGGGCTATTTTGTCATCAGTTCCTTTTGCTCAGACTCGCGACATCGCCCGTAGGTGGGTTGCGAGTATACTTTATTTCTTTTTGCTTTATCATTGTATCTAGTATTCTCCATCTACCACTTGTATTGTATATGCGATCTAGTGATGAGACTGAGAGATTTGTATATTTATGGTTTCTTTTGGGCCGAGCTCACTTGAGCCGGTGTTGTGTTTTCTGATATTTTGGGTTTCTTTTATGCTCTTTTTCTTGATATTACTATTATATTGCATGTGGTTGTGATCCGCCTTGGGCGAAGAGCTAGCTCCCGCTTGGGGATGCCATTTTTATGTTTACAGGTTTATTATCTTGTTGTACCCATTTTGGGGGATAGAAAATACAGGGGAGACTCTGCCGAAATTTTCAGAAATTTTTGATGTTTTTTTTTTGGATTCTATGCAACTTAATTGATTTAAAAACCGTTTTCATTTAAGATTTTCCTTCACTCTCTTTGATTTTGGTTTAGATTTTCTGGGTTTTGGCTGACTTAGGTTACGGTACGCCTTTAGACGTCTCGTAATCTAAGTGCCAGTCACGTTCCGTACTTTCGGGTCGTGACAATTGTAGAATAGGAATATCATTTTCTATCAGGAGAATGTCATCAACGTATAAAATGAGGAATACCACAGTTCTCCCTACAATCTTTTTATAAATACAAGGTTCATCTATATTTTTGATAAAGTCAAATTCCCTGACCGTCTCATCAAAGAAGTTGTTCCAACTCCGCGATGCCTGCTTTAATCCATAAATGGATTTAAGCAACTTGCATACCTTTCCGCTGCTCCAACTGTCTACGAAACCCTCTGATTGATCCATGAAAACATACTCTTCTAAAATTCCATTTAGAAAAACGGTTTTAACATCCATCTTCCAGATGTCATAGTCATGGAAGGCAGCAATGGCAAGTAGGATCCAAATGGTTTTAAGCATAGCCACTGGTGAAAAAGTTTTGTCATAGTCCAATCCCAGTCTTTGACGAAAACCTTTAGCAACAAGTCTAGCTTTATAGGTCTCTACCTGACCATCTACACCAATCTTCTTTTTGAAGATCCATTTGCATTCTACGGGTTTTACCCCAGTAGGAGCAAAATCCAAAGTCCAAACTTGGTTTGTGTACATGGATTCCATCTCGGATCACATAGCATCCAGCCACTTCACTGAGTCTTTACTCATGATGGCTTGCTGAAAACTAGTCGGCTCATCATCGTCGATGATGCAATCCTCTCGATCCCCGTCTATGAGAAAACCGTAGTATCTCTTGGATGGATGAGACTGCCAACTAGATCTGCGGAGTGGCATGGGTACGTCTTGTTCCATTGAAATCTCAGGTTCTACTAAGTTTTCAGTAATAGTTTGTGGTTCTGGAATATCTTCCAGCTCTATTGCGCTCCCGCTTATCTCTTTTTCGAGAAATTGAGTTTCCACGAAGCGGGTGTAGGGTGTTTTTCGTCATCCCATTGAGATGGAAATACGCATCGCTTGTCAGGCGTACTACAGATTCCCCCTGCCTAGGGTAGGCAGGGGTTTATTGATCGTGGGGATCCGAATCTCCGGCAGCCGCAGACTAAGCTGCTGTTAATTACCCCTCGCCTTTGGAGCGAAGGAACCTCTGATTGAAGGGTCAAACTGGTCATGCGAACTTAATGTGCAGTATGCGTATGTGTTTCTTGAGGGGTTTTGGATATATCGAGGGCTTCGCAGAGTTTACGGGGGTCCCGCTACCCGGTTAGCAGGCTGAGAGTCAAGGGGGCTAGCATCCCCCTTGTGGGGTGCGGGGCTAGAATTTTTTTTAACAGGGAAAGTGTTGTGGAGTGTGTGTGTGTGTGTGTGTGTATATATATATATATATATATATATATATATATATAAAGAGGGATAATAGTTTCCAAAGGACGCGTGGGTGCCAGCGCCTCACGTGCTTGGCACGCAGGCGGTGGGCGCCAACGCCTCACGTGCTTGGCACACGGGCGCTGGGCGCCGGCGGGAAAAAGAGGCTTAGCCCCTATACTGGGAGTTGTACTCCCAATTGATTTTTGAAGTTAAACTCCTGAAAAAGAGGACAAAGGGGCTTAGCCCCTGCACTGGGAGTTGTACTCCCGAAAAGAAAGATTTATTATATATATATATATTATTTTTTTATGGAGTTAAACTCCCAAGATATTTTCGGAGATGATGAAAGGGGACTCCTTTCTTCTCCCTTGAACCCTAGATCTTCTCTTGAGCTTTGGATCTTCCCAAAGTGGGATTTTTGGAGATGGGTCTCTTTCTTCCTCCTCTTTATTGGCTGGATCTTGAAGAATGGGGGGGGGGGGGGTGAGACTTAAAAAATCTCCCCTTTTAGAGGTTTGATGGGAGATTTGAGTTCCCCTTCAAGGGTTTTATGGTGGAAAACTATTTATTTTTGGGAAAGAAAGAGTTGAACTCTTGATTTAATTCAGAAAAGGGGAAGAAGGTTTAGAACCTTGAGAAAGGGGAAGGAGGTACAAACCCTAGATTTTTAGGGGAATGGAAAAAGTTTTTTTCATTTCATTATCATGTTGCCTTATATAGGCTTACAAATTTACACATAGCCTCTTGGGCTTTATAAAATGGTATTTTGCCCATCCCATGCCTCATGTGCTCATTTCTTTTGCACATGAGCCACGGGCTTTACAAAAATTTGGCTTTTGCCCATTTATTTTACATTCATGCATGAAAATTACATCAAACTTATTTATTACATAATTTTCTTCTTGGCATGGGGGAGGCCAGCCGCTTCATGTTCGGGCTTGACTTGGGTATGGGCCCACTTGGTCTGGGCTTGGGCCCGCTTGGCTTGGGGTTGACTTTGACTTTGACTTGGTCAACCGGGGCGTAATTTTTGACCCCAAAAAGTGGCCCCCATCAATAAATGCACACCGCGTATATGAGTTGTGTGCATGAAATTGATGGATCTTGGAGTTGGACTTCAAAGTGGAACATCATTCCGGGGGCGGAGCATCATTCCGGGAGCATAATTCCGGAGATCGGAGCATAATTCCAAAAAGCAGAGCATGATTCCAAAAAGCAGAGCATGATTCCAAGGTGAGGATATTGGTTGACTTGATTCCGAGTCGGAGCATAATTCCGACGGGGAGGTCGTTGCTGCCCTTTTTGCAACTTAGACGGTCGGTGCTTGACGTGTCTCCGAGATGGCGTGTCGCTGGTCGATGTTTCTCAGGCATAGAGTGTCTTTGGTTGACGTTTCCCCGGCATGGAGTGTCGCTGGTCAACTTATGCCCATGGCAGAGTGTCTGTTTGACATTTCCTCGTCACGTAGTGTCGCTGGTCGACTTGTCCTTGGCACGTAGTGTCGCTGGTCGACGTTTCCCCAACACAGAGTGTCGCTGGTTGACTCTTCCCCTGCACAGAGTGTCTGTTTGACATTTTCCCGGCACGGAGTGTCGTTGGTCGACTTGTCCCCGGCATGGAGTATCGTTGGTCGGCTTGTCCCCGGCACGAAGGGTCACTGGTCGACTTGTTCCCAGTACGAAGTGTCGCTGGTCGACGTTTCCCTGGCACGGAGTGTCGCTGGTCGACTTGTCTTCGACGCGGAGTGTCGGTGGTGGACTTGTCCCCGGCACGGAGTGTCAATCGACTTGTCCCCGGCACGGAGTGTCAGTCGACTTGTCCCCGGCACGGAGTGTCACTGGTCGACGTTTTCATGGCACAGAGTGTCGCTGGTTGACTTGTCCCCGTCACGGAGTGTCATTGGTCGATGTTTCCCTGGCACGGAGTGTCGCTGGTCGACTTGTCCCCGTCACGGAGTATCGCTGGTCGACGTTTCCCCGGTACGGAGTGTCGCTTGTTGACTTGTCCCCGGCACGGAGTGTCGCTGGTTGACTTGTCCCCGGCACGGAGTGCCTGTTTGACGTTTTCCTGGCACGGAGTGTCGTTGGTTGACTTGTCCCCGGTATGGAGTGTCGTTGGTCGACGTTTCCCCGGCATGGAGTGTCGTTAGTCGACGTTTCCCCGGCATGGAGTGTCGCTGGTTGACTTGTCCCCAGCATGGAGTGTCGTTGGTCGACGTTTTTCCGGCACGGAGTGTCGCCGGTTGACTTGTCTCCGGCACGGAGTGTCCCTGGTTGACTTGTCCCCGGCACGGAGTGTCGCTGGTTGACTTGTCCCCGGCACGGAGTGTCGTTGGTCGACGTTTCCCAGGCACGGTGTGTCGCTGGTTGACTTGTCCCCGGCACGGAGTGTCGTTGGTCGATGTTTCCTCGGCATGGAGTGTCGCTGGTTGACTTGTCCCCGGCACGGAGTGTCCCTGGTTGACTTGTCCTCAGCACGGAGTGTCGCTGGTTGACTTGTCCCCGGCACGGAGTGTCTGTTTGACGTTCCCCGGCATGGAGTGTCGCTGGTGGACTTGTCCCCAGCACGGAGTGTCACTGGTTGACTTGATTCTGAGGCGGAACATAATTCCAGCATGGAAGGTAGATATCCCGAGGCGAAGCATGATTTTTACACGGGGTACATTCTGAGACGAAACATAATTCCGACGCAGAGATTGTTGATTTGATTTGATTTGGGAGTTTCTTATCCGTCTAGCGGGGCTTTTGAGCCTGGGATTTAGAATTTGGGTTTTTATTTGGCGTCAGTATTGCTACACTGGAATGTGGTACCAGGAGCGAATCATCATTTGCCATGAGGGGATTTGTGGATTTTGGTTTTGGTTCGGCATCAACACCGCTTATACTGGAATATGGTACCAGGAGCTAATCATCATTTGCCATGAAGGGATTTCCCTCGTTCCCAATTTAACGACATAGGGGTCATCTGTTCCCAGTTTAATGACTTAGGGGTCATCTGTTCCCAATTTAACGACTTAGAGGTCATTTGTGCCCAGTTTAACGACTTAGAGGTCTTCTGGATTAAAAATTTAGAATTTTGGGGTTAGGGTCGGCATCAGCGTTGCTAACACTGAAGCACAAGTGCCAGAAGCAATTCATCATTTGCCTTTATCTGTTGGGGAGCGATAGCTTAGGAGACAGGTTTAGGTCCCTACCACTTAAGACTTTTCAATTTTATGAGCCGTAAGGGTCCCATAAAAGCATTTTCTCCCTACGAGTCGAAAGGATCTCGTAGGTGTATTTTCTTCTTAGAAGTCGTGGGGACCCCCAAGTGTGTTTTTCCTTTATGAGTCGTAAGGATCCCACGAAGGTGTTTTCTTATGAGTCGAGAGGATCTCGCAAGCTTTGTTCTCCTTATGTATCGTGAGGACACATGAGTGAGTCTTCCTAACGGAGCATAATTCCAAGACGGAGACCGGCCGTGTGACTGGTGATTGTGGTGAGGCATGGGTGTGATGAGAATTATTTGAGCCCGTGGATTGTATACGGTAGTCAGTTCGGGGACCAACCGTAGGGCTGGGAGAATTTTGGGACTTTGTTGGCGTCTGCATCGCTGCACTGGAATATGGTATCAGGAGCGACTCATCATTCGCCGTCTTTTTTTTCGCGATTGCTCTATCATTTCATCTTTTCTTATCGCGGAGGTCGCGATTGCTCTATCATTTCGGCTATTTATTCGCGATTGCCCTATCATTTCGTTTTTTTATTATTATTTTTATTTACATATTTTTTTACATCCCCAGTTTAACGACTTAGGGGTCGATTGTTCCCAGTTTAACGACGTGGTGGTCGAATGTTCCCAGTTTAACGACGTGGTGGTCCTGTTTGCTTATGCCCGCTCCTCGAACTTTGATCTTGGCGGAGTTGTGTTGATGACCGTAGCTCTTGTAGGGTGTTTTTCGTTACCCCATTGAGATGGGAATGCGCGCACGCTTGTCAGACGCAGTACAGATTCCTCCTGCCTAGGGTAGGCTGGGGTTTATTGATTGTGGGGATCCAAATCTCTGGCAGCCGCGGACTAAGCTGCCGTTAATTACCCCTCACCTTTGGAGCAAGAGAACCTCCGATTGACGGGTCAAACAGGTCATGCGAACTCAATATGCAGTGTTGTGTTTTGAAGGGGTTTTGGATATATCGGGGGCCCCGCAGAGATTTTACGGGGGTCCCGCTACCCGGATAGCGGGCTGGGGGTCAAGGGGGCTAGCAGCCCCCTTGCAGGGTGCGGGGCAGCGCCCCGTTAGAAATTTTTTCTAACGGGGGAGGTGTTTTTAGTGTGGAGTACATGTAAAATGAGGGGGAAAAGGCGTCCAAAGGACGCGTGAGCGCCAGAGCTTGGGCGCTTGGGCTGGCGCTATGCGCTTGGGCGCTGGCGCTAGCGCTTTGGGTGCTAGCGCCTCACGTGCCCGGCACGTGGATGCTCGAGTGCTAGCGTTATGGGCGCTCGGGCGCTAGCGCCTCACGTACCCGGCACGCGGGCGCTCGGGCGCCAGCGCTTTAGGCGCTAGCGCCTCACCTGCTCGGCACGTTGGCGCTCGGGTGCTAGCGCTTTGGGCGCTAGCGAAAGGAGGGGTTTTTTTACCCCAGAAATAGGAGTTAAACTCCATAAAGAGGATTTTGAGTGGAGTTAAACTCCTGAAGGTCTGGATTAGGAGTTAAACTCCTTTGAGAATTTGGGTCTTGGAGTTGAACTCTCTAAAAATCTTCAGAGGTTCTTCTCTCTTGAGTCTTGGATCTTCTCTTGACTGGGATTTTGTCCAAAGTTGGATTTTTGGAGATGGGTCTCCTTCTTCCTTCTCTTGATCGGCTGGATCTTGGAGAAAAGAGGGTGAGACTTAAAAGTCTTCCCTTTTGAAATCTAATGGAAGATCTGAGCTCCCCTTTGTGGGTTTTGAGATGAAAAACTATTTAGTTTTTGAAAAGGAAGAGTAAAACCCTTGATTTAATTCAAAGGGATGGAGAAGGTTTAGAACCTTGAGGAAGGAGAAGAAGGAGGCACAAACCCTAGAGTTTTAGAGAAATGAAAAGTGTATCCTTTATTCATCATCATGTTTCCTTATATAGGCTTACACATTTACATATATCCCCTTGGGCTTTACAAAATGGCATTTTGCCCATCCCATGTCTCATGTGCTATTTCTTTTTGCACATAAGACACGGGCTTTACAAAAATTTGGCTTTATGCCCATTCATGCATAAAATTTACATCAAAATTTATTTATTACATGATTTTTTATTTCAGCATGGGGGAGGCCGGCCGCTTCATGTTCGGGCTCGACTCGGGCATGAGCCCACTTGATCTGGGCTTGAGCCCACCTGGCTTGGGGTTGACCTTGACTTTGACTTGGTCAACCGGGGTGCAATTTTCGACCCCAACAAAGTGCCCCCATCAATAATACGTGGGTCGTGTGCATGAAATTGATGGATCTTCTTTCGTGTGGAGGCGACTTGCTTTGGTTCCCACTTTTTGGGATGCGTTGCCCTTTTTACGACATGGACGGTCGACGTTTGCGTCTCCGAGGCGGAGTGTCCGTGGTAGACGTTTCCCTGGCCCGGAGCGATTTGGTTCCTGCTTTGTAGGAAGCCTGCACTGCCCTTTTTACGACATGGATGGTCGACACTTGACGCGTCTCCGAGACGGAGTGTCCGTGGTAGACTTTTCCCTGGCCCGGAGCGATTTGGTTCCCGATTGTGGGAAGCCTGCACTGCCCTTTTTACGACATGGTCGGTCGACGACACTGAGTGTCGCTGTTCAACTTGTCCCCGGCACGGAGTGTCGCCGATCGACTTGTCCCCGGCACGGAGTGTCGCTGATGTTTGACTTGTCCCCGGCACGGAGTGTCGCTGGTCGACTTATCCCCGGCACAGAGTGTCGCTGATGTTCGACTTGTCCCCAGCACGGAGTGTCGATGTTCGACTTGTCCCTGGCACGGAGTGTCGCTGATCGAATTGTCCCGGCACGAAGTGTCGCAGTTGGACTTGTCCCCGACACAGAGTGTCGCTGTTCGACTTGTCCCCGACACGGAGTGTCGCTGATGTTTGACTTGTTCCCGGCACGGAGTGTCGTTGTTCGACTTGTCCCCGGTACGGAGTGTCGCTGATCGACTTGTCCCCGGCACGGAGTGTCGCTGATGTTTGACTTGTCCCCGGCATGAAGTGTCGCTGATCGACTTGTCCCCGGCGCGGAGTGTCGCTGATGTTTGACTTGTCCCTGGCACGGAGTGCCGCTGTTCGACTTGTCCCCAGCGTGGAGTGTCGTTGATGTTTGACTTGTCCCCGGCACGGAGTGTCGCTGATCGACTTGTCCCCGGCACGGAGTGTCGCTGATCGACTTGTCCCCAACGCGGAGTGTCGCTGATGTTCGACTTATCCCCAGCACGGAGTGTCTCTGTTCGACTTGTCCCCAGCATGGAGTGTCACTGATCAACTTATCCCGGCACGGAGTGTCGCTGTTCGACTTGTCCCCGGCACGGAGTGTCGCTGATCGACTCCGAGTCGAAGCATAATTCCGACAGGGAAGGCAGATACGCCAAGGCGAAGCATGATTTCGACACGGGGTATATTCTGGGACGAAGCATGATTCCGCCGCAGAGGTTGCTGGTTTGATTTGGGTTGGCATTAGCATCGCTACACTGGAATATGGTACCAGAAGCGAATCATCATTTGCCATGAGAGGATTTGGGGATTTTTTTTATCAGCATCTGCATTTTTGCACTGGAATAATGCCAAGAGCAACTCATCATTTGCCCCGAGAGGATTTAGGAATTGGTGGCTTAGAAGACAGATTTAGATCCCTATCACCTAAGGCTTTTCAATTTTATAGGCCGCAAGGCTCCCATAAAAGCATTTTCTCCCTACGAGTCGAAATGATCTCGTAGGTGTATTTTCTTCTTAGAAGTCGTGGGGACTCCCAAGTGTGTTTTTCCTTTATGAGTCGTAAGGATATCACGTGGGAATTTTCTCCTCACAAAGTCGAGAGGACTTTGCGAGTGCATTTCATCTCTTTTTCACGAGTTTGCGCCCTTTCGGGTTTTTACAAACCCGCCGGCAGTCCTAATGTTTTTACTCACGGAGCGCTTTCGGGCTTTCATCTGTGCCCATTTTGCTTGTGGACATACCTTTTTTTTACTTTTTTTTTTCCTTCCATTGCTGGTGGGACTTCGAGTGTGGTCTCGCCGGTAAGACTTAGGAGAGATGGGGGTCATTTACGCCCGTGGATTGTATACGGTTTTGCAGGATGTATAATCCAGACCATAGGGCCGGAAGAATTTTGGGACTTTGTCAGCGTCTGCATCGCTGTACTGGAATATGGTACCAGGAGCGATTCATCATCCGCCGTTGGGGTATGAGATTTGGAATTTGGTTGGCGTCTGCATCGCTGCACTGGAATATGGTACCAGGAGTAACTCATCATTCACCACTTGGGGATTTGGATTCTGGCAGGCGTCTGCATCGCTGCACTGGAATATGGTACCAAGAGCGACTCATCATTCGCCATTGCCCATTGGGAAGCGATGGCTTAGGAGACAGGTTAACATCCCTATCACCTAAGGCTTTTCAATTTCATGGGTCGTAAGGGTCCCATAAAAGAATTTTCTCCCTACAAGTCGTAAGGATCCCGTAGGTGCATTTTCTCCTAAGGAACCCGTAGGTGCATTTTCTCCTCAGTCGTGAGGACCCCCAAGCGTGTTTTTCCTTTATGAGTCGTAAGGATCCCATGAAGGTTTGTTTTTCTCATACACTGTGAGGATACATGAGTGGTTCTTCCCAATGGAGCATAATTCCAAGGGCGGAGACCAGCCGCGTAACTGGTGATTGCGGTGGGGCATGGGTATGATGAGAATTATTTGAGCCCGTGGATTGTATACGGTAGTCAACTTAGGGACCATCCGTAAGGCCGGGAGAATTTTGGAAATTTGAATTTTTGTTGGCGTCTGCATCGCTGCACTGGAATATGGTACCAGGAGTGACTCATCATTCGCCGTTTGAGACATTCAGAGTTTTGCAATTTTGATTGGCGGCTGCATCGCTGCACTGGAATATGGTACCAGGAGCGACTCATCATCCGCCATTATTTTTTACCGCGATTGCTCTATCATTTCAGCTTTTCTTATTGCGAAGGTCGCGATTGCCCTATCATTTCGGCTATTTATTCGCGGTTGCCCAATCATTTCGGCTATTTTCATTTTTATTTTTACTCGCTGATTTTTATTGCGAGTTGCCCCATCATTTCAGCTTTTTATTTATATACATATATATTTTTTTATTTACACATTTTTACACCCCCAGTTTAACGACTTAGAGGTCAACTATTCCCAGTTTAATAACGTGGTGGTCAGCGGTTCCCAGTTTAAAGATTTAGAGGTCTATCATTCCCAGTTTAACGACGTTGTGGTCAGCGGTTCCCAGTTTAAAGACTTAGAGGTCTATAATTCCCAGTTTAACGACGTGGTGGTCAGCTTGCTTATCCCAGCTCCTTGAACTTTGATCTTGGCAGAGTTGTGTTGATGACCGTGGATCTGTGGCTTGTCGGTACATCTGATGACTATGGGGCTTTCCCAAGTTTGTATTGGTTCTCCACCTAATCTTTGAAAATATAGCAGTCTTCGATGGTATGACTCACCATTCTATGATATGGGCAGTATATGGGATTGCTGGTCATATTCATTTCATGTGGCCTCTTCGGAACAGGCAGTTGCAGACCATTGTTCAAGGCGTCCGCGAATATTTTGCGGACTTCATCCCTCCTGAAGGAGTATACCTTCTTCTTTCTCTCCAATGGAGTAGGTGCCTTTACCGATGCTGGTCCTTGAGGCCGATTAGTCTTTGGTTCGCCCTTTTTAGATAATGGCACATGTCTGAGAGAATCAGGTTCCCGAAGGGCTCCGGTCTCCATTTGTATGAAATTGGCGGTCGTAGCTTGACTATTTGCTAACGCACATTTAGACAGTTCTATCTCTCCCGTCTTGTATTGCTTTTCGACCCAATCTTTGAAGATGAAGCAGTCCTCAATGGCATGACCTATCACTCTGTGATAGGGGCAATATTTTGGGTCATCGGTTATAATCGCTTTTTGCGGCCTCTTTGATTCTGGTAGTTGTAGACCGTTTCTTAGGGCGTCCTTGAATATCTTGTGGACTTTGTTCCTTTTGAAGGAATAGACCTTATTTAATTTCTCTTTCAGAGGCAATTCCCCTTCGGTGTATGTATCGGAGGGATTGGAGGCTGATTGCGGCCGTTTTTCGTGAAGGCACTCCGCTCTTAGGCTGAAGGGGGTATCAGTTGCTGCCTCCGGGTATCAATCCCTGGATCATGAACCAAAATTTGATCCTGCTATAATTGCAATCGGGCGACTTGGGTCACAAGATCTGCCACGACGTTTGCCAATTCGTCGACCTTAGACTGTACCTTGGCTAACTTCTCATCCCTGTCCTGAAGCTGCCTTTGAAGCCATCGGAATAATGCTTGTTATGTAGTTCTGGTTATGACAACCGGGTCATCCTTATTGCCTGAGCTCAATTCCGCAGGAACCCCAAGCTCTTTTGGCTTATCGGCCTGAGCGAGCTCTTCGTCATTTAGACCGAGTTGATGTTGGGTGGCGTCCAGCGTATCATCACCCTGGCTGTGAAGCATAGGAGGGTTCGTTTCTTCATGTCCGACCATGTAGACAGTGTAGACCACATATCTAGCCGTCTCTTTATCTTTGGCGGGGTAACCCCATTCTTGGAGCCTCATGAAGCTCAGCTTAGTATGAGCTCTAGCCCTTTTGTTGGCTCTGTATCTGAGTCTGCCTTAGCTTCTTGATTTTGAGGGTTTGGCGGGCATCCGTTTTCTATGAAGCCACAGTGAGTCGATTGATAGGGAGCTTAAAGAAGATACCCGATCGAGCAGTTGTCAAGGGTACCGCTGGAGCTTGCCCGAGATGCCCCGTTGCTTCATTGACGTTGATGGCCTTGCCCCTAGCTGGAGCGATGGAGGGTCGTTTGGAAACGGATTTGCGCTTGGGCAGAGGTGCCCTCGCAACCATGACATTCAGCCTTTTCCCTTTTGAGACCGGTTTGTCTATTACCGGAGCTTGAGGAGCTGGGATGACGTTAGCTGACACGAACATAATAGAGCCAAATGGTAGCGGTGGCTCCTCCCATTGTCACCCGAGACTGGCCGGGAGGACCGTCCTGTCGTCCATCTTCATCGTGTAAGAGATAGGAGCTGTATCGAGAGCTGAGCTGATCCTTGGATACATCTTTGCTGCGTCAGAAGATTGCAATTGGAGAACGTTAACCTGCACAAAAAAATGATTTTAGTATAGGCAATTGATATGCATATTAATTGAGTTCGCATGAATGCTTAACCCAAAATATGGGAGGAAAGATAGGTCCCACCGGGCGTGCCAGAATCTGTAGGGTGTTTTTCGTCACCCCATTGAGATGGGAATGCGCGCACGCTTGTCAGGCGCAGTACAGATTCCCCCTTCCTAGGATAGGCTGGGGTTTATTACTTGTGGGGATCCAAATCTCCGGTAGCCGCGGACTAAGCTGCCGTTAATTACCCCTCGCCTTTGGAGCAAGAGAACTTCCGATTGACGGGTCAAACAGGTCATGCGAACTTAATGTGCAGTGTTGTGTTTTGAAGAGGTTTTGGATATATCGGGGGCCCCGCAGAGATTTTACGGAGGTCCCGCTACCCGGATAGCGGGCTGAGGGTCAAGGGGCTAGCAGCCCCCTTACGGGGTGCGGGCAGCGCCCCGTTAGAAATTTTTTCTAACGGGGGAGGTGTTTTTAGTGTGGAGTACATGTAAAATGAGGGGGAAGAGGTGTCCAAAGGACGCGTGAGTGACAGCGCTTGGGCACTTGGCTTAGCGTTAGGCGCTTGGGCGCTGGCGCCTCACGTGCCCGGCATGTGGGCGGTCGAGCGCTAGCGTTATGGGCACTCGGGCGCTAGCGCCTCACGTGCCCGGCACGTGGGCGCTCGAGCGCTAGAGCCTCACGTGCCCGGCACGTGGGTGCTCGGGTGCTAGCGCTTCGGGCTCTAGCGCTTCACATGCCCGGCATGTGGGCGCTCGGGCGCCAGCGCTCTCAGCACTTTTGGCGCTCGGGCGCCAGCGCTCTGGACGCTAGCGCCTCACGTGCCCGGCACATGGGTGCTCGGGCGCTAGCGCTTTGGGAGCTAGCGAAAGGAGGGGTTTTTTACCCCAGAAATAGGAGTTAAACTTCAAAAAGAGGATTTTGAGTGGAGTTAAACTCCTGAAGGTCTGGATTAGGAGTTAAACTCATTTGAGGATTTGGGTCTTGGAGTTGAACTCCCTAAAAATCTTCAGAGGTTCTTCCCTCTTGGGTCTTGGATCTTCTCTTGATTGGGATTTTGTCCAAAGTTGGATATTTGGAGGTGGGTCTTCTTCTTCCTCCTCTTGATGGCTGGATCTTGGAGAAAAGGGGGTGAGACTTAAAAGTCTTCTCTTTTTGAGATCTAATGGAAGATCTGAGCTCCCCTTTGTGGGTTTTGTGATGAAAAACTATTTAGTTTTTGAAAAGGAAGAGTAAAACTCTTGATTTAATTCAAAGGAAAGGAGAAGGTTTAGAACCTTGAGGAAGGAGAAGAAGGAGGCACAAACCTTAGAGTTTTAAAGAAATGAAAAGTGTATCCTTTATTCATCATCATGTTGCCTTATATAGGCTTACACATTTACATATAGCCCCTTGGGCTTTACAAAATGGCATTTTGCCCATCTCATGTCTCATGTGCTATTTCTTTTTGCACATAAGCCACGGGCTTTACAAAAATTTGGCTTTATGTCCATTCATGCATAAAAATTACATCAAAATTTATTTATTACATGATTTTTTATTTCAGCATGGGGGAGGCCGGCCGCTTCATGTTTGGGCTCGATTCGGGCATGAGCCCACTTGATCTGGGCTTGGGCCCACCTGGCTTGGGGTTGACCTTGACTTTGACTTGGTCAACCAGGGTGAAATTTTCGACCCCAACAGCTCTGTAGCTTGTCGGTACATCTGACGACTGTGAGGCTTTCCCAAGTTTATATTGGTTCTCCACCCAATCTTTAAAAATATAGCAGTCTTCAATGGTATGACTCACCATTATATGATATGGGCAGTATATGGGATTGCCGGCCATGTTCATTTATTGTGGCCTCTTTGGAATAGGCAGTTGCAGACCGTTGTTCAGGGCGTCCATAAATATTTTGCGGACTTCATCCCTCCTGAAGGAATATACCTTCTTCATTCTCTCCATTAGAGTAGGTGTCTTTACTGATGCTGGTCCTTGAGGCCGATCAGTCTTTGGTTCGCCTGCTGTCCGCTTAGCCCATTCAGTATACATATCGGAGAGACTGGAAGCTGATCGCGGCCATTTTTCGCAAAAGCGTTCCGCTCTTGGGCTGGAGGGAGTATTGGTTGGCTGCTTCCGGACATCAATCCCTGGCTCACGAACCAAAAATTTATTTTGCTGTAATTGCAATCGGGCGACTTGGGTCGTGAGATCTGCCATGACGTTTGCCAGCTCGTCGACTTTGGAATTGACCTTGGCCATCTTCTCGTCCCTGTTCTCGTCAAAATATTCGGCCAAGATCTATTTGTTCCTGTTTACACCGGTTTAAGTTTCATTTACAGATATGTATGACATCGGGCTCATTCATATACGCACATGCACACATCAGAGAAAGAACAAGTGTTAGAAAGGGAGCACTTGGTGGTCAACGACAAAAAGAAAGCATTTAATTGAACATTTTATTCTACAGGAAATAGATCACCAAACATAGGATCGAAAGTAAAGGGATTCACAAAACTATAGATAAAATTCTCTAACCCCCTTTCTGCCTTCTCCACCATGTCAAAGCGGCGATATTCACGAGGAGTCGCTTCCCATCGGTCAGCGTCGTGCCCGTCAGCGAAGGCAGACATGATGGCCCACTGAGCCCGTATCTGGCTTTGCAGCCGAACAGAGCGATCCCTCAGAACCGTGGTAATCAAAAGCGCTTCATGAAAGCACTCGATTTTGTCCTCCGCTGCGTCGAGTATCGCCGGAGTCATTTCTGCTGGATGAGGGGGAATGTCATCGAGCACGGATAGGAAGACCATCCAGATCCAAATGGAGCCGACGGGGAGAGGAGATCCTCTACGAGTCAAGAGCTCGTATAGTGCCATATCGCATTGGTCATCCGTAAGAGCAGGGTTCACCAAGCGTGCAGCAAAACGAGGAACAATTTCCTCAATAGGCACCTCCCGTGGCTGCCGGCGAGCATGTGGACGATTATAAGCCATAGCTCTTCTCTGTTAAAATGATTCTCTGAAAGTGAGAGAGAAGAGAAGCATTGCTTCAGATTTTGAAGGGAGACATTTAAGTCCAGGCACAGAAAATGTTGTGCATGATGGAACTATTTCCAAGCCGTGTTAAAAGAAGGTATTGGGAAAGAGAAGTTTGGCTCAAAAAAAGCTGACAAAGAAGGTGAAAAGACACCTTCAATAATGAGGCAGCGCCTCACGTGCCTTGCACGAGGGCGCCATCGCCAAGAGTTAAAAACTCTAAGGCTGCGCCTCACGTGCCACGCACGAGGGCGCCAGCGCTGAGAGTTAAAAAACTCTGAGGCAGTGCCCCACGTGCCACGCATGAGGGTGCTGGCACCAGAACTAAAAGTTCTCTGCCATTTGATCAAAGATCCAACGGAAATGATAAATCATCAAAATACAGAATTAAATTCTGTTGAGGAAATATGTCTCAAATCTTTCTAAACGAGAAAGATTACTCTCTGTAAAACAGAGCACCGTTGGATTAAAAATCCAATGGTGATTAAAAATCACCAAGCTACAGAATGAGCTCTGTATGGGAAAATATTTCCCCAGTATTTCTAAACGAGAAAGATTACTCTCTGTAAAACAGAGCACCGTTGGATTAAAAAATCCAATGGTGATTAAAAATCACCAAGCTACAAAATAACCTCTGCATGGGAAAATATTTCCCCAATCTTGTTAAAAACAAGAAAAATATTTTCTGTAAAATAGAAGTCCTTGGATCAAAGATCCAACGGTGGATAAAATCCTCGAATCAATTAAGATTTCTCAATGAGAGATTTCTTTAATTAAATCAACAAACTTGCCTCTACTATATAAAGGACCCAAGACTTTAAGTCTCAGAGAGGAGGACCCCCCCATAAACTTCAAGATCAAAAAAAGAAAAGAAAAAAAAGAATGCTTTAAGAGAGAAGAAGGAAGAAGAACTTTCTTCAAGGTAAATAAAGATAATAGAGATCATAGTATCTCATCTGCATATCCAAGGGTTTAACCCTCATAAAGAACATAGTTCTTTCCCATGGATCTGAGATCCAAGAGACAAGTCTCCCACAAATGAGAATTTAATTCTCGTGGGGATGAATTTGTTCTTGGGGATCGATGATCCTGGGGAGAACAAAGAATTGAAATCTTAATAAAAACACACAAAGAAAGACATAGCGCCGAGCGCCTTATGTGCCCTTCACGTGGGCGCTGCTCAATAAAGAGTGCCTAGCACTCAGTGGTTAGCGCTCAGCGCCTCACATGCCCCTCACGTGGGCGCTGCTCAATAAAGAGTGCCTAGCACTCAGTGGTTGGCGCTCAGCGCCGAGCGCCCCACGTGCCCCTCACGTGGGCGCTGCTCAATAAAGAGTGCCTAGCACTCAGTGGTTGGCGCTCAGCGTCAAGCGCCTCGCGTGTCCCTCACGTGGGCGCTATTCAGCATAAAGTACTCTGCACTCATCAAACAACACATAGCGCTTAGCGCCGGGCGCCTCACGTGCGCCGCACGTGGGTGCCATAAAGAGTGTTTAACACTCCATAAAAAAACAAAAAAGGGGTTAAAGTAAAGGGGGGGCATCAGAACCCATATCAATGCCCAGCACTGTTTGCACAGAAAAGGGACTGAGCCCAAATAAGTGTTTAACACTTTATTCAAAGATTAAATAGGCTGAGTCTAAGTTGACCAAATACCTAAATCAGATCAACCGAGCCTATGTGCTCATCATGTTCCAAATTAGTCTTAGTCCCAAACCCAACTACAGATCTCCCAACTGACATTGGTTTAAAGGTATATCTTCTCACACCTCTGATACATGTCGTTGTAATTCTTTAGCGTCTTCAGAGAGGTGGCGGGTCCCGATAACCAACAACGCTATGGACCGCAACGTCCTTAAACTAAGACAACATAGAGTCCAAATGCTCTTCTGTCGGGTCTGAATGATCCCAAAAATCCTGTTGAGTAGATCTTAGTCTAAAATTAGACTAACGTATCCTCAATAAAATTTAAGTCGATCTTAATCCCAAACGAGATTAACGATCCTTAAATCAAACCAAACCCAAATATAAGAAAATACGGATTTGGACTAATCCACGCCTTACGGGCGACAACACAAATTAGTCTCCGTATACAATCCACGGGCAACCAAAAATAAAACAAACACGACACGAAGTGAACTTCTGGAGCAGGAGAAAGTGGTTACCGCGATGCGGTAACGTAATTAACTATAGGGGCTTGCGCCTGCAGGGAAGAGCGTCCCCACAATCAAAAACCCTTCACAACGAGGGGGAATCTGACGAAGTCTGCTATAACGGCCGCATCCGTCCAAACCTCCGATACGCGGTGCCATAAATCAACTTGGAATCTTCGAAGAGGTGGATGGATAAATCAAATAGCATCTGCCCCCAAAATTCAGGCCAGACGTCCTAACGTCCTGGTCGCGTCTTTCGGTGGTATACAGATTCTGGCACGCCCGGTGAGACCTCTTCCTCTTTCCACTCCACACTTCGTGTGTCGTGTTCGCAAACGAATCATGGTTTAATATGGTTGCCCTTGGATTCGAGATACTAAGATTTGGTATCTTGCTCCTATGCAGAAGAGAAGAGGACATCGATGGATTCCAACTGCACCGATTGTAACAACAACTCTCACTCCGCCCCGACTGGAGGAGTGACTTATGGGCCCCAAGCGGCCTCCATCTTTGCAATGCCAGTGGAGCAGGTGACTCAGGCCACTACTGGATTGTTCTTCGGGACCATGCTCCTGCCAATAAACTTCAATGCTTCAGTGCCATCACAAGAGGCCCCGAAAAAGTCGGTCTTCGATCGGCTTGCAACTACCATGGCCCCTCTCAACGGGTCGTCCAATTTCGGCTCCTCAATCTTTGACAGACTGGACCAAATCCCCAGTGGGCCCACAAAGAGGCCCGTAATACCCGAAGGGGTTATCCCGAAGCGGATAGCTATTCCTGTTCCGACAGACGAAGTCGTCAAAGGAGCTTCTCCTGCTAGAGGATCGGTTTTCGCAAGACTGTCCGTTCCAACTCCTGCCGCGGGTGAGGTCGTTACAAGTGCTTCCCCTACCCGAAAGTCAGTCTTCGACAGGTTAGACGTTCCCTCTCGACGGACGTCAGTCTTCGGCAGGCTGGCACCAACAGCAGCCTCTCATCAAAGTAAATGGCATAATGAGGTCGCTTCTACAACTGAGGTGATCCCATCCGCAAGGCATGCTTGACGTTGCTACTAGCGCCGAGTGAGTAAAGCTGGGGGCAACTCTCCTTCTGGACTTACCCCACCAACTCCAATGGTGGAAGTTGATGCTGCTGTTCCAACTGGGAACAGCTTTGAACCGCTCAGAAGAGTGCGCAAGAACTCTCCAACCGCCATATTGAAGAAGTCTCCTCCGCCTGTTGAGAGCATGGCACAGGAGAAGCCAGAACAACCCCCTCAATAGTTGTCCTCCAAGATCTAAAAAGTTTGGTAGAAAGTCCAAGACTCTGTAATTAACAAAAACCACTCTCGCCGACTAGAGAAAAAGAAAGCTCGGCAGGAGGAGGACCACCTCGCCGTCATATCACGGAAGGTATCGTCCACATGGGTACCTGCTGCAATGGCCCTCTTAACTTCGACCTCCCATAAAAGGAGAAGGCCAGAGAAGATCCCCATGCCTGCGGTGAATTTCAAAGGCAGTGGACCCAAATGCCCCAAGTCTGGGGGCATGGTGGTACACACGGTGTACATGGCTTCCGGGAAAGAGGAAAGCTGTACTTCTATGGGTCATCGACCACTCACGCGGTCTGTGACGAAAGCTCAGGAGTAGCAGCAAAAGCTCCAAGAATTGCTAATGAGGATGTCCGCACTCACTGAGCAGAAAGAAAGCCCAGAAGCATCGTCGGAACAACGCCAGGAGCAAGAGACCGACACCGAGTTCTTGCGGAGGGTGCTAGAAAGAAAGGATAAAGAGGGTGCAGAACAGGCTACTAATATAAAGCAGATGGCGCTTCTGTTCTAAGACATGGTTGGGATTATGATCCAGCCGGAACCTCCAGCCGAAGACCCTCCGATAATCATCGAAGACGACAGAGGGGAAACGTCAAACCCTCCTCCGGCTGTCTCAGTAGCCTAGGAAGAGACAATCTCCAAAGCTACCCTTGATGACTACATAGCTCAACAAATACGAGCTCATCAGGCAAGTGAAGCGGCTGGTCAACTCATCAGAACTGGGCGACCTTATCCAGGCTGGTATGATCAAATTAAGTACCCGTCGGGATATACGATCCCTAAGTTCCACGTGTATAAAGGGATAGGCAATCCACACCAGCAAGTTGCTCAATTCAGAGCTTTGTGCGGTAATACCGGGGGCGATGACAAACTGTTGCTCCGCCAATTTGTTGGCAGCCTGTCGGAGACAGCATTTGAATGGTGTTCCGAGCTCCCGAATGATTCTATCAAAACGTTCACGGAGATAGAATTGTTATTCACACAGCGGTTCGCAAGCGCAAGCGAGCGTACCCCAATCACGACATTAATCAACGCCAGAGTGAAGGCAGGAGAAACTTGGGTTCAATACGCGATTCGGTGGCGTAACCTATGGTCAAAGTGTGAACAGCGCATAGAAGAAGCTCCTGCTGTGGGCATGTTCGTGGGGACCCTTGATCCTCAAGCAACTATAGCCTAATTTATGATGTTCTTTAAGCCGACCACCTTCCAGGCCTTGATTGACAAGCTGGCCTAAATGGACCAGATGGGCCATAGGCCGTCCTCTTCAAAAATGGATCTCCGGAATGAAAAGGGGAAAGGAAAAGTGACCTTCTTCGCCAACGCTCAACAAAAACCGAGTGACCCAAAACCGGTTGCTCACCAAAACAATAAACCAAGATCCCTTGGAGAAAAGTTGAGACGTCCTTACTCGTTCCTCCGAGATAAGACGAGGAGACTATTCCAACTAGTAGTGCGCAACAGGCTCATCACTCTTCCGGATCCAAGACGCCCACTGCAGCCTGGCGATGACAACAATCCCAATTACTGCCCCTACCACCGAATAGTGGGACACCCAATCGAAAATTGCTACGTCTTCAAAAACTGGGTTGAAAACCAGTACCAACAGGGCAAGTTCGCGCTGTCCGAAAACTAAAAGATAAACCCACCACAGCAGCACGTTCCTAAAAAGGCGGATACGCCGGGGGCATCCTGCTCGTTTGTAAAAAAAGCTCCGTGAGAAGTGGTCTTTTCGGCTAAAACTAAAGGGATGCTAAAAGATCTTCAAGCGTGTCCGGTGATCAAATGGAAAAGGCCGCTGGAGCCTGAGATCATTGACGGGATGCTGAAACCATGCCCAACACCGAAAGCTGGCTGATGAAAATCTTGATGACGTAAGGATCACTGTGCAAAGCCGCCAGATTATCGCACCAGCAGAAATACTTCCGGAGTCGTTTGAAGAAAAGTAAGCGATCGAACAAGAAACCTTCCAAATAAAGGATGAAGAAAAGGCTAAGGATTGGAGAGAATTTTTCATAGACTACTTCAAATCCCATCGAACGCCCGAAAACGCATCATCAAGACATCAGCTCATGAAGCGAGCTCTGTCTTTCGCCTTCGTCAATGATACTCTATATAAGAGATCATTCGATTGTTTGTGGCTAAGGTGCCTGGGACCAGAAGAAGCAAGGAGAGTCGTCCAAGAAACTCATAAAGGACCCTGTGGCAGGACGGTCCAAAGATGAAGCTGGAAATCAAAAGAATGGATTACTACTGGCCCACAATGATTCAGGACTGCCTCGAGTACGCGAAGTAGTGTCACTCGTGCCAAATTCATGGGGACTTCATCTACCGGCACCCAAATCCGCTACACCCAGCACTGGTTAGCTGGTCGTTCGAAATGTGGGGAACTGACATAATTGGCCACATTGAGCCAGCATCATCCAAAGGACATCGGTTCATATTGGCAACGACCGATTACTTCTCCAAATGGGCAGAGGCAGTATCGCTAAGGGAGGTGAAGACAGAGAACATCCTCCATTTCTTCAAGACACACGTCCTCTCCTGGTTCGGTACTCCGCGACGGATTATCTCTGATAACAGGCCAGCTTACAGAAGCCATAAAATCAATCGCTTCGCATAACAACATAATATAGTTTGGAGATATTCTTTGGTCTATAGTCCTCGAGCTAACGGTTTAGGTGAGGCTTTCAACAAGACCTTAACGAAGATCATAAAGAAAACGATATCCAGAAACAAAATGGACTGGCACGAGAGATTGCATGAAGCTCTCTGGGCTTATTGGACCACGTTCAAGACGGTCACGAACACAACACCATTCGCGTTATTATTCAGCACGGAAGCAGTACTTCCCTTGGAAATAGAGCCACCCTCACTATGAGTAGCGGTTCAATACAAGGTGACGGATGAAGAAAATGCCCATCTTCGACTTGACGAGCTAGATGCCCTCGATAAAACTCGTCTCATGGCGCAGTGTAACGCCCTAGTTCATTTATACCAATTCCAGTTCACGTATTTCTTTATTTATGGTATTTTCCTGATTTACTGTGTTTTGGGTGCAAATAATATATCTGACATTTGTTTAACATCCGACCCGACCGCTTGCTTGAAACCTGTTTGATTCATGTTTATGAATTATCCTGACTTGTTCCGTAGACTGGTGTACTTTCATGTATATTGCATACTCGCATTTTATCTAACATTTGCATTTTACAATATAAAAATTTAAGTCACGCAAAATATTTTAAATACATTGCATGGCCTGCATGATACCCCTAACCCTGTGGTAGCATCCGCGCATCTTGTTCTCGTCCCGTTCAGTGAAACGGACTGGTTTGGATGGCTACGCGCACGTGCGTGCATCCGTTCTTGGGGGTATGCATTTTCATTACCCGAACATTCATTTTTTAATTTTGGTCGTCGCATATATTTTTCATATTTTAAAACTGAAATTTTAGACTCGACCCGGGCGTGTTTTGGAATATTTTTGTATCCCGCCAAAATTCAAAATTGACTTAATTTAATATCTTTAATTTAAATCTACAATTTAAATTTCTTTAACTAACTAAAATATTTTGTTAAATTAAATCAAAACGACTCAAACAACCCAGCTCTCTCTCCTCTTTCTTTCTCTTTCTTCTCCCCCGTTGTCTCTCTCTCTCTCTCTCTCTCTTCTTTCTCTCTCTTCTCGAAGTTACTGTGCGTTCCTCGAGTGTGGTCACCATGCCGCACTATCGTCACCTCCCTTCTTCACGTTTCCTCTTCTCCTTTATTTAAACCCCGAGAGCCTCTTCGAGAACCCATCGAGCTCCTCTGCTTTCCTCAACCCTAACCCTAAAACTCCTCACTACTCCTCACCTCGACCTCACCCTCATCTCCTCTTCCTTCTCCTTGCCATCTCTTTCTTCTTTTTCCTTCCCGAGCACCAACCCTGCACACCCAAACCCATCATCTTGTACCTTAGCCGCCTCCTCTGCATCCCAACCTCGACGTCATCATCTTCTTCTTCTCATATCATCATCTCCATCTCCTCCTCTCCCTCTCATCTGCACCTCTCCCTCCTACACCAACCCCTGCACTCAACCCCAACCTTCAAAACCCAAACCCTAACCTAACCCTAACTCCTCTAAACCAAACCCTAGCCTCGCTGGAGCTCAGTCGACCTCATCGTCACCCTCACCTCTCTCCTGACTCCCTGTGGACCATAACCACAGTAAGCCTCATTCCCTTTTCCCCTCTTCTTCTTCCTCCTCTTCTTTCTTTTATTTTCTTTTTCTTTTTCTTGTTCTTGAATCTTGCATTTTCAGCCATCACTGGAGCCGGGCTTGACGCCGACGATCCAGACGACCCAGAGGACGTACCTTACCTGCGTGATCACCCTTTTGCGTTGCTTGGACCCGTCCCGTGTGCCGTGCGTGCGTCGCGACATTTTGTCGACGTCGGACGTACCGTACATATCCGTTTCGTGATCCATCGAGGAAAGTTAATCTTGCTACATGCTATATTACTATATTCTATATCCATTTGAATAATAACACTGCATAATGATTAGTTATGCATCCACATTATCATTTAGGCATGTTTTACCGTTTTTAGACATCCGTATGCGTCCGTACAATCTATTTCCTATTTAGTGCATACAAACTTATCTTGTTACATACTATACTACAATATACTGCATTCAATTGAATATTTCCATTTCACATTATTTAGTTGTGCATCCCGCATTTTCCAGTTTATCATTTTACGGTTATATGACATTCGTGTGCGTCCGTATCATTATTTACATGTCTAGTCGCATGCTAAATCATCTTGCTACATGTTAGGTATAGTATTATGCATCCATATGAGTAAAATGTTACCTGTTTATCAGTACATCCATACTGAAGTTTTACTGTTTTCGGATACCCGTTTGCATCCATATCATTTAAAATATATATAACTGCATCTATAGATCACATTAATTCATATTATTATTATAGTAACACCCATGATTAATAAAGTGCATCCTAATTAGTATTGGAACTGTAAATGTAACCCCTAATCGATATTTGTGCATCCATACCATTAATTCTATGTCTATTCGCATACCATGTCACATTATTACATATTGTTGTTATATTGACACCTTATGCTTGATATTGTGCATCCTACTTAATCATGATGTAACCCTGATCGATAATTGTGCATCCATGCTTTGATTTGTGCACCCGTACTTGCTACAGTTTGATTATGAGCACCCACTTGATACCTGATACACCACCACTTGACATGACCCGATACACCATTACTTGACATGACTTGATACATGTACACTACCTGACATGACCTGATATATCACTACTTGACATGTTACCTGATTCTGTTTCTAATGCCGACAATCCTGACATGTTGTCTCGATGGACATATCCTGTTGTCTGTATAGACAAACCTGTTCCTGCTTGATCCTGTGTTGGCATTTGTCTCAGATTTATCAATACCTGACTTGAACACATAACTTGGAGGTAAGGGGAAATCAATGATGAAACCTGACTTGTAACTCAACAGTTCGATGCTTATACTGATCAGTTTTGTGGGATAGGCCAGTCCCGGAATGATGTTGCTGACATCATTCGTCTGTACATATTTCCTGTTTGTGCTTAGCGGAACGTCTTGGATTCAGCCCCGAGAGTCTGGACTATGGTCCCGGGTATGCATGGGATACTATTGAGTTACATCGACGATTCATTAAATTGATTTCACAGAATTGAGAGTAATTAACCCAGTATTTAGTTCAGATTACTCACTGCACGTCACATGTGCTTTTACCCTTCACTGTTCCATATTTATGTTACTGTTATACCTTTATTACTGTTCATACCCGTGCCTGCATGCCTTGCTACCCCCTGATTACATTATTGTTGATATTATGACGCACCGACGTCTGGGTTTTGCATGGCCCAGATCCTCTACCTTTGCCGCAGGCCGAGCAGGAGTATTTCAGTCAGCAGGCCGAGCGGCGAGGATCTGTTAGTATTTTAGTTTTATTTCAGCATTTTCATTCCTGATGTGAGCCCGTATTTGGGACGTACATTCCAGATTATTATTATTTATTGGATCTATTGCTTCCGCATATTATTTCTTGACTCGTTTATTCTGGCTTATGGATATGTACTAGATAGTTTACTTTATTTCTACTGTTCCTGATATCTCTAGACAGCCGTAATGTGACTGTGGAAGGATGTTTCCTATCCACAGGTAGCATGGTTGGCTCTGTCACGTGCCTATCTTAGCGCACTCTGGGAAGCGGGGCGTGACAGGGTTGGTTTGGTATCAGAGCATATGATTTAGGCTAATCGGGTTTGATTCTTTTATAGTTGGGTATTGGACCCAATACACAAATCAGAATACTCGTGATTTGGAACATGTCCTGCCACTTTACCATCTTGCCATTCTTGAATCTTAACTTTATCTTGAACCTTTGCCTTGACGATATGCAAACCACTTTGCATCTCGACTTGAAACTTTTGGTTCCCTATTGTTTATCTCTAGGATTTGAGCGATTTGAGTGGAGTTATGTGATTGTAACTATGTACCGCGGCATGGTTACAATGCAGTACTCTATTTAAGTAACTTGGAGTTCTAGTCTTGATTCGTATCCTTGATTTATGGTCATCATTCATCGCAAGTTTTGAATCTTGTTTATCATACTAATCCTCTTCGGTGTTTTGGTTGCAGGATCATGGCAGACAGAAATCTACGATCGTACCAAAGGCGTATTGATGACGCCGCATTGCTTGGAGTAATTCATGGGATGCTGGAGAACCAGAAATGGCAGACCGAGCTAAACCAGCGGCAAGCAGAAGCTTTTCAGGAAGGTTTGCGGACCGTCCAGCAGTCCGTAAACAATGTTGCGGCCAAACCGGTAGAGCGTATGGGTACCGCGGCGGATTTCAGGAGACTTGGTCCGTTCACTTTCACTGGTTTAGAGGAGCCGTTGCCAGCAGAGCAGTGGCTAGTCGATACGGAGAATTTGCTCGTTGCAGCACAGATTCCAGAGGACAAGAGAGTGGATGTAGTACGCAACCAATTGGTGGACTATGCACGTGAATGGTGGCTTGTGGAAGAGACCCGCTTGCCCAAGCCGATACGTTGGGCAGATTTTTCGAAGAGTTTCTTGGAGAAGTTCTTCCCGCAGATTGCACGGGAGGAAATGGAAGAAAGGTTTATCAGCTTGAAGCAGAATGGCGGATCTGTGGATGCGCATGCAGCTGAGTGGACATGGCTCAGTCGATTCGCTGGACTTTTGGTGGCCAAAGAAGCTGATAGGGCATGAAGGTTTATGCGCAGTTTGGATGTGGACATCCAGAGGCACATTATATCTCTGGGTTTGACCACTTTCTCGCAAGTGCTTAAAGCAGCCAGGAAGCAGCAGAGTTTATCATTGAAGACAGAGGGTACGCTGCAGCAAGCAGTTGTGGTACGGAAGCCGGCGTTTACGCCGAATCAAGCGCCTATACGCAGAGATATTCTGGTGAACCGGCATGGAATTAAACCGATGAAGAAGCCAGTAGTGCCCAAGAAAAAGGGAAGGACGATTTGTGGGTACTGCCGTCTACCCGGACACGTGCAGAGGGAGTGTCGAAAGATGCTTGAACTTTGTTTGGTTTGCGGATCAGCTGATCATACTGTCAGTGTTTGCCCGTCGAAGCTATGTTTGAAGGATGATGTTCAGAAGCCACTGCAGAGACAGTTTCAGGAGCGGAAGCAGTTAACTCAGGGACCCGATCAAGCTCGAGCCTTTACCCTGACGGCTGAAGAGGCCAAAGATTCAGCTGAAGTAGGTTCAGGTATCCTACTTGTTCATGATTTTCCCGCGTTAGCGTTATTCAATTCTGGTGCATCCCATTGTTTTATGTCGTCCAAGTTACTGCTACACACTCGATTACTTGCACGACCCTGTCTAGTTGTTGGGACATACACACTGGGAATGGGAAGATCATAACTAGTAGTGAGTGTAAGGATTGTTCAGTAGTTGTTTGCAGATTTCTTGGTGATCGATACTGGCAGCTATGATGTTGTTTTGGGAATGGATTTTCTTGGCACTTTCCACGCTCACATTGATTGTAGGGCAAAGACAGTGATTTTCCAGATTCCCGGACATCCGGAGTTTGCAGTTCTGTCGGGCCAGTCGAGTTTAGGGCTAGGCCGACAAACAATGTTCTTTCGTCAATGGAAGTTGATAATGAGGAAGCGCCAGCTGTAGTTCGAGAGTTCATGGACGTTTTTGAGGACATCTCGGGTTTAACGCCAAAACGAGATGTGGAGTTCGCGATCGATCTTGTTCCTGGTGCAGCGCCAATCTCAAAGGCGTACTATCCAATGGCACCAGTAGAGTTGGAGGAAGTAAAGAAGCAGGTTACCGAATTACTTGAGAAGGGTTGGATTCGCAGCAGTAATTCACCTTGGGGAGCTCCAGTTCTTCTGGTCAAGAAGAAAGATGGCACAAGGAGAATGTGCATCGATTATCGAGAATTAAACCGGTGACTATTAAGAACAAGTACCTGATCCCTCGCATTGGCGAGTTATTCGAGCAGCTTAGTGGCGCGAGGGTATTCTCGAAGCTGGATTTGCGATCCGGATATCATCAAATCCGAGTTAAATCAAAGGATAATTGCAAGACTGCATTCTAAACTCGATATGGACATTATGAGTATTTAGTGATGCCATTCAGAGTCACGAATGCACTGGCGATATTTATGGACTTGATGAACCAAATCTTTTCACCGTTCTTGAACCAGTTTATTGTGGTGTTCATCAATGATATTCTAGTCTACTCGAAGAGCATGCTGAACTCTTGAAGACATGTTGAGAGCTTGCATGTTAGACTTCAAGGGTTCATGGGAGGATCATCCACACTTGGTGGAGTTTTCTTACAATGACAGTTTTCAGGCGACTATTCAGATGGCTCCATTCGAAGCGTTATATGGTCGCAAGTGTCACTCACCAGTGTGTTGGGACGATGTTGGAGAATCAACTTGGGAACGAGAAGACGAAATTCGACAGAAGTTTCCACACTTATTCTTGCAGTTTTTTGATTGTTTATCTTTCCTTGTTCTTGGAATTTTGAGGACGAAATTCTTTTTGTAGTTGGGTATAATGTAACACCCTAGTTCATTTATACCAATTCCAGTTCACGTATTTTCTTATTTATGGTATTTTCCTGATTTACTGTGTTTTGGGTGCAAATAATATATCTGACATCTGTTTAGCATCCGACCCGACTCGCTTGCTTGAAACCTGTTTAATTCATGTTTATGAATTATCCTGACTTGTTCCGTAGACTGGTGTACTTTTATGTATATTGCATACTCGCATTTTATCTAGCATTTGCATTTTACAATATAACAATTTAAGTCACGTAAAATATTTTAAATACATTGCATAGCCTGCATGATACCCCTAACCCTGTGGTAGCATCCGCACATCTTGTTCTCGTCCCGTTCAGTGAAACGGACTGGTTTGGATGGCTACGCGCACGTACGTGCATCCGTTCTTGGGGGTATGCATTTTCGTTACCCGGAAATTCATTTTTTAATTTTGGTCGTCGCATATATTTTTCATATTTTAAAACTGAAATTTTATACCCGACCCGGGCGTGTTTTGGAATATTTTTGTATCCCGCCAAAATTCAAAATTGACTTAATTTAATATCTTTAATTTAAATCTACAATTTAAATTTCTCTAACTAACTAAAATATTTTGTTAAATTAAATCAAAACCACTTAAACAACCCAGCTCTCTCCCCACTCTCTCCTCTTTCTCTCTCCCCAGCTGTCTCTCTCTCTCTCTTCTTTTTCTCTCTTCTCGGAGTTACTGTGCGTTCCTCGAGTGTGGTCACCGCGCTATCGTCACCTCTCTTCTTCACATTTCCTCTTCTCCTTTATTTAAACCCCGAGAGCCTCCTCGAGAACCCATCGAGCTCCTCTGCTTTCCTCAACCCTAACCCTAAAACTCCTCACTACTCCTCACCTCGACCTCAGCCTCATCTCCTCTTCCTTCTCCTTGCCATCTCCTTCTTCTTTTTCCTCCCCGAGCACCAACCCTGCACACCCAAACCCATCACCTTGCACCTTAGCCGCTTCCTCTGCATCCCAACCTCGACGTCATCATCTTCTTCTTCTCATATCATCATCTCCATCTCCTCCTCTCCCTCTCATCTGCACCTCTCCCTCCTACACCAACCCCTGCACTCAACCCCAACCATCAAAACCCAAACCCTAACCTAACCCTAACTCCTCTAAACCAAACCCTAGCCTCGCCGGAGCTCAGTCGACCTCATCGTCACCCTCACCTCTCTCCTGACCCCATGTGCACCATAACCACAGTAAGCCTCATTCCCCTTTTCCCTCTTCTTCTTCCTCCTCTTCTTTCTTTTCTTTTTCTTGTTCTTGAATCTTGCATTTTCAGCCATCACCGGAGTCGGGCTTGACGCCGATGATCCAGACGACCCAGAGGACATACCTTACCCGCATGATCACCCTCTTGCGTTGCTTGGACCCGTCCCGTGTGCCGTGCGTGCGTCGCGACATTTTGCCGACGTCGGACGTACCGTACATATCCGTTTCGTGATCTATCGAGGCAAGTTAATCTTTCTACATGCTATATTACTATATTCTATATCCATTTGAATAATAACACTCCAAAATGATTAGTTATGCATCCACTGTTCACAGCCGAAAACCGGGAAGACATGCGTCTTGCCTGAATTTGGGGGCAGATGCTAATAGGTGCTATCCGTCCACCTCTCTGAAGATGCCAAGTTGATTTATGACACCACGTATCGAAGGTTTAGACGGATGCGGCCGATGTAGTAGACTTCGTCAGATTCCCCCTCATTTGAGGGGTTTTTGATTGTGGGGACGCTCTTCCCTGCAGGAGCAAGCCCCTGCAGTTAATTACGCTACTGCATCGCGGTAGCAACTTTCTCCTTCTCCAGATGGTCACTTCGTGTCGTGGGTGTTTGTTTTGTTTTTGGTTGCCCGTGGATTGTATACGGAGACTAATTTATGTCGTCGCCCGTAGGGCGTGGATTATTCCAAATCCGTATTTTCTTAGATTTGGGTTTGGGGGTTGGGTTTAAGGATACGTTAGTCTCATTCGAGACTAAGATCAACTTAAACGTTTGTTAAGGATACGTTAGTCTAATTTTAGACTAAGATCAACTTAACGAGATCGTTTAGATCCAACAAGAGAGCGTTTGGGCTCTGTTGTTTAGTTTAGGGATATTGCGGTCCATTGTTAGTTTAAGGTCATTACGGTCCAAGGTTAAGGACATCATAGTCCGTGGGTTTAAAGGGACCCCACAGTCCGAGGTTAAGGACATCATAGTCCATGAGTTTAAGGACCCCACAGTCCAGTTTAAAGATGTCATAGTCGGTGAAATGTGTGGTTGTCGGGACTCGTCACCTCTCTGAAGACGTTGAAGGATTACAACGATAAATATCAAATGAGTGAAGAGATGTACCCTTGAACCAAAGTTGATTGGGGGATCTGTAGTCCAATTTTGGAACTAAGATCAATTAATTAAATTATGAGCACATTGGCTCAGTTAAATCTGAATTGAGGACTTATGGCCAATTTAGGCTAAGTCCAATTAAGTTTGAAATGTTGGCCCTTTATTGGACTATTGAACATTTGTCTGGGTTCAGCCCCTCATTATTTGGCAATGCTAAATAGGGGTTCTGACAACATTTTATCTTTTGTTGAGTGCTGAGCACTCATATGCCATATAGGATGATCAATTTTGGAAGGTAAGGATGTACTTGAGACTCAGTAGAAAGAGAAGTCTTGCCTCAAAAGAACTTAGCCAATTTAGGCTAGGATTGATTTGAATATAGTGTTAAACACTAACATATATTTGATGGTCACGTGTTCCCACGTGATGCGCTGAAAATAGTGTTAAACACTAAGGACAAAACGCTCAAAAATAATGTTAAACACTAAAATTGGATTGGTCACGTGGGGCCATGTGAGAACTCTGAAGGTGGGGACAAGTCTTCCTTTGTTTTGTTCTCAGAGTATTCAAAGGTGTCAAACACTTAAGTCTTCATAGCCAGCACGTGTGGGCACGTGATGGGCACCCATGCATTGATTTATTAAAGTGTTTATTAGGGTTCACGTGGGTACACGTGAGGGCGCCCAAAATCGATTCTGCCTTTGGCTTTGTTCCCTTTATTTTGAGAGTCACGTGGGAACACGTGAGGTATTGCCTCCAAGTTTTTCTTTCTCTTTTTGTCATGCCCCGCTTCCCAGAGTACGCTAGATTGGGCACGTGACATAGCCAACCATGCTACCTGTGGGTAGGAAGTATCCATCCACAGTCACATTACGGCTGTAGAGATATCAAGAACAAGATAAAACTATCTAAAACATGTCCATAATCCAGAATAACAGGAGTCAATAATAAATAAATGCGGAAGCAAATGATCCAATACAAATAATTGAAAAGTGTGTCCCATAATGCGGGCTCACATCAGGAAATAAATGCAGGAAATAAAACTAACTACTACTGAACTCACAGCTCAGCCTGCTGGCTGAAGTACTCCTGCTCGGACTGCAACAGCGGTACGGAATCTGGGCCATGCAAAACCCAGACGTCAGCGCGTCATGTCATCAAGTAATATAATATGAACAGTGTAGCAGGCAATGTAATATAAACATGAATACAGCAAGAATAACAATAATATGAATCATACCAGTACATGGTAGCGTGCAGTGGGTAAACTAAACTGTTCTATCAGGTTTTCTATTCTAAAGTCTTTGAAATCAATTGATGAATCATCGATATAACTCAATAGTATCCCGTGCGTGCCCGGGACCACGGTCAAGATTCTCGGGGCTGAATCCGAAACGTGCCGCTATGCAGTAACAAGTAGCAGGATGGGCGAGTGATGTCTGCATCATCACTCCGGGGCTGGCCTAGCCCGTAAGACTGATCAGAACAGGTATCGAACTGTTGAGTTACAAGTCGGTTTCACCTTTGATTTCCCCCATACCCCCAAGTTATGTATGTCAAGTCAGGTATTCAGTAATCAAGAACTAATGCCAACACAGGATCAGGTAAAAGCAGGTTTGTCTGGATAGACAACAGGAACGGTCCATGAGGACTACATGTCAGGTTTGTTGGCATTAGACACAAGATCAGGTAACGGGTCAGGTCATGGTACATCAGGTCAAGTCAACAGTATACGGTACCATGTCAGGTGTATCAATATATATATATGTGTAGCAATGTCAGGTCAAGATGTAACAATATCGTGGGTGTGCTCACAATCAGATATATAATCAAACACGGGTATTAACAATACGAGATAAGCAATGAAATTGCATAATAAGCAGTTTCATTCAAATTACAAGAGTGCAGTAAAACGGTATGGCCGTTTAGTCATGTTAACAGGTTTAAGCACCCTTAGCGGTGCAATAATTTAGGTATTGTTTCAATACAGTTATATCAAGTTAAGTGCATACGAGTGAATGTAACAGAACTACATGGATAATTGCCACCATCTATTTAACAGTAAAATGTGATTAAACAAGTAGATTTGATTAGTAGGTTTAAATTGTAAATTCCATGTTTAAAAATGATATAATGCAACATTGTAACCGAAATGGGAAAAATGATTGTACCAAGCTAATTTTACAGGTTTAGGGTGTCGATACATATATAATTATACTGTATAGCATGTAGCAAGGGATACTTGCCTCGACGGGTCGCGAACCGGGAAAAACGGAACGTAATGTAGGCGGGGAAACTCGCGACGGACGCACGGTTCACGGATTGAACCCAAACAACGAACCAAGGAACCACATGGGTCAGAGTACTCTGCTGGATCGTCGGGACACGTCGCCGGCACGACCGGATTCCGGCGAGATACAAAACAGTAAATAGGGTTTCGAACGGATGTAGATCTAGAGAAAGAAAGCAATGACCAGAGAAGGAGGAAGATGGGGGATACTCACTGGTCTCAGAGGGCACTCGCAACGACGGCGAGATCGACGGCGGCGAGAACGACGTCTCCGGCGATCTGCAGCAAACATCCAGCCGCTGATTTCAGTTTTGAACAAATGAAGAGAGGAAGGGTGAGATGGAGAAATACTTACAAGGTGTTCTGGGGGTGGTCGTGGATCGTCGGCGACGGCCAGGGGCGGCGCAGGTGGTCGCCGGCGGTGAGCAGGGCTGCGGGTGGCTGCAGCGGGGTGCACAGGTGGCTGCGAGGGTTCAGGCAATGAGGATATGGGTGTGACGAGGAGGAGAAGGCGAGGGTGCTGGTGGTATCGGCGTCGGCGTCGGGGCTGCGGCGGTGACGGGTGAAGGTGGCTAGGGCTGAGGACGAGGCTCGTGGGTTTCTCAGGTCGCGTTCTGGAAAAATATGGGAGGGGAAAAATATATATATAGGGGAGAGAGAGAGAGAGAGTTAGAGAGAGAAAGATAGAGAGAGAGAGATAGAGATAATGGAGAGGGCCCACGGGGGTTAAACTTTCCCTGATTGGCTGAAGCAGAGAGATTTAGAATATTATTTTGTTTAGAATATTTTGAATTGGTTAGTATTAAATTATGCGATGGTTTTAATATATATATTAATTTGGGATTTTGGCGCTAAATAAAAAATTTCCAAATCGCGCCCGGATCGAGTCCAAAAATTTGAAATTGAAATAATAGGATTTTAAGCGAGATCCAAATTTTAAAATTAAGTGTTTTATGGTTAAAAAGCATACCCCCTAGTCGGACACCTGTACGCGTGCGTACCCGTCCAAACTCGCCCGTTTCACCGAACGGGACGATAACTCGATGCACGGACGCTACCACAAGGCTAGGGGTGTCGAGTAGGCCAAGATGACTATTTTTAATTTCATTTTAGATGCTAAAATTTGTTATATGTAGAAATGACTTTTCCGGATAAAATTTTACAGTAAGCCACAAATAAGCAAGATTAATGAAATGAGTACCACCTAATACTCAAACAGTAACAGAAAACAGTAGCATTGGGCTCGGGTGTTACATTATACCCAACTACAAAAAGAATTTCGTCCTCGAAATTCCAAGAATACAAAGATAGAAAACTACAGAAAAAGGTGAGGAAACTTCTGCCGGATCTCATCTTCTCGTTCCCAAGTGGACTCTCCATGTGAGCGATTATCCCAAGAAACAAGCACAAGGGGGATAACCTTGTTCTTAAGAACCTTTTCCCTTCGATCCACAATTTTCAACCGGTCGCTCCTCAAAAGTCAAGTCTTCCCGTACTGCTAACTCCGAATGATCCAAAACGTGTGTTTCATCTCGAACATACCTTCATAGTTGAGATACGTGAAACACAATGCACACCTGCTAAGGACTGCGGTAACGCCAAACGGTACGCTACCTCTTCAACACGCTCCAAGATCTCAAAGGGTCCAACGAATCGAGGACTAAGCTTTCCTCGACTCCCAAAACGAATCACCCCTCTAGTCGGTGATATCTTCAAGAATACCAAATCACCCACGGCGAACTCTAGAGGTCTTCTCGACGTGTCAGCCCAACTCTTCTGTTTGTCTTGTGCTGCCTTCATATGATTCCTGATAGTGTTAACCTTCTCAACTGTCTGCACCACCAAATCTGGTCCCAACAATTTTCGTTCACCGACATCATCCCAACAAACAGGTGAACGGCATTTACGACCATACAAAGCTTCAAACGGAGCCATCTGGATAGCTGCCTGAAAACTGTTGTTGTATGAAAACTCTACCAAGTGTAGATGATCCTCCCACGAACCCTTGAAGTCCAACATGCATGCTCTCAACATATCTTCAAGAGTCTGGATCGTTCTCTCCGATTGACCATCAGTTTGAGGATGATAAGCTGTGCTAAACTTTAATCGAGTCCCCAAGCTTTCCTGTAAACTCCTCCAGAAGTGTGATAAGAACCGAGTGTCCCGATCGGACACGATGCTCACCGGTACTCCATGCAATCTTACAATCTCCTGCATGTACCGCTCTGCCAAAGTCTCCATTGATTGACCAACCCGGAAAGGAATAAAGTGAGCAGCCTTGGTCAACCGATCAACAATCACCCATACTGCATTGTTGCCCTTTGGACTCTGCGGTAAAGCCGTCACGAAATCCATGGTTATATGTTCCCACTTCCACTGAGGAATCGGAAGTGGTTGCAATAAACCAGCAACCCTTTGATGTTCAGCCTTAACTTGCTGACACACCAAGCACTTAACCACAAAGCGAGCAATCTCCCGTTTCATGCCCTCCCACCAGAAATGCTGTCGAATATCTCGGTACATCTTTGTGCCTCCTGGATGTACAGAATAAGCTGAACTGTGTGCCTCCTTCATAAGCTCTTCACGAACATCACCCTTTGACACACACAAACGGCTACCATACCTCAACGAACCATCTTCGTGGATCAATAAATCTGTTCGTAGCCCGGGTTCAACCTGCTCTCTAAACTTTTGCAGTCTAGGATCCTGCGATTGAGCTGCTTTAATATTCTCGATCAAAGAAGAATGTACTTGCAGCTGCAACAACTGTCCCGTAGAACGCGGTAGCACAACCTCCAAGTCAAATCTTCGAAAATCTGCGACGATCTCCTTCTGCGTAGTTAACACCTGAATTACTGGTAACCGACTAAGCGCATCCGGCACAACATTAACCTTCCCCGGATGGTACTTAAGATCAAGATCGTAGTCAGCCATCAGCTCCAACCATCTACGCTGTCTCATGTTAAGCTCCTTCTGTATGAACACATACTTCAAGCTCTTATGATCTGTAAAAACTTTGACTCTTTCGCCCAAAAGGTAGTGTCTCCAAATCTTCAAAGCGAAAATCACAGCCGCAAGCTCCAAGTTATGAGTTGGATAATTCTTCTCATGGGTCTTCAACTGTCTCGATGCGTATGCTACAACCTTCCCATGCTGCATCAAAACACATCCCAATCCTTTCCCAGATGCGTCGCTGTGAATCACCAATCCTCCGGAATTGTCTGGCACGGTCAGAATAGGGGCGGTTATCAACTTCTGCTTCAAAGTCTCGAAAGCTAACGCACACTTATCCGCCCATACAAAAGGTACTTCCTTGCGCGTAAGCTTGGTCAACGGCTCTGCCAGACGAGCAAAGTTCTCCACAAATCTCCTGTAGTATCCGGCTAATCCAAGGAAACTTCTTATCTCAGCAACATTCTTTGGAATAGGCCAATCTCGAACTGTTGCAATCTTTTCTGGATCGACGGCAATTCCATAGCCAGACACCACATGCCCCAAGAACTTCACTTCTTCCAGCCAAAACTCGCACTTACTCATCTTCGCGTACAATTTCTCCTGTCTCAATGTCTGCAGTGCGATCTTTAAATGCTCAGCATGCTCCTCAAAACTCCTCGAGTAAACCAGAATATCGTCAATGAACACCACAATAAACTTGTCCAAGAACGGTGAAAAGATTCGGTTCATCAAGTCCATGAATACTGCCGGCGCATTCGTTACTCCGAAGGACATCACTAAGTACTCGTAATGTCCATACCGAGTTCGAAACGCCGTCTTGCAAATATCTTCTGCTTTCACTCGAACCTGATGATATCCGGATCGCAAATCCAGCTTCGAGAATACCCTCGCGCCACTAAGCTGCTCAAAAAGTTCTCCAATGCGAGGGATCGGGTACTTGTTCTTGATAGCCACCCGGTTTAATTCTCGATAGTCGATGCACATCCTTCTTGTTCCATCCTTCTTCTTTACTAGAAGAACTGGAGCTCCCCAAGACGAGTTACTGCTTCGAATCCAACCCTTTTCAAGCAATCCGGCAACCTGTTTCTTTACTTCTTCCAACTCTACTGGCGCCATTGGATAATACGCTTTAGATACTGGCGCTGCACCAGGAATAAGATCAATTGCGAACTCCACGTCTCTCCTCGGCGGTGTTTCCTGATTTAAAATCAGGAAAGCTTCTGGGAAAAGCTTCAGAGGAGAGTCACGTGCTTACACGTGACTAGCGGTCACGTGTTGGCACGTGACACCTTAAAAGCATCATCAAGTCGAGTTCAGCCTCCTGACTACGCTGAAGAAAATGGGCTTCAGAAAGAGTCACGTGCTCCCACGTGACCAGGGTCATGTGGCGACACGTGACATTTGAATACAAGCGTCGAAGACACACAAGTTCTCCGATCAAGTCAAGAAAAAGGATTCAGAAGAGGTCACGTGCTTCCACGTGACCAGGGTCACGTGTTGGCACGTGACGTTCAAGACAGTAGACTCGTTCTCCAGACGAACCAAGGAAAGAGAGTTCAAACAAGGGTCACGTGCTCACACGTGACCAAGAGTCACGTGGTGGCACGTGACGCTTAAGCAACAATCAGAAGAAAGGAAAAGGCTCATTCCAAAGGGGGTCACGTGCTCACACGTGACCATGGGTCACGTGGGCACACGTGACCGGCTTTCAAAGCCCTTTTTATCAACAGAATTAAATTCTGAGAGAAATGCAAATCTTTCCAAAGGAACGCAACTATATTCATCCAATCAAATTAAAGATTCGGAGGTCATTTATCTATGGAAAATCTCGGGTTTGGAAAGATTTCCCCCTTAAATCTAACCAAAATAACAAGGGAGAATCTCTGGATCTGAGATCCAACGGTGAATAAAATTCACCTAATAATCCAAAGGTCCAGAACGAATGAAGGATGCAAATCAAATCTCTCAATGAAGATTCGTCACAAAACTAACTGATTCAGCTGCCTCTCCTATAAATAGGGGCCAAGAGACACAAAAATGGGGACATACATGCGCAGAAAAGAGAAAAGAAAAAAGGAGGAGAGCTTTGATACTTTGAAAAGACTCGGATCTTCTGCAAAAAACCCTAGGTAAGAAAGAGGAAGCCTTTTGAAAGAAAGAGAATTTAATTCTCTATAGAGTTTAACTCTAATATATAAAACAGAAGAGCAAAGTTCTTCTCTCTTTGATAGAAGATCTGCAAAGTGCACATCTCCCCTTAAGGTTGAGAATTTAATTCTCAATGGGTCGAGATCCTGCCATGCAGATCCAAAACATAGAGAAAGAATGCAAGCACGAGAATTTAATTCTCACAGAACTATAGGAATTTAATTCCTCTAAGATAAAAGTAGGGCTTGACCCTGTGTTATGGGAATTTAATTCCTTCAAAATAAAAAGGAGCAGGGTTTAACCCTAATTAAGAATTTAGTTCTGTTGAAACAATGGGAATCTAAGTCCCTTAATCATAATCTGACGGGAAACGGAAGTTTGATTCCTTAAAAAGGTTTTTTATTAGGGTTTAACCCTATTCAATTATTCACATAAACGAGGAATCTAATTCCTACAGAAGGTTCAAGGATCGAAAGGGAAGTAGGAATTTAATTCCTTTGAAAATTAAAGCCAGAGGAATTTAATTCCTGAAAAGAAAGATCAACAGATCCTCTAGAAACTACATAGAGGCAGGGTCACGTGCTACCACGTGACCCCCCAAAACCCCTACAGAAAGCCCCTTTGAGGCAGCACCCCACGTGACCCACGTGGCCCTCAGCAGAAGCCTTAACACAAAGGCATTTGAATGCCCATCACGTGACGGCACGTGATGTTATGAAGGAAATGATAATTTCAGCGGAACAAATGAAGGCTGGGCGCCCTCACGTGCTGCCACGTGACCCTTCTTGCCTTAGTGTTTAACACTAAAATTAAAACTCCCAAGCCCAATGTTAAAACACTGTCGAGCCTTAGCATTCAATGCTGATTAAAAAGCCTTATTGGCAGGATTCAACACTGATCCGTTTTAGTGTTTAACACTAATTTGAAAAAGCCTTATTGCTGGTGTTTAACACCAATTATCTCTTAGTGTTGAACACTAATTCAACAGCCTTATTCCCAGTGTTCAACACTGATTGCTCTGAAGTGTTTAACACTAGGCTTTGGCCCAATTGGCTAGAGGGATAGAGGCAAATATTCTCCTTCAATGGACCAACAAAGAGTCAATATTCCAGACCTGACTGGACTTAGCCCAAGCTGGCCATAAGTCCTCAATTGGTGATTAACTGGGCCGGTAGGCTCATAACATAATTGATCAGTCTTGACCCAAATTGGGCCAAGGACCATTTAATCCATCCCGGTTCTAGGGTACATCTCTTCACTCCTTTGATACTTGGCATTGTAATCCCTCAATGTCTTCAAAGAGGTGACGGGTCCCGAAGACCATTCATGATATGGACTGTGGGGTCCTTAAACCCATGCATAATGCAAAATTCCTGGTTACGTGGAACGTGGATAACGTCACTCTTTGACCCCACGAAAAACGTCCAGAGCGGATCCTGGTCCTCGCAGAGCACGGCAGTGAACCCGTGTGAAGCATCCAGAGCGGAGCCTGGTCCTCGCCTAGCACGGCAGTGAACCCGTGTGAAGCATCCAGAGCACATACCGGACTGTGGAGTCCTTAAACCCATGGACTATGACGTCCTTAACCTTGACCGAGATGTCTTTAAACTACCAACGGACCGCAATGTCCTTAAACTACCCACGGACCGCAATGTCCTTAAACTACCCACGGACCGCAATGTCCTTAAACTACCCACGGACCGCAATGTCCTTAAACTACCCACGGACCGCAATGTCCTTAAACTAGAACCATAGAGCCTCCATATGCTCTTTCGTCGGATCTAAACGGTCCTGTTTAAGTTGATCTTAGCCTCAAAAATGGCTAACGCGTCCTTAAACCTTCAAGCAGACTGGACTACGAATCCCCCCTAATTAACTCTGGCTCGAGGGTACATCTCTGAACTCCTCTGACATCCGTCGTTGAAATCCCTCAACGTCGTCAGAGAGGTGACGGGTCCTGACGGCCACATAGACGATGATTGGAACAATGGAGTTCAAACACTCCTTTGTCGGATCTAAACGATCCCGTTGAGTTGATCTTAGTCACAAAGTTAGACTAACGTGTCCTTAACAAACGTTTGAGTCGATCTTAGCCTCAAGTGTGGCTGACGTATCCTCAAACCAAAACCCCCAAACCCAAATTTAAGATAATGCGGATTTGGACCAGTCCATGCCCTACGGGCGACAACATAACTCAGTCTCTGTAAACGATCCACGGGCAATGAAACATAAAACAAGAACACACGACACGAAGTGACCATCTGGAGAAGGAGAAAGTTGTTACCGCAATGCGGTAGCGTAATTAACTGCAGGGGCTTGCGCCTGCAGGGAAGAGCGTCCCCACAATCAAAAACCCCTCGAACGAGGGGGAATCTGACGAAGTCTGCTATATCGGACGCATCCGTCTAGACCTCCGATTTATGGCGCCACGGATCGAATTGGCATCTTCGGAGAGGTGGACGGATAGCACCAATTAGCATCTGCCCCGAATTTCAGGCGAGACAGCCCATGTCTCGGCCGCCATTCGGAGGGGAACAGATTCTGGCACGCCCGGTGGGACCTTTTCCTCTTTCCACTCCACACTTCGTGTGTCGTGATTCGCGAACCAATCGCGGTTCGCTAACAGTTGCCCTTGGGTTTCAAGATACTAAGAATTGGCGCCTTGCCTATTGCAGAAAACAAAGGATCGATGGCTGCTACTTCCGCGAAATCCTCCAACTGCTCAAGCTGCAATTACGACCAACGCTTTGCCTCGCCGGGAGGTATAGCCTATGGACCCCAAGCTGCTTCGTTGTGCACAATGCCGGCGGACCAGGTGACTCAGGCCACCACCGGATTGTTCTTTGGGACTATACTCCCGCCATCCAGCTTCACGGCGCCAGTGCTGACAAAGGAAGCCCTCAAGAAGTCGGTCTTTGATCGTCTCACCCCTGCCACGGCTCCTCTCACCGAGTCGTCCGATGTCAACGCCTCAGTCTTTTCTAGATTGGGCCAGAAATCCTGCAGATTCATCGCAGAGAAGGCTGCTCCTAAGAAAACGGCCGCTCATGCTTCCGAAATCGCCAAGGCAGCTTCCCCGGCCAAAAAGTCGGTCTTTACCAGATTAACGGCTTCAGCTCCCGCTCCCGTTGCACAAAGGACATCGGTCTTTGACAGGCTAACACCAACAACGACCCCCCACCCACACAGGGGGCAAGATGAAACCGTTCTTATATCTGACTCTACGCCGTCTGCTCGACACGCTCGACGTCGTCATTGGCGCCGAATAAGGAAGGCTGGGGGCAACTCCCCCTCTGGATTGACTCCACCAGCCCCGGTGGTAGAAGTTAATGCTGCTGTTCCAACTAGGAACAGCTTCGAAATGTTAAATAAGGTGCGAAGGAATTCCCCTACCGCAGTGCTGAAGAGGTCTCCTCCCCCATCAGAAAAGGTTGTGGAAATAGAATCAGACCAGCCCCGATCTCCTCAACGGCTGTCTTCCAAAATCTATAAGGTTTGGCGGCAGGCCCGAGACTCAATCATCGATCCAAACTTCTCCCGCCAGCACAAGAAGCTGAAAATTCAACCGAAGGCTGGTCACCAGGCTAAACCCCAAAAGGCTGTCTGGACGCCCTCCTCAACGGCCCCCTCAACCTCCATGGCTCATAAAAGGAGGGAGCCAGAGAAGATCCCTCAACGTGCAACGACGACTAAAAGCAACAAGCCCGGACACCCTAAGTCTGGGGGCATGATGGTCCACACCGTATACATGGCCTCTGGAAAGGAGGAGAGCCGCACTTCTACAGGCCACCGACCGCTAACCCGATCCGTAACGAAATCCCAGGAGCAGCAACAAAAGCTCCAAGAAATGATGAATGCTATGGCCGCGCTCACCGGGCCAAAGGAAAACCCAGAAGCATCCTCAGACGCACGCCGGGAGGAAGAAACCGACGCTGAATTCCTTCGCCGGACACTGGAGAAAAGGGACAAAGAGACTGCTGAACAAGCGGCCAACATACAACGGATGGGCCTTCTCTTTCAAGATGTGATAGGAATGATGATCCAACAGGACTTACCCGCCGAAGATCCTCCGATTGTTCTTGAAGACGACCGAGGAGAGACGTCCAATCCACCACCAGCCTTCTCAACGGCCAAGGAGGAGACGATCTCTAAGGCTGACTTGACTGACTACATAGCCCAGCAAATCCGAGTTCATCATGCGACTGAGGCAGCTGGTCAAGTCGTGAAAACAGGGCGACCGTATCCAGGCTGGTACGATCAAATCAAATATCCGCAAGGCTATACGATACCGAAATTCCATGTGTATAAGGGGACCGGCAATCCTCATCAACACGTCGCCCAGTTCCGGGCCCTCTGCGGTAACACCGGCGGTGACGATAAACTGTTACTCCGTCAGTTCGTTGGCAGCTTATCAGAAACAGCGTTCGAATGGTATTCGGAACTCCCGAACGATTCCATCAAAACGTTCGCTGAAATGGAGTTGTTGTTCACTCAGCGGTTCGCAAGTGCCAGCGAGCGCACTCCAATTACTGCTTTGATTAACGCCAGGGTAAAGCCAGGCGAAACCTGGGTCCAGTACGCTATACGATGGCGAAATTTGTGGTCGAGATGCGAGCAACGCATTGAGGAAGCACCCGCAGTGGGTATGTTCGTGGGAACCCTAGACCCCCACGCAACTATCTCCCAGTTTATGATGTTCTTTAAGCCAACCACATTCCAGGCTTTAATCGACAAGTTGGCTCAGATGGACCAGATGGGTCATAGGCCACCTCCTCCGAAGTCGGAACCTCGGAATGATAAGGGTAAAGGAAGAGCAACCTTTGTCGCGAACGCCCAACAGCAGCCTGACGCCCCGAAATCGGCAGATCAATTGGAAGAAAGACGCCGATATTATAACGAAAAGATGAAGCGTCCCTACTCGTTCCCACGAGACAAGACAAAACGGTTATTTGAGCTGGCAATACGCAACAGACTTATCAACCTCCCGAATCCAAGGCGACCGCCACAACCCACCGAGGTGAATAACCCCAACTATTGCCCTTACCATCAGACGGTAAGCCATCCGATTGAAGATTGCTTCGTCTTCAAAGGATGGATCGAAGATCAATACCTCCAGGGGAAGTTTGTACTGTCCGAAAAGTGGAAGGTGAACCCGCCACAACCACATACTCCTAAAAAGACGGACACATCGGGGGCAACCTGCTCCTTTATCGAAGAAATTCCATGGGAGGTCGTGCTATCAACAAAGACCAAAAGGATGCTGAGAGACCTTCACGCGTGCCCTGCAATCGAATGGAAGGACCCTCTTGAACCTCGAATTATCGAAGGAGCAGTGAAGCCCCGCGCAACTACGAAGACTGCTGACAAGGGCCCAAATACTCACGCCCAGCCGTCAAAAGCTTCGAAGAAAAAGAAGAAGAAATCCAAGAAGCCCGCGAAGCTTGGAGACGAGCGAACAAACTTGCAGAAGCAAATCGACGCGCTGGAAGAATATAATCAGAAGGCGCGAACTCCTGTCACACTGCAAGAGTTCCTCAGCCACATCTTTCAAGAGGACGATGATAGAGAGAACTCGTCGGATGAATCCGAGGGATATGCGGCAAGTTGCAACATGATCTCCCACTCGTTTACCGATGATGAGAAAACTCCTAGCACTAAGAAGCTGAAGGCGGAGCCCGAACCAGAGCGTGCGAGGCTGACAACTGATATGATCAATGCCTTCCTAGACGAGATTCGTCTAAAAAGTAAAGCAGATCAAGAGCGTGAGATGGCAGCATCAGGAGGAACCAAATGCGGGCGACTGAACGAAGGAATTGAACTACCCCTGCCAGAGCGAAAGGTATCCGAGATGGACAAGAAGATATTCAAGACGAGGAAAAGGTTCGCCAAAGCCATGTCAATGGGAATGAGGCTACCACCCTCGGAAGGAAACACACACAATGGGGCGGAGAAGCACCCCAATTACTGTGCATATCATCGGAAAGTCTCACACCCCACAGAGGAGTGCGACGCCTTTAAGATATGGTGGCAAGGATATGTTGCTCGTCGGCAACATTTCAAACGCATGAAACGCAAGAGCCGTCGGGAGCAAAGAAGCGCCGTTGACGGGCCCAACAGAATTACTGGCAACTGTTATATGGCTCATACCGAGGGGTCGCAAGTCCTCACCTTTGGGAGCGACTCTGACGAAGAAGTGACTCTGGGCCCTCTCTTTGAAGAATCCGCGCTAAGGAAAGATGAGGAATCCGAAGCCTGCGGAAACACTCAGCTGCGCAATCGCACACTCCCGGAAAAGAATCTCGGGCCTACGAACAGAAAAGATAAGGGAAAGGAAAAGGTCACTGAAGATATCACTTTGGATGACCAAGTCGCGAAAGAACTGGCTGCCAAAGACCCTCCTAGGAGGAGTAAAGTGGACTATAACATCCTCGCGCATCTAAGGAAGCTACCTTCTCAGCTCAGCATTCTCGACGCCCTCCTATTATCAAAAGAAGCACGGGACTCACTAATTAAGGCACTACAAGAACCTGAGCAATTCCAAGCCTTTCTCGCCACCGAAAAGATGAAGGACGAACTGGAAGAAGTGCATACGGCCGACGTCACTTTCAGTGATGAAGACCTCCTTCTCGGGACGTGCGACCATAACCGTCCCCTATATGTCTCTGGGTACTGCCATGACATCAAGATAGGCAAGATCCTGGTGGATAACGGATCCTCCGTTAATCTCCTTAATGTTCGGGTGTTGAAGGAAATCTGCATGAGTGTGCAGCATCTCGCTCGGGACAAAATTACTATCTCCGGTTTCGATTCACAATCGTCACGGACTCTTGGATCTGTGATACTAACGTTACGCTTCGGGCTTCTCGTCACAGACATCAAATTCCATGTCATTGACGCGAAGACCTGTTACAATGCCTTGCTCGGCCGTCCTTGGTTACACGAGTACAACATTGTCCCTTCTACACAACATCAGTGTATGAAGTACTTTAAAGATGGTTTCGAGTATACTGTAACGGGTGAGCTGAACCCATTTTCCGTGAACGAAGTCCGCAAATACGAGGATGCGAAATACTTTTTGCCAGACTTTGAAGATACAGAAAGGTGTCACGACTCGGAGAACAAGGCCGCCGCCACCATCCCTGTTTTCGGAAGCGATACCGAAGAAGAAGAAGAGATAGTTTATACGGGGCCAGCTCAACGCAACAACCGGAGGGCGCCCATCCCCATACTGGTCTTCGGAAGTGATTCGGAAGATGAGGTCAATGCCGTATTCTCCAATAGGCTTTCAATACAAGCACCTCCTGGCGATGACCATAACTTGCAGATCACCATGGTACCGCGAGAACACTACAAGGACCTCGACACGCTTCAAGCTCACAGTGTGCAAGAGCTGCAAACGTTTTGCGTCCCCCCCAGGCGAAAGGGTGAGAAGATGATCTTATTTTATCGATCCTCAGAGTCGAAAGTAGAGAAAGAGATCTGGCACGGCGTAGATACTACATGCGACAGACTTCAGCCCATCCGTTTGCCCAGATACTATACAAATGGATTAAAAAAGCTATTGAAGCACCAAGGGGTACCCTTAAAACAAACTGTTCAACAGGCTCGGTTTTACAACAGGATTTGGGATGTCCCTGGAACCCAACGCAAATTGCCTAATGGGAAAATGGAGACACTCGGGCTTGGATACGCGAGAACCGGAAAACGAGAACGGGCTCATAACAGCTACGCTATATATACCTTTGATGAAGAAGAGGACGCCCTGTCAGGAGATGCCAACCCCTCATCAAAACCAAACCACGCGATTGAGGCGTCAAGTCCGTCATTTCTAGAACGAATGGACAAGCCCATCAGGAAAGTGGGTCAGAAAGGTCGGGAAGACCCCAACCACGAAATGGCCATCTACGAGAAGGCCAGGACGCAACGTCTATTGCAACAGGCTGCGAAAGGCAAGAATGCTCATCCTTGTCAACCCATCATACGAAAGGCCCGACGCGGAGACGGAAATAAGTCGAGAAGCGGAAAAAAGAGCCGACAACAACGACGCAGGATTAGAGGGTTACGAGGTCGAGTACTGCACAGCTCGGATTCGCCCTTCATAGAAAAGATGAGTCGAGCGTACTCCTTCCCCCGAGACAAGACGGAAAGGTTACTCAAGCTCGCCCTAAAACATCAGATGATCGCGCTTCCGGAGTCTAAACACCCTGAGCAAGCTAATAAGGCCTCTCGCTCGGGCTATTGCTCTTATCACCGAGCCGCAGGACATCCTACCGAAGACTGCTTCACCTTCAAGAACTGGGTCGAGGACCAGTACCGACGGGGCAGATTCGCTTTATCCAACAGCTGGAGGGTAACGCCGCCACGAAAGCACGAGCCCAAGGCCGCAAGAGCGGAGCCGGATTCGCCTCGGCCCCGAGAGTGGATTCGCACCTGTTATACGATTACGATAGACAACCCTCCCCGGTGCTTCGAAAACAGCGAGGATGAGGTTATCTCAGAATTCCCGCCTGCTCCGAAAGAACTGGAAGACGGTATACATACTACTGCAGATAACCTCAGGAAGATTGAGTTGGGATCGGCAGAGGACCCGCGACCAACATTTGTCAGCGAGCTACTCTCTGAAGAAAGGGTGGCCGCGTTAAAAAACGTGCTTCTACGACATAAAGACTGCTTCGCATGGAACTACTCTGAGATGCCAGGATTAGATCCGGAGGTTGCCGTGCATAAATTAGCAATATCCCCGGATATCAAGCCAGTCAAGCAAGCGCCAAGGAGGATGCGACTCGAGTTGGAGATGAGCATCAACGCCGAAGTCAAAAAACTAATCGATTCTGGATTTATCCAAGAAGTACAATATCCCGATTGGATCGCCAATATCGTCCCGGTGATGAAGAAGAATGGGACGGTGCGTATATGCGTGGATTTCAGGGATCTCAACAAAGCCTGTCCAAAAGACGATTTCCCGGTGCCGGTAACCGAGCTAATGATAGATAACACGTCTACTCACGAGATCTTCTCCTTTATGGATGGTTCTTCAGGATACAATCAGATAAAAATGCATCCCGAAGACCAGAAGCACACCGCTTTCCGGACCCCTTTGGGTGTATTTTGCTACAGGGTTATGCCCTTCGGTCTAAAGAACGCCGGTGCTACCTATCAAAGGGCCATGACAAAGATCTTCGACGACCTCATACATGACATCGTCGAGTGCTATATCGATGACCTCGTAGTAAAGAGCATGTCATACGAAGAGCATTTAAACCACTTGGAGACTGTGTTTCAACGCCTCCGGCGATACAATTTGAAAATGAATCCCCTCAAATGCGCGTTTGGAGTCTCCTCGGGAAAATTCCTGGGATTCGTCATCCGACACCGGGGTATTGAGATAGATCCGTCAAAGATTAAAGCGATCATGGAAATGCCTCCGCCAAGAACCCTCAAACAGTTGCGGTCTCTCCAAGGGAAGCTCGCATACATCCGGCGATTTATCGCAAATCTTTCAGGCAAATGCCGCCCCTATAGTCACCTGATGAAGAAGGGAACCCCTTTCGTCTGGGATCAAAAATGCCAAGGTGCACTAGACGAGATCAAGCAGTACTTGCAGAACCCGCCGGTATTGGCCGCGCCGGTCAAGGGAAAACCCCTCATTCTTTATACAACCGCCCTCGAAGGTTCCTTGGGCGCATTATGGGCGCAAGAGAACGATCAGGGGAAAGAGAGAGCACTCTACTACTTAAGTCGAGTTCTACTGGGGGCAGAAAGCAATTACTCTCCCATTGAAAAACATTGCTTGGCGTTAATCTTCGCGATAACAAAACTCAGGCACTATGCGTTGGCACACGAAGTCTGCTTCATCTCGAAAGTGGATCCTCTTAAATACTTGATGTCAAGAGCCATATTGACGGGACGACTCGCTAAATGGGCCCTGCTCTTGATGGAGTTCTCGATAACATATCAACCTCTCAAGGCAGTGAAAGGCCAGGCCATTGCCGATTTCCTCGCTGAGCACCCGATACCGGCCGATTCTCCTTTGAATTGTGACTTGCCGGACGAGCATGCATTTGATGCGATTAGCGGTGGAAGCGCCCGATGGGAACTTTATTTCGATGGAGCGTCCTCTATAAAGAAACAAAAGCAAGGTATCCCAATGATCAAGTCAGGGATAGGCCTCATCTTTGCGACTCCACAAGGAGGGATAATGCGCTTCGCCTTCTCCTTAACAGAGCCAAGGACAAACAATGAAGCTGAATACGAAGCCCTGATAGCAGGTCTCGAGCTTGCCATTGACATGGGAATTGAAGACCTCCTCATATACGGGGATTCTCAGCTGGTCGTTAGTCAAGTGAATGGAGACTACCAAACGTGCAAACCGGAACTGGTGAAGTACGGCGAAAGGGTGCAACAACTATTGTCCCAAATTCCTTCCTACACTTTGGAGAACATACCACACGCAGAAAATAGCAAAGCAGACGCATTGGCTAAGCTTGCTAAAGAACTGGCCGACGAGAACCTCGATGATGTCAGAATCGTGATACAAAGCCGTCGAGTGCTCGCCCCGGCAGAAATATCTCCGGAATCATGCAAAGAAGAGAGAGCGACTGAGCAGACGACCCTACAAATAAAGGACCATGAGAAGGCCGAGGACTGGAGGGAAGTCTTCATAGACTACTTTAAGTCCCGCCGCATACCCAAAGAAGCGTCTTCAAGACATCAGCTCGTGAAACGAGCTCTATCTTTCGCTTTCGTCGACAATACCCTATACAAGAGATCGCTCGATTCTCTATGGCTGAGATGCTTAGGACCTGACGAAGCAGAAAAAGTCGTTCAGGAAGTTCATGACGGACTCTGCGGTTCTCACCAAGCAGGCCCAAAGATGAAGTTAAAGATTAAACGAATGGGCTACTACTGGCCCACAATGATCCAGGACTGCCTCGAGTATGCGAAGCAATGCCACTCGTGCCAGATTCATGGAGACTTTATCCACCAACATCCGAATCCGCTACACCCAACGGTGGCCAGCTGGCCATTCGAAATGTGGGGAACTGACATAGTCGGCCCCATTGAGCCGGCATCATCTCGGGGACACCGTTTTATCCTGGCGACTACTGATTACTTCTCCAAATGGGCAGAAGCAATACCATTGAGGGAAGTGAAGACGGAGAATATCCTCCATTTCTTCAAGACGCACGTCATCTATCGGTTTGGAACCCCACGGCGGATTATCTCCGATAACGAGCCAGCCTACAGAAGCCATAAGATTAGCCGCTTCGCGCAGCAGCACAATATAGACTGGAGGTATTCTTCAGTTTACAACCCACGAGCCAACGGTCTGGCCGAGGCCTTCAATAAGACCTTGACAAAGATCATAAAAAAGACCGTTTCCCGGAATAAGAGAGACTGGCACGAGAGGCTGCAAGAAGCCCTTTGGGCTTATCGAACTACATTCAAGACGGCCACAAACACAACGCCATACGCGTTAGTATTTGGGACGGAAGCAGTACTCCCCCTCGAGATAGAGTTACCCTCTCTACGAGTGGCAATCCACCACGAACTGACTGACGAAGAAAATGCTCACCTTCGACTTGAGGAGCTTGATGCCCTCGACGAAACCCGACTCATAGCGCAACAACATCTAGAAGCCCACAAAGCAAAGATGACGCGCTCGTACGAAAGATTGACCAGGCCAAGGGCATTCCGCCAAGGCGAACTCGTGCTGGTAGTCAAAAGACCTATGATCCCCAATCGTGCCAAGCGGGGAAAATTCGAGCCAAACTATGAAGGCCCGTACATCATAGACCAGGTTTACCAGGGTGGAGCCTATCTACTCGTGGACATGCACGGTGAAAGGCCTTTCAGGCCAATAAATGGCCGCTTCTTGAAGAAATACTACGCTTAGTGAGCCACAGCCTGGGTCAACGGTAGATGACGACGACTATGTCCGCTCGCTATCTTCCTAGGCTCAGGCTTTACAAGCAGTAGCTGACCCTCCCATAACAAGGGACCGAAACGTCCTTAAACTATCAAGGGACCGAAACGTCCTTAAACTATCAAGGGACCGAAACGTCCTTAAACTATGAACGGACCGAAACGTCCTTAAACTATCAACAGACCGAAACGTCTTTAAACTAACGACGGACCGAAACGTCTTTAAACTAATGACGGACCGAAACGTCCTTAAACTAGCGACAGACCGAAACGTCCCTAAACTATCAACGGACCGAAACGTCCTTAAACTAATGAGGGACCGAAACGTTCTTAAACTATCAAGGGACCGAAACGTCCTTAAACTATCAAGGGACCGAAACGTCCTTAAACTATCAAGGGACCGAAACGTCTTTAAACTATGAACGGACCGAAACGTCCTTAAACTATCAACAGACCGAAACGTCTTTAAACTAACGATGGACCGAAACGTCTTTAAACTAATGACGGACCGAAACGTCCTTTAGCGACAGACCGAAACGTCCCTAAACTATCAACGGACCGAAACGTCCTTAAACTAATGACGGACCGAAACGTCCTTGAACTAGCGACGGACCGAAACGTCCTTAAACTATCAACGGACCGAAACGTCCTTAGGCTGACGAGATGATTAAAAAAAAAAAAAAAAAAAAAACGGCATGTCCACAAGCAAAATGGGCACGGATGAAAACCCGAAAGGGCTCCGTGAGTAAAAACAGCAGGACTACCGGCGAGTGTTTGTGAAAACCCGAAAGGACGCAACCTCGTTAAAAGACACTTATAGGGTCCTCTTGACCTTGTAAGAAGAAACCACCTGCGTGAGATCCTTACGACTCACAAAGGAGCAACACACTTAGGGATCCTTACGATCCCTAAGAAGAAAATACACTTACGAGATCCTCACGACTTGTAAGGAGAACTCTCTTATGGGACCCTCACGGCTCATAAGATTTGAAAGTCTTAAGTTACAGAGACCTAAACCTGTTCTTAAGCAAATCCTCCACAACCTCCGACATTGCCCTACAAGCGGCTCGGACTGACCCTTGTATACAATCCACGGGCGCGAATAAACATTTCCCTAAACAAAGTCCCACCCGTGACTGGAGATACATCCATATGGTGAACGACCCTTGTAAGTCCTCCCGACTTATAAGGAGAAAATCCTCTTTGTAAGATCCTTACGACTTACAAGAGAACATGCACTTAAGAATCCCCACGATTCTTAAGGAGAGAACACACTTGCAAGATCCTCACGACTTGTAGGGAGAAACACCTTTGTGAGACCCTTACGGCTCATGAAATCAAAAGCCTTGGTCAACAGGACCCTTAACCCTGTTTGCTAAGCCACCTTTGTTCAAAACATCGACAGAGGCAAATGACGATTCGCTCCTGGTAAACATTCCAGACAAAATGGCCGAAATGATGGGACAACTTGCAATAAAAAGAAGCAAGCAAAATCTCGGCGGTTCACAGATAACTTAGTGATCGCCACCGTGGCATTCGTCTCGATACAGCAGACGCGATACCGGCGAATGAAGCGAAGGCCAAATTCCTAGCTTCATTGTCTCGACGACACAACATGCAGCGAAACGGAACAGCGGCAACCCCAAGTTCCATGGCTCGGCGACACATATCGCCAAAAGTCAACCCCCATCCCGTGAAATGCGGATACAATCAGCAAACTTCCTGGTTACGTGGAAAGCGGATAACGTCACTCTTTGACCCCGTGGAAAACGTCCAGAGCGGATCCTGGTCCTCGCAGAGCATGGCAGTGAACCCGTGCGAAGCATCCAGAGCGGAGCCTAGTCCTCGCCTAACACGGCAGTGAACCCGTGTGAAGCATCTAGTGCAAACTTCCTGGTTACGTGGAAAGCGGATAACGTCACTCTTTGATCCCGTGGAAAACGTCCAGAGCGGATCCTGGTCCTCGCAGAGCATGGCAGTGAACCCGTGCGAAGCATCCAGAGCGGAGCCTAGTCCTCGCCTAACACGGCAGTGAACCCGTGTGAAGCATCTAGTGCAAACTTCCTGGTTACGTGGAAAGCGGATAACGTCACTCTTTGACCCCGTGGAAAACGTCCAGAGCGGATCCTGGTCCTCGCAGAGCATGGCAGTGAACCCGTGCGAAGCATCCAGAGCGGAGCCTAGTCCTCGCCTAACACGGCAGTGAACCCGTGTGAAGCATCTAGTGCAAACTTCCTGGTTACGTGGAAAGCGGATAACGTCACTCTTTGATCCCGTGGAAAACGTCCAGAGCGGATCCTGGTCCTCGCAGAGCATGGCAGTGAACCCGTGCGAAGCATCCAGAGCGGAGCCTAGTCCTCGCCTAACACGGCAGTGAACCCGTGTGAAGCATCTAGTGCAAACTTCCTGGTTACGTGGAAAGCGGATAACGTCACTCTTTGACCCCGTGGAAAACGTCCAGAGCGGATCCTGGTCCTCGCAGAGCATGGCAGTGAACCCGTGCGAAGCATCCAGAGCGGAGCCTAGTCCTCGCCTAACACGGCAGTGAACCCGTGTGAAGCATCTAGTGCAAACTTCCTGGTTACGTGGAAAGCGGATAACGTCACTCTTTGACCCCGTGGAAAACGTCCAGAGCGGATCCTGGTCCTCGCAGAGCATGGAAGTGAACCCGTGCGAAGCATCCAGAGCGGAGCCTAGTCCTCGCCTAACACGGCAGTGAACCCGTGTGAAGCATCTAGTGCAAACTTCCTGGTTACGTGGAAAGCGGATAACGTCACTCTTTGACCCCGTGGAAAACGTCCAGAGCGGATCCTGGTCCTCGCAGAGCATGGCAGTGAACCCGTGCGAAGCATCCAGAGCGGAGCCTAGTCCTCGCCTAACACGGCAGTGAACCCGTGTGAAGCATCTAGTGCAAACTTCCTGGTTACGTGGAAAGCGGATAACGTCACTCTTTGACCCCGTGGAAAACGTCCAGAGCGGATCCTGGTCCTCGCAGAGCATGGCAGTGAACCCGTGCGGAGCATCCAGAGCGGAGCCTAGTCCTCGCCTAACACGGCAGTGAACCCGTGTGAAGCATCTAGTGCAAACTTCCTGGTTACGTGGAAAGCGGATAACGTCACTTTTTGACCCCGTGGAAAACGTCCAGAGCGGATCCTGGTCCTCGCCGAGCATGGCAGTGAACCCGTGCGAAGCATCCAGAGCGGAGCCTAGTCCTCGCCTAACGCGGCAGTAAACCCGTGTGAAGCATCTAGTGCAAAATTCCTGGTTACGTGGAACGTGGATAACGTCACCCTTTGACCCCACGGAAAACGCCCAGAGCGGAGCCTGGTCCTCGCCAAGCACGGCAGTGAACCCGTGTGAAGCATCCAGAGCAAACACCGGACTGTGGAGTCCTTAAAATCCACGGACTATGACGTCCTTAACCTCGACCGCGATGTCTTAAAACTAACGATCAACCACCCCTATTCCTTACAGATCTTTGCCTCGGTTTAAGGGTACATCTCTTCACTCCTTTGATGCCTGGCGTTGTAATTCCTCAACGTCTTCAAAGAGGTGACGGGTCCCTGCAACCAAACGTCGGACTGTGGAGTCCCTAAATCCACGGACTATGAGGTCCTTAACCTTGACCGTGATGTCTTAAAACTAACATCGGACTGTGGAGTCCCTAAATCCACGGACTATGAGGTCCTTAACCTTGACCGTGATGTCTTAAAACTAACATCGGACTGTGGAGTCCTTAAATCCACGGACTATGAGGTCCTTAACCTTGACCGCGACGTCGTTAAACTACGATACCTGGAGAAACCTCTGACTTCGTAGAACACGGACAAGGGTAACCGCATCCGGCGCTTACAAGTCCTCACGGCTGGGAGAAAAACTCTTTATGAGATCCTCTTAGCTCATAAGATGTAAAAGTCTCAGGAAACAGATCTTAACCCTGAATCCTGAGCCATTGCTGTCCTGCAAGGAAATCAAGATAGGATACCCGCAGAATGCATTCAATAAAAAGGAGACACACCATTGAAGAGAAAAATGTATCTTTTATTCATAAACCAAAAAGGATACAAGGTACAATTCAAGAAACAAAAAAATGAAGATACTCTTATCAATGAGTAGGTACAAAAAGGGGAGGAAAGATACAATCCTTAAGCTGGTGGCCGGTGTAGCAATTTTAGCAGCTCATCGTTTTGTTGCTGAGCCACGGCCTCATGACGCAAGATCTCCATAAGGCGAGCCTCCGCCTGAGCTTGTTGGGCTTGATATGAAGCGAGCCGAGCTTCAAGCTCTTTTTCAGTGGCCTTGTGAGCCTCAACCCTCTCGCGAGTAAACATGGCGGCTTTATCAAGAGCTACCACCTCCTTGATGGACTCCTGAAGTACTCGCCAAAGGTCATACGCTTTGTTGGCTTTCGCTGTAAGGCTAGTCTGAAGCTCGCTCAACGCCTTGGAGGCTAGCTCCCTCTCTGAAAACTTGCGGCCAAGTCTCTTCTCGCACGACGTCATGTTGGCCGCATGTCGTGCTATCAGACCTCGTAACTCCGCCTTTGCAGCCACAACCTCTGAGGAAAGGCGAGAACACTCGAGAGCGTACAAACAAGCCTCCACCCTCCGACAGAACTCCACCCAGACCCGCACCACCTCCTCACTGTGGTAGGTGGCGAGAAAAGGAAGGGAGCCATTAGCTTCAGCGGCGAACGCTTCGGCCGTGGTTGCACTACCAGCACGAAGCTCCTCAATGAAGGAAGATAAGGAGACCAGGCTCAATTGGGCCAAGCGCTCTGACACCCGCAAAGCGTAGGGGCCGGACGGCATCACAATGCGTGATTCCAAAGCCATGGAGACTGGCAAGGCTGTTCAGATTTGGCAGATATTAGTAAAACTTTTAAAACAGGATGAACAGGATTTTGATAAGACGTCACTCACCGACAGTCATGCACGAAGGAGTTGAAGGTTCCCCTGGCCCTTCAATGACCCCGACCTCATCATCGGCTTCTAAAACTATAAGAGACATTAACGTCATTTCACAAAATAGTGACAATGCTATAATGAAAAAATGGCAAATGACACTAACCTTGCCCGGAGGAAAGGACAATACGCTGAGGGGGAATCGCCTGCGGGGCTGCCATCTCCAATAGACGCTGAAATGATTGGCGAGGCGATAGATCCGCGATCGTGGCTGCCAAACCGCGTAATTCTGGGAAAGACAAAAGATTTCAGACCATGAAGGGGTTACTAAATTAAAACGCGAAAGGATACCTTCGACACTCCTCCCATTCTGAGTCGGGGGGATAGCAGCCTCGACGGTCTCTGCCGTAACCTCAGGCTCCAACAAAGGGAGAGTAGCCCCGACTACCTCACTTCCAACCTTTGGGCCACCCTCAGCAAGAGTCATTGGGACGGCGGCCTCCATAAGAGCATCCCCCGAAGGGGCGAGCACTCCCTGATCAAGAGCCGCCGCTGGAGGTTCGATCACGAGAGGAACAGCCTCATCAGCCCCCTCCACACCTAGCAAGGCCTCATTGAGAATTCCGGCGGGCTTTAGCTTTAAAGGGCCAGTAGGAAGCTCCCCCAGCGTTGAAGATTCTGCACGGTTCAAATAAAATGATGATACATACTCACGAGCATAAAAAAAAAAATCGAAAAGACGACAAAAGAAACACGGCGTACCTATACGCAAGGAAGCCCTTAACATGGCTTCTTCAATCCGCTTTTCCTTCTCAAGGAGATAAGCTCGCCGAGGTTCAAAAGTAGACTCATGACCACCGGTCCATAAAGAGAGAGCATCAGCTGCATCTTCTGAAGCGACCTGCTTCAAAGCCCTTTCCCCCCATTCCTCCAAAGGGCCGATAAATCGCCGCCGAATCCACGAGGGGTCTTCGTAAAAAATTACAGCGGGATAAGACTTCTTCGGAACCTTGGCATTTTGGGACGGGTCTTTTGAACGCCGTAAGGCCTCAGCCAGTTGTGCAGCCTCCTCGTCAGCCGAACTCGGGAAGAGAAGCCCAGTGTCTGACTCTTGCAAAGCCAAGGGTTCGTCTTCAAGGATAGGCTCAGATTCCACCACAGAATCAAGCGGAGTAGTAGCCACTTTCCTCCGTCGTTTAGACCCAGAGCCGGTCGCTGAAGATGACCGCTTCCTCCCTCGCGAAACCTTAGGGCGACGCTGGCCCACATCGCCTTCAACGCCCTCGTCCCTGTTACTCTCACTCGGTGCCACAACCAAGGATGACGACGACATCGTCGACGCCGCGGGGGGCGGTGCCGCCACCGGCAGAGGTGCTACCACTGGAGCCCGTCTACCTCGCGATCGGGAACCCAAGGGCATACCAGCGGTTGGAGTAAGGTCTACCCCTGACTCCCTCGGAATGAGGGCAGCGCCAATCTCCCTCAAAGGGAAGCGGACTGAAACCCTCGGTCGCAACTCAACTCTCGAGACCGGAGGAGGGGCGTCATGACCAAGAAGAACCCTTCTTTCTTCAGCAATAATCGGGGTGACCCGATGAAGATACCAGCCTGTAAATGCACCCACGCACCGAGGGATGTACTCGGCTTCAGGGACCATGAAATGGGAGCCGGTGTTCAGCCTCATGAAATGATGAGCTGCGTCACGAACAACGTCGAGCGAAGGAACTGGAGCAATCATAAAAGCCTCAAAAGGAACGCCCTGGTCATATCCGAGCTGCCGAGCAAATCGATGGGGATTGTACCGCATAAAGAGGGCTGCACTATCCTGGCGAAACACCAAGTAGCCCGGTCTAATTGAATACAAGTAGGTGGCCTCTCGGGGCTTCAGAGAAGGTGCGTTGTCCTTTGATTGGTCCCAAAGTTGCTGAACAGGACCCGAAGAAGAAGACAGAACCCGATCATTAAAAGCTAACCCGCCGGCGGTGGCGTGAGGGGAAATCAGCACCCTAATAGCCCTAAATTGAGTTGGATCGGCAGCGGAAGCACCCACCAGTCGCATAAGTCGCGGGAAGGTATAGGCGTCGTAAAAAGCGGGCCTCTGATGCATAGCAAAAGACCCCAGCACGTGCATTTCAATCCACGACGTGAAGTAATGAAGCGAAAAGTTCACTACGTCCACGCCAGGCGTGGAAGTATTAGCTGCAGTGCCCAATCCATTATAGAGGTGCGCCAAGGCCGGGATGCCAATAGCCAACCGCGTCCTCTCCGCAATACGATGCGCCGGGTATATGACCGAGGCTCTCATGAAGCGGCGATGCATGGGGATAACGAACCAACTTAGCCAAACACTAATAAACCCCACAAAGAACGTCTCCTCGTCCATTCCTGGGACAGCGATAGATTCAAAAGAGATCGGCGATATGATAGGGATGTAATACTGAGGAAGATCTGATTCGTTGGTCGGCAACCTCTTCGGACCAAACCCAAAGGGGTCCCCAATGTCGGCAAACTTCGGGGCTGTCTTCGGTAAGGCGTCCTCGCGAATGAAACGAGCAATGAAGCTCTTGAAAGTAACGCCTTGCTCCTCAGACTCGGTGAATAATCGATCAAAAATGCCCAGAGCCCTAATTAAACTGGGACGCTTGTGTCGAACAGCGTTCTCAGCGGATAAGCCGTCGACGGGGGCGAGCTCAGGTTCAAAAATGTACTCGTCCGGGGGCAGCAATTCCTCGTACATGTTACCCCTTATCGGCAACCCCGAAATTTCATAAAACTCGGCCAAAGAAATCGAAACCTCGCGATCTCCCAGAAGAAAAGTATTAGTGGGAAGATTCCACTGGTTCAGAAACGCCTTGACCCACTAAGCGTGCGGGGACTTGTAGTGGAATAGCGACGCGTATACGGCCTGATAAAGCCCGACTTTCTGCAATCGCGCCCGATGGGCAGAAAGGATGTAGCGAGCCCAGAGAAGGTAGCCCGTAGGATGCCTGGGAGTGAGCCCTATTTTATAAATCTGCCCCCATGGGTGGGCCTCACCCTGGCAAATGCGCCGTCCCAAGATGTCTATAGCCGGGATCGGATGGTTCGGAATGCCGGTCGTCGAAGGCTCAAGTCTCCCCGTTGGAGTCCAGTTGGGCATTTCCACGGCGAAAGCTGTCCTTGGAGGATCCATCGGTAAAAATGGGAAAGTGGGCTCCGTTGGTACCACGCAAAGAAAGCTCCTGCGACCTTGAATAATCTGACTGTACCAAGGTCCCCATTGAAGAAGGTTGGCGCAGTTCGGGTCATGGGCTCTAATCATCTCCATCGCCTCTTCATCAGACGGTGACTGAGGAAAGGCCGCCTCTGAGCGAGAGAAAGGAAAGCGTGGAGCAGAAGCCATCGCACCTGAAAACCAATAAAGGAAGGCCGTTAGAAAGAAAAAGTCGGCAACGTACATTCATGCATGAACATGAAGACTAGTTAAAGAAAGCAAAAACAAAGCTTCCTGGGACCATTGGCTACAAAACAGATGGGCCCCACAGAATCCAGATGACGGCACATCAATAATAAGGCCCAAACACTACAATAAAACAAAGGGAATGTTCGCATTTAATAAAAGGTGGTAACCATGCATATTCCCCTCAACAAGATCTGGCTAGGGCACTACACCGAACCCAACAAAATCAAGGGAATTAAATTCCCACAGAAGGCATCATTACAAAATCCCCATCGCATTAATGGCAGAAGAACCGCCTCGAGCCAAGAGACCCCAGAGATTCTCTGTGTGAATAAATCGAGTTCTTCGTTGGAAGTTAATTCCTTATTGAGAAAAGGGAATTAAATTCCCAGAAACATTTTGAATGGAATTAAATTCCATGGGTTTGAACCGCCATCATCATCTCCCTAAGGGATCATCTGAACCCTGAGTGATCTACTGTGGGAAGTCAAGTGGTCTCATATTTTGGTTAAATGACTTGAAGAAAAATGGGTTCTTTGCGAAACCCTTAATACAGATTTGAAATCCAAAGAGTTCTTTTAAGGACGAAGGCGCTCTGGCCGTTCAACATTATTACCTGAGGAAAAGGGATCCGTTGACAGAGTTAAACTCTGGAAAATTTTGAAAACAGAGAACTAAGCTCTGGAAACGAGAATTAAATTCTCAAAGAGGAAATTCTCAGAGGAAGAAGATGAGCAAAGTGAAGGCCCCTATGAAGAGACAGCGCTATTTATAGAAGACAATGAAAACGTTTCGTCTCCCCAGATCCCTAGAGGAATCCAACAGTCATAAGAGGTGACAGCGTTGCACTCACGTGCGGACACGTGAGAACAACGCTGTGGGGGCATTTGTTTCCTGATTTAAAATCAGGAAAGCTTCTGGGAAAAGCTTCAGAGGAGAGTCACGTGCTTACACGTGACTAGCGGTCACGTGTTGGCACGTGACACCTTAAAAGCATCATCAAGTCGAGTTCAGCCTCCTGACTACGCTGAAGAAAATGGGCTTCAGAAAGAGTCACGTGCTCCCACGTGACCAGGGTCACGTGGCGACACGTGACATTTGAATACAAGCGTCGAAGACACACAAGTTCTCCGATCAAGTCAAGAAAAAGGATTCAGAAGAGGCCACGTGCTTCCACGTGACCAGGGTCACGTGTTGGCACGTGACGTTCAAGACAGTAGACTCGTTCTCCAGACGAACCAAGGAAAGAGAGTTCAAACAAGGGTCACGTGCTCACACGTGACCAAGAGTCACGTGGTGGCACGTGACGCTTAAGCAACAATCAGAAGAAAGGAAAAGGCTCATTCCAAAGGGGGTCACGTGCTCACACGTGACCATGGGTCACGTGGGCACACGTGACCGGCTTTCAAAGCCCTTTTTATCAACAGAATTAAATTCTGAGAGAAATGCAAATCTTTCCAAAGGAACGCAACTATATTCATCCAATCAAATTAAAGATTCGGAGGTCATTTATCTATGGAAAATCTCGGGTTTGGAAAGATTTCCCCCTTAAATCTAACCAAAATAACAAGGGAGAATCTCTGGATCTGAGATCCAACGGTGAATAAAATTCACCTAATAATCCAAAGGTCCAGAACGAATGAAGGATGCAAATCAAATCTCTCAATGAAGATTCGTCACAAAACTAACTGATTCAGCTGCCTCTCCTATAAATAGGGGCCAAGAGACACAAAAATGGGGATATACATGCGCAGAAAAGAGAAAAGAAAAAAGGAGGAGAGCTTTGATACTTTGAAAAGACTCGGATCTTCTGCAAAAAACCCTAGGTAAGAAAGAGGAAGCCTTTTGAAAGAAAGAGAATTTAATTCTCTATAGAGTTTAACTCTAATATATAAAACAGAAGAGCAAAGTTCTTCTCTCTTTGATAGAAGATCTGCAAAGTGCACATCTCCCCTTAAGGTTGAGAATTTAATTCTCAATGGGTCGAGATCCTGCCATGCAGATCCAAAACATAGAGAAAGAATGCAAGCACGAGAATTTAATTCTCACAGAACTATAGGAATTTAATTCCTCTAAGATAAAAGTAGGGCTTGACCCTGTGTTATGGGAATTTAATTCCTTCAAAATAAAAAGGAGCAGGGTTTAACCCTAATTAAGAATTTAGTTCTGTTGAAACAATGGGAATCTAAGTCCCTTAATCATAATCTGACGGGAAACGGAAGTTTGATTCCTTAAAAAGGTTTTTTATTAGGGTTTAACCCTATTCAATTCTTCACATAAACGAGGAATCTAATTCCTACAGAAGGTTCAAGGATCGAAAGGGAAGTAGGAATTTAATTCCTTTGAAAATTAAAGCCAGAGGAATTTAATTCCTGAAAAGAAAGATCAACAGATCCTCTAGAAACTACATAGAGGCAGGGTCACGTGCTACCACGTGACCCCCCAAAACCCCTACAGAAAGCCCCTTTGAGGCAGCACCCCACGTGACCCACGTGGCCCTCAGCAGAAGCCTTAACACAAAGGCATTTGAATGCCCATCACGTGACGGCACGTGATGTTATGAAGGAAATGATAATTTCAGCGGAACAAATGAAGGCTGGGCGCCCTCACGTGCTGCCACGTGACCCTTCTTGCCTTAGTGTTTAACACTAAAATTAAAACTCCCAAGCCCAATGTTAAAACACTGTCGAGCCTTAGCATTCAATGCTGATTAAAAAGCCTTATTGGCAGGATTCAACACTGATCCGTTTTAGTGTTTAACACTAATTTGAAAAAGCCTTATTGCTGGTGTTTAACACCAATTATCTCTTAGTGTTGAACACTAATTCAACAGCCTTATTCCCAGTGTTCAACACTGATTGCTCTGAAGTGTTTAACACTAGGTTTTGGCCCAATTGGCTAGAGGGATAGAGGCAAATATTCTCCTTTAATGGACCAACAAAGAGTCAATATTCCAGACCTGACTGGACTTAGCCCAAGCTGGCCATAAGTCCTCAATTGGTGATTAACTGGGCCGGTAGGCTCATAACATAATTGATCAGTCTTGACCCAAATTGGGCCAAGGACCATTTAATCCATCCCGGTTCTAGGGTACATCTCTTCACTCCTTTGATACTTGGCATTGTAATCCCTCAATGTCTTCAAAGAGGTGACGGGTCCCGAAGACCATTCATGATATGGACTGTGGGGTCCTTAAACCCATGCATAATGCAAAATTCCTGGTTACGTGGAACGTGGATAACGTCACTCTTTGACCCCACGAAAAACGTCCAGAGCGGATCCTGGTCCTCGCAGAGCACGGCAGTGAACCCGTGTGAAGCATCCAGAGCGGAGCCTGGTCCTCGCCTAGCACGGCAGTGAACCCGTGTGAAGCATCCAGAGCACATACCGGACTGTGGAGTCCTTAAACCCATGGACTATGACGTCCTTAACCTTGACCGAGATGTCTTTAAACTACCAACGGACCGCAATGTCCTTAAACTACCCACGGACCGCAATGTCCTTAAACTACCCACGGACCGCAATGTCCTTAAACTAGAACCATAGAGCCTCCATATGCTCTTTCGTCGGATCTAAACGGTCCTGTTTAAGTTGATCTTAGCCTCAAAAATGGCTAACGCGTCCTTAAACCTTCAAGCAGACTGGACTACGAATCCCCCCTAATTAACTCTGGCTCGAGGGTACATCTCTGAACTCCTCTGACATCCGTCGTTGAAATCCCTCAACGTCGTCAGAGAGGTGACGGGTCCTGACGGCCACATAGACGATGATTGGAACAATGGAGTTCAAACACTCCTTTGTCGGATCTAAACGATCCCGTTGAGTTGATCTTAGTCACAAAGTTAGACTAACGTGTCCTTAACAAACGTTTGAGTCGATCTTAGCCTCAAGTGTGGCTGACGTATCCTCAAACCAAAACCCCCAAACCCAAATTTAAGATAATGCGGATTTGGACCAGTCCATGCCCTACGGGCGACAACATAACTCAGTCTCCGTAAACGATCCACGGGCAATGAAACATAAAACAAGAACACACGACACGAAGTGACCATCTGGAGAAGGAGAAAGTTGTTACCGCAATGCGGTAGCGTAATTAACTGCAGGGGCTTGCGCCTGCAGGGAAGAGCGTCCCCACAATCAAAAACCCCTCGAACGAGGGGGAATCTGACGAAGTCTGCTACATCGGACGCATCCGTCTAGACCTCCGATTTATGGCGCCACGGATCGAATTGGCATCTTCGGAGAGGTGGACGGATAGCACCAATTAGCATCTGCCCCGAATTTCAGGCGAGACAGCCCATGTCTCGGCCGCCATTCGGAGGGGAACAGGCGGTAAACCCGATATATCTTCAAACACGTCCATAGAATCACGAACAACAGCCGGCTCTTTACTTTCATCACTTCCATTGATGCAAGAATATTGTTTGTCGGCCTAGCCCTAAACTCGACCGGCCCGACCGAACTGCTTCCTTAACGCAACTGCTGTCTGTTGCAAACTCCCTTTCATCCCAGATAAACTCTGCCGCTCTTGGCTGCTGCAAGTATTTGTGAGAAAGTGGTCAAACCCAGGGAGACAATCTGCCTCTGGATGTCCACGTCCAGTCTGCGCATGAACCTCCGTGCCCTGTCTGCATCGTTGGCAACTAAAGGTCCAGCGAAACTACTGAGTCTCGTCCATTCTGCTACATGCACATCTACGGGTGCTCCCTTCTGCTTTAGTCCGATGAACTTCTCTTCCATTTCCTCCCGTGCAGTCCGCGGGAAGAACTTCTCCAAGAAACTCTTAGAAAAATACGCCCACTTGATCGACTTGGGCAAGCGGGTCTCCTCAACAAGCCACCATTCTCGGGCGTAGTCCACTAGCTGAATGCGTACCACAACAACTTTTTTGTCATCTGGAATCTGTGCCGCAAAAAGCAAGTTCTCTGTGTCAACTAGCCACTGCTCCACTGGCAACGGCTCCTTTAAACCAGTAAATGTAGACGGACCCAACCGCCTGAAATCTGTTACGGTCCCTACTCGGTCAACTGGTCTAGCTCCAACATTGTTCACAGACTGCTGAACGATCTGCAAACCTTCCCAAAACGAGTCCGCTTGCTGCTGGATCAGCTCGGTCTGTTTCTTTGATTCTCCAGCATTCCTCTTATCACTCCAAGCATGGAGGCTTCGTCCACACGCCTCTGGTATGTCTTCAATTTCTTACCGGCCATAATCCTGAACTCAAAATACCCAACATTAGCATGATGATAGATTTTGAATATAGATCAAGGATAGAATTCCAAGATACTTAAATAGAGTACCGCATTGTAACTATGCCGCGGTATCATAGCCACAATTACTTAACTCCACCCAAGTCGCCTAAGTCCTAGAGATAACAAGAGATCAGGTTTTCGAGTCGATATGCAAAGGAAGTTTGCACATCGTAAAAGATATAATCAGGAAGAATGTGATTCAAGAATGGTAAACGGCAAGGTGGCAGGACATGTTTCCTAACACGGGTATTCTGATTCGTGTATTGGGTACGATACCCAACTACAAAAGGATCAACCCAGCTAACCTATGTCTCTGATACCAAAAGAACCATGTCACGCCCCGCTTCCCAGAGTACGCTAGATTGGGCACGTGACATAGCCAACCATGCTACCTGTGGGTAGGAAGTATCCATCCACAGTCACATTACGGCTGTAGAGATATCAAGAACAAGATAAAAATATCTAAAACATGTCCATAATCCAGAATAACAGGAGTCAATAATAAATAAATGCGGAAGCAAATGATCCAATACAAATAATTGAAAAGTGTGTCCCATAATGCGGGCTCACATCAGGAAATAAATGCAGGAAATAAAACTAACTACTACTGAACTCACAGCTCAGCCTGCTGGCTGAAGTACTCCTGCTCGGACTGCAACAGCGGTACGGAATCTGGGCCATGCAAAACCCAGACGTCAGCGCGTCATGTCATCAAGTAATATAATATGAACTGTATAGCTGGCAATGTAATATAAACACGAATACAGCAAGAATAACAATAATATGAATCATACCAGTACAGGGTAGCGTGCAGTGGGTAAACTAAACTGTTCTATCAGGTTTTCTATTCTAAAGTCTTTGAAATCAATTGATGAATCATCGATGTAACTCAATAGTATCCCGTGGGTGCCCGGGACCACGGTCAAGATTCTCGGGGCTGAATCCGAGACGTGCCGCTAGGCAGTAACAAGTAGCAGGATGGGCGAGTGATGTCAGCATCATCACTCCGGGGCTGGCCTAGCCCGTAAGACTGATCAGAACAGGTATCGAACTGTTGAGTTACAAGTCGGTTTTACCTTTGATTTCCCCTATACCCCCAAGTTATGTATGTCAAGTCAAGTATTCAGTAATCAAGAACTAATGCCAACACATGTCAGGTTTGTTGGCATTAGACACAAGATCAGGTAACGGGTCGGGTCATGGTACATCAGGTCAAGTCAACAGTATATGGTACCATGTCAGGTGTATCAATATATATATATGTGTGTAGCAATGTCAGGTCAAGATGTAACAATATCGTGGGTGTGCTCACAATCAGATATATAATCAAACACGGGTATTAACAATACGAGATAAGCAATGAAATTACATAATAAGCAGTTTCATTCAAATTACAAGAGTGCAGTAAAACAGTATGGCCGTTTAGTCATGTTAACAGGTTTAAGCACCCTTAGTGGTGCAATAATTTAGGTATCGGTTCAATACAGTTATATCAAGTTAAGTGCATACAAGTGAATGTAACAGAACTACATGGATAATTGCCACCATCTATTTAACAGTAAAATGTGATTAAACAGGTAGATTTGATTAGTAGGTTTAAATTGTAAATTCCATGTTTAAAAATGATATAATGCAACATTGTAACCGAAATGGGAAAAATGATTGTACCAAGCTAATTTTACAGGTTTAGGGTGTCGATACATATATAATTATACTGTATAGCATGTAGCAAGGGGTACTTGCCTCGACGGGTCGCGAACCGGGAAAAACGGAACGTAACGTCGGCGGGGAAACTCGCGACGGACGCAAGGTTCACGGATTGAACCCAAACAACGAACCAAGGAACCACACGGGTCAGAGTACTCTGCTGGATCGTCGGGACACGTCGCCGGCACGACCGGATTCCGGCGAGATACAAAACAGTAAATAGGGTTTCGAACGGGTGTAGATCAAGAGAAAGAAAGCAATGACCAGAGAAGGAGGAAGATGGGGGATACTCACTGGTCTCAGAGGGCACTCGCAACGACGGCGAGATCGACGGCGGCGAGAACGGCGTCTCCGGCGATCTGCAGCAAACATCCAGCCGCTGATTTCAGTGTTGAACAAATGAAGAGAGGAAGGGTGAGATGGAGAAATACTTACAAGGTGTTCTGGGGGTGGTCGTGGATCGTCGGCGACGGCCAGGGGCGGCGCAGGTGGTCGCCGGCGGTGAGCAGGGCTGCGGGTGGCTGCAGCGGGGTGCACAGGTGGCTGCGAGGGTTCAGGCAATGAGGATATGGGTGTGACGAGGAGGAGGAGGCGAGGGTGCTGGTGGTATCGGCGTCGGCGTCGGGGCTGCGGCGGTGACGGGTGAAGGTGGCTAGGGCTGAGGACGAGGCTCGTGGGTTTCTCAGGTCGCGTTCTGGAAAAATATGGGAGGGGAAAAATATATATATAGGGGAGAGAGAGAGAGAGTTAGAGAGAGAAAGATAGAGAGAGAGAGATAGAGATAATGGAGAGGGGCCCACGGGGGTTAAACTTTCCCTGATTGGCTGAAGCAGAGAGATTTAGAATATTATTCTGTCTAGAATATTTTGAATTGGTTAGTATTAAATTATGCGATGGTTTTAATATATATATTAATTTGGGATTTTGGCGCTAAATAAAACATTTCCAAATCGCGCCCGGATCGAGTCCAAAAATTTGAAATTGAAATAATAGGATTTTAAGCGGGATCCAAATTTTAAAATTAAGTGTTTTATGGTTAAAAAGCATACCCCCAAGTCGGACACCTGTACGCGTGCGTAGCCGTCCAAACTCGCCCGTTTCACCGAACGGGACGAGAACTCGATGCACGGACGCTACCACAAGGCTAGGGGTGTCGAGTAGGCCAAGATGACTATTTTTAATTTCATTTTAGATGCTAAAATTTGTTATATGTAGAAATGACTTTTCCGGATAAAATTTTATAGTAAGCCACAAATAAGCAAGATTAATGAAATGAGTACCACATAATACTCAAACAGTAACAGAAAACAGTAGCATTGGGCTCGGGTGTTACACTTTTTAAGGGATCTATTTCAGGGGGTCACGTAGGAGCACGTGACCTAGTTTTGTTCCTTCTTTTCTGATCATTGAGGATATGGGTCACATGTCACCACGTGACCAAGTTCTTTACATGCATGGAGAGCTTTAAGTATCTTTTTAAGAATTAAATTTTCTGTAGGGTTAAACCCTAATTCTGTTTTAGAGGAATTAAATTCCTATGCATGTGGAAGAATTAAATTCTTATGTAGGGTTAAACCCTAATTTCATTTAGAAGAATTGAATTCTTATGAATTTGGAGAGAATTAAATTCTCATGCAGGGTTGAACCCTAGTTTCATTTGGAGGAATTAAATTCCTATGAAATTGAGAGAATTAAATTCTCATATAGGGTTAAACCCTAGTTTTATTTGGAAGAATTAAATTTCTATTTATTTGGGGGAATTAAATTCCTTAAACTCAATTCTCCCTCTAAGTTTTGGATCTGCATGGAAGAATCTCCCCGATGAGAATTAAATTCTCAACTTGTGGGGAGATCTGCTTCTGCAGATCTTCAACCAAAAGAAGAACTAAGTTCTTAATCAGAAGAGTTAAACTCTTAAATTTGAGAATTAAATTCTCTTTTATTTTATGGAGCTTAGATCTCTTTCCCCTTTCTCACTTAGGGTTTCTTTTCTCTGAAAAGAACTTCTTTTCTCTCTTGATAATTAAATTCTCCTCTCTTTTTTTTCTCTCTGTTGTTGTTTTCCTCCAGAAAATCAAAATTCCAAGACCCCTTCTCTTCTCTTCTTGGCTCCTATTTATAGGAGAAAGAAAAGAATCAATTTTGTTTAGTGAATCTTTCATTGAAAGATTTTGGTTGTTTTTGTAACTAACATGATCTTTTAGATCACTTAGTGAATTTTATTCACCATTGGATTTTTAATCCAGAAGATATTCTGTTTGTTATTCTTGGTGAATTTCAGGGAAATCTTTCCTTGTATAAAATCTTTCCATAAATTGGTGATTTTTAATCACCATTGGATTTTTAATCCAACGGTGCTCTACTTTACAGAGCACCATCTTTTTTTTTTGGAAAGATTTAAAGAAATATTTTCCCTGTTAGGGTCTTTGATTTTCCTTAATTAGAATTTAATTCTATTAGTTCAGAAGGCTTTTAAAAGTCTATCACGTGTTGGCACGTGATCCCTTTTTTTGATTATTAAATAGAATTTAATTCTATCAATTAAAGAGTTTAGGAACCTGTCACGTGTTGGCACGTGACCCTCTTGATTAAACATTTTATTAAGAATTTAATTCTGCCTTTTAACAGAGCTAAGGAATCATCACGTGTCAGCACGTGACCCTTGGTCACGTGTGAGTACGTGATGCCCCATTAGGGTTTTTCCTTAGTGTCTTACTATATTTTTGTTTGACTATAATTTAATCCTATAAAGCAGAGATCACAGGAACCTATTACATGTCAACACGTGACCCTTGGTCACGTGTGAGCACGTGATACCCCATTGGGGTATTTCCTGGCTGTTTTGTTATATTTTTGTTTGACTAGAATTTAATTCTATAAAGCAGAGATCACAGGAACCTATCACGTGTCAACACGTGACCCTTGGTCACGTGTGAGCACGTGATACCCCATCGGGGTATTTCCTGATATTTTATCAGGGAACAAATGCCCCCATAACGTTGTTCTGACGTGAGTGCAACGCTGTCGCCTTTGTGACCGTTGGATCTGTCTAGAGAATAGGGAAGATGAACCGTTCTCCATCACATCCTATAAATGCAAGAGTCCCTTCAGAAGCGCCTCCACTTTTTTCCATCTTCTTCCTTGCTTGTTTTTCCTCTGAGAATTTAATTCTCTTTCCCAGAGCTTAGTTCTCTGATTCAAAATATTTCCAGAGTTTAACTCTGTCAACAAAGATTTCTTTTTTTTCAGGTGAGAATCTTGAACGGCTGAAAAACTCCTTGTAGAAATTTGGATTTTAAATCCACACCAAGGGTTTTTCCCTTTAGCAAGAACCTATTTTTTTAAGTTCTTTTAAAAAGAAAACTGCTCAATCTTTAAATAATAAACCTCTTAGGGCTTCTCTGATCTTCAGGGATCGATGGTGATGCTTGTCTTCTCTCTGGAATTTAATTCCATTCTAAAGAGCTTTGGCTCTGAAAAATATTTTCTTGGAATTTAATTCCTCTATTCAAAATGAATTTAATTCCTTTAAAGAACTCAGTTCTTCCCAGAGAACTTCTTGGGGTTTTCTTACACTGAGTTGTTCTTTGCAAAAAAGAATTGCAGTAGAGTTTTCTGGGAATTTAATTCCCCTGTTCTGCTTGATTTTCGCAGAGTCCAAGATAGGTTTCTCTTTAGGGGGAATGTGTAGAGTCATTTGAATTCATTGAGAATCTTCCCTTTATTCTCATGATGATTGCTTGGCCTCATTATTAGTGAGCCTCCATCTTGATTTTGTGGGACCCATGTGTTTTGTAACCAATGGTCCCATAAAATAAGTCTTCTGTCGCTTTCTTCCACTGTCTTTTTTTATATATATATATATACATTTATAAACATATATATATACACGTGTTGGCTTCGCTTAACAGTTTCCTCTTCTTTTATTTCAGGCACAATGACTTTTGTTCCATACTTCCCTTTCACCCGCTCGGAGGCTGCCTTTCCTCAGTCACCGTCTGACGAAGAGGTGATGGCGATGATCAGGGCTCATGACCCGAATTGCACCAATCTACTTTTATGGGGGACCTGGTACGGTCACATCATCCGCGGTCGCCGCAGTTTCCTTTGCGAGATACCGACAGAGCCTACCTATCCATTCCTGCCGATGGATCATCCACGGACCGCCTTTGCTGTGGAGATGTTGAATTGGACCCTTATGGGACGGCTTGAGCCATCAACAACTGGTATTCCGAACCATCCTGTGCCGGCTATAGATATTTTAAGGCGCCGCATTTGCCAAAGCGAAGCCCAACCATGGGGACAGATTTACAAGATAGGGCTTACCCCTCGACATCCAATGGGCTACCTTCTCTGGGCCCGTTATATCCTGTCCGCCCATCGTGCGCGACTACAGAGGGTCGGACTTTATCAGGCGGTATATGCGTCTCTTTTCCACTATCAGTCTCCCCATGTCTAGTGGGTTAAGGTCTTCTTAAACCAATGGAATCTTCCCACCAACACCTTTTTTCTAGGGGACCGCGAAGTTTCAATTTCTCTGGAGGAGTTTCGCGAAATCTCAGGGTTGCCGGTTAGGTGGACACTCTATGACGAACTACTGCCTCCCGATGAGTATGTCTTCGAAACCGATCCTGCCATACTTGACGGCCTGTCGACCGAGAATGCCGTCCGCCACAAGCGCTCAAGTTTGATCAAGACTCTGAGCATTTTTGAAAAGCTATTCATGGAGTCAGAGGAGCAGGGCATCACTTTTAAAAGTTTTATTGCCTGCTTCCTTCGTAAAGATGTCCTATCAAAGACGGCTCCGAAGTTCACGAATATCAACGACCCTTTTGGGTTCGGTTTAAATAAGCGGCCGACTAAAGAAGAGGACTTGCCGCAGTTATGCATTCCAATCATGTCAGCGGTATCTTTCGAGTCGATCGCAACTCCTAGTATGGATGAGGAGACTTTATTTGTGGGCTTCATCAGTGTTTGGCTCAGTTGGTTCGCCATTCCCATGCACCGTCGTTTCATGAGAGACTCCGTTATTTACCCTGCTCATCGCATTGCCGAGGGGACGCGACTAGCTGTGGGCATTGCGGGGCTAGCGCATCTGTATCATAGGTTAAGCGCCACGGCCAACACCTCAACTCCAGGCATAGATGTGGTAAATTTCTCTCTTCATTACTTTACGTCCTGGATTGAGATGCACGTGCTGGGGGCATTTGCTGCGCACCAAAGACCCAGCTTTTATGACGCTTACACTTTCCGCGACTCATGCGGCTGGTGGACGCTTCTGCTCCTGACCCGACTCAGTCTGGGGCTATTCGTGTGCTGGTTAATCCCTATGCCAATACAGGCGGGATGGTATTCAATGACCGAGTCCTCTCTGCTCCCTTAGGACCGGTTCAACAGCTCTGCGACTCGTCGAAAGAGGGGGTACCTTCTCTGAAGCCCAGGGAAGCCATGCACTATATTCGATCAGACCAGGTTATCTGGTATTTCGTCATAACGGTGTGGCCCTTTTTATGCGGTACAACCCACACCGCTTTGCTCGCCAACTCGGATATGACCAGGGCGTCCCCTTTGAGGCATTTATAGTAGAGCCTAGCCCGTCGTCAGAAGTTGTTCGTGACGCCGCTCATCACTTCATGCGGCTGAACACTGGCTCCCACTTCATAATTGTTAGATATGTATGCCCTAGAGGCCATTATTGTATAGTGCTAGTTTGTATAATACATTATGGAAGCTTGGGATATATATATACGGTTTTACGACAGTCTTGCTCGATATAGTAGTATGCTACTTGGTTTGTTTCTATCTTAATATGTGTATATGCTTCTTTTAACATATCGCTAAAACATATTGATGGAGCCCTTAGGATCTTTGCATGACTACCGGTGTTGTGATGGCGATCACACTAGTGGGGGCTGGGTAGTCTATAAGCACATCCTTATTCTGGTCCCTAGTCGTAGGATTATCGAGACAGGGCATCGATACTCCAGAGTAGACTGGTGCATACGCTTCTCTTCCCAGCAGGGGAGATGGTTTGTCCCACAGCCATCAGTACGTCGTACTGGAGATAGTATGCAGGTGCTCGTTAGGTTACGAGTACACTGGACAGGACTCGTCGGGAACTGTTGGTTGGTATTATACCTTTTCGTCAGTTAACAGTTCCCAGGTGACATGAGTACAGCTTAGTCCGCTGACTTGACACTGTCACTTCGGCTCAAGTGTGTGTTCCCACTGTTCTTTGATTACTACCCTACCACGGCTCTACTGAGTTGTGCAAACAGGCGGTAGTTGGGTGCAGTCCCGAAGCACTTGGAGGCAGTGACGGTTAGACAGGATTCGTCTCTCCCGGTATTGGAAGTTGATATCGCGCTGTGTCTAGGAGAGCCATTACACATAGTCGTCTCTGTCCAGGGCAAGCGAGATATACTGGTGGGTTTCCAGTGTTATCTCAGGGTGTTCTGGGCTACACTCCGACACGACTTGTACCGCTATTAGGAGACTGACGTTTACCACCCCCTAGGCCCGCCATGCGATATTCTCAGACGAACAGACCGGACTGTACGGAGATTGTCACATACAGGCTCAGTAGGAGTTCGGATGGGTTCACCTCATCAGTCTTCTTATCGGCATCTACCTGCGGACCGTTACGTACATCTAGTGCCGCTTGCGGTCTGTGGTTAACCCCACTGCCAGCGTAGTGTCGAGTCTTTAGAGTCCCACACAGAGGGTTATTCGCCTTTGGGCAAAACAGAGTAGAGGTCGCATGGTTTTGCGACGGGGTTCGTTCACATCCGTGCACTTGTGCACGTTTAGTGTCCGGACAGTTATTACTAGCGTGCTTTGGTTTAAGCCAGATCCTAGTATATGTTTTGGGATTGGTTTTATCTCATTGTATTCGTGTTCCTCGGAACACGGATGCGGGTGTGTATGCACAGTTGACTGAGGCAGAGGCGGAGGATTCTCATTAGGGTTTTGGTACGGGTGTGTATGCATAGTTGACGGTTGTCTTTTTCCAAACCCTAATGAATATGTGAAATATCATTAATAATGTTAATTAAAAGGAAATTGAGTTATGGTTAGGGTTGTTGACCTTTTGACCAAGGTTGACTTGTTGACCAAGGTTGAAACTTTGACCATCATCATTTCACTCCAAAGATGCTCCTTGATCTTTGCAAAATCATTTAATGTGAAATGATAATGGTCTTATCAAACCAAACATCACCTTTTTCATTTTGATTAATATTATTAATTTGATAATTCACGTATATGATATGGTTGTTATTTTTCATATCATAATCTTATTCTCATTCTCTCTCATCCTTTGCTCTTCATCTTCCTCTAGCTCAAGGCAAAACCTCTCATGAGTTGAGAACCATTTGCCTTGGAGATAAAACACCCAAAACTCATCTCTACTCATCCTAAGGTTGAAGGTCTAGCAAGCCTAATACTTTAGTTACCTCAAGTTCGAGGAAGGAGCTTAAGGTAGAGGCCCTCGGGTGGATCCATCTTCGGCAAGAGAAGGCAACGAGGAGCACCATCCAACCCACTCCAAGGAGAAGAAGAGAAGGAGTTCAAGACTAGGTATAACCCCCTAACCGAGTAGGTAAAGCTCGTTGTTGTTGCTAGTGTGTCGTTTAGCAAAGATCCGGGTTTTCTAGTCCATGTTACCTAAACTCTAAAAATTGTTTTTTTACCGTTTCCGCAACCCCGAAAGGACCGGGACATGTAACGTGGACCTAACAGTGGTATCAAAGCCTATCTAAACACACACTAGCATGTTAGCAAAGTTTCTAGAATTTCGATTGGACAAAAAACCACAAAACACGCCGAAAAAGCTAACTTTCTGCCGATTTTTATTTCTGTTCAAAAAATAATAAATCATGTACTAAAAATCGGCTCAGGGTTTTTTAAGAACACCCAAGAAAAACGATTCAGTGAGTCGACCAACTCACCGTGGAACCGCGGCAGAGCTTGCTCCTGCCGCGGATCCGTGACCGAGTTGACTCGGACGTGGGTCGTTTCTCCTGCAGTGTTCTTATATTGGTGTTTTATGATTTTTAGGATGGTTTGTTTCTGCCCAGAATTTCCAGAGAACAAAATTTAATTTTGGGGTGGTTACAAATCCGTGTTTTGATCGATTTTCTGTAGACTTTGGCTAATGGGTTGTATCTGTGATGTTATATATGTATTGAACGTCTGCTAATCGCTATACGTCGATCAGTGGGGGTTATACATATCCGTATTCTGTAATATTGATGGTATGTGTATATGAATTCGTTGGATTGTCGCGGATGAATAGCCGGGGGTTGTAAGATGAGAGTTTTTTCTTTATCTTTCAATTCATGTAAAATTTGTAATTGATGTAATATTATTTGTTTGGCCGCACATCCAGGATGAGGTTGTAGCCGCCATTTTATAATTTCTTTTTACTGTTTTTGCTCCTAGGATAGACCCAAGGTAGGGTGCACAAACTACCGGGTATCTCGAAGTGCCGAGTGGCCTACTCACGTTGCTGAGGGAGGTTGCTTCGCTTCGGGTACTTGGCGGGTAGTTTGCCGCACCTGTAGGGGTCTAGGGTGGGGTTTTGGCTATTCATCGCGACCGTGTAATCCGTCTTTCGTTGCAGGCTCGAACGAAACATGGATTCCTAGCATATCCAATGTGTTCATCTGTGATCTGGAATGGCTATCATTGCATCTGACGAATGGATCTATATATGATATCTATTTAGGCGTTGCTTATGTTTTGCATCCGCGCTAGTCCAGCCCCCGCTCTGTCGTTAGTTAAGTAACCTAACGGGTGATGACGGGGCCCCGTGGCGAATGCGGATGGCATAAGCGTACGTCATATTTTCGTTGTTTTCTGCAATGGTAGGATTAATTGATGGGACACATTAAATTAATACAAGAAAACAAACCTAAAAGACGTTGGAACAATTTTCAAAAAACTGTTATTGTAAGGACGTTCACTTTTTTTTTGCACAGAGGCATTCGGTTATGAATGCCCAGCACCTCATTCGACGAGGCAAAGGGCCGAGATCCCCTCATCGGGAGTGACCCCTTGGACAAAAGTTTGCGTCAGGGTGAGAACTTCACTATAGTCGATTATTCTTGCTTTGCATCGAGGTATTCAGCTTAGAATATCCTGCACCTCATTCGACGAGGAAATAGCTGAGATCCCTTCACAGGGAGTGACCTCTTTAGCAAAAGTTTGCGCCACTATATTTTCAAAAAGGCAATCATGTTCCTTCAACGATATCAAGTTCATTACGTTAACGGGTTTTTCGCCAAAAACCCAGCCGTAGCCCTCCGTCGTTTCGGATTGATATTATTTAGTATTCGTGCTGCGTTTGTTGACCTAGTCAAAGCGTAGTGAACGGTAGCTAGATGATATTTTTCTGTGGATTGCAAATGTGATTGGTTAGGACAGTCGTGCGGCCTTGTTGACCTAGTCAAGGGCACGTACGGGTGGGTCTAATGCAATCACGATAATGACGGGTAGAACTTGACTAACGGTTTATGGTTTGTTGACCTAGTCAAGGTCATAGACCGTTAGGAGCAAAAATCCACATCGGGAGTTTCTAAAGAAACCGAAACTTGCAGATTTAGCATACCTTCTGGAGTGTGGTGACTAGAGTGGATTCCATCTAGGTCATCACACAATGATAGTTGGATCCCGATCCCACTGATGAGTTGGATTACTCTCGGGAGATTATTTCACTTAACAATCAATGCTATAAACCGAGTAGGTTTCTAGAACGGTGTTAGCGGGGCTACGCCTCCAGGGAAAAGAGGTTACTTAATTAAGAAACTTCGCGAAAGCGTTGGAAAACCTCCCTCGAAGTACCAACACTAGCCTGGCTGAAAGGTTAAGCAAGTATTGTGACGTGCAATTAATCCCGACTAGTTCTTCTTTTAAAGGTTTGAAGAAGAATTTGAGGAAACAGTGGGAGCCATCCTGGTTAGATAAACTAATAAACCAATTTAATCTTGTAAGAGCGCACGCTGAGTGTTTCTTTTCTCTCTCTCCAGGTAGCAACCATTTTACGCCCTAATCAAGATAATAAAATGTATCGCTTGATCGATCCGAATTCTTATTCGGGGCTGGGGAACGTTGGTTCGGCTCTAACTTGTGACAACAGTCATAAGTTTGAGCAAGGGAAAGAGGATTGTATGGATTCCAAGGATACCCAGTTGAAGAATAAGCATGGTTTTGCATCTACTTCAGGTGTTCTTGTAATTGAGAACTGCTTTACGGTCAGCCCTACCTCCTGGGTACTTGATACCGGATCAGGATCTCATATCTGTAATTTATTGCAGGGACTGAGAAAAAGTAGGAAAGTTGCACCTGGTGATATGTCGCTCAGAGTAGCGAACGGAGCACAAGTTAATGCTGCAGCCGTCGGTGAATATCACCTAGTGTTGCCAAATGGCAATACTATGATTTTGAACGATTGCTACTATATACCTTCCATGATTTGCAACATCATATCAGTTTCTTTACTCGATAAAGATGGATATAACTTTGTTCTTGATAGAAATATCATGAACATTTACCTTCATAAGGTACTGGTTGCAGAAGGTACACTGTGTAATGGTATCTACGTTCTAAATCAGAATACGGTTCTCAATGTACAAAACACACGCAAGAGGAAGAATTCAGATACGAATGAATCCTACTTGTGGCATTGTAGACTTGGTCATATCGGAGAGAAAAGACTAAGTAAGTTGCATAAAGATGGACTCTTGAATACGTTCGAGTTTTCATCTTATGAACTTGTCAGTCTTGTCTCAAAGGAAAGATGACCAAATCTCCGTTCACCGGACATGGAGAAAGAGCAACAGAGCTCTTGGAACTCATACACAGTGATGTATGTAGTCCAATGTCTATACATGCAAGGGGTAGGTTCTCGTACTTCATCACATTCACTGACGATCTCTCTAGATTCGGATATGTGTATCTTATGAAACACAAATCTGAAGTTTTTGAGAAATTCAAGGAATTCAGAAACGAAGTAGAGAACCAGACTGGCAAAAGTATCAAGATCCTCCGGTCTGATAGAGGAGGGGAGTACTTAAGCACGGAATTCCTAGATTACTTAAAAGAGAATGGCATTCTCTCTCAGCTTACTCCTCCTTATACACCACAGCACAACGGTGTATCGGAGCGGAGGAATCGTACCCTATTGGATATAGTTCGCTCCATGATGAGTAGTGCCGAGTTACCTCTTTCATTTTGGGGATATGCGCTTTTGACAGCAGCACATCTATTGAATAATGTTCCGTCTAAATCAGTGCCTAAGACTCCGTTCGAGATATGGAATGGAAAAAGGCCATATCTTAAAAGATTTAAGATATGGGTTTGTCCGGCTTATGTTAAAACGCATAAACCAGATAAACTAGAGGCACGGTAAGTTTTATATAAGTTTGTGGGATATCCAAAGAATGGTTATGGATATCTATTCTACCACACCGAGGAACAGAATGTGTTTGTTGCTCAGCATGCAGTTTTCTTAGAAACGGAGTTTCTTGCAAAAGAAATTAGTGGGAGCACGGTAGAACTGGAAGAAATTCAGCGACCACAAAATGAAACTGAAGATTTGACAGAACCTCAGAATTCAATAACCCCAGACGAACCTCAGCCACTCCGCAGATCTGGTAGGATTTCTCATCCGCCCGAGAGATACTACGGTTTTCTCTTAGACGGGGATCGAGAGGATTGCATCTTGGAAGAAGATGACCCTACCAGTTTCAGGCAGGCCATTATCAGTAGGGACTCTGATAAATGGCTGGAAGCAATGCAATCCGAAATGGAGTCCATGTACACCAATAAAGTGTGGACCTTGGATATTGCTCCACCTGGGGTAATACCCGTTGGATGCAAATGGATCTACAAAAGGAAACTTGGTGCAGATGGGCAGGTGGAAACCTATAAAGCTAGACTCGTTGCAAAAGGTTTTCGTCAAAGACCTGGTATGGACTATGATGAAACCTTTTCTCCAGTGGCTATGCTTAAATCCATTCGGAACCTACTTTCCATTGCTGCCTTCCATGACTATGAAATCTGGTAGATGGACGTTAAAACGGCTTTTCTGAACGGCTGTTTGGAAGAGTGCGTTTACATGGATCAGCCAGAAGGTTTTGTAGACAGTGGGAGCAGCGGGAAGGTGTGCAAGTTGCTTAAATCCATTTATGGATTAAAGCAGGCACCGCGGAGCTGGAACATCTATTTTGATGAGGCAATCAAGGAATTTGATTTCATCAAGAACGAAGATGAACCTTGTGTCTATAAGAAGATTGTAGGACGAACTGTCGTGTTCCTAGTCTTGTACGTAGATGACATTCTTTTGATAGGAAATGGCATTCCTATGCTACAATCGGTCAAGCTATTTTTGTCACAACGGTTCTCCATGAAGGACCTGGGTGATGCCTCGTACATTCTGGGGATCAAGATCTACAAAGATAGATCCAAGAGACTACTGGGACTTTCGCAGTCCAGGTACATAGAGACCGTACTAAAGAGATTTAGTATGGAGGATTCCAAGCGTGGTAACATACCCGCATTGCACGGAATTACCCTCTCCAAGAAGATGTCTCCTAAGACTGACGAGGAGAGGGTTCGCATGAGCACTATACCCTACGCTTCGGCGGTAGGATCTATAATGTATGCGATGCTATGTACAAGACCAGATGTAGCTTACGCGCTGAGCGTGGTGAGCCGGTATCAGTCAGACCCAGGTGAGGACCACTGGACGGCAATGAAGAACATTCTCAAGTACCTAAGAAGGACTATGGAGATGTTCCTGGTTTACGGTAATGGAGACCTCAGGGTCGAGTCCTTTACCGATTCAAGCTTCCAGAGTGACAAAGATGACAGCAAGTCTGTCTCGGGTTTTGTGTTTACCCTCAATGGAGGGGCAATATGTTGGAGGAGTTCCAAACAGGATACCGTCGCAGACTCGACGATGGAGGCTGAATACATTGCTGCATGTGATGCCGCAAAAGAGGCGGTCTGGATGAAGAAGTTCATTAGTAAACTTCAGGTGGTTCCGTCCATTGTTGACCCAATACCTTTGTATTGCGATAACAATGGGGCTATAGCTTTAGCGAAGGAACCAAGGTCCCATCAGAAATCCAGACACATCTTAAGGCGGTATCACCTGATCAGGGAGATCATTGATCGCCAGGGGATCGAGGTACGGAGAGTGGACACAAAAGACAACACGGCGAATCCATTCACAAAGGCCCTCCCTCAAACGCAGTTCGAGCGACTTTTTGAGCTATTGGGTATGCGGTACGCCAGCAGCTGGCCCTAGTGCAGACGTTGGGTATGCGGTACACCAATTACCGGCCTTTAGTGCAAGTGGGAGATTGTTAGATATGTATGCCCTAGAGGCCATTATTGTATAGTACTAGTTTGTATAATACATTATGGAGGCTTGGGATATATATATACGGTTTTACGACAGTCTTGCTCGATATAGTAGTATGCTACTTGGTTTGTTTCTATCTTAATATGTGTATATGCTTCTTTTAACATATCGCTAAAACATATTGATGGAGCCCTTAGGATCTTTGCTTGACTACCGGTGTTGTGATGGCGATCACACTAGTGGGGGCTGGGTAGTCTATAAGCACATCCTTATTCTGGTCCCTAGTCGTAGGATTATCGAGACAGGGCATCGATACTCCAGAGTAGACTGGTGCATACGCTTCTCTTCCCAGCAGGGGAGATGGTCTGTCCCACAGCCATCAGTACGTCGTACTGGAGATAGTATGCAGGTGCTCGTTAGGTTACGAGTACACTGGACAGGACTCGTCGGGAACTGTTGGTTGGTATTATATCTATCGTCAGTTAACAGTTCCCAGGTGACATGAGTACATCTTAGTCCGCTGACTTGACACTGTCACTTCGCCTCGAGTGTGTGTTCCCACTGTTCTTTGATTACTACCCTACCACGGCTCTATTGAGTTGTGCAAATAGGCAGTAGTTGGGTGCAGTCCCGAAGCACTTGGAGGCAGTGACGGTTAGACAGGATTCGTCTCTCCCGGTATTGGGAGTTGATATCGCGCTGTGTCTAGGAGAGCCATTACACATAGTCGTCTCTGGCCAGGGCAAGCGAGATATACTGGTGGGTTTCCAGTGTTATCTCAGGGTGTTCTGGGATACACTCCGACATGACTTTTACCGCTATTAGGAGACTGACGTTTACCACCCTTAGGCCCGCCATGCGATATTCTCAGACGAATAGACCGGACTGTACGGAGATTGTCACATACAGGCTCAGTAGGAGTTCAGATGGGTTCACCTCATCAGTCTTCTTATCGGCATCTACCTGGGGACCGTTACGTACAGCTAGTGCCGCTTGCGGTCTGTGGTTGACCCCACTTCCAGCGTAGTGTCGAGTCTTTAGAGTCCCACACAGAGGGTTATTCGCCTTTGGGCAAAACAGAGTAGAGGTCGCATGGTTTTGCGACGGGGTTCGTTCACATCCGTGCACTTGTGCACGTTTAGTGTCCGGACAGTTATTACTAGCGGGCTTTGGTTTAAGCCAGATCCTAGTATATGTTTTGGGATTGGTTTTATCTCATTGTATTCGTGTTCCTCGGAACACGGATGCGGGTGTGTATGCACAGTTGACTGAGGCAGAGGCGGAGGATTCTCATTAGGGTTTTGGTACGGGTGTATATGCACAGTTGACGGTTGTCTTTTTCCAAACCCTAATGAATATGTGAAATATCATTAATAATGTTAATTAAAAGGAAATTGAGTTATGGTTAGGGTTGTTGACCTTTTGACCAAGGTTGACTTGTTGACCAAGGTTGAAACTTTGACCAGCATCATTTCACTCCAAAGATGCTCATTGATCTTTGCAAAATCATTTAATGTGGAATGATAATGGTCTTATCAAACCAACCATCACCTTTTTCATTTTGATTAATATTATTAATTTGATAATTCACATATATGATATGGTTATTATTTTTCATATCATAATCTTATTCTCATTGTCTCTCATCCTTTGCTCTTCATCTTCCTCTAGCTCAAAGCAAAACCTCTCATGAGTTGAGAACCATTTGCCTTGGAGATAAAAACCAAAAAATCATCTCTACTCATCCTAAGGTTGAAGGCCTAGCAAGCCTAATACTTTAGTTACCTCAAGTTCGAGGAAGGAGCTTAAGGTAGAGGCCCTCGGGTGGATCCATCTTCGGCAAGAGAAGGCAACGAGGAGAACCATCCAACCCACTCTAAGGAGAAGAAGAGAAGGAGTTCAAGACTAGGTATAACCCCCTAACCGAGTAGGTAAAGCTCGTTGTTGTTGCTAGTGTGTCGTTTAGCAAAGATCCGGGTTTTCTAGTCCATGTTACCTAAACCCTAAAAATTGTTTTTTTACCGTTTCCGCAACCCCGAAAGGACCGGGACAGGTAACGTGGACCTAACAGTAAGTCCTGAAGCTGATCATATTCCTCGATGTGTAGGGTCATTCACAGGCTAGTACTTCCATCGAGTCAGTCCAATTATTGCCGAGGAGAGGAGGGTGCTCCTCGGATATAGGGTTCCCACTCCGATCCAAGCCACGGGAGTTCCGCCGCAACCGCGTGCAACAGTTCCCCCTCCCTTGAGGGATACCAGCGTCGTGCTTATTCTGGAAGAGGCGGAAGTGGATTGAACTCCCACAGCTGGTATTCCACTGCGTACTAGAGCTCAATCAAGGGCCAATAGGGCGCCAGTAGCAGCGTCATCAGCTGCGGCGTCAGCAATGGCCGTGTCGTCATCAGTAGCACCGCCAAGCGAGGACATTGAAGGCGAAGTAGGTCAACACCGTACCAAAGGACCAAGGGGAAGGAAGCGATCGTCTTCGGTGGTTAGTTCTGGGCCCAAGAGGCGGAGGAAGACGGTCAGCAATCTGTTCGACTCTTTAGTGGAATCCGAGCCTATTCTTCAAGATGAACCACTAGCTATGCAAGAATCAGATGGTGGTCTACTTTTCCCGGGTTCATCTGCCGAGGAAGCCGCATAATTGGTTGAGGCTATAAGACGCTCACAAGATGAATCCGAGAACGTAAGGATCTCGAAAAGGCCTTATCCTGCCGTCATTTTTTACGAAGACCCTCCATCGATACGACGGCTATTCATAGGCCCTTTGGAAGAATGGGGTGAGAGGGCCCTTAAGCAGGCTGTTTCAGCCGATGCCGAAGATGTACTTTCATTGTGGACCGGTGTCCACGAGTCTACTCTCGAATCTCGGCGAGCATACTTCCTCAGGAAGGAGAGTCGGCTTGAACAAGCCATACTAGAGGATCCTTTGCGCATCGGTATGTTCATGTATCTCTTTGTAATATTTTGTATTGCTCATATACATACATACATATATATATATATATATATATATATATCCTTATCCTCGTACAAACTTTGCAGGGACTTCCGCGATGGCAGAGGATCTGAGTTCGAGTCGCGCTTTGACTGTAGACTCCGCCAATATCCCCAATGAAACACTAATCAGTGTGGAGGGGGTCGATGCAACCGTTGCTCCTGCGATGGAGCTTCCCTCGGTGATTCCCGCTCCCCAAGCGCTTGCTCCCCCGGGAGAGGCATCTTTGTTGGTCGCCGATTCAATGGATCTTTCTGGGGCGGCCCGGAGATTAGGGGACAGGTAGTTGAGGCTGCCGTATTTCTGCTGGAGCCTGCAGTGGCGGCCACTGCTCCTCGATCGGAAGTCGTTACACTGGCCCACGTCCCCGATGATGTGCCTGGGGGCACGGAGGAGGCCGCCGAAGCTGCTATCCTCCAGCCCAGAATGGGAGAAGCATCGAAGGTAGCCTTTTATATCAAACATTAATAATCTCTCCATTATCTGAACCCTTCTGTCTTTTCAGAATTGCGCGGATTGGCGGCGTCTATTGCCGATCTGTCTCCCAGAAAGTCTTTTCAGCGCCTGTTGGAGATGGCCGCTCCGCTGGAGATATCTCCTCAACGCATTGTCCTCTCTTCCGGGCAAGGTTAGTGTCTTTTTCCCTCTCCTCACAGCGTTATTATTATTTCATATAATGACATTGATGTCTTCTATAGTTCTGAAAGCTGATGACGGGGTTGAGATTCTTGACGGGCCCGGGGAGCCTTCAGACCCCTCTTGCATGACTGTGGGTAAGTAAAGTCTCAACGTTGTTCCATTTGCTCTTTGCTTACAAGTCTCTCTGACTGTTTATAAATCTGAACAGCTTTGCCAGTTCTTACCACGCTGGAATCTCGCATCGTCATGCCACCCGATCCCTATGCTCTACGTGCCTCGGAACGGATGGCAAAGCTAAGCCTCCACTCCCTGTCAGCCCTAATTGAAGACCTTCGCGCTGGCAGTCTGATCACGGCCGAAGTGTTTACCGCTGAAGCCAACGGCTCTTTTCCCTTTCTTGCCACCTACCATAGTGAAACATTGGTGCAAGTCTGGGTTGAGTTTTGTCGGCAGGTGGAGGCTTGCTTGCATATTCTTGAATGTACATGCCTTCCTTCAGAGGTTGTGGCCGCGAAGGCGAGCTTACATGAGCTGATTGAGCGATGCGCTGCGAACATGATATCATGCGATAAGAGGCTCAGCCGCAAGTTTTCGGAGAGGGAGCTGGCTTCCAAAGCGCTGAGGGAGCTTCAAGCCAACCTTACGGCCAAGACCACTAGGGCATATGAGCTTTGGCGGGTGCTTCAAGAGGCTATCAAGGAGGTGGTAGCCATTGATAAGGTCGCCGTTTTTACTCGTGAAATGGTCGAAGCCCATAAGGTTACTGAAAAAGAGCTTGAAGGCCGGCTTGCCTCATACCAGGCCCAACATGCTCAAACGGAGGCCCGTCTTTTAACTATAATGAATCATGAAGCCGAGGTCCAGCGGAAAAGGGGTGAACTAGCAAATCTACTGAATCGTCCACCGGCTTGAAGAATTGTATATTTTTTTTATTCTTCTTTTGTACATACTCCTGAATGAGAGTATATTTTCTTTTATTCTTTCATAAATTGTACTTTGTATTCATTTTGATTCATGAATAAAAGATATATTTTGCTTCATGATGGTGTGTCCCTTTTAGTAAGTGTATTCCGTGGATAGTCTATTTTGATTTCTCTGTAGGACAGCGATGGTTTAGGATTTAGGGTTAAGATCTGCCTCCTAAGACTTTTCAATTTTATGAGCCGTGAGGGTCTCATAAAGAATTTTCTCCCTACAGGTCGAGAGGATCCCGTAGGTGTAATTTCTCCATAGGAATCGTGAGGATTCCTAAGTGTGTTTTCTTCTGAGAGTCGTAAGGATCTCCTAAAAGAGTTTTCTCCCTTACGAGTCAGAGGACCCGTAAGTGATGGATGAGGTTGACATTATCTGCATTTCACGGGGCCAGGGGTAGCTTTAGACATTTTCCACGGGGTCAAGATTGACTTTAGCCGTGTTCTATGGGACCAGGATTTGCTCTGGATGCTTCCCACGGGGTCAGGATTGATATAGGCCGTGTTCTGCGAGGACCAGGCTCCGCTCTGGATGCTTCCCACGGGGTCAGGATTGACATAGCCGTGTTCTGTGAGGACCAGGATCCGCTCTAGAAGTTTCCCACGGGGTCAGGATTGACATAGGCCGTGTTCCACGTAACCAGGATTTTTGCTCTGGATGCTTCCCACGGGGTCAGATTGACATAACCGTGTTCTGCGAGAACCAGGATCCGCTCAGGGCGTTTTCCACGGGGTCAAGATTGACATAGGCCGTGTTCCACGTGACCAGGAATTTGCTCTGGATGCTTCCTAAGGGTCTGATTGACATAGCCGTGTTCTGCGAGGACCAGGCTCCGCTCTGGACGTTTCCCACGGGGTCAGGGTTGACATAGGCCGTGTTCCACGTGACTAGGAATTTGCTCTGGATGCTTCCCACGGGGTCGGTTTGACATAGCCGTGTTCTGCGAGGACCAGGCTCCGCTCTGGACGTTTCCCATAGGGTCAGGATTGACATAGGCCGTGTTCCACGTGACCAGGAATTTGCTCTGGATGCTTCCCACGGGGTCTGATTGACATAGCCGTGTTCTGCGAGGACCAGGATCCACTCTGGACGTTTCCGACGGGGTCAGGGTTGACATAGGCCGTGTTCCACGCGACCAGGAATTTGATCTAGATGCTTCCCACGGGGTCTGATTGACATTGTCGTGTTCTGCGAGGACCAGGCTCCGCTCTGGACGTTTCCCGCAGGGTCAGGATTGACATAGGCCGCATTCCACGTAACCAGGATTTTGCTCTGGATGCTTCCCACGGGGTCGGTTTGACATAGCCGTGTTCTGCGAGGACCAGGATCCACTCTGGACGTTTCCCACGGGGTCAGGATTGACATAGGCCGTGTTCCACGTGACCAGGAATTTGCTCTGGAAGCTTCCCACGGAGTCGGTTTGACATAGCCGTGTTCTGCGAGGACCAGGCTCCGCTCTGGACGTTTCCCACGGGGTCAGGATTGACATAGGCCGCATTCCACACAACCAGGAATTTTGCTCTGGATGCTTCCCACGGGGTCTGATTGACATAGCCGTGTTCTGCGAGGACCAGGCTCCGCTCTGGACATTTCCCACGAGGTCAGGATTGACATGGGCCATGTTCCATGTGACCAGGAATTTGCTCTGGATGCTTCCCACGGGGTCTGATTGACATGGCCGTGTTCTGCGAGGAACAGGCTCGGCTATGGACGTTTCCTATGGGGTCAGGATTGACATAGGCCGTGTTCCACATGACCAGGAATTTGCTCTGGATCCTTCCCACGGGGTTGGTTTGACATAGCCGTGTTCTGCGAGGACCAGGATCCGCTCTGGACGTTTTCCACGGGGTCAAAATTGACATAGGCCGTGTTCCAAGTGACCAGGAATTTGCTCTGGATGCTTCCCATAGGTCTGATTGACATAGCCGTGCTCTGCGAAGACCAGGCTCCGCTCTCGACGCTTCCCACGGGATCAGGATTGACATAGGCCGTGTTCCACGTGACCAAGAATTTACTCTGGATGCTACCCACGGGGTCGGTTTGACATAGCCGTGTTCTGCGAGGACCAGGATCCGCTCTGGACGTTTCCCATGTAAGTCCATGCTACCTCTCCCGGTACTTTCGGGCATGCGGAATTTGGTGAAAAACAATTTTCTAGAGGTGGTAACATGGACTCAAAACCGGATCTTTGTTAAACATCTAACTAACAACCTAACTAGGAGTTGTTAACTACTCGGTTAGGGGGTTATACCTTTCTTTCTTGAACTCCTTCTTCTTTGACTCTCGATGGTTGTCCGGATCGGCTTCGCTCCATTGTCTCCTTGCGCCGAAGATAGATCCACCTGAAAGCTTCTACCTTTGGCTTCTTCTTTGATCTTTGAAGAAACTAGTTCACTTGGTTTGCCAAACCTTGTGAACTAGAGTGAGTAGAGAAAAGTGAGTTGGGATTTTCTCTATGGTTCTTGGTTCTCAACACATGAGACAAGTGAACCATAGACTAAAGAGAGGGAGAGCAAGAGGAAGGAGATGAGGGCTCAAGAACAAGAGAGAGAATAAGAATGATAGAATGAGAAAAGACTTTTCTCTCTTGGCTCTCATAATCCAAAACCATCATCACAAAAATAGTAATCAAGTATTGTGTAAATGGTTAAGATACAATAGCCATATCATTTCATGCACTCATATTGCACAAGAGAACAAGCAAGTGAAAAGTCTTTGCCATGAAATGATAGCCATTGTCATCATGATGGTCAACTAGTCCAACCTAGTCAACCGGTCAACAAAGTCAACAAGTCAACAAAGCCAACCCCTCAACAACCATGTCACAACAATACTTAATTAATATTATTGTTAATCATATATCATATTCTCATTAGGGTTGAGAAAAAAGTCAATAGTCAACAGTCAACGGTCAACAACCCTAATGAGAATCCTCTGCCTTTGTCTCTCCGTCAACTGTGCATACACACCCGCATCCGCGTTCCGAGGAACACGAATACATACTGGATAAATCCAATCCCAAAACGTATACTAGGATCTGGCTTAAACCAAAGCCCGCTAGTGTTAACTGTCCGGACACTGTACGTGCACAAGTGCACGGATGTGACCGAACCCTGTCGCAAAACCATGCGACCTGTCGCAAAACCATGCGACCTCTACTCTTTTGCCTAAAGGCGAATAGCTTTCTGTGTGGGACTCTAAAGACTCGACACTACGCTGGCAGTGGGTTTAACCACAGACCGTAAGCGGCACTAGCTGTGCGTAACGGTCCCCAGGTAGATGCCGACAAGAAGACTGACGAGGTGAAACCCATCTGAACTCCTACTGAGCCTGAATGTGACAGTCTCCGTACAGTCCGGTCTGTTCGTCTGATACATCGCATGGCGGGCCTAGGGGGCGGTAAACGTCAGTCCCCTAATAGCGGTACAAGTCATGTCGGAGTGAAGCCCAAAACACCCTGAGATAACACTGGAAGCCTACCAGTATATCTCGATTGCCCTGGCCAGGGACTACTCGTGTAATGGCTCTCCTAGACACAGCGCGATGTCAACCCCCAATACCGGGAGAGAAGAATCCTGTCTAACCGTCATTGCCTCCAAGTGCTTCGGGACTGCACCCAACTACCACTTGTTTGCACGACTCCTTTGAGCCGTGGTATGGTAGTAATCAAAGTACAGTGGGAACACACTCGAGGCGAAGTGACAGTGTCAAGTCAGCGGACTAAGCTGTACTCATGTCACCTGGGAACTGATAACTGACGATAGGTATAATACCAACCGGTCAGTTCCCGACGAGTCCTGTCCAGTGTACTCGTAACCTAACGAGCACCCGTATACTATCTCCAGTACGACGTACTGATGGCTGTGGGACAGACCATCTCCCACTCTGGGATGAGAAGCGCATACGCTAGTCTACTCCGGAGTATCGATGCCCTGTCTCGATAGTCCTGCGACTAGGGACCTGTATAAGGATGTGCTTATAGATTACCCAGCCCCCACTAGTGTGACTGCCCTCACAACGCTGGTAATCAAGTAAAGATCCTAAGGGCTCCACTAATGTGTTTAGGTGATATACTAAAATAAACACATGTACACATTGAAGTAGAAACAAACCAAGTAGCATACTACTATATTGAGCAAGATTGTTTATACAAGGTGAATATCCCAAGCTTCCATTAAGTAATACACAAACTAGTATGATACAGTAATGGCCTCTAGGGCATATACACTAACAATCTCCCACTTGCACTAAGGTCATGTACTGGCGTATCGAAGACCTGTCATCTCGATCAGCCGCTCGAACTGAGTCTGGGGCAAGGCCTTGGTGAATGGATCTGCAGTGTTATCTTCTGAAGCGACCCTCCGAACCTCGATCTCCTGGCTATCCACGATCTCCCTGATCAGGTGATACCGCCTCAAGATGTGTCTGGATCTCTGATGGGACCTGGGTTCCTTCGCTAAAGCTATAGCCCCGTTGTTTTCGCAATACAGAGGTATTGGATCAACAATGGATGGAACCACCTGAAGTTCTTTCAAGAACTTCCTCATCCAGACAGCTTCTTTTGCTGCATCAGATGCAGCGATGTATTCCGCTTCCATCTTCGAGTCTGCAACGGTTTCCTGTTTGGAACTCTTCCAACACACCGCCCCTCCATTGAGGGTAAAGACAAAATCCTACATGGACTTGGAATCATCCTTGTCACTTTGGAAGCTGGAGTCAGCAAAGGCCTCGATCTGGAAGTCTTTTCCGCCATACACCAAGAACATCTCCTTAGTCCTTCTCAGGTACTTGAGAATGTTCTTTACCGCTATCCAGTGTTTCTCCCCAGGGTTTGACTGATACCGGCTTACCACACTCAGAGTATAAGCTACATCCGGTCTGGTACACAACATCGCATACATTATAGAGCCTACCGCAGAAGCGTAGGGTGTAATAGACATGCGATCCCTCTCCAAATCAGTCTTGGGAGACATCTCTTTAGAGAGGGTGATCCCGTGACAAGCCGGTAGGTTACCGCGCTTGGAATCTTCCATACTGAATCTTTTCAGTATGGTGTCGATGTACCTGGACTGTGAAAGTCCTAATATCCTCTTGGATCTATCACGATGGATCTGGATCCCCAGGATGTATGAGGTATCACCCAGGTCTTTCATGGAGAACCTGTGTGACAAGAACCCCTTGACAGATTGTAGCATAGGAATGTCATTTCCTATTAAGAGAATGTCATCCACGTATAAAACGAGGAATACTACAGTTCTCGCTACAAATCTACTATAGATGCATGGTTCATCTGGATTTTTGATAAAGCCAAATTCCTTGACCGTCTCATCAAAACAGATGTTCCAACTCCGCGATGCCTGCTTTAGTCCATAGATGGACTTAAGCAACTTGCACACCTTTCCGCTGCTCCCACTCTGAATGAAACCCTCTGGCTGGTCCATATAGACACACTCCTCTAAATTTCCATTTAGAAAAGCGGTCTTTACGTCCATCTGCCAAATCTCATAATCGTGGAAGGCAGCAATGGCAAGAAGGATCCGAATGGATTTCAGCATAGCTACTGGAGAAAAGGTCTCGTCATAGTCCAAACCAGGTCTTTGACGAAAACCCTTTGCAACCAGTCTAGCTTTATAGGTCTCAACCTGTCCATCTACACCAATCTTCCTTTTGAAGATCCACTTGCATCCTACGGGTTTTACCCCGTCTGGAGCAATGTCCAACGTCCATACTTTGTTGGTGTACATGGACTCCATTTCGGTCCGCATTGCATCCAGCCATTTTACCGAGTCGACGCTTTGAACGGCTTGCTGGAAGTTAGTAGGCTCATCATAATCTATGATGCAATCCTCTCTATCCCCGTCTATGAGAAAACCGTAGTATCTCTCGGGCGGATGAGACTGCCTACTACTCCTGCGGAGCGGCGTAGGAATGTCCTGTTCTTTTGAACCCTCTGGTTCTACTAAGCTTTCAGTAATAGTCTGTGGTTCTGGAATTTCTTCCAGTTCTACTGCGCTCCCACTTATCTCCTTTTCTAAGAACTGGTGTTCTAGAAAGTGGGCATGACGAGAAACAAACACCTTTTGTTCCTCTTCGCAGTAGAAGAAATATCCCTTGGAATTCTTTGGATATCCCACGAACTTGCACTGTACTGAGCGTGCCGCGAGCTTATCCACATGCTGCTTTTTGACAAAAGCTGGACTTCTCCATGTCTTAATGTGATTAAGATAGGGTCTCTTCCCACACCACATCTCATATGGTGTAGTAGGCACAGTCTTAGTGGGAACTCGGTTCAAAAGGTATGCAGCTGATTCTAGCGTATACCCCCAGAATGATCGCGGTAACTCAGCGTTACTCATCATGGACCGTACCATATCCAATAGGGTTCGGTTCCGTCTCTCCGATACACCATTATGTTGCGGAGTGTATGGAGGAGTAAGCTGAGAGAGAATTCCGTTCTCTTTTAAATAATCCATGAACTCGGCACTCAAGTATTCTCCACCTCGATCCGATCTTAGAATCTCAATACTTTTGCCGGTTTGTTTTTCTACTTCATTCTTATATTCCTGGAACTTTCCAAAGGCTTCGGAATTATGTTTCATTAAGAAGACATAACCGTACCTTGAGAAGTCATTCGTAAAAGTAATGAAGTAAGAATAACCGCTTCACGCATGTGTAGACATTGGACCGCACACGTCGCTGTGTACGAGTCCCAAGAGCTCGCTCACTCTTACTCCGTGTCCAGTGAACGGAGTCTTTGTCATCTTTCCTTTGAGACAGGATTGACAAGTGGCATACGATTGATATTCGAACGGATTCAAATATCCTTCTGTATGTAACTTCGTCAACCTTCTCTCATTGATGTGACCCAGTCTACAATGCCATAAGAAAGTCTGATTTATTTCCGGAGACTTTCTTTTGTGTGTATTCTGGACATTGAAAATCTGTGGTTGGTTTAACACGTATATACCATTGCTCAATGTACCTGACCCAATCAAAACTTGATTAAGGTGAATGTTTACAACATTACTTACAAACGCAAATTCATAACCTTCTTTAGAAACTAAAGATACAGAAATGATATTACAAGTTGCGTTGGGTACAAAAAAGCAATTACGCAAAACCAAAACATGTCCATCTGACATTCCCAGGTGATAGTCCCCCACGGCCTTAGCATCCATGCTAGCTCCGTTTGCAACTCTGAGGGTCATGTCACCTGCCTTCAAAACCCTACGGTTTCTCAACGCCTGCAAAGAATTACAGATATGAGATCCTGATCCGGTATCCAATACCCAGGAAGTAGAGTTTATTGAAAGACAGTTTTCAATAACATACACACCCGAAGCTGAAGCCGCAACCTGCTTCAATTCCTGTGTCCTGGCTTTCCAAGCCCTGCAATCATTCTTCCAGTGTCCTTTCTTATGACAATAGAAGCATTCTTCTTTATCCACAAGCTGCCCCGCTTTCTTTGTTGCCTTTGCTTTTCCCTTCGTATCCACTTTACTAACACTGCCCCTTAGTTTGGCGAAGGCTTTCTTCTTCTTTCCCTTGGCTTTCGTCTTGGACTTAGAAGAGGAAGATCCTCCTACAAACAAAGTGGATGTTTCCCTACCTTTCTGTAGGGTGCCCTCTGCACTCCTCAGCATGTTGAGGAGTTCTGAAAGTTCAACTTCTTTTTCTTGTAAGTTGAAGTTCAGTATAAACTGGGCGTAAGTGGAAGGAAGGGACTGGAGAATCAAGTCCGTATAGAGCTCGTTCTCTAACGTGGTCCCAAGTTCTGCGAGCTCCTCAATGAAGCCAATCATCTTAAGCACGTGTTCCGCTACCGATGATCCGATGGCCAACCTTGCCGAAAATAATTTCTTCGACACTTCGTATCTTGCGATACGAGATTGCTCTCCATACAGTTCTTTTGTATGGAGAAATATGGATTCAAGGTCCATATTCTCGTGCCTCCTCTGATGTTCGTTGTCCATAGAGGCAAGTACGAGGCACTTGGCCTTCGCGCTATCAATCTCCCAAGTCTTACGGATTTCCTTATCCGCGACGCTGGAGGTGGGACTTGGGACAGGGGGAGCTTTGGTGGTAAGAAGATACCCCAGCTTGTCGTAAGTGATTGCCATTTTGACATTCCTGAGCCAATCTTTGTAGTTTGGCCCTGTCAGTATGTTTTTATCTAGAAGTAACTTAAGTCCAGTCTTGTCGATTGGTCGCTGCAATTAGGAGAGAGAAGAAGAAACACTCAGCATGATGCTCTTGCAAGTTTAGAGTGGTTTTTAGTTTGTCTAAACAGAATGGCTCCCACTGTTTCTCTAATCCCTCCTCAAACCAAAAAGGAAGAATTAGTCAGGATCAATCTCACCATACAATACTTGCTTAACCGTTCGGCCAGGCTGTTGTCGGTACTTCGAGGGAGGGTTTCCAACGCTTTCGCGAAGTTCCTTAATTTAAGAACCTCTTTTCCCTGGGGGCGTAACCCCGCTAACACCTTTCTAGACACTTACTAGGTTTATAGCATTGATCGTTAAGTGAGAAATTTCCCGAGGAGTAGTATATACTCACAGTAGGATCGGGATCCAAATATCATTGTGTGACAAAACTGAAGGAATCCTACCAGAATCATCATACTCCAAATGGTATGCAGTGCTAGCAAGTTTCAGTTCTTTTGAAACTCCCGATGTGGATTTTTTCCCCATGCTCTTATGACCTTGACTTTGGCCAAAATATCATAAGTCACATGTCAAGTTGTACCCGTCATTCTCCAGGTTAATTTGGATCCACCCGTACCTACCCTTGACTTTGGCCAAAATGGCAGTACGACTGTCCCAAAGCAACGCATCTATCTATGCTACACATGAATACCCAATAGCTACCAATCACTATGCCTTGACTTTGGCCAACATACATAGCTTGAATACTATTGACTATTTATGTGAAACGACGGAGGGCTACGAATGGTTTTGGCGAAACCGTGAACGTAGTGAACTTGATATAGTCGATGGAACGAGATAGCTTTTAAAAGGAGTGGCTCAAACTCCGCATTTTAAAAGTTGGTTTTGAAAAGAACCGAGTGGTTTTTCGAAAGTGTTCCAACGACTTTTACTTGGTTTATTTTCTTGCATTAGTTCTTTTAATGCGTGATATTCTTGCATTAGTTCTTTTAATGCGTCCCATCATTTAATCCTACCATTGCAGAAAACAACCAAAATATGACGTACGCTCATGCCATTCGCATTCGCTACGGGGCCCCGTCATTACCCGTTAGGTTACTTAACTAACGACAGAGCGGGGGCTGGGCTAGCGCGGCTGTAAAACATAAGCAACGCCTAAATAATATCATATATAGATATACATTGCAATGATAGCCATTTCAGATCACAGATGAATACATTGGATATACTAGGAACCCGCAATTCGTACGAGCCTGTAACGAAAAGCAGATTACACGGTCGCGGTGAATAGCCAAAACCCCACCCAAGACCCCTACGGGTGCGGCAAACTACCCGCCAAGTACCCGAAGCGAAGCAACCTCCCTCAACCCCGTGAGTAGGCCACTCGGCACTTCGGCATACCCGGTATTTTTGTGCACCCCTCCATGGGTCTATCCTAGGAGCAAAAACAGTAAAAAGAAATTATACAATGACGGCTACAACCCCGACCCGGTTGTGCGGCCATACAAATAATTATTACATCAATTTACAAATTTACATGAATTGAAAGAAAAGAAAACTCTCGTCTCACAACCCCCGGCTATTCACCCGCGACAATCCAATGAATTCATATACACAAACCAATAACATTACAGATCACAGATTTGTATAACCCCCACTAATCGACATATAGCGATTAGCAGACGTTCAATACAAATATCACATCACAGATAAACCCGTCAGCTTAAGTCTTTTAGAAGTTCGATAAAAAATACGGATTTTTAGGCCCCAAACACAAATTTTCTTTCTGTAAAATCTGGGCAGAAAACACATATCCCAAAAATCCCAAAATAGACCCAGAAGCACTCTGCAAGAAGATTTTTCCCCGACCGAGTTAACTCGGCCGCGGAACCGCGGCGGGAGCATGCTCCCGCCGCGTTTCCGCGGCACATTGAACGATTCAGGGGACGAAATTTCTTGGGTGTTCACACAAAAGCCTGAGCCGAGTTTTAAGATAAGATTTATCATTTTTTGAACAGAAAAAATTTCGGCAGAAACTTGACAGTTTTGGGTTCGTTTTGCGAATTTTCTTTGATCGATCTTCTAGTTACTTTGCTAACATGTTAGATAGAGTTTAACTAGGCTCTGATACCACTGTAAGTCCATGCTACCTCTCCCGGTACTTTCGGGCATGCGGAATTTGGTGAAAAACAATTTTCTAGAGGTGGTAACATGGACTCAAAACCGGATCTTTGTTAAACATCTAACTAACAACCTAACTAGGAGTTGTTAACTACTCGGTTAGGGGGTTATACCTTTCTTTCTTGAACTCCTTCTTCTTTGACTCTCGATGGTTTTCCGGATCGGCTTCGCTCCGTCGTCTCCTTGCGCCGAAGATAGATCCACCCGAAAGCTTCTACCTTTGGCTTCTTCTTCGATCTTTGAAGAAACTAGTTCACTTGGTTTGCCAAACCTTGTGAACTAGAGTGAGTAGAGAAAAGTGAGTTGGGATTTTCTCTATGGTTCTTGGTTCTCAACACATGAGACAAGTGAACCATAGACTAAAGAGAGGGAGAGCAAGAGGAAGGAGATGAGAGCTCAAGAACAAGAGAGAGAATGAGAATGATAGAATGAGAAAAGACTTTTCTCTCTTGGCTCTCATAATCCAAAACCATCATCACAAAAATAGTAATCAAGTATTGTGTAAATGGTTAAGCTAAAATAGCCATATCATTTCATGCACTCATATTGCACAAGAGAACAAGCAAGTGAAAAGTCTTTGCCATGAAATGATAGCCATTGTCATCATGATGGTCAACTAGTCCAACCTAGTCAACCGGTCAACAAAGTCAACAAGTCAACAAAGTCAACCCCTCAATAACCATGTCACAACAATACTTAATTAATGTTATTGTTAATCATATATCATATTCTCATTAGGGTTGAGCAAAAAGTCAATAGTCAACAGTCAACAGTCAACGGTCAACAACCCTAATGAGAACCTCTGCCTCTGTCTCTCCGTCAACTGTGCATACACACCCGCATCCGCGTTCCGAGGAACACGAATACATACTGGATAAATCCAATCCCAAAACGTACACTAGGATCTGGCTTAAACCAAAGCCCGCTAGTGTTAACTGTCCGGACACTGTACGTGCACAAGTGCACGGATGTGACCGAACCCTGTCGCAAAACCATGCGACCTGTCGCAAAACCATGCGACCTCTACTCTTTTGCCTAAAGGCGAATAGCTTTCTGTGTGGGACTCTAAAGACTCGACAGTACGCTGGCAGTGGGTTTAACCACAGACCGCAAGCGGCACTAGCTGTGCGTAACGGTCCCCAGGTAGATGCCGACAAGAAGACTGACGAGGTGAAACCCATCTGAACTCCTACTGAGCCTGAATGTGACAGTCTCCGTACAGTCCGGTCTGTTCGTCTGATACATCGCATGGCGGGCCTAGGGGGGCGGTAAACGTCAGTCCCCTAATAGCGGTACAAGTCGTGTCGGAGTGAAGCCCAAAACACCCTGAGATAACACTGGAAGCCTACCAGTATATCTCGATTGCCCTGGCCAGGGACTACTCGTGTAATGGCTCTCCTAGACACAGCGCGATGTCAACCCCCAATACCGGGAGAGATGAATCCTGTCTAACCGTCACTGCCTCCAAGTGCTTCGGGACTGCACCCAACTACCACCTGTTTGCACGACTCCTTTGAGCCGTGGTAGGGTAGTAATCGAAGTACAGTGGGAACACACTCGAGGCGAAGTGACAGTGTCAAGTCAGCGGACTAAGCTATACTCATGTCACCTGGGAACTGATAACTGACGTTAGGTATAATACCAACCGGTCAGTTCCCGACGAGTCCTGTCCAGTGTACTCGTAACCTAACGAGCACCCGTATACTATCTCCAGTACGACGTACTGATGGCTGTGGGACAGACCATCTCCCACTCTGGGATGAGAAGCGCATACGCTAGTCTACTCCGGAGTATCGATGCCCTGTCTCGATAGTCCTGCGACTAGGGACCTGTATAAGGATGTGCTTATAGATTACCCAGCCCCCACTAGTGTGACTGCCATCACAATGCTGGTAATCAAGCAAAGATCCTTAGGGCTCCACTAATGTGTATAGGTGATATACTAAAATAAACACATGTACACATTGAAGTAAAAACAAACCAAGTAGCATACTACTATATTGAGCAAGATTGTTTATACAAGGTGAATATCCCAAGCTTCCATTAAGTAATATACAAACTAGTAAGATACAGTAATGGCCTCTAGGGCATATACACTAACATCCCACGGGGTCAGGATTGACATAGGCCGTGTTCCACGTGACCAGGAATTTGCTCTGGATGCTTCCCACAGGGTTGGTTTAACATAGCCGTGTTCTGCGAGGACCAGGATCCGCTCTGGACGTTTCCCACGGGGTCAGGATTGACATAGGCCGCGTTCCACGTAACCAGGAATTTGCTCTGGATGCTTCCCACGGGGTCAGTTTGACATAGTGGTGTTCTGCGAGGACCAGGATCCGCTCTGGACATTTCCCACAGAGTCAGGATTGACATAGGCCGTGTTCCATGTTTCCCCCAATCATTGCAAGGTTCTGTTTGAATTTCAAAAATTCAAATTTTGAAGCAACGCTTCAAATTCCGTGCGTTGCGCGCAACGTGCCACGTGTCAGAAGTTGATACGTCAGCGCAGCGCCCAAGGCAGCGCACCCAATCAGAGCAAGGCTCTATTTAAAACAAAAATTAAAGGAAGCAACGCTTCAGTTGCGCAAGTGCCGCGCTGTGCGACACGTGTCAGCGCAGTTGCGCAAGCGCAGTTGCGCTGCGCTCTGTGCTGCGCGACACGTGTTAGCGCAGTTGCGCAAGCGTTGCGCTGTGCGATACGTGTCAGCGCAGTTGCGCTGCAGTGTGCGCGACACGTGTCAGTGCAGTTGCGCTGCGCTTTGCGACACGTGTCAAGCGCTGGGGCGTTTGCGCCAAACAGAATTAAAATTCTAATAAGATCTTTCTGTTCTTGTTAAAACAAGAAGATTGTCTTCTGTAAAACAGAAGCCCTTGGATCAAAGATCCAACGGTGGGGAAAATTCCCCAAATCACTCAGAGAAGGATCTCTTTAACAAATTTAACAAATTTATGAGCACTATATAAAGGCCCCTAGACCCCAATTCAGAAGAGGATGAACATTGTGAGAGATTGAGAACCTCAAAACAGAGAGACCTCTGAAGAAATTTCAAGAAAAAGGTAAAAACCTTCATAAAATAGAAGAATTTCTTCTAATAGATCATTGATCTAAGAACAAGATCAATGATCTTCATATAATAATAAGTGCTTTGCACTCTTTTATGAACCACTGGTTCTCTGAAAACAAGAAAAACAAGAAAAAACTTGTTTTTTTTTTTTTTATCTAAATTGGATCAAGAAATCAAGCAGTGCTTTGCACTTTTTATGAACCATTGGTTCTGGAATCTTAAAGATTCTCAAGATTATTGAAATAGTGCCTTGCACTTGCAAAAACTGCACTGTTGCGCTCCTGGGTTGACTCAAGCCACCAGAGAGCGCCACGTGTCAGCAGCTGAATCACTTGCGCTGCGCTTTTAAGAAAGAGCCTTGCTCTCTGAAATTGGCGCAACTCACCAGAGCGCGTCACGTGTCAGCAGCGCAAGCGCAGTGCACTGACGCAGCGCACTGCGCTTGCGTGACACATGTCATCACCACAAGCGCTTGCGCTCATTGATTGGCGCAAAGCGCCTGACAAATGCAGTGCATTGTGTACTAAAGGGCCATGCCCAAATCAAAAAAGCATAATAGGCCAAAATAAATTGCAACGCAATAAAAGGGCAGAGCCCAAGTAAAATTGATGCTCTGCATCATTTATAAATGGGTAGAGCCCAAACAAAAAATAAAATGCAATGAAAGGGCAGAGCCCAAACAAAATTGATGCTCTGCATCCTTTATAAATGGGCAGAGCCCAAACAAAATAAAAAGTAATGCAATGCATTACTTAAACATGGGCAAAGCCTTAGCACAGGCCTATTAGGCCAGAAACAAATAAAAGCGTTGAATATTTTTCAACTGGACTTAGCCCAATCATGGACGTAAGTACTCAAATTAAATTGACTGAGCACGGCTGCTCTCTTAAATCAAATTACATCCGGTTCAAGGGTACATCTCCGAACTCCTCTGACACCTATCATTGTAATCCTTCAACGACGTCAGAGTGACGACGGGTCCCGACAACTACATATCAACACGGACTGTAGGGTCCTTAAACTCATGGACTTATGCGTCCTTAAACCAAAACACGGACTGTGGGGTCCTTAAACCCGCGGACTTATGCGTCGTTAAACTAAAACACGGACTGTGGGGTCCTTAAACCCACGGACTTAAGTGTCCTTAAACTACCAATGGACAACCATGTCCCTAAACTGGAATATGGACCGCAATGTCCTTAAACTACCAATGGACCGCAATGTCCCTAAACTACCTATGGACCACTACGTCCCTAAACTGGAACAATAGAGCCCCCAAACGCTCTTTTGTTGGATCTAAACGATCCCGTTTAAGTTGATCTTAGCCTCAAATATGGCTAACGTATCCTTAAACATTCAAACAGACTTTAGTCCCAAATTGGACTATAAGACCCCCAATCAACTTTGGTTCAAGGGTACATCTCCGAACTTCTCTGACACATGTCGTTGTAATCCTTCAACGTCGTCAGAGAGGTGACGGGTCCCGACGGCCATATATTAAATAGACCACCATGTACCTAAACTGGAAATGGATCTAGACGATCCCGTTAAGTAGATCTTAGTCTGGAAATTAGACTAACGTATCCTTAACAAACGTTTAAGTTGATCTTAGCCTCAAATATGGCTAACGTATCCTTAAACCAAAACCCAAAACCCAAATCTAAGAAAATACGGATTTGGACTAATCCACGTCCTACGGGCGACGAAATAAATAGTCTCCGTATACAATCCACGGGCAACCACAAATAAAACAAACACACACGACACGAAGTGAACTTCTGGAGCAGGAGAAAGTTGTTACCGCCGAGCGGTAGCGTAATTAACTGCAGGGGCTTGCGCCCGTAGGGAAGAGCGTCCCCATAATCAAAAACCCCTCAAGCGAGGGGGAATCTGACGAAGTCTGCTACATCGGCCGCATCCGCCCAAACCTCCGATATACGGTGCCATAAATCAACTTGGCATCTTCGGAGAGGTGGACGGATAAAACCAAATAGCATCTGCCCCGAATCTCAGGCCTAGACGTCCTCACGCCGCGTCATTGTATTCGGAGGGGAACAGATTCTGGCACGCCCGGTGGGACCTTTTCCTCTTTCCACTCCACGCTTCGTGTGTCGTGTTCGCGAACGAATCGCGGTTTGCTGTGGTTGCCTGTGGATTCGAAGTACTAAGATTTGGTGTCTTGCTCCGTGCAGAAAATAGAAGATCAATGGCTTTAAACTGCACTGCCTGCAACTGCAACTCTCGCTCGGTCTCTACTGGAGGAGTGACTTACGGGCCCCAAGCGGCCTCTCTTTTCAAGATGCCAGTGGAGCAGGTAACTCAAGCCACCACTGGACTATTCTTCGGGACCATGCTCCCACCGATGAGCTTCAATGCCCCTTCGCCGTTGCAAGAAGCTCCGAAGAAGTCGGTCTTTGATCGGCTTGCAACTACTGCAACCCCTCTCAACGGGTCACCCAACCTCAATACCTCAGTTTTCAACAGACTGGGCCAGAACGTATACAAGCCCGCGATACCCGAAGTTGCCATCCCAAAGCGGATAGCCATCCCGGCTCAAGCGGATGAAATCATTGGAAAGGCCTCTCTTTCCAAGAAGTCAATTTTTACAAGGCTGGCTATTCCGGTTTCTTCTCCAGGAGAGGTCCTCAAAGCTGCTTCCCCTGCCCAGAGGTCTGTCTTTGATAGATTAGACATTGCTTCTCAACGGGTGTCAGTCTTCGACAGGCTAGCACCAATAACAGTCTCTCCTCAAAATAGGGGGCATGAGAAGGTCACCCCTACGGTTAGAACAACTCCATCCACACGACACGCTCGACGTCGCCACTGGCGTCGATTAAGGAAGGCTGTGGGCAACTCCCCCTCTGGGATAACTCCGCCAGCTCCAACGGTGGGGATCGAGGCTGCTGTTCCAACCGGGAACAACTTTGAATTGCTGAACACGGTGCGTAGAAACTCCCCTACTGCGGTGTTGAAAAGAACTCCTTCACCTGTAGAGAATACTCCAGAGAAGAAGCTAGAGCAGCCCCCTCAACAGCTGTCCTCTAAAATTTACAAAGTTTGACGACAGGTCCAAGAGTCGGTGATTGATGAAAACTATTTCCGCTGACAGAAAAAGATGAAGGTACGGCAAGAGAAGAATTACTTCGTAAAGCCACAAAAAGCAACAGCTACTCGGGTGCACACTACAACGGCCCCCTCGACATCAATCACTCAGAAGAAAAGGAGGCCGCAAGAAGCCCCTGTAAATATGGCGAACCGTAAAAGCGCTGAACACAGACGCCCCAAGTCTGAGGGCATGGTAGTGCACACGGTTTATATGGCTTCCGGGAAGGAGGAAAGCCGTGCTTTGACGGGTCACCGACCGCTCACCCGATCCGTGACAAAAGCCCAGGAGCAGCAACAGAAGCTTCAGGAAATGATGACTGTGATGGCTGCACTTACCGAACCGAAAGAAAGTTCGGAAGTATCATCAGAGCAGTGTCACGAACAAGAGACTGATGCTGACTTCTTACGTAAAATCCTCGAAAAGAAGGACAGAGAAGCCGTAGAACAAGCAGCTAACATAAGACAGATGGCGCTTCTCTTCCAAGATATGGTAGGGATGATGTTACAGCCGGACCCTCCAGCTGATGACCCTCCAATCATTATTGAAGACGATAGAAGGGAGACATCTAATCCTCCGCCGGCTCTTTCAGCAGCCAAAGATGAAACCATTTCCAAGGCCGCGCTGGATGACTATATAGTTCAGCAAATACGAGCTCATCAAGCGAGTGAAGTGGCTGGGCAAATTGTTAGAACTGGACGACCCTATCCGGGCTGGTATGACCAAATCAGTTACCCGCCGGGATATACGATCCCTAAGTTCTACGTATATAAAGGGACAGGGAATCCACATCAGCACGTCGCTCAGTTCAGGGCCTTATGTGGCAATACCGGAGGCGATGACAAATTGTTGCTTCGCCAATTCGTCGGCAGCTTAGCAGAAACAGCCTTTGAATGGTATTCGGAGCTACCTAACGACTCTGTCAAAACATTTACGGAGATGGAGTTACTGTTTACACAAAGATTCGCGAGTACTAGCGAAAGCACCCCGATAAAAGCACTGATAAATGCCAGGATAAGGCCAGGCGAAACGTGGGTCCAATACGCAACACGATGGCGGAACCTATGGTCGAAATGCGAACAACGCATAGAAGAGGCACCTGCGGTAGGCATGTTCGTGGGCACTCTCGATCCGCAGGCGACTATATCCCAATTCATGATGTTCTTCAGGCCGACCACCTTCCAGGCATTGATCGACAAATTAGCCCAAATGGACCAGATGGGCCACGGACCGTCTCCTCCAAAACCATACTCTCGAAATGAGAAAGGAAAAAGGAAAGCGACTGTCGTTGCCAATGCTCAACAACAACCGAGCAACTCAAAGCCCGTCGTTCGCCAAAATAACGCGCATCCACGCCCGTCCCTCGAGGAGAGACTGGGACGTCCTTTACTCGTTTCTTCAGAATAAAACGAGAAGACTGTTTGAACTGGCAGTACGCAACAGACTCATCAATCTGCCAAATCCAAAACGTCCGTTGCAGCCAGGCGATCTCAATAATCCCGATTACTGCCCTTACCACCAAACGGTAAGTCACCCGATCGAGGATTGTTTCTTCTTTAAGGGATGGATCGAGGATCAATACTTACAAGGCAAATTCGCGCTGTCTGAAAACTGGAAGGTAAACCCACCACAGCCGCACACTCCAAAGAAGACGGACACGATGGGGGCAGCTTGTTCTTTTGTCGAGGATGAAAATGATGGAGAAGACTCATCAGACGAGTCTGAAGACTACGTATCGACTTGTCACGTGATCTCTTACTCATTGGCGGATGATAAAGAGGCTCCTTGTGTCGAGAAACCGAGGGCGGACCCTGAACCAAAAATTCCGCGGCCGTCAGACGAGTTGATCGATGCCTTCCTGAATGAGATTCGTCTGAAAGTTAAAGCTAATCAAGAGTGTGAGATGGCCATACTGGAGGGAGCCAAACACCGACGATTGGACCAAAGAATCGAGGCACTCCCGTCAAATCAAAAGCCATCCGCTGCGGATAAAAACAAATTCAAGACAAGGAAAAGGTTCGCTAAAGCCCTGTCAGCGGGAATGGTGCTACCACCCTCTGAAGAAAATACTCTCGGTGAAGTAGAGATGCATCCTAACTTCTGCTTATATTATCAGAAGATCATACATCCTACCGAAGACTGCGACTCCTTTAAGTGTTGGTGGCAAGGATATGTTGCTCAAAAGCAACACTTCAACAGGACAAAACATGAAGCTCGTAGACATCAGAAAAATATGATAGAAGAGCGCAAAAGAGCCGCCGCCGATTGTCATATAGCCGACTCCAAGGGATCACAAATTATCACCTTTGGAAGCGACTCTGACGAGGAAGCTGCCCTCAACCCTCTCCTCAAGGAATCCGTGAAAGAATTGAGAAGTTGCGATAACGTTCAGCCGTGTAGTCGCACGCTGCTCGAAAAAAATCTCGGCCCCGCAAACAAGGGATCGAGCAAAAAGGATAAAGGGAAGGGAAAAACAACCCTCGTAGCCAATACTCAACAGCAATCGAGTGGCCCTAAACCGGTTGTTTGCCGAAACAACAAACAGCAACCCCTCCAGGAAAAGTTGAAACGTCCTTACTCGTTTCCTCAAAATAAAACAAGGAGACTGTTCGAGCTGGCAATGCGCGACAGACTCATCAATCTGCCGAGACCAAAACGTCCGTTGCGGCCAGGCGATGTAAACGATCTCGATTATTGCCCTTACCACCAAACGGTAGGTCACCTGATCGAGGATTGCTACGTCTTTAAGAACTGGGTTGAAGATCAATACCAACAGGGCAAGTTCGTCATATCCGAAAACTGGAAGGTGAGCCCGCCACAACCGCACGCTCTGAGAAAGACGGATACGCCGGGGGCATCATGCTCATTCATAGAGAAAGCCCCATAGACCGAAAAGTCAGTAAACTAGAGATTCGCCTCAAATATGGCGAAAACAGACCGCAACGTCCTTAAACTAACGGCGGACCGAAACGTCTTTAAACTAACAACGGACCGAAACGTCTTTAAACTAATGACGGACCGAAACGTTCTTAAACTACTACCGCAGCATCTTCAGGCTGACGAGATGAATAAAAGAAAAAGGAAAAGAAAAGAAAATATTAAAAAAAAAATAAACGGTATGTCCATAAGCAAAATGGGCACGGATGAAAACCCGAAAGGGCTCCGTGAGTAAAAACAGCAGGGCTACCGGCGGGTGTTCGTGAAAACCCGAAAGGGCGCGACCTCGTAAAAAAAAAGAGAATAAAAAGAATAAAAAAAAGTACGTCCATAAGCAAAAAGGGCACGGATGAAAACCCGAAAGGGCTCTGTGAGTAAAAACAGCAGGACTGCCGGCGAGTGTTTGTGAAAACCCGAAAGGGCGCAACCTCGTTAAAGGACACTTACAGGGTCCTCTCAACCTTGTAAGGAGAAGCCACCCGCGTGAGATCCTTACGACTCACAAGGGATCAACACACTTAGGGATCCCCACGATTCTTAAGGAGAAAATACACTTGCGAGATCCTCACGACTCGTAAGGAGAACTCTCTTATAGGACCCTCACGGCTCATGAGATTTGAAAGTCTTAAGTTACAGAGACCTAAACCTGTGCTTAAGCAACCCCCACAACCTTCGATATTGCAATACAAGTGGCTTAACACTGACCCTTGTATACAATCCACGGGCGCGAATAAATATTTCCCTAACCAAGTCCCATCCGTGACTAGGAATATGTTCGTACAGTGAACAACCCTTGTAAGCCTTCTCGACTTATAAGGAGAAAACCCTTTTGTAAGATCCTTACGACTTACGGGGGAACATACACTTAGGAATCCTTACGATTCCTGAGGAGAAAACACACCTACGAGATCATCACGACTTGTAGGGAGAAATACCTTTGTGAGACCCTTACGGCTCATGAAGTCAAAAGCCTTAGTCGACAGGAGCCTAACCCTGTTTACTAAGCCACCTTTGTTCAGCCCTTTCCTGGCAAATGATGATTCGCTCCTGGCAATATTCCAGCTGTAGCGATGCTGATACTAAGATTGGCGTCAGATTCCAAGTTCCACACCCGCGATAAAAAAAAAATCAACGAGCCATACATGCATACGAAATAGCCGAAACGATGGGGCAACTTGCAATAAAAAGCAGCAAGTGAAAATGTATGCATGCAAAATAGGCGAAACGATGGGGCAACTTGCAATAAAAAGCAGCAAGTGAAAATGTATGCATGCAAAATAGCCGAAATGATGGGGCAACTCGCAATAAAAAGCAGCGAGTAAAAATAAAATAAACAGTCGAAATGATTGGGCAACTCGCAATAAAAAGCAGCGAGTAAAAATAAAATAAACAGCCGAAATGATTGGGCACCGCGAGAAATAGCCAAAATGATTGGGCAATCGCGACCTTCGCTATATAAAAGCTGAAATGATAGAGTATCGCGGAAAGAAAACAATAATATATAAAAAAAATAATGAATGAAGCTTTTTCCCTACAGGTGAGATCACATCGATCCCAGTATACAATTCATGGGCACAAACAAAGAAGGAAGCACCCTTCCCCTCCCAATGCTCCATCAGAAAACGGAGCCAAATCTTAACGGCAATATCTACGGCCTAAGAATCAACGAAGGCGTTCCTTTGCAGTCCACCAAGATGCAGATACAACGTCAACAAAAGACCCCATGGTCGAAACAAAGCGGAGTGACGGCGAAATCTCAGCTCCACCTCGGCGTTCGTCTCGATACAGCAGACGATATGTCACCATAGCGTTCTTCCTCCAACAGGGTTCAGACGCAACAATCAAACAAACGGAACCATGGCAAAATCCCTAGTTCCAAACCTCGACGGTTTACCAGCAACCTAGAGACAACCACGACGTTTGTCTCGATACAGCAGACGAGATGTCACGACAACGTTCTTCCCTCAACAGGGTTCGGGCGTGACAAAGCAAACGAAGCGAGGGCCAAATTCCTAGCTTCAAGGTCTTAACGGCGAGTCATATAAAGCCTGAAAGGCAACTGGAGATCGTCTCACACCAGTGCGGAATGGTCACCACTTCGACGTTCGTCTCGCTACAGCAGACGTAACATCATCAAACAAATGGAGCCACGGCAAAATCCCTAGTTCCAGACCTCGACGGTTCACCAGCAACCTAGAGACAACCTTGGCATTCGTCTCGATACAGCAGACGATATGTCACCATAGCGTTCTTCCTCCAACAGGGTTCAGACGCGACAATCAAACAAACGGAGCCATGGCAAAATCCCTAGCTCCCACCGTGACATTCGTCTCGATACAGCAGACGCGATGCCAGCAAACGAAGCAAAGACCAAATTCCTAGCTTCAGGGTCTTGACGGCAACTCACATAAAACCTGAAAGACTATCGGAGATCATCCTACACCAGCGCGGAGTGGTTATGACTCATCGGGGCTCGCCAAAATGAGCCTAACATCAAGTAAAAAGCGGCATGGCAAATTCCTAACGCTTGCTCTTCCGACGGTCAAACTGCCTAGGAGGATTGCTTGAAGACGTCTTGTCCAGCCCCCGAAGGGATCAGAGACACGGCAGTCGCAGGGCTACTCGAACAGCACGATTGCCTATCGAGGAATATATCAGCTTATGCGACAGTACGACGGCCAAAACCCTAAGTACCGCAGACCCTAACGGACTTTTGTCGTAAAGAGCAGAGGTTAACTGTGACGTTAGAATGTTCTTGCGAGAAATGCTCGATTCGTCTCGACTTGTGAAGAAATTGATGTCTTTGTGAGAAATTCTCGATGCGGCTCGACTCGTGAGATAAAGCCTTAGGCAGTAGGCATAAAAGAAGCCTGTTTCCTAAGCACTGGGACCCTGCAAGTTGGCCCAAAACGGTCTCTTACATACTATCCAAGGGTCTCACTCTCCAAACTCGAATCTCGACGAGGAGGGAAACAACCGCTTACGGGTCCTATCGACTCGTAAGAGGGAAAAATTCTCTTATGAGATCCTTACGACTTATAAGAGAAAACACACTTAGGAATCCTCATGATTCCTAAGGAGAAAATCCACCTACGAGATCCTCTCGAACTGTAGGGAGAAAAGTCTCTATGAGACCTTCACGGCTCATAGAGTTGAAAAGTCTTAGGCAGCAGATCTGAACCTGCGGCTTAAGCCATCATTATCTCTTGGAGAAAAACTAAGATGCTTACTCTAGTATCTGCCAATTGTGTTTATCAAGACAACATGCTCATAATAAGAGAAGGGAGAAAGCAAAGAAATAGTACAAGACATTGTAAAGAAAAATGTGTATCTTTATTTATTGACTTTAATCAAGTACAAGGTGAAGCGTACAAAAGAATAAAGAATGGATATATCTTATTCGAAAAAAGAATTTTTTTTACAAGTATATGGATATAAGGGGAACTACTGGGAAGGAAGCGTCTTGCATAGCTCTAGCAATTGTTCGCGCACCTCCTTCCACGCTTTCTCCTGATCGGCCACCACCGCCAGTTCTGCCTCTACTTGAGCCCGTTGCTGCAAGAAAGATGCTAGCTGCTCCCCAACGGCCTGATGAGCGGCTTCACGGCCTGGGGTGTCACCCTCGGCGACATCAAGCTTTCGCTTCAAGTTTATCCCATGAGAGATGCGTTCCAGGAGGCCCTCAAAGATAGCCTTCACTTGAGCAGCATTCGCCTCAACCTCAGCACGCAGACGAGCCGTCTCGCTCGAGGTCTCTTGGTATTCCCTTAGCTTTAAAGCCGCTTCTTGTTCCAAGTGGTGGACGTAAGAAGCGCTTTGCTCAATCCACGCTGCTCTTTGATTGCTTGCTGCTAAGGTCTCGGGAGTGGGATGCATTGACTCCAGCTGATGCAGGCGAGCCTCGATCTCCCTGCAATGGTTAACCCAAGACGCGATGATGCCCTCGTCATGGAAATTTACGAGTATCACCAGCATCGGATTAACCGCCGTAGCAAAATCTGCGGCAGACGTAGGAGTCTCGACGTCGAGTTCCTCAATGTAGTCGCTTAACATGCGCAAACTATTCACGGCGCCTTTCGAGGACGGACGTCTCAAGAAAGGGCCTGCCGGCATTATGACACGAGACTCGAAAGGCGCCGAGATCGGAACGACAGCTGAAAAAATAAGATACGATTAGATGACAGTTCAAGAAATACAAAAAAAAGGGTCATCAATGCGATAGTTTGCTATACCAGCTGCAGCAGGTAGCAAGGCCGGAAGGGCCGGTGGCGCGGCCGATCTTTCATCCCCTCCCTCGATTTGTAGCACTGCAATCAGGACGAGAAAAAGTTAGAAATAATTCCATCACTGAAAAAGAAAGATATCAGTCGGAAACTATACTCACCAGCACCAATAGAGGAAGAAGCGAGTTCAGATGGGAAGGAGAAGTGTGGGAGAAACACCTGATAAAGATGGTCAAAAAGCACTCCTGAAAAGATACAACAGTACGACTTTAGTACATAAATTATGCGTCTGAAAGATAAAACTAATAAGTTGCAAACCCATACCTTCCAACATCTTTGATGGTACAAGGGAGGGCTGAGAGGTGACCACCGCCAAGGCAGTAGTTGACGGCGCTCCCTCGAGCAATGGAGCATCGGCACTGGCCGCACCTGCGTTTAGAACAAAGGATAAATCTGTCAGGAAAGATTGCAAGATAAAGAAAAAAGGACAGTAATCCGAAATTTACCTGATGAGCCTCCAGCTGAGACGGAGGCGTCTCCCTCCTCCATCGACATAAGTCCACCACCCGTGGCTTCATCCCCAGACTATACGGGGGCCGTCGTCGTGCTCGCGAGGCCAGGAGACGGCGGAGGGCCGTAGGCGGGGAGAGCAATGATCGGAGCATTGCCATACTCTTGAGAAAGAGCGGTCGGCTCGTCTTCAGGAATCATGCCCACCTCACCCGCTACTCTCTCGGGCTCAGCAGTCGCGGCCGTCTCGTCCACCGTTGCCTCGGGGTCATCGGTCTCAGGCGCTCCGTCTGCTGCTGCCTTGGGCTCAGCATCAACGATCTTCTCTGGTGCAGCTCCCTCAGCCCCCAGCTCAGGCTCAGCAACCCCGGAGACGTTGCCCACCGTCGGCTCGAGTTCGGTCGGTGCCTCTTCCTCTGTCTCCTTGGGTTCGACGGTCTCCACCTCCCCCTCGGTTGGACTTGGCCCTGCAAGGCAAAATATATAAGAACCGACGAGTTTACAATTTTTACAAACAAGTCTCGAAAGATTCATTACCTGAAGTGGATTTATCGTTAGCACTCCGAACTGCACGCGCCACCTGTCTGCGAGCAGTGGATAGGGCGACGGGGGCTTCTTCTGAGGGAGTATCAGCACGATGAATGGTGCTTGGGCCCGCTCCAATGGCCAAAGCAGCCTTGCGTGCCTTCTCCTCGCGCCTTAGCCGCTTTCTCTCTTCCCGTGCAGTCAGGACGGAGCTCTCCAAGGCTTCCCTCATTGAGACGTCCTCATCTATGAACATGGATGCCTCTAAATCCTTCAAGGCATCCCTCGTCGATTTGTCAAGTTGAGGCTCTCGCGGCAGCCCCGAAGAAGCTGGGACTTCAGTAGAGGATCCGGGGAGAGTCCCCGCATCAGCTGGCGCAGCCCCTGTAAAGAAACAAAGGAAAAAGGTTAGGTTGGCCGTCAGAAAAGAAGATAAAAAAAAAATCAATTAGCTGAGACGTACCAACGCCCGTCAAGGCGCGCTTCTTCTCCTCCTCCTAGAAGGTTTTTAAAGAGGCAGCAATGGCTTCTTCGGTATTGACACCTGTTGAAAAATGGGGGAAAGTATTAGTCAAAAATAATGATAAAAAATGCGATAAAATGACGAAGAAAGCAGCTAATGATTACTTGACTCAACGAGTTTATTCAACATCGCTTCGAGCCTCGCTGATCGCTCAGAAGCCGTAATAGCGGCCGCCAAATCGGTGTCTGCGGGGTCTACCGAGAAGCCCTTATTGCTGCCATACTCGCTTATTCCTTCGGTAAGAGGGGCCTCAGGCTCTAAACCGAGGATCGCGTCGAGGGAGAGGAGCGACTTCTTCTTCTTTTGCCCTCCAGCTCTGGATGCACCCGGGATTGATTTGCGCTTGGCAGGCACCTTGGGGCGGCGGGTCCCGATACCCGTGCCTTCGCCGGACTCCGGCGATACCACATTTACCGCCTCCACTGGAGCACGGGGGGGGGCTGGTGGCACAGCCACAGTATCGCGAAGTGGCAATCCGCGCGGAGGGCTCAACACACGTGGTGGTCCAACTCCAGCTCCTTTCAATGGAGGAATGACCGGGGTCCTCGGCTTTAGGGGAGCCTTGCGATCGCCGCCGGGAGGCGTACCCTTACGGTCAACCAGCATGCGCTTTTCCATTTGGATAACTGGACCCATTGCGTGCGCGTACCAGGCCACGTATATGTTGAGGACTTTGGGGGCGCAGCTCAGCTCGCTGATAAAGAAATAAGAACCCGTGTTAAGCCGCATAAAATGGTGCATTGCATCCCTTATCCCTTCTCGGCTAACCACGGGCCTTTCCAAGAAAGCTTCCATCGGGATCCCCTGGTTATAGCTCGATTGCTGAGCAAACCGGTGAGGGTTATACCTCATGAGGAGCGCCGTCTCATTCTGCCTAAACACCAAATAACCCAGCCGAATGGAGTAGAGATGGAGGATTTCCCGAGCCTTCAATATGGAAGCCCCGTATTTAAAATCATCGCACAGCGGCACTACCGACTTGGTGGTCTCTGAGCTTATTGTTATGACCTTATCCAAGAAGGAAACCTTCGCTCCGACCAGGTGTGGACGAAGGAGTAACCCCCTAGCCTCCCGCGGAGGTGCAACTACGATCGAAGCACCGACCAATCGTATGACTCTAGGGAGTCTGCATTTCTCAAAAAAGGGAGGGATCTTATGGGCGCCGAACACCCCGTGCATGTGCATTTCCATCCAGGAGGTGAAGTAGTGCATCGGGAAGTTAGCGGGCTGCACCCCAGGCTCACTAGCGTCAGCCGCTACGCTAAGTCCATTATAAAGATAAGTCAGCTCGGCAATCCCTACTGACAACTGCAAACCAGCCACCATCCGATGCGCTGGGTAGAAAACAGATGGCCGCATGTGACGCGGGTGCATAGGGAGCTCAAAGCTGCACAGCCATAAGACCAGGAACCCTACAAAAAAGGTTTCCTCATCCATGCTCGGGACGGAGATTTCCGAGAAAGGAACGACAGCGGCGCCGGGGAGATAAAAGTCCCTTTGGTCATTCTCTAATATGGGTCGGCGGTCCAAGCCAAAACCAAAAGGGTCATCGAGCTGGGCAAACTTCTCGCTCTGCTCCGATAAGAACTCTGGTCGAATAAAGCGAGCAATAAAATCTGCGAAACTGACGCCCCGGACACCCGATTCCAGATAGAGCCCTTCATAAATCTCCAGCACCTTCACCAAGCCCGGGAACTGGTGCTGAATGGCGTTCTCCGGAATCAAGTCAAACACCAGCGGTTTGGTGGCAAAGACGTATTCATCGGGATGAAGCAACTCCTCGTAGTGCTCCCCCCTCATCGGCAGACCTGAGACTTCAGCAAACTCCTCCAAGGAGATAGAGACCTCTATGTCCGTCATCAGGAAGGTGTGGGTGGGGATATTCCATTGTTCGATAAAGGCCTTGATCCACCACGTTGGAGGAGAAGGAAACTCGAAGAGCGAGACGTAGATGGCCGAATATAAACCAATTTTCGTTAGATGAGTCCTTTTCGCCGATAAGATGTACCGGGCCCACTGCAAATATCTGGCGGGCGGTCGCGGGACCAATCCAATGTTTTAGGCCTTTCCCCAAGGGCATGCTTCACCCTGACAGATTCGCCTTCCCAGAATGTCTATTGCCGGCGGCAGCTGCACGGGAATGGCACCAATTGCAGGTTGGAGGAGGTCATCAGAATTCCAATTTTTGAATTCCACGGCATACTTCACCAGGGGTTCATCCGCATTAGGGATTGAAGTTATGGGCTCAGACGGCGTGGTGGAACTGAAACTGCGGCGACCCTGGATGATCTCATTGTACCACCTACCCCACAGATGAAGGCTCTTGTGCTCGGGGTCATGATCCTTTATGAGAGAGAGCACCACTCGATCCACCGGTGCCTGGGGAAACCCTCCCTCCGAGCGAATAAACGGGAAGGACAGATTAGCAGACATGTTTCCTGCAAAGGGACAAACAAAATTATTAGCCGTCAGTGTTGTAATTTCAACGCTCGACATTTTAAAAATTCTGCACCACACTGCAATGCAGTGGGTAGGGGACCAAATGGGGACCCACAAAATCTGAATGACAGTGCATCATTTAACAAGACAGCCCCATCATTGGGTGAGACTGTCAATTAATGAAAAGATCCCCAAGAAAATATCCTCATTGATGGGAAATCCCTAGAGACAAGGAGAAAATCTCCTCTTTTAGAGCAAAGCTCTATCACAGAGTGACGTTTGTCAAACTCTGGTCTCAAGGGAATAAAAATTTCCTAAAGAAAAGAGCCTAGCTCTATAATGATGATGGAAGAATCCATCAAAAAGAAAAAAAGAAAACTTTAACTCCTAAAATTTAAAATTTTTTTAGGATCTTAAAAATCCATGAAAACTTTTAGGAGTTCTCCATTTTCAGATTAAAAAAGATCTACATTTGATCCATGAGCAAAACTCTGTTCATGGGTTTAAACCCATGAACAAGATCTCTTCAGATCTATGAATTCTTGAGAGCAAAGCTCTGTTGGTGAAACCCCAAAGGGTTTTTTTTTAGATCAAAGATCTATGAGAGCAAGGCTCTATTGATTAAATTTAATTTAATTTATTTAAGTTAAATTTTACCTAAAAATGTTCTAGAGTTTGAACTCTAAAGTTCTTGAAAAACAAGAGCAAGGCTCTGAAGTTGTTAAAAGCAAAAGCAAGGCTCTGGAAAATAAAATCTTGAAGATGGTAAAAATTTTCTAAGGACCAAGGGTCCTATTTATAGGCGCCCGCGCCCCTTTAACTTACCCCTTGATCCAGCGGCCTAGATCTTGCCACCGTTGCACTCACGTGTGCGCCACGTAAGCGCAACGGTGGGGGGGGGCATTTGTTTCCCCCAATCAGAGCAAGGCTCTGTTTGAATTTCAAAAATTCAAATTTTGAAGCAACGCTTCAAATTCCGTGCGCTGCGCGCAACGCGCCACGTGCCAGAAGTTGATACGTCAGCGCACCCAATCAGAGCAAGGCTCTATTTAAAACAAAAATTAAAGGAAGCAACGCTTCAGTTGCGCAAGCGCTGCGCTGTGCGACACGTGTCAGCGCAGTTGCGCTGTGCTGTGCGCTGCGCGACACGTGTCAGCGCAGTTGTGCAGGCGCTGCGCGACACGTGTCAGCGCAGTTGCGCTGCGCTGTGCGCTGCGCGACGCGTGTCAAGCGCTGGGGCGTTTGCGCCAAACAGAATTAAAATTCTAATAAGATCTTTCTGTTCTTGTTAAAACAAGAAGATTGTCTTCTGTAAAACAGAAGCCCTTGGATCAAAGATCCAACGGTGGGGAAAATTCCCCAAATCACTCAGAGAAGGATCTCTTTAACAAATTTAACAAATTTATGGGCACTATATAAAGGCCCCTAGACCCCAATTCAGAAGAGGATGAACATTGTGAGAGATTGAGAACCTCAAAACAGAGAGACCTCTGAAAAATTTCAAGAAAAAGGTAAAAACCTTCATAAAATAGAAGAATTTCTTCTAATAGATCATTGATCTAAGAACAAGATCAATGATCTTCATATAATAATAAGTGCTTTGCACTCTTTTATGAACCACTGGTTCTCTGAAAACAAGAAAAACAAGAAAAAACTTGTTTTCTTTGATCTAAATTGGATCAAGAAATCAAGCAGTGCTTTGCACTTTTTATGAACCATTGGTTCTGGAATCTTAAAGATTCTCAAGATTATTGAAATAGTGCCTTGCACTTGCAAAAACTGTACTGTTGCGCTCCTGGGTTGGCGCAAGCCACCAGAGAGCGCCACGTGTCAGCAGCTGAATCACTTGCGCTATGCGCTTTTAAGAAAGAGCCTTGCTCTCTGAAATTGGCGCAACTCACCAGAGCGCGCCACGTGTCAGCAGCGCAAGCGCAGCGCACTGGCGCAGCGCACTGCGCTTGCGTGACACATGTCATCACCACAAGCGCTTGCGCTCATTGATTGGCGCAAAGCGCCTGACAAATGCAGTGCATTGTGTACTAAAGGGCCAGGCCCAAATCAAAAAGGCCTAATAGGCCAAAATAAATTGCAACGCAATAAAAGGGCAGAGCCTAAGTAAAATTGATGCTCTGCATCATTTATAAATGGGTAGAGCCCAAACAAAAAATAAAATGCAATGAAAGGGCAGAGCCCAAACAAAATTGATTCTCTGCATCCTTTATAAATGGGCAGAGCCCAAACAAAATAAAAAGTAATGCAATGCATTACTTAAACATGGGCAAAGCCCTAGCACAGGCCTATTAGGCCAGAAACAAATAAAAGCGTTGAATATTTTTCAACTGGATTTAGCCCAATCATGGCCATAAGTCCTCAAATTAAATTGACTGAGCACGGCTGCTCTCTTAAATCAAATTACATCCGGTTCAAGGGTATATCTCCGAACTCCTCTGACACCTATCTTTGTAATCCTTCAACGACGTCAGAGAGGCGACCGGTCCCGACAACCACATATCAACACGGACTGTGGGGTCCTTAAACTCATGGACTTATGCGTCCTTAAACCAACACACGGACTGTGGGGTCCTTAAACCCGCGGACTTATGCGTCGTTAAACTAAAACACAGACTGTGGAATCCTTAAACCCACGGAATTAAGCGTCCTTAAACTACCAATGGACCACCATGTCCCTAAACTGGAATATGGACTGCAATGTCCTTAAACTACCAATGGACCCCAATGTCCCTTAACTACCTATGGACCACTACGTCCTTAAACTGGAACAATAGAGCCCCCAAACGCTCTTTTGTTGGATCTAAACGATCCCGTTTAAGTTGATCTTAGCCTCAAATATGGCTAACGTATCCTTAAACATTCAAACAGACTTTAGTCCCAAATTGGACTATAAGACCCCCAATCAACTTTGGTTCAAGGGTACATCTCTGAACTTCTCTGACACATGTCGTTGTAATCCTTCAACGTCGTCAGAGAGGTGATGGGTCCCGACGGCCATATATTAAATGGACCACCATGTCTCTAAACTGGAAATGGATCTAGACGATCCCGTTAAGTAGATCTTAGTCTGGAAATTAGACTAACATATCCTTAACAAACGTTTAAGTTGATCTTAGCCTCAAATATGGCTAACGTATCCTTAAACCAAAACCCAAAACCCAAATCTAAGAAAATACGGATTTAGACTAATCCACGTCCTACGGGCGACGAAATAAATAGTCTCCGTATACAATCCATGGGCAACCACAAATAAAACAAACACACACGACACGAAGTGAACTTCTGGAGCAGGAGAAAGTTGTTACCACCGAGCGGTAGCATAATTAACTGCATGGGCTTGCGCCTGCAGGGAAGAGCGTCCCCACAATCAAAAACCCCTCAAGCGAGGAAGAATCTGACGAAGTCTTCTACATCGGCCGCATCCGCCCAAACCTCCGATATACGGTGCCATAAATCAACTTGGCATCTTCGGAGAGGTGGACGGATAAAACCAAATAGCATCTGCCCCGAATCTCAGTCCTAGACGTCCTCACGTCGCGTCTCTGTATTCGAAGGGGAACATTCCACGTGACCAGGAATTTGCTCTGGATGCTTCCCACGAGGTCGGTTTGACATAGCCGTGTTCTGCGAGGACCAGGATCCGCTGTAGAAGTTTCCCACGGGGTCAGGATTGACATAGGCCGTGTTCCACGTGACCAGGAATTTGCTCTGGATGCTTCCCACGGGGTCTGATTGACATAGCCGTGTTGTGCGAGGACCAGGCTCCGCTCTGGACGTTTCCCACGGGGTCAGGATTGACATAGGTCGTGTTCTACGTGACCAGGAATTTTGCTCTGGATGCTTCCCACGGGGTTTGATTGACATAGCCGTGTTCTGCAAGGACCAGGCTCCGCTCTGGACGTTTCCCATGGGGTCAGGATTGACATAGGCCGTGTTTTACGTGACCAGGAATTTTCTCTGGATGCTTCCGACGGGGTCGGTTTGACATAGCCGTGTTCTGTGTGGACCAGACTCCGCTCTGGACGTTTCCCACGGGGTCAGGATTGACATAGGCCGTGTTCCACGTGACCAGGAATTTGCTCTGGATGCTTCCCATGGGGTCTGATTGACATTGCCGTGTTCTGCGAAGATCAGGTTCCGCTCTGGACGTTTCCCACGGGGTCAGGATTGACATAGGCCGTGTTCCATATGACCAAGAATTTGCTCTGGATGCTTCCCACGTGGTCTGATTGAGATTGCCGTGATTTGCGAGGACCAGGCTCCGCTCTGGACGTTTCCCACGGGGTCAGGATTGATATAGGCCGTGTTCCACGTGATCAGGAATTTGCTCTAGATGCTTCCCACGGGGTCGATTTGACATAGCCGTGTTCTGCGGGGACCAGGCTCCACTCTGGACGTTTCCCACGGGGTCAGGATTGACATAAGCCGCATTCCACGAAACCAGGAATTTGCTCTGGATGCTTCCCACGAGGTCTGATTGACATTGCCGTATTCTGCGAGGTCCAGGCTCCGCTCTGGACGTTTCCCACGGGGTCAGGATTGACATAGGCCGTGTTCCACGTGACCAGGAATTTGCTCTGGATGCTTCACACGGGGTCGGTTTGACATAGCCGTGTTCTGCGAGGACCAGGCTCCACTCTGTACGTTTCCCACAGGGTTAGGATTGAAATAAGCCGCGTTCCACGTAACCAGGAATTTGCTCTGGATGCTTCCCACGGGTCTGATTGACATAGCCGTGTTCTGCGAGGACCAGGATCCGCTCTGGACGTTTCCCACGGGGTCAGGATTAACATAGGCCGTGTTCCACGTGACCAGAAATTTGCTCTGGATGCTTCCTATGGGGTCTGATTGACATAGCCGTGTTCTGTGAGGACCAGGCTCCGCTCTGGACGTTTCCCACGGGGTCAGGATTGACATAGACCATGTTCCACGTGACCAGGAAAGGTTGACTCTCGGTTGTTTGTGCATTGCCGAGTCATGGAACTGGGGATTTTACCGCAGCTCCGATTTGTTAATGTCGTGTCTGTTGAAATGAGACGGATATTGAGATGATCTCTAGGCTGTCTGTGAACCATTGAGATTTGTCTTCTTCTTCTGATGGAGCCTGGGGAGGGAAGGTGTGATTCTTTCTTTGTTTGCGCCCCTGGATTGTATACAGAGATTGATGTGATATCACCTGTAGGGCATAAATTTTATTTTTTCAAAATTTTTTTATTTCTTTCCGCGATGCTTTATCATTTCAGCTTTTATATCGCGAAGGTCGCGATTGCCCAATCATTTCGGCTATTTTTCGCGGTGCCCAATTATTTCATCTATTTGTTTTATTTACTCGCTGCTTTTTATTGCGAGTTGCCCATATCATTTCGGCTATTTTGTATGCATACATTTTTACTTGTTGATTTGCAAGTTGCCTAATCATTTCGGCTATTTCATATGCATTTGTGGCTCGCTGGTTTTTCACTGCGAGTTTGGGATTTGATATCAATTTAGGCATCAGCATCGCTACTACTGGGATATTGCCAGGAGCGAATCATCATTTGCCTTCGTCGATGTCGAACAAAGGTGGCTTAGCGAACAGGGTTAGGATCCTGTCGACTAAGGCTTTTGACTTCATGAGCCATAAGGGTCTCATAAAGGTATTTGTCCCTGCGAGTCGTGAGGATCTCGTAGGTGCGTTTTCTCCTTAGGAATCGTGAGGATTCCTAAGTGTATGGCTTCTTTTAAGTCGTAAGGATCTTACAAGAGTATTTTCTCCTTCTAAGTCGAGAGGACTTACAAGGGCTGTTCACTGTGCAAACATATCCCTAGTCACGGATGAGACTTTGTTAGGGAAATGTTTATTCGCGCTCATGGATTGTATACAAGGGTCAGCATTGAGCCGCTTGTAGGGCAGCATTGGAGGTTGTGGTGGCCGCTTAAGAACAGGTTCAGATCCTTGTAGCTTAAGACTTTTGAATCTTATGAGCCATGAGGGTCTCATAAGAGGGTTCTCCTTACGAGTCGTGAGGATCTCGCAAGTGTAATTTTTCCTTAGGAATCGTGGGGATTCTTAAGTGTGTTGCTCCCTTGTGAGTCGTAAGGATCTCACGCAGGTGGTTTATCCTCACAAGATCGAGAGGACCTTGCAAGTGTCTTTTAACGAGATCGTGCCCTTTCGGGTTTTCATAAAAACTCGCCGGTAGCCCTGCTGTTTTTACTCACGGAGCCCTTTCGGGTTTTCATCCGTGCCCCTTTTGCTTATGGACATACCGTTTTTTTGATTTTTTTTTATTGTTTTTTTTGTGTCAGCCTTGGGATGCTGCAGTCCATAGTAGTTTATCGACGTCTCGGTCAACAGCCAGTTTTAGGACATAGTGGTCCATCGTTAGTTTAAGGACGTTTCGGTCCGCAAACCGGCTACTACTTGTAGAGTTTAGGCTTAGGAAGATACCGAGCGGACATAGGCGTCGTCATCTATCATTGACCTAGGCCATGACTCGTCAGGCGCAGTATTTTTTTAGGAAGCGACCGTTTATTGGTCTGAAATGTCTTTCACCATGCATGTCCATGAGTAGGTAAGCTACACCCTGGTAGACTTTGTCTATGATATACGGGCCTTCATAGTTCGGCTTGAACTTCCCTCGCTTAGCACGATTAGGGATCATGGGTCTCTTGACCACTAGCATGAGTTCGCCTTGGCGGAATGTTCTCGGCCTAGTCAATCTTTTATATGAGCGCGTCATCTTTGCTTTATAAGCCTCTAGATTTTGTTGCGCCATGAGCCGGGTTTCGTCAAGGGCGTCGAGCTCCTCAAGCCGAAGGTGAGCATTTTCTTCGTCTGTTAGCTCGTAGCGAACTGCCACTCATAGAGAGGATAACTCTATCTCGAGGGGGAGTACCGCTTCTGTGCCGAATACTAACTCGTACGGCGTTGTGTTCGTAACAGTTTTGAACATAGTTTTATATGCCCAGAGAGCTTCATGCAGTCTCTCATGCCAGTCCTTATTTCGAGACACCGTCTTTTTCACAATCTTCGTCAAGGTTTTGTTGAAAGCCTCAGCTAGACCGTTAGCTGGAGGATTATAGACTGAAGAGTATCTCCAGTCTATGTTATGCTGTTGTGCGAAGCGGCTGATCTTGTGGCTTTATAGGCTGGCCCGTTATCGGAGATGATCCGTCGCGGAGTTCCAAACCGATAAATGACGTGCGTCTTGAAGAAATGGAGGATATTCTCCATCTTCACTTCCTTCAGCGGTACTGCTTCTGCCCACTTGGAGAAGTAATCAGTTGTCGCCAAAATGAATCGATGTCCTCTGGACGATGCTGGTTCGATGGGGCCGATTATGTCAGTTCCCTACATCTCAAATGGCCAGCTAGCCACCGTTGGATGCAGTGGATTTGGATGCTGATGGATAAAGTCCCCGTGAATCTGGCACGAGTGGCATTGCTTCGCGTATTCGAGGTAGTCCTGGATCATCGTGGGCCAATAGTAGCCTATCCTTTTGATCTTCAGCTTCATCTTCGGGCTGGCTTGGTGAGAACCGCAAAGTCCATCGTGAGTTTCTTGGATGACTCTTTTTTCTTCTTCAGGTCCCAGACATCTTAACCACAGAGAATCAAATGACCTCTTGTACAGAGTATCATTGATGAAGGCAAAAGAAAGAGCTCGTTTCGTGAGCTGATGTCTCGAGGATACATCTTCGGGTGTCCAACGGGATTTAAAGTAGTCTATAAAGACTTCTCTCAAATCCTTATCCTTTTCCTGGTCTTTTATTTGTAGGGCCGTTTGCTCCCTTTTCTTCGGACGACTCCGGAGATATTTCCGCCGGTGCAAGAACCCGACGGCTTTGCACAATGATCCTCACGTCATCGAGGCTCTCATCAGCCAGTTCTTTAGCGAGCTTGGCTAATGCATCTGCCTTGCTATTTTCTGCACGCGGTATACTTTCCAATGAATCTCTCGCTTCTTTGGATAGCAGAAGGGCGTCGGGAATGCTTAGCTGCGAAGGTAGCTTTCTCAAGTGTGTCAGAACGTTGTAGTCCACCTTACTTTTCTTTGGCGGGTCCTTGGCTGTCTGCTCTTCGACGGCTTGGTCATCAAGGATGATATCCTCAGGGACCTTTTCTTTTCCCTTATCTCTTCTATATGACTCACTGTTCGAGGGCCTAAGATTCTTTTCGGGCAGCATACGATTGCGCAGCTGAATATTTTTACAAGTCTTCGATTCTTCCTCTTTTCCCGAGGTGGACTCTTTAAAGAGAGGGCCAAGAGTCATTTCTTCGTCAGAGTCGCTCCCGAAGGTGAGAACTTGCGGTCTCCCAGCGTCGACCATGTGACAACTGTCGGTAGTTCTTTTATGCTCCTCGGTCGTATTTCTTTGCTCCCGACGAGTTTTGCGTTTCATCCGCTTGAAATGTTGCCGGTGAGCAACATATCCCTGCCACCATCTTTTAAAAGCGTTGCACTCTTCGGTGGGGTGCACAATCTTTCGATGATATAAGCAGTAGGTAGGATGTATTTCTGCTTCACTAAGAATGTTTCCTTCGGAGGGTGGCAGCTTCATTCCTATCGATATGGATTTGGCGAACCTCTTCCACGTCTTGAACCTGCTTTTATTTGCGGCGGATGTACTTTGATCTGGCGGGGGTGTTTCAACCCTTTCGTCCAGTTGCCGGCGTTTAGCTTTTTCGAATATGGCCATCTCACGCTCTCGGTCGGCTTTGCTTTTCAGAAGAGCTTCGTTTAGGAACGCTTCAATAATTTTGTCTGATGGTCCAAGAAGTTCCGGCTCAGGATCTGCCCCCGGTTTCTCTGTGTAAGGAACTTCTTCATCATCTATCGACGAGTGGGAGATTACATGGCAGCTTGCCACATAATCTTCAGGCTCATTTGACGAGTCTTCTCCGTTGTCGTCATCTCCGTCCTCAAGGACGTGGCTGAGAAATTCTTGGAGTGTGACGGGAGTCCGCGCTTTTTGATTATATTCTTCCAACGCGTCAATCCGTTTTTGCAGGTCCGTGCGCTTGTCACCAGGCTTTACGGACTTCTTGGCTTTCTTCTTTTTCTTCGAAGGCTTTGGCGGCTGGGTGTGAGTGCTTTGGCTATCACCACCAATCTTTGGAGTTGGGCACGATTTCAGCATTCCCTCGATGATCTCGAGTTCCAGTGGATTTTTCCACCTGATCGCCGGGCATGTTTGGGGATCCTTCAGCATTCTTTTCGTCTTGGCTGAAAGAGCGATCTCCCATGGAGCTTCTTCTACGAAAGAGCATGATGCCCCCGGTGTGTCCATCTTCTTGGGAGCGTGTGGCTGTGGCGGGTTCACCTTCCAATTCTCGGACAGGGCAAATTTGCCCTGTTGGTATTGGTCTTCAATCCAGCCTTTAAAGACGAAACAATCTTCAATTGAATGGCTTACCGTTTGATGGTAGGGGCAATAATTGGGTCTATTAGCCTCGCCGGGTTGCAACGGTCATTTTGGATTCGGAAGATTGATGAGCCTGTTGCGCACCGCTAGCTCGAACAATCTCTTCATTTTGTCTCGGGAAAACGAATAAGGGTGCTTCATCTTCTCATTATAGAATTGTCGCCTCTCGTCTAAGCGATCAGTTAGTTTTGGGCCACTGGGCTGCTGTTGAGTATTGCGACGAAGGTCGCTTTCCCTTTGCCCTTTTCGTTCCGTGGCTCCGGCTTTGAAGGAGACGGTCTATGACCCATCTGGTCCATTTGGGCCAGTTTGTCAATCAAGGCTTGGAACGTGGTCGGCTTGAAGAACATCATGAATTGGGAAATAGTTGCCTGAGGGTCCAGAGTGCCTATGAACATGCCCACTGCCGGCGCTTCCTCGATGCGCTGCTCCCATTTTGACCATAAATTTCGCCATCGTATTGCGTATTGCACCCACGTTTCACCTGGCTTCACCCTGGCATTGATCAATGCCGTTATTGGGGTGCGTTCACTAGCACTCGCGAAACGCTGGGTGAATAATAGCTCCATCTCTGCAAAAGTCTTGACGGAGTCGTTTGGAAGTTCAGAATACCACTCGAATGCCGTCTCCGACAAGTTACCTACAAAATGGCGGAGCAGAAGTTTATCATCACCCCCGGTGTTGCCGCACAAGGCTCTGAACTGGGCAACATGCTGATGCAGATTTCCCGTCCCTTTATATACATGAAATTTAGGGATCGTATATCCCGGTGGGTACCTTATTTGGTCATACCATCCTGGATAAGGTCGTCCAGTCTTAACGACCTGCCCAGCCGCTTCGTTTGCTTGGTGAGCTCGTATTTGCTGAGCGATGTAGTCGTACAAGGCGGCCTTAGAGATTGTCTCTTCTTTGGCTGCTGAAAGAGCCGGAGGAGGGTTCAATGTTTCCCCTCTGTCGTCTTCAATGATGATCGGGGGGTCTTCAGCTGAAGATTTCGGCTGTAACATCATCCCAGCCATGTCTTGGAACAAAAGAGCCATTCGTTTTATATTGGCTGCATGCTCCGCAGCCTCTTTTTCTTTCCTCTCGAGCATTCTTCGGAGGAACTCGGTATCAGTTTCTTGTTCCCGACGTTGCTCCGAGATCTCTGGATTTTCTTTTGGCCCAGTGAGTGCGGCCATTACAGTCAGCATCTCCTGAAGTTTCTGCTGCTGTTGTTCTTGAGCCTTCGTTATCGATCGGGTAAGTGGTCGATGACCTGTAGAAGCACGGCTTTCTTCTTTTCCGGAAGCCATATAAACGGTATGTATTACTATGCCTCCGGACTCGGGGCGTTTAGGTTCGGTGTCTTTGCGGTTCGTCGCGGACACAGGGGCTTTCTCTGGCTTCCTTTTCTTATGAGCAGTTGAAGTCGAGGGAGCCGTTGCAGCGGGCACCCGGACGGATGACATCTTCTGTGGTACCACGGGATGGATCTTTTCTTGCTGAGCTCTAAGCTTCTTTGGCCGGCGAGAGTAGTCCTGGTTAATCACCGATTCCTGAACCTGTCTCCAGACTTTATAAATTTTGGAGGACAGCCACTGAGGGGGCTGTTCCGGCTTCTGTAGTAATCTCCATAGGTGGAGGAGATCTCTTCAGCACGGCAGTCGGAGAGTTCTTGTGAACCCTCCTAAGCGGTTCAAAGCTGTTCCCAGTTGGAACAGCAGCATTGATTTCCACCATGGGAGCTGGCGGAGTTAGCCCAGAGGGGGAGTTGCCCCCGGCCTTCCTTACTCGGCACCAGTGGCGGCGTCGAGCATGTCATGCAGATGGGATTGTCTCAGTTGTAGGGGTGACTTCGTCATGCCCCCTGTGTTGGCTAAGGGCTGTCGCCGGCGTCAGCCTCTTAAAGACCGATGTCCGTTGAGAAGCAATGTCCAATCTGTCAAAGACAGACCTTTGGGCAGGGGAAGCAGCTTTGGGGACTTTGCCTAGAGCAGGAGCCGGGATGGCCAGCCTTGTGAAGACTGACTTCTTGGCAGAAGAAGCCTCTCCGATGATTTCGTCCGCTTGAGCCGGGATGGCTATCCGCTTAGGGATGACTCCTTCAGGTATCGCGGGATTGTTAGCGTTCTGGCCCAATCTATTGAAAACTGAGGAAGTGGAGTTGGGCGACCCGTTAAGAGGGGCCGCGATAGTGGTAAGTCGATCAAAGACCGACTTCTTTGGGGCTTCTTGCGGCAGCATTGGGGCATTGAAGCTCATGGGTGGGATCATAGTCCGAAAGAACAGCCCAGTGGTGGCCTGAGTTACTTGGTCCACCAGCATCATGAACAGGGAGGCCGCCTGGCCCGTAAGTTACACCTCCAGATGAGGCGGAATGGGAGTTGCAGTTGCAGCTGGAGCATTTTGTGCAGGTAGAAGCCATTGATCTTTCGTTTTCTGCATGGAGCAAGACACCAAACCTTAGTACCTCGAACCCAAGGGAAACCATATCAAACCGCGATTCGTTCACGAACACGACACACGAAGTGTGGAGTGGAAAGAGGAAAAGGTCCCACCGGGCGTGCCAGAATCTGTTCACCGCCGAAAACCGGGAAGACATGTGTCTTGCCTGAATTTGGGGGCAGATGCTAATAGGTGCTATCCGTCCACCTCTCCGAAGATGCCAAGTTGATTTATGACACCATGTATCGAAGGTTTAGACGGATGCGGCCGATGTAGCAGACTTCGTCAGATTCCCCCTTATTTGAGGGGTTTTTGATTGTGGGGACGCACTTCCCTGCAGGCGCAAGCCCCTGCAGTTAATTACGCTACCGCATCGCGGTAACAACTTTCTCCTTCTCCAGATGGCCACTTCGTGTCGTGGGTGTTTTTTTTGTTTTTGGTTTCCCATGGATTGTATACGGAGACTAAATTTATGTCGTCGCCCGTAGGGCGTGGACTAGTCCAAATCCATATTTTCTTAGATTTGGGTTTGGGGGTTGGGTTTAAGGATACGTTAGTCTCATTCGAGACTAAGATCAACTTAAACGTTTGTTAAGGATACGTTAGTCTAATTTTAGACTAAGATCAACTTAACGGGATCGTTTAGATCCAACAAGAGAGCGTTTGGGCTCTGTTGTTTAGTTTAGGGACATTGCGGTCCATTGTTAGTTTAAGAACATTACGGTCCAAGGTTAAGGACATCATAGTCCGTGGGTTTAAAGGGACCCCACAGTCCAAGGTTAAGAACATCATAGTCCATTAGTTTAAGGACGCCACAGTCCAGTTTAAAGACGTCATAGTCTGTGAAATGTGTGGTTGTCGGGACTCGTCACCTCTCTGAAGACGTTGAAGGATTACAACGACAAATATCAAAGGAGTGAAGAGATGTACTCTTGAACCAAAGTTGATTGGAGGATCTGTAGTCCAATTTTGGAACTAAGATCAATTAATTAGATTATGAGCACATTGGCTCAGTTAAATCTGAATTGAGAACTTATGTCCAATTTGGGCTAAGTCCAATTAAGTTTGAAATGTTGGCCCTTTATTGGACTATTGAACATTTGTCTGGGTTCAGTCCCTCATTATTCGGCAATGCTAAACAGGGGTTCTGACAACATTTTATCTTTTGTTGAGTGCTGAGCACTCATATGCCATATAGGATGATCAATTTTGGAAGGCAAGGATGTACTTGAGACTTAGTAGAAAGAGAAGTCTTGCCTCAGAAGAACTTAGCCAATTTAGGCTAGGATTGATTTGAATATAGTGTTAAACACTAACATATATTTGATGGTCATGTGTTCCCACGTGATGCGCTGAAAATAGTGTTAAACACTAAGGACAAAACGCTCAAAAATAGTGTTAAACACTAAAATTGGATTGGTCACGTGGGGCCATGTGAGGCCTCTGAAGGTGGGGACCAGTCTTCCTTTGTTTTGTTCTCAGAGTATTCAAAGGTGTCAAACACTTAAGTCTTCATAGCCATCACGTGTGGGCACGTGATGGACACCCATGCATTGATTTATTAAGGACACGTGAGGGCGCCCAAAATCGATTCTTCCTTTGGCTTTGTTTCCTTTATTTTGAGAGTCACGTGGGAACATGTGAGGCATTGCCTCCAAGTTTTTCTTTCTCTTTTTAAGGGATCTGTTTCAGGGGGTCACGTGGGAGCACGTGGCCTAGTTTTGTTCCTTCTTTTCTGATCATTGAGGATAGGGGTCACATGTCACCACGTGACCAAGTTCTTTACATGCATGGAGAGCTTTAAGTCTCTTTTTAAGAAGTAAATTCTCTGTAGGGTTAAACCCTAATTCTGTTTTAGAGAAATTAAATTCCTATGCATGTGGAAGAATTAAATTCTTATGTAGGGTTAAACCCTAATTTCATTTAGAGGAATTGAATTCTTATGAATTTGTGGAGAATTAAATTCTCATGCAGGGTTGAATCCTAGATTCATTTGGAGGAATTAAATTCCTATGAAATTGAGAGAATTAAATTCTCATATAGGGTTAAACCCTAGTTTTATTTGAATGAATTAAATTCCTATGTATTTGGGAGAATTAAATTCCTTAAACTCAATTCTCTCTCTAAGTTTTGGATCTGCATGGCAGAATCTCCCCGATGAGAATTAAATTCTCAACTTGTGGGGAGATCTGCTTCTGCAGATCTTCAACAAAAAGAAGAACTAAGTTCTTAATCAGAAGAGTTAAACTCTTAAATTTGAGAATTAAATTCTCTTTTATTTTATGGAGCTTAGATCTCTTTCCCCTTTCTCACCTAGGGTTTCTTTTCTCTGAAAAGAACTTCTTTTCTTTCTTGAGAATTAAATTCTCCTCTCTTTTTTCTCTCTGTTGTTGTTTTTCTCCAGAAAATCAAAATTCCAAGATCCCTTCTCTTCTCTTCTTGGCTCCTATTTATAGAAGAAAGAAAAGAATCAATTTTGTTTAGTGAATCTTTCATTGAAAGATTTTGGTTGTTTTTGTAACTAACATGATCTTTTAGATCACTCAATGAATTTTATTCACCATTGGATTTTTAATCCAGAAGATATTCTGTTTGTTATTCTTGGTGAATTTCAGGGAAATCTTTCCTTGTATAAAATCTTTCCATAAATTGGTGATTTTTAATCACCATTGGATTTTTAATCCAACGGTGCTCTATTTTACAGAGCACCATCTTTTTTTTGTTTGGAAAGATTTAAAGAAATATTTTCCCAGTTAGGGTCTTTGATTTCCCTTAATTAGAATTTAATTCTATTAGTTAAGAAGGCTTTTAAAAGTCTATCACGTGTTGGCACGTGATCCCTTTATTTGATTATTAAATAGAATTTAATTCTATCAATTAAAGAGTTTAGGAACTTGTCACGTGTTGGCACGTGACCCTCTTGATTAAACATTTTATTCAGAATTTAATTTTGCCTTTTAACAGAGCTAAGGAATCATCACGTGTCAGCACGTGATGCTTCATTGGGGTTTTTCCTTAGTGTCTTACTATATTTTTTTTTGACTAGAATTTAATTCTATAAAGCAGAGATCACAGGAACCTATCACGTGTCAACACGTGACCCTTGGTCACGTGTGAGCACGTGATACCCCATTGGGTATTTCCTGGCTGTTTTGTTATATTTTTGTTTGACTAGAATTTAATTCTATAAAGCAGAGATAACAGGAACCGATCACGTGTCAACACGTGACCCTTGGTCACGTGCGAGCACGTGATACCCCATCGGGGTATTTCCTGATATTTTATCAGGGAACATCCACATTATCATTTCGGCATGTTTTACCGTTTTCGGACATCCGTATGCGTCCGTACAATCTATTTCCTATTTAGTGCATACAAACTTATCTTGTTACATACTATACTATAATATACTGTATTCAATTGAATATTTCCATTTCACATTATTTAGTTGTGCATCCCGCATTTGCCAGTTTATCATTTTACGGTTATATGACGCCCGTGTGCGTCCGTATCATTATTTACATGTCTAGTCGCATGCTAAATCATCTTGCTACATGTTAGGTATAGTATTATGCATCCATATGAGTAAAATGTTACCCGTTTATCACATTGTACATCCATACTGAAGTTTTACTGTTTTCGGATACCCGTTTGTATCCATATCATTTAAAATATATATAACTGCATCTATAGATCACATTAATTCATATTATTATTATAGTAACACCCATGATTAATAAAGTGCATCCTAATTAGTATTGGAACTGTAAATGTAACCCCTAATCGATATTTGTGCATCCATACCATTAATTCTATGTCTATTCGCATACCATGTCTCATTATTACATATTGTTGTTATATTGACATCTCATGCTTGCTATTTTGCATCCTACTTAATCATGATGTAACCCTAATCGATAATTGTGCATCCATGCTTTGATTTGTGCACCCGTACTTGCTACAGTTTGATTATGAGCACTCGCTTGATACCTGATACACCACTACTTGACATGACCTGATACACCACTACTTGACATGAATTGATACATGTACACTATCTGACATGACCTGATATATCACTACTTGACATGTTACCTGATTCTGTTTCTACTGCCGACAATCCTAACATGTTGTCCCGATGGACATATCCTGTTTTCTGTATAGACAAACATGTTCCTGCTTGATCCTGTGTTGGCATTAGTCTCAAATTTATCAATACCTGACTTGAACACACAACTTAGGGGTAAGGGGAAATCAATGATGAAACCTGACTTGCAACTCAACAGTTCGACGCTTATACTGATCAGTTTTGGAGGCTAGGCCAGTCCCGGAATGATGTTGCTGACATCATTCGTCTGTATATGTTTCCTGTTTGTGCTTAGCGGCACGTCTCGGATTCAGCCCCGAGAGTCTGGACCGTGGTCCCGGGTACGCACGGGATACTATTGAGTTACATCGACGATTCATTAAATTGATTTCACAGAATTGAGAGTAGTTAACCCAGTATTTAGTTCAGATTACTCACTGCACGTCACATTTGCTTTTACCCTTCACTGTTCCATATTTATGTTACTGTTATGCCTTTATTACTGTTCATACTCATGCCTGCATGTCTTGCTACCCCATGATTATATTATTTTTGATATTATGACGCACTGACGTCTAGGTTTTCCATGGCCCAAATCCTCTACCTTTGCCACAGCCCGAGCAGGAGTATTTCAGTCAGCAGGCCGAGCAGTGAGAACTTGTTAGTATTTTAGTTTTATTTCAGTATTTTCATTCCTGATGTGAGCCCGTATTTGGGAAGTACATTCCAGATTATTATTGTTTATTGGATCTATTGCTTCCGCATCATATTATATATTGACTCGTTTATTCTGGCTTATGGACATGTACTAGATAGTTTACTTTATTTCTACTGTTCCTGATATCACTAGACAGCCGTAATATGACTGTGGAGGGATGTTTCCTATCCACAGGTAGCATGGTTGGCTCTATCACGTGCCTATCTTAGCGCACTCTGGGAAGCGGGGCGTGACACGCAGCAAAACCTAGAAGCTTACAAAGCAAGAATGGCACGCTCATATGAAAGGTTGACTAGGCTGAGAATATTCCGCCAAAGCGAACTCGTGCTAGTCGTAAAAAGACCTATGATCCCCAATCATGCTAAACGGGGGAAATTCGAGCCGAACTATGAGGGCCCGTACATCATAGACAAGGTCAACCAAGGCGGGGCCTACTTGCTCATGGATATGCATGGCGAAAGACCTTTCCAGCCAATAAACGGCCGGTTCCTTAAGAAATACTACACTTAACAAGTCACGGCTCAGGTTAATGATGGATGACGACGCTCGTGTCCGCTCGCTGTCTTCCTGAGTCCAAACTCTATAAGTAGTATCCGGCGAAATCTCGCCTCAAAATCCCGACGGACCGAGATGTCCTTAAACTAACAGTGGACTGAGATGTCCTTAAACTAACAACGGACCGAGATGTCCTTACACTAACAGCGGACCGAGATGTCCTTAATCTAACAGTGGATTGAGATGTTCTTAAACTAACATTGGACCGAGATGTCCTTAAACTAACAATGGACCGTGATGTCCTTAAACTAAAATACGCCGCCTCAAAACATAGCGACAGTGGAATTCGAGTCCGTAAGTCCGAGCAGCGAGGAATGCGACTTAAGTCCCTCTGGCTACACAGTTACCCCGATTGGCGGAGTCCCACCATAAAAAAAAACAAAACAAAAAAAACGGTACGTCCACAAGCAAAAAGGGAGCGGATGAAAACCCGCAAGGGCGCCGTGAGTAAAAACAGCAGGGCTACCGGCGAGCTTGTGAAAACCTGAAAAGGCGCAATCTCATTAAAATAAGAGACACCTACAAGGTCCTCTCGACCTTGCAAGGAGAAAAACACCCACGTGAGATCCTTATAACTCACAAGGGAGTAACACACTTAGGGATCCCCACGATTCCTAAGGAGAAATTACACTTACGAGATCTTCACGACTCGTAAGGAGAATCCCCTTAATGAGACCCTCATGGCTCATAGGATTTGAAAGCCTTAAGTTACAGGAATCTGAACCGTTCTTAAGCCATCACATTCCCTAAGTTTCCCTATAAGCAGTTCAATATTAACCCTTGTATACAATCCACGGGCATAAATAAACGTTTTCCCTACCGAGTCCTACCAACGATGAGGAATGTCCTCATGTGGTGAATGAAACTTGTAAGTCCTCTCGACTTATAAGGAGAAAACACTCTTGTAAGATCCTTACCTATAAGAGAACACACACTTAGGAATCCTCACGACTCCTAAGGAGAAAACACACCTACGAGATCCTCACGACTCGTAGGGAGAAACACCTTTATGAGACCTTTACGGTTCATGAAGTCAAAAGCCTTAGTCGACAGAATACTAACCCTGTTTGCTAAGCCACTTTTGTTCGAATCGACAAAGGCAAATGATGACTCGCTCCTGGCAATGTCCCAGTGGTAGGGATCCTGATGCCTAAGGTTGGTATCAAATTCCAAGCCCTTTCACGGCAAATGATGATTCGCTCCTAGCAATATTCCAGTCGCAGCGATACTGATGCTAAGATTGGTATCTGACCTCGGGTTCCATACTCGCAATAAAATCAATGAGCCAAAAATGCATATAAAATAGTAGAAATGATAGGGCAACTCGTAATAAAAATTAGCGAGTAAAATATATGCAGATAAAATAGCTGAAATGTTTAGGAAACTCACAATAAAAAGCAGCGAGTAAAAAAGAAAAATAGCCGAAATGATTGGGCACTACGATAAAAAAGCCGAAAGGATTGGGCAATCACGACTTTCGCGATATAAAAAGCTGAAATGATAGAGCATCGCGGAAATAAAAAAATGAAATGAAACTTTTGCCCTGCAGGTGAGTCAACATCGACCCCCTGTATACAATCCATGGGCACGAATAAAAAGGAACCATATTGTCCCATCAGGCTTCGTCAAAGAGAATCTAAGTCTCGACGGTAACATCTACAGCCTAGAGATCAATAACAGCGTTCTTCCTCACTCCAGCAGGATGCAGACGCGACATTAACAAACGGAACCATGGCAAAGTCCCTAGTTCCAAATCTCGATGGTTCATAGACAACCTAGAGAAAACCTCGACATTCATCAGAAACAATGTCAACAAACGAAGCAAATGAAGATTCCTGGCTTCAGGGTCTTGACGACAACTTAAATGAGATTTGAAAAGACTACCGGAGATCATCCCACACCAGCGCGGAGTGGTTATGACTCATCGGAGCTCCCAAACTGAGACTAACCTCAAGTAAAAAGCGGCATGGAATATCCCTAGCGCTTGCTCTTCCGACAGTAATATCACCTGGGAGATTTCTTGAAGACGTCTTGTCCAGCCCCCGAAGGGATCAGAGACACGACAGTCGTGGGGCTACTCGAATAGCAAGATTGCATATCGGGGAATACATCGGCCAACGCGACGGTACAACGGGCAAAAAACCCTAGTACCACAGACCCTAACGGACTTCTATTAGCTGGAGTTAACTGTGACGTTAGGACATCCTTGCGAGAACTTCTCGATTCGTATCGACTTGGAGGGAAATTAGTGTTCCTGTGAGAACTTCTCGACTCGTCTCGACTAGTAGGGAAAAGCCTTAGGCAACGGGGATAAGAACCTGTTTCCTAAGCACTAGGGCCCTGCAAGTCGGTCCAAGGTAGACTATTGCATACTATTCACGGGTCACACTCTCCAAAGTTGAATATCGACAAGGAGGGAAACAACCACTTACAAGTCCTCTCGACTTGTAAGAGGGAAAACTCTCTTGTGAGATCCTTATGACTCTCGAGAGAAAACGCACTTAGGAATCCTCACGACTCCTAAGGAAAAAAACGCACTTAGGAATCCTCACGACTCCTAAGGAGAAAATACACCTACGGGATCCTCATGACTCGTAGGGAGAAAAGTCTTTATGAGATCTTCACGGTTCGTAAAGTTGAAAAGTCTTAGGCGGCAGATCTAAACCTGTTTTCTAAGCCATCGCTGCCCTGCAGGTGAGTCAACATCGAACCCCTGTATGCAATCCATGGGCACAAACAAAAGGGAACCATATTGTCCCACCAGGCCTTGTCAAAGAGAAGCCAAGTCTCGACGGCAACATCTACAGCCCCGAAATCAACAACGGCGTTCCGTCTCATTCCAACCAGAAGTAGATACGACGTCAGAAAAACAGAGCCACGGCAAAGTCCCCAATTTCCAAATCTCGACGGTTCCTAGACAGCCTAGAGACTACCTCAGAGCCACGGCAAAGTCCCCTAGTTCCAAATCTCGACGGTTCGCATACAACCTAGAGACTACCGCGGAGCCATGGCAATGTCCCTAGTTTCAAGTCTTGATGTCAACATCTACAACTTAAAGATCAACAACGGTGTTCTTCCTCCCTCCATCAGGTTGCAGACATGACATCAAAGCAAACAGAGTCATGGCAAAGTCCCTAGTTCCAAGATTCGACGGTTCACAGACAACCTAGAGACAACTTCAATATTCGTCGCAATACTGCAGACATAATATAAACAAACGAATCCAAGGAAAATCCCTAACTTCAGGTTCTTGACGACAACTCAAATGAGACCTGAAAGACTTTCTGAGATCATACCGCACCAGCGCGGTGCGGTCATGACTCATCGGGGCTCCCAAACTGAACCTAACCTCAAGTAAAAAGCGGCATAGAATATCCCTAATGCTTGCTCTTTCGACGGTAATATCACCTAGAAGATTACTTGAAGACGTCCTGTCTAGCCCCCGAAGGGATCAGAGACACGACAGTCGTAGGGCTACCCGAACAGCAAGATTGAATATCGGGGAATACATCAGCCAACGCGACGGTACGACGGGTAGAAAACCCTAATACCACAGACTCTAGCGGACTTCTATTAGCAGGAGTTAACTATGACGTTAGGACATCCTTACGAGAACTTCTCGATTCGTCTCGACTCGTAGGGAAATTAGTGTTCATGCGAGAACTTCTCGACTCGTCTCGACTTGTAAGGAAAAGCCTTAGGCAACGGGGATAAGAACCTGTTTCCTAAGCACTGGGGCCCTGCAAGTCGGTCTAAGGTGGACTATTGCATACTATTCACAGGCCATACTCTCCAAAGTCGAATATGGAAAAGGAGGAAAACAACCACTTATGAGTCCTCTAGACTTGTAAGGGGGAAAACTCTTTTGTGGGATCCTTACGACTCTCGAGAGAAAATGCACTTAGAAATCCTCACGACTCTTAAGGAGAAAATACACCTACGGGATCCTCACGACTCGTATGGAGAAAAGTCTTTATGAGACCCTCATGGATCATAAAGTTGAAAAGTCTTAGGTGGCAGATCATAACTTTGTCTCCTAAGACATCGATGCCCTATAAGGAGGTCAAGATGGACTATCCACGGGCCACATTCTCCAAAGTCGAATATCGACAAGGAGGGGAAAAAACCCACTTACGAGTCCTCTCGACTTGTAAGAGGGAAAATTCTCTTGTGAGATCCTTACAACTCTCAAAAGAAAGTGCACTTAGGAATCTTCACGATTCCTAAGAAGAAAATACACCTACGGGATCCTCTCGACTCGTAGGGAGAAAAGTATTTATGAGACCCTCATGGCTGATAAAGTTGAAAAGTCTTAGGCGGCAGATCATAACCCTGTTTCCTAAGCCATCGCTGCCCTACAAGGAGGTCAAGATGGACTATCTACGGGCCACATTTGCCAAAGCCACATTCGCCAATGAAATAAAGAAGCTACTTACGGATCCTCACAATTTGTAAGGAAAAATACCCGAGTGAGATCCTTACGACTCACGGAGGCGATGAACACTTAGAAATCCTTATGATTTCTAGGGAGAATATGCATATATGAGATCCTCTCGACCTGTAGGGAGAAAAAACCTTCTTGAGACCTTTACAGCTCATGAAGATGAAAAAAGTCTTAGGCTACAAGGACCCTAAACTTGTCTCCTAATCACTCAATTCTATGGCCATGCATAACTCTGCACTACTTCACCCACGTACATACTTACGTGGGCAAAGTAGTGGGGGACATTTGTTCCCGCCAAAATCTTCCTCCAAGAGCTATTTATTCCTGTTTATACCGGTTTAAGTTTCGTTTACAGATATGTGTGACATCGGGCTCATTCATATACGCACATGCACACATCAGAGAAAGAACAAGAGTTAGAAAGGGAGCACTTGGTGGTCAACGACAAAAAGAAAGCATTTAATTGAATATTTTATTCTACAGGAAATAGATCACCAAACATGGGATCGAAAGTACAGGGATTCACAAAACTATGGATAAAATTCTCTAACTCCCTCTCTTCCTTCTCCACCATGTCAAAGCGGCGATCTTCACGAGGAGTCGCTTCCCATCAGTCAGCGTCATGCCCATCAGCGAAGGCAGGCAAGATGTCCCGTTGAGCCCGTATCTGGCTTAGCAGCCGAACAGAGCGATCCCTCAGAGCCGTGGTAATCCAAAGCGCTTCATGAAAGCACTCGATCTTTTCCTCCGCTGCGTCGAGTATCGCCGGAGTCATCTCTGCTGGATGAGGGAGAATGTCATCGAGCACGGACAGGAAGACCATCCGGAGCCAAATGGAGCCGATGGGGAGAGGAGATCCTCTACGAGTCAAGAGCTCGTACAATGCCATATCGCATTGGTCATCCATAAGAGCAGGGTTCATCAAGCGTGCAGCAAAACGAGGAACAATTTCCTCAATAGGCACCTCCCATGGCTGTCGGCGAGCATGCGGACGATTAAAGCCATAGCTCTTCTCTGTTAAAATGATTCTCTAAAAGTGAGAGAGAAGAGAAGCATTGCTTCAGATTATGAAAGGTGACATTTAAGTCCAGGCACAGAAAATGTTGTGCATGATGGAACTATTTCCAAGCCCTTTTAAAGGAAGGCATTGGGAAAGAGAAGTTTGACTCAGGTAAAGCAGAGAAAGAAGGTGAAAAGACACCTTCCATAATGAGTCAGCGCCTCACGTGCCTTGCACGAGGGCGCCAGCGCCAAGAGTTAAAAACTCTGAGGAAACTCCTCACGTGCCACGCACGAGGGCGCCAGCGCCGAGAGTTAAAAAACTCTGAGGCAGTGCCCCACGTGCCACGCACGAGGGCGCTGGCACCAGAACTAAAAGTTCTCTGCCATTGGATCAAAAATCCAACGGGGATGATAAATCATCAAAATACAAAATTAAATTCTGTTGAGGAAATATGTCTCAAATCTTTCTAAACGAGAAAGATTACTCTCTGTAAAACAGAGCACCGTTGGATTAAAAATCCAATGGTGATTAAAAATCACCAAGCTACAGAATGCGCTTTGTATGGGAAAATATTTCCCCAATCTTTCTAAACGAGAAAGATTACTCTTTGTAAAATAGAGCACCGTTGGATTAAAAAATCCAATGGTGATTAAAAATCACCAATCTACAGAATAAACTCTGTATGGAAAATTTTTCCTAATCTTGTTAGAAACAAGAAAAATATCTTCTGTAAAACAGAAGTTCTTGGATCAAAGATCCAACGGTGGATAAAATCCCTGAATCAATTAAGATCTCTCAATGAGAGATTTCTTTAACTAAATCAACAAACTTGTCTCTACTATATAAAGGACCCAAGACTTCAAGTCTTAGAGAGGAGGAATCCCCCCATAAACATCAAGATAAAAGAAAAGAAAAGAAAAAAAGAAAGCTTTAAGAGAGAAGAAGGAAGAAGAACTTTGTTCAAGGTAAATAAAGGTAATAGAGATCATAATATCTCATTTGCATATCTAAGGGTTTAACCCTCATAAAGAACATAGTTCTTTCCCCTGGATCTGAGATCCAAGAGACAAGTCTCCCAAAATGAGAATTTAATTCTAGTGGGGATGAATTTGTTCTTGGGGATCGATGATCCAGGGGAGAACAAAGAATTGAACTCTTAATAAAAACACACAAAGAAAGACATGGCGCCGAGTGCCTCATGCCCCTCACGTGGGCGCTGCTCAATAAAGAGTGCATAGCACTCAGTGGTTGGCACTCAGCGCCGAGCGCCTCATGTGCCCCTCACGTGGGCGCTGCTCTATAAAGAGTGCCTAGCACTTGGTGGTTGGCGCTCAGCGCCGAGCGCCTCACGTGCCCCTCACGTGGGCGCTGCTCAATAAAGAGTGCCTAGCACTCAGTGGTTGGCGCTCAGCGCCGAGCGCCCCACGTGCCCCTCACGTGGGCGCTGCTCAATAAAGAGTGCCTGGCACTCAGTGGTTGGCGCTCAGCATCAAGCGCCCCACGTGCCCCTCACATGGGCGCTATTCAGCATAAAGTGCTCTGCACTCATCAAACAGAGCATAGCGCTGGGCGCCTCACGTACTCCTCACGTGGGCGCCATAAAGAGTGTTTGGCACTCTATAAAAAAACAAAAAAAGGGTTAAAGTAAAGGGGGAGCGTCAGAACCCATATCAATGCCCAACACTGTTTGCACAGAAAAGGGACTGAGCCCAAATAAGTGTTTAACACTTTATTCAAAGATTAAATAGGCTGAGTCCAAGTTGACCAAATCCCCAACTCAGATCAACCGAGCCCATGTGCTCATCATGTTCCAAATTGGTCTCAGTCCCAAACCCAACTACAGATCTCCCAACTGACATTGATTTAAAGGTATATCTCCTCACACCTCTAATTCATGTCGTTGTATTTCTTCATCGTCTTCAGAGAGGTGGCGGGTCCTGACAACTAACAATGCTATGGACCACAACGTCCTTAAACTAAGACAATATAGAGTCCAAATGCTCTTCTGTCGGGTCTGAATGATCCCAAAAATCCTGTTGAGTAGATCTTAGTTTAAAATTAAACTAACGTATTCTCAATAAAATTTAAGTCGATCTTAATCACAAATGAGATTAACTATCCTTAAATCAAACCAAACCCAAATCTAAGAAAATATGGATTTGGACTAATCCACCCCCTACGTGCGACAACACAAATTAGTCTCCGTATACAATCCATGGGCAACCAAAAATAAAACAAACACGACACGAAGTGAACTTCTGGAGCAGGAGAAAATGGTTACCGCGATGCGTTAATGTAATTAACTGCAGGATCTTGCGCCTGCATGGAAGAGCGTCCCCACAATCGAAAACCCCTCACAACGAGGGGGAATCTGACGAAGTCTGCTATAACGGCCGCATCCATCCAAACCTCCGATACGCGGTGCCATAAATCAACTTGGCATCTTCTGAGAGATAGACGGATAAATCCAAATAGTATCTGCCCCAAAATTTAGGCCAGACGTCCTAACGTCCCGGTCGCATCTTTCGGCGGTAAACAGTCCCTGTCCTGCAGCTACTTTTGAAGCCATTGGAATAATGCTTATTCTATAGTCCCGGGTACGACAACGGGGTCATCCTTACCGCCTGAGCTTGATTCAACAAGAAACACAGGTTCCTTTGGATCAATGGCCAGAGCAGGCTCTTCATCATTTAGATCGAGCTGGTGTTGGATGGCAACAACCACGTCATTGTCATGGCTATAAGGCGTAGGAGGACTTGTTCCTCTAAGCTCCATCATGCAGACCGTATGGGTTGTGTACCCGTCTATTGCTTTTTCATTGGTAATGTTGCTCGCCTGGCTCTTAGCTTGTTGCCTTGGTCCACTCTTTTCAGATAATGGCAGATGTTTGAGAGAATTAGGTTCCCGAAAGACTTCGGTCTCCGTTTGTATGAAATTGGTGGTCGCAGCTTGACTGTTTGCTAACACGCCTTTAAACAGTTCTATCTTTCCTGCCTTGTATTGCTTTTCGACCCAATCTTTGAAGACGAAGCAGTCATCAATCTGTGACAGGGGCAGTATTTGGGGTTGTTGGTCATATTCGCTTCATGAGGTCTTTTTTATTCTGGCAATGGTAGACCGTTTCTTAGAGTGTCCTTGAATATCTTGTGGACTTTGTCCCTTATGAAAGAATAGACCTTATCCAGTTTCTCTTTCAGAGACCGTAAGTCGATGTCGCGCACCCCGTGAGTCCGCGGGAAGGCGGAATACACAAAAAACGATTTTTTTCTATTTCAAAAGAGTGGCTTCGCAACATCGACCAAGATAATTCAGGATCTTAATTAAACCATAACTAGCTACGACTAACTACGAAGAGGTTCTAACTACTCGGTGAGAGTTTATACCTTGTTGATCTAGTCCTTCGGGTCTTATTGTTTTCTTCTTAGCTCCTTGGTTCGAGCTTGAATCTTCTTCTCCTATTCTTGGTTTCTAGAAAGCTTGAATGGAACTCGATCGTCGGTCTCCTCTTTGTAGAAGATGATCCACCCGAGAGCCTATGGTTCAAGCTTCAACCTCAAGTGTGAGGTAACCGAGATGTCTAGTTTGCAAGACTAGACAACTTAGAAGATGTAGAGAAAGATGAATGGAGTATTTTATCTCAAAAGCCCTAGGATTCACAATACATGTGTGGGTTAGGGCTTAAGGAAGAAGGAGGAGAGAAAAAATGGAGAGAGAATGAACAAACATAAATGAGCTCAAGTCTTGTGTTGTGGCAAGTGAGGAATGGTTTAGTCATCCACAATAATTAAGCATGCAATATTTTTCAATAGAAAATAAGGACCCTTGCTTGGATAGTAAAGTCAAAAGCAATAAATAAATCAACTAGCCATGCTTCACCCATACCACAAATATCTCCATTTTCCACCTCATTAATCTATTTCCACAAATAGATAAATCTAATAATGAGGTGTCTCCTTCTAGAAGCATGTCTTGTGAAATTATAAGAATGCCCTCACCGTATATACATATCCATATTCGTATTCCGAAAATTATGAATACAATGAGATAATAATAATATAAAAATATAATACTAGGATCCGACTTAAACAAAAGCCCACTAGTATTATCCGTCCGAACAACATCCGTGTAGCCAGAACACGTATATGATCGGAAGCCTGCCGTAAAACCATATGGCCTCTATATCGTTTCGCCTGAACCAGGGAAACCCTCTGTGTGGGACTCTAAAGACTCGACAGTACACTGGCAGTAGGTTTAACCACAAGTCCGTCAGCGGCACTAGCTGTACGTAACAGCTATCCAGGTGTCTGTCGAAAAAGAAGGCCGACGAGCGAACTCATCCGAACTCCTACCGAGCCTGTCCGTGACAATCTTTGTGCAGTCTGGTCTGTTTGTCTGAGAGTATCACATGCCAGATCTAGGGGGTGGAAAATGTCAGACCCCTAATAACCAGACAAATCATGTCGGTGTGGCTCAAGACCATCCGAGAATCTACTGGTCCAACTACCAGTAATTCTCAATCTGCCCTGGCCAGGGACTTATGGTGTTGACCAACCGATCACAGCGCGACATCGACTCCCTATACAGGGAGAGAAGAATCCCTAACAATCGTTCACTGTCTCCATGTGGCTCGGGACTGTACCCAACTAAAACCTGTTTACACGACTCAGTAGAGCCGTGGCAGGGTAGTAATAAAAGCACAGTGGGAACTCACACGAGACAAATGACGACCTCAGGTCGACAGACTATCTGCACTCATGTCACCAGAGAACTACTATCCGACGCTAGGTATAATACCATCTAGCCAGTCCTTGGTGAGTCCGTCCGGTGTACTCAACCCCAGTGCGCACCTGTATACAATCTTAGGTGCACCTCACCAATAGCTACGGGACCAATCCATTGTCCCTCATCAGGGTCTATATATGTATACATTAGTCTACTCTGGAGTATCGATGCCCTGTCTCGATACTCCTACGACTAGAAACACTTTAAGGATGTGCCTATCGACTACCCAGCTCCTACAAGTATGATTGCCATCACAACGCTGGTGTTTACCGCCGAAAACAGAGACGAAACCGCGTAGGTCGTCTTGCCTGAATTTGGGGCAGATGTTATTTGGATTTATCCGTCCACCTCTCCGAAGATGCCAAGTTGATTTATGGCACCGTGTATCGAAGGTTTAAACAGATGCGGCCGTTGTACCAGACTTCGTCAGATTCCTCCTCGTTGACGAGGGGTTTTTGATTGTGGGGACGCTCATCCCTGTAGGCGCAAGCCATTGCAGTTAATTATGTTACCGCGTAGCGATAACCACTTTCTCCTGCTCCAGATGTTCACTTCGTGTCGTGTGTGTTTGTTTTATTTTCGGTTGCCCGTGGATTGTATACGGAGACTAATTTATGTTGTCGTACGTAGGGCGGGGATTAGTCCAAATCCGTATTTTCTTAGATTTGGATTTGTTTGATTTAAGGATCGTTAATCTCGTTTGAGATTAAGATCAAACTTAAATGTTTGTTAAGGATACGTTAGTCTAATTTTAGACTAAGATCTACTTAACAAGGTTATAGGATCATTTAGATCCAACGAAAGAGCATTTGGGCTCTATTATTTTAGTTTAAGGACGTTGCGGTCCATTGGGTTTAAGGACATCATAGTCCATAGAGTTTAAGGACATCATAGTCCATAGAATTTAGTTTAGAGACGTTGCGGTCCATTGGGTTTAAGGACATCATAGTCCATAGAGTTTAAGGACATCATAGTCCATAGAGTTTAGTTTAGGTACATTGCAGTCCATTGGGTTTAAGGACATCATAGTCCATAGAGTTTAAGGATATCATAGTCCATAGAATTTAGTTTAGGGACGTTGCGGTCCATTGGGTTTAAGGACATCATAGTCCATAAAGTTTAGTTTAGGGACATTGTGGTCCATTAGGTTTAAGGACATCATAGTCCATAGAGTTTAAGGACATCATAGTCCATAGAATTTATTTTAGGGACGTTGCGGTCCATTGGGTTTAAGGACATCATAGTCCATAGAGTTTAAGGATATCATAGTCCATAAAGTTTAGTTTAGGGACGTTACGGTCCGCTGTTAGTTTAGGGACGTTTCGGTCCGCTGTTAGTTTAGGGACGTTTCGGTCCGCTGTTAGTTTAGGAATGTTTCGGTCCGTTGTTAGTTTCAGGGCATTGCGGTCCATCGTTAGTTTAAGGACGTTGCGGTCCATTGGGTTTAAGGACATCATAGTCCATAGGGTTTAAGGACATCATAGTCCATAGAATTTAGTTTAGGGACGTTGCGGTCCATTGGGTTTAAGGACATCATAGTCCATAGAATTTAGTTTAGGGACGTTGCGGTCCATTTGGTTTAAGGACATCATAGTCCATAGAGTTTAGTTTAGGAACGTTGCTGTCCGTTAGGTTTAAGGACATCATAGTCCATGTAGTTTTGGCTCATTGGTTTAGATGTGCGCCAAGAGTCATTGGTTATTGGGACCCTTCACCTCTCTGAAGACGTTGAAGAATTACAACGACATGTATCAGAGGTGTGGAGAGATGTACCCTTGAACCAAAGAATGTTCATCAGGGACTTGGTAGTCCTGTTTGGAATTAAGGCCAATTTAGAAGAAGACCTATGGGCTCGGTCGATTTAGGGTTTGGCCAACCTTGGGCTTAGCCCACTTGATTACTTATTTCGGCTTGATCCCCTTTTGTTCAACAATTCTGAGCATTGATATGGGCTTTGATGCTCACCCTTTTTTGTTTTTTTATTGAGTGTTTAAACACTCTTTATGGCGCCGGGCTCTATTTACAAAGCGCTTTATGTTAAACAGCGCCCACGTGGGGCGCTCGGCGCCAACCATTGAGTGCAGAGCACTCTTTATTTTATCAGCGCCCATGTGAGGGGCTCGCAGAGCGCTTGGCGCTGGGCGCCAACCACTGAGTGCTAAGCACTCTTTATTTTATTAGTGCCCTCGTGAGAGGCACGTGGAGAGCTTGGCGCTGGGCGCCAACCACTGAGTGCTGAGCACTCTTTATTTTAGCAGCGCCCACTTGAATGGCACGTGGGGCGCTCGGCACTTTTTCCTTCTTTGTTCATTTTTCTGAAGAGTTCAATTCTTTGTTCTCCCCTGGATATTCAATCCCCAAGAACAAATTCATCCCTACGAGAATTAAATTCTCATTTGTGGAAGATTTGCCTCATGGATCTCAGATCCAGGGAAAGAACTTTGTTTTTTTTATGAGGGTTAAACCCTTGGGTATGCAGACGAGATACTATGATCTCTATTTACCTTGAAGAAAGTTCTTCTTCTTTCCTCTATGTTTTTAAAGCACTTTTTGCTTGCTTTTTTTTTTTTTGAACTTGAAGTTTATGCGGGGGTTCTTTTTTTTAGACTTGAAGTCTTGGGTCCTTTATATAGTGGAGGCTGATTTGTTGAATCAGTTGAGGAAATCTCTCATTGAGAGATCTTTAATTGATTTAGGGAATTTATCCACCGTTGGATCTTTTGATCCAAGGACTTCTGTTTTACAGAAGACATTTTTCTTGTTTTTAACAAGATTGGGAAAATACTTTCCCATACAGAGCTTATTCTGTATCTTGGTGATTTTTAATCACCATTGGATCTTTGATCCAACGGTACTCTGATTTACAGAGCACAATCTTTCTTATTTAGAAAGATTTGAGGAGTATTTTCTCAATCAGAATTTAATTCTGTATCTTGGTGATTTTTAATCATCATTGGATCTTTGATCCAGCGGTGCTCTGATTTACAGAGCACAATTTTTCTTGTTTAGAAAGATTTGAGGAGTATTTCCTCAATCAGAATTTAATTCTGTGCTCTGATGATTTATCATCTCCGTTGGATCTTTGATCCAAGGGTGGAGAACTTTTAGTTCTGGCGCTCTCGTGCTTTACACGTGAGGCGCTGCCTCAGAGTTTTTTTTAACTCTTGGCGTTGGCGCTCTCATGCCTTGCACGTGAGGCGCTGCCTCAGAATTTTTAACTCTGGGCGCTGGCGCTCTCGTGCTTTGCACGTGAGGCACTGCCTTAGTTCAAATTTTGAACAGAGTCTTGCTCTCTTATTGGGGGAAACAAATGCCCCTCCACCGTTGCGCTCACGTGGCTCACACGTGAGTGCAGCGGTGGCAACCTTTCCACCGTTGGATCATCTTGGAAGTTCGATCGTCTTCCAGCGCCTATAAGTAGGGCCTTTGGCCCTTGAGATGACTTCTGTTCATCTTCTTTTCTTGTTTCTGAATTCTCCCTTCAGAACTTGGATCTCTGCCCAAGGAAATTCCATTTAGAGTTAGAACTTTTTCCAAATTTGGTAAGGATCATAATCAACCCATAAACAGAGCTTTGCTCTTACTAGATCATAGATCTAAAAATGGGTTTTTAGAGTTACTTAACCCATTAATTAGAACACCGTTCATCTCTATGAAGAACTCTTAGAGTTCGTTTTATAGATCTTAAAGATCTTGGAGTTTTTACTCTGCAAAAAGCTTTGCTTTTTCAGGGTTCTGATGGATTACTCCATCGTTTTCACAGAGCATGGCTCTTAGAAATTCTGGGAAATTTTTATTCCCCTTATATTTAAAGTTGACAGATGTAATTTCTGTTTGCAGAGCACTGCTCTCGACGGAGTTTAACTCCTTGTCCCAATGAGTTTCTCATTAAATGATAATCTTTTTAGGATTTCTTCCTTAATAATTGACTGTCTCATCAATGATGAGCCGTTACTTTGATTTTGTGGGCCCCCTCGGCCCCTTTTTCCTGCATTGCAGTGTGGTACAAATTTAAAGTACCAAATGTCCGAATTTGTAATGTAGTTTTGACATCTAACCCTCGTTTCTTTTTGCACAGATACTATGTCTTTTGACTCTTCTTTTCCATTTGTTCGCCCAGAGAGTGCGTATGCCGACGCGCCTGTGGATCGGGAAGTTTTTGCACTGATTAAAGATCATGAACCGGAGCAGAAGTCTCTTCACTTATAGGGGTTGTGGTACAACCAAATTATTCGGGGTCGGCGCAGTTTCTCTTGTGTGGCGCCTTCAGAGCCAATTTCCGCCATTCATTATGCTGACTCGCCCCAGGTGAATTACGATGTGGAGGAGGTTAACTGGATTACAGATGGGCGCCTCCAGCCCTCTATGGGCTCGATACCTGTACAGCTGCCAATGGCTTTAGATATTCTGGGGCGGCGCATATATCAAGGGGGGTCGCGCTCTTGGGGGTAGGCATACATGATAGAATTGACTCCTCGTCATTCAGCCGGATATTTGCAGTGGGCTCGATACATCTTGTCGGCCAAAAAGTCGCAGCTGCTGAAGCTCCGGTTGTACCCTGTTATGTACGCGTCTCTTTTCTAGTTCCCGCGCCTTAGGTATGGTAGGTCAAGGCTTTATTGGAACAGTGAAATACCCCGACTCATACCTTTCTTTTATCGGACCGGGAGGTTTCGATTTCCTTGGAGGAATTTGCAGAAATTTCGAGCCTACCTGTCAGAGGGGAACATTGTCACGCCCCGCTTCCCGGTATACGGCGAAGGGGACGGGACGAGGCCGCTACGTATTTACTGTGAAGTAAATACGCTAAGCGTATCTAAGCAATATAAAAGTAAGCACAAGAGACAAGAGATATAAACTGAACAACAACTTTATTTATTAACATTCTTTTGTACAATGCATGAAAAGTAAATACAACTGAAATAAAAGCGATGCCTAAACAATGGTATAACAGGAATGTAAAGTACTGATAGAAAATGAAACTAAAGCTCTGGGTCTTCAGCAAGCTGATCTAAGTCTTCAGCAGTAGGCTCGATCTCTGACGTGTCCAGATCACCTGACGACATTCAAAGAAGAAGGAAAGAGAATGTCGTCAGCGAACAGATCGCTCGGTAAGTCCCAAAAAGAAAGGAGAAATAGAAAAGAAGAAAGAGAGAGAGTGGCTTTTAAAGTTGTAGTATATTGTTATAATATTGTGTTAACGCCGTTGTTTGTAGCTTGGTACAGAAGGATGCCAGTATATACGAGAGGGGTCTCTATATGCTAGAGACCAGGGCAAACGGAATATAGAGTACAAGGCTCCGTTATAAGGCCCGGAACAATAGCAATTGGATTCATGTTAGGTGTCTTAAATCTTGCAGTCTCGTGCCACTTTTAACACCTTCCGTACCAGTCTACCCCTTAAACCCCGTAGTGTTTTGATTGTATTGTATTGTAAACTGTATATATTGTATAATTGGATGACTGACCGAAACCATGATATCTGTAACGGATGTAACCGTAGAATCATGTAAATGGAGGTAAACTGGAGATCATGTAAATGGAATGTATATCCATGGTTCGGTTCGGTCAAGTTGTATAGATTGATAATTAGATTCATGGATTCATGGATTCATGTTGGATTGTAATATTGTAAATTGTAGATTGTACTTGAATCATATTCAAGTCAGATTATAATGAGACTCACTCTGAGTCAGTAAATTGAACTCCTGATTGTTTTGATGTTATCGGTAACCACTGCACATGGACGGCAGGATTTGTGTCTTTTTCCAAGACGATTACCGTATTGATAACACCATTATTAATTTGTCTACCTTAAATAGGCAAGCACCCACTTCTCCGGCTCCCTGAGGCTCAAGAGATTGGTCCCGCTTAAACCTATGTTTACTAGGGTCCTTAGGGTAAATTATAGAACTTGAGGGGTTTTTTTATTATGTAAAAGTACTTTTATATACTTTCAAAGTGCACCCCAATTATTTATTAATCGTCTTTAGAGTTGTAATGAATGTAGATTTTATATTGTGATATTTCTATTGAAAATATCCTATTTTCATAATAAATGGTATTTATTGGTAATATTGGTTTTGTATGGAATTCATGATATTTTAATGTAAAATGATTCTTGTGACATTTTTAGAAAAAATGGAATATTTGTAATAATTCAAAATAGATATTTTTATGTTACATATACGTATATTTATATGAAAATAATTTTAGTATATATATATAATATTCTAGAAATCTCGTTTTCTTAAGATGTCGTATTTTAAATCTTTCAAGACCGAATGCTCCTTGCGGAGGTCTGCATCTCGCACTACTAAGCCCGAGGATGTGCGATAATCCGCACCATCCCAAACGGGTTCCCCAAATGGGTTGTAGCGGCACTTTGCAAAGATTTGTATAAATACTAATCATTAAGGAAAATTGGTTTTATTAATTATGGTATTTATTTGTAAAGATTTCGATTTCCCGTATTCTATGTTCTAGGGTCTCCTAAGTCAACTAGACTGCTCCTAACTGGTCCAAAGCGACAAGTTGTGAGATATCCCTCAAATCGCCTCTTTACCGCCAATTGTGGCCAGGTAAGTACAAATGAAGAAAGGAGGGTTCCGCTCACGAATCACCGTGAGACGGGCCTTTTAAAGTTACCTTTCTCACTTGTCTAGCCTAGGCACCACAAAGTCAGGTTTAGATAAACGACTGAATGCCCACAACCTTCCTCTGTCCTAATGAGCGCGACAGTCATTAATTGGCTGAGTCTAGATATTTTTTATTATTAGCTCAAAAGTTATTTATTTGTAAAGATGTCGATTTCCCGTATTTTATGTTTCCGATGGTATCCTGCTATGTTGCATATGAGTGTGTGAGGAGGTAGGTCGTTACCTCGTGATCTACTTAAATGTATAACAAGTTTAATGGTTTAAATGTATAATTGAAACAATGTGGTATTTAAATGAAAAATACGATAAAGTGAAATAGCCATCATTTTATGAAATTAAACTTGATCAATTTGGTTGATTAGTGTTTAATAGTCAACATGAGGGAGTTTAAGCACAATTGTATTAGCGAGAAGTGAAGTTTTATAAGAAAACCGAATCGGAAATCGGATTTGTTCCAATTCCGTCTGGTTTTGTAAATCCGTATTTTTAGAATGGAAAAGAAAGTTAGAAATAGGACTTACAGGTTTTGGAAAGTAACGAGAGTGAGATAGAAGGAGAGGAATCACCGGTGCGTCGCTTTGTCGTCGAGAGCTCCTAGAACAATCGCCGGAAGTTCGCCGGGAATTTCGCTGTAGCTTCGCTTCGTGCTCGTTTTCAAAGTACACAAGTTTCTTGAAAATTTTAGAGAGTTGGCTCAGAGTTTTGGGGTGAGAGGGTAGAGGGTAGGGTGGTATTTATAGGGTTAGGTTAGGGTTAGGGTAGGTGAAGAGTTTAAATTAAAAAATGTAAAAATATATTAAAATTCATTAAAATATGGAGTAAATGGGGATTTCAAAGGTCTCTGGAACCGATCTGAGAAAATGAAGTGTGCAGGGGAGTAGGGGAGAGGAAGAGCCCCAACTTTGCAGTTGGGGACTCGGCCGTCCGGCCGAGTCGGGCCGAGTCAGAGCATGGGGAGGTGGGGGGTCATCAGATGTACACACTGGTATATTTAGTTTTCTATGTGTAGTGGGATATTTGGAATTTATCACGTGTTGACTGTTGGGCTTCTATAAAATTTAAAAAAAAATAATATTAAAAATAATATGGGGTATGGGATTTAAACTCTGGTGGCTTGGTTCAGTAGTGCAAGGTATTACCAATGAGCTACAAGCTCCTTCTTATAATTAAATTGCTAATTAATTACTTATCTTGTGCTCAGGCAATAAATACCCCTTTATGGATTTTGAATTTTTTTTGTAAGAACTTGTATTGGAAATTTGGGGTTGTAACAAACATTACGAGGAAATACTTCCTCCTGACGAGTATATCTTCGCCACCAAATCAGTGATGATGGGTCTCACTCCGGAGAACTGTTAGTTATATGCATGCCTTAGAGGCCATTACTGTACATATGATGTATATTGTAGTGAATGGTTGGACATATATATGGAGGAATTTCTTGCTCGATATGATAGTATGCTATCTGGTTGCTCTTTATCTTAACATGTATGCTGATTGTCTCTATGTTACATGTTGATAAAGCCCTTAGGATGAGTACTTGACTACCAGGATTATGATGCAGATCATACTAGTAGGGACAGAGTAGTCACTAAGTATATCCTTCAAATGTTCCTAGTCATGGGTGTATCGAGACAGGGCATCGATATACCAGAGTAGACTAGCGTATAGCTTTTCGACCCATGTAGATGGACGATGGATGATCCCATATCCATTGGTGTTTGATATCAGAGACAGTATACGGGTGCTCAGTAGAGACTGGGTACACTGGACGGACTCGCCAAGAACTCCCAGATGGTATTATACCTAACGTCAGATGGCAGTTCTCTAGTGACACTGGTACAGCTTAGTCTGTAGACTCGAGATCGTCATAGAGTCTTGTGTGATTCCCACTGTGCTTTGATTTCAACCTTACCACGTTCAAGAGAACGTGCAAAACGGTGGCTTTTGGGTACAGTCCCGAGTCATATGGAGGCAATGAGCGATAGGAGGGGTTTCGTCTCTCCCGATATTGGGAGTTGATGTTGCGCTTTGCTCGATTGGCTATAACAGGAAGTCCTTGGCCAATGCTGCTTCAGAGATATACTGGTAAATGTTATCAGTAGTTTCTCGACCCGTTATGAACCTCATATCGACATGACTTATCGAGTTACTGGGGTCTGACGTTTACTACCCCTAGACGAGATATGCGACATATCAGACGAAGAGACCGGACTATACGGTAGTGTTACCGATTGGATTCGCAGGAGTACGAGCAGGCTTGCTTGTTGATCTTCTGATCGCTCAATACCCGGGTGGCCGTTACATTTAGCAGACCGTTTGCGGCTTATGGGTGTTTGATATGATCATCACTTACTGCCGGCATATTGTCTTTAGAATCCTACACAGGGGTTTCTTGGCTCAAGCGAAACGGAGTAGGAGCACATATGTGATATGTGCGAGACCGAGATTGATACGATATGAGATACCAGATTCTATTCTCGCGATATGAGATATCGGTCGGTTATATATGATATAGCCGGGTTATCGGATCAAGTGTTGATTCGATAAGTTGATTCATATGATATTAGTCGGTTATAGGTGATATAGCTGTTGGATATATGTATGCCCTAGAGGCCATTATATGATAGTGGATGTAGTTATACATGTATATATATACAGAGGACTTTCTTGCTCGACATGATAGTATGCTATCTGGTTACTCTTTATCTGACATGTTCACTTGATTATGCTTTTATTCATTTGTACATGTTGATAAAGCCCTGAGGATATTTTCTTGACTACTGTGATTATGATGAAGATCATACTAGTGGACATGTGTAGTTCATAAGCATATCCTGAAATGTCCCTAGTCATGGGTATATCGAGACGGGGCATCGATATTCCAGAGTAGACTAGCGTATATGATACTAGACCCATATGATGGGCGATGGATGTTCCCATATCCATTGATGTTTGACATCAAGATCGTATGCGGGTGCTCAGTAGAGAATGGGTACGCTGGACGGACTCACCGAGAACTCCTATATAGTATTATATCTATCGTCGGATAGCAGTTATCAGGTGACACTGGTACATGTTAGTCTGTAGACCCAAGATCGTCATAGAGTCTCATGTGTTCTCCCACTGTACTTTGATTTCCACCCTGCCACGGCTCTGCTGAGTCGTGCAAACAGGTGGCTTGTGGGTACATTCCCGAGACATGTGGAGGCAATGAGCGATAGGAGGGGTTTCGTCTCTCCCGTTATTGGGGGTTGATATTGCGTTGTGCTCGATTGGCTATATCAGTAAGTCCCTGGCCAGGGCTGTTGAGATTTACTGATAAGTGTTATTAGTAGTTTCTCGATCTGAATATAGGCTATACATCGGCATGACTTATTGAGTTATTGGGGTCGACGATGCCATCCCTAGACTTAATATGCAGCATATCCGACGAAGAGACCGGACTGTACGGTAGTGTTGCCGGTTGGCTCGACGGGAGTTTTGACAGGTTCGCTTGTTTTCTTCTGATCGCTTAATACCCGGGTGACCGTTACGTTTAGCTAACCTCTTATGACTTGGGGGTTCTTAATATGATCATCACCCACTGCCGGCGTATTGACGAGTTTTAGAGTCCCACAAAGGAGTTTTCTAGCCCAGGCGAAACGATGTGGTGTGCATATGTAATATGCACGGGGACCCGATTAAATGCGAGCATGTGATACCGTATATTAATCGGGCGATTTTCTATTGGTCGGGTCGTATGTGATATGGCCGGTTTGTTAAATCAAGTGTTGATTTGACATTGACTTATTAGCTCACTTTATTTAAACCCTTTTCTTTATTGTATGCATGCATGTATGCATATGTTTATGTTGATGTGCATGCACACATACATGCATGCACTTGTGTGTATAATGGTTGTTGATACACTAGTGGTGGCAATGCAAGACTCACATGGAAGTATTTGTTTAAATATTTATTTTTGAGTTAATGTTAAATAGGATTAATTCATGGTTGATAATTATCCTTCATCCTTGACTTAACCTTGAATTAACTATGAGTTAATTTTCTATGGCTCTCTTTTCTCCAAAGTAAATATCTAGATATTTATTAACCCATGGTTTGAGATGAGAGTGGAAAATATATATATTTTCTATTCTCATTTTCATTGGATTATCTTTTCATAACTTGAGCTCTTGAGTTGCCTTCATCTTCTTCCTCATCTCTCTTGCTCTCTAGATTTTGTTAGTGAGTGAGATAGTGATAAAGTTAGGGTTTTGAAGTGAGAAAACAAACCATATCATCATTCTATACTAGTCTAGCCAATTAGTTTAGAGTGTTAGCTTCATCTTCATTTTTTGATCAAGTGGAGCTTGGAGCTTGGAAAAGAGGACTCCGGGTGGATCATCATCGACTCGGAAGATCACAAGCAAGCCCGTTCCAACTCTCAATTAGCCAGAGTCAAGCAAAGGGAACTACAAAGGTTGTATTCTCTTTACCTTGTGTTAAGTTACTTGTAGTATGAGATACTACTTCACTTGTTACTTTAAATTTCTAGTTTTGATCCTAGGTTAGTTTGCTTAGCACACCAAAATTTTAATTGTAGCATGATTGATGCAACCCAAACCCTTGTGAGGTGCTAGGTAAACCCTACAGTGGTATCAGAGCCAAGCTAGAAAATTAGAGTAGCCTAGACGACGTTAAAACATTTCGAACGAACATCGATCACCCCAAGAAAAACACTCTCCGGAAATTTTTCAAAAAGTTGGAATTTTTCACTTTAAAAATATTCAGAAAATCATCCAGGTAATTCTATGGACCCTCTAGAAGAACGATACCCTAACTCGATTAAACGACCGTGGAACCGCGGCAGAAACTTGATTTTGGCGGCGGTTCCGCGGCCCCGTTTGTAAGACACGGGTCGGCCCTTCTACGGTTGGTCTATAGATACTGTGGCATGCTTCTGGGTAATTTTAATTCTGCTCAGGTGTTGAGCTTCTCTGTGGATTTTTGGGTCATTGATCGATCGATCAAATGCTTTAATATCATCTAGTTTATTAGCATATATTGACATGAGATGTTGTATCTTGCTGTGAGATGAAGTATAGGATCGTCGTGATGAATGGCCGGGGGTTTTATGTGAGATGAGAGTTTTATTTTCATTCATGTAAAATTCATTTGTATGTAATATTCTTTTATTGGGGCACATCCGGGTTGAAGGTGATGTTTCCTTCGATGTATATTATTTACTTTTCCGCATTAGGATAGACCTAAGGTAGGGAGCACAAGTGACCGGGTTCTAGAGTCCAGTGGGAGGCCATCTCGAGGAGTCGAGACCGGGTCTCCTAACTCTAGAATTGGTAGGGTCGCTTGCCGCTCTCGTAGGGGTATAGAGTGTGGGATTGGCTATTCATCGCGACCGTGGAACCCGTATTTTCTATCGTTGGCTAAATACAAAATACGGACTTCCTAGTATATCCTATATTTTCTTATATGTGCTTCTGCTGTTTATATTCTGTGATGTGATCACTTGATATGTTTGAGATGAATGTAATATTATATATGAGATATATAGTAGGCGTTGCTTATGTTTTGCATCCATGCTAGTCCCGTCCCGGTATGCCGTTAGTTAAGTAACCTAACGGAACATTATGGCGAATGCGTACATTGTATTTTCGTTTCTTTTCTGTGTTTTGGCTTAAGGAATTAAATGATGGGGCTACATTAATATGATTAATGAAAGAAAAAATAAACCTAAAAAGATGTTGTAAAATCGAATTTAAAAACCACTCGGCTTTTTGTGAAAAAGCTACTTTTCAAAATTGCGGAGCTTAAGCCACTCCTTTTGAAAACCGTTTGATTCTACAACGATATCAAATTCAAAGCGTTAAGGGTTTTCTTAAAAACCATCCGCAACCCTCCGTCATTTTAGGAAGTAGAGTACTTAGTATTCGTGCTACGTATATTGATTATAGTCAAGACGTAGTGTACGGTAGCTAAGTGATGTCTTCCTACAAAAAATATGATGTGATTAATTAGGACATTCATGTGATTATGTTGATTATAGTCAAGGGTCATGTGGGTGGGTCTAATTAATCAAGAAATGACGGGTAGAACTTGACTAGTGCTCATGATATGTTGATTATAGTCAAGGTCATGAGTACTAGGGGTAAAAACCACATCGGGAGTTTCAAGAGTTAGAATTTGCAATGAGATTGCATACCTTCCATATGATGGTTGGATCCCGATCCCACTATGAGCAAGAGTTGCTCCCAGGAGAGTTTTGCACTTTACAATTAGCTAACTCATTAGGTGTCTAGAAAGGTGTTAATGAAGCTACGCCTCTGGGAAAATGAGGTTTACTTTAATTAGGTCTGTACGAAAGCATGGGGAACCTCCCTCAAGTACCGACACTGGCCTGGCTGAACGGTTAGCGAAATTGTAGAATGTAATTAATCCTGGCTAGTTTTCCTTTTAAGGTTTGAAGGGAAATTTGATAAAAGCAGTGGGAGACATCGATTGGATGAGATAATAACCAATCGGATCTTTACAAGAGCTTTCGCTGAGAGTGTTCTTTTCTCTCTCTTAATGGCAGATACCAATGACAGGACTCAAGCTTTTGCTAGATAAAAATAAACTGAATGGGACCAATTATAAAGACTGGCTGAGGAATATTAATATAGCCTTGACTTATGATAAGGTATCATATGTCCTCACGGCTCCAGCCCCGCCCGTCCCAGGTCCTAAATCTTCAGTTGCGGATAAAGAAATCCGCAAGACATGAGACGCTGACTGTGCCACGGCCAAATACCTCACGCTTGCATCGATGGATAATACACATCAAAATCAGTACGAGAAGATGGATGTACAATCCATCTTTCTCCATACAAAAGAGTTGTATGGGGAGCAATCTCTTGTCCTACGATACGAAGCGTCTAGAAAGTTGTTTCAGATGCGGATGACTCCTGGCACACCAGTAGGTGACCATGTTATGAAGATGATAGCTCTTATAGAAGAGCTTGAGGACTTCGGATGGACAATGGACAACGAACAATATATTGATATTATTCTGCAGTCTCTACACCCTGCCTTTGCTCAGTTTTTAGTAAACTTCAACATGCACAACATGGAGAAGTCACTACCTGAACTCCTCAATATGTTGAGGAGTGCAGAGAGCATGCTGAAATCAGTAAAGACTCCCACTTTGACTGTTGGGCCATCTTCTTCCTCTCACCCGAAGGCCAAGGTCAAGAGAAAGATGAAGAAGAAACCCATCAAACCTAGAGGTGGAGTTAAAAAGGCTAAGGGGAAAGACAAGTCCACGGCTGGGGAATCGGGGAAAAGGGAATGTTATCACTGCCACAAAGCGGGACACTGGAAGCGCAACTGCACTGAGTACTTGGATCTCAAAAAGAAGAATATGGTGATGCTTCCGCTTCAAGTGTGTTTGTGACAGAAAACTGTTTTTCTATAAACTCTACTTCCTGAGTATTAGATACCGGTTCAGGTTCTCACATTTGCAATTCCATGCAGGGGCTGATGATCAGTCGAAAATACTGCATATTTTAACCGGCAATTTCCTTGTCATCTGCATACATATAGGAGAGTACGGTAGTCATAATTCACATATTAGCTAATTGGTCGCAAAATATCAAATTACATGTATTCGACCTTTAAACCGGAAATTCTAGGGAAATTAACCGCATTGCATTACATAGCATATTCTCTATATCTTGCAACCCCTATTTTTGAAGTCTATGCAGGAAAAGAGATACTTGCTCGATCAATACATTGCTCGACCATTACAATTGCTCGTAAACTCATTGAAAGCAAATCTGGTATCAACATAGAAGGGCTACTGCAACTCTGAACATCAAAGAATAATCCAAATAGAAGTACAAAGCCACAGAAGAAAGCACAGTTCCCGAAGCCACCAAGGCGCGGCGGAAGCGCGGCAAAACCTTACCTCACGCGGCGGATCCGCGGTGGGCCCAAGACATCAGCTCCTCAAACTTCACCAAAACTCCTGTTTCAGTGCCCTCAGCTCATAAATGCACATAAACTTCCAGAAGATTCCAGACACTTCCACCAGATCATCAAGTTCCCAAACTACCCTAATCTTTCTAGAACTTTCCTAAACCCTAAGCTAAACCCCAACAACTTGTCAACAAACTTTGGGAGGGAAAGTCTAATTCAAACCTAGACCTAGTTCTATAAATAGGACCCTAGGCTCTCTCATTTCTCATCTTTGATCATCTTGAAAAATCAAGAAACCCTAGAGAGAAAAAGATTCAACCCATTTTTTGAGTTTAGCCTTTCTCTTTCTCCATCTTCTCCTTCCTCAAGATTAGTGAGAAATCTTGTAGGAAACCCTAACCCTAATTCCACTCAAAATCCAACATCTTGAGTACCAAATCAAGCGAGAAATCTTCAACCTTTTGGGAGCCGAGCCGATCTTCAATCGGGCAAGTGATCCAAGCCGATCCGCGATCCACGGAGACGAGCGAAGCCAAGTCGACAATCGAGTTCCTCCTCTTGTAGTTTCTTGAGTGATTGTAACGGAATTGTTGATATAAATAAAAGGTGAAATTCGTTAATCTTGCTTGCTTTTAAAATTCCGCATCATGTTATCTTTACTGTTCTTGAATATTGTCTATGTGGTGATGCGCGAGTAAAAACTCCGCTCGTTAAGGAGTCGAGAAGATCTTTAGTATGATGATGTAGTAAATTTGTAATCAATTCTTGAATCCCACGAGATTGTAAACCCTAGCTATTTCAAGAATCGACAACCCAATTCGATTCGATGCTTTCTTGATCAACATCGTTCGAGATTGGGGTGATCCGATCGATTCTTGAAATTACTAGAGGCTAGAATATAAATGGTATCCTCGAAAGAGTAAGGGTTAAGAGATGAAACTTTAATTTCATCAAGAAAACCCTAATTCTCGTCGATAACCATTGATCTAGCATCAATTCTTCGAAGGACAAGAATATGAAATATTGTAGACTACAACACATATAAAGATCCTATCGATTCCTACGAGCCTCTTTATCAGTTTGGATTGTCGTTTGGAAAATACCATTGAAACCGATTCTTGTTGTTTATAGTTCTTGATTCTTTAGAAAAGATTAGTGACACACGAATACAAATCAATCAATTGAATCGTGTTTTCTCTTATTGTTGCTTAACATTTCATTTCAAACAAATAAAGGTATAAACGAATCTCGAGATCCCTGAGGACGATCCGCACTCATTCATTAACTTCAACTGACACCGTTGTTTGATTGCGGTCAAATATTTTTGGTTGTGATTTCTTTACTAATTGATTCGATAAACACATCCACGAAAAATAATCAGATCAAAATGGCGCCGTTGCCGGGGATCGCGCGTTAATTCGTTTACATTTTATAGTTTGAAGTGAAAGAATTATTACGTTTCATTTCTTGAATTCAAAATTCGTACAAACTCTTATACGTGTGTTGTGAATTGATTGCAAGGTGATCTGGAGCAATCTGAACTGTGGAAAAATTATTTGGGATATACCAGAGAGCTGGAGATAGCAATATCAAGCAGCTGAAGAAAAATTGTACACTGTTCCCCACAATCGACCGCGGAAGCGCGGCGGGAACAACGTTTGTGCGGCGGAAGCGCCGCAGTCTTGAAGGATCTCTGTGTCATCTTTCTTCAGGTGATTTCTCTCTCTCTCCTCTCTCCCTTTTTAGCTCCAACTAATCCTTTCTGCAGGATTCTTTGCAAATAATAGCTGCGCCGCAAAAGCAAATTAAAATTGTGCGTGATTTTGTTTTCTTGGTTGTTTTGCATTGCTAATACGGAAATTTAAGGGGCACGGCCAAATCCAAATTAGGTGGGGATTTCATTACCCTTCCTAGGCCCCGAAAACCACCAAACTTGCATCCGCATTTACCCCCATTAACTAAAAGAAATCTAGAGATGACTCTAAGGACTGTCGCGCTCATTTAGGACAAGAGAGGGCCGTGGGTAATTCATTGCTTATCCGCGTTTTTCTGTGGTGCCTAAGGCGAGTGTGTCTAAGGCTAGTGGTTTTTAATTAGGTCCACTGTAGTGGTGGTTCCTTCCCACTTACCTGGCACTCATCCGGCCACAGGGGACAAAGAGGCAGTGGAGGATTGATCCCGCGACTTGTCTTTTGGCAGTTAGGAGCGGTCTAGAGCCGGACCTAGGTGACCATTAGATTCTAGGGTTTGTGTTGCTGCATTTGGTTGTCGCATCATTTTTTTCAAAATCCGTCCCTTTTCAAAAGCAAACACCGCATTCATTTTACCCCTAATTATAAGCCAACGCTGCCACTTGTACTAACCCTTTTTAGTACAAGATAGGCTGGACACGGGATTCTAGTGCCCGTTTAGTCCGCGTACCTTTTATCGACTCTGAAGTCGATAATTCTCCATTTACCTTTTCTTTACCTACTACCACACCCACACCGATGGATCCGAATCCATCCAACTTCTTTAACCTCAATCTGCCACCGTCCGTTGGTGCGCAGAATCCTCCACACATTTCTCTTCAGGAAAGATGCTATCCACTTAGAGGTCCTCTTTCGACCTGCTTATCCACACCACCAGCAAACGGGGATAACTTTGAAATAAAGCCCCAGTATATCAACCTTCTACCTAAGTATCACGGACTCGAGACCGAGGACGCTTACGTTTTCATTACCAAATTTGAAAACGTATGCGCTATGATGGGTACGTCTCAACTTTCTGTGGATGCGATGCGTCTACGACTTCTTCCTTTTACCTTGTGCGATATAGCCGAGAAGTGGCTATATAACACCACCGCACACTCCATCACAAATTGGGAAGAATTCGTCGCTGCATTCCTAAAGAAATTTTACCCAGTCCAGAAGACGGCTCGAATCCGTAGCGAGCTAAACCAATTTGCCCAGCTCCCTACCGAACCATTTTCAAAATACTTTGAACGTTTCAAGGATCTAATGGTTCAATGTCCTCATCACGGCATCCCGAGATGGGAGCTTTGCCGAATCATTTATGAGGGCAGTAACCCTAGCACGAAACAAAGCCTTGAGAATATGTGTCAGGGTACATTTATGACTAAAGACGATGGGGAAGCCTGGCGATACTTAGAAGAGTTCGCTGAAAAATCACTAATTTGGGAGAGTGGAACCCAACCATTGAATAGGGGTGGCATACACCAAGTAGATGTGTCCATAGGTGTTCGAGCTGAAATGGCAGCAATGCAAAAGAAGCTCGACGCTATGGAACACAAATTTGCAGCAGCCTCCCTAAACCCGGTATCACTCCCCAAAACTGTTTGTGGGTGCTGTTCTGATCCGTCTCACTTGACGGAAGAATGTCCGTTTCAAGGTCGTGAGCATACCAATGCCACATTTCAAAGACCTCGAAACGATTCTTTTTCTTCCACATATAATCAGGGTTGGAGGAATCACCCCAACTTTACTTGGAACCAATCACAATCACAAAACACGGTTCCAAACCAAAACAACTTCCAAAGGGTCCCTCCACCACAACAGCAGCCGCAACTTCAACTCACTCAGCACCCCTTTCAAGCACATAATTTTCAAAATCAGGTCAACACACCTGCACTGTCTAGTCCGTTACAGTTGACCGGAACTGATGATTCCTCTTCTTTTGCACAATACATGAATTTGATCTTAACAAATATCATGCAAGTTTCGGCTGAAGTGAAATCTTCCGTCGATGACATGAAGAAAAACTCTGCGTCCCAAAACGAGAGTCTTAAATCGATGGAAGAAGAAATTGCACGATTAAAAGCCGAACTGAGTGCAAGAGAGAAAGGGAAACTTCCAGCTCAATCCTTGCCCAATCCTGGTTATTCACATCATGTGAATGCAATCACCACATTGAGATCTGGAAGAGTGCTTGACAATCATGTTGGGGAAGAAGTTGATAATACTGAAAATCATATCAACACCCCGGCTGAGACCTTTCCACACACACACACATCTAATTCTGACCCCAGTTCTTCTACCCCACCATCTTCTTCCGAGCCTATTCTCCATTTCCCAAAAGGCTCGCCATTACAGCCCACCTCTTTTACCCCTCCTCGGACGATTCCCACTTCTATTCAGGGATCGGTTCCACACACACTTCCTTCTCCCATGGACCCAGCGCTAATTGCTAAAGCACCTTACCCGAATCGGTTAAGGGCTAACACACTAAGTCCACAGATGGAGAAGATCACTGAGATGTTTAAACAGGTTAACATCAATATCCCTCTTCTAGATGCTATCCAACAAGTACCTGCATACGCAAAAGTTCTTAAAGATTTTTGCACTAGAAAGAGGAAGAAACAAATGCCCAAGAAGATATTCATGGCAAAAACAGTAGAAACGGCTTTCCCCCAGCAATTACCGAGGAAACGTAAGGATCCTGGATATCCTACTATTTCCATCTCTATTGGGGAGAAACACATTAACCGTGCTCTACTAGATCTTGGGGCAAGTGTTAACCTGCTTCCTTTCTCAGTTTATGAGCAGTTAGGAATCGGAGAGTTGAAACCATCTCCATGCACTTTACAGATGGCTGACCGATCAATCACCAGACCTAGGGGTGAACTAGAGGATGTGTTAATAAAAATCGGGGAATTTATTTTCCCTGTAGACTTTATTGTAATTGATACACAGCCTGTAGCGAACTCACGGAATCAAATTCCGGTGATTTTAGGTCGCCCCTTTTTGGCCACTTCCAATGCTATTATCAACTGTCGTAATGGTTCTATGACCCTATCTTTCGGGAATAGGTCAATAGAGCTGAACATTTACAAGTTAGGAAGTGTACCCTCTGAACCTACTGCTCAGATATGTTCTGTCGACTTAATGGATGTCGACAGCAGCGAAGTTGATGATCCTCCTGATACCGATCTTGACTCTTTTCATACGTTGTTGTTTGACCCAATTATGTATCATACACATACGGACTCTTCCACCAAGATGTCCGGGTCAACAACTAACACTGATTATGAACTGCTTTTAGAGTCTGAAGATCACCCCGCACATTGTGATGACATTATTCTTCGGGGTATAGATGAAACTTTTGAGGAGATCTTCGCTGATGAACTCGCATTTTTGAATGACACGGGTGTTGAGATGAATCATGTCCCACTCATTGAAATTGAACCTACACCCCTTCTTCTGAAATGTAAAAAGAATGCGAGTTATCCATCACATTCACTGCATCGTCTCTCCAAAATGAGACGCACACACATTCTATTCCATCACTTACCTTTTCCCCACTTCTTTTTCCACCAACCCGAGCACTGCATTGATAAAATTTTTGAATGGTTGGTGTTAACTTTCGGTCTTTGCAAAGCTTGGCATCGACCAATGATTTTTGACCCCCACTTGTGATTTTCATAGTTTAACATTGCATAACTCAAGTTTGGGGGGGGGTACATTTTTTCTGGCTCTTGAAAAAAAAAGAAAATTTTTACAAAATTATGAGCCAAAAATAAATTTGGGGGAGGTTCTTCACTTAAATATTTTACCCCCACTAATAAATTCCTCCCAAGCTTACAGGTTTTCGAGATTTAGCCGAAGGCAACAGTGAGGACACTGTTGAAAACAAGTTTGGGGGAGGTTTGTGCTTATTTTCGCATCATTTGCATATCATCTGCATAAGCACAAAACATTTCTTTTAAAAAAAAAAAAATCTATAAAAAATGAAAAATTTTCAAAACCCATAAAAATTCAAAAATTTTCAAATATAAAAATAATGTTAATATTTACACTTTTTTGTATATAAATAAGATAATGAAAGTTTAGACAGTGAACAATTACATCCATGAGATTGGAAAAATTTTAGAAAACTAAGAAAATTAGAAGTTTTCTTATACGAACTAGTAATAAGTAGTTATGAGCCGTTGTCCCAAGGGTTAGTAAGATGAAGGACGTCACTAATCTGAGGATAAAAATAAGTCTGAAAAATAGTTTCTATTCTGGAAGCCAAACATTTTGAACGTTGCTACCCTGCTATTCGCACTTACACACGTCTTGAAGCCTGGGATAGTAGAGGATACCTTGAAATGCTCTTGTCTTAAAGCCAAAAGTATGAAAAGAAAAATGTGTTTTAAAGTGGTGAAAAAAAATGGATACTGGTGTTGTTATCACCAAGGGCAAGAAAAATATATAGCAAAAGGGTGCTTCTTCACCTAGTGCCCCAAGGTCAACTGGTCTGGGAGTCACTGCTATGCCTGAGGTGGTGCAAGACTAGGAAAATACACCAAGTTAGCAAGCACATTAGTAATCGGTCGGTTAGTACCTCAAGAAGTATTAACGGTCGCATGAAAGTGTGTAAGCAATCTCGTTTGCCAAGAAGTACTGAGGTCGACGGGCAAGAGTATGATAGCTTGAATTGAATTCTCCGGGTGTAGGGATGTCTTTACACACACGCAGGGTGATATGATCGATGTTTGGAATAAAGATAGGAATGAAGAATAAGACGATGTTTTATTGAGGGAGGACGTGATTTCTAACATCTTTTCATGACCATTAAGATAGGGCTCATGACAACCGAAAAGCTAGCTTAGTTGGAAACCCTAATTTTCAAGGCTTTTCTTTTACAATTCTTATCTTTAAATGTAATATTCATGATCTTGCTTTTATTTTTGGATTTTGTGGGTGCAATCCGCTGAAAACCCTCAGGAGACAACACTCCTCCTACTAGGGACACCTAGAGGTTTAAAGGCTTGTTGCACATGCTCAGTGCAATCGTGTTGCCTACGAAAGTGTGCTAGTTAGTTTTTCTCTTTCTTTGTTTTCTCCTTCTCTTTTTAATAAAACATTCTCTCGAGACGATCGAAATTAAGTTTGGGGGTATTTGATCAGTCGAAAATACTGCATATTTTAACCGGCAATTTCCTTGTCATCTGCATACATATAGGAGAGTACGGTAGTCATAATTCACATATTAGCTAATTGGTCGCAAAATATCAAATTACATGTATTCGACCTTTAAACCGGAAATTCTAGGGAAATTAACCGCATTGCATTACATAGCATATTCTCTATATCTTGCAACCCCTATTTTTGAAGTCTATGCAGGAAAAGAGATACTTGCTCGATCAATACATTGCTCGACCATTACAATTGCTCGTAAACTCATTGAAAGCAAATCTGGTATCAACATAGAAGGGCTACTGCAACTCTGAACATCAAAGAATAATCCAAATAGAAGTACAAAGCCACAGAAGAAAGCACAGTTCCCGAAGCCACCAAGGCGCGGCGGAAGCGCGGCAAAACCTTACCTCACGCGGCGGATCCGCGGTGGGCCCAAGACATCAGCTCCTCAAACTTCACCAAAACTCCTGTTTCAGTGCCCTCAGCTCATAAATGCACATAAACTTCCAGAAGATTCCAGACACTTCCACCAGATCATCAAGTTCCCAAACTACCCTAATCTTTCTAGAACTTTCCTAAACCCTAAGCTAAACCCCAACAACTTGTCAACAAACTTTGGGAGGGAAAGTCTAATTCAAACCTAGACCTAGTTCTATAAATAGGACCCTAGGCTCTCTCATTTCTCATCTTTGATCATCTTGAAAAATCAAGAAACCCTAGAGAGAAAAAGATTCAACCCATTTTTTGAGTTTAGCCTTTCTCTTTCTCCATCTTCTCCTTCCTCAAGATTAGTGAGAAATCTTGTAGGAAACCCTAACCCTAATTCCACTCAAAATCCAACATCTTGAGTACCAAATCAAGCGAGAAATCTTCAACCTTTTGGGAGCCGAGCCGATCTTCAATCGGGCAAGTGATCCAAGCCGATCCGCGATCCACGGAGACGAGCGAAGCCAAGTCGACAATCGAGTTCCTCCTCTTGTAGTTTCTTGAGTGATTGTAACGGAATTGTTGATATAAATAAAAGGTGAAATTCGTTAATCTTGCTTGCTTTTAAAATTCCGCATCATGTTATCTTTACTGTTCTTGAATATTGTCTATGTGGTGATGCGCGAGTAAAAACTCCGCTCGTTAAGGAGTCGAGAAGATCTTTAGTATGATGATGTAGTAAATTTGTAATCAATTCTTGAATCCCACGAGATTGTAAACCCTAGCTATTTCAAGAATCGACAACCCAATTCGATTCGATGCTTTCTTGATCAACATCGTTCGAGATTGGGGTGATCCGATCGATTCTTGAAATTACTAGAGGCTAGAATATAAATGGTATCCTCGAAAGAGTAAGGGTTAAGAGATGAAACTTTAATTTCATCAAGAAAACCCTAATTCTCGTCGATAACCATTGATCTAGCATCAATTCTTCGAAGGACAAGAATATGAAATATTGTAGACTACAACACATATAAAGATCCTATCGATTCCTACGAGCCTCTTTATCAGTTTGGATTGTCGTTTGGAAAATACCATTGAAACCGATTCTTGTTGTTTATAGTTCTTGATTCTTTAGAAAAGATTAGTGACACACGAATACAAATCAATCAATTGAATCGTGTTTTCTCTTATTGTTGCTTAACATTTCATTTCAAACAAATAAAGGTATAAACGAATCTCGAGATCCCTGAGGACGATCCGCACTCATTCATTAACTTCAACTGACACCGTTGTTTGATTGCGGTCAAATATTTTTGGTTGTGATTTCTTTACTAATTGATTCGATAAACACATCCACGAAAAATAATCAGATCAGCTGAGAAATAGCAAAGTTTTGAAGACAGGTGACTATACTCTCCGGGTTGGAAATAGTTCCAATTTACATGCGGTTTCAGTGGGAGAGTATCAGCTGGGGTTGTCGTCAGGGTGTATATTGGTTTTGAACCCATGTTATTATGTACCTAGTATGTTTTGTAATATTGTATCCGTTTCTTTGTTAGACAATGAAAGATATAACTTTGTATTGAAGAATAATGTTATGAACATTAACCTGAATCAAATGTTGGTTGGGTATGGTACGCTTAATAACGGGATATGCGTCCTAAATCAACACATAGTTTTCAGCATACAACACACTAATAAAAGAAAATTTTCAGAAATAAATGAAGCTTTTCTTTGGCACTGTAGACTTAGTCATATTAACGAAACAAGACTAAACAAGCTACATAAAGATGGATATTTGAACCCGTTTGAATTTAAATCTTATGCGACTTGCTAGTCTTGTATCAAGGGTAAAATGACCAAAATTCCATTTACAGGACACGGAGAAAGAGCTACTGAGCTCTTAGGCCTCATACATAGTGATGTATATGGGCCAATGTCTACACAGGCTAGAGGCGGTTTTTCTTACTTCATAACTTTTACTGATGATTTCTCAAGATTCGGTCATGTGTTTTTACTAAAGCATAAATCTGAAGCTTTCGAGAAATTCACTGAGTACAAACTTGAAGTATAAAAACAAACCGGATTGAGTATCAAAATGCTTCGATCAGATTGAGGTGGGGAGTATCTCAGTACAGAGTTTGCAGACTTTCTAAAAGAGAATGGGATTCTCTCTTAGCTCACTCCTCCTTACACGCCACAACACAACGGTGTATCAGAAAGACGGAATCGGACCCTATTAGATATGGTTCGTTCTATGATGAGTGATGCTGAGTTACCTGTCTCATTTTGGGGGCATGCATTAGAGACTGCAGCGTTTCTATTGAACAGGGTTCCAACCAAAACTGTGTCTACCACACCATATGAGATATGGTATGGGAAGAGACCATCTCTTAAGAGATTTAAGATTTGGGGTTGTCCGGCCTATGTCAGAAAGCAGAATCCGGACAAACTCGAGACACGGTAAGTCATGTGTAAGTTTGTGGGATATCCAAAGAATTCTTATGGATATCTTTTCTACCACATGGAGGAACAAAAGGTGTTTGTTTCTCGGAATGCCACATTTTTAGAAAACGAGTTTTTTTATAGATACAGATGGTAGTGTGGTACACCTAGAAGAAGTTATAGAAACACAAGTTACAAATGACGACTTGGTTGAACCGGTTGTTGCAACAGAGACAAATGAACCTCAACCACTCCATAGATCTGGTAGGACTTCTCGCCCACCGGAGAGGTACTACGGTTTCCTCATTGATGGTGATAGAGAAGATTGCATCATGGAGGATGATGATCCTACCATTTTTCAGCAAGCTATCACGAGTGGAGACTCTATGAAGTGGTTGGATGCCATGAGATCTGAAATGGAGTCTATGTACACCAACAAAGTATGGACTCTGGACGTTGTACCCCCTGGGGTAAAACCTGTAGGGTGCAAATGGATCTTTAAAAGAAAGATTGGTGTAGATGGGCAGGTGGGGACCTATAAGGCAAGACTTGTGGCGAAAGGATTTCGTCAAAGACCGGGTCTGGACTATGATGAAACTTTTTCTCCCGTAGCCATGCTTAAATCCATTCAGATCCTACTTGCTATTGCTTCTCACTACGACTATGAAATCTGGCAGATGGACGTTAAAACTGCATTTCTAAATGGTGATTTAGAAGAATGCGTTTATATGGATCAGCCAGAGGGCTTCGTTGACAGTGGGAGCAGCGGGAAAGCATGTAGATTTCTTAAATCCATTTATGGATTAAAGCAGGCATCACGGAGTTGGAACATCTGTTTTGATGATGTTATCAAAGAGTTTGATTTCATCAAAAATCCAGATGAATCTTGTGTTTATAAGAAGGCTGTAGGGAGAGCTGTCACATTCCTCGTATTGTACGTGGATGACATTCTTCTGATAGGAAATGACATTCCTATGCTGCAGTTGGTCAAATCATTCTTATCACAAAGGTTCTCCATGAAGGACCTGGGTGATGCCATGTACATATTGGGCATTCGGATTTATAGGGATGATCCAAAAGGTTATTGGGATTGTCCCAAACCAGGTACATCAACACCATCCTAAAGAGGTTTAGTATGGAAGACTCCAAGCGGGGTGCCTTACCCGCTTGCCATGTGTTCACTCTCTCCAAGGACTTTTGCCCAAAGACCGATGAAGAGAGAGCTCGCATGAGCATTATACCCTATGCTTCAGCTGTAGGATATATAATGTATGCGATGATGTACACGCCCTGATGTAACTTATGCACTAGGTGTAGTAAGCATGTATCAGTCCAACCCAGGGGAGAATCACTGGATAGCTGTGAAGAACATTCTTAAGTACCTGCGAAGGACTAAAGTATTGTTCTTGGTGTATGGTAACGGAGATCTCCAAATGGAGGCCTTTATCGATTCGAGCTTCCAGAGTGATAAAGACGACAACAAATCTATCTCTGGGTTTGTATTTACCCTCAATGGAGGGGCGGTGAGTTGGAAGAGTTCCAAACAGGATATCATTGCAGACTCTACGATGGAAGCTGAGTACATTGCTGCAAATGATGCCGCAATGGAAGCAGTCTGGATGAGGAAGTTCGTCTCAGAGCTAGGAGTAGTTCCAACCATTATTGATCCAATACCATTGTATTGTGATAATAATGGGGCTATGGTGTTAGCCAAGGAGCCCAGGTCCCATCAGCGGTCCAGACACATCCTGAGGCGATATCATCTGATCCGGGAGATAGTAGATCGCCGCGAGATCGAGATTTAGAGAGTAGATACAAAGAATAACACTACGGATCCACTCACCAAGGCCCCCCCTCAGCCGCAGCATGAGCCAATTTTTGAGATGTTGGGTATGAGATACGCCAATAACTGGCCTTAGTGCAAGTGGGAGATTGTTGGATATATGTATGCCCTAGAGGCCATTATATGATAGTGGATGTATTTATACATGTATATATATACAGAGGAATTTCTTGCTCGACATGATAGTATGCTATCTGGTTACTTTTTATCTGACATGTTCACTTCATCATGCTTTTATTCATTTGTACATGTTGATAAAGCCCTGAGGATATTTGCTTGACTACTGTGATTATGATGCAGATCATACTAGTGGGACATGTGTAGTTCATAAGCATATCCTGAAATGTCCCTAGTCATGGGTATATCGAGACGGGGCATCGATATTCCAGAGTAGACTAGCGTATATGATACTAGACCCATATGATGGGCGATGGATGTTCCCATATCCATTCATGTTTGACATCAAGATCGTATGCGGGTGCTCAGTGGAGACTGGGTACGCTGGACGGACTCACCGAGAACTCCTATATGGTATTATATCTATCGTCGGATAGCAGTTATCAGGTGACACTGGTACAGGTTAGTCTGTAGACCCAAGATCGTCATAGAGTGTCATGTGTTCTCCCACTGTACTTTGATTTCCATCCTGCCACGGCTCTGCTGAGTCGTGCAAACATGTGGCTTGTGGGTACATTCCCGAGACATGTGGAGGCAATGAGCGATAGGAGGGGTTTCGTCTCTCCCGGTATTGGGAGTTGATGTTGCGCTGTGCTCGATTGGCTATATCAGTAAGTCCCTGGCCAGGGCTTTTGAGATTTACTGATAAGTGTTATATCTCGGTCTGATTATAGGCCATACATCGGCATGACTTATTGAGTTATTGGGGTCGACGATGCCATCCCTAGACTTAATATGCAGCATATCTGACGAAGAGACCGGACTGTACGGTAGTGTTGCCGGTTGGTTCGACGGGAGTTTTGACAGGTTCGCTTGTTTTCTTCTGATCGCTCAATACCTGGGTGGCCGTTACGTTTAGCTGACCTCTTGCGGCTTGGGGGTGCTTGATATGACCATCACCCACTGCCGGCGTATTGACGAGTCTTAGAGTCCTACAAAGGAGTTTCCTAGCCCAGGCGAAACGATGTGGTGTGCATATGTAATATGCACGGGGACCCGATTAAATGCGAGTATGTGATACCGTATATTAATCGGGCGATTTTCTATTGGTCGGGTCATATGTGATATGGCCGGTTTGTTAAATCAAGTGTTGATTTGACATTGACTTAATAACTCACTTTATTTAAACCCTTTTCTTTATTGTATGCATGCATGTATGCATATGTTTATGTTGATGCACATGTTGATGTGCATGCACACATACATGAATAAACTTGTGAGTATCATGGTTGTTGATACACTAGTGGTGGCAATGCAAGACTCACATGGATGTATTTATCTAAATATTTATTTTTGAGTTAATGTTAAATAGTATTAATTCATGGTTGATAATTATCCTTCATTCTTGACTTAACCTTGAATTAACCATGAGTTAATTTTCTATGGCTCTCTTTTCTCCAAAGTAAATATCTAGATATTTATTAACCCATGGTTTGAGATGAGAGTGGAATATATATATATTTTCTATTCTCATTTTCATTGGATTATCTTTTCATAACTTGAGCTCTTGAGTTGCCTTCATCTTCTTCCTCCTCTCTCTTGCTCTCTAGATTTTGTTAGTGAGTGAGATAGTGATAAAGTTAGGGTTTTGAAGTGACAAAACAAACCACATCATCATTCTACACTAGTCTAGCCAATTAGTTTAGAGTGTTAGCTTCATCTTCATCTTTTGATCAAGTGGAGCTTGGAGCTTGGACAAAGAGGACTCCGGGTGGATCATCGTGGACTCGGAAGATCACAAGCAAGCCCGTTCCAACTCTCAAGTAGCCAAGGAGTCAAGCAAAGGGAACTACAAAGGTTGTATTCTCTTTATTTTGTATTAAGTTACTTGTAGTACGAGATACTACTTCACTTGTTACTTTAAATTTCTAGTTTTGATCCCAGGTTAGTTTGCTTAGCACCCAAAAAATTTAAATTGTAGCATGATTGATGCAACCCAAACCCTTGTGAGGTGCTAGGTAAACCCTACAATAGCTGGATTATTAAATCAATTTGATAATCTAATGTATAATTATATATTTGATATATTACATTACATTAACTAGTATTAGCTCACTTATGATTTCTTTTCTCACTTTGGATACATTGATGTATATGTGATAAATGTTAAATGTATCAAGCTAGGTTACAAATGCAACTAGGGTTATTGAGGGTTAAACCATGCTAGGGTTAAGATTAGGGTTTTATATTTATCATTAAGTTATTCAAAATTGTGGATTTTATCATGGTTGATATTTGTTGAAAGCTTGTAGAAGCTTGTAAGTATCTTTGACTTTGTCCACTCTTTTGTCTAGCTTAGGATATTTATTTAACCCAACCCTTTAACCCATGGCCATGGTTAACTCTCTACAAGGGTTAAGCATGACATGCTTAACCCTTGGTTGCATTTTTAACCTCAACAATAATTCATTCTCTCTTGATATTTCTTCATCTTCTTCATGAGCTCAAAGAGAAAAGTGTTTTCTAGGATTTGAGTTTGTGATCAAAACTTGTGAGAATATGAAATCTAATGTGAGCAAAATTCCTACTTCATCATCCTCTACTACTTTCCATTTAGTATAGGGTGTTTGCTTCACTAATTCCATGATTAGTGAAGAGATAGCTTGGGTTAGTGTCTGCTCGACGTAGATCATCTTCGGCCTCGAAGATATCGAAGCAAGCATGTTCGTTTCTTCATGGGAGCCTGTTCAGTTGATAAAACTGCACATTTGTATTACATTTTTCCTACCATTTTCATATTAAAAAAGGACTTTATTATAATATATTATACATATGAAGAATTTATGGAGTTGTTATGAAGAATTTATCAAACAAATCAATTTGTTGAAGAAAACTTGCCAAATTAAGAACCAAAACTTGGAGACCAAGTCTGGAAGCAACCGTGAGAAGATTTCTGAATTATGAAGGTGCCTAGGATTGACACTTGTCACAAGAAAAAAGCATAAGAATTTTGATCAAGAGATCTCACCCGTTGGCCGCGGATCCGCGGCCTTAGCACCCATTTGCCGCGGATCCGCCGCAATATTATGGAGTTGGAAGGAAAGATTTTGGGGCATGATTCTCTACTATATTTTACCAACTTTTGAAGCAAAAGATTCTGGCTTTGCACTATAAAAAGGCACCGAGAGCCTCTTGGAAAAGCCATCAAGCCGAAGAGATCACGAAGCTCCCGACGCTCACGCATCCAGGCTGATCATCGACTGTTCAATTACCTCCTTAGGAAAGATCGAGAAGCAACTAGTTGTAATCATTTTCTATGGATTAAAAGTGTAGTTTGAAGAAGTCGATTAATAAAGCTAGTTATTTTATTTAATTGTTTTTTTACATTATATTTTCCCTCTCTTTCTTTTCATCTTCTTCTCCCAACATGCGCGAGTAATTCTCCGCTTGTTAGGGTTCGTAGGATTAGGGTAGGCTAATGGGCGATAAAAATAATTAAACCCTTTTTAAGTCCTATAAAGTTTAAGAACTTTATCAAAAGAATCATTAACATCCTAATCGGGCGCGCTAGCAATTCTTTGCTAGTTCCGACCGCGATTAGAGATTAGATTAATGATTGTTTTGGTAAAGGCTAGATAATGAACGGAGTTCCGTGTCGAGATAAGGGTTAAGAGTGGGATTCCTTTTCCCTCCAGAAACCCTAATCTACACGCATCACCGTCGTTCTAGTTCTAAATCTATTAATGGATAAAAAGGGTAACTTTTAATTAATCATCCATAACTACTAAATCCTAACGAACCCTACAAGCCCTCTTATTATATTATCTACATCCCTAAAATAATCTAGATCTATATTTTACATTCTTGTTTAACGTAGATCTAGAAATCTTTCTATAAAAATTCTTTATCCCTCCTCTCTTTCTCAATACATCTAAGGTAAAAGTAAAAGGTTCCACGTTTCCCAGAGGACGACCCGTACTCATCTCGGTCTAGCTACGCGCGGCACCGTTCTGATTGCGGTTAACTACAAACACACTTTTTCGAATCAATCAAATGGCGCCGTTGCCGGGGAAACGTGCGTAATTTTTTATTTTTACTATTTGTGTTGAATTCTTAGACGAGTCATATCATTATTAAAACAAAACTGCAAATTGTATATTTAACGATTATTGTGTGAATTTTTGCGAGGAAATCTGGAGTCACAGACTTGAGAAAACAAGAGATTTAGGGTTCACACTTCTCTGGTAAGATTCTAACTCCCTTCTCTCTCCTCTAAAATCCAATAAAATCTATTTTCTGCAGGATTCTTTGCAAAATATCACCGCTAAAAAATCTTTTTGCAAAGTTTTGTTTTTCGGTTTGTTTTTGCATATTTTAATACGGATCTTTAAGGGGCAAGGACCAAATCAAGATTAGGTGGGGATTTCATCACCCTTCCTAAGCCTCACAAATCACAAACCAAGCATATAGATCAACCCTTCATTAATTTAAAAAATATCTAGACCAGACTCTAAGGACTGTCGCGCTCAATAAGGACAGAGGAAGGTCGTGGATAATCTATCGTTTATCCGCATTATTTTTGTAGTGCCTAGGCAAGTGTGTCGAAGGCTAGTGGTTTTTAATTAGGCCCACGACGTGGTTCCTTCCCACTTACCTGGCACTTACCTGGCTACAAGGGTAGTACGAAGGCGGTAGAGGATTTATCCTGCGGCTTGTCCTTTGGAAGTCTAGGAGCGGTCTAGAGACTGGACCTAGGTAACCATAGTTCTAGGGTTGTGCATTTTTGTGTGATTTGTCTAAATCCGTCATTTTCAAAACAAACCAATTACTTTCTCTCCTTTTTACCCCTTCCCCCTTCTTCTCTTCTTATAATGGGTGACCTAAACAGAAGAACACTTGCCGAGCTTTGCTGTCCACAACCAGATATCTCTTGTTTTCGAAATCCCTTCGGTATACCGTCCGGCTCTTCCATGTCCTTAAGAGATCATATAGAACAAGCGGGAAGAAACAGTTGGCCACCTCAGTCTAGGTCTTATCAACCATATCCTAATCCTACACCTGTTTCAGTTCATACCCAGAGTGAGGAAGCCCCTAGACGAATGTCCATTGCTGAGCACATAGCTAGGTCTAGAGGCCAAAGTTTCAACCCGGACCAATATCAACCATCACCACCACTGTCCGGAGAAGAGTTTGATATGAGGTTTGTGGCATATAAGATGTCTGTTGAAAATAGCCAGCCAACCAACCCATATCAATATTCTTCTTATCATAATATTGATCCTACTCCTACCCAAGTTCCGCAACCATTCCATTCCTATCAATCCAATCCGACTTTTCCACCTACTCTAGACAGTTCTTCTAATCAATCATTTGGGAGTTTTAATTATCCACAGAAATTTCAATCTTATACTGAAACCCCTTATCAGCCCAAGACTAGTCTGGAGCAGACATTAGAAAAATTTATGGAAATGTCGAACCAAATTATGAAGGATTTGGGTAGTAAGACAGAACTGTACCTCCAAACTGAAATCCACAACTCCAGTTTCATAGATTCATCAAGTACACCAAATAGAATGACTGATAAGTTGTGTGACTTTGTAGTGTTTGATTTACCCAACTGTGAAGGGTCCCTTTCAAGTGAAACCATACCCAACCCTTGTGATCTCTACACCTCCACTCTTGAACCAAAACTGATTGAAAACCATACTTTTGATGAGGAGTTTGAGAATTTTAACCTTCACTTGAATGAGGTGATTGACGTTGGGGATATTTTGATTGATGAACCCGAAATTTTGGATGATTTTGGCCCACCAATTCGTCAAATCCTTTCACTTCCTTATGGTCATCATCTTGAGCCTTTAATTCTTCCCGAATCCCAAATATGTCTTGAAGTTGATGATAATGGTATACCCGAAGATCAGATCGAAATACAACCTCCATCTTCCACATCTGGTTCAGCAACACTCGACATACCAATTTGTTTACCCATTTCACCTTCTACTTTCTCCGGTTCTTCTTCTGTTCCTATAGTTTCAGTGAGTTTTGATAAATCACAATCTGTTAATTCAAGTTCAATAATACCAGAAATTCAACTTGATTTGGATATTTTTGAAAAAGAGGTAGATGAGTTTTTTGAGTCCTCTACCTCAGTGATTTTTTATGAATCAAGTAGAATAAATTCTGGCATAAAACTCTTTGACAGCAAAATATTCAATCACACTATTGATAAAAGTTTTGAAGAACTTTTTCCTGACGAACTTGAATTTTTAAACAATACGGATTTTGTGATTGATCAATCTCCACCGCTAGAGGTTGAACCATCACCATTCCTTCTTTCTAATCATTCACTTTCATCCTCATTCTTTCTTTTCTCTAATTTCAATCCCTTTCCAGACCACCTCTTATGCCTTCCCCACTTTTTCTTGAGTCGATACAACACATTCTTCCACCAACCTATACGATATACTGATAAAATCTTTGAATGGTTGGTGTTAACTTTTGGTCTTTGTAAAGCCTTACTTTGACCAAATGACTCACCCCCTCTTAAAATGTTTCATATTGTCTAACTCATGTTTGAGGGGGGGTATATTTTTGGCTCTTGATCATAACTTTTGTCCTCAAATTTGTGAGCCAAAAATAAGTTTGGGGGAGCATTTTCACTTTCATATATTCTTGCCCCCATTAATAATTTCCTCCCAAGTCTACAGGTTTTTGAGCTTAACGGATGACATCAGTGAGGACACTGCTGTAAACAGGTTTGGGGGAGGTTTGTGCTTATTTACACATCAATTTGCATCATATTTTGCATAAGCACAACATTTTCAAAAATTAAAAAAAAAAATCTTTTATAACAAAAGAGTAGAAAGTGAAAAATTACATCCAAAAGATAGGAATAGTTTAAGAAAACCAAGAAAATTAGAAGTTTTCTTACACGAACTGGTAATAAGTACTTATGAGCTGTTGTCCCAACGGTTAGTAAAATGAAGGAAGTCACTAATCTGAGGATAAAAATAAGTCTGAAAAATAGTTTCTATTCTGGAAGCCGAACATTTGAATGTTGATACCCTATTATATGCACATACACACGTCTTGAAACTCGGGATAGTAGAGGATACCTTGAAATGCTCTTGTCTAAAAGCCAAAGTATGAAGGAAGTATAAAAATGGTGAAAAGAAAAAAAATGAACACTGGTTTTGTATCGCCAAGGCAGCAATAAAAAAATATAGCGAGGGTGCCTCTTCACCTAGTGCCCTAAGGCCAACTGGTCTGGGAGTCACTGCTAAGCCTTAGGTGGTGCAAGACAAGGAAAATACTATCACCAAATCAGCAAGCACTTGAGTAATCGGTCGGTTAGTACCTCAAGAAGTATTAACGGTCGCATGAAAAGGTGTGAGCAAACCTAAGTATTCATAAAGTACTGAGGTAGATGGACAAGAGTATGATAGCTTGAATTGAATTCTCCGAGTGTAGGGATGTTATTTACACACACGTGGGGTTATATGATCAATGTTTGGATGAAAGGTAGGAATGAAGAATAATGACGATGTTTTATTGAGAGATGATGTGATTTCTAACATTTTTTCATGACTATTAAGATAGGGCTCATGACAACTGAAAAGCTAGTATAGTTGGAAACTCTTTTTTTCAAAGTATTTCTTTTATGGTTCTTGTCTTTATATGTAAATTTCACCATCTTTCTTTTGTTATTGGATTTTGTGGGTGTAATCCGCTGAAAACCCTCAGGAGACAACACTCCTCCTACTAGGGACACCTAGAGGTTTAACAGCTTGTTGCACGTGCTCAGTGCAATCGTGTCTGCCTACGAAAGTGTGCTTAGTTTTCTTATTTCTTTTTCTCCTCTTGAATAAACTAGTTTGCTCGGGACGATCAAAGATAAGTTTGGGGGTATTTGTTCAGTTGATAAAACTGCACATTTGTATTACATTTTTCCTACCATTTTCATATTAAAAAAGGACTTTATTATAATATATTATACATATGAGGGTTTATGTGTAAAAGCACCATTTTCCATGTGTTAATATATTTTAATTATCATTTGGTAGGAAAATGTATGCAAATAATATTATTGCTCTAATCCTAGTAGAACAAAGTCTACTAAAATCTTATTTGAGTTGTTGTGCAGAATTTTCCAAGTTGTTATGAAGAATTTATCAAACAAATCAATTTGTTGAAGAAAACTTGCCAAATTAAGAACCAAAACTTGGAGACCAAGTCTGGAAGAAACCGTGAGAAGATTTCTGAATTATGAAGGTGCCTAGGATTGACACTTGTCACAAGAAAAAAGCACAAGAATTTTGATCAAGAGATCTCACCCGTTGGCCGCGGATCCGCGGCCTTAGCACCCATTTGCCGCGGATCCGCCGCAATATTATGGAGTTGGAAGGAAAGATTTTGGGGCATGATTCTCTACTATATTTTACCAACTTTTGAAGCAAAAGATTCTGGCTTTGCACTATAAAAAGGCACCGAGAGCTTCTTGGAAAAGCCATCAAGCCGAAGAGATCACGAAGCTCCCGACGCTCACGCATCCAGGCTGATCATCGACTGTTCAATTACCTCCTTAGGAAAGATCGAGAAGCAACTAGTTGTAATCATTTTCTATGGATTAAAAGTGTAGTTTGAAGAAGTCGATTAATAAAGGTAGTTATTTTATTTAATTGTTTTTTTACATTATGTTTTCCCTCTCTTTCTTTTCATCTTCTTCTCCCAACATGCGCGAGTAATTCTCCGCTTGTTAGGGTTCGTAGGATTAGGGTAGGCTAATGGGCGATAAAAATAATTAAACCCTTTTTAAGTCCTATAAAGTTTAGGAACTTTATCAAAAGAATCATTAACATCCTAATCGGGCGCGCTAGCAATTCTTTGCTAGTTCCGACCGCGATTAGAGATTAGATTAATGATTGTTTTGGTAAAGGCTAGATAATGAACGGAGTTCCGTGTCGAGATAAGGGTTAAGAGTGGGATTCCTTTTCCCTCCAGAAACCCTAATCTACACGCATCACCGTCGTTCTAGTTCTAAATCTATTAATGGATAAAAAGGGTAACTTTTAATTAATCATCCATAACTACTAAATCCTAACGAACCCTACAAGCCCTCTTATTATTTTATCTACATCCCTAAAATAATCTAGATCTATATTTTACATTCTTGTTTAACGTAGATCTAGAAATCTTTCTATAAAAATTCTTTATCCCTCCTCTCTTTCTCAATACATCTAAGGTAAAAGTAAAAGGTTCCACGTTTCCCAGAGGACGACCCGTACTCATCTCGGTCTAGCTACGCGCGACACTGTTCTGATTGCGGTTAATTACAAACACACTTTTTCGAATCAATCAGAGCCTCTCTAGAGTCCGGAGTTTACGATCGCGGCGAAGGGACTACCACATGGAGCTATTGAAGTGAAGGACCGGTCTACAAAGGTTTTATTCCTTGGTCACTTAGAATGTAAAGTGTTTACATATGTTATTCCGTCGATTTTTAGTATACGATTCATGGTTTGGGTTAACTAGAACAGTAAATTTTTGAATTTGGCATGGACGATGCCTCCCGAAACCTTGTTGTCGTCCTAGGGAACCCTGCAAGAACGCTATTCAACATCGATTCCCGAGTCTAATCAAGGTGCTGAACATTTACGAGAGTCTGTTTCTCAAGTCCGGAGGGAACGGAGTTAGCTTTAAGGATTTCATCGCCCGCTTTCTTCGCCCGGAAGTCTTGTCAAAACAAGCTGCGAAGTTCACCAAGCTTGACGACCCTTTAGGTTTTGGCTTGGACAATCAGCCGACAGCGGAAGCGGATCAAAGGAATTTCTTCATCACAGACACCCCGATCGTCCCCTTTACAGAGCTCGCAGCTTCAGATGTCGACGAAGAGACGTTCTTTTTTTGGTTTCTCGGGCTATGTTTAAGCTGGTTTGTGCTCCCAATGCACCCTCACTATATGAGGTCATCCGTCTTCTATCCGGATCACCGAATGGTTGCTGGGACGCGAGTGGCCGTCGGGATCGCTGGGCTGGTGTTCCCCTCCGAAAGATGGTGCAAGACTGACGTCTTGTCTGAAATTCGGGGGCAGATGCTAATTGGAGCTATCCGTCCACTTCTCCGAATATGCCAAGTTGATTTATGACACCATGTATCGAAGGTTTAAACGGATGCGGCCGATGTAGCAGATTTCGTCAGATTCCCCCTCATTTGAGGGGGTTTTGATTGTGGGGACGCTCTTCCCTGCAGGCGCAAGCCCCTGCAGTTAATTACGCTACCGCATCGCAGTAACCACTTTCTCCTTCTACAGATGGTCACTTCGTGTCGTGTGTGTTTGTTTTGTTTTTGGTTGCCCGTGGATTGTATACGGAGACAAATTTATGTTGTTGCCCGTAGGGCGTGGATTAGTCCAAATCCGTATCTTCTTAGATTTGGGTTTGGGGGTTGGGTTTAAGGATACGTTAGTCTCTTTTCAGACTAAGATCAACTTAAACGTTTGTTAAGGATACGTTAGCCCAATTTTTAGACTAAGATCGACTTAACATGATCGTTTAGATCCGACAAGAGAGCAATTGGGCTCTATTGTTTAGTTTAACGACATTGCAGTCGATTACCAGTTTAAGGGCCTGGTGGTCCAATGTTAGTTTTAAGACATCGCGGTCGAGGTTAAGGACATCATAGTCTGTGAGTTTAAGGACCTCACAGTCCGATATTAGTTTTAAGACATCTCGGTCGAGATTAAGGATATCATAGTCCGTGGATTTAAGGACTTCACAGTCCGATATTAGTTTTAAGACATCGCGGTCGAGGTTAAGGACATCCATAGTCCGTGGAATTAAGGACTCCACAGTCCAATGTTAGTTTTAAGACATCGCGGTCGAGGTTAAGGACATCATAGTCCATGAGTTTAAGGATCCCACAGTCCGTTGTTAGTTTTAAGACATCACGGTCGAGGTTAAGGACATCATAGTCCATGAGTTTAAGGACCCCACAGTCCGTGAAATGTATGGTTGTTGGGACCCGTCACCTCTTTGAAGATGTTGAGGGATTACAACGACAAATATCAAAGGGATGAAGAGATGCACCCTTGAACCAAGGTGGATTAAATGATCTGTAGCCCAGTTTTGAACCAAGACCAATTAATTATATTATGAGCACATTGGCTCAGTTAATTCCGGATTGAGGACTTATACCAATTTGGGCCAAGTCCAATTAAGTTTGACATATTGGCCCTTTGTTGGACCATTAGTCTATTTGTCTGGTTTCAGGCCTACATTATTTAGCAATGCTAAACAAAAGTTTGAGGGCTCTGATAACATTTTTATCTGTGATTGAGTAGTAGACATTAGAGCTCTGATTTTTACTCAATTTTGAATGGGAGGCTTTGCCTCTGGAAGATTAACCAATTTGGTTAAAACTAGTGTTAAACACTAGATAGCAACAGTGTTAAAGCTCTCAAGTTAGTGTTAAACACTAGAAGGTAACAGTGTTAAACACAGGAAATATAGTCCCCAAATTAGTGTTACACATAAGAAAACACCAGTGTTAAACACTGGGTATAAGTTCTGGAATTAGTGTTAAACACTAAAAGATAATCAGTGTTAAACACTAGGAATAAAGCTCACGAATTAGTGTTTAAACCCTAAATAGGAATGGGTCACGTGGGGCCATGTGAGGGCACCCAGAAGTGGGACCAGATCCTTTTACTTCGTTATGCAAACGAGTGTTAAGCATTTTTTTTAATTTTATTTTGGAACATCACGTGCCGGCACGTGAGGAGGATTTAAAGCGTCTGCCAAGAGGTCACGTGGGAACACGTGAGAGCGCCCAAGGCCTCTATTTCTTTTGCTTTTTCTTTCTGTGTTTCGGGGGTTACGTGGAGCATGTGAGGCGTTGCCTCTGAGCTCTTTCCTTCTCATTTTTGGGGATCTTTTCAGGGGTCACGTGGAGACACGTGACCCTGGTTCTTGTTCATGCACAGAGATCTCTTTAGTCTCTTTATTTTATTCTGAGAATTAAATTCTCCGTAGGGTTAAACCCTAATTATAACTTTAGAGGAATTAAATTCCTATTGTGAAAGAATTAAATTCTTATGTAGGGTTAAACCCTAATTTCTTTTAGAGGAATTGAATTCCCATATATGTAATAGAATTGAATTCTTGTATAGGGTGAAACCCTGATTCTGTCTTGGAGGAATTAAATTCCTGTTAATCTGAGAGAATTAAATTCTCAATTAGGGTTAAACCCTAGTTTCATCCATCTTGAAGGAATTAAATTCCTATAACTTTGGGAGAATTAAATTCTCATATAGGGTTAAACCCTAATTTTGTTTTAGGAGAATTAAATTCTCAAAACTCAATTCCCCTTCTAAGTTTAGGATCTGCATGGCAAGATCTCGACCCGATGAGAATTAAATTCTCAACTTATGGGGAGATGTGCTCTGTGCAGATCTTCAACCAGAAGAAGAACTAAGTTCTTTTTTGTAGAAAAATTAAACTCTTGGATTGAGAATTGAATTCTCTTTATTGAAGTTTTGATCCCCTTTCTTTTCTTACCTAGGGTTTTTTCTTTGTAGAGAATTAAATTCTCCTCTCTTTTCTCTCTGAAATTTCAAGATTCCAAAACTCTCTCCAAAGTTTGCTCTCTAAAAAATTCCTCCCTTCTCTTCTCTTGGCTCCTATTTATAGGAGGAGGGAAAGAATCAATTTGTTTTGCAAATCTCTCATTGAAAATTTTGATTTGTTTTCATCATTAATCCGAGCCTTTAGATTATTAGGTGAATTTTATTCACCGTTGGATGTTTAATCCCAAGATATTCTATTTGTTATTTCTGGTGAGATTTAGGGGAAATCTTCCCTTGTCTAAGATTTTTCCATAAATTGGTGATATCTAATCACCCCTGAATTTTTAATCCAACGGTTCTCCTTACTCCTTTCCTATTTGGAAAGATTTTAGAGGAATTCAGAATTTTAATTCTGTTAAACTGTGAGGCTTTTAAAGCCAGTCACGTGCTGACACGTGACCCTTGGTCACGTGTGAGCACGTGACCCCCGATTGAGTCCTTTTCTCAGCGTTTACTTATGCTTTAGCTTTAACCATCACGTGTCAACACGTGATCATTGGTCATCTGTGAGCACGAGACACCTCAATGAGGTATTTCCTTCAGCCGTTTGTTATTTTATGTCTGTTTTGATCGTCACGTGACCATTGGTCACGTGTGAGCACGTGTACCTCGTTGATGTATTTTTTCTGACTTTTAGAATTAAATTAAATTCTTTTAAGCTGTATGGCTTTCAAAGCCTGTCACGTGCTGGTACGTGACCATTGGTCACTTGTGAGCACGCGACCCTCAATTGAGTTATTTTTCAGTAGCTCGTTTATGTTTTTGTTTTAACCATCACGTGTCAATACATGACCATTGGTCACGTGTGAGCACGTGACACCTCGTTGAGGTATTTTTTCTGACTTTTAGAATTAAATTCTTTTAAGCTGTAAATTTTTCAAAGCCTGTCACGTGCTGGCACGTGACCCTTGGTCACGTGTGAGCACGTGACCTTCAATTGAGTTATTTTTCAGCAGTTTGTTTTCGCTTCTGTTTGATGAAGTTTTAACCATCACGTGACCATTGGCCACGTGTGAACACGTGATACCTCATTGAGGTAATTCCTGATTTTTTAATCAGGAAACAAATGCCCCCACAGCTTTGCTCTCACGTGTCTGCACGTGAGTGCAACGCTGTCACTTTTGTTACCGTTGGATTCATCTAGGGAATCGGGAAGATGAAGCGTTTCCATCATATCCTATAAATGCAGGGGTCTCTTCAGAAGCGCCTCCACTTTTTCATCTTCTTCCTTGCAAACTTTTCTTTTGAGAATTTAATTCTCGTTCTCAGAGCTTAGTTCTTTGTTCCAAAATCTTCAGAGTTTAACTCTGTTTAAGAAAAACCCATCTCTTCAGGTAATGACTTTGGACGATCGAAGAACTTTCATACATATAAAACTCTTTGGATTTTAAATCCACACCGAGGGTTTTCCCTTTTACCAAGAACCCATTTTTAAGTTCTTTAAGAAGAAAACCACTCATTCTTTAATCAACAGGCCCTTTAGGGTTTCTCTGATCTTCAGGGGTTAATGGTGGTGTTTGCCTTTTTCCATGGAATTTAATTCCATCTCAAAAATGTTTCTGGGAATTTAATTCCCCCCCTTTTTTAACAAGGAATTTAATTCCTATGAAGAACTCAGTTCTTCCCAGATAGCTTCTTGGGGTTTTCTTACCCTGAGTTGTCTCTTTCACATCCGAGAAGAAGAAGTTTGCAATGTCTCTTCCTGGGAATTTAATTCCCTTTATTCTGTTTGATTTGTCACAGAGTCCAAAATGGATTTCTTTTTAGGGGAATGTATAGGGTCATTTGAAATCCACTGCTTATTTAATGAGAATCTTCCTTTTGTCTCATCATAATTGCTTGGCCTCATTATTAACAAGCCGTCATCTTGATTTTGTGGGACCCATATGTTTTGTAACCAATGGTCCCATAAGATGAGTCCTCTGTCACTGTCTTTATATATATATATATATATATATATATAGACACACACACACACACACTTTTGGCTTCGCTTTAACAGTTTCCCCTTATTTTATTACAGGTGCAATGACGTCTGTTCCGTATTTCCCTTTCACCCGTTTGGAAGCCGCTTTTCCCCAATCACCATCTGACGAGGAGGTGATGGCAATGATCAGGGCTCACGACCCGAATCTTACCAATCTACTTCTTTGGGGGACCTGGTACAGTCATATCGTCCGAGGCCGCCGGAGTTTTCTTTGCGAAATACCAACGGAGCCTACCTTTCCGTTCCTGCCGATGGATCCTCCAGGGACTGTCTTTGCTGTGGAGATGCTGAATTGGACCCCGATGGGACGGCTTGAGCCTTCGACGACCAGTATCCCGAACCATCCGATACCGGCCATAGATATTCTGGGACGCCGTATCTGCCAGGGCGAGGCCCAACCGTGGGGGCAGATTTATAAGATAGGGCTTACCCCTCGACACCCTACGGGCTATCTCCTTTGGGCTATCTCCTTTGGGCTCGATACATCCTGTCCGTCCATCGCGCGCGACTGTAGAGGGTTGGGCTTTATCAGGTGATATATGCATCCCTCTTCCACTACCAGTCTCCCCACGTCTGGTGGGTTAAGGCTTTCCTGAACCAGTGGAATCTTCCCACCAACACTTTTCTCTTGGGGGATCGTGAAGTTTCAATTTCTTTGGAAGAATTTTGCGAGATCTCGGGGCTGCCAATCAGAGGGACACTTTACGAGGAATTGCTGCCTTCTGACGAGTACGTCTTTGAGACTGAGCCCGCAACGCTTGACGGCTTGTCTACCGAGAACGCCGTCTGCCATAAGCGTCCGAGTTTGATCAAGGCGCTGGGTATCTTCGACAAACTGTTCACAGAATCTGAGGAGCAGGGCGTCACTTTCAAAAGCTTCATCGCTTGCTTCCTTCGCGAGGATGTCCTGTCGAAGACAGCTCCCAAGTTTGCAAGAATCAACGACCCCTTTGGGTTTGGTTTGAACAGGCGACCGACTAAGGAATCGGATTTACCGCAGTATTATATTCCTATCATGTCGCCGGTATCTTTCGAATTGATTGCAGCTCCCGGCATGGATGAGGAGACATTCTTTGTGGGCTTTATCAGTGTCTGGCTCAGCCGGTTCGTCATCCCTATGCATCGCCGCTTCATGAGAGTCTCGGTTATCTATCCGGCTCATCGTATCGCCGAGGGGACATGGCTGGCCATAGGCATCCTGGCGCTAGCGCATCTCTATCATGGATTGGGCGCCGCTGCTAACACCTCAACTCCCGGTATGGACGTAGTAAACTTCTCCCTTCACTATTTTACATCTTGGATTGAGATGCACGTGTTGGGGGCTTTTGCTGCGCATCATAGACCTGCTTTTTATGATGCCTACACTTTTCTGCGACTCATACGGCTGGTGGACGCTGCTGCTCCCGACCCGACTCAGTTCGGGGCTATTCGCGTGTTGATTGCTCCCTACGCTAGTGCAGGCGGGCTGGCATTTGTTGATCGGGTTCTATCTTCTCCTTCAGGCCCGATTCAATAACTCCACGACCAGTCGAAAGGTGAGATGCCTTCTCTGAAGCCTCGGGAGGCCACGCACTCGTACGCGATCAGACCAGGCTATCTTGTATTCCGTCAGAACAGTGCGGCTCTGTTTATGTTGTACAACCCGCATCGCTTCGCCCGGCAGCTTGGATATGATCAGGGCGTCCCCTTCGAGGCTTTTACGATTGCGCCAGTCCCTTCACCCACAGCTGTTCGCGATGCCGCTCATCACTTCGTGAGGTTGAACACTGGTTATTACTTCATGATCCCTGAAGCGGATCATACTCCCCGATGCGTGGGAGCCTTCACAGGCTGGTACATTCATCGGGTCAACCCAATTATTGCTGAGGAGAAGAGGTTGCTTCTTGGTTATGGCGCTCTTGCTCCGGCTCAGGCCGCGGGAATTCCACTGCGGCCGCGCACACCGGTCCGCTTTCCCATGAGGGACACCAGTGTTGCGCTCATTCCAGGGGAGTCGGAGGTGGACCTTACCCCCACAATTGGTATGCCGTTAGATACCCGAGCTCAGTCAAGGGGTAAAAGGGCGCCAGTAGCAGTACCACCGCCGGCGGCGTCGACAATGGCCGTGTCGTCCTCGGCAGCACCGCCAAGCCAGGGTGCCGGTAACGAGGGTGTTGAAGGTGAGGTGGGTCGGCGTCGTGCAAGGCTCCACGGGAAAAGAAGCGAGCATCCTCTGGCATTAGTTCTGGGCTAAAGAGGAAGAAGAAGACAGTCGCCCATCTGCTCGATCTTTTAGAAGAATCCGAACCTGTCGTTCAAGATGAACCAATATCCATGATATCGCCGGATGATGGTCTTCTTTTCCCAGGTTCATCTGCCGAGGAAGCCGCACAATTGGCTGAGGCTATAAGACGCTCGCAGCTTGAAACTGAGAAGGTAAGGATCTTGAAGAGGCCTTATCCTGCCGTAATCTTTTTATGAAGACCCTTCGTGGATCCGGCGGCGGTTCATCGGCCCTTTGGAGGAATGGGGAGAAAGGTCCCTTAAGCAGGCTGCTTCGGAGGATGTTGTGGACGCGCTTTCCTTGTGGACCAGCGGCCACGAGTCTACCCTTGAACCCCGGCGAGCACACCTCCTTGAGAAGGAGCATCAGCTTGAAGAAGCCATATTGAAGGCTTCCCTATGCATTGGTATGTTCCTATATTTCTTTGCAGTACTTCATATTGCTTGCACTTGTATATATGTATTTTTATTCTTGTGTGAATTGTGCAGAGACTTCGGCGATGGGGGAGGTTCCTACGGGCTTGCTGACGGTAGAGCCTGTTGACACCCCAATGAAACATTGCTCGATGCGGAGGGGGTTGACGACGTTATCCCTCTCGCGATAGAGCCTCCTGTGGCGGTTCTTGATCCCGAAGCACTCGCTCCTATGGGAGAGGCACCCTTGGTGGTCGCCGTCCCAACGGATCTTCCTGAGGGCGACCCGGAGGCTGGGATGGAGGTAGTGGAGACTACCCTCCCTTCGTTGGAACCCGCAATGGCTGTCGCCGCTCCTTCCTCAAAGGCCGTTACGCCGGCTCGTGTCCTTGGTACTGTGCCTGAGGTCGCGGCGGAGGCCGTTGAAGCTGCCATCCCTCCAGCTCAGAATGGGAGGAGCGTCGAAGGTAACCTTCCACACTTTAAACTAGTGATCTTTCCGTTATCTGAACTCTTTTATCTTTTCAGAACTGCGGGGACTGGCGGCCTCTATTGCCGATCTGTCTCCCCGACAATCCTTTTATCGCCTGTTGGAGATGGCCGCTCCACAAGCAATATCCCCTCAACGCATCGTCCTCTCGTCTGGGCAAGGTTAGTGTCATTCACCATTTCATAGCATTATTGTTATTTCGCAAAATGACATTGATGTCCTTTACAGTTCTGGAGGTCGATGATGAGGTTGAGGTCCTCGAAGGGCCAGGGGAACCTTCAGCTCCTTCTTGCATGACTGTGGGTAAGTGAAGTCTCAATATGGTCCCACTTGTTCCTTTGCTTAAAAGCTTCACTGACTGTTTACACATCTGAACAGACCTTCTAGTTCTTACCGCTCTGGAGTTGCGCATCAATATGCCACCTGGCCCCTATGCCTTGGACACACTTGCCTAGACACCGCAAAAGTCGGGATAAGATAAACGGCCGATGCCTGTAACTAGTCCTCTGTCCTATTGAGCGCGAAGTCCTTAGGGCTGAGTCTAGTATTTTTTAATTTAAGCAATGGTCAATGCATATGCTTTTTGTGATTTCTGGGGTCCTGGGAAGGGTGATGAAATCCCCACCCAATCTGAATTGGTTTCAAGCCCCTTAAAGTCCGTATTAATAAATGCAAAGCAGTAACAATCAACTGCAATCAATTTTTATTTTTTAGCGCGGCGCAAAGAATCCTGCACAAAAACAATTTATTGGAAGAGGGAAGAGAGTTTGCGCAAAGAATGCTGCAGAAAACACAGTTTAGTGGAGTTCAGAGGAGTGGGGAGAGAGTTAGAAGGACTCACAGAAAAATCCAGTCAATGAGGGCAGCATATAGCCGCGGTTCCGCGGCCAAACTAAGACATTTGGACTGTAAAATTTTTGGAGTATGCTGGGTTGGGTGTTCTCTTCTTGTCTGGAGCTCCTGAATCTTGCTTTGCTCACTAGATCAGCTCCAGAATTCTAAAGTAGACCGTTTGTTCCGTCTTGATCACCCGCGGTGTAGCCGCGAGATGTGGGTCTAACTTCCCACGTCTTTGGCACTGAACTCGACCGTCTTTGTATCCTGCACACTTGCACAAAAACTAATCAAAAATAACAAGATGGATATTTTTTTTACAATGTATATTTTTTTGTTTTGTTTTTCGGTTATATTTATATTCACAAATTAACCCGAAATTACACAAAGAAATAAACTACCGTCTCCCCGGCAACGGCGCCATTTGATTGGTAGAGTTTTTGCGTGCTTAGTTAATTACCGCAATCAAGACGGTTTCGCTTGTAACTAGCCGGTTGAGTACGGGTCGTCCGCAGGGAGATGGGAATCTTTTTCTATGTGCTTTAACGAGTTAAGTCCAAATGTCCAGGTTTGTTTTTATATTAACTTTGTGCTAAAATGGCATATAAAGAGAGCGTGTTAGGGTTAGGATTAGGTTAGTTTGAGTTAGGATTCGCTCACTTCTTTCGTTGCCACTCTTAATATCGGTGTTACGGTAATCGGCAACAATGGGGATTAGCACGACTAGGAAGGAACTTGCGAGTATAAGCTAGGCTTTCCAACGCATAAGTTCTTCCTTTTGGTGCTTGTCCGTCCGTTCTTGGCTCTTAGCCTTAACCTCCGGTTAATTCAACCACAACCGGTCTCACTAAGGAATCACCGCTATCATGTAGGATAGGGTGCCGTAGGGAGCGGATTGTGGTTCAATTAACGGGAGTCCGAATTAAGATGTTGGACAAGAAACGAGTGAGAGAGATTTACTTCTCTCAAACTTTCCTTATCCTACCCTAACAAGTATGAAAACTACTCACCCATTATAAGGAAAAGAAACTAAAACAAAGGAGGAAGATAGAAAGAAAGAGGTTAGAAGATTACAACTAGTTATTTGAGACCTCACCTTGGCAAGGATCAAGCTTAAGCATCATAGTTGTTTTTAGGATAAAGAAAAAGAGAACAAGAAAGAAACAAACAACAAATAACAACAACTAGATTAGCAAATGAAAATTACAAGCAATTATAATTAATCAAAAGAACAAGACAAGCATGATAACAAAGAGAACTCTTTTATTCATTCTTCACTCACAAAAGCTCACTACAAGTTTTTAATGGAGAAGAGATGAGAAGAGGAAGAAGAACAACATATGTATTCTAAAATCTAAATACAAGAATATGGACCCTTGGCTTTGGCAAGTTCTGGACTATTTATAGGCAGGAAACTGGAAACCTAGGGCAAAATTCTGTCTCTTTATAAAAAGTCCAAACTACCCCTGAAATACGACACCCTGAAGACCTTGTCAGGCCGCGGTTCCACGGCAGTTATAGGGAGTTAGGCTATCTGATTTTTTGGGGTTCCCTGGTTTGATGTTGTCTGCTGTTTGGTATATGTTTTTTCTCAGAAACTCTTCACAATTTTTCCAGAATTCCAGCAGACCAAAAGGTGATTTGATGTGGATCTTTTTGTCATGATTTCCTCGAGTTCCGCGTAGATATGTTGGATCTTGTGTTGCCATTGAGCTTTGTGCATGAAAATGACATTGATTTGCCATTTTGTCTCTTAAACTGGTGTGCGGCAACATACGGATAGAGAGCGGAGACCCGTGTTTTATCTGTGGTTGGCAGTAATCCGGATTTTGTCGTGCTTTTCCATGAATTTCACCGTTTAGAGCCGAGAACATGTATCCTGCAATTGACTAGCAAACACGGCTCAAGAGTACCTACCGATAAGCATTGTGATAAAAATTGGACGGTATAAAAATGCAAAAATCTGATATGAACAAATACCCCCAAACTTATCATTTTCTCGTCCAAAGCCAATTTATTCACAGAAAAATTTCCTAACCTCACTTTCGCAGGGAACGCGATTGCACTGAGCATGTGCAACAAGCCGTTAAACCTCTAGGTGTCCCTAGTAGGAGGAGTGTTGTCTCCTGAGGGTTTTCAGCGGATACTACCCACAAAATCCTGTCAAGCTAGTTTTGCAAAATAACCATGATTCAAACCCTAAAGTTTTGTTTCAGAAAATAACAATTCTATTATCCTAAGTGTAGACTATCGAACCTTTATTTTTCACATTTCGCTTCTTATTTAACTTAAGATTTTATATGTCTTTACGTGTAGTGCAAATAGTGTCGTTAAGTTCCATAAGGGTCGAATAAAGTCATCATGTCACACAATAAAGCCCAGATAAGAATTTTGAAAGGATCACATAAGTTTTATAAAGAGTTAAGCATTTTTCAAGTTTCGTTTTCCAGTAAAGTTTCAACTTCAGAATTTCTATCTTCCTTAACAGGAAACTAGGTCTTATTTTTCACTCCACCTTTTTCTTGTTTTCATTTCATACACACCTCTGTGAACGTGCAATAGTCTTTATCATAGAATAAAACCTTCATATCTCCGCTAGAAATATTTTTTATAAAAACCTGTCTTTTGTCAAGATTATTCTCACACAAAGAACCGTTAGGAATTTTAACTCGGAGAGAACACTTACTTGACTTTGTTTTAATCTGGACTTTCTAGGCTTCTTAGCGAGCTTTGGGCCAATACACCCAAACCAGTTGGTTTTAGGGCATTAGGTGTAGAAACACTCCAGCGGACTTAATTACTCAAGTTACCTAGGTCCAAAAACAAAAGACAATTTAGCGTGAAAATCATGATGATTCAATACGAACGGAGATATAACCGGCAGTTCAGTTATTTTTTTGGATAAAAGACGTGTTTAGTGGGTTAGGTGTGTAATCATTCCAATCAAGTTCCAGATGGGTTATTTTTCAGACCTAGTTCCAATAAAGGCATCAATAACATTCCTTCATATTCACTTCACTTCATAAACTATTCTTGATATTACTTATTTCAAAACAAACCTATTTGATCCTCAGAAAATCATTTATCCATTAAAAAGTTTTTAGACATAAAAGACTTGTCATCTAATTTCCAAAACTCACGACACGTGTAGTGTGATGTAAAGACATATATCAGCTATAGTTAACTTCAAAGGAGAGTTATCTTTCAGGTTTTCAAAATCTAAAAATAGGATTTAGTTATTCTTATCTTATCAAACAAAACCGTCAGAATGTTGAATCAGAGTTCTCCCACTAGCTAACTTGACAGAAAAGTTTTTATGTTTTTAGAAAATTTTCTGATTTTTATGGATTTTATGGATTTTAGTATGCAGATGCAAAATATACATATGAATGCGAAGGTTAGAAATGCGTACCGAGCGTACCCCCAAATTTGAACTGGACAGTGTCCTCACTGTCATTGTAGGAAGAGATCATTTGAAGGGTCAAAATTGTCGGTTAGATATACACAATTTTTTTTTATTTTTAAAGAGTAAAAATGGAAAAGAATATCCATAAATAAATACAAAATGGTATATACATACCCCCAAACTTATTTGGAACAGTGTCCACTGTTCTTGGCTGGATAACCGAAGTTTGGTGGTAGGCAGAGGAAGATTATGCAGGGTAAACCGGCTCCTGTAAGACCAGGAGCTCCTCTGTTGGTTCGGCGCTAAGGTACGGTTTTAGTCGGTGTCCGTTCACTTTGAAAAATGAACCGTCCTTTGGATTCTCTAAATCCACAGCGTCCTGCGGATACACAGTCCGCACAAAATACGGCCCTTTCCAGCGAGATCTGAGCTTTCCTGGATGGAAGTGTAGCCGGGTGTCGTAAAGCAGTACCTGTTGACCAGGTACGAAAGTTTTGCGCAAAAGGTGTTTATCGTGAAACACCTTCGTTCGGTTCTTAACGACAACCGCGTTATCGTAAGCCTCATCCCTAAGCTCGCTCAATTCATTCAACTGCAGCTTCCGATGGCTGCCCGCATCTTCGAGAGACAGATTCAATTCTATTATCGCCCAAAATGCGCGATGCTCTATTTCGACAGGGAGGTGGCAAGCCTTTCCGTACACAAGCCGATAGGGAGACATGCTAAGATCGGTCTGATAAGCCGTTCGAAATGCCCAAAGGGCATCAGTGAGTTTCAACGACCAATCTTTTCGGTTCTTGGAAACTGTCTTCTCCAGTATTTGCTTGATTTGCCGATTTGAAACTTCGGCTTGCCCACAGGTTTGGGGGTGGTAGGGCGTAGATAGCTTATGATTAATGGAATATTTCTGCATCAAGGCCTCGAAAGTCTTATTGCAGAAATGAGTTCCATTGTCGCTAATGATCGCTCGGGGGTGCCCAAACCGGTAGAAAATGTTTTCTTTAAGAAACCTAACGACAACCTTGTTGTCGTTAGTCCGGCTGGGCACAGCCTCGACCCACTTAGAGACGTAATCAACAGCAAGAAGGATGTATAGGTTCCCAAAAGAGCTGGGAAACGGCCCCATGAAATCTATCCCCCAAACGTCGAAAATCTCCACAACCAAGATTGGTTGGAGCGGCATCTCGTTCCTCCGGGATATCCGGCCCAAGTGTTGGCACCGGGAGCAAGTCTTGAAATAGTCATGAGCGTCTTTGAAGAGTTGTGGCCAGTAGAAACCACATTGCAAGATCTTCTCAGCTGTCTTTTTGGGGCCAAAATGCCCGCCACATGCTTGATCGTGGCAAAATGACAGCACACTCTTGAATTCATCGTCAGGGACACACCGACGAATAATCTGGTCTGGACAGTACTTGAACAGATAGGGTTCGTCCCAGTAAAAGTGTTTTACTTGGGATAAGAATCGAAGTCTGTCCTGACTTGACCATTCAGTCGGCAGTAGCCCTGTGGCCAAATAGTTCACAATATCTGCGAACCAGGGTTCGCGAGATACTGTCAAGAGCTGTTCATCCGGAAAAACGTCGTTGATCGGAAGTTGAGGCGACGGCGAAGAAGGAAGTCGTGAGAGATGGTCGGCGACTACGTTTTCACATCCTCTTTTGTCCTTGATGACAAGGTCAAACTCTTGAAGTAAGAGGATCCAACGTATTAGCCGAGATTTTGCATCTTTCTTCGCAAAAAGATGGCGCAGAGCAGAATGGTCTGTGTAGACAATGACTGGAGAGCCGATGAGGTAGGGCCTGAACTTTTCTAAAGCAAATACAACAGCTAAGAATTCCTTTTCAGTTTTTGTATAATTAAGTTGGGCGTCGTTCAGGGTTCGGCTAGCATAATAGATTACGTGCGGCATCTTGTTGATGTGTTGTCCAAGGACAGCACCAATAGCAAAGTCGGATGCATCGCACATAATCTCAAATGGGTGCGTCCAGTCAGGTGAAGAAAGAACGGGAGTAGAAGTGAGTGAGCTTTTTAATGACTCGAATGCAGTCACACAGCTCGAGTTGAAGTCGAATGGCGTGTCCTTAGCCAGTAGATGAGTCAAGGGCCTAGCAATCTTGCTAAAGTCCTTGATGAACCGTCTATAGAAACTGGCATGGCCAAGGAAGGCTCGGATGTCTCTGACGCATCTGGGAGGAGGGAGATTGGAAATGACCTCAATCTTTGCTTTGTCAACCTCTATTCCATTTTGCGAAATGATATGTCCTAAGACAATACCTTCGCGCACCATGAAGTGACACTTCTCCCAATTCAAAGTGAGGTTCTTGTCCTTACATCGGGTAAGGACAGCGTCAAGATGCAGCAAACACTCGTTAAAGGAATCGCCGAAGATGGAGAAATCGTCCATGAAGATCTCCAGGAATTTCTCCACCATGTCTGAGAAGATTCCCATCATACATCGTTGGAAGGTAGCGGGCGCATTGCATAACCTAAAGGGCATGCGACGATATGCGAACGTGCCGAAAGGACAAGTGAATGTGGTCTTGTCCTGGTCTTTTTCGGAGATGGGAATCTGATTATAGCCAGAGTAGCCATCAAGAAAGCAGTAGTACTCGTGTCCGGCCAATCGTTCAAGCATTTGGTCAATGAAAGGTAGCGGAAAGTGGTCTTTCCGCGTTGCGGCGTTGAGTATTCTGTAATCGATGCATACTCGCCATCCAGTTTTGGTGCGAGTAGGGATTAACTCGTTTGCCTCGTTAGTAATGACCGTTATGCCTGATTTCTTGGGGACAACGTGAATGGGGCTAACCCACTGGCTATCAGAGATAGGGTAAATGATACCACTATCCAGACACTTCACGATTTCCTTTTTCACAGTTTCCTTCATGACTGGGTTGAGTCGCCTTTGTGGATCCCTGGCTGGTTTGGTATCATCCATCAGATGAATGTGATGTTCAACGATCAGGGGATTAATCCCCTTGATGTCCGCCATGGACCAGCCAAAAGCTTGCCTATTGCTGTGCAAGACCGCAAGAAAGGCTTTCTCTTGCTCTGGAGCTAGAGAAGCCGAGATGATAACAGGGAGGGTCTCGTTCTCACCTAAGTAAGCGTACTTAAGGTGAGACGGCAAAGGCTTAAGTTCGAGCATTGGAGGTGAAACGATTGAAGGCAAGATTGGTGAAAAGGTCTCGAACTCAAAGGATTTCAGCAAAGGTTCGAAACGAGTGTAAGCGACCGAGTTGGATGGTTCAGGTAACTCATCCGGAAATTCAAAGGATTCAAACTCGGGTGGTGAGGGGCTATGATCGTTCGAGAAAGTAAAACACTCGTAGTCATTATCGGGCGCAGAAACAGCAGCAGGTTCGAAGAGGAACGCACTAGTGGCGTTAAGGTTATCGTGATCGAACAAAAACTCCTCGAATTCACACTCTTCTGGGGTGATCTCCTGGATTGAGCAAACGTCTAGTATATGAGCATTAGGTTCGGTGGGCTGATTCCCCAACCTAAAAATGTTGAGTTCAATTGTCATGTTTCAAAAAGATAGGTTCATCGAACCATTGCGACAATTGATCACAGCATTTGAGGTTGCAAGGAATGGGAGACCGAGTATCACCGGAATTTGATTCTGGGTGTTAGCTACATGTTGTGTGTCTAATACAATGAAGTCAACGGGGAATATGAAGTCCCCAACCTTGATTAACACATCATCTAGCTCACCCCTAGGATGGGTGATTGATCGGTCGGCCATTTGGAGAGTACAGTGTGTGGGTTTCAGCTCTCCTACACTTAGTTGCTCATATACTGAGTACGGAAGCAGGTTAACACTGGCACCAAGATCTAATAGTGCACGGTTGATGTTCTTATCCCCAATGGTAATAGAAATCGTAGGACAGCCATGGTCCTTCCATTTTTGCGGTAAAGATTGGGTAAGAGCATCACTCACAGCACTAGCCAAGAAAACTTTCTTGGGTACCTGAGACTTCCTCTTTTTCATGCACAAGTCCTTTAAGATTTTCGCGTAGGACGGGACTTGTTGGACAACATCTAAAAGGGGAATGTTAATGTTAACCTGCTTAAACAACTCCAGAATCTTCTCCATTTGTGGATTTTGTTTATTGGACCTCAACCGGTTTGGAAATGGAACGTTTTTAAAATTGGTTGAGTCCAATGCTTGTGGAGGAGATTGTAGAGCTGGAACGGATCCCAGAGCTGGTGTTTTCGTGGGGTGAGAAGTGGGTCCGTTCAGAGCAGAAGAAGAAGAAGAAGCGGCCGGGGTGTCATTATCCTCAATTGTTGTGCCGATGTTGTTGTGCAGCAGCCTTCCCGATCTCAATGTAGTCACGGCACTCACATTATGGTTCTGTTGTTCAAGAGCAACATGTACATTATGTGGGTGACCGGGATTTGGGAGTGGTTGAGATAGAAGCTTCCCCTTTTCTCGCTCGCTTAACGCCGCATTCAGCTGTGCAATCTGGGCTTCGATGGTCTTGATGCTTTGCCCGTGTGCAGCAGTGTGTTGCACCAAAGAATGAATAAACGACTGGATGTTGGCGGTGGATTGTGTCGATTGTTTAACGAACGCCTCCAGACTTCGTTCTAGCGAGGAAACCTTATCGTTGTTTGACGGAACAAAGTTGTTTTGTGGAAAAGAATTGTTGGGTGCAAAGTTGTTCGTCTGATTTTGAAAAGGTTGGGGTTGGAAGGGCTGCTGAAACTGATGTTGAGTTTGTTGTTGCGCTTGTTGTTGCGGAGGATGGGGCCTCTGGAAATTGTTGCCTTGGAATTGTTGCTGATTCTGATTCCAGGAGAAATTGGGGTGGTTCCTCCAACCGGGATTGTAGGTGGAAGAGTATGGATCATTCCTCGGTCTTTGTTGAAATGCAGCATTAACCTGATCCTGTCCTTGAGATGGTGGATTGTAAGGACACTCTTCGGTTAAATGAGAAGGATCGGAACAACAAGCACAAATGGTACGAAGGGGAAGAACAGGGGCAGGAGCAGGAGATGAAAATTTGCTCTCTATCGCTTCAAGTTTTCTCGTTATTGCAGCCATTTCAGCTTTCATCGCAATAGAGACATCGAGTTGGTAAATTCCTACCCTAGACTGACCAGTAGAAGTGGAGGAAGAAGAAGAAGTTGGTCTAGTTCTCTCCCATTGAAGCGTTTGTTCCGCAAGGTCGTCGAAGAATTGCCACGCTTCCTCGTCAGATTTCGATAGGAAGTGGCCCTGACAAATGGTTTCCAACAACTGCTTGGTTGCTGGGTTCAGGCCTCGTATAAGGTTTGGCAAAGTTGCCATTTCTCAATACTGTGGTGAGGGCACTGAACAAGAAGGTCTTTATACCGGTCAAAGCACTTCCAGAAGGGTTCAGAAGGAAGCTGAGAGAATTGGTTGATTTCGTTACGGATCCTTGCGGTTTTATGATTCAGATAGAATTTCTTGAGAAACGCTTTCACAAACTCGTCCCAACTGTTTATGGAGTGGGAAGCGGTGCTATACAGCCATTTTTCAACAAGATCGCATAAAGTGAACGGAATGACCCGTAGCCGTATAGCATCGTCCGATAGCTGGGTAGTTTTCATCATGGCACAAACATTTTGGAACTTGTTGATGAAGATATAGGCATCTTCAGATTCAAGCCCATGAAATTTCGAAAGCATGTTAATCAAGTGGGGCTTAATTTCAAAATTATCCCCATTGGCCGGTGGAAGGGAAAGACAGGTGGGAAGTGCAGAACGGGTGGGATAGAAACGATCCTGGAGCGCGATTCGCTGCGGCGCTACAACAGGTGGTGGTGGTGGGTTATTTGCCTCCATAGGCGGTGGAGTCAATCCCGGGGGAGTCAAAGAGATGTTTGGATTAAATCCTGACATCGCGGAAGAAGTGGTTGGTGATGGTGAAGGTGAAGATGTATGAACAAAATTCCGGTCAACGTCGGAGTTGGCCGGCAAAGGTAAGGGTGAAGGAGGCGTGGATGGAGTTTCAACGTCTGAGTCGATCGCGTAGTCGGTAGCGACTAATGTAACGTGGACTAGGCGGGCGCTAGTGTCCCGATTCCAAGCGGACATACACTAAACGAGTTTAGTATAGTCAAAACGGAGAAGGTGAGGGTAAAAAACCGTCAATGGAGAAATACGATGGGTGGTGGTTGAAAAAAATTGGATTCTGGCGACAAAGGGTAAGTTTTTATAAAAGTTTTTGGTTTTGTGTTTTTTTTTTCTTTTTTTTATAGAAAGAGCTTTACAGAAATATGTACGGGCTTACGGCTTCAAGCAATCACAAACAAGATATGCACAATCACACCTAGATCTAGGGTCACCTAGGTCAGCTAGACAGCTCCTAACTGTTCCAAAGGGCTAGAAATAGGACCTCAAACCGCCTCTTCTCCAACAATTGCGGCCAGGTAAGTGCCAGGTAAGTGGGAGGCTCCCCACTACGTAAGTAGTGGTCCTAATTAAGTAACCACTTGCCTTGGACACACTTGCCTAGACACCACAAAAGTCAGGATATGATAAACGGCCGATGCCTGTAACTAGTCCTCTGTCCTATTGAGCGCGAAGTCCTTAGGGCTGAGTCTAGTATTTTTTAATTTAAGCAATAGTCAATGCATATGCTTTTTGTGATTTATGTGGTCCTAGGAAGGGTGATGAAATCCCCACCCAATCTGAATTGGTTTCAAGCCCCTTAAAGTCCGTATTAATAAATGCAAAGCAGTAACAATCAACTGTAATCAATTTTTATTTTTTAGCGCGGCGCAAAGAATCCTGCACAAAAACAATTTATTGGAAGAGGGAAGAGAGTTTGCGCAAAGAATGCTGCAGAAAACACAGTTTAGTGGAGTTCAGAAGAGTGGGGAGAGAGTTAGAAGGACTCACAGAAAAATTCAGTCAATGAGGGCAGCATATAGCCGCGGTTCCGCGGCCAAACTAGGACATTTGGACTGTAAAATTTTTGGAGTATGCTGGGTTGGGTGTTCTCTTCTTGTCTGGAGCTCCTGAATCTTGCTTTGCTCACAGGATCAGCTACAGAATTCTACAGTAGACCGTTTGTTCCGTCTTGATCACCCGCGGTGTAGCCGCGAGATGTGGGTCTAACTTCTCACGTCTTTGGAACTGAACTCGACCGTCTTTGTATCCTGCACACTTGCACAAAAACTAATCAAAAATAACAAGATGGATATTTTTTTTACAATGTATATTTTTTTTGTTTTGTTTTTCGGTTATATTTGTATTCACAAATTAACCCGAAATTACACAAAGAAATAAACTACCATCTTCCCTGCAACGGCGCCATTTGATTGGTAGAGTTTTTGCGTGCTTAGTTAATTACCGCAATCAAGACGGTTTCGCTTTTAGCTAGCCGGTTGAGTACGGGTCGTCCGCAGGGAGATGAGAATCTTTTTCTATGTGCTTTAACGAGTTAAGTCCAAATGTCCAGGTTTGTTTTTATATTAACTTTGTGCTAAAATGGCATATAAAGAGAGCTTGTTAGGGTTAGGATTAGGTTAGTTTGAGTTAGGAGTCGCTCACTTCTTTCGTTGCCACTCTTAATATCGGTGTTACGGTAATCGGCAACAATGGGGATTAGCACGACTAGGAAGGAACTTGCGAGTATAAGCTAGACTTTCCAACGCATAAGTTTTTCCTTTTGGTACCTGTCCTTCCGTTCTTGGCTTTTAGCCTTAACCTCCGGTTAATTCAACCACAACCGGTCTCACTAAGGAATCACCTTTATCATGTAGGATAGGGTGCCGTAGGGAGAGGATTGTGGTTCAATTATCGGGAATCCGAATTAAGATGTTGGGCAAGAAAAGAGTGAGAGAGATTTTCTTCTCTCAAACTTTCCTTATCCTACCCTAACAAGTATGAAAACTACTCACCCATTATAAGGAAAAGAAACTAAAACAAAGGAGGAATATAGAAAGAAAGAGGTTAGAAGATTACAACTAGTTATTTGAGACCTCACCTTGGCAAGGATCAAGCTTAAGCATCATAGTTGTTTTAAGGATAAAGAAAAAGAGAACAAGAAGGAAACAAACAACAAATAACAACAACTAGATTAGCAAATGAAAATTACAAGCAATTATAATTAATCAAAAGAACAAGACAAACATGATAACAAAGAGAACTCTTTTATTCATTATTCACTCACAAAAGCTCACTACAAGTTTTTAATGGAGAAGAGATGAGAAGAGGAAGAAGAACAACATATGTATTCTAAAATCTAAATACAGGAATATGGACCCTTGGCTTTGGCAAGTTCTGGACTATTTATAGGCAAGAAACTGGAAACCTAGGGCAAAATTCTGCCTCTTTATAAAAAGTCCAAACTACCCCTGAAATACGACACCCTGAAGACCTTGTCTGGCCGCGGTTCCGCTGCATAAGCCTGCTTATGCCGCGGTTCCGCGACAGTTATAGGGAGTTGGGCCATCGGATTTTTCGGGGTTCCCTGGTTTGATGTTGTCTGCTGTTTGGTATATGTTTTTTCTCAGAAACTCTTCACAATTTTTCCAGAATTCCAGCAGACCAAAAGGTGATTTGATGTGGATCTTTTTGTCATGATTTCCTCGAGCTCCGCGTAGATATGTTGGATCTTGTGTTGCCATTGAGCTTTGTGCATGAAAATGACATTGATTTGCCATTTTGTCTCTTAAACTGGTGTGCAGAAACATACGGATAGAGAGCGGAGACCCGTGTTTTATCTGTGGTTGGCAGTAATCCGGATTTTGTCGTGCTTTTCCATGAATTTCACCGTTTAGAGCCGAGAACATGTATCCTGCAATTGACTAGCAAACACGGCTCAAGAGTACCTACCGATAAGCAATGTGATAAAAATTGGGCGGTATAAAAATGCAAAAATCTGATATGAACATCTCCCTGTCATCTTTGATCGAGGAGCTTCGCGCTGGCAGCGCAATCATAGCTGAAGCATTTGCTTCTGAAGCTAACGGTTCTCTTCCTTTTCTTGCCACCTATCATAGCGAAGCGGTGGTGCGAGTCTGGGTTGAGTTCTGTCGGCAGGTGGAGGATTGCTTGCACGTACTTGAGTGTTCCCGCCTTTCTTCGGAGGTTGTGGCTGCAAAGGCGGGCTTACGGGGTCTGATAGAGCGGTGCGCGGCGAACACGGTGTCGTGCGAGAAGAGGCTTGGCCGCAAATTCTTAGAGAGGGAGCTTGCTTCGAAAGCGCCGAGTGAACTCCAAGCCAACCTTATAGCCAAGGCCAATGAAGCGTATGAACTTTGGCGAGTGCTTCAAGAGGCCATCAAAGAGGTGGTGGCCATCGATAAAGCCGCCGTGTTTACCCGCGAAAGGGTCGAGGCTCACAAAGCTACCGAGAAAGAGCTCGAAGGTCGGCTTGCCTCATATCAGGCCCAGCAAGCTCAGGCGGAGGCCCGTCTTCTGGCGATACTGAATCACGAAGGCATGGCCCAGCGAAAGAGGGATGAGCTGACCAAGCTACTAAATCGCCCGCCGTCTTGAAGACTTGTATATCCTTTTTTTTTCTTTTTGTACATACTCCTGAATGAGAGTATATATTTTTTTGTTCTTTCACAAATTGTACTTTGTATCCATGTAGGTTCATGAATAAAAGGCATATTTTTCTTCTCAATGGCGTGTCCTTTTTTATTGAATGTATTCTGCGGATAGTCTATCTTGATCTCTTTGCAGGACAACAATGGCTTAGGATTCAGGGTTAAGATCTTCCTCCTAAGACTTTTCAACTTTATGAGCCGTGCGGGTCTCATAAAGAGTTTTTCTCCCTACGGGTCGAGAGGATCCCGTAGGTGTAATTTCTCCTTAAGAATCGTGAGGATTCCTAAGTGTCTGTTTTCTCTTGAAAGTCGTAAGGATCTCACAAGAGAATTTACTCCCTTACGAGTCGTGAGGACCCGCAAGTGATGGGTGAAGTTGCCCTTATCCGCATTTCACGGCTCTAGGGGTTGCTCTGGATGCTTTCCATGGGTTCACTGCCATGTTCGATGAGGACCAGGCTCCGTTCTGGATGTTCTCCGGGGTACCGTAGTTTAAAGACATCGCGGTCGAGGTTAAAGACATCATAGTCCGTGGATTCAAGTACTCCACAGTCCGTTGCTAGTTTTAAGACATTACGTTCGAGGTTAAGGACATCATAGTCCGTGGATTTAAGGACTCCACAGTCCAATGTTAGTTTTAAGACATCACGGTCGAGGTTAAGGACATCATAGTCCATGGATTTAAGGACTCCACAGTCCAATGTTAGTTTTAAGACATCGCGGTCGAGGTTAAGGACATCATAGTCCGTGAGTTTAAGGACTTCACAGTCCATGAAATGTGTGGTTGCCGAGACCCGTCACCTCTCTGAAGACGTTGAGGAATTACAACGACAAATATCAAAGGGATGACGAGATGTACCCTTGAACCAAGGTGAAATTGGTTTAAAATCATTACGGTTGATTGTTAGTTTTAAAACATCATGGTCGACGTTAAGGACATCATAGTCCATGGATTTAAGGACTCCACAGTCCGATGTTAGTTTTAAGACATCACGGTCGAGGTTAAGGACATCATAGTCCATGGATTTAAGGACTCCACGGTCCGATGTTTGCTCTGGATGCTTCATACGGGTTCACTGCCGTGGTTTGCGAGGACCAGGCTCCGCTCTGGATGCTTCACACGGGTTCACTGCCGTGCTCTGCAAGGACCAGGATCCGCTCTGGACGTTTTCCACGGGGTCAGAAGTGACATAATCCGTGTTCCACGTAGCCAGGAATTTTGCTCTGGATGCTTCACACGGGTTCACTGCCGTGCTCGGCGAGGACCAGGCTCCGCTCTGGATGCTTCACATGGGTTCACTGCCGTGCTCTGCGAGGACCAGGATCCGCTCTGGACGTTTTCCACGGGTTCAGAAGTGATATAATCCATGTTCCACGTAGCCAGGAATTTTGCTCTAGATGCTTCCCACGGGCTCACTGTCGTGTTCGACGAGGACTAGGCTCCGCTCTAGATGCTTCACACGGGTTCACTGCCGTGCTCTGCGAGGACCAGGATCCGCTCTGGACGTTTTCCACGGGGTCAGAAGTGACATAATCCGTGTTCCACGTAGCCAGGAATTTTGCTCTGGATGCTTCACACGGTTTCACTGCCGTGCTCGGCGACGACCAGGCTCCGCTCTGGATGCTTCACACGGGTTCACTGCCGTGCTCTGTAAGGACCAGGATCCGCTCTGGACGTTTTCCACGGGGTCAGAAGTGACGTTATCCGCGTTCCACGTGACCAGGAATTTTGCTCTAGATGCTTCCCACAGGTTCACTGCCGTGTTCGGCGAGGACTAGGCTCCGCTCTGGATGCTTCACACGGGTTCACTGCCGTGCTCTGCAAGGACCAGGATCCGCTCTGGACGTTTTCCACGGGGTCAGAAGTGACGTTATCCGCGTTCCACGTGACCAGGAAATTTGTTGATTATATTCGCATTTCACGGAGTTGGGATTTGACTCTCGGTCATCTGTACACTGACGAGCCATGGAACTGGGAGTCGCCGTTGTTCCGCTTTGCTTGATGTTGTGTCTGTTGTAATGAGACGAGTGTTGAGATGCTCTCCAGGCTATCTGAGGACCGTCGAGGTTTAGTTTCTTCTTCCGATGAAACCTGGGGAGGAGGAGTGTGATTCCTTCTTTGTTTACGCCCCTGGATCGTATACAGGGATTGATGTAATATCACCTGTAGGGCATAAATTTCATTCATTTTTTTTTCTTTCCGCGATGCTCTATCATTTCAGCTTTTTATATCGCGAAGGTCGCGATTGCCCAATCATTTTGGCTATTTTTCGCGGTGCCCAATCATTTCGGCTATTTGTTTTATTTTTACTCGCTGCTTTTTATTGCGAGTTGCCCAATCATTTCGGCTATTTTGCATGCATACATTTTTACTTGCTGATTTTTTTTGCAAGTTGCCTCATCATTTCGGCTATTTCGTATGCATGTGTGGCTCGCTAGCTTTTCGCCGCTAGCTTGGGATTAGACACCGATTTTGGCATCAGCACCGCTACAACTCGGATGTTGCCAGGAGCGAATCATCATTTGCCTCTGTCGATATCGGACAAAGGTGGCTTAGTAAACAGGGTTAGGATTCTGTCGACTAAGGCTTTTGACTTTATGAGCCGTAAGGGTCTCATAAAGGTATTTCTTCCTTTGAGTCGTGAGGATCTCGTAGGTGTGTTTTCTCCTTAGGAGTCGTGAGGATTCCCAAGTGTATGATCTCTTGTAAGTCGTAAGGATCTTACCAGAGTGTTTTCTCCTTATAAGTCGAGAGGACTTACAAGGGTTGTTCACCATGCGAACATATCCCCAGTCACGGAAGGGACTTGGTTAGGGAAATGTTTATTCGCGCCCGTGGATTGTATACAAGGGTCAGAATTTGAGCCGCTTGTATGGCAGTATCGGAGGTTGTGGGGGTTGCTTAAGAACAGGTTCAGGTCTCTGTAGCTTAAGACTTTCAAATCTTATGAGCCGTGAGGGTCCCATAAGAGAGTTCTCCTTACGAGTCGTGAGGATCTCGCAAGTGTAATTTCTCCCTAGGAATCGTGGGGATCCCTAAGTGTGTTGCTCCTTTGTGAGTCGTAAGGATCTCATACGGGTGATTTCTCCTTACAAGGTCGAAAGGACCTTGCAAGTGTCTTTTAACGAGGTTGCGCCCTTTCGGGTTTTCACAAGACTCGCCGGTAGCCCTGCTGTTTTTACTCACGGAGCCCTTTCGGGTTTTCATCCGTGCCCATTTTGCTTATGGACATACTGTTTTCTTCTTTTTTTTCTTCTTTTTTTCCTAACGAGGTTGCGCCCTTTTTGGGTTTTCACAAGACTCGCCGGTAGCTCTGCTGTTTTTACTCACGGAGCCCTTTCGAGTTTTCATCCTTGCCCATTTCGCTTATGGACATGCCGTTTTTTTTTTCTTTTTTCTCTTTTTATCAGCTTTGGGATGCTGCAATCCACCGTAGTTTATCGACGTCTCGGTCAACAGCTAGTTTTAGAACATAGTGGTCCATCGTTAGTTTAAGGACGTTTCGGTCCGCCGCTAGTTTAAAGACGTTTCGGTCCATTGTTAGTTTAAGGACGTTTCGGTCCATTGTTAAGAAAGCCGGTTACTACTTACAGAGTTTAAGCTTAGGCAGATAGCGAGTGGACATAGTCGTCGTCATCTATCATTGACCTAGGCCGTGACTCGTTAGGCGTAGTATTTCATCAGGAAGCGACCATTTATTGGCCTGAAGGGCCTTTCGCCATGCATGTCCATGAGTAGATAGGCTCCACCCTGGTAGACCTTGTCTATGATGTACAGGCCTTCATAATTCGGCTCAAACTTCCCTCGTTTAGCACGATTGGGGATCATAGGTCTTTTGACCACTAGCACGAGTTCACCTTGGCGGAATGTCCTCGGCCTGGTCAATCTTTCATATGAGCGCGTCATCTTTGCTTTATAAGCCTCCAGATTTTGTTGCGCTATGAGCCGGGTTTCATCAAGGGCATCGAGCTCCTCAAACCGAAGGTGAGCATTCTCTTCATCCGTTAGCTCATAATGGACTGCCACTCGTAGAGAGAGTAACTCTATCTCAAGGGGGAGTACCGCTTCTGTACCGAATACCAACGCGTACGGTGTTGTGTTCATGGCCGTCTTGAACGTAGTTCGATATGCCCAGAGAGCTTCATGCAGTCTCTCATGCCAGTCCTTCTTATTTCGGGACACCGTCTTCTTCACGATCTTCGTCAAGGTCTTATTGAAAGCCTCAGCTAGACCGTTAGCTCTGGGATTATAAACTGAGGAGTATCTCCAGTCTATGTTGTGCTGTTGTGCGAAGCGGCTGATCTTGTGGCTTCTGTAGGCTGGCCCGTTATCGGAGATGATCCGTCGCGGAGTTCCAAACTGATAAATAACGTGGGTCTTGAAGAAATGGAAGATATTCTCTGTCTTCACTTCCCTCAGCGGTACTACTTCTTCCCATTTGGAGAAGTAATCAGTTGTCGCCAAAATGAATCGATGTCCTCTGGACGATGCTGGTTCGATGGGGCCGATTATGTCAGTCCCCCACATTTCGAACGGCCAGCTAGCCACTGTCGGGTGTAGTGGATTTGGGTGCTGAGGATAAAGTCCCCGTGAATCTGGCACGAGTGGCATTGCTTCGCATACTCGAGGCAGTCCTGAATCATCGTGGGCCAATAGTAACCCATCCTTTTAATCTTCAGCTTCATCTTCGGGCCTGCTTGGTGAGAACCGCAGAGTCTGTCGTGAACTTCTTGGACGACTTTTTTTGCCTCTTCAGATCCCAGGCATCTTAGCCATAGGGAATCAAACGACCTCTTTTAAAGAATATCATTGACAAAAGCGAAAGATAGGGCTCGCTTCATGAGCTGATGTCTTGATGACGCATCTTCAGGTGTTCGATGGGATTTGAAGTAGTCTATAAAGACTTCTCTCCAATCCTCAACCATTTCTTGGTCTTTTATTTGCAGGGTCGTCTGCTCAGTCGCTTCCTTTTCCTCGGATGATTCCGGAGACGTTTCCGCCGGCACAAGAACCCGACGGCTTTGCACAACGATTCTGACGTCATCGAGGCTCTCGTCGGCCAGTTCTTTAGCGAGCTTGGCTAATGCATCCGCTTTGATGTTTTCCGCCCGCGGTATGCTTTCCAAGATGTAGGAAGGTATTTAAGTCAGCAGTTGCTGTACCCTCTCGCCGTATTTCACCAACTCTGGTTTGCACGTCTGATAGTCGCCATTTACTTGACTAACGATCAGCTGGGAATCTCCGTATATGAGGAGGTCTTCAATTCCCATGTCGATGGCGATCTCGAGGCCTGCTACCAAAGCTTCATACTCGGCTTCATTGTTCGTCCTCGGCTCTGTCAAGGAGAAGGCGAAGCGTATTATCCCTCCTTGTGGGGTCACGAAGATAAGGCTTACCCCCGATTTGATTATAGAGGTGTTCTGTTTGCGCTTCTTCATGGAAGACTCTCCATCAAAATAAAGTTCCCACCGGATTCCACCACTGTCGATCGCATCAAACGCATGTTCGTCTGGCAGTTCGCAGTTCAAAGGGGAATCGGCCGGTATCGGATGTTCAGCGAGGAAGTCGGTGATGGCTTGGCCTTTCACTGCCTTAAGAGGCTGATAAGTTATTGAGAACTCCATCAAGAGCAAGGCCCATTTAGCAAGTCGTCCCGTTAATATGGCCTTCTACATCAAATACTTGAGAGGGTCCACCTTTGATATGAAACGGACTTCATGCGCCAATGCATAGTGCCTAAGTTTCGTTATCGCGAAGATCAACGCCAGGCAGTGTTTTTCGATGGGAGAATAATTACTTTCTGCCCCCAGCAGAACTCGACTCAAGTAATAGAGAGCTCTTTCTTTCCCTTGGTCGTTCTCTTGTGCCCATAATGCGCCTAAGGAGCCTTCGAGGGCTGTTGTATAAAGAATAAGGGGCTTTCCCTTGACCGGAGCGGCCAACACTGGCGGGTTCTGCAGGTAGTGCTTGATTTCGTCCAGCGCGCCTTGGCATTTGTGATCCCAGACGAACGGGGTTCCCTTCTTCATCAGGTGACTATAAGGACGACACTTGCCAGAGAGATTGGCTATAAATCTCCGGATATATGTGAGCTTTCCTTGGAGAGATCGCAATTGTTTGAGAGTCCTTGGCGAGGGCATCTCCATGATCTCCTTGATCTTTGACGGATCTATCTCGATACCTCGGTGTCGGATAATGAATCCTAGGAATTTGCCCGAGGAGACCCCGAATGCGCATTTGAGGGGGTTCATCTTCAAGTTGTATTGCCGGAGGCGTTGAAATACGACCTTCAGATGCTCCAGATGTTCCTCGTATGATTTGCTTTTAACCACGAGGTCGTCAATATAGCATTCGACAATTTCATGTATAAGGTCGTCGAAGATCTTCTTCATGGCCCTCTGATAGGTGGCACCGGTGTTCTTTAGACCAAAAGGAATCACCTTGTAGCAAAATATACCCAAAGGGGTCCGGAAAGCGGTGTGCTTCTGGTCCTCAGGATGTATTTTTATCTGATTATAACCCGATGAGCCATCCATGAAGTAGAAGACTTCGTGAGTGGACGTGTTGTCTATCATCAGCTCAGTGACCGATACTGGGAAATCATCCTTCGGACAAGCTTTATTGAGATCCCGAAAGTCGACACATATGCGCACTGTCCCATTTTTCTTCATCACCGGGATGATGTTGGCGATCCAGTCAGGATACTGAACTTCTTGGATGAAGCCAGAGTCGATCAGCTTCTTGACCTCGGCGTTGATACCCATCTCAAGCTCGAGCCGCATTCTCCTCGGTGCTTGTTTGACTGGCTTAACGTCTGGGGATATCGTCAATTTGTGGACCGCAATTTCTGGATCTAATCCTGGCATTTCGGAATAGTTCCATGCGAAGCAATCTCTATGCTGCATAAGCACGTCTTTTAGCGCAGCCACCCTTTCTTCAGATAACAGCTCACTGACAAATGTAGGTCGCGGGTCACTTGCCGTCCCCAAATCTATTTCCTTGAGGTTATCTGCAGTGGTGTGTATTCCATCTTCCAGCTCTTTCGGTGCCAGTGGAAACCCTGAGATCATCTCATCATCATTGTTTTTGAAGCACCAGGGGGGTTCATCTATATTCTCAGGCTCTTCTTTTGATAGTGTTATCATATGACAGGTAAGAGCTCGCTTCCAAGACCGATGTTGATCTGGTTCTACTCTCGGGGCTTTGGGTTCATGCTTCTGCGGTGGAGTTATCCTCCAACTGCTGGATAGAGCGAACTTGCCGAGCCGATATTGGTCTTCGACCCAGTTCTTCAAGATGAAGCGGTCTTCGATAGGATGTCCTATTGCCCTATGATAGGAGCAATAGTCCGGGTGAGAGACTTTGCCTGCTTGCTTGGGGTGTTTGGACTCCGGAAGTGTAATGATCTGATGTTTTATGGCGAGCTCAAGTATCTTTCGTGTTTTATTCTGGGGAAAAGAGTATGCCTGACTCATCTTCTTCATAAGGGACGAATCCGAGTTGCTCGATTCCGGATCGCGTGGCTTCTTGGTTCCGCTTTGTTGTTGTCGAACGCCTTTTCCGCTCTTTGACTTGTTTCTGCCTTTGCGTCGGGCCTTTTGCACAACAGGTTGACAGGAAGGAGCATTTTCATCTTTTGCAGCCTGTTGAAGAAGGCGTTGCGTCCTGGCTTTCTCATAGATGGTCATTTTGCGATTATGGTCGTCTCGAATCTTTTGACCCGCTTCCCTGATAAGCTTGTCCATTCGTTCTTCAAATGACGGGATCGACATTTTGATTGCAGGATCTTGTTTTGGTTTGGGGTCAGCGTTTTCTGACAGGGCGTCCTCTTCTTCATCGAAGTTATATATGACGTAGCTACCATGGACTCGCTCCCGTTTCCCGGATTTCATATATCCAAGTCCGAGCGTTTCCATCTTCCAGTTGGGCAACTTGCGCTGAGTTCCAGGGACATCCCAAATCCCGTTGTAGAACCGAGCTTGTTGAATGGTCTGTTTGAAAGGTACCCTTTGGCGCTTCCAGAGCCTTTTTAGTCCGTTTATGTAATATCTGGGCAAACGGATGGGCTGGAGCCTGTCAAGTGTAGAATCCGCGTCGTGCCAGATTTCTGTCTCCATTCTTGTTTCCGTGGACCGGTAGAATAGGATCGCTTTTTCACCCTTTCGCCTGGGAAGGACGTAAAATGTTTGTAGTTCTTGCACACTATAAGCTTCAAGGGCGTCGAGATCTTTGTAGTGCTCCCGCGGAATCATGGTAATTTGCAAACTCTGACTATCACCAGCGAATGCTTGTATTGGTGGCCGAGCGCAAAATATAGCATGGACCTCATCTTCCGAATCACTGCCGAAGATCAACATGGGAGAGGACGGTCCCGGCTTGTTGTACTGGGGTGGACCTGAATAAACTATCTCTTCCTCTTCTTTAGTATCACTCCCGAAGACAGGAATGGTGGTGATAGCTTTGTTCTCCGGTTTGTGACATCTCTTCGTGTCCTCGAAATCTGGTAAGAAGTATTTTGCGTCTTCATGCTTGCGGACTTCATTCATGGAGAATGGGTTCAACCTCCTGTCACGGTATACTCGAGACCATCCTTAAAGTATTTCATACACTGATGTTGTGCAGAAGGGATGATGTTGTACTCGTGTAGCCAAGGCCGGCCGAGCAAAGCGTTATAGCATGTCTTGGCGTCAATGACATGAAATTTAATATCCGTGACAAGTAGCCCGAAGCGAAGCGTCGGTATCACAGACCCAAGAGTCCGTGACGATTGCGAGTCGAAACCAGAGATGGTGATTTTATCATGAGCGAGATGCTGGACGCTCATGCAGATTTCTTTCAACACTCGCACTTTGAAAAGATTGACGGAAGACCCGTAGTCGACCAGGATTTTGCCTATCTTTATATCATGGCAGTATCCTGAGATATAGAGGGGACGGTTGTGCTCGCATGTCCCAAGGAGGAGATCTTCGTCGCCGAAGGTAATATCGGCTGTGTGTACTTCCTCCAGCTCGTCCTTCATCTTTTCTTCGGCGAGAAAAGCTTGGAATTGCTCTGGCTCTTATAGCGCCTTGATCAATGAGTCCCTTGCTTCTTTTGATAGTAAAAGAGCGTCGAGAATGCTGAGCTATAAGGGTAACTTCCTCAAGTGTGCCAGAATGTTGTAGTCCACCTTACTTTTCTTGGCGGGTCCTTGGCGATCAACTCTTTCATGACTTGGTCATCCAGGGCGATATCCTCAGAGACCTTTTCTTTTCCCTTGTCTTTTCTATTCGTGGATCCGAGATTCCTTTCTAGAAGCGGGCGATTACGCAGCTGAATATTTTCACAGGCCTTCGGTTCTTCCTCCCTCCCCAAGGTGGATTCTTTAAAGAGAGGGCCAAGAGCCATCTCTTCGTCAGAGTCGCTTCCGAAGGTGAGAACTTGCGATCCCCCGGCGTTGACCGTGCGATAGTTGCCAGTATTTCTTTTATGCTTGTCAGCCGTACTTCTTTGCTCCCAACGAGTCTTGTGTTTCATCCGCTTGAAATGTTGCCGGTGAGCAACATACCCTCACCACCATCTTTTAAAAGCATTGCATTCTTCGGTGGGGTGTGCTGTCTTTTGGTGATATAGGCAGTAGCTATGATGCATCTCTGCTTCACCGGGAGTGGTAGCTTCATTCCCATTTATATGGCCTTCGCAAACCTTTTCCTCGTCTTGATCTTGTTTTTATTCACGACGGATGTCCCTTGATTCAGCGGGAATGTCTCGATTCTTTCGTCCAGTCGCCGGCATTTGTCCTTTTCAAGTATAGCCATCTCACGTTCCCGATCAGTTTTACTTTTCAGAAGGGCCTCGTTCAGGAATGCGTCGATCATTTCGTCTGACGGCCATAAAAATTCTGGCTCGGGACCTGCCCCAGTCTCTTGGTCTTGTTTTTATTCACGACGGATCTTGTTCAGCGGGAATGTCTCGATTCTTTCGTCCAGTCGCCGGCATTTGTCCTTTTCAAGTATAGCCATCTCACGTTCCCGATCAGTTTTACTTTTCAGAAGGGCCTCGTTCAGGAATGCGTCGATCATTTCGTCTGACGGCCATAAAAATTCTGGCTCGGGACCTGCCCCAGTCTCTTGGTGTAAGGAGCCTCTTCATCGTTTATCAATGAGTGAGAGATCACATGAAAACTTGCTACGTAATCCTCAGATTCATCCGACGAGTCTTCTCCATCATCTTCGTCCTCAAAGACGTGGCTGAGGAACTCTTGGAGCGTCATTGGAGTCTGCGCCTTCTGGTTATACTCTTCCAGCGCGTCAATCTGTTTTTGTAGGTCCGTGTGCTTGTCGCCGGGTTTCACGGGCTTTTTGGATCTCTTCTTCTTCTTATTTGAAGATTTTGATGGCTGGGTATGAGTGCTTTGGCCATCACCACCAATCTTTGGAATTGGGCGCAGCTTCAGCATCCCTTCGATGATCTGGGGTTATAGCGGGTTCTTCCACCTGATCGCCGGGCATGTCTGAAGATCATTCAGCATCCTTTTGGTTTTGGCTGAAAGCACGACCTCCTATGGAGCTTCTTCAACAAAAGAGCACGTTGCCCCCGGTGTGTCAGTCTTCTTAGGAGTGTACGGTTGTGGTGGGTTTACTTTCCACTTCTCAGATAGCGCAAACTTGCCTTGTAGGTATTGATCCTCGATCCATCCCTTAAAGACGAAGCAATCTTCGATCAGATGGCTTATCGTTTGGTGGTAAGGGCAATAATTGGGATTATTCACTTCGCTAGGTTGTGGTGGTCGCCTTGGATTTGGCAAGTTGATAAGCCTGTTGCGCATCGCCAGCTCGAACAACCTCTTCGTTTTGTCCCGTGGGAATGAGTAAGGACGCTTCATTTTCTCATTGTAATAGCGCCGTCTCTCCTCCAGTTGATCCACTAGCTTTGGGGCACTGGGCTGCTGTTGGGTGTTCGCAACGAAGGTCGCCTTCTCTTTACCCTTGTCGTTCCGAGGTTCCGGCTTCAGGGGAGACGGTCTGTGACCCATTTGATCCATCTGGGCTAGCTTATCGATTAAAGCCTGGAACGTGGTCGGTTTAAAGAACATCATGAATTGTGAAATAGTTGCATGAGGGTCTAAGGTGCCCACGAACATGCCCATCGCTGGTGCTTCTTCGATGCGCTGTTCGCACTTCGACCACAGGTTCCGCCATCGGATTGCATATTGAACCTAAGTTTTGCCTGGCTTCACCCTTCCATTAATCAACGCCGTTATTGGGGTGCGTTCGCTGGCGCTCGCGAATCGCTGGGTGAATAGCAACTCTATCTCTGCGAAAGTTTTGACGGAGTAGTTTGGAAGCTCGGAGTACCACTCAAACGCCGTCTCCGATAAGCTGCCGACGAATTGGCAAAGCAAGAGCTTATCATCGCCGCCGATGTTGCCATAAAGAGCCCTGAACTGGGCGACATGTTGATGGGGATTGCCTGCCCCCTTGTAGACATGGAATTTCGGGATTGTGTATCCTGGCAGGTACTTTATCTGATCATACCAGCCTGGATACGGTCGCCCTGTTTTGAAAACTTGGCCGGCTGCCTCATTTGCCTGGTGAACTCTTATTTGCTGAGCAATATAGTCATCCAGGGCAGCTTTGGAGATAGTTTCCTCTTTGGCTGTTGAAAGAGCTGGAGGTGGATTAGATGTTTCTCCTCTGTCGTCTTTGAGGATAATCGGAGGATCTTCAGCTGGAGGGTCCTGCTGTATCATCATCCCGACCATGTCTTGGAACAGAAAAGCCATTTGCTTTATATTGGCTGCTTGTTCCGCAGCCTCCTTGTCCTTCTTTTCGAGCATTCTGCGAAGGAATTCAGCATCAGTCTCGTGTTCGTGACGTTGTTCCGATGACGCCTCCGGGCTTTATTTTGGCCCGGTGAGTGCAGCCATTGCAGTCAGCATCTCCTGAAGCTTCTGCTGCTATTGTTCCTGAGCTCTTGTGATGGATCGGGTGAGTGTTCGGTGGCCCGTAGAAGCGCGGCTATCCTCTTTCCCGGATGCCATGTAAATAGTATGCACCACCATGCCCCCAGACTTAGGGCGTTTGGGCTCAGTGCCTTTGACATTTGTCGCAGGCACGGGGATCTTCTCTGACCTTCTCTTCTCATGAGCGGTCGAAGTTGAGGGGGTCGTTACAGTGGGCACCCAGGTGGTTGTCGTCCATTGTGCTTTGACAGGACGGTTTTCTTCCTGTCGAATCTTCGCCCTTTTTTGTCGGCGAAGGTAATCTTGATCAACCACTGAGTTTCGGACCTGCCACCAGACCGTGTAGATCTTGGAGGACAGCTGCTGAGGGGACTGCTCTGGCTTTGTTTCCACAACATTCTCCACCGGAGGAAGAGATCTCTTCAGTACGGTGGTGGGCGAATTCCTGCGCACCTTATTCAGCAGCTCGAAGCTGTTCCCGGTTGGAACATCAGCATTAATTTCCGCCGTCGGGGCTGGTGGAGTTAGCCCAGAGGGGGAGTTTCCCCGGCCTTCCTTACTCGGCGCCAGTGGCGACGTCGAGCATGTCAAGCTGATGGAGTTGGCTCGGTGACGGGGATGGCATTGTCTTGCCCGCTGTTCAGGTGAGGGGTCGTTGCTGGTGTCAGCCTGTTAAAGACTGATGTCCTTTCAGTAGCAGGAGAGGGAGTAGGAGTTGGGACGGTCAGTCTTATAAAGATCGACCCCTTGGCAGGAGAAGTCGCCTTGACAACTTCAGGAGCAGGGATGGCTATCCTCTTCAGAACAACCTTTTCTGGGATTGCAGGCTTCATCATGGGCCTACATGAACTTTGACCCAATCTGGCGAAGACTGAGGCGCTGGAACTGGACGACCCATTGAGAGGGGCCGCATTAGCTGTCAGCCGATCGAAGACCGACTTCTTGGGAGCTTCCGGTACGGGCACTGGGGTGCTGAAGCTTGTCGGCGGAAGCATAGTTCCGAAAAACAACCCTGTAGTGGCTTGAGTGACCTGTTCCACGGGCATCGTGAACAGGGAGGCCGCTTGGGGCCCGTAGGCTATGCCCCCAGTTGAGGTCGGACGTGGATTGCAGTTGCATTTGGAATATCTTGCACAAGTGGACGCCATTGATTCTTTGCTTTCTAAAGCAAGCAAAACGCCAAATCTTAGTACCTCGAAACCTAAGGGCAACCATTAGCAAACAGCGATTGGTTCGCGAATACGACACACGAAGTGTGGAGTGGAAAGAGGAAAAGGTCCTACCGGGCGTGCCAGAATCTGTTCCCCTCCGAAAGACGGCACAAGACTGATGTCTTGTCTGAAATTCGGGGGCAGATGCTAATTGGAGCTATCCGTCCACTTCTCCGAAGATGCCAAGTTGATTTATGACACCATGTATCGAAGATTTAAACGGATGAGGCCGATGTAGCAGACTTCGTCAGATTCCCCCTCATTTGAGGGGTTTTTGATTGTGGGGACGCTCTTCCCTGCAGGCGCAAGCCCCTGCAGTTAATTACGCTACCGCATCGCGGTAACCACTTTCTCCTTCTCCAGATGGTCACTACGTGGCGTGTGTGTTTGTTTTGTTTTTGGTTGCCCGTGGATTGTATACGGAGACTAATTTATGTTGTCGCCCGTAGGGCGTCGATTAGTCTAAATCCGTATCTTCTTAGATTTGGGTTTGGGGTTGGGTTTAAGGATACGTTAGTCTCTTTTGAGACTAAGATCAACTTAAACTTTTGTTAAGGATACGTTAGCCCAATTTGTAGACTAAGATCGACTTAACAGGATCGTTTACAAGAGAGCAATTGGGCTCTATTGTTTAGTTTAATGACATTGTGGTCGATTACCAGTTTAAGGGCCTGGTGGTCCAATGTTAGTTTTAAGACAACGCAGTAGAGGTTAAGGACATCATAGTCTGAGAGTTTAAGGACCTCACAGTCCGATATTAGTTTTAAGACATCACGGTCGAGGTTAAGGACATCATAGTCTGTGGATTTAAAGACTCCATAGTCCGATATTAGTTTTAAGACATCGCGGTCGAGGTTAAGGACATCATAGTCCATGGAATTAAGGACTCCACAGTCCAATGTTAGTTTTAAGACATCGCAGTCGAGGTTAAGGACATCATAGTCCATGAGTTAAAGGACCCCACAGTCCGTTGTTAGTTTTAAGACATCACGGTCGAGGTTAAGGACATCATAGTCCATGAGTTTAAGGACCCCACAGTCCGTGAAATGTATGGTTGTTGGGACCCGTCACCTCTTTGAAGACGTTGAGGGATTACAACGACAAATATCAAAGGGATGAAAATATGTACCCTTGAACCAAGGTGGATTAAATGATCTGTAGCCCAGTTTGGAACCAAGACCAATTAATTATATTATGAGCACATTGGCTCAGTTAAGTCTGGATTGAGGACTTATGGCCAATTTGGGCTAAGTCCAATTAAGTTTGACATATTGGCCCTTTGTTGGACCATTAGTCTATTTGTCTGGTTTCAGACCCACATTATTTAGCAATGCTAAACAAAAGTTTGAGGGCTCTGATAACATTTTTATCTGTGATTGAGTAGTAGACATTAGAGCTATGATTTTTACTCAATTTTGAATGGGAGGCTTTGCCTCTGGAAGATTAACCAATTTGGTTAAAACTAGTGTTAAACACTAGATAGCAACAGTGTTAAAGCTCTCAAGTTAGTGTTAAACACTAGAAGGTAACAGTGTTAAACACTGGAAATATAGTCCCTAAATTAGTGTTACACACTAGAGAACACCAGTGTTAAACACTGGGTATAAGTTCTGGAATTAGTGTTAAACACTAAAAGATAATCAGTGTTAAACACTAGGAATAAAGCTCACGAATTAGTGTTTAAACCCTAAATAGGAATGGGTCACGTGGGGCCATATGAGGGCACCCAGAAGTGGGACCAGATCCTTTTACTTCGTTATGCAAACGAGTGTTGAGCATTTTTTTTAATTTTATTTTGGAGCATCACGTGCCGACACGTGAGGAGGATTTAAAGCATCTGCCAAGAAGTCACGTGGGAACACGTGAGAGCGCCCAAGGCCTCTATTTCTTTTGCTTTTTCTTTCTGTGTTTCGGGGGTCACGTGGAGCACGTGAGGCGTTGCCTCTGAGCTCTTTCCATCTCATTTCTGGGGATTTTTTCAGGGGTCATATAGGGACACGTGACCTTGGTTCTTTTTCATGCACAGAGATCTCTTTAGTCTCTTTATTTTATTCTGAGAATTAAATTCTCCGTAGGGTTAAACCCTAATTATAACTTTGGAGGAATTAAATTCTTATGTAGGGTTAAACCCTAATTTCTTTTAGAGGAATTGAATTCCCATATATGTAATAGAATTGAATTCTTGTATAGGGCGAAACCCCGATTCTGTCTTGGAGGAATTAAATTCCTGTTAATCTGAGAGAATTAAATTCTCAATTAGGGTTAAACCCTAGTTTCATCCATCTTGAAGGAATTAAATTCCTATGACTTTGGGAGAATTAAATTCTCATATAGGGTTAAACCCTAATTTTGTTTTAGGAGAATTAAATTCTCAAAACTAAATTCCCCTTCTAAGTTTAGGATCTGCATGGCAGGATCTCGACCCGATGAGAATTAAATTCTCAACTTATGGGGAGATGTGCTCTGTGCAGATCTTCAACCAGAAGAAGAACTAAGTTCTTTTTTGTAGAAGAGTTAAACTCTTGGATTGAGAATTGATTTCTCTTTATTGAAGTTTTGATCCCCTTTCTTTTCTTACCTAGGGTTTTTTCTTTGTAGAGAATTAAATTCTCCTCTCTCTGAAATTTCAAGATTCCAAAACTCTCTCCAAAGTTTGCTCTCTAAAAAATTCCTCCCTTCTCTTCTCTTGGCTCCTATTTATAGGAGGAGGGAAAGAATCAATTTGTTTAGCAAATCTCTCATTGAAAGATTTGATTTGTTTTCATCATTAATCCGAGCCTTTAGATTATTAGGTGAATTTTATTGACCGTTGGATGTTTAATCCAAAGATATTCTATTTGTTATTTTTGGTGAGATTTAGGGGAAATCTTTCCTTGTCTAAGATTTTTCCATAAATTGGTGATATTTAATCACCCCTGAATTTTTAATCCAACGGTTCTCCTTACTCCTTTCCCATTTGGAAAGATTTTAGAGGAATTCAGAATTTTAATTCTGTTAAACTGTGAGGCTTTTAAAGCCAGTCACGTGTGAGCACGTGACCCCCGTTTGAGTCCTTTTCTCAGCGTTTACTTACGCTTCAGCTTTAACCATCACGTGTCAACACGTGATCATTGGTCACGTGTGAGCACGTGACACCTCAATGAGGTATTTCCTTCAGCCGTTTGTTTTTTTATGTCTGTTTTGATCGTCACGTGTTAACACGTGACCATTGGTCACGTGTGAGCACGTGAAACCTCGTTGAGGTATTTTTTCTGACTTTTAGAATTAAATTAAATTCTTTTAAGCTGTAAGGCTTTCAAAGCCTGTCATGTGCTGGTACGTAACCCTTGGTCACGTGTGAGCACGTGACCCTCAATTGAGTTATTTTTCAGTAGCTCGTTTATGTTTTTGTTTTAACCATCACGTGTCAATGCGTGACCATTGGTCACGTGTGAGCACGTGACACCTCGTTGAGGTATTTTTTCTGACTTTTAGAATTAAATTCTTTTAAGCTGTAAAGTTTTCAAAGTCTGCCACGTGCTGGCACGTGACCCTTGGTCACGTGTGAGCACGTGACCCTTGGTCATGTGTGAGCACGTGACCCTCAATTGAGTTATTTTTCAGCAGTTTGTTTTCGCTTCTGTTTGATGAAGTTTTAACCATCACGTGTCATCACGTGGCCATTGGCCACGTGTGAACACGTGATACCTCATTGAGGTAATTCCTGATTTTTTAATCAGGAAACAAATGCCCCCACAGTTTTGCTCTCACGTGTCTGTACGTGAGTGCAACGCTGTCACTTTTGTGACCGTTGGATTCATCTAGGGAATCGGGAAGATGAAGCGTTTCCATCACATCCTATAAATGCAGGGGTCTCTTCAGAAGCGCCTTCACTTTTTCATCTTCTTCCTTGCAAACTTTTCTTTTGAGAATTTAATTCTCGTTCTCAGAGCTTAGTTCTCTATTCCAAAACCATCGCGAAGTCGGGTATACTTCGGTTGTATTTTTCCGTGTTCATTACTTCCTTATTATTATGCTTTTATTAATGCCCTTTTCTTCAACAGGTATTTCTGCCGAAGAGTCTCTCGCGGCTTCCAGCAAGATGTTCGAGGAGGAAGAGAGGCTCCGCGTTTCTTTGGATCTTGGTATAATTCATCTCATTGTGTCTTCATTCCCCTTTTTTATTCATGCTCTGACCCTCTCCCTTATTTTATTCAGGGTCTACCTTGACTCAGGTTATTCCGAGTGCGGTACCGATCCCGAGTGGTGATGCAGCGACGCTCCCAGAGTCAGCTATTGTGGCCCCAGCTTCCTCAACATTACCGCAGGAGGCTTCGCTAAAGCAATCGATGACAGACGCCGTAACGGCTCCGGAGGCAGAGCCTGGTTCGGACGATGACGTCCCTTTGTCAGAGGTCTTGAGGAGATCATTTCTCACAGCTCAGACCGAAAAGAAGCGTAGGAAGCGTATGGCGAGGGAACGCGATGCCAGTTTGGCCACGGGTGCATGCTCAAGCAGCATCCCCCTTGTTGATACTCTTTCGGCGGATGTTCCCCCTGCGTTGTCTACCGCCCGTAGACAGATTGCACGCGCGGCTCGGGAGAAAACTGAAAATCTGCCCCAAGGTAACGTAACGCTGAGTCTTTTACTAGAACTTGATCTTCGAATTTTGACACATGCATTTTTTTAGGGCCGAGTCTTGGCGATGGGATGACGGGTGAAAGCCCGGCGGTTACCGTGACCGAAATTGCTACCCTCTCTCTAGAATCTGGGATCGTCCAGACCACTGCTCTTTCCCCGTGTGGCTCCCTGGTATCAGCGGGCGTCGCAAGCGTCACGAAGGCCCTCGTGGAATTAGGGGATGAAGCCATGGGCGCAGAAACTACTCCTATAGGGGAGAGCGAAGAAGCCGCTACGCCTGGTGATGTTTCCGTCGCGGTTTTGATTGATGACCCATCAGGTAAGTCTTGGGTCACTGTTCTCTTTTTATTTCTCAATCTCGTTCAGCTCCTTCAGACGATATTTTGTTTGTAGGTGCAGTAAACGTTGAGATTGTGCCATCTGAAGCAGCTCCAGTCGCCGCCATGACGGTTGTTGTTCCCTTGCCTTCTCCTATGTCCTCCGAAATGCTGGAAGGTATAGGTTTGCGATTTATTTAGTTTAGCTGTGGACACCATCTTCCTTGTATTGACAGCATATTGTCGCAACTCTGCAGGAGTCCTTTTGGACCATCTATACCAGGTGTTGAACCCGCATTTCTCCTTCCAGTCGGAAGTCATTCCGCCTGCTGGTATTGGTCAGTATATTCTTTAGCTAATGTCTCTCTCTTTCTTTTATGAATAGCTGTATTGTTGCTAAGTCTTCTTTATATTGATCGCAACGTCACAGATCGGAGGAGGGGACAAGAGAATATCCGCGCCTCCGGTACTCCCAATTTTTCCACCTGCCATAGCCGGTATAGTAGACTCCATTGTTCGTGTATTTTCTTTACCTCCCGAGTTGACATTTGACCATAATTTGTTTTGCAGTAATTGCACCGGCTCCATCTCCCTTTGAGTCTCGCATCCTAATGCCGGCAAGGCCCTTTACTAAACGCCCATCTTCCAGGGGCGCTGCGAATAGCCTGCGAATGTTGAGCGAGTTCGTCGATGATCTTGACACCGAGGCCCTTGCATTCGCTGCAGATTTTTTTGCTGAGGTTAATCCTATGCTGGCGACGCTCATGAACTTCCATGACGAAGGTGTCGTCGAGTCTTGGGTTAATTACTGTAGAAAGATCGAGGCTTGCCTGCATGAGATCGAGCTCAAACGTCCTGCTCCTGAAGTATCAATTTTGAACTCCCAGCGGGCTGCGTGGGTCGAGAGTAATGTTCCTTTCATCCGCTATTTTGAACAAGAGGCAACCCTGAGGCGAAAAGAACATGAAGTAGCTTCAAGCGAATCTGCCCGATTATGCGCACAGATTGAAGCGAATGCCGCGCAGTTAAAAGCAGTCTTCGACAATCTCCAGCGATGCATTTCGAATGGGTTGATACTAAGACAGACGCTTGACTTTACCGAGCGGGTCGTGCAGGACTGCGAAGCTGCCATGCTAGGAACCGATGCAAAGCTTTTGTCTTGTTTGCGATAGCGGGCCCGAGTCGAAGCGGGGTTGGTCGCGGCAGCCAATTGTGAGAAAGGATTGAGAGGAGCACGCGAGCAGCTGGCTGATTTGTTGAAAACCCCTTCTCCTCAATAACCGTCTTTGTACCCTCTTTTTTTACTGTAAACTAGCGATTTATGAATAACATGTATTCATTTTGATTCCTTTGTGAAATGTATTTTGTATTCACTTGAATTCATGAATAAAAGACGTATTTTATCTCATACTATCGTCTTCTTTTCTTTGTCGTGTCATTGGCATGCGACTTTAGCAAATGTGGCCTGTAGATGGTAGATAACGGTTCATCTTGAACTCCTTGTAGGGTAGCGATGGCTTAGGAAACATGTTCAGGTATGCTGCCTAAGACTTTTCAACTTTATGAGTCGTGAGGGTCTCATAAAGACGTTTCTCCCCACAAGTCGAGAGGATCTCGTTGGTGTAATTTCTCCTTAGGGGTCGTGAGGACTCCTAAGTGCGTTTTCTCTTGAGAGTCGTAAGGATCTCATAAGAGAGTTTTCTTTTTACAGGTTGAGAGGTTTGCGTAGGGACACTGATTTCCCTGGGGGTTGAGACGAATCGAGAGATTATTGGTTGACTTGATTCCGAGACGGAGCGTTGTTCCGGTAGGGATGTTGTTGGTTGACTTGTTTCCGAGACGGAGCGTTGTTCCGACAGGGAGGTCATTGGTTGACTTGCTCCGCTTTCTGCGGTGTCGGGAAGGAACGCCGCGTTGATCTTCTGGGATGCAGATGTTGCCGTCAAGATCTGACTCTCCCTTTGACAGAGTCTATTGGGAGATGTGGTTCCCTTTTTGTTTATGCCCATGGATTGTATACATGGGTCAGAATGGACTCGCCTGTAGGGCAAAAGTTTCATTCTTTCATTTTTTTATTTCTTTCCGCGATGCTCTATCATTTCAGCTTTTTATATCGCGAAAGTCGTGATTGCCCATTCATTTCGGCTATTTTTCTTTTTACTCGCTGCTTTTTATTGCGAGTTGCCCAATCATTTCGGCTATTTTTTAATGTATTTTTGGCTCGCTGATTTTGTTGCGAGTATGGACCTGAGATCTGATACCAATCTTAGCATCAGTATCGCTGCGACTGGAATATTGCCAGGAGCGAATCATCACTTGCCGTGAAAGTACACGGAATTTGTTGCCGATTTAGGCATCAGTATCGCTAAAACTGGGATATTGCCAGGAGTGAATCATCATTTACCTTTGTCGATTCGAACAAAGGTGGCTTATCAAACAGGGTTAGGATCCTGTCGACTAAGGCTTTTGACTTCATGAAACGTAAGGGTCTCATAAAGGTGTTTCTCCCTACGAGTCGTGAGGATCTCGTAGGTGCGTTTTCTCCTTAGGAATCATGAGGATTCTTAAGTGCATGTTCTCTTATAAGTCGTAAGGATCTTACAAGAGTGTTTTCTCCTTATAAGTCGAGAGGACTTATAAGTATCGTTCACCACATGAGGACCACGCCATTGGTGGAACTTGGTGGGGGAGACGTGTATTTGTGCCCGTGGATTGTATACAGGGGTCAATATTGAACCGTTTGTAGGGCAATCTGGGGGATATGATGGCTTCAGAACAGGTTCAGGTCCCTGTATCTTAAGACTTTTGAATCCTGTGAGCCGTGAGGGTCTCACAGGGGAGAATTCTCCTTACAAGTCATGAGGATCTCGTAAGTGTAATTTCTCCTTAGGGACCGTGAGGATTCCTAAGTGTTTTGCTCCCTTGTGGGTCATAAGGATATCACGCAGGTATTTTCTCCTTACAAGGTCGAGAAGACCTTGTAAGTGTGCATTAATTTCTTTTACAAGTCTGCGCCCTTTGGGGTTTTCACAAACTCGCCGGTAGCCCTGCTGTTTTTACTCATGGAGCCCTTTCGGGTTTTCATCCATGCCCATTTCGCTTGTGGACGTACTGTTTTCTTGTTTTTGTTTTTTTTGCCGCGTTTGCCTAAGAATGTTGCGGTTCATAGTAGTTTAGGGACGTTTCGGTCCGCTGTTAGTTTCAGGACATTGTGGTCCATTGTTAGTTTAGGGACGTTTCGGTCCATAGCTAGTTTCAGGACATTACGGTCCGTTGTTAGTTTAGGGACGTTTCGGTCCGCTGTCAGTTTAGGGACGTTTCGGTCCGCTGTTAGTTTTAGGACATTGCGGTCCATCATTAGTTTAAGGACGTTTCGGTCCGTTGTTAGTTTTCTGCGGCGAAGTTTTGCCGGATATCACTTACAGAGTTTGGCACTCAGGAAGACAGCGAGCGGACACAAGCATCGTTATCTATCATTAACCTGGGCTGTGACTCGTCAGGCATAGTATTTCTTAAGGAATCGGTCGTTTATTGGCCGGACGGGTCTTTCAGCATGCATATCCATGAGCAAGTAAGCCCCACCTTGGTAGACTTTGTCTATGATGTACGGGCCCTCATAGTTTGGCTCGAATTTCCCCCGTTTGGCACGATTAGGGATCATAGGTCTTTTGACAACTAGCACAAGTTCTCATCCTAGTCAGTCTTTTGTATGAGCGCATCATCCTCGCTTTGTAAGATTCTAGGTTTTGCTGCACCATGAGACGAGTTTCATCGAGGGCGTCGAGCTCCTCAAGCCGAAGATGAGCATTCTCTTCATCTGTTAGTTCGTAATGAACTGCCACTCGTAGAGAGGGCAGCTCTATCTACAAGGGGAGTACTGCTTCCGTGCCGAATACCAATGCATACGGAGTTGTATTCGTAGCCGTTTTGAACGTAGTTCGATACGCCAAGAGAGCTTCATACAGTCTCTCGTGCCGGTCCTTTTTATTTTTGGACACCGTCTTCTTTATGATCTGTCCTTTTTATTTTTGGACACCGTCTTCTTTATGATCTTTTTCAAGGTTTTGTTCAAAGCCTCAGTTAGACCGTTAGCTCGGAAATTATAGACCGAAGAGTATCTCCAGTCTATGTTATGCTGTTGTGCGAAGCGGCTGATTCTGTGACTTCTGTAGGCTGGCCCGTTATCAGAGATAATCCGTCGCGAAGTGCCGAACCAATAAATGACGTGTGTCTTGAAAAAATGGAGAATATTCTCCGTCTTCACTTCTCTTAGCGGTACTGCTTCTGCCCACTTAGAGAAATAATCAGTTGTCGCCAATATGAACCGATGTCCTTTGAATGACGCTGGTTCGATGGGCCCAATTATGTTGGTTCCCCACATTTTGAACGTCTAGCTACCCACTGTTGGGTGTAGCGGATTTGGATGCTGGTGGATGAAGTCTCCATGAATTTGGCACGAGTGGTACTGCTTCGCGTATTCAAGGCAGTCCTGAATCATCGTGGGCCAATAGTAGCCCATCCTTTTGATCTTCAGCTTCATCTTTGGCCCGGATTGATGAGAACCGTAGAGTCCTTCGTGAGTTTCTTGGATGACTCTCCTTGCTTCTTCTGGTCCCGGGCATCTCAGCCATAGAGAGTCGAACGATCTCTTATATAAAGTATCATTGACGAAGGCGAAAGACAGAGCTCGTTTCATGAGCTGATGTCTTGAGGATGCATCCTCCGTTGTTTGACGGGATTTGAAGTAGTCTATAAAGACTTCTCTCCAATCCTTAACCTTTTCTTGGTCCTCTGTTTGTGGGGTTGTTTGCTCGGTCCCTTACTTTTCTTCAGACGACTCCGGAGATATTTCTGCTGGTGTAAGGACCCGACGGCTTTGTACAATAATCCTTACGTCATCGAGGTTTTCATCAGCCAGTTCTTTAGCGAGTTTGGCTAATGTGTCCGCTTTGCTATTTTCTGTACGCGGTATGCTTTCCAAGGCATAGGAGGGAATTTGAGTTAGTAATTGTTGCACTCTTTTGCCATATTTTACCAACTCTGGCTTGCACGTCTGATAGTCACCGTTTACTTGGCTAACGACCAGCTGGGAGTCTCCGTATATGAGGAGATTTTCGATTCCCATGTCAACAGTGATCTCAAGACCTGCTATCAAAGCCTCATGTTCTGCTTCATTGTTTGTCCTCGGCTCTGTTAAGGAAAAGGCAAAGCGCATTATCCCTCCTTGTGGAGTCACGAAGATGAGGCCTACCCCAGATTTGATTACGGGGGAGATATGATTTCACTTCTTCATGGAAGATGCCCCATCGAGGTAGAGTTTCCATCGGGTATCACTCCCTCCTCTCTCCCCATCGATCGTGTCAAACGTGTGCTCGTCTAGCAATTCGCAACTTAGGGGTGAATCGACAGGTATCGGATGCTCAGCGAGGAAGTCGGTGATGGCCTGGCCTTTCACTGCCTTGAGCGGTCGGTATGTTATCGAGAATTCCATTAAGAGGAGGGCCCATTTAGCGAGCCGTCCCGTTAGTATGGCTATTGACATCAAATATTTGAGAGGATCCACTTTTGATATGAGATGGACCTCATGCGCCAAAGCATAATGCCGAAGCTTCGTTATCGCGAAGATTAACGCCAGGCAGTGTTTTTCGATAGGGGAGTAGTTATTTTCTGCCCCACAGGAGAACCCGACTTAAATATTAGAGGGCTCTCTCCTTCCTTTGGTCGTTCTCCTGTGCCCATAGCGCACCTAAAGAACCTTTAAGGGCTGTTGTGTACAGGATGATGGGCTTTCCCTTGACTAGAGCGGTCAATACCAGTGGGTTTTGCAGATATTGCTTAATTTCGTCTAGTGCGCTTTGGCATTTACGATCCCAAACGAATGGGGTTCCCTTCTTCATCAGGTGATTGTAGGGACGGTATTTTCCGGAGAGGTTGGATATGAATTGTCGGATATATGCGAGTTTCCCCTGTAGAGATCGTAATTGTTTTAAAGTTCTTGGAATGGGCATTTCCATTATCGCCTTGATCTTTGATGGATCTATTTCGATGCCTCGATGTCGTACGATAAATCTTAGGAATTTTCCTGAGGAAACTCCGAATGCGCATTTCAGAGGGTTCATTTTCAGGTTATATTTCCGAAGGCGCTGAAACACTATCTTCAAATGCTCCCAATGCTCCTCGTACGATTTGCTTTTCACTACTAGGTCATCAATATAGCATTCGACGATTTCATGTATGAGGTCATCGAAAATCTTTGTCATGGCCCTCTGATAGGTAGCGTCGGCGTTCTTCAGACCGAAAGGCATTACTTTATAGCAAAATATGCTCAGAGGAGTCCAGAAAGCGGTATGTTTTTAGTCTTCGGGATGCATCTTTATTTTATTTTACCCCGATGATCCGTCCATGAAGGAGAAGACTTCATGAGTGGACGTGTTATCTATCATCAACTCGGTAACCGGTACGGGAAAATCATCCTTCGGACAAGCTTTGTTGAGGTCCCGAAAGTCCACGCAGATGTGCACCGTCCCATTTTTCTTCATCACTGGGATGATGTTTGCGATCCAGTCAGGGTATTGAACTTCTTGGACGAAGCCAGAGTCGATTAGCTTCTTGACTTCGGCGTTGATACTCATTTCAAGTTCGAGCCGCATTCTTCTTGGTGCTTGTTTGACTGGCTTGACGTCCGGAGATATCACCAATTTATGCACAGCTATTTCTGGATCTAGCCTCGGCATCTCGGAATAGTTCCATGCGAAGCAATTTTTATACTGCATGAGCACATATTTTAGCATAGCCACCTGCTCTTTAGACAGCAGCTCACTGACGAACATTGGTCGTGGGTCGTTTGCCGTCCCCAAGTCGATTTTCCTTAGGTTATCCGCGGTAGTGTGTATTCCATCTTCCAATTCTTTTGGCGCCGATGGAAATTCTGAGATCAACTCATCTTCATCCTCATTTTCGAAGCACCAGGAGAGGTCATCCATATTCTCGTGCACTCTTTCTTCCGACAGCGTTATCACGTGACAAGTACGAGATCGTTTCCAAAACCGATGTTGATCTGGTTCTACTCTTGCCATATACGTTGCATTTGGCACATGCCTTTATGGTGGGGCTACCCTCCAACTGTTGGATAGAGCGAACCTACCGAGTTGATATTGGTCTTCGGCCCAGTTTTTGAAGGTGAAGCAGTCTTCAAGAGGATGTCCTATTGCTCGGTGATAGGAGAAATAATCCGGATGATGAACCTTGTTTGCTTGATCGGGGTGCCGAAACTCCGGGAGTGTCATCATTTGATGTTTCATGACAAGGTCAAAGATTCTCCTTGTCTTGTCTCGAGGGAAAGAATATGCTCGACACATCTTTTTCATTAGAGACGGATTCCGGCTGACCTTTTCTTGATCGCATGGCCTTTTGGATCCGTTTTGCCGCTGTCGAACGTTTTTCCGTTCTTTAACTTGTTTTTGCCTCCGCGTCGGGCCTTTTTCTTATCTTGGGAATGCATGGCGGGCTGATGGTGAAGGGCATTGTCATCCTCTGTAGCCTACTGAAGGAGGCGTTGCGTCTTGGCTTTCTCGTAAATGGCCATTTTGCGGCTGTGGTCGTTCCGAACCTTTTGACTCGCTTCCCTCACTAGCTTGTCCATATGTTCTTCAAACGACGGACTCGGCATTTTTATGACAGGACCTCGTTCTAGTTCAGCTTCAGCAACTTTTAAAATAGCACCCCCTTCTTCATCAAGGTCATTTATGACATGGCAGCCATGGAATTGCTCCCGTTTCTTGGACTGGACATATCCAAGCCCAATCGTTTCCATTTTTCCGTTGGGAAATTTTCGCTGAGTTCCGGGGACATTCCAAATCTTGTTGTAGAACTGAGCTTGTCGAGAAGTCTGTTTGAAAGGTACGCCTTGGCCTCTTAATAACCTTCTCAATCCCTTTGTGTAGTATCTAGGCAGACGGATGGGTTGGAGCCTGTCGAGCGCAAAATCGTCACCATGCCAGACTTCTCTTTCGACTTTAGTCTCCGTGGATCGATAGAATAGGACCGCCTTTTCACCTCTTCGCCTGGAAGGGACGTAGAATGTCTGAAGCTCTTGCACACTATATGTCTCAAGTGCATCAAGTTCTCTGTAATGCTGTCGTGGAACCATGGCAATTTGCAAACTCTGATCATCTCCAGTGAGGGTCTGCACTGATGGACGGACCGAGAACACAGCGTTGACTTCGTCTTCAGAGTCACTGCCAAAGACCAGAATAGGGGTAGATGGTCCCGGCCTGTTGCATTGGGGCGCCCCCGAATAGACTATCTCTTCCTCCTCCTCGGTATCGCTCCCGAAGACCGGAATAGTGGTGATAGCATTTTGCTTATTTTCTGGTTTATGGCATCTTTCCGTATCTTCAAAGTCTGGTAGGAAATACATTGCATCTTCGTATTTTCGGACTTCATTTACGGAGAATGGGTTTAGTTCCCCTGTCACGGTATACTCGAGACCATCTTTGAAATACTTCATACACTGATATTGTGTAGAAGGGATGATGTTGTACTCGTGTAACCAATGCCTACCGAGCAAAGCGTTGTAGCAGGTCTTTGTGTCAATGACATGAAATTTGATGTCAATAACGAGCAGCCCAAAGCGTAACGTCAGTATTACAGACCCGAGCCTCCGTGGTGATTGGGAGTCGAACCCGGAGATGGTGATTTTATCCCGAGCGAGGTGTTGAACGCTCATGCAGATTTCTTTTAGCACCCTCACATTTAGGAGGTTGACAGAGGACCCGTTGTCAACTAAGATCTTCCATATCTTGATGTCATGGCAGTACCCGGTGATATACAGGGGACGGTTGTGCTCGCACGTTCCGAGGAGGAGATCTTCATCGCCGAAAGTGATGTTCGCTGTGTGCACTTCTTCTAGCTCGTCCTTCATCTTCACTTCGGTGAGGAAAGCTTGAAACTGTTCGGGCTCTTGTAATGCCCTGATTAGAGAATCTCGTGCTTCTTTAACCAACAGAAGGGCATCCAAAATGCTTAACTGTGAGGGTATCTTCCTCAGGTGTGCCAGGACATTGTAATCCACTTTGTTTTTCTTAGACGGGTCCTTGGCTGTTAGCTCTTCGACGAGTTGATCATCGAGGGTGATATCCTCAGGGACTTTTTTCCCCTTATCTTTTTTGTTCAACTCCTTGTTTGTGGGTCCGATATTCTTTTCAGGTAATGTACGGTTACACAGCTGAATATTCTCACAGTTCTTTACCTTTTCCTCTTCTCCTGAGGTGGATTCTTTGAAGAGAGGGCCGAGGGCTACTTCTTCGTCAGAATCACTTCCGAAGGTGAGAACTTGCGATCCCCTGGTATCAACCATGTGACAGTTTCCGGCAGTTCTTTTATGCTCATCTGTCGTATTTCTTTGCTCCCGACGAGTTTTGCGCTTCATCCGCTTGAAATGTTGTCGGTGAGCAACGTATCCCTGCCACCACTTTCTAAAGGCCACGCATTCTTCGGTAGGGTGTGCAATCCTTTGATGGTATACGCAATAGTTAAGATGTGCATCCGCTTCGTCAAGGTGTATACCGCCAGGAGTATTTCCTTTGAAAGATGGCAGCTTCATTCCCATAGACAGGGCTTTAGCGAACTGTTTCCTTGTTTTAAGCCTGTTTTTTTCTCCAAGGGGTGTGCTTCGATCTGGTTGGAGCGCTTTGCGACTCATCCCTACCATGATTTATTCAACTTGATGTCGATGCCTGGCCCTTTCGGATATGGCCATTTCACGCTCTTGATCAGCTTTGCTCTTCTGACGGGCTTCGTTCAGCAGCATGTCAATTATCTCGTCTGACGGCTCCAAGGATTTTGGCACCTATCCTGCCCCCAGCTTCTCTATATTATCTTCTGATGCTGAGTGAGCTTTGTTTACCGCCGAAAGACGTGACCGGGACGTTAGGACGTCTGGCCTGAATTTCGGGGGCAGATGCTATTTGGTTTTATCTGTCTACCTCTCCGAAGATGCCAAGTTGACTTATGGCACCATGTATCGAAGGTTTAAACAGATGCGGCCGATGTAGCAGACTTTGTCAGATTCCCCCTCATTGTGAGGGGGTTTTGATTGTGGGGACGCTCTTCCATGCAGGCGCAAGCCCCAGCAGTTAATTACGTTACCGCGTAGCGATAACCACTTTCTTCTGCTCCAGAAGGTCACTTCGTGTCGTGTGTGTTTGTTTTATTTTTGGTTGCCCGTGGATTGTATACGGAGACTGATTAGTATTGTCGCCCGTAGGGCGGGGATTAGTCAAAATCCGTATTTTCTTAGATTTGGGTTTGTTTGATTTAAGGATCGTTAATCTCGTTTGAGATTAAGATCAAACTTAAACGGTTGTTGAGGATACGTTGGTCTAATTTTAGACTAAGATCTACTCAATGGTGGTTCAAGATCATTTTTGATCCAACAAAATAGCATTTGGGCTCTATCGTTTTAGTTTAAGGACGTTACGGTCCATTGGGTCTAAGGACATCATAGTCCATAGAGTTTAGTTTAGGGACGTTGCGGTTCGTTGGGTTTAAGGACATCATAGTCCGTGTTTAAGGACATCATAGTCCATAGAGTTTAGTTTAGGGATGTTGCGGTCCGTTGGGTTTAAGGACATCATAGTCCATAGAGTTTAGTTTAGGGACGTTGCGGTCCGTAATTAGTTTAAGGACATTACGATCCATAGTTAGTTTAAGGACATTACGGTCCATAGTTAGTTTAAGGACATCATAGTCCATATAGTTTCTGGCTCATCAATTTAGGGGTGCACCAAGAGTTATTGGTTATTGGGACCCTCCACCTCTCTGAAGACGTTGAAGAATTACAACGACATGTATCAAAGGTGTGAAGAGATGTACCCTTGAACCAAATCCCAAGTCGAGGATTTGTCAGTTCTGAGCATAGAGGCTCGGTTTGCTTAGAGATCAGGAGGCACTTAACCAATTTGTGGTTGAAGTTGGTTCCTTAATATATTTTCAGCGATCGCGTGCCCCCACGTGATACTTTGAGGCAGTGTTAAACACTGGAATTTGAGAGCGCTCACGTGTCCCACGTGATGCTTTTAAAGATGGTGCTGTTTGCTTTGTTTTATTCCCCATCTTTATATAAGCGTTAAACACTTTATCCATATGGCCATCACGTGTGAGCACGTGAGGCGCCTCAGAGTTAGACATTGTTTCCTTGGGTTTATTCCCTTTTCTTTTATATAAGTGTTAAACACTTTATCACGTGTGAGCACGTGAGGCACCTCAGAATTAGACATTGTTTCCTTGGGTTCATTCCCTTTTCTTTGTATAAGTGTTAAACACTTTTAGAGGGTCACGTGAGGTCATGTGAGGCGCCAAAAAAGTGGTAACTGTCTTTGGGGTTTATACCCTTTCTCTTTTTTGTATAAGCGATTGTTCGAGAGTCAAGTGACCTGCTCTCAGTTGTTCTCTTTTGTTCATCCAGGGTGCTCATGTGGGAGCACGTGATATGCCATCATCATGCAGGGTGCTAATCTTTCTACGTGCATAGAGATTTTGAGTTTTGAGACTTTCAAGCCCATTGTTTTATAAGAATTAAATTCTTATATAAGGTTAAACCCTACTTTTACTAGAGGAATTAAATTCCTATATGTTCTTGTAAGAATTAAATTCTTTGAACTTAGTTCTTTCTCCTAGGTTTGAATCCATATAACAGAATCTTCCCGATGAGAATTAAATTCTCAACTTGTGGGGAGATCTGCTTCTGCAGATCTCAACCAGAGGAAGAACTAAGTTCTTTTGAATGAGTTAAACTCTTGTGGAGACGAAGAAGAAGTAAGATGTTCTCTGTGTTTTGTTCCTCCCAACCTAGGGTTTCTTCTTTTCTTTGATGGGATCTTCTTCTCTCTAGAGAATTAAATTCTCTTTTCTTTTAAACTTGTCAGGGGGTTTTCTCTCTCTATTCTGTTGTATTTTTTAGCTTGAATTTTATGGGGGTGGGGGGGGGGGGTTCTCCTCTTTACAAGACTTGAAGTCTTGGGTCCTTTATATAGGGGAGGCTGATTTGTTGATTCAGTTATGCAAATCTCTCATTGAGAGATTTCTTACTTGATTTGGGGAATTTATCCACAGTTGGATCTTTGATCCAAGAACTTCTGTTTTACAGAAGACATTTTTCTTGTTTTTACCAAGATTGGGAAAATACTTTCCCATATAGAGCTTATTCTGTATCTTGGTGATTTTTAATCACCATTGGATCTTTGATCCAATGGTGCTTTGATTTACAGAGCACAATCTTTCTTGTTTAGAAAGATTTGAGGAGTATTTCCTCAATCAGAATTTAATTCTGTATCTTGGTGATTTTTAATCACCATTGGATCTTTGATCCAACGGTGCTCTGATTTACATAGCACAATCTTTCTTTTTTAGAAAGATTTGAGGAGTATTTCCTCAATCAGAATTTAATTCTGTATCTTAGTGATTTTTAATCACCATTGGATCTTTGATCCAACGGTCCTCTGATTTACAGAGCACAATCTTTCTTGTTTAGAAAGATTTGAGGAGTATTTCCTCAATCAGATTTTAATTCTGTGCTCTGATGATTTATCATCTCCGTTGGATCTTTGATCCAAGGGTGAAGAACTTTTAGTTCTAGCGCTGGCGCTCTCGTGCTTTGCACGTGAGGCGCTGCTTTAGAGTTTTTAACTCTGGGCGCCGGCACTCTCTTGCTTTGCACGTGAGGCGCTGCCTCAGAGATTTTAACTCTTGGCGCTGGCGCTCTCGTGCAAGGAACGTGAGGCGCTGCCTCAGAGTTTTTTAACTCTTGGTGTCACACCCCGCTTCCCAGAGTACGCTAGAATGGGCACGTGACATAGCCAACCATGCTACCTGTGGATAGGAAGTATCCATCCACAATCACATTACGGCTGTAGAGATATCAAGAACAAGATAAAAGTATCTAAAACATGTCCATAATCCAGAATAACAGGAGTCAATAATAAATAAATGCGGAAGAAAATGATCCAATACAAATAACTGAAAAGTGTGTCCCATAATGCGGGCTCACATCAGGAAATAAATGCAGGAAATAAAACTAACTACTACTGAACTCACAGCTCAGCCTGATGGCTGAAGTACTTCTGCTCGGACTGCAACAGCGGTACGGAATCTGGGCCATGCAAAACCCAGACGTCAGTGCGTCATGTCATCAAGTAATATAATATGAACAGTGTAGCAGGCAATGTAATATAAACATGAATAAAGCAAGAATAACAATAATATGAATCATACCAGTACAGGGTAGCGTGCAGTGGGTAAACTAAACTGTTCTATCAGGTTTTCTATTCTAAAGTCTTTGAAATCAATTGATGAATCATCGATGTAACTCAATAGTATCCCGTGCATGCCCGGGACCACGGTCAAGACCCTCGGGGCTGAATCCGAGACGTGCCGCTAGGCAGTAACAGGTGCAGGATGGGCGAGTGATGTCAGCATCAGCACTCCGGGGCTGGCCTAGCCCGTAAGACTGATCAGAACAGGTATCGAACTATTGAGTTACAAGTCAGGTTTCACCTTTGATTTCCCCATACCCCCAAGTTATGTATGTCGAGTCAGGTATTCAGTAATCAAGAACTAATGCCAACACAGGATCAGGTAAAAGCAGGTTTGTCTGGATAGACAACAGGAACGGTCCATGAGGACTACATGTTATGTTTGTTGGCATTAGACACAAGATCAGGTAACAGGTAAAGCCATGGTACATCAGGTCAAGCCAGGTAATGTATAAAGGTGTCATGTCATGTCAAGAGTGTACGGTACCATGTCATGTCAAGTAGGAAGTGTAACAGGTCATGTCAGGAAGCACAAGATGTCATGTGGGTGCTCATAATCAAACTAACATAAGCATGTGTATAAATAAACAAGCATGAGTACTATCAGAATAATAAACTGGAACATGTAATATGATATGCAAATAGATATAATTTCAAGGATATGGATGCACAGTTATCGATTAGGATTACATTTATAGTTCCAATATTAATTAGGATGCAATTTATTAAACATGGAGTGTTAATATCACATTATTATGTAGTAATGTGATCTATGGATGCAATTATATGTATCTTAAATGCGATGGATGCAAACGGGTATCCGAAAAGTTATAAAACTATAAAATGGTAATGTGGGATGTACAACTAAGCAATATGTGATATAAATATTGATATAATAATATTAATATGGATAGCATATTCAAAGCGATTAATAACTATAAAAGTGGTATTGATTAACCATGCACAAGAAAGTTCCGTTCAGAAATTCAGCGTCACCCTAATTTGTAAAATAACTTAAAAATAACAAACGTTCTCCAAAAGGGACGTGTCTTATACCAAAACAAAGATAATTCAATAAAGTTTTCAGTTTTATAAGTATAAGCATCTCAGGTTGTCCCTACAAAAAGTTATGAACATTCGAAGTTGAAAGTTTGCTGCTGGAATTTCCTGGACAGCAGTTTGGAGACATTTTCATTTGCATTTTACGTTATTTAAAAAATTTATTTTGCAAGTAAATATTTCATAGAGTTATAGTATTCTGAGTTAGCTTCGTAACGAACTAAAGAACGTATACTAATGATTTTTCTATGATTTATAATGAATTTTATACGGTAAGGTGTACAGTAAATTTCAGATTTGTCGTATCCGCTTTTTCAACGACGTTTCATGTGTAAACTATAATATTTTAAATATATAATATCATAAAATGCAGATTATAAACTAATTAAAGATAATAATAAGAAATATTACGACGATGTATATTTTAATTGATATGGATGCAGTATAATGTAATCTAGTATGTCACAAGATAAGTTTTCATGATCTAGATTTAATATGATATAAACGGATGCAAACGGAATATCGAAACGTTATAAAATTAAATATGGGGAACTAGATTTAAACTATAGGTATGGTATTTATTTAAATAGGTATAAAATGAATTATATAGCATGTAGCAAGATTAACTTGCCTCGATGGGTCGCGAATCGGGAAAACGGAACGTTAACCGTCGGCGGGGAAAACTCGCGACGGGCGCACGGTTCACGGAATGAACCCAAACGACGAACAAAGGAACCACACGGGTCGGATACCTCGCTGGAACGTCGAGAAGCGTCACCGGCACGACGGAATTCCGGCAACAAAAGAACAGTTAAAAAAATGAGAAACGGGACATGAAGCAAGAAGAGAAAGAATGATAAAGAGAAGTATGAGAGAATATATGAGGGAGAGAGAAAGAGAAAAAAGAGGGAGAGAGAGAAAGTGGGGCCCACGGGGTTAAAGGGGAGGTTGCGATTGGCTGAGAGAATAAATTGAGAAGGATATAAAAGATTGTAAAAATATTATATGGTTAACTTAAAGATTTAAAAGATAGGTAATGAACAGTAAGATATCAGGTTAGTTAGAAAAATATATGCGATGGTTTTAATAATATTAAAATTTGGGATTTTGGCTCCAAATAAAACATTTCCAAATCGCGCCCGGGTCGAGTCCAAAAATTTGAAATTGAAATAATAGGATTTTAAGCGGGATCCAAATTTTAAAATTAAGTGTTTTATGATTAAAAAGCATACCCCCAAAACGGACACACGTACGTGCACGTAGCCATCCAAACTCGCCCGTTTCACTGAACGGGACGAGAACACAATGCACGGACGCTACCACGAGGCTAGGGGTGTCAAGTAGGCCAAGATGAATATTTTCAATTTTATTTTAGATGCCAAAATTTGTTATATGTAGAAATGACTTTGTCGGGTAAATTTTACAGTAAGCAACAAATAAGCAAGTTAAATGAAATGAGTACCACATTATGCTCAAACAGTAACTGAAAAGAGTACCATTGGGCTCGGGTGTTACACTTGGCGCTGGCGCTCTCGTGCAAGGCACATGAGGCGCTGCCTTAGAGTTCTTTTTTAACTCTTATTTAATAGATTTCTTTTTGTGCTTTGCATATTAGCGCCCGCGTGAGGAGCACATGAGGCGTCATCATAGGATTTAATTCTATCCCAGGCAGTACCTACATGCTTTGCATGTGGAGCTTTCCCTTTATTTTTATTTTTATTTTATTGTTTTTATTTTATAAGGGAGCAAGTTTTGAGCCAGAATTTCGGCGGGAACAAGCTTCTTCGTCATTTATTGGTGAATGAGAGATCATGTGACAACTTGCCACATGATCATCGGGTTCTTCCGACGAGTATTCTCCCTCATCATTGTTATTATCTCTGCTCTCAAGGATATGGTTGAGAAACTCTTGGAGTGTAACCGGGGTTCGTGTCTTCTGGTTATATTCTTCCAGTGCATCAATATGATTTTGTAGGTATGTGTGTTTGTCGTCAGACTGTGTGGGCCTCTTGGGCTTCTTCTTCTTCTTCGAAGACTTTGACGACTGGGCCTGGGTGTTTTGCCCATTGCTACCAACTCCCGATATTGGGCGCGGTTTCAGCATCCCCTCAATGATCTCGGGCTCAAGCGGGCTTTTCCACCTGATTGCCGGGTATGCTTGAAGATCCTTCATCATTCTTCTGGTCTTAGCTGAAAGGACAATTTCCCATGGAGTTTCCTTTATAAATGAGCATGATGCCCCCGGCGTGTTCATCTTTTTAGGAACGTGCGGTTGTGGCGGGTTTACCCTCTAGTTTTCAGACAGGGCGAATTTGTATTTTAGCACTGGTCCTCAATCCAGTTTTTGAAGACGAAGCAATCTTCAATTGGGTGGCCCACTATTCGGTGGTAGGGGCAGTAATTGGGATTGTTGACATCGCCCGGTTGCAACGGGCGTCTCGGATCTAGTAGAGTGATAGGCCTGTTGTGCACCGCCAGTTCGAACATTCTTCTCGTTTTATCCCAAGGGAATGAGTAAGGACGTCTCAGATTTTCTCCGAGTGATGGTTGTTTATCGTTTTGGCGAGCAGCTGGTTTCGGATCACTCAATGGCTGCTGAGCGTTAGCGACGAAGGTAGCTTTCCCTTTCCCTTTTCATTTCGAAGCTCCGTTTTTGAGGAGGACAGTCTATGGCCCATCTGGTCCATTTGGGTCAGCTTGTCGATCAAGGCTTGGAAAGTGGTCGGCTTGAAGAACATCATAAATTGGGATATAGTTGCCTGCGGATCAAGGGTCCCCACGAACATGCCCACGACAGGAGCTTCTTCTATGCGTTGTTCGCATCTCGACCATAGGTTCCGCCACAGAATTGCATACTGAACCCAAGTCTCTCCTGGCTTCGCCCTGGCATTGATCAATTCCGTGATCGGGGTGCGTTCGCTGGCGCTTACGAAATGCTGGGTGAATAGCAACTCCATTTCTGTGAATGTTTTGATGGAGTCATTCGGCAGTTCCGAGTACCATTCAAATTCCATCTCCGCTAAGCTGCCGACGAACTGGCGAAGTAGCAATTTGTTATCACCTCCAGTATTGCCGCATAGATCCCTGAACTGAGCGACGTGCTATTGGGGGTTGCTTGTCCCCTTATACACATGAAATTTAAGGATCGTATATCCCGGCGGGTACTTAATTTGATTGTACCAGCTTGGATAAGGTCGCCCAGTTCTGACGACTTGGCCAGTAGCTTCACTTGCCTGATGAGCTCGTATTTGCTGAGCTATGTAGTCATCAAGCGCAGCTTTCGAGATCGTCTCCTCCCTAGCTGCTGATAAAACCGGAAGAGGGTTTGATGTGTCCCCTATGTCGTTTTTAATGATTATTGGGGGATCTTCGGCTGGAGGGTCCGGCTGGATCATCATCCCCACCATATCTTGGAACATGAGCGCCATTTGTTTTATCTTAGCCGCCTGTTCCGCGGCTTCTTTATCTTTCTTTTCGAGCATTCTTCGGAGGAACTTGGCGTCGGTTTCCTACTCCTGGAGTTGATCCAACGATACTTCCGGACTTTCTTTCTGCCCAGTAAGTGCGGCCATTTTTGTCAGCATCTCCTGGAGTTTCTGTTTTTGCTCCTGAGCCTTCGTTATGGACCGCGTAAGTGGTCGATGACCCCCAGAGGCACGGATTTCCTCTTTTCCGGAAGCCATGTAGACGGTGTGCACTACCATGCCTCTAGACTTAGGGCGTTTGGATTCAGTGCCCTTGAGATTTGTCGTAGACACGGGGATCTTCTCTGGCCTTCTCCTTTTATGGGCGGTCGAAGTTGAGGTGGCTGTTGCAGACGATACTTTCTGTGGTACGACGGCGGGATGATTATCCTCCTTCCGGGTCTTCATTTTCTTCGATCGGCGGGAGTAGTCTTTGTCGATTACAGAGTCTTGGACTCTTCACCAGACCCAGTGGATTTTGGAGGACAGCCGCTGAGAGGGTTGTTCCGGGTTTTCCTTTGTAACATTCTCCACAAGTGGAGGAGACCTTTTCAACACGGCAGTTGGAGAGTTCTTGCGCACCTTCCTGAGCGGTTCAAAGCTGTTCCTAGTTGGAACAGCAACATCAACTTCTACCATTGGAGCTGGTGGGGTAAGTCCAGAAGGGGAACTTCCCATAGCTTTCCTTACTCGGTGCCAGTGACGACGTCGAGCATGTCGTGTAGCCGGAATCACCTCTATCGTCGGAGTAGCTTCGTCCTGCCCCCTGCTTTGAGGAGAGGCTATTATTGGCACCAGCCTGTCAAAGACTGACATCCGCTAGGAAGGAATGTTCAACCTGTCAAAGGCCGACTTTCGAGTAGGGAAAGTGGTTTGGACGACTTCATCTGCAGTAGGAGTTGGGATAGCCTTCTCCGGTATTGCGAGCCTCTTCGCGGGCCCATTTGAGCTTAGGCTCAGCCTGTCGAGTACTGAGGTAGTAGACTTGGACGACCCGCTGAGAGGGACTGCAGTAGTTGCAAGCCGGTCGAAGACCAACTTCTTTGGAGCTTCCTGTGACGGTACTGGAGCGTTGAAGCTCATTGGCGGGAGCATGGTCCCGAAGAATAATCCAGTGGTGGCCTGTGACACCTGTTCCACAGGCATTGCGTAGATAGAGTTCGCTTGAGGCCCGTAAGTTACTCCTCTAGACGTGGCGAAGCGGAAGTTGTTGCAGTTGGTGCAGCTGGAAGCCATTGATCTTCTTTTCTCTGCACGGGAGCAAGACACCAAATCTTAGTACCTCGAATCCACAGGCAACCATAGCAGACCGCGATTTGTTTGCGAAACATGACACACGAAGTGTGGAGTGGAAAGAGGAAAAGGTCCCACCGGGCATGCCAGAATCTGTTTACCGCCGAAAATAGAGACGAAACCGTGTAGGTCGTCTTGCCTGAATTTGGGGGCAGATGCTATTTGGATTTATCCATCCACCTCTCCGAAGATACCAAGTTGATTTATGGCACCGTGTATCGAAGGTTTAAACAGATGCGGCCGTTGTAGCAGACTTCGTCAGATTCCCCCTCGTTGACGAGGGGTTTCTGATTGTGGGGACGCTCGTCCCTGCAGGCGCAAACCCCTGCAGTTAATTACGTTACCGCGTAGCGATAATCACTTTCTCCTGCTCCAGATGTCCACGTCGTGTCGTGTGTGTTTGTTTTATTTTTGGTTTCCCGTGGATTGTATATGGAGACTGATTTATATTGTAGCCCGTAAGGTGGGGATTAGTCCAAATCTGTATTTTCTTAGATTTGGGTTTGTTTGATTTAAGGATCGTTAATCTCGTTTGAGATTAAGATCAAACTTTAATGTTTGTTAAGGATACGTTAGTCTAATTTTAGGCTAAGATCTACTTAACAAGGTTTTAGGATCATTTAGATCCAACGAAAGAGCATTTGGGCTCTATTATTTTAGTTTAAGGACGTTGCGGTCCATTGGGTTTAAGGACATCATAGTCCATAGAATTTAAGGACATCATAGTCCATAGAATTTAGTTTAGGGACGTTGCGGTCCATTGGGTTTAAGGACATCATAGTCCATAGAGTTTAAGGACATCATAGTCCATAGAGTTTAGTTTAGGGACGTTGCGGTCCATTAGGTTTAAGGACATCATAGTCCATAGAGTTTAAGGACATCATAGTCCATAGAGTTTAGTTTATGGACGTTGCGGTCCATTGGGATTAAGGACATCATAGTCCATAGAGTTTAAGGACATCATCGTCCATAGAATTTAGTTTAGGGACGTTGCGGTCCATTGGGTTTAAGGACATCATAGTCCATAGAGTATAAGGACATCATAGTCCATAGAGTTTAGTTTAGGGACGTTGCGGTCCGCTGTTAGTTTAGGGACATTTCGGTCCGCTGTTAGTTTCAGGACATTGCAGTCCATCGTTAGTTTAGGGACGTTTCGGTCCACTGTTAGTTTAGGGATGTTTCGGTCCGTTGTTAGTTTCAGGACATTGTGGTCCATCGGTAGTTTAAGAACGTTGCGGTCCATTGGGTTTAAGGACATCATAGTCCATAGAATTTAGTTTAGGGACGTTGTGGTCCATTGGGTTTAAGGACATCATAGTCTATAGAGTTTAAGGACATCATAGTCCATAGAGTTTAGTTTAGGGACGTTGCGGTCCGTTGGGTTTAAGGAAATCATAGTCCATGTAGTTTTAGCTCATTGGTTTAGGGGTGCGCCAAGAGTCATTGGTTATTGGGACCCTTCACCTCTCTGAAGACGTTGAAGAATTACAACGACATGTATCAGAGGTGTGGAGAGATGTACCCTTGAACCAAAGAATGTTCATCAGGGACTTGGTAGTCCTGTTTGGAACTAAGGCCAATTTAGAAGAAGACCTATGGGCTTGGTCGATTTGGGGTTTGGCCAACCTTGGGCTTAGCCCACTTGATTACTTATTTGGACTTGATCCCCTTTTGTTCAACAATGTTAAGCATTGATATGGGCTTTGATGCTCACCCTTTTTTTGTTTTTTTATTGAGTGTTTAAATACTCTTTATGGCGCTGGGCTCTATTTACAAAGCGCTTTATGTTAAAAAGCGCCCACGTGAGAGGCACGTAGGACGCTCGGCCCTGGGCACCAACCATTGAGTGCAGAACACTCTTTATTTTATCAGCGCCCACATGAAGGGCACGCGGAGCGCTTGGCGCTGGGCGCCAACCACTAAGTGCTAAGCACTCTTTATTTTATTAGAGCCCTCATGAGAAGCACGTGGAGCGCTTGGCGCTGGGCGCCAACCACTAAGTGCTAAGCACTCTTTATTTTAGCAGCACCCACGTGAGTGGCACGTGGGCGCTCGGTGCTTTTTTCTTCTTTATGCATTTTTCTGAAGAGTTCAATTCTTTGTTCTCCCCTGGATCTTCAATCCCCAAGAACAAATTCATCCCTACGAGAATTAAATTCTCATTTGTGGAAGATTTGTCTCATGGATCTCAGATCCAGGGAAAGAACTATGTTCTTTTATGAGGGTTAAACCCTTGGGTATGCAGATGAGATACTATGATCTCTATTTACCTTAAAGAAAGTTCTTCTTCTTTCCTCTCTGTTTTTAAAGATCTTTTTGCTTGCTTTTTTTTATGAACTTGAAGTTTATGGGGGGTCTTTTTTTTTTAAACTTGAAGTCTTGGGTCCTTTATATAGTGGAGGCTGATTTGTTGAATCAGTTGAGGAAATCTCTCATTGAGAGATCTCTAATTGATTTGGGGACTTTATCCACCATTGGATCTTTGATCCAAGGACTTCTGTTTTACAGAAGACATTTTTCTTGTTTTTAACAAGATTGGGAAAATACTTTCCCATACAGAGCTTATTCTGTATCTTGGTGATTTTTAATCACCATTGGATCTTTGATCCAACGGTGCTCTGATTTACAGAGCACAATCTTTCTTGTTTAGAAAGATTTGAGGAGTATTTCCTCAATCAGAATTTAATTCTGTATCTTGGTGATTTTTAATCATCATTGGATCTTTGATCCAGCGGTGCTCTGATTTACAGAGAACAATCATTCTTGTTTAGAAAGATTTGAGGAGTATTTCCTCAATCAGAATTTAATTATGTGCCCTGATGATTTATCATCTCCGTTGGATCTTTGATCTAAGGGTGGAGAACTTTTAGTTCTGGCGCTGGCGCTCTCATGCTTTGCACGTGAGGCGCTGCCTCAGAGTTTTTTTAACTCTTGGCACTGGCGCTCTCGTGCCATGCACGTAAGGCGCTGCCTCAGAGTTTTTAACTCTGGGCGCGGGCGCTCTCGTGCTTTGCACGTGAGGCGCTGCCTTAGTTCAAATTTTGAACAGAGCCTTGCTCTCTTATTGGGGGAAACAGTTGGTAGTCAGGAAAAGATCCTATGGGCTTTATCAACATGTATACAAGATATGAAATACTAAGTAAAATGATTGTTGAAAGATTTAGTGCTTATGCTATTTGTGATCAAAGAATTAACCGCAATCAAGAACGGTGTCTCTTGGTAGCTAGCCGGTTGAGTACGGGTCGGTCCACAGGGATTACGTGTATTTTCTAGTTGTTCTAACGAGTCAATTCCTATTTGTGGTAGGTTTTTGATTTTCAATAAAAACTGAAGTTGGGTTTAATTAGGATTAAAACCTTGCTAGGGTTAGGATTAGGTTAGTTTGGAAAGTCAATTATTCTCACCGCTTTCTTTGCCCTAACTAAGAACTTTTAGGTGTTAAGGTAATAGTTAACAAAGGGGATTAGCACGATCGGGAAAAAACTAGGTTTCTTCCCTTTGGTCCTTATCCGTACTTTCTTAACTTTTACCCCTAACCTCCATGGAAATCAAACACAACCGGTCTTTAACTATGGAATCACCGCTACCTCGTGGGATAGGGTGCCGTAGTGAGCGGTGTGTGCTTGTTTACATTGAGTCCTAATTTAAAAATATTGAATGGGCAAGAAAGAGGTGAGAGATTTTCATCTCTCAAACCTTCCCCAAACCTAACCCTAACAAGTGAGGAACTACTCACTAATTAGGGAATTAATAAGGGAATTCATTTTTTATGGTTTTTATTTAATAACTACGGCAGATAAAAAATTGTGGAAAATAACTACGGCAGAGAAATAAAATTGCTAGATAAAAGAAACTTACTTTTTTATTGATGCACTCTTTGACAATTACAAGGAATGAAATTTTAAACTAGGAAAATAAAAAGAGGCATGCTCCAAAAAGAACTGTAGGATTCCTATTTATAGATAATAGAAACCCTAGGGTTTACATCTGATCCATATCTAGAATTACAAAAATACCCTAAGAAAACCGGGTCAATGCACCGACTCCACCGACACGCGCCAACACGTGCGACGCACGGCCGCGGAACCGCGGCCATAAGCCATGTTTGGCCGCGGATCCGCGGCCATATGGTGAGGTCTTGAACTCTGTCTTTCTGTGATGCTTCAAGTTGCTTTGTACTTCTCTTTTCTTCACTTGGTTCTTCAGAATCTTTTCTAGTTTCTTCCAGATTTCCACAGTGCAGAATGTTGTGGACTTTTACCGTTAGCTTCGCGTTGAAGTCTTGAATCTTGTGCTGCCTTCGTACTTTGTGCAATCGAAATGTTCATTGATCTTCATTTGTTCCTTAAACTGTAGGCGGGATCATAAAGATTCTTCTATTTTTTGGTTGTAGTCTCACTTTTGTAGCGTTTTTTCACCATTTTCACTGTATTGTTCCGAGAACCTGTAACCTGCAACTATTTAGCAGACATGGATCAAAAGCACCAATTTATTTGTAAAATGATTAAGAATGGGGAATATAATAATGCAAAATTATGATATGAACAAATACCCCCAAACTTATCTTTTGCTCGTCCCAAGCAAAACTAGTTTTATTCTCGAAAAATCCTAATCTCACTTTCGCAGGGAAACGCGATTGCACTGAGCTCGTGCAACAAGCCGTTAAACTTCTAGGTATCCCTAGTAGGAGGAGTGTTGTCTACTGAAGGTTTTCAGCGGATACTACCCACAAAATCCGATCAATTTGTCCTATTGACTTTCATTCTTCAATTCGGTGTCCTAGCAAGAAATTCTATTATCTTCAACTCAGAAATTATCAAACCCATATTTTTCACGCTTCCTTATCATTTAACTTAAGATTGTATATGTTCTGTAAATTTATTTAGCTTTCAGCATCTTTTGAATTTTTCTTCTAAGGTTCCATCTCAACTTAGGAATTTTTATCATCTCTACTAAAAATATAAGTCCTATTTTTCATTTCTATCTCTCATCCAAACCCCAATCATATACCCTACGTGTGTATGTATCACCTCTACACTTGGAAATTCAATTCAAACTATTATACTCTTGTCCATCATCCAAAGTACTTTTAGTTGGTGAATTTTTAGATAAAATTGCTCAAACATCCTTCATGCGACCGTTAATACTTCTTGAGGTACTAACGACCGATTACCAAATGTGTTTGCATATTAAGGCGTAATTTCTCGTCTTGTAATACCTAAGGCTTTAGCAGTGACTCCCAAACCAGTTGATCTAAGGCACTAGGTGATAAAGCACCCTCGCTATATATTTTTTATTTTACGCAGCCTTAACTAATTACAAAACCAGAATTCATTTTTTTATATCTCTTTATTCACACTTATAAAAAAAATTTATACTAAGGATTTTAGACAAGAGCATTTCAAGGTATCCTCTACTATTCCAAGTTTCAAGGTGCGTGTTTGTGCAAGTTGTAGGGTATATATTTTCAGAATTTGGACTTAAAGTTCGGAATTATTTTTCAGACTTACACTTCAATAAAAATTTCAATACTCTTCCCTTATTTTGACTTAGCCCAAGAAGTGAACTCAAAATTTGCCTATTTCTAAGTAAACTACAAGGACATATATTTTCCACCGTTAAATTTTAAGAAAGGTTATTTTTTAGGGTTTTTAATTTACTAAGTTTAGGATCTAGTTTTTCCTAGCTGGTTAACCGTCTTGTCAAACTTAAGTCAATTATGTCCAAAATTTAATTTTCAATTTTTAAAATTTTTAAAATTTTTCAATTTTTATAGGTTTTAAAATAAGTATGCAAATGCAAAAATATACATATGAATACGAAGGAAGAAAGCTTACCGAGCATACCCCCAAACTTAAACTTGACAGTGTTCTCACTGTCATGCCACACCAAGAGGGTCAAAATTGTCGGCACCCCCCCTTTTTTTAAATTTTTATTTTTATTATTAACAGAAAAAGAAAACAAAATATATATACACAAAAAGGTTCCCCCCAAACTTAAGTGAAACAGTGTTTCCACTGTTGAAGCATTAAAGTTCAGAGTTAGGGAGGAGAAAAACACTGTATCAAGCTATACAAGGCCTTACACAGCCCAAAGGTTAGCACCAACCATTCAAAAATTTTATCTTTATAATTGTGTGGTTGGTGAAAGAATGGAGTGTAGAGAAAAGAAATGAGAAACACAAGAGACCGTATGGAGATAGAAGCAGTATACGGTCTCGGTGGAGGAGAAGAATGGCGGAAAGGAAAAAGAAATGGTGTACGAACTTGAGGGTGAAAATGAATTGAATAAATTAGTACCATCTATAATGATCGATGTGTAAAAAGCGATTGTGCTAATCTATCAACCCGTCGAGAAATGGGGTCAAATCCCTCAAGGTTCGTGAGGAAACATAGGTACGTTGAACTTGGTAAACCAGACATTGAAAATGAAAGTGATACGGTTTCTTGCGTGGTCAGAACGATGGAAAGGATGAAGGGGAGTGATTTTGGAAGGGTAACAGTTAAAGGTTCAGGAGGGTGTACACAGTCGGTGGAAGGGACATGATGAATTGGAGAATCCGACTCATCAAACAAAACTGGTTCATCCTCAATACTATCCTCATAATTCCCCTCAAAAGTTATCTCATACATGCAATTATCATCAAAATCCAGACGCATATGAAGTTCGGGAAAAACAGTTAATGACTCGGGATGATGAATTGGAGAGAGAAACTCATCCAAATCTGTGGGTTGATCATCCGAAATATTCCCAGCGTCAATATCCTCGATCAAGTGAAAACTAATTTTTCAGACACCTCATCAAAAGCATGGATATCAATTAATTCAGGTTCTAGAGTGGAGGTGTAGAGTTCAAAAGGATTAGGTGTGGATTCACTCGAAAGGGACCCTTCACAATCAGGTAAATCAAACACTAAAAAGTTGCACAACTTATTAGACGTTTTATCTTCAACTGGTGAATCTTATGGAACACTTGATAGACATTCAAAACCGGAGTTATGGGTTTCAATTGGAGATGGGTAGGTTTGATTTGGAAGTGTGTACAGCTCACTCTCACCACTCAAATTCTCAATCTGTCCAACCGCCTCATCATACATTGGAAAATTTGGAGCTAGTTGGAAACTAGCTACCGGGTCACTAGGTTGTATAAGGGCGGCCATAGACGCATTCAAATCCTTAATCTGTTTTCTTGACGCTACCATAAAATCTTCCAACGACTGTTCCAGACTAGACATGGGTTGTGAAGAGGTTTCAGTAAAATATTCAAAGTTGTTTGGATACTGGAAACTCCCAATTGGTTGTGTAGAAGCAATGTCTAGGGAAGGTGTGAAAGTCGGGTAGGACCGGTAGGAATTGAATGGTTGGACAGGAGTAGGATCAACATTTGGATAAAAAGGTGAATAGAGTTGTTGATCCCAAGAACTGGAAGTGTTGAAAGGAGTGAAAGATCGGTTACGAGATTGTTCAATATGTTCAGCAATAGACATGGGTTTTGGAGTTACAACAGGACTCGAAAAAGGAGTATCAACGTAAGAAGGTGGTGAAGGTTGAAACAGTTGGTACAAAGTGGATTGCGGAGTCCAACTGTTTCTTCTAGACGCGTCTATTCGATCTTTCAAAGAAATTTTTGGCATGGAGTGGTCGTCCGAAATTCGACCAAAATAATGCGCGTAGGAAGTAATGTCTGGTTGAGGGTACCAGAGTTCGGCAAGAGTTTTGTGAGGTGGGGTACCCATGATGTGAGAAAGGAGAAGAAAAAGAATGTGATGATTTTTTATTTTTAAAATTTTTTTATTTATTTTTAAAAGAAATTGTTTGTTTTTGGAGTTTTGAAATTTTTGAAAGTTTTTTTTTTAATTTTTTTTAGAAAGAGTTTTTGCAAAAATTTGTACGGACTACGGCACAATTTCAAACAATCACAATTTATACATGCACAATCAAGCCTAGAGCTAAGGTCTCCTAAGTCAACTAGACTGCTCCTAACTGTTCCAAAGGGCAAGTTGTGAGATCCTCAAATCGCCTCTTCACCGCTAATTGTGGCCAGGTAAGCACAAGTAAAGAAAGAAGGGATCCGCTCATGAATCACCGTGAGACGGGCCTTTTAAAATTACCTTTCCCACTTGTCTAGCCTAAGAACCACAAAGTCAGGTTTAGATAAACGACCGATGCCTACAACATTTCCTTTGTCCTAATGAGCACGACAGTCCTTATTGGCTGAGTCTAATATTTTTTAATTAACTCGAAGGTTGATGCAAAATGCTTTTTGTGATTTTTGGGGTCCTAAGAAGGGTAATGAAATCCTCACCCAATCTGGATTGGTGTTATAGCCCCTTAAAAGTCCATTTTAAAAATGCAAAGCAATAAACACACAAAAATCGAAAACACTTGCCAAATTTTTTTTTATTTGCGGCTCAAAGAATCCTGCACAAGATCAAGTTATTGGAGAAGGGGGAGAAGTTTTTGCGCAAAGAACCCAGCAGGAAAATTTTTCAGAGAACTACAGAGGGTAGAAGAGAGGAAAAGACACTTACAGAGAACTTTTTGGAGTGCTGACGTCACGATCTGACCGCGTATCCGCGGCAGAATGCTTCAATGTGCGGCGGTTCTGCAGTGTCTTGGCAAGTTTGGCTCTCCAAAATTCTGTCGTGCGCTGCTGTGGTTCTCCTCTGTTTGTTCAGATCTGCTGTTTGCTGTTTTGTTCACTGGATTTTTCCAGATCTGAATCTGTTCGTCTTTCCGATCCTGCACAATTCGCACGAAAACCCTTCATAAAACAACAAGATGATAAAAAAATTTGTTCTTGTATTTTTCAGTTTTTATGATTTTTTTAATTTTTAATTAACCCGAAATTACAAAAAGAAAATAACTACGCCTTCCCCGGCAACGGCGCCATTTGATTGGTCGACTTTTATGCTTATGCTATTTGTGATCAAAGAATTAACCGCAATCAAGAACAATGTCTCTTGGTAGCTAGCCGGTTGAGTACGGGTCGGTCCACAGGGATTACGTATATTTTCTAGTTGTGCTAACGAGTCAATTCCTATTTGTGGTAGGTTTTTGATTTTCAATAAAAACTGAAGTTGAGTTTGATTAGGATTAAAACCTTGCCAGGGTTAGGATTAGGTTAGTTTGGAAAGTCAATTTTTCTCACCGCTTTCTTTGCCCTAACTAAGAACTTTTAGGTGTTAAGGTAATAGTTAACAAAGGGGATTAGCACGATCGGGAAGAAACTGGGTTTCTTCCCTTTGGTCCTTGTACGTCCTTTCTTAACTTTTACCCCTAACCTCCATGGAAATCAAACACAAACGGTCTTTAACTATGGAATCACCGCTACCTCGTGGGATAGGGTGCCGTAGTGAGCGGTGTGTGCTTGTTTGTATAGAGTCCTAATTTAAAAATATTGAATGGGTAAGAAAGGGGTGAGAGATTTTTATCTCTCAAACCTTCCCCAAACCTAAGCCTAACAAGTGAGGAACTACTCACTCATTAGGGAATTAATAAAGGAATTCATTTTTTATGGTTTTTATTTAATAACTACGGCAGATAAAAAATTGTGGAAAATAACTACGGCAGAGAAATAAAATTGCTAGATAAAAATTCAAGATAAAAGAAACTTACTTTTTTATTGATGCACTCTTTGACAATTACAAGGAATGAAATTTTAAACTAGGAAAATAAAAAGTGGCATGCTCCAAAAAGAGCTGTAGGATTCCTATTTATAGATAATAGAAACCCTAGGGTTTACATCTGATCCATATCTAGAATTACAAAAATACCCTAAGAAAACCGGGTCAATGCACCGACTCCACCGACACGCGCCGACACGTGCGACGCACGGCCGCGGAACCGCGGCCATAAGCCATGTTTGGCCGCGGATCCGCGGCCATATGGTGAGGTCTTGAACTCTGTCTTTCTGTGATGCTTCAAGTTGCTTTGTACTTCTCTTTTCTTCACTTGGTTCTTCAGAATCTTTTCTAGTTTCTTCCAGATTTCCACAGTGCAGAATGTTGTGGACTTTTACCGTTAGCTTCATGTTGAAGTCTTGAATCTTGTGCTGCCTTCGTACTTTGTGCAATCGAAATGTTCATTGATCTTCATTTGTTCCTTAAACTGTAGGCGGGATATAAAGATTCTTCTATTTGTTGGTCGTAGTCTCACTTTTGTAGCGTTTTTTCACCATTTTCACTGTATTGTTCCGAGAACCTGTAACCTGCAACTATTTAGCAGACATGGATCAAAAGCACCTATTTATTTGTAAAATGATTAAGAATGGGGAATATAATAATGCAAAATTATGATATGAACATAAAAACACATCACATGTTAAGATAAAGACAAACCAAATAGCGTACTATCATATCGAGCAAGATTGTCCTATACATACATATCCCTAGCATCCTATACAATAAAGCCCTCTAGGGCATACATATCCAACAAATATAGGGCAGGGCGGCGGTTCCGTGGTTGTCTTGGAGCCGTAGGATCAGAGATTTTAGGGGCATGATCGTAACTCCACACTCTTCAATATGGCATCTAGGGTTTCTAATTCCAGAGACTATATAAAGGACCGGGAGCTGTCTACCAAAAACATTTTAAAATACATTCATCTATCCATCAATCAATTAAGATCTAGCGAGCAAACTAGGGTTTTTATAAATTACTTTTTCAGCGAGCAACTTTGTAATGCAAGAGTAAATCAATAAAGGTAGTTCTTAATTTTATTTTTTGTCACATTATTTTCCGCATTTACTTTCCGCATTAATTTTCGCATTACTTTCTGCACTAACATTCCGCAATTATTTTTTGCACTTTTAATTTTAATTATGGGTTCCGTTTTCTTCCATCTTTCTTCTGCTTCGCTAATATCCATGAGCGGGTAATTTCTTGCTTATTAGGATTTGTAGGATATGGTAGAATAATGGATGAAAAATATTTCTTCTATTCTTTTTAATGTTTTAATTTTTATAAATTTTAGCAAAATGAATATTAAGTCTCTTATCGGACACGCTATCAATTCATGATAGTCACGACCATAATTTGAGATTCGTTAATAATCGTTTTGTTAAAGGCTTGAGATAAATAGAGATCACGGGAAGGATAAGGGTCAGTAGAGGGAAACCCTAATTCCCTCCAAGAACCCTAATCCATATTCATCGCTATCTCACTAGTATTAAATAATTGAAATAAAAAGAATTATTATTTTTTTAACTTTATCCATTAACTACTAAATCGTATAAACCCTACAAGCCATTTTCTTATAAACTTTTCAAATTTTCCTAGTATAAAACGATAAAAATCCCACCTTTCCTTATTATCTCGTCTGAAACAAGATAAGTAATTTACTATTTCCCTGTGGACGACCCGTACTCACTATCGGCTAGCTATTGCGACACCGTTATTGATTGCAGTAATTTAGAATATACATAGACACAGCTTTTCACGATCAATCAAATGGCACCGTTACCGGAGAAACGGTCATAATTATTTTTCTTGTTATTCAGGTTGATTACTAATATAAAACCAGCGAACATGAAAATAAAAATAAAAATAAAAAACCGCATTTTGTATTTTTAACGATTCTTGTGCGAGTTTTGCTTGAATTCTGGAGCACTTGGAGCAAACCAATAGATATACAGAGATTATAAAATAGGAGCATAAGAGAATTGGAGTGTTGTGCCAAAGTTTGGAAGAGAGATCTCATCAACTGGCGGCGGAACCGCAGCCAAAGGTAGCTTTTGGCAGCGTGAGTGCGGCCATAGTAGGGTGTTTGGCCCCCAACTTTCTCTGGTATCATTTACTCTTCTTCCTCTCTCCTCTAAAACTCCAATAAACTATTTTTATCTGCAGGATTCTTTGCAAATAGAGCCGCTAAAAATATCTTTTTGCGTGTTTTAGATTTTGGTTTATTTTGCATATCTAAAACGGACATTAAGGGAAAAGAAACCCAAATTCAGATTAAGGGGGGATTTCATCACCCTTCCTAGATCTCACAAATCACAAACGAGCATACGCATAACCCTACATTAATATATAGACCAAGCCTCTAAGGATAGTCGTGCTCAATTAGGACAAAGGAGGATCATGTGTAATCTATTGCTTATCCGTATTTCTCTTGTGGTATCTAAGGTAAGTGTGACTAAACAAACTGGTTACTTAATTAAGCCCGTTATTTCGGTGATTTGTATAGAAGATACCTCTTGCTTATCTGGTACTTACCTGGCTGCAAGATTAATAAGGAGGTGATAGAAGATTTATCCTACGTCTTGTCCTTTGTAAGTCTAGGAGCGGTCTAGTAATTTGACCTAGGTGACCCTAGTTCTAGGTATTGTTTGTGCACGTTTGTTGCGTCCCTCTTTCTAAGCAAAACAATTTCAAAATTTCAAAAAAAGAGCTTAAAATAATTACCATTTCACCCTCTTTTCTTTTCATAATGGGTAACTAAAACCGATCAACTCTTGACGAGTTTTGCTACAAACAACCAGATATTTCTTATTATCGTAATTGATTTGGTACAAATACTGACCCCACCATTTCTTTAAGGGATATGATAGAACGCACTAGAAATAACAGTTTAATACCTTACTCAAAATCTTATCAACCGTGTCAAAATTCAACACATTCTTATGTTGATAATCCATAAGGCTAGTGAGGAAACTTCTAAACCCATGTCCATTGCTATGCATATTGCGAAGGCTCATAGCCAAAGTTTCATACCTTTCACTCATCCAAAACCGTTAGCACAACAATTGCAATCATTTCCATATGAAAATGTTGATACTCGTTTTAAGACGACTATGACAACTTTTACACCCATGACCATTGCTAAGCAAATTGCAAAAGCCAGTCGCCAACTAACCAACCCATCTCAATATTTTTCATATCACAATGTTGATCCTAATCATGTTTATGAAACTTGGATATACCCTTCTAACCCTTATCAACAATACCAAATTTTCACACCCTCTCATATTGATACTTCTCTTGAGTCTAATGCGGCAATTCGTAAACCCATTTCTATTGCGGAATACATTAAACTCGCCCGTAACCAACAATTAAACAAATTCCAACCATACTCAACTTTTGCACCTTATCTAGATAGTGCTTCTGAACGTAAATTAGGAAGTTCCACGGTTCAAAGAGAATCCTTCATTGAAACTTCTTCGCAAACCATGTCTAGTCTTGAAGTAGAATTGGAATTGAGCAGTAAGAAAGAACCAGGGATCCCTCCAAGTCAAACCAGAACCGATTCTTTTGATCTCGACACCTTCCATCCTGAACCCCAACCGAATGTATTTAATGATCATCTGCTTAATAATCCAATTGATGAAGTGCCCGAGAATAACATGTTTGACTTTTCCAATAGTGAGTGTGAAAGAGAGCCTTACACCATTCTAAATCAAACCGGTCCTTATTCGACCACACTTGACATTTCAAACATTCTAATTCCATCAAGTGAACTTAATGATCCATCGATTGAGGATAGTATAATTTATGAATTTTTAAAGAACTATTCGTTTGATTTAACCGAAGGTGTTAGTGAGATCGGTGTTGAGAATATCTTTGAAGATGAACTCACTATATTGGATGAATTGGATTCACCGACCAAACATGTTCCTTCCATTGAATGAGAACATCTTCCTGTATATTTAACAGATCCTATTCTTACCACCGACCTATCCAATATGCAAAACGATATTCAGTTTTCATCTCCCATATCTGGATCAACAATGCTCAACACCCATGTTTGTTTACCCATTTCATTACACACTTTCTTTGGTTCTTCTTCTCATCTTCTTTCAATTCCACCGAGATTTGATGAACCACGCTCCGATATTTTGAGTTCCATGATTCTTGAAAGACCACTTGATTTAGACTCTTTTAAGAATAAGGTAGATGAGCTTTTCGAGTCTCCTACCTCCATAATTTCTGACGAATTGAGTGTTTTGAATTCTGGTGCACAACACATTGACCTTGAAACTTTCAACCTTCGTAGTGAATCTTCCTATTCCACTGATTCCTTTCTTTCCGATGAGATCATCATCGATGAAAGTTTCGAAAACATTTTCGCCGAATAACTCGCGTTTCTTAAAGACTTAGATGTTGTGATGAATCAATTTCCACCGGAAATTCGTGCACCTCTATTTGAAGCCGAAGAAGTTGAGCCGCCACCCCTTCTTCTTGTCACATACGAGAATGCGACTATTCCACCCATTCCTTGTCTTACACATTCTCATTTTTGTTCACTATCACTTTTTCATCTCCACCAACCGAGACGTAAAACATTTCGATTACATCTCTTATCTTACCCCCCACTTCATCCTTTATTGTTACTCTCATTTCTGTTTCTTCTACCCGAGACATGATACAACCTTCATTTTTATACAGTCTCGAGTTCTCTTCACGTCTATCCATTTCGCATTCTTCTACCAACCATGGTGTTACCTTGATAAAATATTTGAATGGTTGGTTTAACTTTTGGTTTTTGTAAAGCTTTGTGTAGACCGATAATATTTCTCCCACATCCCTTCTTATGTTGAATTTTAATGCTTAGTAATATAAACATTGTTTTACTCAAGTTTGGGGGGAAGAAGAGAAGTATTTTTAAATGTCTCTTGAAAGAAAGAAAAATTTGCATGATTGTGAGCCAAGAACAAGTTTGGGAGAGGATTTTACTGTCATTCACTCTTGACCCCTTCTTTATACCATCTTATTGAACTGTTCCTCCTAGTTTTCAAGTTTTGAGCTTATAGGACAACATCAGTGAGGACGCTGCCGCAAACAAGTTTGGGGGAATGGTTTGTATGGATGGTTTGTATATATCCACGCATCATATGTAAATATTGCATTGCATAAATTTTGAAAATGAAAGTTAGAAAGTGAAAAATACATATGAAAGAAAAGAAGAGATTTAATAAATGCAAGAAAATTAGATGTTTTAAAACAAAGCTGGTAATATGTAGTCATGAGCTGTTGTCCAAAGGGTTAGTAAGATGAAGAAATTACTAATCTGAGAATACAAATAAGTCTAAAAAATAGTCTCTATTCTTGAGTCCAAACTTCTGAACGTTAATATCCTACTATACGCACTTACACACATTTTGAAACTCGGGATAGTAGAGGATACCTTGAAATACTCTTGCCTGGAAACCTTAGTATAAAAAAATCAACAAAATATAAATGACACATAAAATAAATGGTGAAGAAAATGAACATGGATTTTGTAATTACTTAAGGCAGCATAAAAAAATATAGCGAGGGTGTCTTATCACCTAATGCCTTAGACCAACTGGTTTGGGAGTCACTGCTAAGCCTTATGTGTTGCAAGACTAGGATATTGCTAATTACGCCTTAATAAGTGAGCACATTCGGTAATCGGTTGGTTAGTACCTCAAGAAGTATTAATGGTCGCATGAAAAATATGTGAGCAAATCCATCTAAAACATCACTAACTAAAAAGTACTAAGGAATATGGACAAGGGTATGATAGCTTGAATTGAATTCTCCAAGTGTAGGGATGTCTTTACACACGTAGTGGTATATGATCAATGTTCGGAGGAGAGGTAGGGAGGAAGAATAAAGAAGATGTTTTATTGAGGGATGATGTGATTTCTGAAATCTTTTCAAGACCATTAAGATAGGTCTCATGACAATTTAAAAGCTAGTGTGGTTCGAAACTCTTATTTTCAAGTTTTTTCTTTTATATGTCCTTATCTTTGCATGTAATTTTTGTCTTCTTTCTTCTATTTTGGGATTTTGTGGGTGTAATCCGCTGAAAACCCTCAGGAGACAACACTCCTCCTACAAGGACACCTAGAGATTTAAAGGCTTGTTGCACGAGCTAAGTGCAATCGTGTTGCCTACGAAAGTGTGCTAGGTTTTTCTTTTTTTTGATAATAAATAGTTTGCTCGGGATGATCAAAGATAAGTTTGGGGGTATTTGATTAATCAAAAATATTACACATTTGTATGAACATTTTCCCTATTATTGTTTACTACTAAAAGATGTTAATTGTAAATAAAGAACATATGTGGGCTTATTTGTAAAAACATTATTATCATATGTTTTTTCATTTATAATTAATATAATTAGGGAAAATATATACATATCATATTTAAATAAAATATTCATATTAAAATATGCATATCATATCAAATATTCCTAATCAATATTCTTAAGATACCATATCATATAAATGGTTGGAATAATATCTCAAAAATAACAAATACTACTAACAATTTAATTTGAGATATTGTGCAGGTATTATACTAGATTAGCTCAAGTCAGAAATCTAAATAGGAGATCCACATCAAATCGAAGTATCAAACCAAATCTGCCAAATATTAGGAGCAAATCAAAGAATCTCGCAACGACAGAGACTAAGAACAATATTTCCAGAATACTTTTATCAGAAATATCTCCAAATATCGAGAAGAAAAATCACGAGAAAATTGGTTGCACAAGGCCGCCATTTGGCGGCGGATCCGCGGTCAATATAGGGCAGGGGCGGCGGTTCCGTGGTTGTCTTGGAGCCGTAGGATCAGAGATTTTAGGGGCATGATCGTAACTTCACACTCTTCAATATGGTATCTAGGATTTCTAATTCCAGAGATTATATAAGGCACCAAGAGCTGTCTACCAAATTTTTTTTAAATACATTCTTCTATCCATCAATTGATTAAGATCTAGAGAGCAAACTAAGGTTTTTGTAAATTACTTTTTTAGCAAGCAACTTTGTAATGCAAGAGTAAATCAATAAAAGTAGTGCTTTCTATTTTTTTTATCGCATTACTTTCCGCATAAATTTCTGCACTTACATTGCGCAATTACTTTCTGCACTTTTAATTTTAATTATGGGTTCCATTTTCTTCTATCTTTCTTCTGCTTCGCTAATATCCATGAGCGAGCAATTTCTTGCTTGCTAGGCTTTGTAGAATAATGGATGAACAATATTTCTTCTATTCTTTTTAAAGTTTTAATTTTTATAAATTTTAGCTAAATAAATATTAACCCTTTTATCGGGCGTGCAATCAATTCATGATAGTCACGATCACGATTTGAGATTCGTTAATAATCATTTTGTTATGGGCTTGAGATAAATAGAGATCAATGGAAGGACGAGGGTCAGTAGAGGGAAACCCTAATCCCCTCCAAAAACCCTAATCCACATTCATCGCTATCTCTCTAGTATTAAATAATTAAAAGATAAAAAGAATTATTATTTTTTTTAACTTTATCCATTAGCTACTAAATCCTATAAACCCTACAAGCCCTTTTCTTATAAACTTTTCAAATTTTCCTAGTATAAAATGATAAAAATCCCACCTTTCTTTATTAACTCGTTTAAAACAAAATAAGTAATTCACTATTTCCCTGTGGACGACCCGTGCTCACTACCGGCTAGCTATTGTGACACCGTTATTGATTGCAGTAATTTAGAACATACATAGACGCAGCTTTTCACGACCAATCAGGGCCCATAAAGAAGCCCATGATACCAGAGGGAGATACCCCAAAACGGTTAGCCCTCCCTACTCCTGCTATCGGTGAAGCCGGTAAAAGTGCTTCCTCTCTAAGACGGTCAGTCTTCGAAAGATTGGCCAACCCCGCTCCAATTCTAATAAGAACGCCAGTCTTCAATTGGCTGACACAAACCCAAACCCCTGAGCAACACAGGGGGTAAGACGGATACGCATCCAAAACCGAGGCAATTCCCACTCCAAGGCATGCTCGATGTCGCCACTGATGCCGAGTGGGAGAAGTTGGGGGCAACTCCCCCTCTGAACTCACCCCACCAGCTGCTGTCGTGGATATTAATGCTTCTATTCCAACTGGGAACAGCTTTGACCCGCTCAAAAGGGTGCGAAAGAACTCTCCAACGGCGGTACTAAAAAAATCACCTCCGCTAGCAGAGGTCCCCGTGCAACAACAGTCAGAGCAGCCTCATCAACGGCTCTCCTCATAGATCTATAAAGTCTGGTGAAAAGTCCAAGACTCTGTGATTGACAAAAATTACTCTCGTCGACCCGAGAAATCTAAGGGCCGAGAAGGAAAAGACCGCTCCTCCACCATGCAACGGGGGACCATTCCTAAACAGGTGTCTGTCACAATAGCTCCTTCAGCTCCGATCTCCCATAAAAGAACGAGTCCAGAGAAAATTCTACCGCCCGCGGAAAATTCCAAAGGCGATGGATCTAAACGCCCGAAGTCTGGAGGCATAATCGTACATACGGTCTATATGGCTAGCGGTAAAGAGGAAAGCCACGCTTCGGTGAGTCACTGACCGCAAACTCGGTCATTGACAAAGGCTCAGGAGCAGCAGCAAAAGCTCCAAGAAATGCTGACCAAAATGGCAGCGCTTACCGGACAAAAAGAAGATCCGGACAAAGAAACTGAATAGTGCTAAGAGCAAGAGACCGATATAGATTTCTTGCGAAAAGTGCTGGAAAGAAAAGACAAAGAAGCTGCAGAGCAAGCTACAAACATTAAGAAGATGGATCTCCTATTCTAAGTTATGGTGGGAATGATGATACAACCGGAACCCCCAGGCGAAGATCCGCCAATAGTTATTAAGGATGATAGAATGGAAACATCAAACCATATTTCGGTCCTATCAGCTGCCAAAGAAGAAACCATTTCCAAAGCAGCCCTGGATGACTACACCGCTCAGCAAATAAGAGCTCACCATGCCAGCGAAGCTGACAGCCAACTCGTCAAAACCGGGCGACCATATTCGGCCTGGTATGACCAAATCAAGTACCCGCCAGGGTATACAATTTCTGAAAGTATACGCTAGCCCCCTACTTGGTTTTACAAGCATCAAGCATGCCAAATTTTAAATTTCCGGGGTGCTAATCTACACTAAACGTGATCGTTAACTAGATGATTAGGGTTTTAGGTTTGATATCAAGTAAACTAGAAGAAGTGAAAGAAGGCTATACCCTCGTAGATCGAGTCATTCACTTCACATGCTCCGTGTAGTATTCCTGCGACTCCACTAGGCTCCACTTGAGAGTTTGGACGAGCTTCCTCCGAAGACCTTCGTGCCGAAGATGATCCACGCGAAGTCCCTCCAACTCAAGCTATCTCTACACTAAACTCTTTGGTGTAGAAAACACGCTACACTTGATCGCTAGTCAAGTGTAGGATGATGAAGTAGGGGATTAGAAAGCTCACAAGTTTGTGTTCAAGCTTCATGATTCACATCACATGTGAAGGTTGAAGCTTGAACCATGGCAATGAGGAAGATGAAGAAGCTAGAGAGAAACTATGAGAGAAACTAAAAATATATGGCTAAGTGTTGAATGAAATGAAGAATGGCTCATCCAAAACCCCACTCATTGCATCAAAAAATCCATAAATAAAATATGGTGCCATGCTTCAATAGTAAGTCAAGATGAATAAAATATTAGATGTAGCTATGCTTCCCCATTCCTCTTCAATTTCCACCTCATTTCTATTTTCACAAAATAGAATTTTATGCTATGCTTCATAAAATATACATATATATTAATATATATATATTATGAAGAATAATTAGTGAGCTAATGATATTAGTTATGATATAATTATATCACATATAATATATATCACATTATTAAATCAACACTTGATTTAATAAACCGGTTATATCACATATAACCGATTAATATCATTTATCTGTGTATCACATTATCAAATCAACACTTGATTTGATAATCTGGTTATATCACATATAACCTAACTCGATAACAGATAACTGTCAGTGTAACAACCTAGTTCATTTATACCAATTCCAGTTCTCGTATTTTCTTATTTGTGCTATTTCTTATTTATCGTGTTTTGGGTGCGAATGGTATTTTACATTTTACTTTGCATTCGACCCGACCCGCTTGCTTGAACTTGTTTGATTCATATTTATGAATTATCTTAACTTGTTGCATAGACAGGTGCACTTTCATGTTTACTGCATACTTGCATTTTATCTGGCATTGCATCTTTTATCATATAACATTTTAAGTCATGTAAAATATTTTAAAAATACATTTCATAGCCTGCATGATACCCCTAACCCCGTGGTAGCATCCGCGCATCTTGTTCTCGTCCCGTTCAGTGAAACGGACGTGTTTGGATGGCTACGTGCACGTACGTGCATCCGTTCTTGGGGGTATGCATTTTCGTTACCCGGATATTCTATTTTGATTTTGGTTAGTACGTATATTAACCGTATTTTCAAACCATAATTTTAGACCTGACCCGGACACGTTTTGGACTACTTTTGTATTAGCTTGAAAACTCAAAAATATATAATATAATATTCTTTATATATTTATAAAATATTATATACGTTAATTAAACTAAAATATATTTTAGTTTTTATCCTAACTGTTACTTATCATGTTACATATATTCTATTTATTTTTAAAAGAAAATAAAAGATTTTCCTAACTAACAGCACTCACTCTCTTTCTTCTTCTTCTCTCTCTCTCTCTCTCTCCCCCCCCCCCCCCTCTTTCTTTCTCCTCTCGCGGTAAGCGAGATTTGCTCACCTCCCTTCTCTCGCTTACACTCACCTCCCTCCTTCGTCTTTTTCCCTCTCTATTTAAAACCTGCACCTCGCCACGAAAAGATAAAAAACCCTAACCCTAGCCTCGTCGCCTCACCCCGCGACCACCATCTCCTCCACCTTTCTCTCATCTCCTCCTCGACCACCTCACCTCCCTATTATTCCCTCCTCCTCTGCAAACCCCGAGCCTGCACCCACAACCCCCGAGGAACCCATGACCCATCACCTCTCACCCTCTTCGCTGGTGATCCCTCGCCGTCGCCGACCGCCCTCATCACCTCTACCTTCGTCGTCTTCCTTCTCAAACTCACATCTCCACAACCATCATCCTCCCTCTCCCCTCACCTCCAATGAGACCCTTTACCCTTTACCCGACGAAATCGACCCCTACAGCCACCAAGATCACGCCTGCCTTGCCGCCGGCACTCGTCCCTCACCGTCACCACCTCTTGTTACCCCATCTCCCCTCTCTCCTCTCTACTACTCCAGATCTCAAGCATTCCCCTGCAACTTTGATCCTCGACATCGAGAACCCTAACACCTCACTGCCCATCGCCAGAAAACCCCGTCGACGCCTCCTCGCCTCCTCTGTCCCTGACCCAGAGCCATACCAAAGACCCCAGTGCAGCCCCCTCCTTCTTACTCTCTTCTTCTCCTTCTTCTTCTTCTTCTTCTTCTTTCTCCTCCCTTTCTTGATTTCTTGTTCTTTCCAGTCACCCGCCGGAGCCGTGCCGCTGCCGACGATCCGAGCAACCAAGTGAACGTACCTTGCCTGTGTGATCACCCTCTTGCCTTGCCTGGACCCGTCCCGCATGCCGCGTGTGCGTTGCGATATTTTACCGACGTCGGACGTGCCGTGTGTTTTCGTATCGCGATTCATCAAGGCAAGTTTATCTTGCTACATGCTATAATACCATAATCTATATCTATTTGAATTATAATACTTCAAAATGGTTAATTTTGCAATTCACATTATTGTTTTCAGTTTTGTTGATTTATTCGATACCCGTTTACATCCATTCATATCATTTCAGATCTAGGTCATGAAAACTTATCTTGTTACATACTATACTATTATATCTGCATCAAATTGAATAGTTGCATCTCATATTGCTTAGTTATATATCTCGCACTTGTTAGTTTATCATTTTACGGTTGTATGATGTCCGCTTGAATCCATACCATATAGAATGCATATAGCTGCATTTATAGATCTTATTAATAACATAATATTGTTGTTTTAATACCCCATGTTTAATAAAGTGCAATCTAATTAGTTTTAGAACTATTAAAAGTAACCCTAATCGATAGTGTGCATCCATGTCATTGATTTTCTATGTATGTGCATACCATTCATGTTAGTTCAATTTATTAGTACTCTATACTTGATTTTGTGCACCCATACTTGTTACGGTTTGATTATGAGAACCCACTCGACACTTGTGCACTACCTGACATGACCTGATACACCACTACTTGACATGACTTGATACTTGTACACCACCTGACATGACCTGATGTACCACAGATTGACATGTTACCTGATCTTGTTACTAATGCCGACAATCTTGACCTGTTGTCCCTACGGACATATCATGTTGTCTATATAGACAAACCTGTACCTGCTTGATCCTGTGATTGGCATTAGCTCCAGATTTACCAATACCTGACTTGAACACATAACCTTGGGGGTATGGGGAAATCAAAAGTGTAAACTAAAGTGTAGCTTACAAGGGTATTACTTGATCCGTGGTCCCGGGGGATAACAGGACAGAATCATTCGTGATTCTTACTTGATCCGTGGTCCCGGGGGATAACGGGACATATCCTTTGAGTTACATGGAGGATTACTCTAATTGATTTCAAATAACTTTAAAGTAGATAACCCTATAGCACAATTTAGACTACTCACTGCACCTCACCTATAATATATATCCTGTTCACTGATCTATATTCATATTACTACTTATCTCCTGAGAACTTGTTATTGTTCATGCCTGCATATTTCATTACACCCTGCTTGCTTAGAATTATTGATAATTTGACGCACTGACGTCTGGGTTTTGCATGGCCCAGATCCCTTATCCTTGTCGCGGGCCGATCAGGAGTACTTCCGCCGTAAGGCCGAGCAGTGAGGATCCTTTTAGTATCCAGTTAGTTCAGTTACTTTCGTACTTTCCAGATTATTATTGTTTATTGTATATTTTGCTTCCGCGTTATTTTATTCTTGACTCGTTATTCTTGCTCATGGACATGTATTAGATAGTTGTTTATTACAATTCTTGATATCTCTACAGCCGTAATGTGACTGTGGAGGGATATTTCCTATCCACAGGTAGTATGGTTGGCTCTGTCACGTGCCTATCTTAGCGCACTATAGGAAGCAGGGCGTGACAGGGTTTGTTTCGTATCAGAGCCATAGGATTTAGGTTAATCGGGTTTGATTCTTTTTTTAGTTGGGTATTGGACCCAATACACGAATCAGAAAATCCGTAATTCGGAACATGTCATGCCACATTGTTATCGTGATTCTTGAATCATATCTTTCTCTTGACCCTTGTCTTGACGATATACAAACAACTTTGCATCTCGAGTTGAAATTCTTTTGGTTCTCTATTGTTACTCCATGTTCCTTGATTCTGATACTAGGATTTGGGCGACTTGAGTGGAGTTATGTGATTGTAACTAAGAACTGCAGCATGGTTACAATGCGGTACTCTATTTAAGTAACATGGAGTCCTAGTCTTGATTCATCTCCTTGTTTTATGGTCGTTACATTACCTTCCTTCTCTCGGTTTCATTGCTTACCAGTTCATGTTTTGCAGATTTCTTGGTGATCGATACCGGCAGTTATGAAGTTTTCTTGGGAATGGATTTTCTCGGCACTTTCCACGCTCACATTGATTATAGGGCAAAGAAAGTGATTTTCCAAATTCCCGGACATCCGGAGTTTGTTTTTGCTGGAGGAAGCAGTTCTATCGGGCCAGTCGAGTTTAGGGCTAGGCCGGCAAACAGTGTTCTTTCATCGATGGAAGTTGATAAGGAAGAAGCGCCGGCTGTAGTTCGAGTGTTCATGGACGTGTTCGAAGACATCTCGGGTTTACCACCAAAACGAGATGTGGAGTTCGCAATCGATCTTATTCCTGGTGCAGCGCCAATCTCTAAGGTGTACAATCCAATGGCACCAGTGGAGTTGGAAGAAGTCAAGAAGCAGGTTACCGAATTACTTGAGAAAGGTTGGATTCACAGCAGTAATTCACCTTGGAGAGCTCCAGTTCTTTTAGTCAAGAAGAAAGATGGCACAAGGAGGATGTGCATCGATTATCGAGAATTAAAACCGAGTGACTATTAAGAACAAGTACCCGATCTCTCGCATTGGCGAATTGTTCGAGCAGCTTAGTGGCGCGAGAGTATTCTCGAAGCTGGATTTACGATCCGGATATCATCAGGTCCGAGTTAAATCAGAAGATATTTGCAAGACCGCGTTCCGAACTCGGTATAGACATTACGAGTATTTAGTAATGCCATTCGGAGTCACGAATGCACTGGCGATATTTATGGACTTGATGAACCGAATCTTTTCACCGTTCTGGGACCAGTTTATAGTGGTGTTCATCGATGATATTCTGGTCTACTCGAGGAGCCTTGAAGAGCATGCAGAACACTTGAAGATCGCACTGCAGACATTGAGGCAAGAAAGATTGTATGCAAAGATGAGCAAGTGCGAGTTTTGGCTTGAAGAAGTGAAGTTTTTGGGGCATGTCGTGTCCGGAGATGGAATCGCCGTTGATCCCGGAAAAATTGCAGCAGTTCGAGATTGGCCGATTCCGAAGAACGTATCAGAGATCAGAAGCTTTCTTGGACTTACCGGGTATTACAGAAGGTTCGTGGAGAATTTTTCTCGTTTGGCTGAGCCTTTGACCAAGCTTACGCGGAAGGAAGTACCATTTGTGTGGACGGATAAGTGTGCGTCAGCTTTTGAGTCATTGAAGCAGAGATTGATAACCGCTCCTATTTTAACCGTGCCAGACAATTCCGGAGGATTGGTGATTCACAGCGACGCATCTGGAAAAGGATTGGGATGTGTTTTGATGCAGCATGGGAAGGTAATAGCTTACGCATTGAGACAGTTGAAGACCCATGAGAAGAATTACCCAACTCATGATTTGGAGCTAGCAGCTGTGATTTTCGCTTTGAAGATTTGGAGACACTACTTATTGGGCGAAAGGGTCGAAGTATTCACCGATCACAAAAGCCTAAAGTATGTGTTCACACAGAAAAAGCTTAACTTGAGGCAGCGTAGATGGTTGGAGCTGATGGTTGACTACGATCTTGATCTTAAGTACCGTCCGGGGAAAGTTAACGTAGTGCCGGATGCGCTTAGTCGGTTGCCAGCAATTCAGATGTTAACTGCACAGAAGGAACTTATTGAAGATTTTCGGAGATTCGAGTTAGAGATCGTGTTACCGCATTCTTCGGGACAGTTGATGCAGCTGCAAGTACAGTCGCCATTGATCGATAATATTAAAGCAGCGCAGTCGCATGACCCAAGATTGCAGAAGTTTCGAGAACAGGTTGAAACTGGACTTCGAACGGACTTGTTGATTCATGAAGATAGTTCGTTGCGATATGGTAGCCATTTGTGTGTGCCAAAAGGAGATATTCACGAAGAAGTTATGAAGGAGGCACACAGTTCCGTATATTCTGTACATCCAGGAGGCACAAAGATGTACCGTGATCTACGACAACATTTCTGGTGGGAAGGCATGAAACGGGAGATTGCCCGCTTTGTAGCGAATTGCTTGGTGTGTCAGCAAGTTAAGGCTGAACATCAAAGGGTTGCTGGTCTATTGCAACCACTTCCGATTCCTCAATGGAAGTGGGAACATATAACCATGGATTTCGTGACGGCTTTACCGCGGAGTCCAAAGGGCAACAATGCAGTTTGGGTGATTGTTGATTGATTGACCAAGGCAGCTCATTTCATACCATTTCGAGTTGGTCAATCAACGGAAGCATTGGAAGAACAGTACATGCAGGAGATTGTAAGATTGCATGGAGTACCAGTGAGCATCGTGTCCGACCGTGACACCCGTTTCTTATCACACTTCTGGAGGAGCTTACATGAAAGTTTGGGGACTCGATTGAAGTTTAGCACAGCTTATCATCCTCAGACAGATGGCCAATCAGAGAAAACGATCCAAACTCTTGAAGACATGTTGAGAGCTTGCATGTTAGACTTCAAGGGTTCATGGGAGGATCATCTATACTTGGTGGAGTTTTCGTACAACAACAGTTTTCAGGAGACTATTCAGATGGCTCCATTCGAAACATTGTATGGTCGCAAGTGTCGTTCACCTGTTTGTTGGGACGATATTTGAGAACGAAGATTGTTGGGACCGGATTTGATCGTGCAAACAGTGGAGAAAGTTAATACTATCCGGAATCATATGAAGGCAGCACAAGATCGGCAGAAGAGTTGGGCCGATACATCGAGAAGACCTCTAGAGTTCGCTGTTGGTGATCTGGTATTCTTGAAGATATCACTGACTAGAGGAGTGGTTCGTTTTGGGAGTCGAGGCAAGCTTAGTCCTCGATTCGTTGGGCCTTTCGAGATTTTGGAGCGTGTTGGAGAAGTGGCATATCGTTTGGCTTTACCGCAATCTTTGGAGAATGTTCATGACGTGTTTCATGTATCTCAACTCCGTAAATATGTTCGAGATGAAACACACGTGTTAGATCATTCGGATCTGACTGTAAGGGAAGATTTAACCTTTGAGGAACGACCGATGTCGATTGTGGATCGAAAGGAAAATGTTCTTAAGAACAAGGCTATCCCTCTCGTACATGTTTCTTAGGGAAATCGCTCGCATGGAAAATCAACTTGGGAACGAGAAGATGAAATACAACAGAAGTTTCCACATCTATTCTTGTAATTCTTGATTGTTTATCATTTCTTGTTCTTGGAATTTCGAAGACGAAATTCTTTTTGTAGTTGGGTATAATCTAACAACCTAGTTCATTTATACCAATTCCAGTTCTCGTATTTTCTTATTTGTGGTATTTCTTGATTTATCGTGTTTTGGGTGCGAATGGTATTTTACATTTTACTTTGCATTCGACCCGACCCGCTTGCTTGAACTTGTTTGATTCATATTTATGAATTATCTTGACTTGTTATATAGACATGTGCACTTTCATGTTTACTGCATACTTACATTTTATCTGGCATTGCATCTTTTATCATATAACATTTTAAGTCATGTAAAATATTTTTAAAATACATTTCATAGCCTGCATGATACCCCTAACCCCGTGGTAGCATCCGCGCATTTTGTTCTCGTCCCGTTCAGTGAAACAGACGTGTTTGGATGGCTACGCGCACGTACGTGCATCCGTTCTTGGGGGTATGCATTTTCGTTACCCGGATATTCTATTTTGATTTTGGTTAGTACGTATATTAACCGTATTTTCAAACCATAATTTTAGACCAGACCCGGACACGTTTTGGACTACTTTTGTATTAGCCTGAAAACTCGAAAATACATATTATAATATTCTTTATATATTTATAAACTATTATATATGTTAATTAAACTAAAATATATTTTAGTTTTTATCCTAATTATTACTTATTATGTTACATATATTCTATTTATTTTTAAAAGAAAATAAAAGATTTTCCTAACTAACATCACTCATTCTCTCTCTTTCTTCTTTCTCTCTTTCTCTCTCTCCTTTCTCTCTCTTTCTTCTTTCTCTCTTTCTCTCTCTCCTTTCTCTCTCTCTCTCCCCTCTTTCTTTCTCCTCTCGCGGTAAGCAAGATCCGCTCACCTCCCTTCTCTCGCTTACACTCACCTCCCTCCTTCGTCTCTTTCCCTCTCTATTTAAACCCTGCACCTCGCCACGAAAAGATAAAAAAAACCCTAGACCCTTGCCTCGTCGCCTCACCCAGCGACCACCATCTCCTCCACCTTTCTCTCATCTCCTCCTCGACCATCTCACCTCCCTATTATTCCCTCCTCCTCTGCAAACCCCGAGTCTGCACCCACAACCCCCGAGGAACCCATGACCCATCACCTTTCACCCTCCTCGCCGGTAATCCCTCGCCGTCGCCGACCGCCCTCGTCACCTCTACCTTCGTCGTCTTCCTTCTCAAACTCACCTCTCCACAACCATCATCCTCCCTCTCCCCTCACCTCCAACGAGACCCTTTACCCGCACACCCAACGAAACCGACCCCTACAGCCACCAGGATCACGCCTGCCTTGTCGCCGGCACTCGTCCCTCACCGTCACCACCTCTTGTTACCCCATCTCCCCTCTCTCCTCTCTCCTACTCCAGATCCCAAGCATTCCCCTGCAGCTTTGATCCCCGACATCGAGAACCCTAACACCTCACTGACCATCGCCGAAAAACCCCGTCGACGCCTCCTCGCCTCCTCTGTCCCTGACCCAGAGCCATACCAAAGACCCCAGTGCGGCCCCCTCCTTCTTCCACTCTTCTTCTCCTTCTTCTTCTTCTTCTTTCTCCTCCCTTTCTTGATTTCTTGTTCTTTCCGGTCACCCACCGGAGCCGTGCCGCTGCCGACGATCTGAGCAACCCAGTGAACGTACCTTGCCAGTGTGATCACCCTCTTGCCTTGCCTGGACCCGTCCCACGTGTCATGTGTGCGTTGCGATGTTTTACCGACGTCGGACGTGCCGTGCGTAACCGTATAGGCCCTGGCCAGGGCTGCTGCTGAGATTTACTGATAAGAGTTATCAGTAGTTTCTTGAACCGTTATAGGTCAGACATCGGCATGACTTATCACGTTACTGGGGTCTGACGTTTACCACCCCTAGACATGATATGCGACATATCAGACGAAGAGGCCGGACTGTATGGTAGTGTTAATGATAGGCTTCATGGAGAGTATGGACAAGCTTACTTGTTGGTCTTCATATTGCTCAATACCCGGGTAGCTGTTACGTCCAGCTAGTACTGCTAACGGCTTATAGGTAACTGATGTGATCATCACCTACTGCTGGCGTATTGATGAGTCTTTAGAGTCTCACACTGAAGTTCCCTGGTTCAAGCGAAACGAAGTAGGACACATATGTGATATGTTTGTGGGCCTGATTAAATATGTGTATGTGATACCGTATTGTAATCTGACTGTCATGCCCCGCTTCCCAGAGTGCGCTAAGATAGGCACATGACAGAGCCAACCATACTACCTGTGGATAGGAAATATTCCTCCACAGTCACATTACGGCTGTGGAGATATCAAGAACAGTAATAAACAACTATCTAATACATGTCCATGAGCCAGAATAACGAGTCAAGAATAAAATAATGCTGAAGCAAAAGATCCAATAAACAATAATAATCTGGAAAGTACAGAAGTAACTGAACTAACTGGATACTAACAGGATCCTCACTGCTCGGCCTGACGGTGGAAGTACTCCTAATCGGCCCGCGACAAGGATAAGGGATATGGGCCATGCAAAACCCAGACGTCAGTGCGTCATAATATCAATAATTCTAAGCAAGCAGGGTGTAATGAAATATGCAGGCATGAACAATAACAAGTTCTCAGGAGATAAGCAGTAACATGAATATAGATCAGTGAACATGATATATTATAGGTGAGGTGCAATGAGTAGTCTAAACTGTGCTATAGGGTTATCTACTCTAAAGTTATTTGAAATCAATTAGAGTAATCCTCCATGTAACTCAAAGGATATGTCCCGTTATCCCCCGGGACCACGGATCAAGTAAGAATCACGAATGATTCTGTCCCGTTATCCCCCGGGACCACGGATCAAGTAATACCCTTATAAGCTACACTTTAGTTTACATTTTTGATTTCCCCATACCCCCAAAGTTATGTGTTCAAGTCAGGTATTGGTAAATCTGGTGCTAATGCCAATCACAGGATCAAACAGGTACAAGTTTGTCTGTATAGACAACAGGATATGTCCGTAGGGACAACAGGTCAAGATTGTCGGCATTAGTAACAAGATCAGGTAACATGTCAAGCTGTGGTACATCAGGTCATGTCAGGTGGTGTACAAGTATCAAGTCATGTCAAGTAGTGGTTTATCAGGTCATGTCAGGTAGTGCACAAGTATCGAGTGGGTGCTCATAATCAAACTGTAACAAGTATGGGTGCACAAAATCAAGTATAGAGTACTAATAAATTGAACTAACATGAATGGTATGCACATAGATAGAAAGTCAATGATATGGATGCACACTATCGATAAGGGTTACTTTTAATAGTTCTAAAACTAATTAGATTGCACTTTATTAAACATGGGGTATTAAAACAACAATATTAGGTTATTAATAAGATCTGTAAATGCAGCTATATGCATTCTATATGATATAGATGCAAGCGGACATCATACAACAGTAAAATGATAAACTAACAAGTGCGAGATATATAACTAAGCAATATGAGATGCAACTATTCAATTTGATGCAGTATATAATAGTATAGTATGTAACAAGATAAGTTTTCATGACCTAGATCTGAAATGATATGAACGGATGTAAACGGGTATCGAATAAATCAACAAAACTGAAAACAATAATGTGAATTGCAAAATTAACCATTTTGAAGTATTATAATTCAAATAGATATAGATTATGGTATTATAGCATGTAGCAAGATAAACTTGCATTGATGAATCGCGAGTGTGGTAGAGAGGAAATCAAAGCACAGTGGGAGCTACACAAGACTCTATGACAATCTCGGGTCTACAAACTAACCTGTACCAGTGTCACCAGAGGACTGCTATCTGACGATAGGTATAATATAAAGTAGAAGTCCTCGGCGAGTTCATTTGGTGTACCCATTCTCTAATGAGCACCTGTGTACAATCTTTGATGTCACACACTAATGGTTGTGGGATCAACCATCGCCCTCCAAGGGACAAGAAACGTACACATTAGTCTACTCTGGAACATCGATACCCTGTCTCGATATTCCCTCGACTAGGAATAGTTAAAGGATGTACTTTTGGACCACCATGGCCCCACTAGTATGATCTCATCATAATCCTGGTAGTCAAGTACATATCCTAAGGGCTTTGCCAACATGTGAGAGAAAGACAGTAAAGAATACCACTCTACATGTTAAGATAAAGGTAACCAGATAGCATACTATCATGTCGAGCAAGAAAGTCTTATATATATATATATATGTCCAAGCATCCATTATATCAACAATAATGGCCTCTAGGGCATACATATTCCTAACAATCTTCCACTTGCACTAAGGCCAGTTGTTGTAGTATTTCATACCCAACGTCCCAGAAGTCTCTCGAATAGTATCTAAGGGAGGGCCTCGGTGAGTGGATCCGCTGTGTTATCCTCTATGTCAACTCTCCTGACCTCGATCTCCCAGAGATCAACAATCTCTCTGATCAGATGATACTGTCTAAGAATAAGTCTGGATCGCTGACGGGACCGGGGTTCCTAGGCCAAAGCCACAGCCCCATTGTCATCACAATACATAGGTATTGGATGCCCAATGGTAGGAACCAAGTTCATCATATGAACTTTATTCATCCAGACAACCTCTTGGGCAGTATCGTTGGTGGCAATGTAATCAGCCTCTATCAACGAGTTTGCTACGGTATATGGCTTAGAACCCTTCCAACATACCGTCCTTCCACTGATGGTAAAGACAAAACCTGAGACTGACTTTCAATCATCCTTATCAATCTGGAAGCTCGAATTAGTAAAGGACTCCATCTGGAGTTCACCGTTACCATACACCAAGAACATATCTTTAGTCCTTCTTAAGTACTTAAGAATGTTCTTCACAGCTTTCCAGTGTTTCACCCAAAGATCTGATTGATACCTACTCACTACACCTAGCGAGTAGGCTACATCCGGTCTGGCACACAACATCGCATACATGATTGACCCGACTGCCGAAGCATAGGGTATCCCTTGTATGCGATCCCTCTCCAAATCATTCTTGGGAGACATCCCTTTGGAGAGAGTGATTCCTGCGGGTACATTACCACGCTTAGAATCTTCCATACTAAACTCCTTTAGTATGGTGTCTATGTACCTGGATTGGGACAATCCCAAATCCATTTAGATCTATCTCTATAGATCTATATCCCCAAGAAGTATGAGGCATCAGTTAGATCTTTCATGGAGAACACATATAATAAGAGGAGCTTGACCGAGTGTAGCATAGGAACAATGTTTCCTATCAAGAGTATGTCATCCACGTACAATACGAGGAAGACAACCATACTCTCTACAACCTTCTTATATATACATGGTCCATCTACCTTTTTAATGAAGTTAAACTCTTTGACAGCTTCATCAAAACAGAAGTTCTATCTCCGGGATGCCTGCTTTAATCCGTAGATGGATTTAAGCATCTTGTACATGCTTCCGTTGCTCCCACTATCTTCGAAGCCCTCTTGTAGTGTCATACACACGCTCTCTTCTAAATCACCATTTAGAAAAGCGGTATTGACGTGCAGTCTGCCAGATTTCGTAGTTGTGGTATGCTACAATGGAAAGTAGGATCCTGATGGACTTAAGCATACCGACAGGAGAAAAGGTTTCATCATAATCGACACCAGGTCGTTGATGAAAAACTTTTGCTACAAGTCTAGCTTTAAAAGTCTCAACTTTTCCATCTACACCAAATTATTTTTCTCAAAGATCTTCTTGTTCCCGATGGGTCTTACCCCTTCAGAAACAATATACAAAGTCAATATTTTGTTGGTGTATATGGATTCCATCTCAGATCGCAAGCATTTAGCCATTTCATAGAGTCCCCACTTGTGATGGCCTGCTCGAAACTAGTTGAGTCATCATCTCCATGATGCAATCCTCACTCCGACCGTCTTATGAGAAAACCGTAGTATTTCTAAGGTGGAGGAGGAACCCTACTAGATCTGCGGAGTGGCTGCGGTTCGTCGGGGACTATTGAATCCTCCGATTCCACCAAATCATCAGTTATAGTTTGCGTTGCTGGAACTTCTTCCAGTTCTACCTCATCGCCACTAATTTCTTCCACAAGAAATTCATTTTCTAAAATGGTAGCATGTCGAGAAACAAAACACTTTTTGTTCCTATGTCTAGTAGAAGATATACCCTCGCGAATGTTTGGGATATCCTACAAACTTGCACAGAACTGACATTGCCTCGGACTTGTCTGGATTTTTCTTTTCAATATAGGCCGGACAACCCCATATCTTAACTAGTTTAGGAGATGGTCATTTTCCATTCCATATCTCATATGGAGTGGTAGGCAACGGATTTGGTCAGAATTCTATTCAATAGGTATGTAGCTATCTCAAGTGCATGTCCCCAAAAGGAAATAGGTAACTCAGCAGTACTCATCATAGAGCGCACCATATCTCATAGGGTGTGATTTCTCCACCCCGATATACCGTTATGCTGTGGTGTATTCGGAGGAGTAAGCTGAGAGAGAATCTCATTCTTTTTTAAATAGTCTCGAAATTCCGTGCTCAAGTATTCTTCTCCCCGATCATATCGAAGGATTTGAATACCTTTACCCAGCTGGTTCTCAACTTCGTACTTATATTCCTTGAAATTCTCAAAAAGACTCAGATTTGTGTTTCAACAAGAACACATGTCTGTATTTTGAGAGAACATCGGTGAATGTAATAAAGTACACGGAACCATTCTTGGCATGTGTAGACATAGGACCACATACATCACCATGTATCTATCTAAGAGTTCAGTTGCTCTTTCTCCGTTTCCAGTAAACGGGGATTTGGTCACCAAGTCTTTGAGACATGATTGGCAAGTTTCATAAGATATAAATTCGAACGGATTCAAATATGCATCATTATGGAACTTAAGCTAATTTTGTCTCATTGATATGACCTAGTCTACAATGCCACAAGAAGATTTCGTTCATTTCTGAACTGTTCCTCTTGTGTGTATTCTGTACATTTAGGACTGCAGTTTGATTCAGAACGTGTATACTGTTATACATCGTACCTTACCCAATCAACACTTGATTTATGAAAATATTCACAATATTTTTGGTACGGAATAACTGTCGCTAAGAATTAATGTATTACCAGTTGGCAACACAGGTGATATTTTCCAACTGCTTTGGCTGCGACAATTGCACCATCTCTATCACTAGAGACATATCACGCTTTCCCGGATCTCCACCTTTCTCTAGCTTATGTAACAAATTGTAAGTCCACGTTGCTCATCCCGGTTCTTACGGGGTGGCGGAAACGGCGAAAAACATTTTTTTTGGTGCAAAGGCAACATGGACTAAAAGCCGGATCTTTGCTAAACTAGAAACTAGCAAACTACTAGAGGCTTTAACTACTATGCCGTAGAAATTATACCTCACGAAACCTGTCCTTCGGGTCTTCTCTCCGCTGTCCGGCTCGTCCATCCACGCTCCGAGGGTCGATCCGGATCTTGGTCACCTCCGCGGCCTTCTTGAGTCGAAGACGATCCACCCGAGAGATGTACACCGAGCTCCACCTCGAGCCGAGGCAACTAGGGCAACAATATCGCTAGTCTTGAAGTCCTAGGTTGTGTAGAAGAGGTTGATGGAAGTGTTTGTCTTTGTGGATTCTTTTTCTCTCAACACATGAGATCAAAAGAATTTATCAAGAGGAGGAAGATGAAGGAGAACTAGCAACCATGAGAGCTCATTTTCTTTTCTTCTCACAAGAGAGAGAATGAGAAAAGAGAAATAAAAAAGGTTACTCAAGAAAAATGAACCATGGTTGCAATAATACACAAAAGCCATCATTACTAATCCTATCATGATAAAGTTGATGGCACTAATGACTTGACCATTTTCATAACTTAAGAAATAAAAAGAAATCCAAAGAAAACTCTAGACCTCTCATGAAGGTCAAAAGTCCACTTTGGTCAAACGGTCAACAAAGTCAAGGGTGGTCAAAGAAGGTCAAATGGTCAAAGCAATTAGCCATCATAAAATTATCACTAAAGGATTAGTAAACAATGTCTCCGGCTCATAATGGTTTTGACCGAACGAATTGCCAAAACCCTAATGAGCCTGCCACACAACGGTTTTGGCCGAACCAACTGCCAAAACCCTAATGAGGCACCTCCTTCTTCATCGCTCCTCAAAACTGTGCATACACACCCGCATCCGCATTCCGTAGAATGCGAATGCACAGAAGACAAAACGAATCCATCCGTGCAATACTAGGATCCGGCTTAAACCAAAGCCCACTAGTATTGCCTGTCCGAACAGCATACGCACACAAGTGCACGTAAGTGATCACAGCCCTGTCGTAAAACCATACGGCCTCTACACGTTTCGCTCAGTGCAGGAAAACTCTCTGTGTGGGACTCTAAAGACTCGACACTACGCTGGCAGTGGGTTTAACCACAGACCGCAAGCGGCACTAGCTGTACGTAACGGTCCCCAGGTAGATGTCGATAAGAAGGCCGATGAGGTAAACCCATCCGAACTCCTACTGAGCCTGTATGTGACAATCTCCGTACAGTCCGGTCTGTTCGTCTGATACATCGCATGGCGGGCCTAGGGGGCGGTAAACGCCAGTCCCCTACTAGCGGTACAAGTCGTGTCGGAGTGTAGCCCAGAACACCTGAGATAACTCTGGAAACCTATCAATCTATCTCGCTTGCCCTGGCCAGGGACTTTGTGTAATGGCTCTCCTAGACACAGTGCGATATCAACCCCCAATACCGGAAGAGACGAATCCCGTCTAACCGTCACTGCCTCCAAGTGCTTCGGGACTGCACCCAACTACTACCTGTTTGCATGACTCCTTTGAGCCGTGGTAGGGTAGTAATCAAAGTACAGTGGGAACACACTCGAGGCGAAGTGACAATGTCAAGTCAACGGACTAAGCTGTACTCATGTCACCTAGGAACTGATAACTGACGATAGGTATAATACCAACCAACAGTTCCCGATGAGTCATGTCCAGTGTACTCGTAAACTAACGAGCACCCGCATACTATCTCCAGTACGACGTACTGATGGCTGTGGGACAGACCATCTCCCGTGCTGGGATGAGAAGCGTCTACGCTAGTCTACTCTGGAGTATCGATGCCCCGTCTCGATAGTCCTACGACTAGGGACCTGTATAAGGATGTGCTTGTAGATTACCCAGCCCCCACTAGTGTGACTGCCATCACAACGCTGGTAATCAAGCAAAGATCTTAAGGGCTCTACTAATATGTATAAGCGATATGCTAAAAGAAACACATGCACATATTGAAGTAGAAACAAACCAGACAGCTTCCTTTGCGGCATCGCAAGCAGCTATATACTCCGCTTCCATAGTTGAGTCAGCAACGGTCTCCTGCTTAGAACTCTTCCAGCAAACCGCCCCTCCATTGAGGGTAAAGACATAACCCGGCATGGACTTGGAGTCATCCTTGTCACTCTGGAAGCTGGAGTCAGCAAAGGCCTCGATCTGGAGGTCTTTTCCGCCATACACCAAGAACATCTCCTTAGTCCTTCTCAGGTACTTGAGAATGTTCTTTACTGCTATCCAGTGTTTCTCCCCTGGGTCTGACTGATACCGGCTTACAACGCTTAATGCGTATGCTACATCTGGTCTGGTACATAGCATCGCATACATTATAGAGCCTACCGCAGATGCGTGGGGTATAGATGACATGCGAGCCCTTTCCAAATCAGTCTTGGGAGACATCTCTTTGGAGAGGGTGATTCCGTGACAAGCCGGTAGATTACCGCGCTTGGAATCTTCCATACTAAATCGTTTTAGTATGGTGTCTATGTACCTTGACTGTGAAAATCTCAACATCCTCTTAGATCCAGCACGATAGATCTGGATCCCCAGAATGTAGTTGGCATCGCCCAGGTCCTTCATGGAGAACCTCTGTGACAAGAATCCTTTGACTGACTGTAGCATAGGAATATCATTTCCTATTAGGAGAATGTCATCCACGTACAAGACGAGAAATACCACAGTTCTCCCTACAATCTTACTGTAAATGCATGGCTCATCTGGGTTTTTGATAAAGTCGAATTCTTTGACAGTATCATCGAAGCAGATGTTCCAACTCCGCGATGCTTGCTTCAGTCCATAGATGGAATTGAGCAACTTGCACACTTTACCGCTGCTCCCACTCTGAATGAATCCCTCCGGCTGATCCATATAGACGCACTCTTCTAAATTTCCATTTAGAAAAGCCGTCTTTACGTCCATCTGCCAGATTTCATAATCGTGGAAGGCAGCAATGGCAAGAAGGATCCGAATGGATTTCAGCATAGCCACTGGAGAAAAGGTCTCGTCATAGTCCGAACCAGGTCTTTGACGAAAACCCTTTGCAACAAGTATAGCTTTATAGGTCTCAACCTACCCATCTACACCAATCTTCTTTCTGAAGATCCATTTGCAGCCTACGGGTTTTACCCCTTCTGGAGCAAAGTCCAAAATCCAAACTTTGTTGGTGTACATGGACTCCATCTCGGTCCGCATTGCATCCAGCCATTTTACCGAGTCACCGCTCTGAATGGCTTACTGGAAGCTAGTAGGCTCACCATAATCCATAGTGCAATCCTCTCTATCCCCGTCTATGAGAAAACCGTAGTATCTCTCGGGCGGATGAGACTGTCTACTACTCCTGCGGAGCGGCGTAGGAATGTCCTGTTCTTTCGAACCCTCTGATTCTACTAAGCTTTCAGTAATAGCTCGTGGTTCTGGAATTTCTTCCAGTTCTATTGCGCTCCCACTTATCTGATTTTCCAAAAACTCAATTTCCAAGAAGCGGGCATGACGAGAAACAAAAACTTTATGTTCCTCTGCGTAATAGAAAAGATACCCCTTGGAGTTCTTTGGGTATCCCACAAACTTACATTGTACTGAACATGCCTCGAGCTTGTCCGCATGCTGCTTTTTAACAAAAGCTGGACACCCCCATGTCTTAAAGTGTTTAAGGCAGGGTTTCTTCCCACTCCACATCTGATATGGTGTGGTAGGCACTGACTTAGTAGGAACTTGGTTCAAAAGATACGCAGCTGTTTCTAGTGCATAACCCCAGAAGGATCGCGGTAACTCAGCCTTACTCATCATGGAACGAACCATATCCAATAGGGTTCGATTCCTCCTTTCCGATACACCATTTTGTTATGGTGTGTATGGAGGAGTAAGCTGAGAGAGAATTCCATTCTCTTTTAAGTAGCCCAGAAACTCGGCACTCAAGTATTCACCACCTCGATCAGATCTCAGTGTCTTGATACTTTTGCCTGTTTGTTTTTCAACTTCATTCTTGTATTCCCGAAATTTCTCAAAGGCCTCGGATTTGTGCTTCATCAAGAAGACATGCCCATACCAAGAGAAATCATCTGTGAAAGTAATGAAGTATGAATAACCACTTCGCGCATGTGTAGACATTGGACCACACACATCACTGTGTATGAGTCCCAAGAGCTCTCTTGCTCTTTCTCCGTGTCCAGTGAACGGAGTCTTTGTCATCTTTCCCATGAGACAAGATTCACAAGTGGCATAAGACTGATACTCAAACGAATCCAAGTATCCTTCTTTATGTAACTTTGTCAACCGTGTCTCATTAATGTGACCCAGTCTACAATGTCATAAGAAAGCCTGATTTAATTCCGGAGACTTTCTTTTAAGTGTGTTCTGGACACTGAAGACCTGAGCTTGATTCAAAACGTATATACCGTTTTTCAATGTACCTGACCCAATCAGAACTTGATTTAGGTGGATGTTTACTACATCGCTTACAAAAGTAAAATCATATTCTTCCTTAGAAAGTAAGGATACAGATATGATATTATAAGTCGCACCTGGTACATAAAAACAGTCACACAGAATCAATATCTGCCCAGTTGTCAGTCCTAGATGATATTCCCCTACGGATTCAGCATACATACTTATTCCGTTAGCAACCCTGAGAGTCATATCACCTTTCTTGATAACCCTACGGTTTCTCAGAGCCTGTAACGAATTACAGATATGAGATCCTGATCCGGTATCTAATACCCAGGAAGTAGGGTTAACTGACATACAGTTCTCTATTACATACACACCCGAAACCGAAGCCATAACATGCTTCGAATTCTGGCTACTGGCTTTGCAAGCCCTGCAATCTTTCTGCCAATGTTCATTCCTGTAACAATAGGAACATCCTTCTTTTACTACATCCAGTCCCGAAACTTCTTCCCTTCCCTTTCTTTCTACTTCCCTGGTTTCCTTCAGGGTAGTAGGTAGAGACTGTTGAACTAAGTCAGCATCTGACCCGTTCTTCAACGTGGTCTTCAGGTCCGAGAGCTCAAAAGAGCTGGTCTCTGTAAGGACGTTGCCCCCTACAGATGACCCGATAGCCAACCTCGCTGGAAGCAATTCGTTCGAGGTCTCATATCTTGCGATACGAGATTGCTCTCCTTATAAATCTTTGTTATGGAGGAAGATAGAAACTAAGTCCATCTTCTCGTGCTACCTCTAGTTTGCACCATCAACTGAGGCCAACACGAGGCACTTGGCTTTCGCACAATCTTCTTCCGATGTCCTACGGATATCAATATCCGTGACAGGGAAAACTGGACCTGAGACGGCAGGGGTTGGATTAGTTAAGAGGTGTCCCAGCTTGTCATGGGCAATGGACATCTGGACAGACCTTTGCCAGTCATAACAGTCAGATTCAGTCATTTTATTATCTAGATGTAACCTATGTCTGGTCACTGGGTCGCTGCAATTAAGAGAGAGAGAAGAAAACACTCAGCATGATGCTCTTGCAAATTTAGATTGGTTTTTAATTTATCTAAACAGGATGGCTCCCACTGTCTCTCAAATCCCTCCTCAAACCATAAAAGAAGAATTAGTCAGGATCAATCTCACCGTACAATACTTGCTTAACCGTTCAGCCAGGCCAGTGTCGGTACTTCGAGGGAGGTTTTCCAACGCTTTCGCGAAGTTTCTTAATTAAATAACATCTTTTCCCTGTGGGCGTAGCCCCGCTAACACCTTTCTTGACACCTGCTTGGTTTATAGCATTAATCGTTATGTGAGAAAGTTCCCGAGGAGTAGCATATACTCACAGCAGGATCGGGATCCAAATATCATCGTGTGACAAAACTGAAGGAATCCTACCAGAATCATCACACTCCAAATGGTATGCAGCGCTAGCAAGTTTCAGTTCTTTTGAAACTCCCGATGTAGATTTTTGCCCCATACTCTTATGACCTTGACTAAGGCCAACAAATCATAAGTCACATGTCAAGTTCTACCCGTCGTTATCCAGGTTGATTTGAACCCACCCGTATATACCCTTGACTATGGCCAACAAAGTAATATGACTGTCCCAAACCAACGCATCTATCTATGCAACATATGAATACCCACCAGCTACCAAACATTGTGCCTTGACTAAGGCCAACAAACACAGCTTGAATACTGTTGGATATTCATATGAAACGACGGAGGGCTACGGATGGTTTTGGTGAAACCGTGAACGTAGTGAACTTGATATAATCGATGGAACGAGATAGCTTATAAAAGGAGTGGTTCAAGCTCCGCGTTTAAAAAGCTGGTTTTTGAAAAGAACCGAGTGGTTTTCAAAGTGTTCCAACGACTTTTACTTGGTTTATTTTCTTGCATTAATTCCAATGCGTCCCATTATTTAATCTTACCATTGTAGAAAACAACCAAAATATGGCGTACGCTTATGCCATCCGCATTCGCCACGGGGTCCCGTCATCACCCGTTAGGTTACTTAACTAACGACAGAGCGGGGACTGGACTAGCGCGGATGCAAAACATAAGTAACACCTAAATAGATATCATATATAGATATATAGCAATGATAGCCAATCCAGATCACAGATGAACACTTTGGATATACTAGGAATCCGCGATTCGTTCGAGCCTGCAACGAAAAGCAGATTACACGGTCGCGATGAATAGCCAAACCCCACCCTAGACCCCTACGGGTGCGGCAAACTACCCGCCAAGTACCCGAAGCGAAGCAACCTCCCTCAACCCGTGAGTAGGCCACTCGGCACTTCGAGATACCCGGTAGTTTGTGCACCCCACCTTGGGTCTATCTTAGGAGCAAAAACAGTAAAAAGAAATAATACAATGACGGCTACAACCCCGACCCGGTTGTGCGGCCAAATAAATAATATTACATCAATTTACAAATTTTACAATGAATGAAAGAAAAAGAAACTCTCATCTCACATCCACCCGGCTATTCATCCGCGACAATCCAACGAATTCATATACACAAACCATCAACATTAGAGATCACAGATATGTATAACCCCCACTAATCGACGTTTAGCGATTAGCAGACGTTCAATACATATATCACATCACAGATAATATCCATTAGCCAAAGTCTACGGAATATCGATCAAAATACGGATTTGTAACCACCCCAAAAGTCAATTTGCTCTCTGGAAAATCTGGGTAGAAAAAAGATGTATTAAAAATCCCAAAACAGCCAAACTAAAACACTGCACAAAACCCGGTCCATGGCCGAGTCAACTCGACCCCGGTTCCGCGGCAGGAAGCATGTTCTTGCCGCGGATCCGCGGCGCTTTGACCGAGTCACTGGATCGTTTTTCTGATGTGTTTTTACAAAACCCAGAGACGATTTTTCATATATGTTAAATCACTTTTTGAGCAGTATAAAAAATCGACAGAAACATAGTTTTTCTGGGCGTGTTTAGCGACTTTTTTCCGATCAATATTCTAAATACTTTGCTAACTTACTAGTTTATGTTTAGCTAGGCTCTGATACCACTGTAAGTCCACGTTGCTCACCCCGGTTCTTACGGGGAGGCGGAAACGGCGAAAAACATTTTTTTTGGCGCAAAGGCAACATGGACTAAAAGCCGGATCTTTGCTAAACTAGAAACTAGCAAACTACTAGAGGATTTAACTACTATGCCGTAGAAATTATACCTCACGAAACCGGTCCTTCGGGTCTTCTCTCCGCTATCCGACTCGTCCATCCACGCTCCGAGGGTCGATCCGGATCTTGGTCACCTCCACGGCCTTCTTGAGTCGAAGACGATCCACCCGAGAGATGTACACCGAACTCCACCTCGAGCCGAGGTAACTAGGGCAACAAGATCGCTAGTCTTGAAGTCCTAGGTTGTGTAGAAGAGGTTGATGGAAGTGTTTGTCTTTGTGAATTCTTTTTCTCTCAACACATGAGATAAAAAGAATTTATCAAGAGGAGGAAGATGAAGGAGAACTAGCAACCATGAGAGCTCATTTTCTTTTCTTCTCACAAGAGAGAGAATGAGAAAAGAGAAATGAAAAAGGTTACTCAAGAAAAATGAACCATGGTTGCAATAATACACAAAAGCCATCATTACTAATCCTATCATGATAAAGTTGATGGCACTAATGACTTGACCATTTTCATAACTCAAGAAATAAAAAGAAATCCAAAGAAAACTATAGACCTCTCATGAAGGTCAAAAGTCCACTTTGGTCAAACGGTCAACAAAGTCAAGGGTGGTCAAAGAAGGTTAAATGGTTAAAGCAATTAGCCATCATAAAATTATCACTAAAGGATTAGTAAACAATGTCTCCGGCTCATAATGGTTTTGACCGAACGAATTGCCAAAACCCTAATGAGCCTGCCACACAACGGTTTTGGCCGAACCAACTGCCAAAACCCTAATGAGGCACCTCCTTCTTCATCGCTCCTCAAAACTGTGCATACACTCTGTTTACCCCAATCAGAGCAAAACTCTGTTCAAATTCCAAGGCGGGAAACGAAGCAACGCTTCTGTTTCCCCAATCAGAGCAAAGCTCTGTATTGAAAATTAAAATTAAAATAAATGAAGCAACGCTTCAGATCCCCTGCGTTGCGCACAGAGCGCCACGTGTCAAAATCAGACACAGCAGCGCAGGGAGCGCAGCGCCCAAGGTAGCGCACTCCATCAGAGCAAAGCTCTAAAAAAAAGCTTCTGATGCGCAAGTGCTGCGCTGCGCGACACGTGTCAGCGCAGTCGCTTTTGCGCAAGTGCTGCGCTGCGCGACACGTGTCAGCGCAGTTGCGCAATCGCAGCAGCGCTGCGCTGTGCGCTGCGCGACACGTGTCAGCGCAGCTGCGCAAGCGATGCGCGACACGTGTCAGCGCAGATGCGCAAGCGCCGCTGCGCTGCGCGACACGTGTCACGCTCTGGAGCATTTGCGCCAAGCAGAATTAAAATTCGTAGAAATATTTTCTGTTCTTGTTAAAACAAGAAGATTTTCTTCTGTAAAACAGAGGCGTTTGGATCAAAGATCCAACGGTGGGGAAAATTCCCCAAATCACTCAGAGAGAGATCTCTTTAACAAATCTAACTAATGAGAACTATAAAAAGGACCCCAGACTTCAATTCAGGGGCATGAACATCTTTCTAAAAAGAAAAGAGAAGAGAATTCTCGAGAACTCCTTAAGAACAACAGAAGGTAAAAACCTTTGAGAGAAGAGGAAATTCTCTTATGAACAGATCAGTGATCTAAAAACAAGATCATTGATCTTTAAAACATAACTAAATAAAGGAATAAAATAAAATAGTGCTCAGCACTTTTTATGAACCTTTGGTTCCTGAAATAAAAAGAATAACTTGTTTTTCTTTGATCTAAATTAGATCAAGGAAACGAATAGTGCTTTGCACTTCTTTTATGAACCATTGGTTCTTAAATCTAAAAGATTCTTAAATCATAGTGCCTTACACTTGCAAACTGCGTTGTTGCGCTCCTGGATTGGCGCAAGCCACCAGAGCGCGCCACATGTCAGCAGCGCAGGCGCAGCGCATTAGCACAGCGCACTGCGCTTACGCGATACGTGTCAACACTACAAGCGCTTGCGCTCTCTGATTGGCGCAAAGCGCTTGATAAATGCAATGCATTTCCTAAAAGGGGCAGGCCCAAATCAAAAAGACCAAGCAGGACAAAATAAACTGCAAAGCAATAAAAGGGCAGAGCCCAAATAAAATTGATGCTCTGCATCATTTATAAAGAGCAGAGCCCAAAACAAATTGATGCTCTGCATCCTTTCTGGGCAAAGCCCAAATAAAAATAAAAAGAAATGCAATGCAAAAGCAAATAAAATGCTGAACATTTTCAACTGGACTTAGCCCAATTTTGGCCGTAAGTCCTTAAATTAAATTGACTGAGCAAGATTGCTCTCTTAAATCAATTTACATCTGGTTCGAGGGTACATCTCCGAACTCCTCTGACACCCGTCGTTGTAATCCTTCAACGACGTTGTTGGAGATAGTGCCCTCAGAGTCAATTATTGGATCGCAGGTACGTGATTACAATGATTGCGGAGGACCTATACCGGTAGGACAGTCTTACTCGAGATGATAGTATGCTATCTGGTTTGCCTTTATCAGTCGTCTACATGTTCAGGTGACTGATTACATGTTACACTTTGATAGAGCCCTTAGGATCTTGCTTTACTACCAACTATATGATGGCGATCATATACGTGAGAGTTGGGTGGTTTATATGCATATCCTTAATTTTGGTCCCTAGTCGTGGAAGTTTCGAGACAGGGCATCGATACTCCGGAGTAGACTAGTGTATACAGTCGAGACCCCGACGAGGGGCGGTGGCCGGTCTCACAAGCCACTGGTGTCAGTTGGATCACCTAAGATGTATACAGGTGCTCATTGGGTTATGAGTACACCGGACAGGACTCGCCGGGAATCTGCTAGTTGGTATTATACATATCGTCAGATAGCAGTTCCCTGGTGACATGTGTACAGGTTAGTTCATTGACCTGAGGTCGTCATTTGTCTCGTGTGAGTTCCCACTGTGCTTTGATTTCTACCCTACCACGGCTCAAAGGAGTCGTGCAAACAGGTAGTTTTTGGGTACAGTCCCGAGCCATATGGAGGCACGTGAGCGGATCGGCAGGGAATTCGTCTCTCCCGGTATTGGGGGCGAGGTCGTGCTGTGTCTAGGAGAGCCATTACACAAAGTCCATGGCCATGGCAGGAGATTTACTGGTAGGTACTCCAGTAGTATCTCAGGGTGTTATTGGGCTTCACTCCGACACGACTTATACTGCTATTGGGGGTCTGACGTTACTAGCCCCCTAGGCAGATATGCGATACTCATAGACGAACGGACCGGACTGTATATACATTGTCACTGTTAGGCTCAGTAGGGTTTCCGGATGAGTTCGCTCATCGGCCTCCCTTGAGGTCAGTCCATGGGCAGCCGTTACGCATAGCTAGTGTCGCTGACGGTTTATGGTTAAACCCACTGCCAGGGTACTGACGAGTCATTAGAGTCCCCCACAGACAGTTTCCCAAGTTCGGGCGAAACGTTGTAGAGGCCGTATGGTTTTATGGCAGGGTTCGAAAAATGCACGTGCGTTTACGCACGTGTTATTTTTCGGGCAGATGATACTGGTCGGCTTTGGTTTAAGCCGGATCCGAGTATTATATTGAGTAGGTATAATATCTTTGTCTCAGTTGCATTTGTATTCGGTCGTAATACAAATGCAGGTATATTTATACAGTTACGGGGTTATCCTGAAAGTCGTTTCAGGATCACTTTTGGAAGTTTCCAGTTTCCAGTTTTCTATCAGCCGTCTTTTAACATTCGGTTAAAGGCGGATTTATCTTTTCTTGAGATGAGGTGAGTCAGTGTTCTAGAAGTTTCTAGAAGTGATGACAAGGATGGTGACTAGGTTCATGAACCTTTGATTGCATTTATTATGTGATGACTAGGTTTAAGTGAGTCATGGTTTACATTAATGCATTTTGTTCTTGTTAAGATTTTTTCTTCATGATAAGCTTTATGTTATGGTCACTACTTGGTTCCTACACTCACCCCCCCTTCCTTTAAGTGGCTGGCCCCCATCTCCTCCTCCACTTCTTGACTTGAAAAAGATTATGGTTGTTAAAAAGAAAAGACTAAAGTTTTGGATGCATGGAAATTTCATAGTTCATATCTCGTTCCATTTCATTTCCATCGGCAACTTCATTAACCGATCGTCCACGGTTTTGGACGAAGTGAGACAAAGTAATCTATTCATATTCTACATCATTCTTGGTCGTCTCTTTTAGCAAACTTGACGACCGAGTTGCCTCGAGTCAGAGGCGGGAGCCCGTTTAAAGAATCAGTGACGTGGTGCCACCTGGACGAGCAGATCGGAGATCGACAAGATCGGAGCAGCCGCAACGGAGCGTGGGATGATGGTTAAAGAACGAAGGACTCAGATCGTTCGGTATAACCTTTCTACACTCTTTACAGTTTGTTAGTTTAGCAATAATGGCAGATCCGGGTTAAAATATACGATAGCGCCAGTTAAAAGTTTTTTGTTCCGCATTTGGCGTCTGTAGACGGCCGGGGCGCTACCGTAGACTTACAGTGGTATCAGAGCCTCACCATTTTGCTTTACTAACTTATGCTAACGCGTTTAAAATATCGATCGAACCGGAAATCAAAAACTGCAAAATTCTAGCTTCACAGTTTCTGTTGATTTTAAATGAAGTCCTAAAATTTTTCTACATATCACAGAAAGTTGTGCAGGGTTTTCTAAGCACACTGTGAAAATTTGGGCAAGTGATCTCTCAAGATTGCCGCGGAATCGCGGCCAAACACATGGTTTGGCCACGCATCCGCGGCCATTCTATGTGATCAATGCACCAAATTTGTACAGTGTCTTCTCTGTTGGAATTTAGGGTTTTTGGTATATATATTTTGGGCCCAGATTTTGTTACTGTTCACCAGTTGTTCGTGGGGCCCACTTTGTGATATTTGGTCGATCGAAATTTAAACATGTTAGTTTTCAGCGCTTACATTATATCTCTGACCGGGAATGTCATTTGATCGGTAAACCGCGTCTGATTGCTATAGTTCTTTTAGACGGGTTTGCGAACGTGACATTCGCGTTGATGTTCTGTGTTGTGCTGTGATGTTGCGGATTTGTCGTGGTGGATAGCAGTGTGCAATGATAGTGAAATTTGAATTTATTTGTACATTTGATATTGCGGGGCGAGCGTCCAACATGTGGATTGCCGTCACTGCCTGTTGTATAATATTCTTTTGGGGCACGACCAGGTTGCGGTCGATGTATCTGTTGTACTATTTTTCATTACTGTACTAGGTTTTTCCCCGCGATGGAGTGCACGGATAGCCGGGTTCTGGGGGCAACGGGTCCGCATCTCATGGCTTTGAGAGGCAGAGGGGCCTCACTCTAGAATTGGCAGACTATTCGCCGCACTCGTAGGGGGTACAGGTTGACCCAAGGAGGGGTGCCCAAGATTACCGGATTCCGTGAAGTGCAGGGTGGTCCATTCACTTTGCTGTAAAGGGCTGCCTCGCTTCAGGTTTTGGCGGGTAACTTGCCGCACCAGTAGGGGTCTAGGTTTCATTGCACAGGCTATCCACACGACAGGGGAACGTCGGGTTTCAGCAGCGGCTCTGTGAAACCCGGGGATCCCAGATTATCTGTATTGTTCTGTGATGCTTATTACTTTTCTGTAATGTTGCATATTATCACGCCTGGAGCGATTATTGTATATTGGTTTATATACTATTAGATGTTGTATATGTTTTACACCCGCGCTAGTCCAGTCCCCGCTCTGTCGTTAGTTAAGTAACCTAACGGGTGATGACGGGACCCAGTGACTAATGCGGATGGCATATACGTATATTTTATTTTCGTTCTTTTCTGGTGTGATTAATTGATGGGACTGCATTGATTTTGATCAATGAAAAGTAAAACAAACCTGTTTGCAGTTGTTGGAACAAATTTAAAAGTGTTATTGCAAAGTCGTTTCCTTTTGTTATGCATAGCGGTATTCAGTGGAATATCCTGCACCTCATTCGACGGGGCAAGGGCCGATATCCCTTCACCGGGACTGACCCCTTGGGCAGAAGTTTGCGTCAGGGTAATAACTTCACTATAGTCGATCACAAGTTGCTTTGCATCGTGGCATTCAGTGGAATATCCTGCACCTCATTCCACGAGGAAAGAGCCGAGATCCCTTCATCGGGAGTGACCTCTTTAGCAAAAGGTTTTCGCCACTATATTTTAAAAAGCTATCAGGTTCCTTCAGCGATATCAAGTTCACTACGTTAAAGGTTTTTCGCCAAAAACCAGCCGTAGCCCTCCGTCACTTCTTTTGGCTATTCAGTAGTATTCAAGATATGCATTTTAGCCAAAGTTAAGGCATAGTGTTTGGTAGCTGCTGGGTATTCATTTGTTGCATAGATAGATGAGTTAGTTTGGGACAGTCGTTCTGCCGATTGGCCAAAGTCAGGGGCATGTGCGGGTGGGTTCAAATTGACAAGATAGTGACGGGTAGAACTTGGCATGTGACTTATGACATTTTGACCAAAGCCAAGGTTATAAGAGCATGGGGCAAAAATCATATCGGGAGTTTCTAAAGAAACTGAAACTTGCCAAGTATGCGCATACCTTCTGGAGTATGAGTAACGTGGATGCATTCCATCACGTTATCATGCGATGAGAGTTGGATCCCGATTCCCACTGATGAGTTGGTTTACTCTTCGGGTGATCCCGATTGATTTTTCTTTCAGGTTTGGAGGAGAATTTGACCGGACAGTGGGAGGTTTCCGGATTAGATAAAGTGATAACCATTCTGATCTAGGTTAGAGTGCACGCAGAGTGTTTCTTTTCTCTCTCTCTTTGGCAGCGACCTTTGACCGACCCTAGACTATGACTCAGTGACCAGGTTGACCGAACCTTCTTAAAATACTGGCTTTTGGATTGTCTGAGTTGCATAAGTCATTGCCACTCCTTCTTTTACCCTTTGAATTTCTCAGAACACCCGTATTACTACGGATATCCACTTCCATTGGATAGATCCATCATATGGTTATATACGAACTCGAAGGGACTTCTTCGAGGATGGATCCAGGTTCAGGAGAAATAGAATTGGTTTATTCAGTTGTCTTTTATTATCACCTTCTCTCAGGTTGCGAGAGCTCCTTGGTTTAGGAGAGTACACCTATTACGCTTATTGGATAGTCTTATTCCAAACCATAGGCAGGTGCCGAAAGGTAGGGAATGAAGAAAACCAATTAGCCTAAGTAGGGTGTGCAGAAGGTAATATGTAAAGACAAAATAAAGGGATTAGAAAGAGGGAAAAGTAAATTGCGACTAATATCATTCACGACCAAAACCGCGTACTTCATCGCCACTCCTATTTCAACTTTAAAAGAATAAGGTATTATTCAGATGTCTTTTATCATCACCTTCTCTCAAGATGCGGGTACTCCTTGGTTTAGGAGGGTACACCTATTATGCTTACTGGATAGTCTTCTTCCAAACCATAGGCTGGTGCCGAACGGTAGGGAAGGAAGAAAACCATTTAGCCTAACGATGGTGTGCAGAAGGTAACGACTAAAGACAAATAAAGGGACTTAGAGAGATGGCAGTGAAATATACGGTTAAAGTCATGAATTGGATTATGGAAAGGGCATTGCTATGAATACCAGGGTACCCCTACGAAACATTTTCATGTTTCAGTGCATTGTTAAAAGAAAATTGTTTTCCTGATTAGATACTTACTCTAAGGGTATGTATTTACCAGGTTTCATTCTCATATCTGTATGATTTTACAGATGATGAGTGGGAGTAAGATATTGGGAATTAGGTGATCATCCTCATTATATCGAAATTCGTTGTAATTGGTGATATTTGAGGAAATCGCCAGGGTACAGTTTTTAACCTACGACGCACAGGTTTTGAGTTGCTTAAACTCAGCGGACTTATACAGAGTTTTGTATGTTGTCCAGTGTCCATCAGGACAAAGGGGTAGGTCCTCGTACTATGTTCTATTTACTTATGACTTCTCTAGTATTTAGACAAGTGTGTCGTAGAAATACAAGGTCTAAGTTTTGAGAAGTTGTGGGTATAAGAATAAAGTAGAGAACCAGGTATTACAAGTATCGGGATTCTTCAAAGAGATCGAAGATGTAGATTCTTGTGATTGGTATTCAGATGATAGTAATAGTTTTGAGAAACGTGTTTCTCTTTCAGGTTGCTCATAATTGGATGGATTCCTAAGTAGAGTAATGCTGATTAGCCTCTTTCCATTAAGTTGATATGCACTGGAGACAGTTGCATGATTTGAATCTGGTTCCAATTAAATAAGTGCCAAAGTTTCTATATTGGATATAGAATAGTTCATACCTTAAAAGATGTTAAGGTACGGGGAGTTGTCCAGCTTATGCTTAAAACCAGACTCTGGATAACTCAGGGCACGTTTCTGTAATGGCTGTTTGTGGGTTGACCCTGGCTATGACGAGGGTTGATATTCTACCATTTGGAAGATCAATAGTGATATTGTTCTTGACTCGCCACAGTTTTAGTAAAATGGATTTTTTCAGAAAACAGTAGTGGGAGTATGGTAGAACTGGAAGTGATTCCAGAACCGCGAACGATTATGGAAAATTTAATAGGACCTATATATTCAATCAGGTTTAACATTCCAATAGCCACCCCGCTGATATGGTGGGTAACCTCAGACACCCGAGAGATACTCCGGTGGCCTCAAGGACGGTGACAGGGAGGTTCTTATCTACCCAGACTTGACACTACTGTTGTTTCAGGCTATGAGACCCGGTAGGAGGGTTGTCGTAGTCAGTGGGAGCTGCGGAAGTTTAGTGGGCAAGAAGCTTATGTCTATTTATAGACTTGAGCAGTTATAGCGGAGATAGATCGTCTAATTTTGATGTGAAAGTCATGGGTTTGACTTCAATCAGAATAGGGGACGGATCTGTTAAGAAGGTAGTAGGGTGTGATGTCATGGTATTTGAATGACATACACAGGGTAGGAAGTAAAATTCCTATACTACGATCGGTTGTACTGTGGTCGTCACACAGTTGTTTCTCCAGACAGGATATGGATATAATATTTGACATTCTGGTTTCTAGATCTATGGTTTTTTAGATCTGGATTTGGGTAGTTTCCCAATGTGGGTACTTTGACAGTATTCTAATGGTTTTTAGAATAAATGACTCCTAGCATGGTGGTGTACCTGCAGGTGATGGAGTCACCCTCTCTAAAGGTGTCTTACAGACTAAAGGGGAGAGGGATGTGCATGATTGGCAGATCACTTGCTTAGGCAATTGAGTCAATCATGAGATGTCAAGTACCACACCAGATGTTGTTTTTGCACTAGATGCAATAAGTTTGTATTAATCCAATCCTGGAGAAACATCAGGAAGCAGTTTTAGAACATAAGTGCATGTTCTACGGATTTGATGACGGCAGCCTCCTTCGGGAGACGATTATCATTCCAGGCTTCAAAGGTGACATGGATGACAGAGTGATGGTCAGAGTTATAGTTCTCCCTCTGACGAAGAGGGACAGTATTATGGACAGGTGGTCCAAGAGGATACTGTGGGAGGCATGGTGCCGGATACTGATTAGGTTCAGTTTTCGATACAGTCTAAGAAGTTTGGATTTGGAGTTCATTTATGAACTAAGGTCCCATCAGATATCCAGACATATTCTAAGACAGGAATTACTCAATTCGGGAGATGGCTTTCTCCGCGAACTTGAGATTAAGAGAGATATAGAAAGAAACATCTAGGCGGATCCACTCACTGAGGCTATTTCTCGAACACAATAGTTTTACAAACGGGCTTTGTGAAACTGATTAGTAGAGGAGTTGGATGTTCGGTTTCACACGGGCTGTGAGTAGTCGACATTGCAATAATTAGCCTTGAGTGCAAGTGAGAGATTGTTGGAGATAGTGCCCTCAGAGTCAATTATTGGATCGCAGGTACGTGATTACAATGATTGCGGAGGACCTATACCGGTAGGACAGTCTTACTCGAGATGATAGTATGCTATCTGGTTTGCCTTTATCAGTCGTCTACATGTTCAGGTGACTGATTACATGTTACACTTTGATAGAGCCCTTAGGATCTTGCTTTACTACCAACTGTATGATGGCGATCATATACGTGAGAGTTGGGTGGTTTATATGCATATCCTTAATTGTGGTCCCTAGTCGTGGGAGTTTCGAGACAGGGCATCGATACTCCGGAGTAGACTAGTGTATACAGTCGAGACCCCGACGAGGGGCGGTGGCCGGTCTCACAAGCCATTGGTGTCAGTTGGATCACCTAAGATGTATACAGGTGCTCATTGGGTTATGAGTACACCGGACAGGACTCGCCGGGAATCTGCTAGTTGGTATTAAACATATCGTCATATAGCAGTTCCCTGGTGACATGTATACAGGTTAGTTCATCGACCTGAGGTCGTCATTTGTCTCGTGTGAGTTCCCACTATGCTTTGATTTCTACCCTACCACGGCTCAAAGGAGTCATGCAAACAGGTAGTTTTTGGGTACAGTCCCGAGCCATATGGAGGCACGTGAGCGGATCGGCAGGGGATTCGTCTCTCCCGGTATTGGGGGCGAGGTCGTGCTGTGTCTAGGAGAGCCATTACACAAAGTCCATGGCCATGGCAGGAGATTAACTGGTAGGTACTCCAGTAGTATCTCAGGGTGTTATTGGGCTTCACTCCGACACGACTTATACTGCTATTGGGTGCCTGACGTTACTAGCCCCCTAGGCAGATATGCGATACTCATAGACGAACGGACCGGACTGTATATACATTGTCACTGTTAGGCTCAGTAGGGTTTCCGGATGAGTTCGCTCATCGGCCTCCCTTGAGGTCAGTCCATGGGCAGCCGTTACGCATAGCTAGTGCTGCTGACGGTTTGTGGTTAAACCCACTGCCAGGGTACTGACGAGTCATTAGAGTCCCCCACAGACAGTTTCCCAAGTTCGGGCGAAACGTTGTAGAGTCCGTATGGTTTTATGGCAGGGTTCGGAAAATGCACGTGCGTTTACGCACGTGTTATTTTTCGGGCAGATGATACCGGTCGGCTTTGGTTTAAGCCGGATCCGAGTATTATATTGAGTAGGTATAATATCTTTGTCTCAGTTGCATTTGTATTCGGTCGTAATACAAATGCAGGTATATTTATACAGTTACAGGGTTATCCTGAAAGTCGTTTCAGGATCACTTTTGGAAGTTTCCAGTTTCCAGTTTTCTATCAGCCGTCTTTTAACATTCGGTTAAAGGCGGATTTATCTTTTCTTGAGATGAGGTGAGTCAGTGTTCTAGAAGTTTCTAGAAGTGATGACAAGGATGGTGACTAGGTTCATGAACCTTTGATTGCATTTATTATGTGATGACTAGGTTTAAGTGAGTCATGGTTTACATTAATGCATTTTGTTCTTGTTAAGATTTTTTCTTCATGATAAGCTTTATGTTATGGTCACCACTTGGTTCCTACACTCACCCCCCCTCCCTTTAAGTGGCCGGCCCCCATCTCCTCCTCCACTTCTTGACTTGAAAAAGATTATGGTTGTTAAAAAGAAAAGACTAAAGTTTTGGATGCATGGAAATTTCATAGTTCATATCTCGTTCTATTTCATTTCCATCGGCAACTTCATTAACCGATCGTCCACGGTTTTGGACGAAGTGAGACAAAGTAATTTATTCATATTCTACATCATTCTTGGTCGTCTCTTTTAGCAAACTTGACGACCGCGTTTCCTCGAGTCAGAGGCGGGAGCCCGTTTAAAGAATCAATGACGTGGTGCCACCTGGACGAGCAGATCGGAGATCGACAAGATCGGAGCAGCCGCAACGGAGCGTGGGATGATGGTTAAAGAACGAAGGACTCAGATCGTTCGGTATAACCTTTCTACACTCTTTACAGTTTGTTAGTTTAGCAATAATGGCAGATCCGGGTTAAAGTATACGATTGCGCCAGTTAAAAGTTTTTTGTTCCGCATTTGGCGTCTGTAGACGGCCGGGGCGCTACCGTAGACTTACAGACGTCAGAGAGGTGACGGGTCCCGACGACCACACACGTATATGGACTGCGGGGTCCTTAAACTCGTGGACCGAAACGTCCTTAAACTAATATCGGACCGAAACGTCCCTAAACTAATATCGGACCGAAACGTCTTTAAACTGGAATATGGACCACCACGTCCTTAAACTGGAATATGGACCACCATGTCCGTAAACTGGAATATGGACCACCACGTCCCTAAACTGGAGCATGGACCGCAACGTCCCTAAACTACCTATGGACCACTATGTCCCTAAACTGGAACAATAGAGCCTCCAAATGCTCTTTTGCCGGATCTAAACGGTCCCGTTTAAGTTGATCTTAGCCCCAAATACGGCTTACGTATCCTTAGACATTTAAATGAATGATAAAACTCCAAATCAACTTTGGTTCAAGGGTACATCTCTGAGCTCCTCTGACACCTGTCGTTGTAATCCTTCAACGACGTCAGAGAGGTGACGAGTCCTGATGGCCATATATCACTACGTTAAGTCGATCTTAGTCCCAAACAAGACTAATGTATCCTTAACGAACGTTTAAGTCGATCTTAGCCTAAACATGGTTAACGTATCCTTAAACTAAAACACCAAACTCAAATCTAAGTAAATACGGATTTGGACTAATCCACGTCCTACGGGCGACGGCATTACTCAGTCTCCGTATACAATCCACGGGCAACCACAAACAAAAGAAACACACACGACACGAAGTGAAATTCTGGAGAAGGAGAAAGTTGTTACCGCGATGCGGTAGCGTAATTAACTGCAGGGGCTTGCGCCTGCAGGGAAGAGCGTCCCCACAATCAAAAACCCCTCAAGCGAGGGGGAATCTGACGAAGTCTGCTACATCGGCCGCATCCGTTTAAACCTCTGATACACGGTGCCATAAATCAACTTGGCATCTTCGGAGAGGTGGACGGATAAAACCAAATAGCATCTGCCCCGAATCTCAGGCAAGACGTCTTCACGTCGTCGCCGTCCTTCGGAGGGGAACAGATTCTGGCACGCCCGGTGGGACCTTTTCCTCTTTCCACTCCACACTTTGTGTGTCGTGTTCGCGAACAAATCGCGGTTTGTTGTGGTTGCCTGTGGATTCGAGGTACTAAGATTTGGTGTCTTGCTCCGTGCAGAGAACTGAAGATCGATGGCTTCAAACTGCACTGCCTGCAACTGCAACTCTCGCTCCGTCCGCGCTAGAGGAGTGACTTATGGGCCCCGAGCGGCCTCTCTTTTCAAGACACCAGTGGAGCAGGTAACTCAAGCCACCACTGGATTATTCTTCGGGACCATGCTCCCACCGTTGAGCTTCAATACCACAATGACGTTGCAAGAAACCCCGGAGAAGTTGGTCTTTAATCGGCTTACCACTACCACGACCCCTCTCAACGGGTCGCCCAGTTTCAGTACCTCAGTTTTCAACGGACTGGGCCAGAACGTCTGTAAACCTGCGATACCCGAAACTGCCATCCCAAAGCGGATAGCTATCCCGGCTCAAGCGGACGAAATCATTGGAAGGATTTCTCCTTCTGAGAAGTCAGTTTTTACAAGGCTGGCTATTCCGGTTGATGCTCCAGGCGAGGTCCTCAAAGCTGCTTCCCCTACCCAGGGCAAGGGGCATGAAGAAGCTTATCAAACAACGGAGGTGACTCCATCCGCAAGACACGCCCGACGTCACCACTGGCGCCGAGTGAGGAAGGCTGGGGGCAACTCTCCCTCTGGATTTACGCCACCAGCTCCGATGGTAGGGATCGATGCTGCTGTTCCAACCAGGAACAGCTTTGAATTGCTGAATACGGTGCGCAGAAACTCTTCTACTGCAATGTTGAAATGAACTCCTTCAGCTGCGAAGAGTACTCCAGAGAAAAAGCTAGAACAGCCCCCTCAACGGCTGTCCTCTAAAATTTACGGAGTCTGGCGACAGGTCCAGGAGTCGGTGATTGATGAAAACTATCTCCACCGACAGAAAAAGATGGAGGTTCGGCAGGAGAAAGACTACTCTGTCAGGCCAGAAGAAGCAACGGCTACTCGGATGTCTACTGCAGCGACACTCTCAACGCCAATCACTCAAAAGAGAAGGAAGCTGCAAAAAGCCCCTGTGAACAAGGCACACTGTAAAAGCGCTGAACACAAACACCCCAAGCCTGGGGGCATGGTAGTGCACACAGTTTATATGGCTTCCGGAAAGGAGGAAAGCCGCGCTTTGACGGGTCACCGACCGCTTACCCGATCCATGACAAAATCCCAGGAGCAGCAACAGAAGCTTCAGGAAATGATGACTGTGATGGCTGCACTTACCGAACCGAAAGAAAGTTCGGAAGTATCATCAGAGCAGCGCCATGAACAAGAAACTGACGCTGACTATCTACGCAGAGTCCTCGAAAAGAAGGACAAAGAAGCCGAAGAGCAAGCAGCTAACATAAAACAGATGGCCCTCCTCTTCCAAGATATGGTAGGGATGATGTTACAGCCGGACCCTCCAGCTGAAGACCCTCCTATCATTGTTGGAGACGACAGAGGGGAGACACCGAATCCTCCTCCGGCTCTTTCAGCAGCCAAGGAAGAAACCATTTCCAAGGCCGCACTGGATGACTATATAGCTCGGCAAATACGAGCTCATCAGGCGAGCGAACCGGCTGGAAAAACTGTTAGAACTGGACGACCCTATCCGGGCTGGTATGACCAAATCAGTTACCCGCCAGGATATACGATCCCTAAGTTCCACGTATATAAAGGGACAGGGAATCCGCATCAACATGTTGCTCAATTCAGGGCCTTATGCGGCAACACTGGAGGCGATGAAAAACTGTTGCTTCGCCAATTCGTCGGCAGCTTACCAGAAACAGCCTTTGAATGGTATTCGGAGCTACCTAATGATTCTGTCAAAACATTTGCGGAGATGGAGCTACTGTTCACGCAAAGATTCGTGGGTGCTAGTGAACGCACCCCGATAACAGCACTGATAAATGCCAGGATAAGGCCCGGCGAGACATGGGTCCAATACGCAACACGATGGCGGAACCTATGGTCGAAATGCGAACAACGCATAGAAGAGGCACATGCGGTAGGCATGTTCGTGGGCACTCTTGATCCGCAAGCGACCATCTCACAATTCATGATGTTCTTCAGGCCGACCACCTTCCAGGCCTTGATCGACAAATTAGCCCAAATGGACCAGATGAGCCATGGACCGTCTCCTCCAAAACCAGATTCCCGAAATGAGAAAGGAAAAGGGAAAGCGATCGTCGTCGCCAATGCTCAGCAACAGTCGAGCAACTCAAAGCCGGTCGTTCGCCAAAACAACGTACGTCCACGCCCATCCCTTGAAGAGAGGCTAGGACGTCCTTACTCGTTTCCTCAGAATAAAACGAGAAGACTGTTCGAGCTAGCAGTGCGCAACGGACTCATCAATCTGCCGAGTCCAAAGCGTCTGTCGCAGCCGGGCGATCTTAATGATCCCAATTATTGCCCTTACCACCAAACGGTAAGTCACCCGATTGAGGATTGTTTCGTCTTTAAGGGATGGATCGAAGATCAGTACCTACAAGGCAAGTTCGCGCTGTCGGAAAACTGGAAGGTAAACCCACCACAGCCGCACTCTCCAAAGAAGACGGACACGCCGGGGGCAACTTGTTCTTTCGTCGAGGATGAAAACGATGGAGAAAATTTATCAGATGAATCCGAAGACTACATAGCGACTTGTCATGTGATTTCTCATTCACTGACGGATGATGAGGAGGCTCCTTGCGCTGAGAAATCAATGGCAAACCCTGAGCCGGAGATTCTACAGCCATCAGACGAGTTGGTCGATGTCTTCCTAAATGAAATTCGTCTGAAAGCAAAAGCCAATCAAGAGCGTGAAATGGCCATGCTGGAAAGAGCCAATGCATTCCCGTTAAATCAAAAGCCATACACTGCGGGTAAAAACAAATTCAAGACAAGGAAAAGGTTCGCCAAAGCTCTATCAGTAGGAATGAAGCTACCGCACTCTGAAGAAAATACTTTCGCTGAGGTAGAGATGCACCCTAACTTCTGTTTATATCATCAGAAGATCATACATCCTACCGAAGACTGCGAATCCTTTAACTGTTGGTGGCAAGGGTATGTCGCTCAAAAGCAACACTTCGACAGGACAAAATGTGAAGCTTGTAGACGTCGAAAGAATGCGATAGATGAGCGCAAAAGAGCCGCCGCCGATTGTCATATAGCCGACTCTAAGGTATCGCAAATTATCACCTTTGGAAGCGACTCTGACGAAGAAGCTACCCCCAACCCTTCCCTCGGGGAATCTATTTCAAAAATGAAGGAATTGAGGAGCTGCGATAACGTTCAGCCATGCAATCGCACGCTACTCGAAAAAAATCCCGGCCCCGCAAACAACGGAGCGAACAAAAAGGATAAAGGAAAAGGAAAAACGGCCTTCATCGCCAGCGCTCAACAACAATTAAGTGACCCTAGACCGGTTGCTCGCCAAAGCAACAAGCGGCAACCCCTCCAGGAAAAGTTGAAACGTCCTTACTCGTTTCCACAAGATAAAACAAGGGGACTGTTCGAGCTGGCAGTATGCGACAGACTCATTAATCTGCCGGGTCCAAAACATCCGTTGCGGCCAGGCGATGTTAATAATCTTAATTATTGCCCTTACCATCAAACGGTAGGTCATCTGATCGAGGATTGCTACGTCTTCAAGAACTGGGTTGAAGACCAATATCAACAGGGCAAGTTCGCGTTGTCCAAAAATTGGAAGGTGAACCCGCCACAACCGCACGCTCCGAGAAAGATGGATACGCCGGGGGCATCATGCTCATTCATGGAGAAGGACCCACAGACCGAAAAGTCAATAAACTAGATATTCGCCTCAAATACGGCGACCCCGGACCGAAACGTCCTTAAACTAATGATGGACCGCAATGTCCTAAAACTTGCAAATGACCGAAACGTCGTTAAACTACTCCCAACCCGCAGCATCTTAAGGCTGACGTGCCAAAAAAAAAGAATAAAAAAAACGGTATGTCCACAAGCAAAATGGGCACGGATGGAAACCCGAAAGGGCTCCGTGAGTAAAAACAGCGGGGCTACCGGCGAGTGTTCGTGAAAACCCGAAAGGGCGCGACCTCGTTTTAAAAAAAAAAGGAATAAAAAAAACAGAATAAAAAAAACGGTATGTCCACAAGCAAAATGGGCATGGATGAAAACCCGAAAGGGCTCCGTGAGTAAAAACAGCAGGGCTACCGGCGAGTGTTTGTGAAAACCCGAAAGGGCGCAACCTCGTTAAAAGACATTTATAGGGTCCTCTCGACCTTGTAAGGAGAAACCACCCGCGTGAGATCCTTACGACTCACAAGGGAGCAACACACTTAGGGATCCCCACGATTCCTAAGGAGAAAATACACTTGCGAGATCCCCACGACTCGTAAGGAGAACTCTCTTATGGGACCCTCACGGCTCATAGGATTTGAAAGTCTTAAGTTACAGAGACCTCAACCTGTGCTTAAGCAATCCCCACAATTTTCGATATTGCCCTACAAGTAGCTCAATACTGACTCTTGTATACAATCCACGGGCGCGAATAAACATTTCCCTAACCAAGATCCACCCGTGACTGGGGATATGTTCGCACGACCCTTGTAAGTCCTCTCGATTTACAAGGAGAAAACCCTCATGTAGGATCCTTACGACTTACAGAGGAAACAAACACTTAGGAATCCTCACGATTCCTAAGAAGAAAATACACCTATAAGATCCTCACGACTTGTAGGGAGAAATACCTTTGTGAGACCCTTACGGCTCATGAAGTTAAAAGCCTTAGCCGACAGGACCCTAACCCTGGTCGCTAAGCCACCTTTGTTCGACATCGACAGAAGCAGATGATGATCCGCTCCTGGTAATATCCCAGTTGTAGCGGTGCTGATGCCGAAATCGTCTTACGGCGAAAAGCCAGTAGGCCGCACATGCAGACGAAATAGGCGAAATGATGGGGCAACTTGCAATAAAAAGCAGCAAGTAAAAACGTATGCATACAAAATAGCCGAAATGATTGGGCAACTCGCAATAAAAAGCAGCGAGTAAGAATAAAATTAAAAGCCGAAATGATTGGGCAACTCGCAATAAAAAGCAGCGAGTAAGAATAAAATAAATAGCCGAAATGATTGGGCACCGCGAAAAAATAGCCGAGATGATTGGGCAATCGCGACCTTCGCGATATAAAAGCTGAAATGATAGAGCATCGCGGAAATAAAAAAAAGTAAATGATGAAAACTTTGACCCTACAGTTAAGATTACACCGATCCCTGTATACAATCCAGGGGTACAAACAAAGAAGGAACCATACCTTCCCAACAGGCTCCATCAGAAAGCGAAGCCAAATCTCGACGGTTCATAGACAACCTAGAGACAATCTCGACATTTGTCGCAATATTGCAGACACAATGTCAACAAACGAAGCGAAGGCCAAATTCCTAGCTTCAAGGTCTTAACGGTGAGTCATATAAAGCCAGAAAGACAACTGGAGATCGTCTCATGTCAGCGTGAAATCGTCACCACCTCGACGTTCATCTCGACACAGCAGACGCAACATCATCAAACAAACGGAGCCACGGCAAAATCCCAGCTCCTCCATGGCATTCGTCTCGATACAGCAGACAAGATGTCACCCCAGCGTTCTTCCTCCTACAGGATTCGAACGTGACAAAGCAAACGAAGCGAAGGCAAAATTCCTAGCTTCAAGGTCTTAACGGCGAGTCATATAAAGCCTGAAAGACAACTGGAGATCATCTCACACCAGTGCGGAATGGTCACTACTTCGACGTTCGTCTCGACACAGCAGATGCAACAATCATCAAACAAATGGAGCCACGGCAAAATCCCTAGTTCCAAACCTCGACGGTTCATCAGCAACCTAGAGACAACCTCGACGTCCGTCTCGATACAGCAGACGAGATGTCACCCCAACGTTCGTCTCGACATAGCAGACGCAACATCATCAAACAAACAGGGCCACGGCAAAATCCCAGCTCCACCCCGACGTTCGTTTCGATACAGCAGACGAATTATCACCACAGCGTTCTTCCTCCAGCGGGATTCGGACGCGACAATCAAACAAACGGAGACACGGCAAAATTCCAGCTCCACCTCGATATTCGTTTCGATACAGCAGACGAATTGTCACCACAACATTCTTCCTCCAGCGGGATTCGAACGCGACAATCAAACAAACGGAGCCACGACGAAATTCCAGCTCCACCTCGACGTTCGTTTCGATACAGCAGACGCGTTGTCACCCCAGCATTCTTCCTCCAGCGGGATTCGAACGTGACAATCAAACAAACAGAGCCACGGCAAAATTCCAGCTCCATCTCGACATTCGTTTCGATATAGCAGACAAGTTGTCACCCCAGCGTTCTTCCCCCAGCAGGGTTCAGACGCGATAATCAAACAAACGGAGCCACGGCAAAATCCCTAGTTCCCACCACGACATTCGTCTCGATACAGCAGACGCAATGCCAGCAAACGAAGCAAAGGCCAAATTCCTAGCTTCAGGGTCTTGAAGGCAACTCACATAAAGCCCGAAAGACTATCAGAGATCATCCCCACACCAGCGCAGAGTGGTTATGACTCATCGGGGCTCGCCAAAATGAGCCTAACCTCAAGTAAAAAGCGGCATGGAAAATTCCTAACGCTTGCTCTTCCGACGGTCAAACTGCCTAGGAAGATTGCTTGAAGACGTCTTGTCCAGCCCCCGAAGGGATCAGAGACACGGCAGTCGCAGGGCTACTCGAACAGCACGATTGCCTATCGAGGACTATATCGGCTTATGCGACGGTACGATGGCCAAAACCCTAAGTACCACCAACCTTAACGGGCTTCTGTCGTAAAGAACAGAGGTTAAATGCGACGTTAAGATGTTCTTGCGAGAAACGCTCGATTCATCTCGACTTGTGAAGAAATTGTTGAGGCGGCTCGACTCGTGAGATAAAGCTTTAGGCAGTAGTCATAAAAGAAGCATGTTTCCTAAGCACTAGGACCCTACAAGTTGACCCAAAACGGTCTCTTGCATACCATCCACGGGTCTCACTCTTCAAAGTCGAGTTTCGACAGGGAGGGAAACAACCGCTTAAGGGTCCTTTCGACTCGTAAGAGGGAAAAATTCTCTTATAAGATCCTTACGACTTATAAGAGAAAACACACTTAGGAATCCTCACAATTCCTAAGGAGAAAAAAACCACCTACGAGATCCTCTCGATCCATAGGGAGAAAAGTCTCTATGAGACCCCCACGGCTCATAGAGTTGAAAAGTCTTAGACGGCAGATCTGAACCTGCGGCCTAAGCCATTATTATTGCATGGAGAAATCAAGGTGCTTACCAGCTAATTATGACAGTATACTGATAATAAGAGAGTGACAGAAAGAGTATCCGATTTACATTTGATCAAGCGTTCAAGACACATTCATTCATGCATGGGCAAAAAGACTCAGGACAAAAGAAATATAATAAAGACAAGCTGGGATAAAAAAAAATTCATTAATATTGCCCGAAGTTCTTACAGTCATAAAAACAATAAACGAAAGTTACAATGGAATAACCTCAGATCCAGGGCATGGATTGAGGAATTCAAAAGCGACCCTATCTATGACTTTCTAAGCCTCGCGGACCATCCTAGCATGCTTTCTTTCGCGAGCACAAGCGTCAGGGTCCCCCCTGATGTCTTCCACCCTCCGATAAGCAGCGAGTATGGCAGACTGTTGAAAGACCTCGTGCAAGAGATCAATAAGACTGTCTCGCCGTCTTTTTGAGATAAAGTTCAACAGGTACACCGAGTGTACCTTATCCTCAGCGGCATCCAGCGCCCTAAGCGGCACACCGGAACAGAACGGGGGAAGCGCTTCCCAGATGGCTCCCACGATAAGCTTAAGAAGGGAGGAACGCCGGGGAAGCAGAGGACCATTGTACGCGTCGAAGCGGCTCATTATTTCAGCACACTCCTCGTTTGTGAACTCTCGATTTTGAGAGCGGCCAAGTCGGCGGATGTCCCCGTAAGAGATGATCTCGTTAAGAGTATACATGTGGGCGTCCATTGTTCCTGTGAAAGAGGATCAACAGAATTATCAGAAAGACTGATTAAGCAAAACGATATAATACACCGAGGAATAAAATGACATCGTTAAACTCCAAGATCAATGAAAAACTCCTAGGAGTTCCGTTGAATGATTTGGAAGGAGCAAAGCTCCATTAATGAATTAAGAAAATCCAAGGAAAATCTTTCAGAGAGCAGAGCTCTATGGAACCCTAGTAGGGTCCCCTTTAGTTCTCTTTAGATCCCTTTAAGACCTGTAGAGCAAAGCTCTGCTAAGTGAAACCCTAAATGGGTTTCCTTTAGATCAGGGATCTATTGAGAGCAAGGCTCTATCAATGAAAATTAATTTAATTTAATTTAATCCAAATTAAAATTTTCACCTAAAAGTTTTAAGAGTTTAACTCTTGAGGTTCTTGAAAATAAGGAGCAGGGCTCTGAGTTCTGAAAGTAAAATTTTAGAAATGAAAATCAGCTAAGGGACCAGAGGTCCTATTTATAGGCATCAAGTGCACTTTCATCTTCCAAGGGATGGCGCGACGGTTCGGAGTCTGCCACCGCTGCACCCACGTTAAGAGGCCACGTAAGCGCAACGGTGGGGGGGCATTTGTTTACCCCAATCAGAGAAAAACTCTGTTCAAATTCCAAGGCGGGAAACGAAGCAACGCTTCTGTTTCCCCAATCAGAGCAAAGCTCTGTATTGAAAATTAAAATTAAAATAAATAAAGCAACGCTTCAGATCTCCTGCGCTGCGCACAGAGCGCCACGTGTCAAAATCAGACACACCAGCGCAGAGAGCGCAGCGCCCAAGATAGCGCACTCCATCAGAGCAAAGCTCTAAAAAAAAGCTTCAGTTGCGCAAGTGCTGCGCTGCGCGACACGTGTCAGCGCAGTCGCTTTTGCGCAAGCGCTGCGCTGCGCGACACGTGTCAGCGCAGTTGCGCAATCGCAGCAGCGCTGCGCTGCGCGCTGCGCGACACGTGTCTGCGCAGCTGCGCAAGCGCTGCGCGACACGTGTCAGCGCAGATGCGCAAGCGCCGCTGCGCTGTGCGCTGCGCGACACGTGTCACGCTATGGAGCATTTGCGCCAAGCAGAATTAAAATTCTGAGAAATCTTTTCTGTTCTGGTTAAAACAAGAAGATTTTCTTCTGTAAAACAGAGGCCTTTGGATCAAAGATCCAACGGTGGGGAAAATTCTCCAAATCACTCAGAGAGAGATCTCTTTAACAAATCTAACTAATGAGCACTATAAAAAGGACCCCAGACTTCAATTCAGGAGCATGAACATCTTTCTAAAAAAAAGAGAGAAGAGAATTCTCGAGAACTCCTCAAGAACAACAGAAGGTAAAAACCTTTGAGAGAAGAGGAAATTCTCTTATGAACAGATCAGTGATCTAAAAACAAGATCATTGATCTTTAAAACATAACTAAATAAAGGAATAAAATAAAATAGTGCTCAGCACTTTTTATGAACCTTTGGTTCCTGAAATAAAAAGAAAAACTTGTTTTTCTTTGATCTAAATTAGATCAAGGAAACGAATAGTGTTTTGCACTTCTTTTATGAACCATTGGTTCTTAAATCTAAAAGATTCTTAAATCATAGTGTCTTGCACTTGCAAACTGCGCTGTTGCGCTCCTGGATTGGCGCAAGCCACCAGAGCGCGCCACATGTCAGCAGCGCATGCGCAGCGCATTAGCACAGCGCACTGCGCTTACGCGATACGTGTCAACACTACAAGCGCTTGCGCTCTCTGATTGGCGCAAAGCGCCTGATAAATGCAATGCATTTCCTAAAAGGGCCAGGCCCAAATCAAAAAGACCAAGCAGGCCAAAATAAACTGCAAAGCAATAAAAGGGCAGAGCTCAAATAAAATTGATGCTCTGCATCATTTATAAAGAGCAGAGCCCAAAACAAATTGATACTCTGCATCCTTTCTGGGCAAAGCCCAAATAAAAATAAAAAGAAATGCAATGCAAAAGCAAATAAAATGCTGAACATTTTCAACTGGACTTAGCCCAATTTTGGCCATAAGTCCTTAAATTAAATTGACTGAGCAAGATTGCTCTCTTAAATCAATTTACCTCCGGTTCGAGAGTACATCTCCGAACTCCTCTGACACCCGTCGTTGTAATCCTTCAACGACGTCAGAGAGGTGACGGGTCCCGACGACCACACACGTATATGGACTGCGGGGTCCTTAAACTCGTGGACCGAAACGTCCTTAAACTAATATCGGACCGAAACGTCCCTAAACTAATATCGGACCGAAACGTCCCTAAACTAATATCGGACCGAAACGTCTTTAAACTGGAATATGGACCACCACGTCCTTAAACTGGAATATGGACCACCACGTCCGTAAACTGGAATATGGACCACCACGTCCCTAAACTGGAGCATGGACCGCAACGTCCCTAAACTACCTATGGACCACTATGTCCCTAAACTGGAACAATAGAGCCTCCAAATGCTCTTTTGCCGGATCTAAACGGTCCCGTTTAAGTTGATCTTAGCCCCAAATACGGCTAACGTATCCTTAGACATTTAAATGAATGATAAAACTCCAAATCAACTTTGGTTCAAGGGTACATCTCTGAGCTCCTCTGACACCTGTCGTTGTAATCCTTCAACGACGTCAGAGAGGTGACGAGTCCTGATGGCCATATATCACTACGTTAAGTCGATCTTAGTCCCAAACAAGACTAACGTATCCTTAACGAACGTTTAAGTCGATCTTAGCCTAAACATGGCTAACGTATCCTTAAACTAAAACACCAAACCCAAATCTAAGTAAATACGGATTTGGACTAATCCACGTCCTACGGGCGACGGCATTACTCAGTCTCCGTATACAATCCACGGGCAACCACAAACAAAAGAAACACACACGACACGAAGTGAAATTCTGGAGAAGAAGAAAGTTGTTACCGCGATGCGGTAGCATAATTAACTGCAGGGGCTTGCGCCTGCAGGGAAGAGCGTCCCCACAATCAAAAACCCCTCAAGCGAGGGGGAATCTGACGAAGTCTGCTACATCGGCCGCATCCGTCTAAACCTCTGATACACGGTGCCATAAATCAACTTGGCATCTTTGGAGAGGTGGACGGATAAAACCAAATAGCATCTGCCCCGAATCTCAGGCAAGACGTCTTCACGTCGTCGCCGTCCTTCGGAGGGGAACACACACCCGCATCCGCATTCCGTAGAATGCGAATGCACAGAAGACAAAACGAATCCATCCGTGCAATACTAGGATCCGGCTTAAACCAAAGTCCACTAGTATTGCTTACCCGAACAGCATACGCACACAAGTGCACGTAAGTGATCGCAGCCCTGTCATAAAACCATACGGCCTCTACACGTTTCGCTCAGTGCAGGGAAACTCTCTGTGTGGGACTCTAAAGACTCGACACTACGCTGGTAGTGGGTTTAACCACAGACCGCAAGTGGCACTAGCTGTACGTAACGGTCCCCAGGTAGATGTCGATAAGAAGGCCGATGAGGTAAACCCATCCGAACTCCTACTAAGCCTGTATGTGAAAATCTCCGTACAGTCCGGTCTGTTCGTCTGATACATCGCATGGCGGGCCTAGGGGGGCGGTAAACGTCAGTCCCCTACTAGCGGCACAAGTCGTGTCGGAGTGTAGCCCAGAACACCTGAGATAACTCTGGAAACCTACCAGTCTATCTCGCTTGCCCTTGCCAGGGACTTTGTGTAATGGCTCTCCTAGACACAGTGCGATATCAACCCCCAATACCGGGAGAGACGAATCATGTCTAACCGTCTCTGCCTCCAAGTGCTTCGGGACTGCACCCAACTACTACCTGTTTGCACGACTCCTTTGAGCCGTGGTAGGGTAGTAATCAAAGTACAGTGGAAACACACTCGAGGAGAAGTGACAGTGTCAAGTCAACGGACTAAGCTGTACTCATGTCACCTGGGAACTGATAACTGACGATAGGTATAATACCAACCAACAGTTCCCGACGAGTCCTGTCCAGTGTACTCGTAACCTAACGAGCATCCGCATACTATCTCCAGTACGACGTACTGATGGCTGTGGGATAGACCACCTCCCGTGCTGGGATGAGAAGCTTATACGCTAGTCTACTCCGGAGTATCAATGCCCCGTCTCGATAGTCCTACGACTAGGGACCTGTATAAGGATGTGCTTGTAGATTACCCAGCCCCCACTAGTGTGACTGCCATCACAACGCTGGTAATCAAGCAAAGATCCTAAGGGCTCTACTAATATGTATAAGCGATATGCTAAAAGAAACACATGCACATATTGAAGTAGAAACA